>OY754332.1:146919222-149319222 GCA_963573305.1 Pyrrhosoma nymphula
GAACCTCAGCATGTTTATCTGACAGACACTGGCGTGTGTGCGAGCAGCAAGTATAAGCAGCTTCGGCCATCAGCCGGCGTCGAGCAAAAGCGAACAAGTTTAAACGTATAATATGCAATCCATAGCGAATCAATAATCATCAATTAATCGATTACCGGACAATAATTGTGAATTGAATAACAATTGTCAGTTGAACAACAATGGACACTTGAAAAAAATTGACAATAAAGTCAATTACCGCAATCGACATCGATGTGCTGAAATAATCGATCAATTGTAAAAATTATTGAATTAACGATTCAATCAATCGAATAATCGCACAGGCCTATGGTGTCGTGACCACTAGAAGGGACAGAGAGACAAAACTTGAACAAAGGAGGAGACACTATAGTGATCTGTTAAGACCAGGCGGATTAAGTGTATCCAACAGCCAAATGTACACAGTCCAATTTCTTCAACTTCAACTGTAGCTGTGGGGGTAGAGATGTAAGAATGTCTGTACTGTGGCAACTACCCAATTTAATAACATTCCCCCCCTTCCCATCAAATTTTTATTTTATGTACTCAACACACCTTGAGAAGACCTCCAAACTTCTTCAAGCAGTTTACAAGGCGAATGATCATGCACATGACGTTCATGCATCGTGTAAAACGGAAAATTCCACCCATAAAAAATCATGTGCATGACCATTCAAGCTAAATTAGAACATGTTCCATTTCTGATCGTATGATACAAGCCCACAATGTCCATCTTGGTTGTTATGGGTAACTGAACCACCAAAATTCAATAAGAATAAGATTTTTGTAATTAGATGTGGGAATTTTGGTTCACTTGGATGGTTCGATTCATGCCATTTGGTTCATGTATCCAAATGATGATACTTGTTACCCTGGCCCATAAAAATTATCCCAGAAAGGGCCAAAATCACGCAACCAAAGATTGTGCATTCAAATGATATGCCTTAAGATATGCTAAGGACATTTTCATTCAGATTATTTTGAATGCTACAGGAGAATGAATTTTGAATGCTATTGTGCATACTTCACCGCAATAGAGCAAGAATCAGTTTGTGTCATTACCACTAAAAAATTTGCAACTGCTATTCTCCTTTTACCCTTACGCCATTGAAAATTTTCCTTAACTGTTGTTTGTTATCACAACTACCATGTAATGGGAAACTTAAACACTATTGACACATATCAAACCTTTAAAAAATCCACTTTCATATACCGATGGATACTTAACACACTTCAGGAATACTTACTGTCCGTTGCAAAATTCTGTCACCAGAGTTTGAAGACGAATATCTCATAGATGGCTCAATTGATTTTAAAACGAAGTACATCACATTAAAGCTTGTTTATTTCTGCGTTTATTGATGGTGCACAAAACTATTTACCGTTTATATTTATTTCAGTGTGTGCTTAAAAACAGAATTTTAGCGCATTTTTCCGGGTACCGAACGGATGCATCGCATTTACGGCTTCGTAATAACAACACGGATCAAGATATCGAAATGTCCTTCTCAAATATTGTAGCAAAGATTTGTCTTAACAATTATTCACAATACAACACTGATGACCATTCTTAAAAAGTGACCCTTTCTGCCACTATTTACCGAGTCCAAATGACTCATGCACAGAGATAGGACGACTGGTTTTCCCCCGCAGGTAAATGCTTGCAGTAGGTAATTCCTCGCGCGCCTTACGGACAACCATCTGACTGGGCAACAGCGCGCGCCTCTCCCTTTCTCTTCCGTGCAGGTTCCTGGCAGTTGAACGCGTTCTTTTTCGAAAATAAATGTTAATCGATATTGATTAACCAACGAATTCCTTTAAGAATTTATAAGTGGATTCATGATGATGAACTCAAGAGCTTGAATAAGGTCCAAACGGCGGTTTTCAGGGATGCGCGGAACGGAAAATACCGGATCCGTGCATTTGCACCTATAACTAAAATAATAATGCATTAAATAATATGAAACTTCGAATAATTGTTAAGACAAATCTTTGCTACAATATTTGAGAAGGACATTTCGATATCTTGATCCGTGTTGTTATTACGAAGCCGTAAATGCGATGCATCCGTTCGGTACCCGGAAAAATGCGCTAAAATTCTGTTTTTAAGCACACACTGAAATAAATATAAACGGTAAATAGTTTTGTGCACCATCAATAAACGCAGAAATAAACAAGCTTTAATGTGATGTACTTCATTTTAAAATCGATTGAGCCATCTATGAGATATTAGTCTTCAAACTCGGGTGACAGAATTTTGCAACGGACAGTAGGCTTACTGTGCTCTCGTGAACTCTTGTTTGTTGTGTCCGATCTTTCATATCATGCTTGGTAAAATTAATATAGCATTAAATTTCTCCTCCTTTATCCTTAAAAACACATGGTAGACCTTAACCCGGCTGAGTATCCCTCGCCTGCTATTCCTCCTCTCTCTCCAGGGTCTTGCCCACACATTCTATCTTCTGGCTTTCTGCGACATGACTGTGGCTGCCACCTTAATAATGGAGACTATGGCAGCGGTCCCTAAAATTGCATCCTTCCAGTCCATCACTAGCAGCTTGACTTCCCTCCGATTAAGGTAAATTTACGACACTACAAACTTTGTCCCACAAATATGCAATATCAGACAATGTAACCAAGCCACACCCACCATCAATAGCCAAGTGCTATGATCAAAACAGCTGCGTCAGTCAGAAATTTTCAGGGAATTGATATGAACTATCGTTAGATGTGCCACTGCACATTCTTTCAGAACAGAAAATTCACATAACTTAATTCCCCATGTAAAACACACTCTTCCAGGTCGTCATTGAAATTCCTTTTGCGAATCTATGCATGAACAACCACTTCCCAAGTAAAACAGCCTTTATGCACCTTCCAGACTCCAAACAAAATCCACAATCCACACCAAAACCCAACCCACCTCCACCACAGTGAGAGGCGCCAAACATGCACGATCCGTATCAACCAACCTCTTCCCCAAAAAATCTACCTCCTCTTCCTTTCATCCCTTCTCCTTCCTGCACCACCAGTGCATCTCCTATGTATTGTCAGGCCTGCTTTCCTCGTGAGCCCCACCATCACTCTCCTCAGCACCCATTTGAACAGCCACCAATCCTCCTGTCATCACTTCCTCCTTATCTGCCTCCCTTCCCAACCCCTCACATGAACCCCCTTCCGTAATCTCATGTTATGCCATTGTTTCAACAGAGGTGTCCTTGCTTCCTTCCAACCCTCAGCATCACCCTTTGAACCCAAGATCCCAGAGAAGTTACGCATTACACTTTTTCAACCTTCCAGTTCCCTGGCATGGAATAGGTCCAACAAATCTTTACATATTCCTCCCTTTCTCTCCTTCCAAACACCCCTATACCTCAGTCTCATCCCAGCTTCCTTGCCGCTCCTCCAACTTTCACACTCCAGATCCTCTTCCTCACATAACACTGACTTGCCACCATCAGAAAACTTGAAAGCAATGTATGTGTCCTTTGTAAGCATTCATTGTTTAAAACTGTTCAGTCACCTTTTGAACTCAAGATATTCAAATGAGATCTCACAATCCCAAAAACCATACCATTCATCCACCAACTTCAGTATAGGACCAGAGCACAGAAGTTATCCTGTATCCCTGCAGTAGAGGCGAAGAGTGCCCATTTTGTAACACCACATTGGCATCAATGTCAAATGGGTTGCGTAGCTTCAGAACCCCACTCCTCTTAGGCATCCTACTTTCTGCCGGAGAAATAGCTGCGAAAATATTCATTTATTAATGTTTCTTTTGCCTACAACCAAGGAATGGAAAGAGGACATAGGAAAGTCACTTTGTGGAATGCACCACGTTTAAAGTTAATTATTCAAAATGGAGACCAGAAATACTGTAAATATTTCAAGCAAATGCTTCCTCCATCATAAAAACTTGCTTCATATGCTGACCTGTCAGTCTTTTTTCCATGATCCAGGAGCAAATGACCATTTTGCTGCAGAAAGCATTTATCCCCGGCCAGGGGCAAACCCAGGAACTTATTTCGGTGGGAGACACTACTATTCAAATTATATATATAAAATTGTTTCATAAAAGCCTAAATTTTGGGGGGGGGGGATGTATCCATTTTATCCCCCCCTAAGTTCGCCCCTGTCCCCGGCTGATACACGGTCAAGGCATCAGCTTGACTGCCTTGCCCCTTGCATTTGTAAACGACGCAACCTGTGCATCATCGATGCCAATATGACACTAAAAAATGGGCGTTCGTTGAATGTGATATCAGCTCTGTGTTCAGGTGTTATAGGCCTAGCAGAAATAAGTAATGACAAAAAAACGCCTTATCCTTCAACACTCAGGTTTTCCTCCCGCCTGATACCACCACCATGGGTACTAGCATGGCACCCTTGTGAATTTGATCTCTGCCTCAGCACCTGTGTGTTCAAAATGTGAACAGCCCCCTGAGCAGTGAGGTTGTGTCTTAATCTTATACCTTACACAAAATAAGGGCAATCTTGAAAGATTTTTCCTAAACAAACCAAACTTTCCAACCCCCTACATTGATGATATTGTCGTTAGGCATTATGAACATGAATCTTTATCTTCTTTTACCTCCACAATTAATAAAGTTATTCATTCATTCAAAATTATCTCTCCCTTCTCAGTCTCTTTCATCTTTTCCATATGCAAGTCATTCATTACATTTTTACGTCAACTAAAAGACAACATATTCATCACATCTGTCCACAAAAATCCACAAATCACGAAAAATTACTTCAGTTCAACAGCTGCCATCCACGCATGCCAAATGCTCCATTAAATACCCAAATACCCTCCACCAAAGGCCAGCACATCTGTAACAAGCATTTCCCAATCTACCGCAGTATACAGAAAATCCCTCATCACTTCCCAAGAGTACCCCAAAAAGCTTCTTTCCAATTAATTTTGCCCCCCACTGCCAGGTATTACCCTCAGACCAAGACTCACCACCCTGACATACTCAGCTCTGTTTCCACATTTTCCCCAGGACCCACAAAATCATATCCTCCATGACCAATGTAAAAAAAATGCCTCAATATTCTCTTATCCAATACAGGCAATCCCTGAGTTACTAAGTCGATTCGTACTTATGTAAGTGGCAACCTTACCCAAAAAAAGACAAGAATTAAGAAAGTTACAGCTTTGGAAGGATGGTTGCCTACATTCAAGGAGCGAATGTGCCGTATTGTTAGTAAGAGCTGGCACTCCCTGTATTTCTCCGAATCGACCGTAATCTTTAGAGCACGGACTCAGTTACAGAGTAATTTTCGACTCCTTTTTTTTTTTTACTTCAGTAAATTTCGACTTACGCCGCTAGTGTCGGAACGCATCTATTACATAACTCGGGGACTGCTTGTATCTCACAATTTCTTTAAGCATCCCACAAACCTATGCAATACCCGAAATCCATAAGACCAAATAAGTTCAACAAACTGCCCCCTCCACCCAAAGTGCAATTATGCTGCTCTCTCCTACGACCCTCTGCCACTCCCTATCCTAAAATAACCTCCTCCTCAGCCACCTGCACCACCACAAACATTGTCTATCTCTCTTATTATTTCTCCCCTTTCTACCAAAGAAAATGCACACCTCTCCTTTCCATCCAAGTAAAGTCTCCCTGGGAAAACTCCACTGGGACTACTTGGGAGATGGCATTTAATTGGGTGACGAGGGCATTTTTGCACCACCCAGGCTAAAGCGGCCCACTGAAATACTAATAGTAACAATCATTCCCAATACACCTCCCTCCCCTCTCCTTTTCCTCCCCTAGGGAACAAAGCACCAGCCACCTACAACTGATGAAAGTGGCTACGTACAAACATATCTATATCTACAAATAAAATTATATAAATTAGTAGGTTATCATTGGCATGTGTCAACAGCGTGACAGTATATTACAAAGGCAACAGATAAAAAGACGCATTATTTTGATATTCATGGTGGGGCGTGTGCATCTTTAAAGTTCATATGCATGTGCAATATACATAGACAATCATTTCTTTTTCGTGGCACAGGAGTGGCGATATGCCATTTTAGCCATCCATAATTTTAGCCATCCATTAGATATGAAGACTTTATATAAATAATCAGTACCATTCAAATTAACACATTTACAAGGGATACTCCCAGATTCTGAGGCTCGTCTGATAATTAATGATAACATGATATATGATTAGCATTTTAATATTACCAGCATATGAATTAAAGTCACTTAATTTAGGTTTAATTAAATTATCTTAAGTGAATTCAAAAACATTCACACCAGAAATGTATGTAGCTGATGTAGCAAAGTCACCAATACGACAAATACATCTCAGTTATGGGAGGCTTTCCCTGACCATCGGTGAATAAGTTTCGAAAACAAAGAACGAAGAGAATATTGAACAATTTCACCCTCATGTCGGGATATACTTTCCCCACAGCTTTTTGAGAGGGGGCAAACTCCCCCCCCCCCTTTCTAAAGGTATTATAAATAAATATTCTTTCTCTATCATATTTTTTACATTATGAAGACGAAAATACCTTAAATTTAACTACTAAAGATGTCACCACACATTTTAAAATACAAAAAAATTATATGCCTTCACAAAATCCATCGATTGTATAAGAGCTATGCAGCTGTCACTTGGACCAACTGACATCACATAAAAAATTGCCACACTACCTCTCTGGGAATTTAATCTGCGATAACCAGCACACTATTCATTTTAATCACTCAAAATAATGTGATTGCAACATTGGCACCAAACCAAGTTCACAGTTATCTGCTTAAGGATATAAACCCACTTGTAAAATTGTTTCACCTGTTATTAACACACGATACAAGACATACCTCAGTAGTATATAAAATAATCTCACAATAGGCAATACATTTTTAAACTAAATGTTGCATCCTCAGCAGGACACTTGAATATTTATCTTCCGAAATAGTCACCTTCTTTGGGGAGACGCATCACATCAGCCGCCGGTTGGCTTTGCTCACGCTCAGGACTTTCATCTTCGCCTATTTGAGATTATTGGCAACATAAATAGAAAGGATATGTAGACAAGACAATTGAGGTCCATGACCCCATCCAAATTTATCATTCAGTGAGGAAATGGCAATTATTGGAGCTAGTTAATTATTCGTAATCAATTCCATCTTACTTTCTAATTCCTTCGTCGTACACCAGCTGGTCCATGGTTGTCCATAAAGACTACGAGATATTCCGCACAAACTATCCATTTCTTAAGACTACTTAGTTTCACAGACTTAACATTAGAGGACATCATCTCAGAAAATATGCCATCTTTGTACGTTCACTGTCCATTTTGTAGGTAGCTTTACTCAGGGACACCAGTTTCAGGGTAATACAAGCGCCTCTATAGGCAGAAAATGACACTGGCAGCCATTTTATGGGTATCTTTTTCCGGGAAATATAATTTGGATTCAATAATATTTCAATGTCAATTAATGCTGTCATTACAAGAAATTGATCAGTAAATTGATTATTTTTATCCCTCACTCTGTCATTTACCTTCCTTATAATTTCGCTTTCGGGGACATCGGGATCATTAGTAAAGTATCTCAAGCACTTTCACGAAAAATATAACCATTTTTTTAATACCAAATTAAATTCGCAATAAAGCTAAGGGTATAAATACTCCGCCAATAATTTTTGGCCCAAAGAAAAAACTCACCGCAAAAATGCAAAGATTGGTTTAAATAAACAATTTGTTTTTATTTCACTTTTTTTACTATCGATAACTCAAAGAAAAGCGATTTAGTAGAAAGCAAAAAGTTCTCAGTTGTGGCAATGTGATGTCACGGAAACAGCTTTCAAAGCAGCTCTACCAGGGAACAATTATTATATTTGTAACAAGATCCACTCCCTGTGTTTGATATAAACCTCCTTGAAAAGTACGGACACCTTCTTCATTCGACCTTTGCCGACAACCGAGGATATTTGGGCAATATGAGGCATTTAGCAATGTCGGCCCCAAGGGGGGGCAAATTCGTTTTGCACAGTTTACTACGATTTTCCTGGACGAGACCCACGAACCCCCCTTTTCCTGGGGGGTATTGCATACCCCAAGAGACGCTGGTTTCCCCCCCCCCCCCCCCCCCCCCCCCCCCCCCCGAACCTCTGGGCTGGAGCCGCCCCTGAGGCATTAGTACATTGTAGTATTATAAAAACATCATAATTGATGACATCACATGGGTCAAACTCGCTAAAATGCTTTGAAATACATTTTTTGTCGTAGAAACATGTTTATTCATGGGCGCCTATTCTGTAACTAATAACGCCTGCGCTATCGGTGCTATTGTGACGTAAAGCGCTATTTTGGTGTAAAATAACACTCCCCTGATTCTCTAACACAAATAACGCAAAAAAGAGGACGTTGAATAGCACCAACAATAACGCCAGCCTTCCGCTTGCGTTATCCATAATACCGACCCCTCCGATTGCATTTCTTGCTCACGTATCGGCACGGATACTATATACGGATGTATATAGTATCCGTGATCACGAACATGCATACATGTTCATGCCCTCTATTATGAACTGCTAATAGAGAGCCTCTAGTCTGAACGGGGCATTATAGCAGAACATTTCCGAGCGACAGTGAGACATCTATAGGTGCGGTAAAAGTCATCATTGGTATATATGACTATAAAATGTAACATTTATTACTGTAATCACTCTAATTTTTAAATCTAAACCTCATGATAGGTTTTTTAACATATAAATTGCCAAAATTACCTGATATTCAATTTCTTCTTCATTTAAAACAACTGACTACGCAATGCGCTTTGCCCACGGTTGGTAAACAATTGTTATATCGGCTATATTTAAGGATATATTTACCTACTGAACGAGTCCGTACCAAGTGATTCAAGGTTTTTTGAAGATATTACGGGATATTCTTCACAATGCGTGAATGTTGTGCAGTGTTTGGATGTAAATCCTCAGGGTGTAGGTAATTTAGATTTCCCCGTACTCGAGCCAGGTAAGGTGTTGTGGCATAAGTTCGTGAATTCATTTTTTTCTATCAAATACTCGATGTTTGATTCCCAACTAACATTTCAATGTCATGTTTTAATACGTTAGAACGTTCACCTCTGATGTAATAATGTGCCCTTAAATCTAATTTTGCTGTCAAAGTTTTTTTATAACGCAACTGGACGCCTCCGCAACGCCTTGACAACAGAATATTTTGAATTTTGTCTTAGAATATTAGCGAAGTCTACTTATTACTGCTTTTAAGAGAAAGCATGGCTGAGAGATTTCTAATTTGCTATCATTATCCCTGTGCTGTATTGCTTCTCTGGTGAAAATAAAGTGTACAGAAAGCGTGTGGGGAAATGTTGTCTAAAGCGTGATACGTGGCAGAAGATCGAAGGAGAATTGTCAATTGTAATAAATGAGACAGAAGCAGCATGAATAGAGGAAAATCGTGAAATGAATACACTAACAACGTAATTTGAGAATGGCGTACATTTCTCACTCTCTTTTCTCACATTATTTTCGTCTGGTGAAGCAATATGGGAAGTTTATGTTTCCATGTGACAAGAAGAAATTGTAAATTATTCATTATTTGTGTATTCTACCTGCCCAATAAAGTAAATAATATTTACTTATAAGCCTGTAAGATTGCCTTAGGGTCTGGTGTTGGTACCATGAAAGATGGTATGTTTGCTAGAATGTTGTGCACATGTGGTAAATCTGTCTTCCATCTGGAGAGTATAATTTCAACATGTAAAGCACGCAATAAGAGGTAACTGGTAAATTGACTGTTAACTGACTATTGGTCTATGGCATGACTTAAAAATTAAAAAGTCAAGACTACATAATGTGCCTCACTTGGGGTCAGCTATTGCTGCTACAATTTTGGCCAAGACTGACTGTGAATGCTGTGCAAGTAGTCTGGCAACTTGTCCTCAGTTGTCCGACAACATCTATTTTCAACTTTTTCTAGTGATGCAGGCATTGATTTTTCACCAAGTGACGTCTCCCGACTGCTGTAGACATTGGTGTGAATGCTATGAAAAATTATTTAAATATTGTAGGTCACAAGCCTTCTTTATCTTCTCTCTGCACCCCCATTATCCGTCAAGTGGTTGATTTTGTTGCATGTGCTGAGCATGGCAGTGCTGTGGAAGAAAAATTAGCATTCTTCATTGCTCAGATTGCTATTAGGCAATTCTGTGTGGCATGAGGAGGTGTGAAGTATATCTTTCATCCTTCAAAGGAGGGTGACGTCTTTCGGAAGGGACGTAAAACTGTGGGTCCCCGTAGCATTTTTCGTTAAGAGCAGGCTAACGCCGGTGCTGGGTGTCTATTTCTTCACCTCCTGCTTTCTCGCATTGCTCTTCTTGCTTCTATTTCCACATTACTCTTATTCTTCCTTTGGCTGTCATTTCACTAATTTCCCTGGGCTACGACCTGGGTCAAGGAGGTTAAAAGAGGAGGTTTTCTTTTAACCTCCTTGGGCATAGTACAGTAATACCATGACGACTGGGTATATGGTTTAACTGAATAAAACTAGAAAACGAGCTTTGTTTAAACGAAAGATGAGTATTCCGCTTAGAGAGAATAATAATGACATGATTCCTTTCTTAATTTACTTCAAATACGAGGTTGTATTTATTATATTTTATGACTAGTATCCCAAAAACGTAGTTACTTTCCAATTGATCGCTTCGCTACTAGTATGCTACTTCTAACCAAAAGCAAAACTAAAATGGGTGATTCCGTTTTATAAATAAAAAAAGATTGCTCAACATATCGCAATGAAATACGGCGTACAGCCATGGAAACTATGTATGTATTGCCTTTTAAATTAAGGAGTAAAAGATACGACGACCAAAACATGATAAAAGCCTCCATGAAAAGAACAATTTAATCATTAAACCAACATATTCTAGTTACAACCTCAAGCAATCAAGATTTTTCTCTCGTTCCTAATGAGGGGCAAGTTCTCTTGGTTCGTTCACGTTGCTAGCTTGCACTTGGGCTGTCGCTTCAACGTAAATCATTAATAGCACTGCCTCTAATTTTATATTTGCAACCGCGGGTTTATTAGCAAAGGATACTTATGGATTGAAACATACAGCATGGAATGTCTTATCTACGACGGTACCTTACATGATCGATTCTTGAGACATTTTGTCAGCCATGAAACTTATATCATCCCTTGCGTTCACAGAAGATCGCAGCAATCATGTATATGCCCTCCTAATCAATAATATACTACAATGGGATAGACATATTCATAAGGACTTAAAAAGCTTTGACTCCACGGGATTGCATGCGAAAATTCTCGAATAAACCGTTGCCAACGTAAGGCCAAAACAGCTCTGAACATTTCAAAATTCCCTAGCATTTTCCAATGCAATCCTTCATCGAAGTTCTATCCTAATTCCCGCAACCACAGGAAACATTTGTTCAACACAGACTTCCGACAAGTTCCGTTCACGAAATACATCTATATATTTATTTATGAATATAATGCATACTAGTAGGTGACCATAACTCTCAAAAGCGTACACAATAATAAAAACACTTGACTTTTATTATGCAGTACATTACTCACAATTCCATTCATTTGTATCTTTCTTCGTGAACATTCATAGCAAAAATTTGAACATTCTTCGTGATTTGTTTACATGCACGGCGGCGAGCTGAAGCGAGCCGTCACGCCGTTTCGCCACACTTTTGTTTTTCGAGATTAACTTCCACAAAGTTAGTTTAATTATATCTTTGTTTTTTTTACGCAAATAACCATAAATAGACAATAAATAAAAAATATGGGCAAAACCAATATATGCCTACCAAATAATAGAGCTTTTAAAATAAAAAAAGTTTAGGTAGTAGCCCTTTCTCACTGTTCGACGTCAGGATAGCGATTTAGGGTGGCTTTATAGCTCCGCGCTGCGCGAACAAATGAAAGGCCAAATGCGTCGGCGCCAAATATTACAGAACTTTGTTCATGAGTTCACCAACGCTATCAATTTAATCATTGGATCCAACTTCTTTTCTCCTTCGGATTAGCTTAACTTAGTTGTACCAATTAGTATTGGTAAAGTAGTGACTGCTTTGTAGATCTAAATCATATATTTGTGAGTAATATTTCGTGTTCGATTGACATAGTGGGGATAGAGGGTTAATTTTCATTGTGTTCTTTCTTATTAGCTTAACTTAGTTGTATCGATTAGAATTGTTAAAGTAGTGACTTCTTTGTAGAAGTGAATAGTATTTTTGTGTGTAATATTTCGTGTTCGATTGATATTGTGGGGATAGAGGGTTACTTTTCATTGTGTTCTCTTTAGCTTAACTTAGTTGTACCGATAGGAATATATAGTTAAATTAGAGACTTTGTAGATCTTATTCGCGTATAGAGGGTTAATTTGTCAAGTATTCTTTGTATTAATTTTTTAAAGATATTTGAAGAGGGCCAGTGGAGAAATAACTAATCATTTCGCTCAGATGAAACGATATGGTGGCTAGTCTGAGAAATACACTAGATGATTTGATGTCATACTTTTAGTTGAAAGTAGTTTTTGGAAATATGTAAATTCTCTACGCAATGAGCATGCCCTACCAAAAAACATGTTCTTGCGTGATGTAGAGGAAGGATTCCTACAGTATAGCAAATTTATTTGCATCACATTTCTCATCCGTTTATTCCATTGATAGTCCTAAAATGCTTCCTGATCATTCATTGTCCACTCATATTAATTTTGGCTCCTTATCAGTGACTGTAAAGGATATTGAATAAGTATTAAAAAGCCTTAGTACAGATGTAGGATGTGGTCCTGATAATGTTCCTGCTATAATCTTTGAAAACTGTGCTCCAGTTTTAGCATACCCCGTTTATAATAATTAATAAATCTTTCTCAGATGGGGTTTTTCCAGATATTTTAAAACTCAGTTATGTGATACCCATATTTAAGTCAGGGGATAAGTGTGATGTAACTAACTATAGACCTATTACCATCCAATCTTTTCGTGCTAAAATCATGGAGAAGTTAGTTCTTAATTCTTTATCTCCCATGTTGAAGCACATACTGGTTACTGAACAACACGGTTTCAGGAAAGGAATGTCTACTTCTACTAATTTAGCCATATTTAATCATTTTATTAATAACTCTTTAAATGAAAACAAGCAAGTTGATGTAATTTATACAGACTTTGCCAAAGCCTTTGATAAGGTTAATTTTGATTTGTTGCTTCAAAAATTGAGCCCCATTGGCATACATGGTGCAATATTACATTGTATACGGAGCTACCTGTTGTTTTGGAAACAAAAGGTTTAAGTGAAAGATGTTACCTCCCAAGAGTTTGGTGTAATCTCTGGTGCCCCTCAAGGGTCACATCTTGGTCCCATACTTTTCCTCATTTTTATAAATGATATAAGTGGTATCATACATCCCATTCCCCATTTGATCTATGCAGATGACATCAAGATATATTACACCATCAACAACAATGAGGATTTTTAATAATAATAAACACTTGGTTGTTAATCCACACTTTATTGGAAGCAAAACGACCCGGGTTTCAGCATATCATGCCATCATCAGGTATGCTGAAACCCGGGTCGTTTTGTTTCCAATAAAGTGTGGAATAACAACCAAGTGTTTATTATTATTAAAATGAAGGAGTTCCACAGAGTAACGCCGGAGACTGTCTTATATTAACAATGAGGATTGCTTAATATTGAACAGTTGCATTTCCAGGATTTTGGAATGGTGCAAATCAAACCTTATGACTCTAAATGTTAATAAATGTAGTGTTATTTCCTTTACTCGGAGGAAACTCTGTCGTCAGTTTAGATATGTAATTAATAATGAAGCCATTCCAAGAGTTTCAACAGTGAAAGACCTGGGTGTTTATTTTGAAAAGGCGACATATAAAGCGACTCTTGAATATAACATGTTAACGTTACAGCGTAACTGTACAGCGTTAACTGGCATCCTCATTATATAGTGCAAATAAATAAACTAGAAAGAGTGCAAAACAGATTTTTAAGAACTGTAAACTTCTATGCTGGTTTCAATACTCATTATACCCCATACAGAGAAACTATGCAAATATTGGATATTCAACTGCTATTGGTCAGAAGGCCACTAAATGATCTGATATTTTTATATAAACTGTGTCACAATGTGATATGTTGTACTTGTCTTAATGAAAAAAGTTTTAATTGTTTAGTTACTTCAACAAGAAATTGCAATACTTTTTTTGTAAAATTCTGTAGAAACAATATTTTTCACAACAATCTTGTCACGAGGTCTTTTAGGTTATTCAACAGAGCATCAAAAGAAATTGACACTGATATTTTTTATGATTGTTTTGATACATTTAAGCAAAATATGCTAACATATCTGCTGTCAATATACTATCAAAATAATATCTAACTAATTCATGTGCACTCTGACAGGTACATAGAAACAAAAATTATCAGTTTGCTATAATAATAATGATCTTAATATTAAAATTAAAAATAATAATCTTCTAATGTATGTAAATTCCAATGAAATTTTATTGTAATGCAATTTTGAAACTTTTGAAATTGTAATTTTTCTTGTGATTTCTTTCAATTTAATTTTTGTAAATGGGTTAACCCCCGTGAAAATAAATATTATTATTTTAAGTCATTGAGTATCGCACACGTGCAACAGCAGGGCCTTTAAATTATATTACTACACTCAATGCAAACGGAAAATATGACAAGTTACAGGGTTAATATAGGAAATTCTTGAAAGTAGTGATCGAATATCGCTCACATTTTCCCCGGCATGGCGTTAACATTTAACAAGGTACCTACTTCGCCCAAAGCAAACAAAAAAACATGGCACACATTATATTTAATTTAGAGAAAGCCTCACAATATCTATATTCGGAAGCTTACAATAATACAAACCAACAAATCAATCGCATTCTTATATCATAGTCGAGGTAATACAGAACATTTTGTATATAAAACTACTTTCCATGGTTGCCTGTAGTTTCAAACAGCCCGGTCTATAGCAGCGTGCACGCCAGAATTCCAACAAGAACGGAATTCCGGCGAGCACGCCAGCGAGCTGAACGTCCCCGAAATCGGCGGAACACACCGCAGCGGTGTTTACAAAATCGCTATAGGCGTTATTTGTAGGCGGAGAATACCGCTGGCGGTACATAGCGCTCCAAGTTAAAGAAGAGGCCCCAAGGGAGTTTTAAGGGAGAAAGTTTTACCTGAGTAACTGGGAAAGAACTGTCTGTTGACAAATTATCAACATTTATGTTAATTATGGGATAATTTCATTGATGGCTAAAGCTAGGGAAAATTTTAAACGCTGCCTTAAAAATTTTTCACCGTTAACGTTGCAGCTACGTGGTTTTTCGGGAAATTTGGATGTTGAGGCAACGTGCATGCAACGTTGTGTGCACTTGTACCTTTTCCCATTGCAACGTTGTCACAACTTCCTCTGCTACTAGGGCGTAGAAACTGATAATAGTATATAATATTAAAAATTTACGTATTACTGCTAAATTCCTAGCATACAGAAAAAAGGACAGAACCAAATTCATTTTAACACATTGAACTAACCCGTGGAAATTCACAGCAGCTGAGTCCCTTCTGCTGCCACTAAAATACAATTTTAAGAGCTGTAGGTTGTCTTTTATGTACCAGCTTCCACAGTGCTACTTTACGTACAGTTGCATTCTTCTACCACTTATCGCAACCTGAGTTACTTTACATACTTACAAAACATTATAATGCTTAAAAATTAAGTTGAGGCTGCAGACGTACCGGGGGTATTGCACACCAGCAACCCTGTAGTATCCACTAGTTTTTGAAAGAAATTTAGCATAAAATTTCAACAGGTTTATGTCTTCATGTTGACTGGTACAAAAAATACTTGAAACCTTAGCGTGAATCTCAAGAAATTCATATGATATATAGAGAAAACTAAAGTCATTACTTTCAGAAAATACCCAGTCAATAAAAAAAACTGCTTTCATAGGAAATATGTACTTAGAATTACTAGCTATGAAAAATTTTCATGCGAAATATGTGGGCTTTCCAACAAACATTCCCTAGAATAATGGAGTGCAAAATTCAATTCGAAGTTTGCAAATCCTATAATTTTATGCTGAAGTTTGAGTGAACCATAGACCCTCCATTCTAATGCCTTAAACTAGCTCAAACCTGTGCTGCACCCAAGTATGTATCATAATAAGATACCAAAATTGAAATTTTCTAAGCATCAGTACACAAATGCCTAACAAAGCAGTTACACTGCATTCCTCAATTACTTATACTAGATTATGTGCACAAGAGTGGTCCTTTCATTCACCTTAACCAGGGTGGCTACTGATAACCAATTTTTACATTCCCTGATGTATTTACATTTTCCCTTACTGATCACCAAAAGGTCATCAATTATTGGAATATTTTATTTCTTTAGTTATGCCTGTCTTAGAGCATCCTTTAAGATTTCCATTCTCATTAGTTTAAACTCCAACAGGTGAATATCTGTTGTCCATTTGTTTTGGGCCTTCAATGCTTTGTCAGCTGATGATTTTTTTTCTTGGGCAGCCTCCTTGTAGCGACTGCAAGAGTTCTGAGTAGCATGAATAAGGGGTTTCTCTATAACAAGGTACTGGAGTCTTTAACTGTATAACAGTGTTGCATTATGGTGATTCACCTAAACCATTGTGAGCCTTAGGGCAACCCAGGCGAGTGAGCTTGTATTCCTTCCACGGCTGCGAATCCATGTCAATGAATTTTATTTCTTTGACTGTGTAGCTTTCCTTCGGTAAAATTGCAAATTGACAATGACTAATTCTTGAAGAAAGATGTGGCGCATTGTGGTAGTTCTGGGCAGTTGGGGATTACTGAAAAGGCATCGAAGGGAAAGGCCAATTTACTGGCAGACTAAGGCACAGGTATCACTAAGGTGCACGAAAAATACAAACCAAAGCAAAGTTGTTGAACTGGATCAAAATCTGACTGCAGGAGTGAACTTCAGAAGCAAATAATGAATTGATTAATGTGGTTATAACCACTTGATTGAAAGAGGGAACCAAAAAATCTAAAAATATTTGTATAAACAAACAAAATGTAAGTGCACCACTGCAAGTGAAGACAGGAAGCAATTAGCAATGGCAGCATCATTCAGGAATATCTGTGGAAACCTCCTCGAATATTCAAGGTGGTGTGTAACCTGACTAAATTGCTTTGAAAGGGAGTTAACCCTTCAACGACAAGCGACGTAGTCACTACGTCAGTCACGAACTTCACATGCCGTCGAGCGACGTAGTGACTACGTCGCAGCGATTCCATTTAAATCAGTGGAAAACCAGCGGTTCCATTTAAATCTCCTCAGACCTACGAGATGGGATTCATTTAATACTCCTCCGGGCTTGAAGGGTTAAGGGGCCATTCAATAATTATGTCTAGTGTGAAAAATGGAGAGTGATGGAGGGCTCTTCTTAACATCTCATATGTAGGGTGGTATGGGAATCAAAGATGATTTTCCATAAGATTCTGTTTACACGTGAGATTGTACTTGTAATACCATTTTAATAATCATCGTATCATATTTTTGGAACTGCAAGCATGTGTTTACAACGAGCTAGTTTGCTACAGCTACCTCTCGACCTGAGTCTTGGAAGTTAAAGAAAAAACTAGGTTAAATTTTTCGAACAACATAGCCTATGATACCTTGTGACTAGCATAATACATTGTGATCATGAAATTTAACACCACTAGGCACATATCGCAAAAAGGATACACCAAACTGGATACATTGTTCATCTGATTGACAACTAAATAACTAAGATTCACAACTGAATGTTCCACCAATTGATGGGGCTTATTCCATGCACGTCAGCAACGGACAGAAGTTTCAGTTGGTGAAATAAAGGGTGGGAAAGACTGGCCGATAAACATAATGGTGGAAAAATAACGAGAATTTCCTTTCCCAGTTTCCCCCCCCCCCCCCAACTGTTACCAGAATTCCCTGACAATTCCAGGTTTTCCCCTCATGATCGCTACACTGTTAACTCACATTTAGTGGCTATAGATTTCAAATTTCCTTTTTGAATCCTGAATGATTGGATACAAATTAATTTCTTCCTGATTATGGATATGGGGCAAAAGGAAGCTGAAGGTGTTTATTCCTTTGAATGCTGTACACAAATCTGGATTTCAAAAATTTCAAAAACGAAAAACTTGTGAATTTTCTATATTCCACAAGTTTTATATTTAATGATATCCTAGAATTCTAAATTTCCCTTGTCACAGATTTTACAGCAAAATTACTGTTTTCTCCACATTTCTTATTCATGACAAACTTCTCATGAGGTTCACGCGGTTTCCTCGCAAAATGTCACATACTTTTCACAGATATTTCCCGTGTAAGTTTCCAAGTATGTCACCCTTGTTTCCTTTAAATTTAACATGAGAATTTTCACTGGGATATTGTGTTAGGGGTTATATCATCAGATATTATCAACTCAGTTTACTGAGTTGATTGTTTTAGAAAACAGTTCAGTGAGCTGTCCCAAAGCCAATTTATTCACCAGAAAAACAGAATGGAGGAATGTAAAGGTTGAAATGCTCTGCTCAATGATGTGCAATGATCTACTATGCTCCCTTGCCCACGTTCTCTTCACTCAGTGCCAAGGAATCCTGTTACTGCCTGTACAATGCTTTTAGCACTTATTCCAAACTTCTCGAGAAGCACATCAGGGGGGCCAGATCGGGGAAGGTCCTTGACAGCTAATTTTCGTAGGACTAAGAATGGCTCTTCAGCAATGGCAGACAGGACAGCTTCCCCAATGCCACCTGCAACAAGAGAAACAGCCATGATATTTATTATGTTAATTATAACATTTCCAAAATACTTTTTATATTGCATAATATCACCAAATCTGGCAACATCTCAGATCCTGTGGCCATAATAGCCAGAGGTTCAGCAGGGGCTATGCAGAGCTGTAACCACTTTGCCAACAGCAGCCAGGTGGCTACCCTGCTGTCAAGTCATGAGCATGGATCATGGTGGGAGAATCCTGGGAGCATGATCAAATCCAGCTCACAACAAAATGGGGATAGCTTTCTGTATTCCATCTCTATCATGGGGGAGGGGTCCATGGTGCCATTCAAAGTAGTGTCTATTTCGTAAAATGTTTCTTTCAAAACGTTAAAACACCAACAACGAACCTTTAAATCAATTTTTCAGAAATTATGTCTACACTATTTGTTTTATTTCAAATTTTCCACCTTGGAACGGGCAGCTGCCCCCATTGACATACCAATGCCTGGGAACAAAGCCTTCTGCATATCCACTACTAGCACATCCACTCACACTAACTATGGTGATTCATTAAGCAGCCCAGTAGATAGCCCTTCACTGACCAGTACCACAATGAGAACTAAGTGCTTTAGAGTGGCCTGGATATATTTGCCTCAGTTCACTCAGCCAGTCTTTATATTATTCACAGTTTTTCATCTACGTTCATTTAGGCAAGGGCTGAGAACTTAACTGTGAACATGGCACAGTGACTAAAATCTCAGACTGGGCCAAACACTATTTTGTGCCTAATTCCACCTTGAAGAGGAGGCTACAGTACTGAATTATGGTGTTGATAAAATCTCTGCATAAAAGCATGGAACTTTTCTGACCAAAGAATTCTGACCCACGCATCACGAGAATGCAAATTTCAGCTCATTTGATGGCCAATGGTGTATCCATGGGCTATCATAGGAGCATGGTAGTTTTCTTTGGGTCTCCAAAAGAAAAAGTCTCCTAATCCAGAAAATTCTAAATATAAATTACGTGCATCAATAAAATGCTTACATTACATGCAATGCACATTCTTTTGTCCTGCGTAGGTCTTCAGCAGTTTTGGAGATGAGGATATCACAGTGGTGAAGCTATGTGCCATGAGAAATAATCCTAAAAAATCCTATTAAATACTACAGAATTTTTCTATTACCGTAACTGTCCAAAGAAAGATTTGCCACAACTATTTTGTGCTTAAATTTAACCCATCAAAAATATTACTCTTGTTTAGTCTGACCGTTGATATTAGCCTAAAAATTTTCCCTCAAAATTGTTACGCCCGGCGTAAACACTTTGAAACTGCTCGAAACCTGCGCCAACGCCAACTGCCACTTCTCCTCCTCCCCTGCCCCTTCTGGAGCTAATGGGACCAGACCCCCTCCCAACAGTGATGCGGAACCTGATTGGCCACTGCGGTCACGTGGGCAGCCTCAGGTTTCTGTATATAATGAGGACCCTAGCCAGAGGAAGAAGTTCAGCGGGTGTTGGTGCATGATCAGATCGAGTGAGCAACTCCATGGTCAGCACCACCCCATTTCAGGGGTGAGATCAAGTGAGCAACTCCTGCACCCTGGGACCACCATCACCGCGAGCATAGGTTGATCGAGCTAGAAGCTCTGCTGCCGCTCCAGTCTTCGGCTCTCGCACCCATCCGGGGGAGTCATTCCCATCAACCCCTTTCCCTACCTTCATTGAACAATAAAACCTCAATTCACGAACCAAGTCTTTTTATTCCTGACCAAACCAAGGTGGATGCAGAGATCCGCGTTCAACTACAGTCTTACAGAGGAGAAGCGAAGGTCTTCAAGAACAAAGTATGACCTTACACAAGCACGCATTACATATTTGTAATTCACCCACCAATATAGCACGATAATCAGCAATCCTATTTTTCATTAAATTTCTGTACAATAGAGGCAAGCTGTATAATATAACAAGACTAGTTAACTAACAAGATTACGTTTCTACTAGAGCCTTTTCTCCTTAAATAATTGATGTTACTCAAGCCTTCAGTCAGTCAAATAGGAAGGAATTTCTTATATTGAAGTTAATAAAAATGGAGATTTTTTTTCGCTATTTACCTTCTGGATAGTGGTCCTCAACTGTCAACACTTTCCCACCGCACTCTTTGGCATGCTTTCGAATGGTAGCAGCATCAATTGGCTTGATAGTGAACAAATCCATAACTCTTACATTCACTCCACTCTCAGCTAGAGAGGCAGCAGCTTTCATAGCTTCATGTAATGTGACACCAGCACCAATCAGTAACATCTGATCCTTTGAATGCTGCAACACTATTTTCGCCTTTCCAGCCTGAAAAGAGCAGCTAGGATATCATCACAGTATTGACTATTTTAAGACTTAAAAATCCAGTAGGTATATCACTATTGGATGGCATCAGTCACTCATATCAATCAATATCCTATGAATTCTCTAGTATGCACAACCAAGTCCATCATTACCACTAAAACAGAAAAAGCTAAGCAAGGTGTCTGGATATTGGTCCTTTCTTCTTTAAGAAATCAGGTAACCATTCTTGTATTTCAAAGCATAAAATAATAATCTCTGGGACTCACCTCAAACACCTCATCATTCTTGTAAATAACTGGTGTGTTAGGACGAGATGTCCTTATAAAACAGATGCCCTTAGTGTTGGCTGCAATCTGAACAGCATACTCACAACTAACTGCATCACTTGGATAAAATACGGTGCTTCCTAAAACAAACATTTTAAACAAATACTTTATACCTTTGAGCATTAGTTTATTCAAGTAGTCATCCTTCCAGGCAAAAACTGAAATCAATTAGTATAAGTTGAGATGAAAAAACTGCTTCATCTCCTTGCTTCTCAATTTAAAAACTGGATCATTGAAGGCACAGGAATGAATATTGAAGCAATGAGTACATACAATTTTTGAAAAAAAAAAAACTTTCAACAAATTTATAATTTGTTTTTAGCTGCTATAATGCCAGCTGTGTAGATGATATTAGCAATCTTTGATGTGATTGTCAGCATCATCGTTTTGATTCAGGGTGTTAACTTCTGCACCATTCATAGCATTGGCTATTGCTTCTGCAGTGTTGACTGTAATAGTTTGTCAAACTGAAGGAAAAGCAATAGGAAATTGGCTGCCTGAGTGTGTGGAATATCGGGAATCTTAGAAACCAGGTAATTTCAGATTTAGGGACAACAGATTACATTTATTTGTTTATCTCATTAAAATATTCTGAATATTATGACAATCAACTCAAAGTAAATAAAAAAAAAGAATTTAAAATAATAATCGACATATCAATCAGTATATTTCTTTAGATATTTATAGCCCCAGGGCCACCTTTGGTATATCTGCGAAGCCCCGTATTTTTAGGTCTATGCCAAGTTTGTACAAAGCTTGCCTGGTGCAAAGCAGAATTATCTAGAGTATTTGGCATTGGTAGGTCTCAAAACAAAACTTAGTACAAGCCAAATACATATCTCAGGGAATAATCTCCATGACTTATGCTTAGAAGAAGTACGCATAATTTCATAAACCCAATACGTAGAATATTATATGGTTTGGACCCTTACAAAGGAGTCACAAAAGAAACTCATTATTTTTTAAAATAAAGTACTAAGAAGAATATTTGGCCCTTTCCTAGGAGACAAATGGCAAATAAAACGAAACGAGAAATGAGAGAGCAGTATAATAGGCCAGACATTGTCGCAGTAGTCAGAAACAAGAGATTAAGATGGCTGGGCCATGTGCTGCAAGGGGGGATGAAAATTCTATGATAAAGAGAGCATGGGAAGGAAGACTTCAAGGAAGCAGACCACCAGGGAGACCAAGATTGAGGTGGAAATGACAAGTAGAGAAATATTTGAGAAATATAGGAGCAGAATTGGAGATGGCAGAGGACAGAAGGGCTTGGAGACTACTCATTGGTGAGGCCAAAGACCTACTTTGCTTCCAATGGCCCCTGGAGTAAGTAAGCAATATGAAGAAATACTGACCATAAATAAGTCATCTTATCAATTGACTACTATAATTAGAAGGTTGTCATAAAATTGTCATAAAAATGTAGAAAACTTGTACAGTAAAACCTCTACCTTACGAACTCCCCCTAAACGAAGAACTGCGATGAATGAACAAATGCAATTGATACCACCAAATTCCTATTTAAAATCATTTGTAAATACTTCTAATGAACGAACTTCTGCTTTACGAAAACTCCTTATAAACGAAATGAAAGATTAGCCGTGTCTTGCAATATTTACCTCTTGATAACGCATTAAAAAAAAGTTTATTTTGAATATTTTGTGAGGGTTTTGTGGTTTTGAATTGAATAGGACCAATCAGAGACTGTATGAACAAGCCAATCAGAAAGCTCCTTGTTTATCCAGTTAATTGCATTTCCAGTAATGTGTCAGTGATTTGCGAAATTTGTTAGTGACGTGGTAAGTGAATTGGTCGGCGTTCTCGAGTTTTACTGCGGTTCATCATCGTGAGTCTATAATTTCAATCTTTGCGAGTGAAACCTGGTTGTGCCTAAAGTGGCAATTATTACATCAGGTAATTTATCTACTTATTTGCAAGGTAAGTTCGTAATTAATTCCCCACGCTTTTGCAAAGATTGATCTCCATGCTTGATTTATGAAATGTCAAATGTTGACTTTCGTATCGCGGGCTCGAACATTTCTTTAGCCTACTTGAAACACATAATGCAATGAAATTCCATTCATTAGTCATTTACATTGTGTGCATTCCTACATTTTTTATTATTGTAATAACATTATTATTTTTAATTCGAGCATCTCAAATCTGAGAATTGCTTTATTTTGCTCTCCATCACCTCAAAAAATTTATTGAAAAAAATGTGACCATATTAAGTTAAGAGATCTTGAAAGTGGCAACATATGGAACTACTTTAGCCAATTCTAGCATATTTGTAATGGAATGGGCAGGAAGTTAAGGCCGGTTTACAATTGGCGTCAATGCATACTTCACCCTCGAGCTGAATACACAGGTTCTTACCCACTACTACAATTATCACGGCAATTATGAGCTGATAATGCTCGTACTCGTCCATGTTCTCGCTCTTTTGTAGATAGTAGCTCGCTTTTTGTTGGTGCTCGACTGCATGTAAGCATCTGCATCAAGCAAGGATGAATGAAGGCGACCAAAGGTTACCAATGCACATTCCAGTTGATGGCGATCTTAACACGATGCCATCAATGCGAAAACAATTCACGGATAAAGTTTGACGTTCACGTCAATGATAAACCGGCCTTTAGAAACTGCAGTAAATGGTATATTTAGCAGGACTTTCTGTAAGACTTGCTCGTTGTTATCCCATGGTACTTTATAAAGCATGGGAGCAGTAAGGATAAAAGTATGCGATCCTCTGTGCAAGTTTTACCTTTAATTGAGTTCTGCAAACCACATTCCCTGAAATTCACGGTACAAGAGTGAATTATTTATGTTGCCCCTGTACGATGCAACGTGCAAAACACCTCCTAGGAGCGAACTATCAATTACCGAAGTGGAAAATTATCTTTCCCTTTAATTTCGTTAAGTCGATGTTTAACTGTACTTGAGTATGAATGACAATCATTAAATTAGTGTATTTCCATTAGTATGGTGGACACGCTTTGTCTCCTAAGTGATTATAATTCGATTGTACCACTTTTAAAGCTAATATTATTTATCAATCTCTCTCTCTAAGCTGTTATTATTTAACCCTTTAACTGCCAGCGGGCCGATATATCGCCCCATGTTGGATGTGCGAAAACTGCCACGGGCAGTTTTATCGGCTCAACTTTAAATACCTGAATTTAATGGCCCAACTTAGAAAACCTGAAAAAACCTTGGCAGTGTTCGCACATCTCACCCGAAATGGACTGGCAGTAAAAGGGTTAAGTATCTATCTAGTGTTCTCAATACTTTACCTTAGAAATGAGCAGTAAGAAAAAAATGACCCATAGTTAAATGTTTGAGTAACTTTTCTCCAAGATTCTCAAAAATATTAAATGGTTTCTAAGTTAAAACAACCAGAAGTGTATTACTTTATCATATTTTATAAAATTATTCTCTTACCCTTAGAACAAATTCATTCTCCATTGTAGGAAATGCATTATTCAGATCTTAGCTTAAAAATGCTCACCTGGAATGGTCCTGAACATTGCCAAATCCTCTAGTGCCATTTGACTAGGTCCATCTTCTCCTATGCTCACACCACAATGTGACCCCACAAAGTTGGCATTCGTCTGTGATATAGCACCCATTCGGATCTATAAACAACAATACAGTAAAACATGAACTGTACATCGAAATTGAAGGGACCAAAATTCTGGCACTTTCATATAGAGAAGGTCACATTACGGTTCCCTCAAACTGGCATTTCTAAATGGATATTGAAATAAGTTTTGCAAAATAAAATATTTAAATGCTAAGTATTCAAATGATAACAATAATGCAAAGGAACACTAATATGAAAGCCTTTGTTTACTTTTTAAGTTTAATGTATCATCTGGTTATGTTGCCTTTAAAAATGAGCATATCTATAAAATAATCATTTCAATGCATCAATGGACCAAAATTATAAGGCATAATTATTAAATGAAAAATCAACTTCAGACTCCATATTCAAAAACATAACACTAATTTCTACATTTACCCCAGGAGTAATCTTACCTTTTTTTACTCAAGTAAATACAAAATTGGTAACAACTGTTCTGGTAGTTTAGAACATAAATTTGAACAATTCAGCTCTTTTTAAGGAAATGTGATCATCTTATTTGTGTTGTAAAATTTAAGGTGCTTACACTTTTCAATCATCACCAACTGGAAGTGTTTTGGTTAAAATCTGAATCCATATCAAATTTGGCAAGGCATTTGAAATGGTTGCCTAAGTGCCTGGGATGTGTACATTCATGGTGTAAGTTTAGAACACTGTTCTTTAAGGCCAATACTGTCAACTAGGAGCGGAACATGCAATAAAAATGACTCCAGGGAAACTTAATAAAATGAAGCGAAATTAAGAATTTTGGGAGAAGAAATTTCTTTGACTATTGTATGTGAGCTTTGGAATGATAAATCACGTTTTATGCTGTGGAATTTGGTTACCCCTACAATACGTGGGCTACAAAAAAATCACATCCAATGGTAACCTTATTGGGTGGTGAAATATTACTTCATTACATTGCTTTCCATGCTACAAGTAACTAAGCCCTTCATGGAAAAAGATCACTATTGTGTAGTAAGGCATTAGTATTTCCCCATCCAAAATTCCAGTAACTCGGACAAGAGGCCAAAATATGTGAAAGTTGTGTGTGTTTAAAAAATGTTATCACAAATTTGAATATGTTGTGAAAACGGGTCAAAATTAAGCATTAGAAAAGCTTACAGTGTCACAGAATTCAAAACAGCCACAACGGCTATGCTCAACATTCATTCTAGCACTAAGGATTGCTGTACCAAGCTTCAGCAAGGTGGGAAAAACAATGAGTTTAGAACGAGAGAAATACTGTTCATCAATGGAACTGGCAAGGACAGAACAAATATAGCACAAAATTTGGAAAAAAATCTGGAAGATCAAGATCAAAATTTCACTGAATATTATACATTTCTATGCACATGCTATTATATTGCAACCAGTCCCATTTGGATGCAGTATAAGTATGACGAATTGTCAGTAAGGTCAACTACAATTCTCAGCCTTGCGTGTGTTACTTAGTTATAAGTGGTGTGAGTGAGAGTGTGGAAACCGTGTGAGTGATGTTCCCCCTTTCTCTTTTTCTTCCTCCTCCCTCCAAGAAAACCCAGATTCTTTATCTCGTGCATTGTGGGGCACGACTGGAATACCTAAGTCAGGGCACTCTTACTTCTTCACCCCCCCACCCCATGCACTCCCCAGAATCCAATGGAAAACCCAGTACACCCAGAAGTCGAGTTGCCTGATGTGAAGTGTTTCCCCTCCCCATCCCCCGTTCTTTAGTCCTCCCCAAGTCCATAAAAGGCAGTCATCATCCCAAATGAAAAAAATAGAAAGACAGTGATCACGAGTGAGAAAGGTTGGTGTTGGAAGAGAGACAGCAGAGGAAAGTTCGTGTCGGCAGAGAGCACGACGAGAAGGTTTTTGGAAGAGTTTGGGCCTAAGACAACGAAGGAGATTTACAGGAAACAACGTTGCGGCCTAGTTATTGAAAAGAGATTCCATAACCCATACCCTGGGCCACGTCTATTACCAATGGTAGTTAGCATCAATGCACTCCCGACTAGAGTAGAAGTCTCCGCTCACCAACCACGCACTCCAGAATCTGCTGTCATTGTTCCGGAATCACCTAACTGATAAGTACTGTCACATTCCCACCCAAAGCATATCCCCTTGCTCCCGTCAAGATTTAATAAGCCCCAAAGAAGAAGAGCTAAAGTGCAAAGTGAAGCCCCCCTTTCGTATCATTTCATTTATTTCCTATTCCCGTGAGTGTGTGATTAATCTAAGGACGAGTGTGAAAAGAGGGCCAGTCATTTAAATGTAAATAAGTTCATTCAGCTCACAAGACACCTATTGCACTCTGAAATATTTGAGTACAGACTTATGAAGCTGCACGTGAAGTATGTTTCTTGTGTGTTATATTGTCTCTCTCTCTCCACTAGCAAGCCAACCCCCCCTCCACTCCTCTTTCCCTCCCCACATCCAGAATTCAGGACCCCCCCCTCCCTTTCACAAGTCATCCCCTTTCTTGCAGGTGACTCGCGTGTGGCACCCATTCTTTCCTGGTTTTCCCATTTCTCACTAAGTTTAAGCCCCCTCTATTGTGACCGACCGCCCAGTGACCCCCTTCAGGAAGAGGTCACAATATGTACATACAGTACAGGACCTCAAATCTGGAAAGCATGGGACAGAGTGATTTCTGGATTTTGGAGTTTTCTGTATTTTGGGTCCTCAAGATTAAGGCATTTCAATCATCTTAAAAGGCCTAAATTGAGGTATAACACCTGACAAGCAAATTTACGTCAGTAAGATCACTTAAATCTAACATGAATCGTCTCCAATAGTTCCACGACTGGAAGTGATAGTGGCGCTGCGTGGCGGTAGAACGAAAAAACATGTTGAGGGAGTTTGAAAATTTAGCTTCAAATTCTTGCGGATTTTGGGTTTTCTGAATTTTGGGATTACCAATTTGAGGTCCTCAACTGTATATATTATACTACATTTACACCAAATACATTTTAACTCACCTGATCAAAAGCCCTGGTGAAGAATGCCCCAAATGTCGATGCAAACACAACACATCGATCTCTACAGGCGGCCCCAATCGCCACACCAGTCATATTCTGTTCTGCGATGAAGCACTCTATGAATTGGTCTGGATGAGCCTAAAAATTGTTAAAGACAATCATCAGATAAGTTAGCATTTCAGCTAGAGATAAAAGTGGTAGGAGAAAAATATTGGATTGTATAATTGCAAGGCTCCACAAAAAGCAATCAAAAGAATAAACTTATGAACACTAGAATCTTCATAACATGGTGTATATAAAAGATCCCCTGGCAAGTGTTACTCCATGTCCAATATGTTCCCTTGAGGCAAATGCATCAACCTAATTCCATAATTGTGACTAACCTTCCGAAGCTTATCGGAGAAAGTGGAATTTTTCGTGTCTCCATCAAGAGCTATGACTCTCTTGTTGCTATTCCCTAATTTGGCTATAGCATTGCCATAAGCCAAACGAGTAGCCACAGATTCACCAAGGCTATAATTTGGTGGGGAATCTAATTTCAAGTTTTTTATATCAGCCACACCAGCATCATCATGAAGAGGCTTCTGAGGGTGGATTTGGAGTGGTCCAGGGTTCTTCATAAGACCTTGCAGATGCTGAAAGAAATGAAAGAAAAAATATGATCCACACTTGTACTGTTACACCAATTACAGTGGCTACAAATTTCTAGCAGAGACAAGTTCCTGGACCATTAAATTACACTCTCCACAAACTCAATCTACTCACAGAAACTGCCTACGTACATGGGATCTTAAACTTAACTACAGTGAGTAAAACAACCATTACAACACTGGTAGGTGTTTTATATAAAAGTAATGAATTAATAGCATGTAATACATAGAATATACAAGATGAGGTCCTAAAAATTTCCCCAAGTCAGGCAGAGAACTATATGCACAGCCAATAACTTTCTGAAATTTAAGATGCTTCCCACGAATGAGCAGGGTAAGAACTTGTTCTATTTCCTTTAGCTCTTTCACCCGACAATCGTTTTACAGGCTAACTTAACCACTCTGGTCATAAGGCTCAAATAAGTTCTTAAGATCACTTAAGATCAAAGGAATGTTCTTGGTATTGATAGCACCCATTTCCTTGACGCTTAGATGTACCTCACAGAAAAAGTACATTAAATAATAGAAGAAAAAGTAGATAACAAGAATATAGGAAAAATTCTTTGAATACTATCTGCTGCTAATTGCCTCTATATTATGTATTTTATGCCTCAAAAATGTTAGCAGTTTTCAGGTTTAGGTGGAAAATAAAAATGCACGTGCAGAAGCTTCTTAAGAGAGTAAAAGTAGCAATATGCATAACTACAATGAATACTCAAGAAAATGGAAACTGGCAATACTCTATTTGAATCTGTATGAGTTGTACATATGAGGAAGCCAAGAGGTACAAGTGACAAAAAGGTAAGTTTTGAGTTCACATTTAAAGTTCAACTTATTGTTGTTCAATGTGTTTCTCGAAGTAGATGACATTTACTCCACTAGATCTCAGCACCCATCACTCATTCACTTATACCCCATGGCCACAACAATTTCACATACTTTAGGAACACATTTCTGAACTTAGCTCGAAAAAACTAAGAAGTCAATTGTCCCCCTTGGCTTCTAGGCTCCTCATATGAACATCAGCATTGCTGCTGATTCCACGCAGAGCCTTCACCCTTTCCTTAACCCAGTTCATTCACACACTTTTCAAGTTCTTAATCGCACTTGCCAGAGTTTTAACCCTGGCTGCAAGAAAACTCTTGCCATGTGGAATGTGATGACCGTGCATTAGGGACCCCAGTTTCCATTATCACATAACTATTGAGTGTGTCATAATAATTATTTTCAAGTATGCACTTGACATGAGCTTCATTTAACACTAATTTAAGGAAAATTAGTGAATGGGCAATTACAGTTTACATGTGGGGGAGGGGGGGTTACATAATTATTTCGTATTTTAATGAGTGAAAGAAATTTTTTCCCCCCTTTCATCCCATTATAAAACAAAATCCACTCTTGACTCTTGACAAAGGACAAAACATCAGTGTTTTCCATTTTTTTCTGACTTCATAGTTTCTTGTAAACCTTCCCTGAAAATTTCAACCCTCTGGCTCAATTAGAAATGCCAAGGAAATTGTATCAATGAGTGAGTGAGTCACTTCTGCAGCTTAATATATAGTACCTAATGATTCAATTAGTACCTGTCTGAGATAGAAGAAACTACTTGTCAAGAAAAATACAGGTCACAGTTTCAGACAGGGGAGAGAAATGACACTGCACAGTGCTTCCAGTTAAACAAATGCAAGCGTGCTATTTCAAACAGGTATTTACCAACTTAAAGAACATAAGAAAAAAATATAAACCATGTAAACTACAAGAGACTGCACTGGTTTGCCTTCAACACTGTGAGAACAACACTTAACAGCCGAAAACATTACACACAAATGTTACCCTTAAGAGTGCTGGGGAGAACAATCACTCCTCTATTACATCTCCAGTACATTTTAAGTGCCATTGTGCTCCTCTTGCAGTATCTTGTATTTGCAGTCAACAATAATTCAGATTAATAGCAATTTATATTTACATTATAAATATTAGAAAATATTAGTTGTTTTCCCAATCAATTCCTCACACTTCTCAAATTTATCTTAGTTCCAAGGAAATTGATTAGAATTCTAAAGGGTTAAACAAATGCATTACATTCTCATTAACATTTAGTTGCTTTTCACATTAACAGTTCTAAGAAACTACGCTTTACCAAATCAGGTCAAAATGGCAAAAATGTGCAACCCTTTCAAACTGCAAAACAACTCTACCAGTCTGCAAGTACAGAAAGCAAAGCCAATATTTGGGGTTCAGGACAACTAAGCAACTCACTTCAATAACTTGTTCAGCTTTTGCTCCCAATGGTTTTCCATGCCAGTTGTCCGAGTTCTCAATGTCAAGGAAGTATTTACCCTTATATGTTTTTGCAATGACTGCTGTTGGTTTATCTTGAGTAGCACTAGCCCCACTAAATGCCTGAAAAGGTTTATTAAGATGATGTACTAGTAAATTGTAATACACTGGGTCAAATTCATCTAATTCTAGGTAAAGTGATACCTCGCTCTACCTACCTTAAGGATATAAGAAAAATAAATACATTTATTTAAGCAGCATCTTAACTTTAGCAAGCAGAATTAGCTCTGAATTAGCACCAAAGTTACAGAGACCAAGTTAAACTTATTTTGAAATAAACAAACCTTGCAAATTTCTTCCACATCGTGTCCATCAACAACTAGTGCATGGAAACCAAATCCTTCCAGCCTCTTCCTATACACCTCCATATCATGCTGTAAACATGTAGGTTCAGACTGTCCAAGACGATTAATGTCAAGGATCACACACAAATTTGAAAGTTTGTAATAACTAGCGAAATTCAAGGCTTCCCAGACAGAACCTTCAGCACACTCACCGTCTCCCAAGAGACAATACACCCTAGAACATTGAAAAAACGGAGCATTTAATCCACCTTGTGAACACATGGCATAAAATCAAATACAGAGGGTTTCCATTAAGCAGTTTCAATCAAAGAAAGGAATAAAAACTCACCTGTACGATGACTTGTCAATATTTTTTCCAACATAAGCCATTCCACATGCCACTGAGAGGCCTTGCCCAAGAGATCCACTAGCAATATCAACAAAATTTAAACGAGGTGTGGGGTGCCCTTCAAGATCACTATCAATTTTTCTGAGGTTCAATAAGTCAGAAGATGGAAAAAGGCCAGCTTCTGCCCATGCTGCAAGAGTAGAGCAGAAGAAAGCATTTAATTATGAATTAAAAAATTAGTTACCATTGAATCATTTGGATGAAATATATCGAGACAAACCTGCATATAATATTGGAGCAGCATGGCCTTTTGAAAGAACAAAACGATCATTTGATGGGTGCTTGGGCTCACTCACTTTATAGCGCATTGTGTGGAAAAATAGTACTGACATGATTTCTGCCATCGACGAGCATGATGTTGGATGCCTACAAATGTAAAAGATAGGATGCATTCACTGAATTATCACCGCCACTATTTTTCCTTCAAAATTATACAGCAACAAAACATCAAAGTTTAAGCAACAAAACACACACAGGAGACGGATAACATGCGCGCGAAATTTTATTTTTACTCCTTGAAGCAATTTTAAAGCAGAATGTTTATCATTAAATAAATTCGATGCCGAACATTAAATTACATGATAATTTAGGCAATCCAAGACAATGTCTACTTCACTTTAGTACTATAAAGCCGTTAAACATTACTGATTTAATTCCTTCGTTATTACCCTGATTTAGATGCATTTGTAGAACGTATACTGAGCACCCGCAACTCATGGGCTATATCGCGTAAAACTTGATAATCGTCTGTCATTGTACTCGGAGGCGGGAACACCGGCGAATGAGCGTTTCGAGGTCAAATGAAGGTGAAACGCCGCCTGCTTTCGATCCATACGAAAGAAACCATGACCTACCTCAGATTATACTGGACTACAATTATAACTCTAACGAAGGAAAATGCGGTGCAGGGTAATACAAATATTAAAAAAATATTTTTTTAAAAACAATTGACAAAATACTTCAAGGTCAATCGTAAAACTTAAATGCTTGAAAACTTCCTCATACGACCGATGGCCAAAATGTTTCGCATTTAAGACAAATGGAAAAAAATCCTGCGACTAAATTATATCATTAAAATCCGAAACATCATGTAAGGTTATGGAGCAGATACAGCATAACGCGGCAACAAAAATTCTTGCAGGCATTTCAGAAAGCGGCTTCCCATCAATCAATATCGATGAGATCGGGGCTGGGAATAATACTAAAAATAGTAATTACACAAAATACTCCAAGTACTTGCATTTTTCTACAATATCTATATTTCTGGAAGCTAAAATAAAGTTCAATCACCATTAAATACCGTAAATAATCACAAAGAAAACAAAGTGAATTGGAACACCACAATGCGAATGTATACATATACAAAGTAAAAAATTGGATGAATTTATATCCTTCATTAATTCTTCCGTATATTCATTTTAAACACGTATAAATAATATTTTACTGTAGACAATTCGCGTTCTGAAAAGTGCTTTCACGTTTTTCGTCCCTTTTTGTGCCCAAACTGGCAGTGTTAATAATTTTAGCTTTATTCATTCGGCCCATCTGTGCGTAGGGAATTCGTTTGCCCAGAATTTTTCGAAAATTGATGCACCCAAATGCGAAAAAAATGTCCATTTGACTGTCAAGGAATTATTCCATCGACATGTTTACAAGTAACAACTCGAAGGACGGAGTCATCAGAAAGCTGATAAATCCACCCCTGGGTTTCGTTACAATTCAAATACCCGTGTTTGATTACTTTATACTTTTCACTCTACATTTTTTACGCAATCCTAAAGTTTAATACTTCATAACCTGTATAAGCACTTTCCGTATAGATAAATTCAAGTAGGCGGACACGGCCCCTCTAAGATGCAGCCACGAAGAGCCTACGAGTACTCCAAGCACGAGGAATATTCCATTAATTTTCTTACAGAAGCCTAGCCTATCTGGTCCCATCGCACCCTCAATTTCAGTATTGCAATCTCTATTACGAATGAAGTCAGAGTTGCCGTAATGGTCTTCCCACGCAAGGCTACCTTCAGTGTTATCAATGTAATCGACTAGTCTCAAGATAGCGCGATGATCATAAAACTAAAAATTCTAAATAGCGTCGTACATGCATACATAAATCTGGAAGTTGATTTTAATAACTGGCCATGGTTTTCTAAAGTGCAATTTCAGTTAATTATTCATCATCTGATCATGCTTTTGGCATAGAAATCGTGCATCGTTTCAATTCCCTTATTATCCGCCTTTAATTCATCAAACATCGTTTCCCCGCACGTGTTAATGCTAGCACGAAATACCTCCCTCTTCGCATTACATGTTGAAACAATTATTTTCTCAAACTCCCAATCAGAACACATACAAAGCTTGTTTGAACTTTGAAAGTGTACGGCACCATTTTACAAACTCCTAGATAAGGAGCAACGACCTTGCTCTCTTCCCCGTTCATTGACTTGAAATAACTTTTATCAATATGTATAGTTTGCCTGCTGCGGAGGGATCACTATAGCAAATAAGCAAATTCAATTTCCCATCTTATTTCATGTAATATTTATTGCAAGTCTGAAGCCCATCTTTGGTGTACAGGTCGGTAGTGATCTATCGTCTAATTGCTCCATGCTGCCTAAAGGGGGGGGGGGGGGGGGGGGGCAATTCCATAGATCGTCAAAAACTTTTGGAAACTCATTTTTATTCGTATGCAAGTATGCAAAAGGTGAGCACGGCTAGAAGAGGCGAGAAAACAGTTTCATAGTTAGCTACACCTTAAGGGCTGTAATCCTGGGGTTCTCAAACATTTTTGGTTCGCGGCACACAAGCTCGCCGTGCGGAATATAGCGGCACATCCCTTAAGTAGACGCAACCACACTAAACTTAATAGTATAATATTATTGACAGAACGTTCTTAATTTTTGAGTACATAGAGCATGTATTTTCTGTTCAATAAGATGAATAAAGAAACACTAAAATTTTAAATACACTAGCCAGTTTTTATGCTTACGGATTTCCCAATACTTTTTCGCGACTCATTGCCACGACTCTGCGCACTAAATAGTGTGCTGCGAAGTCCTGCGACTTCGCAGCACACTAGTGCGCCGAGGAACACACTTTGAGAACCCCTGCCGTCATCCATATGAATCCCCTAGTCTGTGAGCCCTATGATTATGTAATTTTTTTTATATGCAGGGATTATGTCAATTCTTGGGTGATTAGACGGAAAATAGCCCACATTTAAATATGTGGTCCGATACTGAAGTCACGCCAACATTCGAATTGCACCGTCCTCGAAACACGGTAACAATTTCGAAATGCATTCGTCATACTGGGAAAGGGAAACTAGACGGGTGAAAAGTGTTCTCATTCTAACTCCTACTCCTCCCGTAATAAGTTCAACTCTCGAAAGTTCGGCACTGCCGAGAATCGAGGCTAACACCGTGTAAAGATCAATTGGAAATCCCACATATCGAATGCTTCGAGGTCTCTTGGATAGTTTAGCGGGTATTGAATGAAATGCGGTCAAGAAAAGAACGGCCCTAAGCTCGTAGCATGATACATAACCCACGCTTTTCTCTATAACCACTGTATAAATGAAAAACTAACTTTGTGGTTCCAAAATGATAGTTTTATTAGCACGACCCCAGTTTCTACGTACTATAACGTCATCTTCAGGTCGTTATAGTTATTTAAGGACAAATTGCGCGCGATAGCTGTTACCAATTTTTTTCAAAAAAATTCAATGTCTGGAATCAAAAAGTCATCTTTAAACATTCCATGTCTAAAATATTTGATGCACATAAAAAACTCCATAAATGAAACAAAAAATTCACACGGGGATGATTTTCCGGTACATTAGCACATTCAGGAGACCACTTCCGAGACTAGATTGCTCAAAATGATCAGGGCGCATATTTTCATAATATATTTGTGAATTATTGAGTATTTTTGAGGCCATATGGACAGATATTCTAGTACTATCAGATATAGTGCATGAAGACGACCTATTTGCGCTACATAACCAAATAACAGTTCGAAATGCGAAAAAATCCACTACAACTCTGGGGACTTTTCCCTTGCACGAAATTAATCGTGCTCTCGAAGAATCAAACTAATTATGCGAAGTAACATAGTTAAGGTGCCGAGACAGTGGGAGTGCGAATGTAGGGGTCGTTATCTGCTGGTGCGGAACAAGGCTGTGAGCGCGAGGATGACAATTGGTTGGCCGAAATAATTTACTACATTGGGTGCGTAAAGGGAGAGCCCTGGCAGGTTCAGAAAGGGGAAGCGATGCCCTAGTCCCCTAATGGTTGAAAATATGGGTTCGGCATTTGGCGTGTGAACCGGATTAATAACTATCATAGGGATGCGGGTATCAAACTGTTGTGGAAGCGGCTTCCGTAACTCAGGTACGCGTGAGGAAAGCCGTGACAACAAGAGGGTTCTGCTCTTTGCAATGGCTAGGTATTGTTTATGTTTATGCTGTATATAATTGTTACGGCGTCATGAACTCACTGAACATACTTTGTAACATACATAATATTTACCCATAAGAAAGTTAACGTATCCGCTTCTTGCTTCTACATCTATAAAATACCCTGCAAGCCAACTCAAGGGTGTGTGGCAGGGGGTGAGTGGTCACCAACATTCCTTACACTAAACCTTATAAAAGTTAGGGTAATTACGACTATTGATGACTTAGCATACATAGCTAATGCTGGTCGGGAGCCGAAACCTCACAAGCTTGCAATACACTATGGGTACGCTACCCAGGATTGCCTCCTGTGAAGCTATTCTGTATGTTCACGGAATTTCCAAGCCTCGAAAGTGACGAAATTTTGACGTCACAGCCTCTAAAATTTCAAATAGGGCCATTCAATAGTTGAGATTTGTCGGGGGCTGTGACGTCAAATCCTCGGATTTTCCGAGGTTCGACCCATAGACCTTGAATATAGCCATAGACCTATATTCAAGGTCTATGGTTCGACCATGTCCAGTTCTTACTGAATAAGGCCCCTGTCCTCTTTTAGAGAGGGCATCCTCTTTTTCAGCGCTTGTCCTTTCTGCTCCGTAGTCCTCAAAAAGGACAAGGACAGTCCTCTTATTACCACTTCAAAAGAGGACAGAAAAGAAGTTAGGTAAAAATGGATACCTAATTTTTAAAAAATTATCCGCTGAAAATCTGTTCTTTTTAATTTCAAATTCAACCTCTCATTTTGTTATTGGTATTCTGTAATCAGTAGTTATTCAAATGTTAATATTTTTATTGGTGAGATTTTGGGATATTAAGACGAGAAACCAGTATTAACAAATGAAGGAAATAATATTGTAAAAATGGGCAATCATTTCCTTCAAAAAGTGTATTTTTTTAGTGTTTTTTTCGTTGGGGGCGGGCGTCGACCCCGCACCCTCAGCAGTACAAACAACTGTTGCCCCCTCACCCCCGCTCAGAATTTATTATAGATCATGGTCATGGACCCTATTAAGATTGACAAGTTCTTTTTTTATTGTATGGAAATAAAAATGCATTAAAAATCGTTTTGCCACGCCCGTTTCCAAAAGTTTGGTTGGGGGTCTTGGAGGGAACCCTCCGGTTATGTAGTTCAGCCTGGTGTCCTTTTTCCACATTTTGAAAAGGTGGCGACCATGACGCTACCAATGTTAGAAGGACCGCTAGTATTCTACCGGGAGCATACCTTACGTCAGTAAATCACATTACATGAAGGGTGTTTATACAAGCTTCTCTAATTTCTCATGTCACGACTTCTAAAATCGAACACTTCAAAGATCACGCAACTGAGTCATTGTTTGGCGCCAATGCAGAATGGGCGATGACAACTTTTTAACACGATGTTATAGTGATTGTGACATGGTGCAACCAAATTTTATTGCGTAGTGATCTTTAAGTCAACAATGACAAGTGAATTCGTGGCAACTATCTTCAGTAGCAATGCAAGCGACAGGCTCTGGCGGCGGTCTAGGCTACATAGCCGCGACCGCCAAGGCTAGTGCGCAGCTGGCGGGTGCCGCGTGCGCCGGTGGGTTCTATGTGAGCCTTTTCGAGTATGGGGAGTATGGGTGGGTATATTATGCCTGGCCTCTTTGAAGTGAAGTAGGCGCTATAAATTGATTAAATGTAAGCGTTGGCCGGCCATTAAAAAAAAGCAAAGCGATTAGGGAGGGCGGGACACTATTCTACAGGCGGCGAGACAATTACTTTCAACTGGGGCCGCACAGTTCGAGCTACATGAAGCATTCAGGGAGTGGTCGAGAATGCGATAAAAGTGGGCCAGTAATAGGTGCTCCACATCCAAGCTTCGTGAGAGCGAGCCGAGTTTTTATCAGCGGTAAGATAAAAATCCAAGACGGAAACTGCGACTGTCGAAACACAAGCCGCCCAACAACATCCTCCACTGTAGCCGCGGTAGTTTTTATTCCGACATCAGAGCAGAGCCTCGCCCTCAAACCCAACCGGAAATCACACAAAGAAGCTGCCCAACGCACCTCTGAGATATTCTTTCCAAATAGATAAATACAATTAGCAAGAATCCCAGAAAAATTCTAAGCCAGAAAAAAACTAACTAAGCGCGTGCTCGCGACACTGCAGGAATGGCATTCCCTTGAGTTAGTATGTAAATATTACTGGATTCATCCTATTCTTGATGTCCGTTTTCGCGATGCATGTGGGTACTTGTGCCTTTAAATGCGTGGACAAATGTTCCGTCAACATATGAGGAGGTTTAAGAAACTTACCGTGCCGGGGATGATGTTAAAATATTAATACTAATTAATTTTTAACACCTGTATCAAACAGTATACAAACATCCCTCAGCATGAAGGACAGGGATGATTAACGACAGCTCTATAGTAGATACAGAACGTTGTGGTGAGTCTAAAAACGCCTTTCTGACCCCATAAGTAGGACCGACATCACTCAATACAACGATGACACGCTCGGGGGCCCTTGCCCTTCCCAGTGAGACTAGGAAGGTGTGGAGATAAAAAGAGTGCCGATTATCTGGTAGACGACGGGGTGGGACAGCCAGACGGTAGAGACATAAGTTTTTAAAATGTTTTTCCTGCTGGCACATAAGCAGATTGTGACTACTCAACTCACTAGGAGATTCCTACCTATTAGGATGAATTTAGTCACTAATGCTAGGGTCGTAGTGATATCAACTCGCACTCGCAACACATTTATTCGCAAATTACAAGGTAATCAAGTGAATTTAGCATTGCTTTTTCACACCCTGAAAAATATCAGACGCTGAAGAAATAATACTATTTGGAGGAACGTGTATAAATTTAATGCAATGGAAGTACATTCCAGGAGTAAAATAAAGGCGTCAATAGTCTCTTCACCAATAGCTAAGCATAGGTTCGTGTAAAACATAAATTTGACATATGTGATATGATTCACGTGTGTGTGATGAATCACGATTTTCTACGCTCTCCGAGTCGCCGCAAGGGAGTGTGGCAGGGGGTATTAGGACACCTACATGAGAGGTAATTAGGGAAAAGGAATCGCCACACTGATAACCTCTCTTGATAGAATTTATCGAAAACAGACCTACAAATGGACGCTATTTTAGTTCACCTTCCGGTAAAATTCGTGCTAGGAAATAGATACACATTTGAAAATCTTAGCTTTGACAATCGCCCTGCACTATGTTAAATGACAAATCATGGAAGTAATAAGCGAAATTCTACCCTGCCTCCCCCTGCCTCCCCCTAATCTCATCCAAAGGTTAACTCTCCTCACCAACCACGTCAAGCACTTCATTTATCTTCCTTTCCGTCCTCCGCACCTTCTCCACCATCCTCCACACCCATATCTCGAATTTATACAGCCTATTTACGTCCTTTCTCCGAGTCCACGTTTCTGCTCCATACAACGCCACACTCAATACTCCCTGCGCGACTTCACATCCTCAAGGTCTACCTAACTCTTCCTTTGCTAATGCTATTCTCCCTCCTAATATCTTTGCTGCTATTCCCCATTTCTTTCTTCTAGCGTACTACCCAAGTAATTAAATAGTTTACTTGCTCCAGTTACTTTCTGCTACTTGTGCTTCTTGCTACTTGACCCTCTACTTTTATGACCAGCCTCACTATCTTTGTCCTAGAGAATCTCGTTACTTTGATTTATTATGATTAATCTTCATTCCGTATTTCCCGCACTGAAACTCTAAAGCATCTACTAAAGCTTGCATGGTCATCGCCTAAATAGAAATTTCTTCAATTTTCCAACCTTTTGTTTAACCAACAAAATTTATTAAATGGTTTTGCAATTTCCCTAACCACATATACACTGCCTCAATACACAACTAGCCTATAAGTCTTTCTCTGTGTCTTAGCACTTTTCCCAATTTATATTGCACGATTTCGACGATAATTTAACTGCAACATGAACTAAAAGAAAATAAAATATAAATATATATAATTTTATAAAAAATGAAAAATTATAAAAAACTAGGAAAAAAAAGAAAAAAATATAAACATTAAAAAAAAACGACAAAAACTGTTACAACAATGAAGTGGGAAAAGGATCTTATTACTTTAAAATAAAATACTATATAAAAGAATACTTAAAAAAGAGAATTGAATTATGTATTTTCCCTTTTCCTAACCCATTCCTACTTTGTAATCCCCTTAGGTTAAGGAAAATGAAAAATGTTCCTATATTTTAAGAATTTTAACTTTCACACAAAACAACTCTCACTATTTTTTAGTCTCTCGTGATGCACTATTTTGAATGGTTAAAAGACCGGTTGTGGTTATCTCCGCTCACTGGAGCGGTGCAATTACCTTCGGCGCTGCCATTCCACCCCTCATCACTCAGAGGAAACACTTGCACGGAACCTTCAGACCAGGTAATCGCAATTTGGATTCACCAAAAGAAGCCTTGGGGTATGCGGTAAAGCTAACAGAAAGCCTGGATATATTTAAGAACACTCGAAAAAAAAATGATAAATCTGTTCTATGAAGAAAGAAAGATGTTATATACATAGAAGAAACGTACGAATATATATACGAAGCACACACGATATCAGAATTAGATCTCGGGCAGCGACGAGAAGCTAGGCTTGAAAAGAATGATACGAATGTGTCGAGGCTTTTAAAAGATTTGCGATGGGAATCCTCTCACAGTAGATTGTAGAGTATACTTAACCTTCTGATTTAATTTAAAGCTGATTACCACTCCGAAGATGGAAAAAAACTAAAAAAAATTAAAAACCCGTTCTACTATGGTAGATTCGATCACATACATTAAATTAGAGAGATATGGTCAGGGGCGGGTTCAGGGACAGTTCTTTTGGGTGGAGGCGAATTGCTACTTTCCGGGGGTAGTAAATACCTTATGTAAAATTTGACCTCAATTTTCCTCAAGAATTATGGAGGGCGGCCGCGCCCCTGCAACATCACTGTACTGTAGGATCAACCGGTTTTAAATGCCATTAGGATCGGTAGCTTTACTCATTTATTTAGCTTTTTCTTTCAGTCTACGATGTCTGCATGGAACTGAATAATTTTATGTCTAATTCGGTAATCATTTTTGCATATCAACATGACTATCGAGGTATGAATTTGTTTGAGGTATGAATTTGAATGAGGTTGTTACCGAATTGTTGAAGGAATTAGGGTGGGAATCTTTAACTGATCGAAGGGAGAAATACAGGTTAAATCTTTTGCGAAAACTCTGAGCAGACAGTTTTTTGCCGGACGTTCAACACATACTGCTAGAGCCAACGTACTACGGTAGAAGCGATCACAGGAATAAAATAAAGGAAATTGACTGCCGAACCCATAGATTCAAAATGTCATTTTTCCCACGTACAATAAGATATCATAATAGTTGCGATAGATCAATCACATGAAACTTCCACCCTCAATAGGTAGAGTAGAATTTTCACTTGTGCTCAATAACACCACATAATTACTAACTCTTCACACCGGTCGATTAGTCCGGCATTATTTTATTTTGTTCTTTGCATGAGGTAGCATCACGTAGTATTCATAAATTAACAGTATCAGTAATATTAACCACTAGATGTGTCTATAGAATTTTTCTGCATGTTTGTATGTTCTTTTACGTATCTCTCTCCCAGTTTCCGGTTGGACTGCGCACTGTTCTCCGGACTGCTTTTGGCCTGCGCCTAGAGCCAGGGGGAGCGTGCGAGGTTCGGATTTGTTCTGGGATGAGTTCTGCATGCCTGGTGTGGAATCACCCCGTGCCACACACCCCAGTGGTGGCTTGCACGGTACATCGTAGATGTAGATGAATACGAGACCATGTCGCTTGGTAGACCAGATTTAGTACCAGTGTTTAATGAGTAGTCACTATTAATATCGCCTCATCTCGCTTGAAATATCTCGCATGATTTTCATTTCTGCACAAACTAATATGTGCCAGTACCAAAGAATTACTGATAATACTAATCAATAGAAGTATTTTAACTCTTGTACTGCATGATCGCCAACGTTTCACATTGACTTTCTGGCTAGGCTAAGGTGACCAGACGTCCCGCTTTTACCGGGACAGTCCCGATTCTTAACAATTTATCCCGCGTCCCGCGGGGTTTAAGTCCAGATTTTTATAAATAATGCACGACAAGCTAGGGAACGGCGGGAGAACGGGAAGGGAATATACGGTTTTCGGCTTCCATGTAGCTATTTCACCAGGATATGAGTTTTATATTATTTTTGTAAATTTTATAATGTTAAACTGTGTTTTGTAACTGTCTCTCTCATACGATACACATCATACTGCGTGCTATGTAATGGTCAATATTCTATTTTGCACGGCGGGAGGAATGATCTTTCAAAGCACTTGGAGAGAGAGAAACATAAAAGATATTTAAATACTGCTGCATCTTCCTCCAAAATACAGGATTTTTTTAGAAAAACGACTTACGGAGACTAAGATAAACTAGCATTAGCAGAATCACTTTTATGTCTTTTCATACTATTAATCATAATCATTCCTTCAGATCTATGGGCTATACATCACAAGTTATCAAAATTTTTTCGACAAAAAATTTGCCTGTGCAAGAACAAAATCAGAGGCAATTGTGTGTAATGTGCTTTTACCCATATGCATCTTCGGAATTGAACAAAAATCTAGTAAAAATTAATTTTATAGCCATATCTTCTGACGCATTTAATATTAAGGATATAATGTTATTTCCAACCACTATTAGATTTTTTGATTCGGAAACTTGAATAAATATTAGAATTTAAAATTTAGTTTCTTTGCCCAGCGAAACTTCTGAAATAATTTTTTTTACAATTTAAAGAAAATTATAACATATTGTGCAGACAACACGAACGCAAATTTTGGAGGAAATGCGAGAAGAGGTAAAAATAATATTTTTTTATAAATTAAACGTAAACCTTAATCAAAACATTATTGGTGTGGGTTGTGCAGCACACACAATACATAACGCTGTTCAAATAGCTGCTGACTTGTTGCCCGTATATGTGGAAAATATTGTTATCAAAATATATTCTTATTTCTACATCTACACTGTGCGTGTTGAAATACTGAAAGAATTTTGTGAAACTGCGGAAGTCGAATGTCAGAAAATAATTGGATACAGTAAAACTTAGCTCTTTTGGCAGCTGTGGAAATAATTTTGAAATTACAAGTTACTTTGAAATCCTACTTTCTATCACAGGATAAATGTCCTAGAATTTTAGAAGAGTTTTTTGAAAAAGAATCCTCAACAATTTGGCTAGTCTATACAAAATCAAGCAGCTCTTTTTAAAAATGCTATAAAAGTTATTGAAGGTGACAAAATTTCGGTAATCGAAGTAACAAATGAAGTTAAAATTTTAGTTTCAGTGTCAAAAGCGGTTAGAAAATATTTTTCTTCCGTTAACTATCCAAAGTAGTATAAGCCAGCTGGAAGAATAAGGTTCAATAAATCGTGCAGATATCATTAATCATGTTAAAACGTTCTATAGCAACTGTATAGATTATTTAAAAGGGTGGACGGTATATTACAATGATCTTGAACATTTTCATTGGGTTACATTAAAACCTGAACTTAATTGGAATGATGTGCAAAAATCATTCGAACATATTACTCAAAATGTCCCAGCAAGTAATATTTCCGAAAATGATCTTTTCAATGAGATATCATTATTAAAAAAATATATATTGATAAAAAAGTTAAATCTTGGGCTTCAGCACAAATCACAATAGAGAACAAATGGTTACGTGTATTTCATCATTTTGAAACAAACCATGTTCCATACAATAATGCACTAAAATTGTGGAATATGCGTTGCCCTTACCAGGAAGTAATGCTGCGACTGAACGCGTTATTGCTACGTTAAATAAAGTGTGGACATAAGAAATATCACAATTACGAATTGATACTTTGAAAGCCATTTTATGTGTGAAATATAATTTAACAAATTCATGTGAAAAATTTCATGACCTTTTAAACAACGACAGAAATCTACTAAAAAATTCACTCAAATAAGAAATTTGCAAAAGAATAAAATAAAATTTAACATAATTTTTTAATGTTTTATATTTGTAAATTGTACTTTTGTTGAAATAAAATAAACGCATTAAAATACTATTTTTGCGTTCTAAACTTTTCTTGCTCAATATAGACCAAATTTTTAATCGAGAGCCCCGCCCCCTCGGTCAATTTTGTCCCACTTTACGAATGTTAAAATCTGGTCACCTAGGCTTGGCCGTGCCGACCGTCTTCTGTCTCCGCGGTTTGCGGCAGGGTTAGTGTGTGGGGCTTGACCTTGAACTGGGACGTGTGGAATCACCCCGTGCCACACGCCCTGGAGGTGGCTTGCACGGTATTTCGTAGGTGTAGTTCGCTTGAAATGATCACAAGATGAAGAAAATTTCTGGTGGAACTGATAGATGCAACGTTTTTTTTTTCCGCGGGCTACGAGAGTGGTGTCACCCAGGGCGGTAACTCATGGTCTCCCCCCCTCACTACTTACCCCATGGATCTCCTCAGAGTCCGTGCAACATTTCATACTATACACGCAAAACTATAACACGTTTTTGTTAGCTAACAGAACAGAGATATTAAATTTCAATAATAGATTTGTGGCTAGGCTGAAACAGTGCAACACAATAACAGTCATAGACGGTAATATTTTGCATGTTGGTGTCACCCCAAATGGTGGTGTCACCCGGTGCGGTCCTCACCCCCATAGTGACGCCACTGCCACGCGAGACCACACAGACGTTTACAGGATACGTATACTCGCGCGGGTTTATGCGTGAAAGAATGCCTCTACTCAACGCGTAAACGACTGCGCGAATGCGCAAATGTATACACGTTCAGAAAATTACTGTTCTAATTTTGTGAACATGATCTCGCAAGCGTTCCCGTACAAATCCGCGAGGAAATATCTTCGTAGAATGCAAGTCTCTTCCAAAATTCATCGTGTGAATAACTACAGCCAAATGCACTAACACAACAAAACTAGAAAATAGCCCTTTCCAATTCCGTCAGTGTTCGCGCGAGTGCCATAGTTACTTCGTTGCGATTTATGTCAACTCTCGAAAGGTGGACTTGACAGAATTCCCAGTCAATATCTCATTATTTTTAACACTACCACCACTAATGTATAACCCCTCACCACGCATGGAATGCTTAAATATTCAGCATTAGTATCATTGTATCGCATATAAATGTCTCATCACTACCGTCGTGCGGTCAAGCCTTGTGATATGTCCTGACAGCTTCGCGGTACTCTCTTCGCAGCCGGAGGAGCGTTGCGATCCTCCGGATGGAATAACTTAAAAAAGAATTCCAGGCTAACTATAGTATATCCCCCTAGCTCTCCGGGTACTTAAGTCCGTAATTCTCGCAGACTTCCACAATCATACGGCACAGTAAATTGCCGCAACACTCGTCGGGACCATAGAGTGAGTGACTTGCTATAAATGAAATGCTGGCAGGAATGGATCGAGGAGTTATATTGTGACATAACGCACAAACAAGCATTTTCTTTTCACCCTGTGACCTCATGATGCATGATCACGCAACTTAAAATCGTGATTGTAACGGAAACTCATGGCCAAAGCCGATTCGTTCCGTACTTAGTACGTTATAAATGAAAAGGTGTAGAACAAAATTATTTCTCTTGAGCAAGTAAATTGCTCTACGGCTCGCCAAAATGCACTCTGGGCCTATGCATTTATCCTCGGGACTAATGCATCCAGCGTTTCACTTATTTCTTTAGTTTTGACTTTCAATTGAATGCGAACATGCGGTTAACGAAGGCTGATATCTGACGTCTGCTGCAAAAACACAAGCACGCGAGTCCCACGTGCATGCAACAATCACAATTGGATATATATGAATATATGTATATCAACATACATATGTACACGGCCGTCTACCGGCAGCTATTCTCAGACTTCTAGTCAGAAATTCTCGTGGGAATGTCTAAAACGATTAATTACCTTCGGCTAACCAGTAACTAGACTGTCAACGCAGAAGTTAACAATATAGAAACCTTCGTCCGGCAACTCTCTTAGTTTTTTGGCATTTAATAAATCCGACTGTTAGCATGCAATATTTCCACAGATAACGAACTCAGTCAAATTAATGCATCTCAATGACTAACAGCAAATGGATCCTCAGACGAAAACCATTTAAGAAATGAAGACTTGCTCCCTAGTTGCGCCTAATAATGGCAAGCTTTCACCAAGGAATTACAGACTTCACGATAGAGGAGAAAAAAATACTTACCCTGATTTGGACGCATTAGTAGAATGTATGGAATGTATTCTCAATTTATGTGCAATGTCCTTCAACTCCTGGATGACTTTGGCCTCCGGTTTGTGATACAGATCAGCCATGATTTGCCTGTATTGCAGTGACACCAAATCAAGCACCTCCCACTGTAAATGCACCAGCTGAAGTGAGAATCAACAAGTGCAGCAAATCACGCAGTGCCGGTTTTCCTGTGGTTCTTGAGCAACGGACACCGGGATTTTAAAAAAATGATAAAAGCGGCACCTACTTTTCTTCGAAGTAACTATGGAGCGAACAAACGCGGCTCATTTAAACTTACACATTCCTGAACATATCCGCGACATCGCTAAACTTTGAATATTTAGATAAAATAGATATCACAACCAAAGAAATTAATCTTTTTGGTTCATTATTTTTTGAAGTGAAAACTTCTTATGTCGCGTTGAGCACTTTTGTAGATGGGTAAAAGACATTGGACTCGCGTCACCGTCACCGCTACTACATAAATGTATAATTATATATATTCTGTATATACACAGTATACTCGCTATATACACAGTACTTCTGGATGGGTACAAACCATTGGACTCGCATCACCGTCACCATCACCGCTACTAAATATATGTGTAATTGTATATTCTGTATATACACTTCTGTGGATGGGTAAAAGCCATTGGACTCGCGTCACCGTCACTGCTGCTAAATATATGTATAATTGTATATTCTGTATATACTCAGTATACTCGCTATATACACAGTACTTGTGGATGGGTAAAAACCATTGGACTCGCGTCACCGTCAAATAAACTATATTATAATTTTATTCATATTACATTATATATATCTAATATACGGTTTAGTTCATTCAATTTGGGTTGCTACAAATATTGTGCCGGATAATATAATAGTCCATACTCGTGCAGGAGAGTGTACTCGATACAAGAATAGTGAAGGTTAGTACAATATAACTCAATTTCTTTTAATACGTTCAATTTGAGTAGCTTATTCATATATACATAAACATAAACTTTGCAGACGATAAAAATCTACCATTGATTGAATTTTTAAATAGTGAGTTTGGTTTAACGATGTCTAATGATCGCAATCTTGGCACAACGAAATATAAAACTACTATTGATGCAGTATTTACAAGACATTTAAGCAAATTCGAATCAAAATTATTCGTTTCTTACTTTAGTTACCATAAGCCTATTGTATCAGTTTTAGATATTGCCGATGATGATGGCGGTGGTGATGAAAGAGTTGTTGAAATAATGGATGAAAGTTGATTATTCTGAAGTGTACAATTTTTATGTAAAATAATTGTGTACAATAGCGCAATAAATTAATATTTAATTTATTATATACATGAAACTACTTTCTACTGATTAATGAAACACTTCATTAGAAATTATTCCCTACATTCAAAAATGCTCACGTTATATCAAGTTTTCACTTCTGTCGGCACTCCCGGAGTGCCTCTTTCTTTTTTATATAATTTTCAAAGAGCACTTATCATCAACTGAGAGGATTTAAAACCTTACCACCTCACCTTGGCCGACGTTTTCACTCAATTTCTTATTCCGACTAATTCGATGTGGGTGATGGGTAAACATGCTCTTCCACTTGCTCACAATCGGCATCACTCCCTAAAATATCCGCATCTGTATTAATCAATTACTCTACATAAGTATCTACGCTGAGCACTCTTTTCACACAGCCTGTGAAATATGTTGAAGTCCAAGACGACCTTCTTCATCTGTTGCATCCACGGATTCTCAACTGATACTTCCGCTGATGATTTTTCCCACACAATTGAATATCACATTGAACATTTGAAGAGAGCGTCATCGTCATATATTGAAGATTGGTCAATTTTGTTCGATCTGGTCAATTACCAATCCATATATGGATTAGTTCATTATAATTGAACTCGTATTAGTCATTCACGTAGAAGAGATGATTTTGTTCCATCTTATAGTGTTTTGAGGTAAGTTACTTGTACTTACGTGACTTCATTATCAAAGCAATTTGTTTAATATTTGCCTGATAGCTCCATATGCCGCGTAATAATGAAGAATGACTCTGGCACTTCACTTTGTTTAGCTCTATATAATTTAGCTTTTAGATTATCAATGAGTAGCTGACAATGAGTTCACGTGTCAAGAATAGAAAGTTACTTCCTGCAAGTTGTAAAGTTTGTTTAGGTGCAATTAGCCATTATATGTTACTGAGTAATATCAGTCAACAAATGTCTTTTTTATATGGGTACATTGGCTCTTCATCCTCCCATGAAATGAAAAATGAAACATATCGTCAATTGCCAAACCATAGTATAATTTTTGTTTAACTTTCCACCGCTCTTAAATTTAATACTGATGAGGGTAAACATGATGAGCTTCCGTCACTCACTTTCATGTTTATCCTTGAAAGCCCCTCCTAATAGTCATTGTTGTGAATTTAAACATTCCATTCCCTAATGAAGTGTGGAGCATATACAATTCCTGCATATCAGGTAATCAATTCTTGGAAACGGTATTCAAGTTTCTGGTTCTGCGATTAAATTATTTACATGAGCTGCGAAAATCTTCAAAAAATAATTCTTGGAAACCATCACTTTCTTGAGAATTCGATGAATTACCGACGTCTTTCTTGAACAACAGAAATTTGGTGACACTCATTGGCAAGAAAAGGTTTTTGTGTTCCTTGTCGCATTTGTAACGTTAGTTGAATCAAATGCTGGACATATATTTTTTAATTACAGGTCGGTGTTGAATTTGCTTTCCGTGATGTGACGTAAGAAGTGACGGAAGAAAACAGGAAATATGTTGCACTTATCATCATATTGACTTCAACCTGATGCTCCAGCAAAGTTGCTACCTTGCTGCCCGAAGCACCTATCTTCCGAAATAACTCTGCATGTGAGTACAAACTGGAATTATAAAATGATGGGGTTGCCCGTCCATGCGGATGAGGGTAAATCGTCAATCAGAATGTTGTCACATTGAGTGAGAAAGTTGAATTCCTCAATTTGGGCCCTTTTGTGCTTCCATTTAATAGTGGTGATGTGTTCTTTTTATTTGTTTAAATTTTTTTTGTCTCACTCTCCAGTAATAAAAATCTTCTCTCATCGTGCAAGATTTAAGACCTGGGGCCCAAGTCTGTAACTTGGGGCGCCGGAGACAGGAGAAGCGAGATTCCTCCCGAAAATGCCACCCGACCGTAGTCTGTAACTGGGTGGAGAAACTTCAGCCGGCTGTACCGGAAGGAGAAAAGTGAGGGTATGAAAATTTCTGAAGCCAAAGCTGACTATTGGTCATATTTCAGTGACCTACTTTTGAGAGCCAATGAAATCGACTGTACCTTTTCACAGCTGTAGAAGCGAAGGATTAGTCTGCTTTGTTTACAAAATTTCTGAGGACGAATATTCGCGATATTGCTTAATTTCCGCTATTTCAGAGTATGTACCAGTCAGATAATTAATACCATTATACTCTCGAGTTTCCGTTACACTTCATCCTATTTTAAAACTCTCCGAAAGGGCAATTATTAAATCTTCCCGACAGAAAGACATCCCGCATCAACAAACTTCATTGGAATTAAATTTGTTTAAGCAGCGATATATGGATATTAAACTGAATAATTATCTAAAATGTAATTTGATAAATGAACACATTAAATGAATGGGCTACCTACATGATAAATGGATGATTGACAAGATTGAAAACAGAGAAAAAGCCGTCTGTTAACTGACGTTACAATTGCACGACGTTTCACAAACTGAAATTTCTGAAGACGAATATTCACGATATTGATTAATTTCCGCTATTGAAATGTATGTACCAGTCAGATAATGAATACCATTGTACTTTCGAGTATCCGTTACACTTCATCACTACTAAAGTGTAGGTATATATAGTATTGGCATATCACACCGGCTGGGCAAACTTCATTGGAATAACATTTGTTGAAACAGTGATACATGGATATTAAACTGAATAATTTTCTAATATGTAATTTTATTAATGAACATATTTATTTTATGGGCTACTTATATGATAAATGGCCGATTGACAAGATTGAAAACAGTAATAGCCGTCAGTTGCACAAACGTTAAACACGTATGTACTGTCAGTATACTGACATTAATCAGCTAAACCACTCGACAACACACGTCATTATTACAAGGCATTTCAAAAGTAGCATCCAAAGTTCAAGTAAACGCCGAATATACCACAAAACTTGTATGAAATATATCCGATGCTTGGCCACAGTAACACATTATAAAACACACCGATTTTGTAAGGAAAGTTGCAGATGATTTTCACTTATATTTTCAGGATAATATACATATCACAAGAGCATCACTCCGTAAAATATCAAACCCCAAGGGAGAGTTCCTTCATTGTGGGGAAACGTATCAGCGTACAATCCATGAATCGAGTGATATATGCCGTGGTATATGCTCAAGTCGTTCTAGTCGATAGAGTGTAGTTTAGGATTATATCAGCATCCCAAACACTTATACAGCGGCGTTCAACCTGGAATTTGAGTTCAATCAAAATAAATCTCGGATTATAAGCGTAACGAGAACAGCTATAAAAATGCCAATTCTTTGTCAGTGGAGCAAGTAAATGGATGACTTCTTACACTTCAGTCACTGGTGTAAAAGAATACATGAGAAGTATACTAGAAGACTGAAGTCACACACATGGATGAATTAGAATATACGAACAAATATAAGACAGGACATATTCGCTAGCGTTCACAGCTGTAATGCCCGTTCTTCCGTGTGTTCCGTGTACACAGCATGACATCCAACTGACAACCGATATGCGTCCACATTAAATCATACGTGCAGGGAGTGTGTAAATCCCTGCCAAGGAGAGTAGATCCCTGCATACGTGCTACCCGTACGACTACGGTTGATTGGAACGGCGATTAGAAATGATACGAATAATCGTCATTATAATATGTAAACGAAAATATGTTTAATTGAAATTAGTACCCAAGTGAGATTCAGTACGATACGTAAAAAGTAACTGAAAACTCAAATGCCCTTAAATCTGTCGATCAGCGTGAAGCTTACAAAACAAATTGAGTGAAATTTGTATAAGTCATTATAATAACCAAGGTAATATAATACAGGACTTAAGCTTTAATTAAACGTGTGCTTCGTGTATGGCACATTATTACTCACAAACTCTTCTTTAATGTAATTAGAGCAGCAGATTTTCATTTGTTGTGAACTATTAAAGGTGGAAGTTTAAACTTCAAACATCAAATTTGAAGTCTCCGCTTACCATTATGTTTACATGTCGATATTTACGTAGTCTAAAATTGAGATTTCAGATCAGTAATTGATAAACGCTTCGTTTATAATAATTAATGTGGATGAGGTCTATGCTAATGTGCCGGCCCTCATTGCTTTTTCAATTGGAAACTGACAGAATGTATATACTATACTCATGTACGTGTAAATACGCGAAAAGTACAGACTTTATTCTTATGAACGGTGGATTTGTTATTTTCCAAGCAGAAGTAAATCATCGTGAACTCTCTTATGCCATTGGTCAAAACTTAAAATCACTGTCGTAATGCGCACATTTCTCCTATGGAGAAAACTTACGTCGGTCTAGCAAGGCCGACGTAACTTGTCTCCCATCTGGGGCCGCCGGAAGTCGCTTCGCCGAGTTACAGACTTGGGTCGGGCGACAAGTTGTCTACGGGCGTTTCGTGTTCCTCCTTTCTCCCGGAGAAACCCGTTACAGACTACCGACGGGAGAAATGGCTCTTTTTATCGCCCGGCGGATCTGATATCTCCCGTTTTCGGGAGAAATCCAAGTTACAGACTTGGGCCCCTGGAGGTGACAGTGAATGATGTGGTAAAACAGAGTAGTTATATATCATGGTAAAATGAAAATCTCCTGCTATATATTATTTAGAATAAAATGTCTTCCTCCAAGAATTTTGATGAGGTAGATGGGCTCAAGATTTTTGTATTGTGATGACCCTTTTTGAGTTTCTTAGCATATTCAATTAAAACGTTTTGTGAAATGGCTCAAGGAATATAAATTCAGTAATGCTCTGGAGTTCAAGATGAAACCATCATTGTTTGGGAAAAAACAATTTGTAATTTCCACAGACTTTATTTCACTGACATGATGTGTGCTTCACCAATCTGTGGTAGAGTCATGTGCTGCGTGCCACCATACTGTGGCACATGACTCAGTCACAGTGTGGTCAAATGTGGGTCGTGCCCACGGCCATCTTTTAAAGATGGCCGTGGTCGTGCCAGTGAAATAAAGTTTGTGGAAATTACAAAGTTGGTTTTTCTCGACATGGATGTCCATCATTTCCACGATGTCAGGCCTGATATAATCAGTTTCAGCCATTTTCTTTATATGAACTATTTAAAGCTATGAGATTACAGAGCTGAATATCTTATGAGAATTGGGACAGAGAAAAAGAACATTGTGTACGGTATGTTCTGGTGGTTCATTGTATGCAATGTTCTGTTTTTGCAGTAGCCATGGGTGTGTGTTGGAAGAGTTAAGTTGAATTATTTCCTTCTATTTTTTCAGTTTGCATATTAAATCTTTCTTTATGTTGCCTCATTTAATTGAGATGTGGCTTCAGTTGTGTGAAGTGGTCTCTCTCTCACTTTTAATATGAGAACTCTTCTAATAATAACTTAACTTAAAGTCTCCTTTGTGTAGTGCTGGTGATGCTTTGAATGAATTTTTCCATGAATAGGGCTTGAGTTAGGGTAAAACTTTTGCCTTAGCATTTATCAGCTACCATCATCTGCCCCTATCCCTACTGGAAATCTCTACTGAATTCAGTAGACAAAATCTACTGAAATGAACTGAACTCTACTGAACTCTAATGAACTTAGGGCAATAGGCTACTGAACTTAACTGTACGGGGTCCAGTTGCATACTGAAATGAACTGAACTCCAACTGAAGAGTGTTCAGTTGCCTACTGAAATGAACTGCACTCTACTGAACTCCAACTGAAGAATGTTCAGTTGCTACTGAAATGAACTGAACTCTACTGAATTCTATTTTTTCAACTGAAGAACATTCAGCTGCATCCTGAAATGAACTGAACTCAACTGAAATGCAAGGAAATCTTGTTTTTGGTCCCTGCAAGTAAAAATACTTGTGCCTACTGAAATAAATGGTTTTCCTTGTGACAATTCAAAGATAACATCTATTAATTTGTATCTTTATTCTATTTTAATCCTCAATATCCTTCAGCAGTCCCCCATATTGCCTGAATGTTAGCAATGAGACGAGAACCAGCGAATGGCAAACAAGCCTATCAAGCAGCCAATTTTGGACCCATATAGGCACCCTCATGAAACCCAGCATTGGCAACCCTATAAAACCCTACATACGCTACCACATGAAACCCTTAATATTTCCAAGATTACAGGATTCAATTATAGACCACAGATGTAAATTTTATTTTTAAACAAATCCAATTAATATGCGTTTTCGTGATGCTTGTGAAGTTATAGCAGTGTAGTTGCGATCATACAATTAACTTATGAAAAATTAACCCTTAATTATAAGTCCAGCTTTTTTAGGCTTTTTGAATGAATTACAACATATTTAGCTATAAATACCTATATATTTTTTTTATTTTTTTTCTTACTTGGAATCGGCCATCATTCCTTCTTCACATCACATTGTGTTGTCAAATTCTATATTTTTCCTATCCTCTATCTAATCTCCCTAACTAACTGTGTTTTTTAGTCTCAAATAGGTGTAGGTACAGAGTCCGTTTAATTTTGAGTTTCCACTAGGATATTCCTCAGGAATATTCCAAGAATCTCACTAGTCTGTTCTGCAAGGGATGCAGCTGAATTTAGTAGGAGTTCAGGATAATGTTCAGTAGGCTATGGAATACAATAGAATGTTCAGTAGGCTACGGAGTACAATAGAATGTACAGCAGGCTTATGAATTCCCTATTGAAAATGCCCCATTGGTTTCCTATAGCGTTTTCAGAAAATACTAAAGGAATTATGTACAATTGGTATAGGAATTAAAATTTCCAACAGGAACAATAATGGTTCCTATAGGAACAATAAATTTCCTATAGGAACAATAACTTTCCTATAGGAACAACAAATTTCTTATAGGTATGTACAAGAAAGTTTCCTATAGGAGTGAGAAATTTTCTTACAGGAACAAGAAAAATTTCTTATAGGAAAATTTCTCATTCCTATGGGAAAATTTCTCATTCCTATAGGAAAATTTCCCGTTCCTATAGGAAATTTATTGTTCCTATAGGAACCTATATTGTTCCGGTAGGAAGTTTAAATTCCAATAGGAATGTACATAATTCCTAGAGTATTTTCTGAAAACACTATAGGAAACCAATGGGGCATTTTCAATAGGGTTCAGTAGAATCCCAGTAAGCACACATGGCTGCAGGAGAGCTTCACAAGGATGTCAGCGCTGCAAGTGCAGCACATGTCAAATGAAGCGCGTCAGCAGCGCTCTAATAGAGCGAATTATCAAGAAACACATCTGATGCGCATTCGCAGCTCGTGTTTGAAGCCGCAAGTTACGGACGCGCTGCCACAGCGCTGAAGGGAGTCATTTGAATAAGGGGAGATGGTGAAAGTCTCAATCGAAAGAGGAAGATATAAATACTCATTCTTTAAATATTTAGTATTTGTATCCTTTGCTTTTTTATTTCATGAAATATATATCCTTGATATATATTAACATGTTTAGCCTGAAGTTCATTCTTCGACCGAAAATTTAGCATAAATGGGAAGCTTTGAAACGAATCGGAGAGACTTGGGTTCTGCCAGTAACAACACTTCATTGATAGCTTTGTGTAATTAATTTCCGTTATACACTAAGTCATTGTTACGCTTTTATTGGTACATTCATCAGTTTTCTCATTTCCACATTCGTAACATTGTGTATATATGCATATTCACTTTGGTACCATTTCCGCGAGTAAGTTACGTCTTCATTGAAATGTAAACAAACGTATGACAATTGGAAAATATCTTGTTTATTCTCATTAATATTGCCTTTTTATTCATTTAATGTGGCAATATAGGTTTCAATTAATTAATGCCTGAAAACTGTTATCGTGATTGGATGGTACGTTTCCATAAACTATCACGGCATTGACATTTAAAAGTTAGTTCTCGCAAACACATTTAGGGCATACGATATATAGATGACGTAGACATACCCTAGGAAGATGCGAGATTCAAAGATGAGTCTATATAGTCCGGAGATATATGGGAAAAAATTTCCCATTTTTAAACTTTTTTTCAGGGAAATTCAGTAGGCTAATGAATTCAGTAGAAGTTCAGTAGGCTTATGAATTCAGTAGAAGTTCAGTAGCGTGTGTCAAAAAGCAGATTGGCTACTGAATTCAGTAGGAAAAATTTCCAGTAGGGATACCTTCGGATATTTGTAACCAATGATTTATATTGAAAATGTTGATTATATCCATGCATTTTTTAATTAACGATTAACCTCCATCATAGGAACCTCAAGTCAGAATTTTATAATCAAATGAAACTTTTACAGTTATTTCTTAGTAGGTCACTAAATTTTCACCAAACAGCTTAATTTTGCTGTTTATTTGGTTGATGTCTTTCATTTGCTATAGGTTACTATGTGATTCAACAAAAATTGAAGTACCATTCTTATTTTAAGCCAATGGTGTCATGATAGGCTGTGAAAATACAGTGTTCTTGACAGTTTGTTAGCACCTGCATGCATGAAAGAACTATTTATGAACTAAATGATTTGGGCCGAGTAATGTGATGGCACTTTAGCTATAGCTAAGGTATATGTTAATCATTCACCATCTAAAAAATGCTCATTTGCAATGGATTAGTTAATTGTTTCTTTTTTCAGGTGCCTCACTCCTTTCCTTGGACTACAACTTTGTCGTGGTGGAAGGCCTTTTGATCATTTATGCAATATTTCTCAAATGCTTAGCAGAAATTTCTTTGCAATTTTATTGTGTAAGTGGACGTTACTAATGGTAGTCCATACATTTTTTTCAAGTTATATTTTTTAGGAAATTTTCTGCTTTAATTTATGTTAATGTACATGTTGCCTTATTACTATAATTTTGTTATATTATTCTACGGTAGTTATATCATTGGACAGTGAATTTTAATATATTAACTCCTCTGTTTTAAATTTAATGTCATGTATCACAGTATTTATACGGCATTTTTGTATTTGTGAATTAAAATGTATTGCATGAATTAAAATTTATTGCGTTTACTCCGTTGATGTATTTTCCCGTATTTAACTCGGACTGTCTCTTATTATTGTTACAAAAATGTATACAGCTATTATTAAATTTTGTTTTTCCTCTACTTTAGCGTTTCCTTTCTAGTCACCAGTCCTATATTTTCAGGAATTGTGATTCTTCTTGGTTACGAGACTTAAGGTAGTTTGAGCGAAAAATCACTTCACCTAGAATTTGATGAATTTGGCCTCATTTTAAAGAAAAAACTCTCATCTTTCCAATAATACCAAAATATCAACCCCTTGCCATACTAATTTTCGAACAATTTGTCTAAAAATATAAGATGTTTTACATGGGATAGATTACGGCTGTGGCTGTGATAGGGAGAATATTTAAAAAAATAGGAACTTCTAGCACCTATATTTCGTCAAAAAACGGTGTTTAGATTGCATGTTTTCTCAACTATTTATAAAAAAATATCTATTACTCACCACAGTATTTTTTGCAGAATCGCAAAAAAACCTGCTGTTTTGAAGGGTTTTCAGCCGTACGGCGGGAAAAAATGCGTCAAGTTAGAGACTTATGCAGCTTTATTTATTTAATTACTGAGTATTTTAGTCATATATAATTATATATTTGCGCCATTAATATTACAATATTTATTTCACACTTCTGACAGACGCTGAAGTCAAAAAATGAAATTATAAATTGGTCTCTATTATAACTAGGGAACTATCTCACTCAAACCATCTTAGCGGTGTTGCTGTGCTAGTTTAAATATCGGTAAAAGGAAATAACATTTAAATATTCACTGCTTTTTGGGGTTACCACCATATTTCAAATTTGAATTGCCGCCATTCTGCGATGGAAGAGCTATCTGGTGACCTGGGCAGCCACTAAAGAAACCTATACTACAGGGAATTTTGCAAGTGGAACTTCCAATTCTATTCCCTGATAGCAGCGCCTGAAGCACAAGGTTCGTGTGAGTGATTGGCCAGTGATTGGCCAGTTGTATTGTTGTTAAAATTCTTTGTTATGGAATTGTGCCTAGTAGGCTTTCTGGTTGCTGAATTTAAATGTACTAATCCGGCTGTACTGCTGAACGCGAATTAGGATAACTATTATTTAAGCATTGTTTACAATTTTGTGAACTTTGTATTAAGCAATATGACGGACGACATAGGTGCTCGAGGTAAGTTATCTGTTGATTATTTATACAACTATGATTCTGTTTTCTCGTTTCTTGGTGTATAAAAACCTTAACGAATTTACTCTGTTAGTTTTTCTCCTGTTTAATTCATTATATGTCCTCTAAATTAAGCGCCTCGCAGATTTTTCATAATTGGGGCTTGTTGAACAAGTACGTTCAGTAATCTAGCATATATGTTAGTTCTGTGTTCATGACTCAATAGTGGAAATGCCTACATACCTCTGCGCTACCTCTTTTTTGAAAGGTCACTGTGAAGCTTGAAGTTGATTGTGAAACCGCCAATTAGTTTACTTTTGAGGCTCGTGTTACTCTTAAGCATTTGTCATATTATTGTTCCGCGAGAAGGGGTGGAGTTCAACTAATTTTTTGGTCTTTTAACTATTGGTAATACGCTGGAGTAAAATCTATGAGCCCTCAAAACTCTAATTTTCTTAAACTAAACTTCTTTCGTAGCAATGATTGAGTAATATTTTAATTTTTTTAACCTGGCCTTTAATTTTGTAATAAGTCGATGCCCTACCAAATACGTTCCTACCATTTCGACTGTATTTCTTAATATTAGCTCGCTTGTTTATGCGCAGGCAAAGTATGGCGCCAGATTAAAGGCGTTTTATATTCCCTTTCAACACGTTTAAATGCAAAAAATAAGAATTATAATGTTCAACATGGTGAAAAATTAATTTTTCATTCAATTAAAAAAAAGCTAATTTCACGTTATTTCTGCTAAGTTTCTCTTGGTTATAATAAATTAGATTGTTTTTGGAAAAATACAACACTAAAATTTTATAAAAATGTTGATTCTGTTGTTCACACTAATACATTTCCCTTTACAAATTTGAAAACATCGTCAACGTCTTTAATGTCATTGTTTGAAACCTCTGGCTTAAATATAGACATAAAAAGTTGTGTTGCCATGCTGTACACCCTTATCTCATGCTAATCTGATTCATCCTATGTGTAATCAACTAATTTTACAATATCTACCAGCCTAGCCACTGAGATTGTTTCAATTGTTAGTATATTTATTGAAGCGTCTAGTCTGCTCATTCCTCGAATTCGCCTTGTATCTGCTGACCTTTATCCACTAATTTCACATATATTGCTATGCTACATTTGCACATTTAGAATAACCTTTCCTTATCTTCTTCATTAACCCATTTCCTTTCTAATACCATTCACTAAAACCTGTGAAGTGCATTTATTTCTTGACATCATGTTTGAAAATTTGCCCTTTTCCTCGTAATTCCCAGAGATGACACAGCAGTCGAGCAGTTACTCCTCTTTGCTCTACACACCTCGCCCATGACTTTTCCCGTCTTCAACTTCCCGGCTGTACGATAAATAAATAGGCTAAAACATTGACCACACTATAACTACACCACCCTCCAATCACCAACCCACTCTGATTTTATTCCTTTAATAAATACGCTAAAAAAATTTTTCATTAAAAAAATATGCTACAACATTGTCAACAGTACAGCTATACCCCCCACCAATAATCAACCCGCTTGGGGGATTTTATTCCTTACATAGATATGCTACCACGCTGATGACATTACAGCTACACCACCCTCCAATCACCAACCTGATGGGGGGATTTTTTTTCTTTAAAAAGCTACGCTACAACATTTATGACACTCTATACACCCCCCTCCAATCACTAACCCTCTCGAGAAGTTTTTTCTTTCAAAAAATACGTTACAGCATTGACAACACGACACATACACCCCCTTCCAATCAACAACCCACTCCGTTTTCCTTAGAAAAATATGCTACAACATTGACAACACTACAACTACACCCCCCTCCAATCACCAATCCACTTGGGGTATTTTTTTCTTAAAAAAAACGCTACAACAATGACCACAGTACAACTACATCATCCTCCAATCAACAACCCACTTGAGGGAATATTTTTCTTTTACAAAATATGCTACAACATTGCCGACACTACAACAAATCCCAGCCCACTAAGGGGGTTTTACTTCTGCATTTTGCCTTCCCTCACCTACCAGAAATGCCTCTTTCGCGATTGAAAATGGCCATCTCCAGGCTACGTACCATCCTACCCTAGCACCCCTGTTTCACTCCATAGGCAGGGTAACTTGTTGGGCTATGGCTATGCCATATTTTAGATGTGAAATTTGTCTGTATCCTTCTACCGGCACTTCTGAAAACCTTGTTAAATGGCATCAAAATGTCACGAAAATATTTCAATTTTTATCATTTTCTACCTTAATTTACTCCAAAACTAAGTATCCCATGCCTTTCTTTCTTACATTTCCTAAATGCTCATTCCTTTCACTTTCTTCTGGCATTTCTCTCAATTTCCTCAGTTCCCTACATTTCTCTCAAAAAAAAGTTCTCCCTGACTAGACCCTTCGATACATTTACCCAATACTTTTTTATGTGTATTTACTTCCCAGATACACTTCTCCTCAAGAAGCCTCAGCCCAATATTTCTAGAAGTTTGAATTTTGCAAAATGCCTGCCCTCGTTCTCAGCTTTAACAATTAAAATTAGCCTCTGTTCACTTTTGAACAACATGCTTTTATTTATCTCCATCGTCTCAGGCTCAACCTTGTGGAAGTTCATTTTATCGTAAATGAAAAGGAAAACTTTGTTATATTCCACCAATTTATTTTCAGATACAGTCCTGTTCATTAAAAACTTACCACCTCGGAGCCCTGTTCATAAAAAACTTACCACCTCGGAGCCGAAAAATTTCTAAGTCCGAACTTGAGGGCAATGTGTCAACACTGCGCTCCCCCCTCCCTGAGGGGGGGGCGAGAACGAGAACCCCTCCTCCCCGCAGTCGGGTGAGTAGAAAGGCCGACGGAAGGAAGATTTTGGCCCGCGAAAGGATATTTTGTGAGGGGAGGGGTAGGGTCCGGGCTTCCGTTTGCTTTATGAGAGGGCGAGAATGAAAGGGCGATGGCTTGGTTCGGTCGCTCAAAGACCTCTCGTGTTCAAAAACTGCTACATGACGGAAAGCCCAACATATCCCCACGGCTCGTTTCGTTTTTTTAAATACTTTTTTCTTACGTGAATTTATCAGTGTTAAAAATTACTGAAGTTTTGTCGTATTTTTGTTGTTAGTCATTCATTGTGGTGCCTACATTCCTATTATTATTATTTGTTGAGTTTGTTCTTGACCACTTTTAATTAATTGTAAGTATTTTATGAGGGGTTGGTCAATATGTATGGTCTCTGGTATTTCTTGTTACCATTTTTAAAAACATGAATCTACAAGTGACTCTTATTAATTAACCGCAATGAAACAAATGTGCATTAATACACGCCTAGTCATCACAGTTGAAACGTAATGAAAAAAAAACACCAAACGTATTATGAAAATATTTTGTTTTCAATCGTCGGTAAAAATTTAGCATGGTGAGGAAATAAACATTTTTTTATTTACAGAGAAAGTATGTATTATATGAAATGCAATTGACCGTATTCATAATAGTTCCGCTGCGATGATTCGGCGTGTTTGAATGCGCTTTTGTTTTTTTGCGGTTAATTAATAAGAGGCACTTGTAGAGTCATTGTAAAAAAACAATAACGACTTTTTGCTACGTTTTTCAAATGCGATGTAAACAACACATAGTCCAACTGTGAAAAGCGCATGGGTTGATATTTGAAGGGTGTCCTGGGTAATCATTTTGATAAAAGAGTCTCTGCCTCTCAACACAAGTTCAATAAAAATTATGGTGTATTAGGTTGCAGTGTAATATACACCGGTGAGACGTAGTGGTGCCAAGCTGTTGTGAACGAGGGATATTTACCCCACTGAAATTCGCAGATATTTCCCTCTTTCTTCCTCACTCATAAGCAAACGGAAGCCTAAAACGACCAGATCGAATGTAAGGGGCGATCAGCATAAACACCACTTCTTCCTTCCTTTGGCCTCCAGCCGAAAAAGAAACCGCAGCCCCTTTCAGGTCACTTTTTAGAGGGGTACAGCCTTTCCTCAAGCCAGGATGGAGTGGAGGGTTGTTTCATTTGGAATATTTATTGCCCGCCCAGAAAAGAATGGATGGGGTCGTCAGGGTCTTGCCTCTTTGCAAAGATCCTGGATATTGAGTGAAAGCTGAACTCACTAATTGAGAGGACTGAAGAAGCATTAGAGACTTTAAGGTGAATACATAAGAGTCACTTGCAGATTCAAGTTAAAAAAACAATAACGAGGGAAAACATGCGATGCAAACTCCAGTAGCTAATGCTACATTTTTCAAATGCGATGTAAGCAACACATAGTCCGACTGTGAAAAGCACAAGGGTTGATATTTGAAGGGTGTCCTGGGTAATCATTTTGATAAGTCTCTGCCTCTCGATAGAAGATTATTAGGAATTATGGAGCATTCGGTCATTAGGTCGCAGTGTAATAAAAGCCGGTGAGACGTAGTGGTGCCAAGTCTCGACATTGCATGGCAATAAGATGTGCTGTCCGGCAACCAGTAAATTTATTCCCCAGTAATTTCTACCTCAATACAAACACTGAGTGCAGGCATAATTCTATGATTGAGTTGTTCGAAATTGGTGTCCAAAGCATTCGATAAGCATTAAGCTATTTTAATCATTATTTGAAGTAAATAAATCTCCTAAGTGAATGTTTCATTACTATTCGCAGGGAAAAATATCTAATGAAATATCGAAGACGCGTAGTCACATGATTCCAAATGCGGCAAAGGAATAAGAACTGGATATGAAAGAAAAATTCATTGCTTTTTATTGAAACTATTAAGTAGATATTCCTAGCGATTTTATACATCGCCGCTAGAAACATTTTGCCCGTAATTTTTGCGAGAATGGGATGTATTACAATTCCAGCCTGACATCGTCAGCTACAGTACTGCAGAATCAAGGGATCTGGTTTCGAATCCTAGTCCAGACAATTGATTATTCTCATTAGAAATTTGACATATTCTTAAAGTAAATTGCATCATCAAATTCCACTAATGCCGCGTATATCCATGCACCAGGCGAGATTGAAGAAGCACTTAAATGCACTATCGTAAATGTTAAAGAAACTCAACAAATAATAATAATAATAATAGGAATGTAGGCACCACAATGAAATACATATAACGAAAATACGTCGACACTTCAATCATTTTTGACGCTAATAAATTCGCGTAAGAAAAAAGTATTATAAAAAACGAAACGAGCCGTGGTTGCTGGGCCGTGTTAGGATTTCCCTCTTGTAGCAGTTGTCAACTGCGAGAGATCTTTGAGCGACCGAACCAAGCCATCTCCCTTTCATTCTCGCCCACTCATAAAGCAAACGGAAGCCCGGACCATACCCCTCCCCTCACAAAATATCCTTTTCGCAGGTCAAAATTTTCCTTCGGTCGGTCTTTCTACTTCCCCAACTGCGGGGAGGAGGGGTTCTCGTTCTCGCCTCCCCCCCCCCCCCCCCTCAGTGAGGGGGGTTGCAGTGTTGACACATTGCTCTCAAGTTCGGACTTAGAAATTTTTCGGCTCCGAGGTGGTAAGTTTTTTATGAACAGGGCTCCGAGGTGGTAAGTTTTTAATGAACAGGACTGTACAACTAGTTTCGACGTAGCGGCGTCATCTTCAGGTACAAAGAGTAAAATTAAAAGCATGATCCTTATACACCATCCAGGGTAGGCGTTGGGGTGTGGGAGGAAGAAGGTAGGTGGAAGGGGGTGGAAAACCTCAAGGATGCAATGTAGTGTTGTGAGTGGGTGGTGGGCGTTGGAGAGGGGGGGCGGATGACCGTTGGCAGGTTGAAGTTTTAGTTTTGAAGTTGAGTTTTTTTGAGTTTGACCCTCCTAGAAGCCTCTCTGACCCTCACGGAAAAAACAGTAGCCCGTAATCCTTCCCCTCCCCCCACTCCCACGGACACCCCACCGCTAACTTAGTCACCAGCAACCCTTCAAAACTCAAACTTCAGCCTGCCAACGGTCATCCAACTCCAACGCCCACCACCCACTCACAACTCTACATTGCATCCTTGAGTTTTTCCACCCCATTCCACCTACCTTCTTCCTCCCCCCTTTCCCTAACGCCTACCCTGGATGGTATATAAGGATTTTGCTTTTACTCTTTGTACCTGAAGATGATGCCGCTGTGTCGAAACTAGTTGTACCTGAAAATAAATTGGTGGAATATAACAAAGTTTTCCTTTTCATTTACAATAACATTTGATATCAATGAGCTTTATTTACACATTTAACACTTTCAGCCCGAAGTTTAAATTTTCCGAAATCCGAAACTTTTTTTTTCGTGATCTGAACTTTAAAGTGTTATATTATGCCAATGGTGACCAAAATATGTCTTTACTTCGAACATTTTATTGTTTTTTTGTGATTTTTATTTGCCGCCATCTATAGATGGCGCTCGGATCCTGGCGAAGTCCAAGTGTCCTGGCGCATGCAATATTTTACGAATATCATGTACGGCAACTTTTTCAACCAGATTTTACTAAAAAATCGTAATTGAATCATTCTAGAGATAGTTTTTTATTTGAATGGTGATAAATTTAAATACATTTAACATAGAATTATTTTAATAATAATTCTTTATTTTTTAAATTTTTCTTGTAAAGCTCGTTTTTTCTTCTTCATCAATAATTTTACCAAGTTCTAATTATAGATAGCTAATGTTGAAGATTTTATGTAAATTTGTATCGATGATTATAAAACACCTGCCTTTACACGAGTTGACAGATAAGCGCTTGAGTTCCACCCTCCCAAATGCGAGCTTCAAGTGCGCGTGCGGAGGTTAGGAAGGTCTCGGGTGAGTTGTTGTGGGTGGTCTGAATCATGGTGCCTCTAACAGTAATGAAATGACGTTCGAGAATTCGTTTGAGAACGAAAAACATGTAACATTATGAGCACGTGCCAAACGTGCCTCCCCACCCCCAAAAACTTGACCACATCCACACGCCTATCGTCACGCACTTATTTGACACTTCCATGCTGCCGGGAACGGCATCCTTTCATGTTGAAAAGGGTAAGTGAACGCCCTACGATAAGCTCCTAACTCAAGGACGGCCGCTGGGGCACTTTTAGTGCAGGAGGGGACCTATTGTTATGCCATCAGCGGAAGAACAAGGCGAGGCCGCTTGGAGTTTCCGCCCCTTCCCCTCTCCATTCTTTCCGGCGAGGGTGCTTTCCTCTTTGACCGGCCGACGAAGCATATCCAAACAACCAACTTGGACGAATGACAGAAATTCAAGGAATATTTTCCGAAATATTTATGTCCTAATACATTCATAGTTTGTTCCATTGCTATCAAAAATATCTGAAACTAAAACAGTCAGCAGTAATGTAGAAAATGTAAATAAGTTAGGAAAACAATTTACAAATTATTAGTAATATATTTACACATATTTAATAACACGTACATAATTGCAGACATAAATGTAAATATACAACCATCGTATGCAATATTTATAATATTTACAATATTTATATTTTCAAATATTTACAATATTTATATTTTCAAATATTTATAATATTTACACATATATAGTTACACGAAAATAATTGCATACATAAATGGTAATTTACAACTTTGTATTCAATATTTATGATATTTACAATGTTTATATTTTCAAATATTTATAATATTTATACATCATCATCATCATTATTGGCGCTACAGCCCATGTAGGGCTCTGGCCTTCAGAATTATCTGCCCCCATTCTTCTTTATCTTCTGCAACACGCCTCCATCTCCTGACTCCCAGTTTTCTCAAGTCTGTCTCAACACCATTAAGCCACCATTATAATATTTATACAATTTACAATATTTATATTTTCGGCAGTAGAGAGGGGATTACCGATGGAAGTCTTGGAAGCATTTTTCCAAGCAGAGGCCAGGTTCTTCAGGGCAATAGGTAGTCACTGCAGACTTCTTACCCTGCTTGGAACACTGCCTGCACCGTTTCTGGACCCTTCTGTCATCCCTCTTTTCACAGTACTTCGGAAAATGAGAATCTATGGATATCATGGAAGGGCCCCGTGAAACGGGCAAGCTCTCTCTCGTTTGGCCTTTGGCATCTATGATGGACAACCTGTATGAGTACAAGCTCAGTTTTTGCGAGCTGAACTTTTGGTACAGGATATAGGAATTCAGAAGCATTATATGCATCACATGAATCCCTAATCTCCTGAACCATTTTAAAGTTTTGTGATCACAGGGATAGTATGCCATGAGTTAGTCAACACGGTCAATGCCCCCAATACATCTATTGTATTCGGCAACTGCCTTGGGCTTTTGGACAATATTACCCCTGGATGTGGTAATCTTGACCAAGTTGTTGCCGAATTCAGTGCTAAGTAAGAGGACATCCTGTTTGTCTTTCCATTTCATGACATTTATCCCCGTGTCAGTACTCATACAAATTGTCTCACCTCGTTTCAATTTAGCCCAGATCACTTCCGGTGGGTTCCCTTTACGGTCTCCACGCAGTGTTCCAGTGCAATAACACTCATTGCTGAGTAGTTCACGGGCAAAATTGACGTCATTGTAATAGTTGTCCATAAACAATGAATACCCCAATAAAAAGAAATATAAAAAGGCAGGGGAAAAAATATTTTTAAACACAATGAGAATATTTATAAAAAAATACCTTGTCGTAGTTTGCGCAACAGCTGGTAAAACACGAGAAGTCGCAGCAGAATCCGAAGCGTACCCTGCGGTAGCTAAGGCTGAAGTGTGATGCCTGTGAAGATCCGAGACCACCAAGCGAAGGGAAACGGAAGAACGGGGGTCTCGAGTTTATGACTGCTAAGCGCAGCGGCCCGTCCTCTATAGATGGCGCTCGGACCTGGACGGAGTCCGCCGCGCCATCTATTGATGGCGCTCGGTCTCAAAGTGTTAAGCTAGTCTTGAAAATGTCTAACATGTAGCTGGGTTGTTTGATGTCAGGTCTATTAGACAATGATGCCCACTGCCTCAGGTTTTAATGACACTGCAGGTTTTACCCTTTCAGTAATTTTATAAACCACACCAAATTTTACTTTTCTATCTTCTCATGACTTATAGTTAGATCCACTCAAACCTCTGGTAAAGTCTCAATTTCTCACCAAATCCTTGCTCCTCTGGGCTTGGGATTCAAGGTACATTCCACCGTCATTCATTAATTTTTTTTTCAGGCCTCTACCAAAATGTTATGGGCATGTAAAATTTTACATCTCTTGCACTTAAGTTTCCAAATCACTGAGGGTAAAGTTTTAGGAATATAGCCTAGAGTTGTCTTTTCTAGGATTCAACATTAATGGGGCAGTGTAAAAGCAATAGGGCTATTTGTCTGTGACCATTCAGCATATAATCAGATGATTTAATGGTAACTTTTACAAAAACCACAACTTAAAAACACACACACGATCCGGGTTTCAACGCTTGAGCGTCATCTTCAGGTCTGAAGATGACGCTCAAGCGTTGAAACCCGGGTCGTGTGTGTGTTTTTAAGTTGTGGTTTTTGTAAAAGTTACCATTAAATCATCTGATTATTAAAATGGAATACCACAAAGTTAAAAAAGAACTTGTATTATTCATTCAGCATATCATTTTCTTTTTACTTCAGATTTGTCAAAGTTCATAGATTTGAGTAAAAAATGTTTTGTTGCCCTAGCATGTTTTTGTGAGCTGCCATAAGTTTACTATTTAGTAATTAATGAAGTTTTTTTAAACCATGAAATCATGAGCCTAAGGGAGGGGTCCCCAAATATAGACCCTCAGGGGTTAAGACATCGAGAGGTACACAGTATGTGGAAATGTTGAACATGGCTGAGTGTTGTATATCCAGTTGATTTTTAGAAATACGTGAGTGCATTATTGAGATTATTTTTTCCATAATCGAATTTATGTGGATTTATTCAATTTTATCTTTCAGTGGAAGCTGAGTTGAATATTCTTGATGAAATTTTAGAGGACAATGCTGATGTATTTGAAGAGTTGGCTAAAGAGCTTGCTACTAGTGGGACCAATACAGGTTTGTAGCCATTCCTTGCTTAGTAATGAAGTACTTCTGCCTGAAGACTGTTGTCAAACATTGAAAAAAGGTTAACTCAGTTGACTTACCTTTCACCTACTCCTACTATCCTTAGTGATAAATGCTGGTATAAGCTTCAAATTCGTCATTGACAAATAAACTGTGAAAAAATCTCCATAGTTAAGAGAAACTATTCACTTTGTAGTTTTCCACACAATTTATTTTTCCTCGACCGTTTTCAACATTTTCACGTAATTATCAAGTGGTTACTAAAAGAAGGAGCAGTCAGGGCCTAGGTGAAGAAGGAAGTAACATGGGTCATTATAAACTTTGAGAAAGACAGTGGTACATTAAGGGGGGGGGGGGGGCAGTTGTCCTTCCACCTGTAATTCCTGGTACAATTAGAAAAATGGTGGTTATAAGGTATTCTGGTGTGTCAGAGGCCTAGTCCTCCATGAAACCTGTTACACTAGTTTGTTCTTGGAGGAAACTTTTGTTTAACCTCGAGGAGGTTAGTGAGGACTAACCTCCATCAATCTCTTCTTCGCAGAGGCTATCCAGAGCACCTTCTGAATAAAAAATCCTCAAAAAACCACACTCCCCCAAACTACCTCCCACCAATAGCATTTCTCAACACAATATCTCCCTCTGTACCACCTACTTCCCTGGTGTTTTCTCTCTCTTAGACGCATTATTAAAAACCTCTACCCTATCCTTTCAGACAACCTAACCACCTCAAAAATATTTCCTCATTGTCACTCTCTCAGCTTTAGACGCCCCCCAATCTATCTGCCATTTTTAAAATCACTAAACCCATGTCCAAATCACTCAAACCCACCAAATCCCTTCCCATCCCGTGCAACTGCCCGCGATGCAAAAGTTGCGCTATCCTCATCACCCAGCCCTTGCCGGACAACTTCCTCACTTTTCCTCTCACTTATGTCCTCTAACCCTTTTGCACCACACCAAACATTGTTTACAACCTCCTCTGTCAATACTGCCCTTCTTTTTACGTTGGCTTATCCACCACTCCTCTCAACATTCGAATGAATGGGCACTGCTCATCATGTAACGATCCCCCTTCCCTCTCTGTTTCTCTCCCTGTCACCATTCACGTCTCCTCCCACAACTCCACTTTTAATAACACTTTATAGTTGGTCTACTTGCCTCCCTTCCCCCTTCTTCCGCTCCCCTTCAGCTCAAACATCTTGAATCTTCTTGTATTTTGATCCACCAGGCTTTCTCCCCCCTGGACTCAATAAATCACACTAGTTTCTCCTGCCCCTTCATCTCCTATCTCCCTGCTTCCGCCACTCTCCACTTCCTTTTGCTCCCCTTTATTCCTCTCCGCCCTCCGCTGGCCCTTTCCCCGCCCGCCCTCGCCCCGCTCTTCCTCTTTCCCCTCTTACACCTTCCTCTCCCCCTCTTACACATTCGTCTCCCCCTCTTTCCCCTCCCATACCTCACTCTCTATCCCTTTCCTCATTCCTACTCTCCACCCTGAGAAAGGTGGTTGACGATCCCACCGAAATATCAGAAGTTTTAATTTGTAAGTGTCTTTCGCTTGTGTCTATATTTTTATCGGCCACCCTCTTGGCATATTTTATATATAATAAAAAATACACTGGACAGGAGGTGGGGAAAGAAAAGTAAAAAGAGACGGCTTACTGGAAACGTTTCGAGCCTGTAAGCTCTATACACACACCCACTTTTTTTCTCTAGCTGAGTAAGGGCTTACAATCCCGAAACGTTCCCTGTGTCTTTTCTCTGTTTATTTTTCTATCCCCACCCCCTGTCAAGTGTATTTTATATTGTTGTGGCCTATTGGCGAACCTTTCATTGTGTGTGTATATATATATGTTCTCCATTTCCCATGTTTGTATGAATTTATCCGCACCATTGAGTGTCATGTTTTTGAATGAATGAGCATATATATGGGGCATTCTTCATGCAACCCGCCACCCCCCTTTGTCCAAAATTCAGAGCAATCAACAGCCTTCTATCAGACACCAAATTTTAGCTTATAACCTCTAGTTTTTTCCCGTCTGGCCTTTTTGACAAACCCAATATGGGCCCAATTTGCATGTATGGAAAATTACAATTAATTAACAATTACAATGAATACAATTAACAATCTGAGTCATTTCAATTTTGTATATTTCAGATGCCATGTTTGAAACACCATATGTGATTTTGATGTTCACTGTGTAAATAATATTTAATTACAAATGAAAGTAGTTCCAGGGCATTGTGAGCCTATGATAAATTATGTTTTAGTTTATTTTTCCAAAAAATTAAAAGGTTTTGAATTTTAGCCGCCATCATGAATTTTTAATTTGATCAGTGTATTTTGAAGTTGTGTATGAATAAACTCAGTCTAAAAATTAATCATAAGCCTAATACAATGGGAATTTCGATATCTTTTGGGTGGAAGTTTTATTTTATAGATGTTTCAGACGACATGTTTGAAGTGCCGCCTTGACTGTATCAGATCGGTACTCACAGTTAAATATATAGATGAGCTTTGAAAGAAAGTGGTTTTGGACTACTATGAGGCGGATGAAATCTAATGTTTAGGCTTATTTTTGAAAAAAATATCAATTTTTTGTGTTTAAGTCGCCATTTTGAATCTAGCTTCTTAATTATGATTTGAGCAGAATGAGCTGTGGTGGAGTATGACATAATGCAGAATTAAATATATCAAAAGCCCCTTAAGATACGATTTTAAATTTGTTTTAGCAAGAAAATTCAGATTATCATCATTAGGGGTGCCACATTGGAAGTGCCATATTTAATTTCTTATAAATCTCGATGCATCATCAAAGTACATCAGAACAGCTACATTTTACGCCAAAAATGTATGTTTTGTTGCAACGTAATGGCCTCAAAAACTTTAAAAAATCAATTTTATTTCGACAACCCACATTTTTTGGCACCATATTGGGTTTTTCAAAAAGGCCAGACGGAAAAAAAATAGAGATTATAAGCTAAAATTTGGTGCCTGATAGAAGGCTATTGATAGTACTGATTTTGGATGGAGGGGGATGGCCGGTTTCACAAAGAATGCCCCATATATATATATATATACGCCTGTTCTGTATCTTTACCACTGTCTGTGTGCCTGAGTCAAGCTTTCCTTTCCTCTTCTGTGAACGTAATTCCTTCTCTGCCGGTGGGTGAAAACGCCCTGTCGCCATCTCTCGGTGAACTTTACGGGCTACTCTTGGGGGTGTTTGATTCATATAAACCCCCCGCCGATTCCAGTGTTTCTTTAGTAGTCTAGATAGCTTAGTGGTCAGAGCATCCGGCGCAAAATCGGAGGGTCCGTGGTTCAATTCCCGGTCTAGACGAATTTTTTTCACTTGGAATCTGCCATCATTCCATCTTCACATCACCATTGTGTTATCACATTTTATGTGTTTCCTATCCTCTTTCTTTCACCACCTGTTTGAACGAAATATTTATTATATATATATATACACACACACACACACACACATATACATACATATATATAATGTCTTGGTAGAAAATCGCTCTTGGCGACGATGCACATGCATAAATAAAACAGTGATACACTAAACAAACACAGAAACATGCAAAAAGGACACTTACAAAATAAAACTTGGACGCTTCGACGGTCAAGCCGTCATCATCGGCAGTAGAAGACTTAAGGATCTGCTCTGTTCCCTTGGGGAGGAAAGGGCAGGGAGGTAGGGGGGTAGTAAGAGCGAATGGGTAGTGGTGGGGGGAGAGAGGTGGCTATTGGGCTATGATTTTCAGTGGGCTAGGTTTAGCCCGGGCTTTTTGAATGCCCTTGTTATCCAAATATGAGCATACTCCAGAATTTACTCATCAATTTTCACATCCCTTCCCAAATCCGCCGGTAATCTTGATGTGAAAATTCGAGAGTATGCTCATATTTGGGTAACAAGGGCATTCAAAAAGCTCGGGCTAAACCTACCCCACTGAAAATAATAGCCCAATAGCCAACTCTCTCCCCCCACCACTACCCATTCGCTCTTACCCCTCCCCCCCTCCCTCCCTGCCTTATCCTCCCCAAGGGAACAGAGCAGATCCTTCAGTTTTCCACTGCCGATGATGACGGCTTGACAGTCGAAACGTCAAAGTTTTTTTTTGTAAGTGCCCTTTTTGCGTGTTTCTGTGTTTGTTTAGTGTATCGCTGTTTTATTTATGCATGTACATCGTCGCCAAGAGCGATTTTCTACCAAGACATTATATATATGTATATATATATAATTGCTTTAAATAAGGATGCAAATAATTACTTCTATATTTGTAACATTGTTTTCCTATCATTGTGATTGCACAAATGATATGGTATGCAGTCATGTGTATGGGTGCAAAGTTACATACGAAAGACGGGGAAATTCACCATGAAAAAAATGATTTGACTTGACAAGGATTTGAACCCATATCTCTCAATTGCCGGTCAAGTGTGTTAGCCAGTTACTTTACCACCATGCCATCTTAATCCAAGACTAATCAAAGACTGGGGATGATAACGACTTGCTCATATAAACCCCCGCTGAAATTCATCTTGAATTAAGATGCCTTGGTGGTGCAGCTGGCTAACGTGCCTGATCAGGTACGGTGTCATCATCAGGTACCTGATGGTGATTTACACCAAGAACATTGAACGAAACATTATTGAAAGGTACCTGATGATGACGCCGTAGCGTTGAAACTAATTGTCCCAATAAAATACTCAGTGGATTTAAACAGTTGACCTTGTCATTATTTGAAAATAGACTTTCACAAAGTTACGCCAGAACGGATTGAATTCACATCCACGCTAATTGCATGCCCCCACCAAAAACTGATGCTATTGTCATCCCCAAGTGTGCCTCCTGTGGCTGGGCGTCTTCCAATCTCCTTGATTCTGTTGTCTGCTTAAATCCAGGACCCCTTCTTCTCACTGTCATTTATTTTTATTTTACTTCCTTGGTATAAATTATTCTGAAATGATTGGTATCTTGAAAGTTAATCATGCTTAAATATCTGTCTGTGAAAGTCAAAAAAAATAATTCCTTTCTTAAAATTCAATTTTATCAAATATAGGGAACCAATCATCAATCCAGAAGAGATCATGCACAAGCAAAATAGATAATTGTTTGTATGTATTTCTCCAATTCCTTTCCACCAGATGTGCTGAATAATGGCATTCCTCCTGATAAAGTTGCTGATGATGTTAACACGGTACCCAGTCAATCAAAAGACCTACCTGATAAAGCTGACAAGGAACCCATCCTAGAAATAGCTCATGAAGTAGAAATGGAGGATGCTCAGAAAGATACTGATGATGCTAAACCAGTCGAAAATAAAAAATTGGTGAGTACTGTAGGCCCTTTCTAACCCAAACTCCAAAAAAACGTGGACAGGCCCCTATGTGTTGTGCAAGTGGTTTGTTTAGGGTTTGTGAGGTAGCAGCACTGTACAACATTTTGTGAAATTTTATTTCCTTATGCGTTTATCAGTGACTTATGACTAGAGCAGTAGATCAATCAATTAGCTTTCTGCCTTGCATTCCAGTCAATGAATAGATAATTACATATAGAGTCAGAAAATAATAGGTTTATATTTTACAAATTCATGCCACAGCTTTGGTATGAATGAAAAGGGTTGAGTAAATTTTTGAAGGATCTGAAGCTAAATTGAGGCTTCAGTTATTTGGGTGACTTGAATACTGCCTTCTCAAATTGAGGGCTCAGGTTCTAGTCTTGGTGGTGGGGTAAATTTTTCTCCAGTATTTCCATATATTCTTGATTGCCATGAGAAAAGCCAGTACTATGAGTCAATTCTAGTTCTTATTAGTGGTCACTTACCTTACATCTTTACTTACAAATTAGATTCTGGCACTGCTTTCAGTCCGTAGTGCATGGAATGCTGAATGGACTTACCTCAAGGTGAGAATCACTATGCCATGCCCACTTTGTCAAATTGGGTATTGTACACTAGTTACCGATTGATATAGCTGGTTTTTAACATAGTAATACTTTGTACTGCTTATCACTCACAGCTGGTAGCCACCTAACCATGGTAACCAGCCAGCAACAAAAAGGGGCAAGGCCTAAGAATGGGATGGGATTAATCCTCGTGAATTATGTGATTCTCACTTCTCTGCTACAGTGCAGCAGCTTGAGGCAGCTGTTAAACACAATTGTATTTCCATGATAGGATAAAAACCATAAAACTGATGTTCATTTTTTAAAATGAACATTTAGGAATATTTCCAAGGTATTACAATTTTCTTACTTTTCACTTATTTTTTAGTAATACCATTGAAAACAATTATAATAAATAATTCAGAAAATAACAAAGTGTCTTAAATAAAACTGCAGTAGTTGTACTTACTTTAATTTTATTTATATTTACTTAATATTTAATTGCTTTTATTATATTTAATGTAAAATGTTACACTACATGTGTTTCGATGCTTAGGGCGTCATCATCGGGTCTACACAAGTTATGTCTCCAATGGGAATATTTATACACAAGCAAAAGGAAAGAGGGGTGGGATTCTTGACCAATGAAGGAGGTAGTAGTAAGGAAGGGGGGCAGTACGGTTGATGGTGAATAACAGGGGGGGGGGTTGTTGTTAGGTTAGGTTGGGGGGGGGGGGATTCTTGTGAAATGTGGAGACAAGCAGAGGAAAGAGGAGGGGGGGAAGGGAGTACAGGCTTGGGTTGTCAGGTGGACAAGGATAGAATGGGGGAGTGAACATCAAATTCTACATAGTTAAGAAGTTTGATTATCTTCTTCTTTCTCTTGATAATCTCCCACTGTTCCAACGTGTCCCTTTTTCTCGTAATGGAGGATCTTAACGTCAAAGTTTGTATAGTGGGACTCTTCTATCAGGTGTTTTGCGAGGTGAGATTTGGGATCACTGTTTGACAAGCACTTCTTATTTTCATTGATGGGGATTTCAAAATTTCGCCCTGTTTGACCTATATACACACCCTCACACGTGTCACTTCATATACACTGGATTTCTTCATGGGATCGTATGGGTCTTTGGTACTACTAAATATGTTCCTAAGGGTGAGTGGAGTGTAAAACATGACTTTATATTTGTCCCTGAGAAAGTTTCTAGGTGCTTTGTACGACCCTCGGCCAAGATAAGGTAACCTAGCCCACCTTTGTTTCTTTTCCTTGCAAGCTTGGGAGGAAGTGATATTTTGTATGGCTAACTTTTTTTGCCTCCTTTTTAAAATTCTTTCTACTACTATTCCCCCCCAGGGCAAGGGCCTAGCCACGTTGAAACACTGGTTCCCATCAGAACACCGAAGTTAAGCAACGTTGGGCCCGGAAAGTGGTTGGAATGGTGACCCTCCTCCATACCTCAACCAGGCATGGATGGAGAGATGATACTCCCTCCATACCTATACCGGCAGGCCTGAGAGGCCAGGCCAGGCCAAACCGGGCAGGTTGGAGGGAGGACATCCCCTATACCTGGTACTGGGGTGAGGCAGGGGGAGGCCAATCCTCCATACCTCTACCGAGGTGCTCTTGTCCCCTGTCTGCAAGTGGCAGACAGGCATGGGGTTGGCACAATGGACCAAGAAAGGTCTAAGTGCCCGGGCTCCTGACGAAGGCCCCCCCCAATTACAATCTATCTATCTACTATTCCCCCCCCCCTCCCCCCATAGGTCACTCTCCGAACCCCTAATCCTCGGGAAGGTCACAGGTCACCTAACAACAACCCCCCTGTTATTCACCATCAACCGTACCTGCCCCCCCTTCCTTACTACTACCTCCTTCATTGGTCAACTATCCCCTCCCTCTTTCATTTTGCTTGTGTGTAAATATTCCCATTGGAGACATATCTTGTGTAGACCGGATGATGATGCCCTAAGCATTGAAACACGTGTAGTGTAACATTTTACATTAAATATAAGTGGACAGTACAACTACTGCAGTTTTATTTAAGTACTAAAATGCTGTTCCACCATGGAATGCCAGATACTGTCGAATTTAAAAAAGTGTCCATTTCTAAAAAGTGGTTCACCTGTATGAATGATAAGTTTCATGTTAGTAGTTGTTAATATTTGTCGTCATTGTTACTAAAAAATTTGACTAGTCAAGCACCCCTTTTAGTAATTTTTGCTAGAATTTTTCGTAAATTTCTTTATTTCCAAAATAAATTCAAAGTGCTATTTTACCGGAAATAACAACAGGTCGACAAATCCATACATTATGACCAAGTTGGTAAATATGTATGTGGAACAGTGTATGGTGAAGGTGAAAATTACTAGTTTCCCAGTTTTGACCAATGGACTTTGTTTGAGTTATGCCGTAATTATGTAAGATTTCACTCTTAGCATTGTGTATTTTTACCTGCTCTCTACAACTTCTATCATCTATAAAGAAATTACTTAAATAATAGCTACCATGGCAAATTTTAAGGATACCAGGGATAGTCTTGGTAAAACCTTTTACAGAGTCACCCACAAGTGCACATTTTTGCGATATCGCAAAGATGAAAAATCATTCACCTGAGATCCCGGTCAAGGGGAATGATTTTTCCTCTCAGGAATATCACGCAAATAGCTACCATGTTTAAAGACAATTTTTTTGCCCCTATCTTGAAAGGTTAAACTTGTTCTACATAAGCTATATGTCCCATGTTTTAGCTCATAATGCTAATAGAGAGTAAGGTCTCTTAAGTATTTTAAGTTTTTAAGTAGGTGTGTAGAATCATAGAGTAAGCATATTATAGAGGGCTCACTGCACGCGCAAAATTAGCATACATTTTTGATGTAGTTCGGGAGGGAGATCGTAGATGGCGTCGGAAGAAATTCTGTCAAATTATGAATTTGCTTGTTCCACAAGCCTGAAAACATATCCTGTAGCAGAAAGACTCTCTACGTTTAGTGGTGACAATAGTTAGTCGATTTTGTTCATAACAAGAGTTAAAAAAGTATTTCCTTGAATTTCGGGTAGTAACTTGGCTCTTCCGAGTTTATATTCCTAATCCTGTTGCTGGCAGACTGTTCTAAGAAGTTGAAACTTGCAGGAAACGTTTATTGTACATTTTTTTCAATACTGGTGAACTTTAATTTGTGCTCAACTTAGTTTCAACGTTGTTATATTTGTTTATATATCTTTTGGACGAAAAATCTGGAATTTTGAAAGGTAAAAAGCGATCGCCTGCTAACTTTCGTATCTTACTATATGGGTTCATATATGTATGTCTGTGTATGAAATTTGGTGAAAACTATAAATGTATTTTTGGTGAAAAAATTGTGACTTTATCTCGAATACGAAAGGAGTTACGAATTTTTTATTTTCTCAATTTTTTTTACCACGCCATTATTTCAGCCGCTTGCTATTTCGTGGCAGTTTTCCGTGGCAATCTTCTTCATTCAACTGTCGGCTAACAGTTCTCAACAACAGCCTAAAACTTGCAGGGAAAGGTTTTAATGCCTTACTTCCCATATCGGTAAACCTTTTTATGTTTTTAGCTGAGTTTCGACGTTGTTATATTTAGTTAAGTATCTTTGGGCCTAAACTTCCGATTTTTGTAAGGTGGGAAGCAGTCGTCTGTACTGTAGTATCTGTCCATATATGCTTCGTATGAAATTTGGATAAAACTATACATTTATTTTTGGTGAAAGAATTATAACTTTATCTTGATTACAAAGGGAGTTATGAGTTTTTTATGGCCGCACCTTGTTAGGCTTTCCTTACTGGCTGTTCTGCGCTGAAGGCTCCCACCTCCCAAGAAGGTCGTTTTGCCATTAGAATAAGTTGTCGAGGTTAGGCTATTGTTTTAACGTGGAAAAGATTTTCCTTGACGGAAGAATTTTTCGCTTTAAGATACTATATAAATCGTACTTGACGTCCATCGCTTCGACGAACAATCGGCACTAGAAAAATATGCCAATAAAGAGCTTTTGATAGTTTAAAACGTTTTCAAGGACCATATTCTGTGATCGCCAGTGGCATGAGTTGATCTGCGCTCTCGTCTGGCCTGTCAGACGAATAGTACTCCGAAGAGCTGTCATGCAAGTGTGCGCCAGCTACCATCTGAATCTCAGGCGTTAAAAAAACGCGCGGCAAATATTTCCGATGTACATTGCTTCGGCTTCCTCAGGATGAGCGTAATGCGCCATGATCATGAATGTTAATCACTTACTGCTAGGCTAAAACACAAGTAGGTTTATACAAAAGCGACGCAATGCGCGTCTGGGAATAAGATAACACTCATTAGCATTATATGCGATATAATGCTAACGAGTGGAAAAGGTCAGTTGTCGGTTTCAAAATCAGAAAACCAGGTGCCTTCAATTAAATAACTGTTGTCTAAAAATTGCTGTAAGAAATTAGCTTTTAAGAGATATTAATCCTTCCATTGATGGTGAGCAGAATTTCAGATCTTTCAAACTCAATCCATTTGTGAATGAATGTACGAGGAAACATTACATTAAGATCATGTTCATTGCAATTAATTCTTTGGACTTTAAGGAAAATTTCACCATAACGGCAAACAATCGCGTATAGATTTAGCAATGTAGGCCATGAACAGCAGAAATAAGACACACACCTAAGATTAACATAATTAATCCTTTGATACTTCTGTCCTATGGCATCCAGCAGCTGAGATTCTCTGCCTTTTGTTGTCATAAATTAGTTACTGAGTAAATGCTGGAGTCAGGACATGTTTATATCGAAACTCAGAAACGATTGGAAAATTAAAATGATTATTTTACTCAGCTTTAGTTACATACTCTGATTCAGTTAAATATATTTGCTATAAATTTGACAAAATTTTAACTTTTTGTTTCACCTGTGAAGCAACTGGGGACAACCACTTACAATTTCTTTTGCAAAAAGAAAATTTAGAGTGAACATTAAATGTTCATTACAATCCTCAGGCTCATGTTCCATCTCTAACTCCAGGAACCTCTCTGCCTTTGAAAGCATTGACTTCCTCAATTCCCTTTTATAAGGTTTAACATGAAATTGGTTTCTGAAAATTAACAGAGCTTTTTTACAAATTCTGGTAAACTTCTTTGACGGACACAACAAACCCTCAACATCTTTAGTTATTCCTGGAAATGTTCTTTCCATGATTAATATTTGACTCCTGTCCTGAATTGTTTTCTTCCCAGAAAAATTTTTCTTGCAGTTAATGCATCCACTTTTAGCCAAGAGTCTCTTAAGGAGATATCCAGCAAAGTAAACAATGGAGCATTGTTCCAGAGTTAAAACATCTTGGTTCATTTCCACTGTCATAGTGCAAGTGCATAGTGCATAAATAAAAAAGTACTGAAATTGCAATATCTTGATTACCGTATTTACTCGTGTAAGCCGCGCACCTTTTTTCCGAAAATGCCGGTGAAAAAATGGGGGTGCGCGGCTTACACGAATCCTCTAAATTTTCATGTAAGCCGCGCACCATTTTACCTTAAATTCCTGCCGTTAGTTTCTCCAAAGTGAATACAGTAAGTCCTCGCCTTACGATCATCTGACTTACGAACATACATATCCAATCAAAAAATTCAAACGTGTGAAGTAATGTCAAATTTAACGCCACCGGATAAGTTATTTTGCCGTTGCAGCCGGCGGTGTGGCGTGCAGCAACTCGCGGATTGGTACTACCCCTCTTTGCCGCGACGAATTTTAACAATATTATCTCGATGTATCAATTTGCAATGTTAATTGTTTACTTGCGTCATAAATTTTTACGGATGATTCGGAAGTAAGAAGAAAGCCGAAAGATGCCCTGCAAGTAGTGATATATTTGGAGATATTGCTACTCTTTACATTTCAATGGAAATCGACTTCCATGTGTCAAGCTGCCTTCGCATCTAATAGAGGCATGATTCCATTCACTCATTCGTTTTGTGATGACAAATAATTATTACCTGCAATACGAGGCTCTATTTAGGTTATCGTAACGAATGGTAAAATATCCTTCCCAGGGTTTGTCCTTCCATCCAGCTATCCCTCTCAATCACTCAGCCGGAAACAATAAAGCTGTCAGATTTTAGGGTGATACCTCAGTCAGATCTGAACAATTGGCGCGTCCAAACCGGTTTTTTTCCAGAAGATCCCTCAAGAAAAAAGTTCTTCGTTCCTTATTTCTGGGCTCGACGACATTCATCTGCGAGGGACTCATTCAGCGAGAAAGAAAAGGGGGTAACCCGAGAGGATCACTCCTTCACCTTATCTGTTATTATCTACCCTCGCCCAGTTTCGCTTTTATCCAGGTGCCTTTCACTAGTGGGGGAGGGGTTGGACCTCCTTCAGGGGCCTCGGCAGCCAACACTAGATTGGTACGGCCGATGCTCGAACGAGGGAGCCGTTATTTCGGTCGATTCAAATTGTACCCTTACTCCGGTGGTAGCTGTGAGGTTGACTTCGCACTCCTTCATGATTTTCCACAACCTGAAATTATGTTGCGTAGCGCCCGAGTGAGCTTTGAAATGCATCGCCACATCAATGGGATAAATAACGTAGTGCATCGGCGCATGCAAAGAGAGAATCGGAACTCTAATCTGTTTTTACTTCCTTTTATAGGAAGCATCATTCACTTATGGAAGTGGATACCACGCCAGGAAATCCATTTTCAGACCGTTTACTTTTACATCGCCATGCTAATAGGTAAAGAAATTCTGTTTTCACCGTTTGGCGCAGGAAGGATGTTGCTAGAACTTATTTCATAGGGCTTGATACATACTTGTGCGTACTTTATATCAACCACATCGGAGAAAAAATTAGTTAACTTGCCTAAAATCGATCATTTCGCGGAAATGCTACTCGGCTATGAGAAGTGATACGAAAATGAGCTTTGATATAAGTTCTAGCTGCATCGTTTATCTTTCAATGCGGATACTCTTCAAGTTGGTACGCAAGTTTAATAAAATTACTGTAGTCGTGTAAAGCAAAGATGTCCAGCACTTTTTTCCAGAGGCATTTGTGCTGAGCATTGGCGCTTCCGGCAGTCCAGCGAACGGCTACGCGTCCTTGGCCCGCCTCTTCCTCTCCCCGCCACCACTCTCTCTCTCTCCCCCCACCCTCGCATCGGCGCTCATAGTTAGGGGGTCGGAGTAAAGCGATATTTTTTTCTCGAGTCAGCATCACATTTCATCAAAAGTATCACATTTCACTCATCGCTTTCCCACGCCCTAACTTTGCAGGTGGCTTCCAAAAGTAGGGGGGGGGGCGTTGCCCGCTGGGAGTCACTTATCAGCTATGACCACGAACCAAACGTATCACATTTCAGGCATCTATCAGTTACGGACGCCATTCTGCTTTTATTCGTTGATTCGCCGATGGATTTCCGTAATCGAATGATCATGGGTTGAAATTGTATATAATTCTGCAATTATTTTAGCTTGATATTTCATTTCGAACAGATGCCATTTTTAGAGCTGGATGATGTGATTGTATACAACTGTGATTATTGTGTGATGTTAGGAGAAAAATATGCACCATAAAACGGGCTGTGTATTGTGACGATATTAAAACGTAACGCAATAAATTCATGAGAAAGATGTACTTCAACACTTAACTTTGGCACAGAATTTCTATTAAAGAACGTGCATTCATGTTATGACAAAATGATGCAGGCTCAAGGGAAAAAAATTGATTTTTTGAAAAAAATAATTTTTTTCCTCACGAGCCTGCCCGAAAATGGGGGTGCGCGGGATACACGAGGGCGCGGCTTACACGAGTAAATACGGTATCATTATGGAACAGTTCCACCACATCAGCCCAGAATCGATTATATACATTCTTTGATTTGTCTTTGAATCTGCAGCGGTGGATTACACCTCTTTATTGGATTATGTTTTCTATATCATTATGTAGCTATCAAATGAACGTCATTGCTTCGGTGACAATTTTTTCATTTTAATTCATCGCAGCCGATAGACGCTGTATCATTCCATAATAAGCCATTTATGTTCTATACAAAATGAATAAACCGTATGTTAGGTCAGCGATGTCTTTCTCATTACATATGGCGGCGATTTCTTTATAAAGGTCTCTAGTCCTATGTTGCAGAGAGGCTTCTCACCTGGAGAGCACGGGTTGGTAGCGATGTTAGATTCTTCAGTATTTAAAGCTCGGTCCCTTTTCGGTAACTTTGTGGAGAGCTTTCCAATTACAACACTTCATCCGTCGGATGAGACGTTTTACGCCGACAACGCTTTTTATGTTGTACAGCGAAAAATAAGGCCATTTGTTTTCGAGATGGAAACATCTTCTATACGATTAACACTTGCATTATTTCTGACTGTATAAAATCTATAAGGAGATGCCACCCTGTTTCACATCCTGTAGAGGTTGCGATTATTTTTTATCTTGTTCTAACATTCTTAGCAATTTTACTTTATTGTCATAGGTACGCACCCAAAAAACGTAAGATGTATATTTATTTACAAAATTAAAAAAGATTCCTCGATTGACGTAGCACCGGGATGACTAAAAAGCAGGATTCGTAATGATGCAAAATCTGGAGTTGTCATAGCTGATGAATTATATGAGACTTACTCTGTGGTTCGGAATACTAAGGACTATATGAAATATATTAGTCCTAGGTGCATTTCAGTTCATTATTACCTTGGTGCAATAGGGTAGTTTCCTTCATCAAAGAAAACAGAATTCATTAATTGCGAATGGTGCCCCACCATAATCGTATTCATTACACGCAAATTATTTGGATTAAAAAGTCTTAGTTTCCAAGAAAATTGAATGATAATTTTAAGTTCATTTGAAAAGGCTCGGAAATGGCGGGACAGCGGCAGCTTTTATGATGACATAACAGGTAGATAGTCAACATTGCCAGGTATATGGAGTCTTGTGTAGAGTAAATGTTCTTATCAAAATCAATCACTTATCCACCACTAGTAGTTTGATTATAATATGAAATTAATACTATTTTGCTCAACCTGGGCATCAATTTACCTCACAGTATAGTATTGTGGGAACAGAAACATTTTGCGTGGAATTTTTGTCATTTCTATTGTGAGTATACATAGCGAGATGCATGAAAGACAATAACGTGCTTCGAAATAGAGCAAACATTTGAAAGGACAATAGGGAGTGGGAAGGGGAGTTAGAGGGGGGAGTAAGAGGTAAAAACGAACATATGTTCATATTTTGTACATTTCAACCTTGTTTCACCCGTCATTCCATGTTTTAGGAGATGAAATTGCTTTCAAGACAATTTCACTAGAATGCCATAAAACGCAGCTTATTTCAAAATGTGTAACAAAATCTTTTCTACTTGTTTTATCTGCTCCATGAACAATTATTTCATTTTATGTTTATATTTTTGCGCTGGCGATATAATTTTCTTTTCAATGGTGTTTTCTAATTTACTAATTACCCTGGAATATATTTAAGTTACATTGCCCTTAAGTCACGGAAAATATATAGACTTATAATTGTTAAGAAATGGATGTTAGTTATTTTTTTATTTACCAGCATATTTTGTTTGAAAATAGCAGAAAAAAGGAATAAGCATGGTGTTGGATAGCTGAGGAACACACAACAGTTACAAAAATATTAAATTATTGAAATAGTTTTATTGTAGAAACAAACTATTTCTTGGACCACAATGGTAGCCCACGCGCCTATCCGTGTTACCACAAGTCACGCGCTTACTGCAGGGCAACAACCATGCAATAGCCAAGAAACAAACAGTTAAATTACTTGGAGTTCACCTTGACTCAAGACTCTCCTGGAAGGCCCATACCGATATTGCAAGCAAATAGTCCACTGCGGGTTCGGATCCGTCTACCCACTCATTAAATGCCATAGTCTTGCAATAGAAACAAAACTTATCATTTACAAATCCATGATCCGCCTCCTCCTGTACTATGGATATCCTGCCTGTGCCATGGCAACAAAAATGCAACTAAAAACTGTACAAATCCTAGAGAATAAAATAATGAGAACCATCGCAAACGCCCCCTGATATGCAAGTAACGAATAGATCCGCAATAACCTTAATATTCCCACCATCGCGTCATACCTACACTCCATAGCTACATCTTTCTCCAAATCAATCGGCAACTTAGGAACCAAAAAATAGACAATATATGGCAATACGAGAAAAACCCCACTTCAAGTACAATAGAACAAAATTTGCAATAGATAACCACAAATAAACACACTCCTGAACCAATATCATATCCTAATTGCAATCCGGTCCTTAAAACTCCATGTGAACGTGCGCAAAGAAAAGCGCGCAGTGAAGCTGCCCGCCTGCTTCCGAAAGAGAAATTCATAGCCAGACCCAGAAAAGACTGAAGCCTGACGGAGAGTAAAGAAGAGGGGAGGGCGGGAAGGAGAGGGGAGAGGCGAGAGAGGAAGAAACGACCTTGAGGCGAGGAGACTCGTCTCTCGAATACGACTCCGAGGCCATCTATCAGCCCTTCGAGAATTAAAACTCTCGATACCATTTCCGCCTATACCGTGATTCCTCTAGTATACTTACTCTATGGTAGAGCTCAAAGACTCTTTAATCTTGCAAAATAATTATTGTTTTTTAATTTTTTCTAAAATTTTCTGATGAGTGGCTTTAAATTACACCTACAATGTCATTGCACTTCTGAAACATCTATATTAACTTATCCCGTCACAAAATTTTTGCTTCAAGTAGCTATAGCATAGAGTAAAAAGTATGAATAATCGTTGTGGTGTTGGTCATCTAAGATGTTTGTATACAGTACTTGCAGAGGGTGTCCGGTGAATTTCAGTGGGAAGAGGAAGTCTTGAATATGATTAAAAGAATCTTCCCATAATGACATAAAACATACATATGCCATGCAACCACAAATGTGGAGGTTACCCAAATGAAACACAAATGGGGAGGTTGAAGTGAATAATTATCCAGCTACTAATTCTCACTGTAATTCTTTCATACGGATTTCTAGGGAAAGGCACCAATAGAAATTCAATGGGGGAAGAAAAAATTAAACATGATGTATCGCATACTAATAAAATCTTTTCAATTTGCTGTTCAAAGCACAAGAAACTCAGAAGAATCAGTACAATTATTCAATTAACTGCAGTATGAAAGGTGGAAAAATTTAGAAGTTCTCAGTTGTAGAGTAATATAAACTTATCTTTTCAATATTCATATTTGCACTCTAAGCTATAAAATTGCCTGCACTACCCAGCCTCACTCCACTGACAGCAATAGTGGACATTTACATCCTCTTTGGATTGATGGAATATTTAGTTTGATTTTTTTCTGGGGAGACGTTTAGAATATGGCCACCTTAGATTTCATCATGTTAGTTCCCTCTGCATGTGGTTAGACTGGGAAAAAACTCACCCTGTAACAATACAGTCAAACCTCTTTAGAACGAAATGCTAGGGACCAAGAAAAATTTTTGTTGTTTTGAGGTTTTTGTTATACAGAGATTTCCCTTGTACAGAAGTTGTGACCCATTTTAATAAGGACTAAAAAGCTCTTTAGCAAATCAAGGACATCTATTTATGAATTCACTTAAATAAAATATGTTACCCACATAAATATGGTAAATTTTGTCAAATTTACTTTAAAAATGTAAAATTTTGATATGGCAGAGGTTTCATAGTTAGGGAACAAGAAACCCTTTTCAACTGTCTAATTTGGTCTGCTTTGTTTTATGGTTGCAATTACATGTTTGGATACAGGCAAATAAAACCTAATAATTTATCATACTTACAAATAACTCTACAAATGTAAGCATGTTCATGTTACCAAGAAAGAAACAATGTGCATTTGCATTCCTGAAATTTGGTAAGATATATTACCAAAGTTAAATTTCTTGGTCTAATAGTCAGCATTCTTGGCACTTTACCAGCAGGGCTTACAATTAGTTTCAATTAATGCTTGGCACATTTTGTATCAATGTTTATTCCCTGTTCATGTTCTACAAACAAGCACCAACCAATGCAGGAGTATTGCTTACTAAAACATCTAGTGTGATTAATAGGTAATTTTTTCCTTTACCAAACAGTTTTCTTCTAAAATAGAATATCACTAGACATGAACAGATCTAACTGAAAATAGTTTAGAGATTCTATTAAATATCTGAAAGCAATTGGTATTAGAAGTTATATACATATCGTATTCATTCAGCTATTTTGAAATTATAAATAATAAATTTACTCTGATTTTTCGTCATCTAAAGAGTGCAAACCCCCAAAAAATGTTTTTAATTGTGGATATTTGACTTTTAGTAAAAGCGACCTCGGGTTCCCGTGCCGTAATTTTTTAACGGTGCATCCGATCTGGAATCTGACTAAACATTCAGAGCAGATAATTGAATTTCCTACAAGATGCCACCCACCAGCCTTTAATGGTAGCAAAAGGAATTCGTCAGAATGGAAAAAAAAACCGACCGTTTGGAAGCAACGGACGGAAAACCAGAGGCCTGCGCGACCGCTGGGCAAAAAATCGGCCATTTTTAATAATTTTTTTTGGTGGTTTTTTGAAAAAAAATCACGTTTTCGCGACGGAAAACCACAGGTCTGCGCCGGCGCCAGACGAAAAATCCACCTTTAGGTCTTTCTACGCCTCATAGTTGCCTCACCAGAGGGACTCAACCTCGAAATTTGGCGAAAAATTTCCCGTTTTTTGTGGTTTTTCGACTCTAGCTCCTAAACTAAGAGTTCGACCTCAATTTTGACCAGCAGAGATTTTCATCCCTTCACGAGGTCTACAACTTCTTGCTTTCCGTTTTTTTCTAACCCTCATAGTTATCTGGCAAAATGGCACCTTTCGTAAGATTCTCAACTGTTTCATTCCCTCATGGAATGAAACAGTACTCATTCATCTCTACTAATGGCGATATGACATTAAAAGTTGACACGCGTATGCGCAATGACATGCACTTCAGGAATAATTAGCGAAATCCCGGACTTCTTATCCTAAAACCACCGAAAAAAATTTAAAATGGCGGATTTTTCGTCCGGCGCTGGGCGCAGGCCTGTGGTTTTCCGTCGCAAAAACGTGATTTTTTTCAAAAACCACCTAAAAAAATTAAAAATGGCCGATTTTTCGTCTAGTGGTCGCGCAGGCCTGTGGTTTTCAGTCGCGAAAACGCGATTTATTTTTCAAAAACCACCTAAAAAATTAAAAATGGCTGATTTTTCGTCCAGTGGTTGCGCAGGACTCTGGTTTTCCGTCCGTTGCTTCCAAACGTCGGTTATTTTACCATTCTGATGAATTCCTTTTGCTACCATTAAAATTGCATAAAGATTGATACCTTTCGCATTTTCCTTACTCTCACAAGAAACTCACAACAGTCCCTCAAAGTTGGAATTTATGAAGCTCCGTGGGTGAGTTAACTCGCCGATAAGTTGTATAAGTGAGGAATTTCCTACCATCGGACCAGAAAAAAAACGGTTTATAACGGAGTTCGTCGTATAAATGAAAAGTTTCATAAGGGAGGTTGGAAATACACGGTGTCTTATGGGGTTATTTACCGGACCAAAAAAAACAGTGTATAAATGAGGTCGTCGTATATAAGAGGGTCGTATATCCGAGGTTCTACTATACCCCCTTTTAAAAAAATTGAAAGCTTCTATTTCGAGCGCAAATGATATCAATGAAATGGAGGATAGGAAATCACAAACTTCATTATTTCGTTCTAAAGAGGTAAAAAATTGACTCAGGGCCAAAATTTAATTTCGTTATAGAGAAATTTTCGCTGTACAGAGGTTCGTTGTACAGAGGATGAAAATACACGTAACTTATGGGAAGAAAATCGGGACTGTAACTTTTTTTCGTTGTAAAGAGAACTTGTCTTCTATATAGGTTCGTTCTAAAGAGGTTTGACTGTATAAAAAAATTTCCCATCAGTCTCAAGTCCTGAGCATAACTAGTACCTACAACCCAAAACAATTAAATGCCATTGCGTTTAACTTAAACAAAGCTAAAGCAATGCTAATAATATGAAGCTCCCCATAATTTGACATCCGTTCATGGTATTATTTTGTTCATAATTGATCAATTATCCAGTTACTTTCAGCAATTGTGATATAAGACGACCTATCATTGATAATAGTGAGCATTTTCTGAAAGCATACATACCCATGATGTCATTTGATATCAAGGTAGGTAAAATTAAAGAAGAAAGAGAATCAGAAACACATTAAAATTTCCACACTGTAATTAACACCGACTAAGGTTTCTGCACATTATGCCATCATCAGGGTGATGGCATTATGTGCCAAAACCTTGGTCGGTGATAATTTAAAGTACGGAAATTTTAAATTGTGTGTGCTGTTTCTCTTTCATCATAATGGATATTCAGTAGAACATCAATTATGAAACTTTCAGCGGACCACCAAAAAAAGTTTCATAAGTGAGGAGTTTCATAACTGAGGTTTTATGGCAAGGGAGCACGAAACCCCTTTCAGCTGTCCGATTTGGTCTGTTTGCTTCCTGGCTGCAATTACTTGTAGGCAGGAAAATGAAACCTAATACTATAATTTACTCACAGGCAACACTGCAAATGTTCATGTTACTAAAAAAGAAACATAAATTTGCATTCCTGAACAATGCTTCCAAGGTTGAATTTTTTTGTCTAATTGTTAGCATTCCTGGCACTTAGCCTCAGGACTGAAGTTTCAATTCACACTTGGGAAAGGCCCGTCTTTACGTTTGCGACGGCGTGCACCACCGATGGGTCACGGCCGTCTCTCCTTAAGGGCATCGCGTCGTGACCCACTGGTCGCAGTGGTGCACCGGAGAGTGGCTTCAAGGCCGTCGTGTACCACCGGTAGTACACGCAGCCACAGCTTGGAATGCCTAGCCCAGAAACGAACGCCCCTCGATAAGGATTTGTTCTTCATGTATACGCGCAGAGAGGAAAATAATTTGAGTTCGGAGTTTCTATGGAAATAAAATAATTTTCCCGTTCATGGAAATATAATATTCCCGTTCACTATGTTGAGTATTAACAGCATTTATCAAGGCTCCCAAATACAATGGAAATAAGCTCCCTTAAAAAATTACCTTACGAAAGAATTCTCTGCCATTGTTACCATGAGGATCACGTGAAAATTATAAAAACAGAACTCCCAGGGGCGGAAAAAAATACGTAAAAATTGAAATATAAAGAATGAAATATGGTATAAATAATAAAATAATAAGTAACACTGGAGTTCTAAACATTCACACTGAACAAAAATCTATTAAACATGTTTATTGCAAACAATTGCCTAAAAATTGATAGTTAAATTCAAGGTTATTCAATTATAAAAAAAAAGATGCTAATTTCAGGAAAATATATGCTAATTTCGTAAAAAGTATCTGCTAATTTTGATAAAAATAGATGCTATTTTTCTGGTCCCTAAACATAAGGTGTATTTTAGAGGTCACCAAAATTTTTGCCGTTGACCTATAAATTTACCGACCTGCTCTCAGCCCATTTTCCCCAAGACTTTTCTACAATGAAGAACTGCTGCATCATCATCCTTGCCCACCGGAAGTTCGTTATCAGTTTCGACCAGTAGTATCACATTTCACTCATCGTTTCCCCACGCCCTCTTCTCAGGTGGCTTCCACTATGGGAGGGGCTTGGGAAACGGGAGAGAAGGTTAGGGGTGGAGTATCACATCAAGGTCGGCGACAAACCCAGAATCCCTAGCCCTCCGAAAGAAGGGAACCAGAGAAAAAAATCGCTGACTCTGTGTCGGACAGACACCACCCAGAAGCAGTCCCTATATACATTTGATTGTTTCAGGCTTGACTTCGTGGAATTGATAGATAAAAGTTTTTTATTCAAAATGGATAGTCCCTTCAGCCTTCCTTACCTCGTGATTCACATTTGAGTTTGTGGAGATGGGACAAGAGTAGATGGGAAAAGCGTAAACAAAGCTGAGAACCATGACTCGTCATTGGTTCAGGGCTAACAAAAAAAATCATGGGAAGTGCGAGATGGGAGGAGCGGCTACCAAATGATGAATGTGCTTACGCAGGGAAAATGGGTAAAGGATATTGCACCATTTGGTTAATACAGCCTGGCGATCCTACAGTCATCACTCAAGGAAGGGAGGCTCGGAAGGAGGAGAGGGGAAGGCATCAGTCATGGCACGAAAGCCCCGAAAAAAAGTCAACGCATGAAAGCATGCGACTGATAATCATCTTCGGCTAGAATCAATATATGCAATCTTTCCATACGGCAGCTCTCTGGCAAGTGAGGTACTTCCTGTCATGGGACCAGAAAATACGTTTCATAACGGAGTTCGTTGTATAAATGAAGTTTCATAAGTGAGGTTGGAAATACATGGGGTCTTATGGGGTTATCCACAGGATCAACAAAAATCGGTGTATAAGTGAGGTCGTTGTATATACGAGGGTCGTATATCCAAGGTTCTACTGTACATACTGTGTCTACAGAATCCGTGGCAATCATCATCATCATAGGAGCAAGTTCCATCCACTGTCGATGTCTCCATCCACTTATGTCCCTATTCTTTGGCCTCCTTTTACCCTCCTCTGTTAACCTCATCTCTCAGTTTCAGAATTCTCCTTCCTCTTCTCTTCTCTCCTTCTACCGATCCTTCAAGAGCTGTAGTTAATGTCCCCTTCACTCATTATACATGCCCGATCCAATTTCGTTTTATCTTCTAAATGGTGTTAAGGAGGGTTCTATCCTCTCCAACCCTGTTCAGGACCTCTTCATAACTTATTCTGTCTGCCCATTGTATCTTCTCCAACCTCCTCCATGTCCACAGTTGATGCACCTCAATCCTATCCTTTTCTCTCTACCCCAAGGCCCATGATTCACAGCCATACACCATGACTCTCCAAGCATAACATTTGACTAGTCTTTTCCTCAACTCCAGTGCCAAGCTTCTGCGTAACATACTTTTCTTCTTTTGACAGACTTCTTTAGCCATGGCTATTTTTGTTTTAATCTCTTCTTCACTTAATTCTAATTCTCTGTTAGCATACTCCCTAGATATTTGTACTTTTTAACTTCTTCTTCCAGTCTACTTTCTTTCCCTTGAGAATCTTAAGCAGCTTTTCCCACTTAACTCTGTCAAATGCTTTTTCCATATCAATGAAACATAAGCTCATTCCTTTTCCTCTTTCTACATAAATACCATTCTCCTATAATAATGTATCTATAGGTAACAGTCGAAGCCAATTACTACCTATTAGATATATAGGCGAACACACACAACCATGCACGGAGAGGTGAAAATCCTGCCCAGGCAGGATTCGAACCGGCGACCTTCTTTTCAGCAGGCGAGGACTTTATCCCACCACCACCAGGGCCGGCCTTTTTTTTACCCTTATTAATCCAATAGCTTCCTTGGTACCCTTTCCTCTTCTAAATTCAGATTGTTGTTCTCCTGTATTTTCCTCCATTACTTTTAGTATTCTCCAATTTTAACCTGTTAATAATATCTTAGCGTCATGTGTTATTAAGCTAATGGTTCTTTTTAATCTAATTATTCTGGATATACTGGTTTTAAGATGAATATAAGTACTGGATATTCTGGTTCTGGTTATTAAGCTAAGTGTTCTTCACACAGAAGCATAGGCTTAATAATAAGTTGTGCCAGCACTCTTGCATACAAATCAAAGAACTTAGTTATTGGTGTTAGGCTTAGTAAACTGGCTCTCTTTTAGCAATTTCCTCCATAATTCCCTATCCTTACATACCTCGTTCACTTTTGTTATATTCGTGCATTGCTTCATACATGGTCTCTTATTCTTAAGACTCGTAATATTTCTCCTCTGAAGTCTCTTCCAACACACTCACCAAGGACTTCCTCGGTCTACCCCTTGCTTTCACAGCAGTCATTCCGTTATAATATATCTGTTTCATTATTCGACTTGTACCCATTCTCTCGACATGACCAAACCAAAAGGGGGTGTACTCCATTCACTCACATTCACTGCTGAAGCATCCAATGCACATTCATTCATCATCCACTTATTCCGAATCCTATCCCTCATAATTTTTCCAAAATCACTTCTCAGGTTCCCCATTGACTCGGCATTTAGTGTACTGTTATGCTTATCCTGGCATACCCAGGTTTCACTGCCATGTGTACAGTAAAACCTTGATTTTATTTAGTTGAAGGGAACAAAAAAGAGGTGGAATGTAAAATCAAAGTGTGTGAAATCGAGGGTTGATGACAATGCATGATGTATTTATATTTTTTGTGTCTCTTTACGATCTTTAAAATCAAGCAATGAGTCAAACATGATGACTTTTGATGAGCAATTAAGAAAATGTTAAAAATAAGCTTAGATTGAAATGTTATGTAAACTCACTTTATAGTTATGTGAGAACATAGCAGTTCTTTTTTATGACATTTATCTCACAAAATATTGGTAATCTAGATGCAAACAATATGATCAAGGAAAAATGGCTGTGCACTGAGTCAACGACTAACATTTTCTAAGGATAAGTTTGATATTTTCAAGTATCGCTTGTCTCAATATTTTATGGTTCTTCTTAAACATCAACCTAATGCATAGCTAAGAAGAATGCTGTATCACATTTGCACATAATTTAATTCAGTAATGGGCTAACGTTGACACAAAATTGAAGTTTCTCATAGTTTGGAGACCTTTGTTGTCCATATTGATGTAATAATCACTAAAAGTGACATAACTGACATAATTATGTGTAATTCTTGGTTCATATGCATCATCTACTTGGCAGCAGAGAGCTAATCATCCAATGGTCGATGGTCAAGGGGTCGATTTTATAACCTGGCCAGCATTCGATCGTTAGGAATCCGTTCACCTTTGATTGAGTTCAGTTTCTTTGAGTGATCACCAACGAGTGATTTTATGAGGCTGATCGTACAGCAGACCATTGAACGTTACAGTGTTGTAAGATAAACAGCATATTTTGCACGTGTTTCTCTTCTACACATGTGCAATGAACTTAATTTTGAATGAAAGCACTTGTTTTGAATCATTTTGAATATTAAGAATTAAAAAAAAAACACTATAATGCCTGCAAAATTGAAGTTTACTTCCTCACAAGTATTGTACACTGCCCTCAATGCGTTCTCATTTGATACATTAATGCCTAAGTCAAAGTAAGACTTTTATAGATACATAACTGACATGTCTGCTTAAATTGTCTCATTTTAATTTTTAAATACATAATTTAACTTTTACAAAAACCACTTCTTCATTTTAATAACATACACGACCCGGGCTTCAATGAGTAATCATCATCATCAGGCATTTGTATTTATGCTTTGTTTGTGTAACTATGGTAAAGGTTAATTATTTAAAAATTACAATTATGTACCACAAAGTTCCCCTAGAAAAGTTAGTTAAATTGTCTCATATTATTTCATTTACACTCCAATCGTATTAGCTATTATTTTTTATTGTTACAGTTGTAACACATCCCTCTGGGTCCCCGGCAAGCATCATGTTTCATTGCCGTCATAATGGCCGGAGGTTATTATTATTATTATTTAATTGTTACAGTAGTAACACTTACCTCTGAGTCTGATAAAGATGAGAAATGCTAAGGAAGTTAGTGGTACAGGAGTAAATATGGGTAGAATTAGATATCCAAGTATAAAAATGTATTCGAGACTCAAATCACCGATGTCGCATCCAAGATGGCCGCTAGAACGATGGTATCGTTGGGATTTGCGTAACGCTGGTGCATACCTATATTTCATTTCCAAACGAATTTCAGGAAGTTAAACAACATGAGTACCATTTTACACCTTTCATACGGCGAAATATTGAGGTACACCGGGCGGTCATAGTGACTCGAGATGCGTTCTCTAAGGGAAATGCGCGTAAATCGGCCCTTGCTTACAACGACGGCGATTCGCCGGTCTCGTATATTTTTTTCCAGGCTTCTTTTTTTGGAGCATAAATTTCAGATAGATTCATAGTTTATGTTCTTAATTGCTTTTATGTTGTTCTAATACATATTACGATGCTGTCATTATATTTCACTGTCATTTTATTCATGTATATACCTACTCAATGATTTCAAAGCATTTTCATCGCGCCGTCTTCGGTTATCGTGAACCCAATGCACCAGCACTGGCTCACTTTCTCTCCCATCCTCCTTCTATTTGATGAAGTGTTGTTGAGGCACTTAATCATAACCAAAATAAGATAAAGGAATCAATATTTCACTTTGTATACTTGATGAGTGGCATCTGCTGAACGTAAACGAAAGATACCTAATATCTTCGTCTTCAGTGAACTTGCTACTATGCAAAAGATACTACAATTTTTTCTGCTGCCACACAAAATTAGCCTTTCATCGTTTCCTATTCGCTGCTACATCAACAAAGAAGATGAATGAAGTCGTGGGCTTCTGATAAGCCACCATTTAGGCGCCAGAATTCACAAATATAAAGTTGAAGAAATGGGAGGCAAAAATAGTTTACAGCAATGGAATCGCAGCTGTAAAATGGAGGGATAAAAAGACGTGCATGCACTAACAACATACCACAAGGCCTTGGAAATGACTGATACTGGATAGAAAACAGTAAAAACTAAAGAATCCAACATAAAACCAAAAGTCATTCTTGATTACAACTGAATGCCGTTGACAGGCAGGATCAGCAATTAGCATCGTTTACAGTTATGCGAATATGCGTAAGGTTATAAAAAAAGGTTATTTTTTATGTCAAGTATATGGTTTTATCCAATTCTTATGTATTATACAAGAAGACAACAGGCAAGAAGATTCAATTTGATGACTTCAGAGAAAATTTAGCCGAGAAAATTCTAGAAAATGTGAATATGCCGGACTATAAAAGACGCGGGCGACCAGTATCAGGCCCCTCACCCATGAGATTCCAGGCGGCAAATTGTGGGCATTTCCCAATTCATATCCCGCCTAATCCAGTGAAGAAAAATCCATCACGTAAATGTGTGGTGTGCAAAATAAGAGGAAAGAAGAGCGAAACCAGGTGGGAGAGCGAAGAATACTGTGTCGCCCTTCACCTACCAGATTGCTTCAAACTCCATCACACAAAATCAACCTAAAATTAAAACTTACGATTTGTTCATAAATAATTTGCAATAATATTAAATTGTCATATAGTTTCCAATAATAATAATTCAGGTCAAGTGAAATTTAACAAATATAAAAAAAATGTTGAAAGAAGCTTTTCAAGTTTGGGATAAAATGCCAATGACAGTAAAACTTTTTTTTTAAATAATTTTTTGAAGCAGAAAGATGTTGACAATTTCAGTTACCATTTTAGAAAATGTAAGCAATGTGCATAAATTTTGGCAGAAAAAGAAAGATACAAACTTTAAGTACAATTTAGACCAGTTTTTTTTCGTAAGTATTGCTGGATGCCACTGCCTTTGGGGGTTTTCATGGTTACGGCAGAATGCTTGTGACAAAATGTTTGCGTTGCCATAGCTCGGTAACTAAGGAGTTGCGACCCCTTGTTCATAGAACAAAAAATGCAAAACATCACGACCCTAACCTCCTCCAGAAATATTGCGCTTTCCTCCTGAAACACCCTGTATATTTAAAAAATTACAATAAATCAAATAATAAACATTACAATTTATAGCATATTTATCAATAGAATATTTTATCAAAATAAATGGTATTTCTGAGGGAGTAACTTGCAAGAAAGATGGTAAGCCAATGGGTTGAATGCGGGACTCGTTGTTGTTGTCGGATCCCGGGAAAAAGAGGAAAAATGAATTTCAATATTTTCCCTAGTCCTTCAATCCAGTGGACTCACAAAAATCAGTGGTGAGTTGCGATTTGGAGACTCCATGAACGTAAAAAGTATTCACTTGTACATGTAAAACGAGGTTATCTGGATGGTGTAAGTACATCGGCGCCATACTGTGGTACTTAAATAGGTGGGGGATCACTTAGTGTTGTAGGTTTTCTTGAGTATTTTCGTTCAAATTCTCTTATCTGAAATGTTTTCATGTTTAAGTTATTTATTTCTTTGGTCTAACCTCTCGTCATAAATGACATAAATGAGCTGGAAGAACTTCCTTCAACGGACGTAAAGTGCCTGTGGTCCGGTGACAAGAAGGCAGTACCTACTATTGTCGAGTACAAGACCTACGCCTGATCTAATGATTTTTATGACAAATTTGATGCCAATTGTGCATATGGAACAGAACACATTCACTAATATCCCACATTGGATGAGTAAGAGGAAGAGCAAATGATTAAATCTTTGAAAGCAGGCATATCAGTTGTAATTCTATATATTGCATGAAATAGAAGTGCTTTACCACCTAGGCAAGCACAAAGGCTCTTTCTTTTGCAAGGCAACTTTTTCAGTCTTTCAATCACACGCTCGACATATGCTCTGGCTTTAGCTACATTGGACGTTGCCACAGCATCTGCCATACATAATTGTGATGATTTCGTTAAAATGGAGGATGATTAAGTCCGATATAATGAGATTCACATAAAAGTTTTAATTAGGAAGCCCATATCTATCATTAAGTCATCAGCATGTGATTCAATTTTACCATCAGCCCACTTCTTTCAAATATAATCTTATCAGGGAATCTACCACTGTAGGCGTCACTAATAATTCTTATTAGCCCACCAGGGGTAAACCCAACCATAAATTTAATAGTATGACCTCCTTTGTAGTAGGAACGTCTAAGGATCTTACACTTTAAGCACTTAATTTTAGCCATTCGAATTTCAGTGCAGTCAAGGACAACCCGAACCCAGGGGTTGTTCTACCGCTGTAGCTCTATCCACGTCCTTATCAGTACTAGCAATTGTATTGTGGATGGTAGCGTGCTATAAGTCTTCGAATCATCGAACAGTAGTAAAAATGGGGATTCTAGCACGTAAACAGTAAGTACTTGCAAGATGTTGATGACAGTTGTACTAAAAGTAAAACTTAATGCCATCCTCAATTGGGAATTATGTTCCCCATTCCCACAAAATCTGGATTCGTCCAAATATGGTAAAACAACTTGCGCTCGACATTTCAGCTATCATCACCACAAATAATTCCTTTCCTGAAAATGCATTTGTTTTCAATTTGGTGGATGACACTAAATGACGCGATTTTTTATTAAGTTTCAGTTATTTATTAAGTTTCCGTTACTAATTAATAAAAGCAAGAATTGTACCAACAAAGTCTTAACTTATCACTCGGTCAACCAAATTGCGCATAAACACTTTACGCATTGCGCATAAGGGCTTAAATTCAAGTTGGGCAAACTCTCTAATGTTTAACTTGTTTGTTACGTAAACAAACTCCCCTTACGAAGGAAAGGCATGGAACCTCAAAGTGGAGTTACGATTTTCCACGAACGAGCACTGGAGTGCAGAGCAGTGACGTTTCGAAGTAGTCTTTCTCGGGGAAAACTTTACATGTTCACTCTCCATGTCGTCTCGCCATCAACGTGAGCAAAACCCACACGAGGTAGACCACAAACAACAATGGGGGATACAATCAATGAAATGATATGATATGTGAAATTAAATGAAATACAGGAGAAGGGTGATATGAAAGTTATGGGCGAAAAGGCAGCAGGAGAGTCAAGAAAAAGGACGAGTGAGCGTTTCTGATGAGAAGGCCAAGGTGATGGGAGTAGGGAAAAACAAATGTAAGGAAAGGTTGAAGACGTGTATGTGATGGATGAAATGAAAAAATTATATGATTAGTCATGAAAATAACTGATAAAGGATGAAGAGAGAGCACACTTTGAGCATAAATCAGTTTGACACATTTCAACCGCAAGACCGCACGGGAATCAAAGCCAGAAGTGGGCTATACGAGCCGTAGCTACCATCGTTCCAATGTTTCGTACTTTCCCCGGTAGTTGGCGTCTTCCTAGGCTGGAATAGTGAATATGAAAAGTTGGGGGAGAGGCTTATATTCAGAGGGGGGCTATATTCAGACAAATACAGTATACATCAAGTAGAGTAATGTTTATAGTATTGAGGTTTCTGGTTCTGCGATTTAATTTTTTAATATTATGCGACAGTTTCGCCGTGCTATGCTGCAGGCTTCGTCGGGCTTTTTAGAACAACAATGGTCTTTTTCAAAAAGTAAATAAACAATTCCAGCAGTTGATGATTTTGAGAAGTAAAAAAATAAAACTTAATTTCAAATAAGTCTCTTCCAGGTATAAGGGAGTTTATAACTATCCTCTCTATTGATGTTATTTGGTCATTTTTCTATTTCAATCGCCTCCCTTATGAGCCGTGGAAAGTAACTGCTTTCTTTGTGTAGTACTCTTGCCGTCTCGATGTCAATGGCATGACCTTCCTCTAACGTAGTGTGCTCAGCCACGGCAGAGTGATACCAGTCTTTCTTCCGGATTGCACGTTCATGTTCGGCATCCTATAGCTCTCTTGGTTTGCCCCACATATGATCTACCACAACTGCAGAGCAGTTCGTACACACACATTGTGGGTGGTAATGGATTGTTAGTCCCTCGTAGATGATCTCGTACTCTGGAGGTAGTGCTGTATCTTGTGATAATGTCAAACTTTTTCATTATTCTACCTATGCGATCGGTCGTACCCGCAATGTAAGGTAGCATAACATACCCCAGAGGCTTAGGAGTCTCCTTCTCTGTAGGTTTTTTTGATGTCACTCTTTCAATTAATTTGTTACTAAACCCATTATTGTTTAATGCCTTCTTCAATTGGTGTATTTCTTGTGTGATGGAATCAAGATCGGAAACTTTTATGGCGCGATCAAACAGGGTCTTGATAACAGAAGCCTTCTGTTGTGGATGGTGGTGTGAGCGTGCGTGAAGATATCGATCGGTATGAGTTTTCTTTCTGTACACACTATGTCCAAGTGTACCATCATCTTTTCTTTTGAGAGATGATGGTACACTTCATCATCAAGAGTAATGTTTGTAACAATAATACCGGCGATAAATATTGATACAGGGAAGGGCCGGGTAGTACAGACCATCTGGGGTAAGATTTGTCCTCAGTAAAGAAGGTTGTGGATGACTTTGATGATAAATAATTAGGGATAGGAATTTTTCGGTGGTTTGAGAGGGAGAAAAGCGGTACTTTGAAATTAGGAATTCGGTACTTTCAACAAGACATTTCAGTGTTTTCACAGTGACCACAAATTTATATATATAAACACATATATATATACATATGTGCATAAAATACCGATTATTTCAAAACCTAGAAAGGGTCACTTACACAATAGTTTAATCCAATATGATCTGGGTTATTATGCCACACTTCCCCTTCTAGCCATGTTATGACTGAAGACAATCACCTCGGTGGCGGAACCTGGAAAAGTGGCACTAAATTTAAAAATAAAATTTAATGCATTTCGTTTATTGACATTTAACTTTAGAGAATCTCCATCTTTGTGAAAGTTTGCTGCAGTTACGTGCTCCGAAGATTTTAAATGTTTTCCAATTGAGTCTTTCCCAAGCAAACTGACAATTGTAGAATTTGTACATGACCGTACTTTTATTGATACAATAAAATCCATCTTTTTGATACTGGAAAGCCCGGTCTCTTGCACTTAATTTTGCATTCGGCATCTCAATAACTCGTCAAAATCAATTGAAAGCACAGAAACCAGGAATAAAACTAGGATACTTAACAATTGTCACTGGAAAACAAACAGTCATTTGACGGAAATTGCCAAAATATAGAGATTCAAACAAAATCAATCTTGGTGCCACGCAATAAATATATCGACAATTATATTGATGTCGTAGTTGGGCTTGATTGGTGCTTTATAGCCAGCTACGCAACCATTGCAACGGAATGACCCCATTGCAATAAGGTTGTTCACCATGATGCGAAATTGCAATTTCATTCACAAATTCGGTAGATGGATTGGAAAATAGATTTTCGGTGGAGACAAAATTCTTCTATATTCAGCCACTCACTCTTTAATCAAAAACAAAAATTTGCGAAACTTACCGCCCACTCAAAAAGTTCACCAGAGATCCAGTTCAGTTACTAATTTGCTCGCTGGAAAGCGAGGGAAAGGGAATGCTGCATAGCGCCCAGGGTGATTGGACGGAGCAGCATGTTACTTCAAAACATTTCATGTTGGTTCTTTTACGTGAAAGGGTTAAGAACCCTGATTTTTCGCCGCCGATAATTCGAAAAGCAGGCGACGGATCAAAAAACGGAAAAATACATGAATCTTTATTTTTCAAACTCTTTCAGAATTGGTATTTAAAAAAACTCTTGGCGAACAACCCCATTGAAATGAAACAACTCAAAGCAGCTATTCATGCATGCGCAGTCCGTCTCGTCTTCAAATCCATAGTAGAGTGTGGTGAACAAATCAGAACAAAATAAAAAAATCGGAAAAATGCGTATCTCTTTAGTTTTCAAATTATAATTAGCATTTAAAATCTCTTGGTGAACGATTCCATAGAAATGAAACAACTCAAAGTGGCTATTTATGCATGGGCAGTCCGTCTCATCTTCAAATCCGTATTAGTGTTATGAATAAATCAGACCAAAATAAAAAATCGGAAAAATACGTGTCTCTTTAGTTTTCAAACTATAATTGGCATTAAAAAACTCTTTGCGAATAAGCCCATTGAAATGAAACAACTCAAAGCGGCTATTCATGCGTGCGCAGTCTGTCTCGTCTTCAAATCCATAGTAGAGTGTGGTGAACAAATCAGAACAAAATAAAAAAATCGGAAAAATGCGTATCTCTTTAGTTTTCAAATTATAATTAGCATTTAAAATCTCTTGGTGAACGATTCCATAGAAATGAAACAACTCAAAGTGGCTATTTATGCATGGGCAGTCCGTCTCATCTTCAAATCCGTATTAGTGTTATGAATAAATCAGACCAAAATAAAAAATCGGAAAAATACGTGTCTCTTTAGTTTTCAAACTATAATTGGCATTAAAAAACTCTTTGCGAATAAGCCCATTGAAATGAAACAACTCAAAGCGGCTATTCATGCGTGCGCAGTCTGTCTCGTCTTCAAATCCATAGTAGTGTGTAATGAACAAATCAGAGCAAAATAAAAAAATCGGTAAAATACGTGTCTCTTGAGTTTTCAAACTATAATTAGCATTTAAAATCTCTTGGTGAACGATTCCTTTGAAATGAAACAACTCAAAGTGGCTATTTATGCATGGGCAGTCCGTCTCATCTTCTAATCCGTATTAGTGTTATGAATAAATCAGACCAAAATAAAAAATCGGAAAAATACGTGTCTCTTTAGTTTTCAAACTATAATTGGCATTAAAAAACTCTTTGCGAATAAGCCCATTGAAATGAAACAACTCAAAGCGGCTATTCATGCGTGCGCAGTCTGTCTCGTCTTCAAATCCGTAGTAGTGTGTAATGAACAAATCAGAGCAAAATAAAAAAATCGGTAAAATACGTGTCTCTTGAGTTTTCAAACTATAATTAGCATTTAAAATCTCTTGGTGAACGATTCCTTTGAAATGAAACAACTCAAAGCGGCTATTCACGCATGTGCAGTCCGTCTAGTCTTCAAATCTGTTGCACAGGGATTCCCAAACTATGTTCCGCGGAAGGCTAATGGGTGTTCAGAGTAACCTATAATGGCTTTATATGCTGCTACATAAACGCAATGGTTTAATATATGCGAAGTCCACAAGGTGTTCCGTTAAAATTTCAGGATTTACGAAGTGTTCCATCGCAGGAAAAGTTTGGGAAACCCTGCTGTGGCAGATTACTTTGAATAAATGTGCATATTGCTTTTCCTTTGTTCGACTCACCTCGGAGTGGAGAGCCACCGATCATAGATGCCGATAGATGGTTATTCCACTAATTGTAAATAGAAAGCACCGTGGCGTGACGAGCTAAGTATTGCCGGAAATCGAAAGCACCCGATGTCATCCTCCTGAGATTGTTATCGTAATACCGGTTATGCTACGATGAACTGCAAACTTCCGCAAGCCTCAGGAATATTTGCACGCGAGTTCGTTTAAATCGAAATGAGAACATTTGTTTGCAATTTTAATTTTTTTCTTGCGTTTGAAATGTACTTTCAACCATTTTCTCTTAAAAAATGAAAATTTGCATTTTGGGCACAATTCGCGACATTTTGTGAGTTCAACACAGTCATTTCTCCAGTCAGTATGGAGTATGTTGTAACTAATTACCACTCCTAGGCCATTTTTTGTCTAAATTCGCAAAATTCGCGATCACGAAATTTTCCTATCCCTATAAATAATGATACAGGGAAGGGCCGGGTAGTACAGACCATCTGGGGTAAGATTTGTCCTCAGTAAAGAAGGTCATGGATGACTTTAGGCTGCATGTTTAGTTGCCTTCGCATATGACACCTGGAGGTGATTTTCAAGCAATAATTTTGAGGAAACAGTCTTTTATGTGGTAAAATACATTAATTTAAATATAATTCTCTCATAAAAAAATTTATGACTCTTGGTTTGATTTTAAATGCAGTGAAGATATATGAAAAGTGTTATTACATCATGCACTGTTATCAATCTTTTATTTTACATACTCCCCCTTTTTTGGTCCCTCCAACTACATAAAAACAAGGTTTTACTGTAGCTCCTTACTTGCAGATAATATTTACTATATCCATCACAGAATACATAGTACTCATGACTGGAAAATTGCTAATGTCACACCCGTATTTAAAAGTGGTGTTAAGGTGGGTCTATACTTCCAAGCCAACTCAAGTTAACGGTCGCCTTCTGTGGTTGCCCACGGGGGTGGTAGAAGCCCAACAGGAAACTGTGAAGGTGGCACTGACAAAAATGGAGTGGGGAACGATTATCCTTGGGTGGGGATGGAAAAGGTCTACTCCGTTGTCAATGCAGGCTTGAACGCTTAACATTGCTATAGCCTTAATACGAAAACAGCATCAGTGGTTGTTGATTTTTTGTGTATATGAAAGATGATTCTTTGATTTAAGTGGGCTGAAAGTCCTCATTTCAGCCTTCGCAACGTGCCCTGGAATATTACCAAAATATTTCGTAAAAATCAAAGTTATGCTATTTTTTATTAAAAAAACACAACCACTTTATGATAAAGTTACTCCCCTCAAATCAACTAATGACTCTTAATCTACAGAAGACAAAAATTGAAAGTCTCCAGCTGTCACGGCAAAGCCGTTACTGGGTTAGAGGGAAACGTCTGAAACGAGCTTCTTAGCCCCTTCTTAGCCAGCTTAAGGAACAGCCATCAAACTACTGATCGATATCCCTCACATCTATCTCATGGAAAGTCCTTGAACATATAATTCATCATCATCATTATCATTAGTAGTCATCAATTGAAGCTAATCAATCAAACCAATGGCTGCCTCTTGGTTCATGGCTGGCATTCATCCAAGTCGTGGCAGCTTCACAGGTTTTGTAGCATTTTTGAGTAGTCTTAGGGTCAATCCATTTGAAGTGGCCCAAGGGTGGTTGCTTGACCAATTTCAAAAAACTTGAAGCTTTCCTAGTTGTTACCCTCATGTCTTATGACATTAAAACTATTTTTTTCAAATTTTTATCTCAAGCGGTTTACCTTGGGCGGCCATTTTTACTATGTTGCTCAAGCCTATTTTTGCGTTTGTAAAGGTTTACGTAAATGTCTATAACTATAAAAGTGTTTATCCTAGAAGGATGAAATAAAAAGCATTTTGTTTGCAATTTCTCAAGGTTAAAAAATAAGTCTAGTAGTTTGTTTACCTATCTCTATCCTATCTAAGGTAAAACTACAAGCAAAGTTTACAAAAGTTATGATTGAAATTTCAATATTTGAAATTTTTTTTCTAATAGTAGGAATGGATTATACAGTTTGAATTGTTTTTTTATTTGTATATATATGCTAGTAGGTTTATCATAAAAAAATATCAATGGTGATATACTTACCCTTGAATTGTTATAAATTTATAGTCACTTTTTTCAAAATTTTCAAAGTTTGGCTTTGGCAAAGCAAAGATAGGTTTAGAGATAAAAATCTCAAAATAGCTTAACTTTCAGTCTTTGTGTTGTGTACATGACATATAAAAAATTATGTTGTGTAATTTACTAATAAAAAAGTTACAACCTCTCAAAAATGACAAAAACTTCGTCAAAGCGAAACCTTTTGGCACACTGAGTAAGGCTTCGTAAGATGTTTCTGATCTTTATAATTGGCAGCTCTATCCTTAGCCTATTCTAAATGGGAGTGAAGTAGATTTTTTTAATTATTCAAAAGTATTGTTTGTATTTTGTTTTTGTTGTTAATATTTCTTTGTTATGGTGTAATAGAAATATTTTGAAAAAAAATTGGCAGGGCGTTGTGAGAGGAGTGCTGGGGTGAGGGAGGGAGAGTCTCAAGGGTTTCTAAGAATCAGGGTTTTCCACTGAACACAAAGGGTTCTTTGAAAGGGAGAGTAAAAGGGAGGGGGGATGAGAAAGACACTGTGGGTGGTACTGTCAAGGGGGGGCGACGCGCTGCCCGACTGGAGGAAAAAACGGGAAGGTCCAGCTTGTGACGGTCTACGAGGGAGAAAGGAGGGAGAGGCAGAAAGGAATCTGTATTTTCAGCTCTTGCACTTTTGGCATTAAATATCAAGTGGCATGTATCAAAGTGGATGACAAACTAGGACTTGATAGAAAAAAGCCGGATTAAGTGATGCTAGTGATGTGGATGAATGTTGGTTTATGTGGTTTTTTCTGAAGCACAGTGAAGATGTTCCACTATCTGGTCCACTTTTCCACGCACAGCAATTAAGCTAAATAAACAAATAGGTGGTGCTGATTATTTTGTTGCTTCTGCTGGCTGGCTATCAAGGTGGAAAATTTGCCATAGGATAGCACAAGTCAACATGGAAGAAGAATCTCGTTCCAGTGACAGTGAAGTACCTAGAGAGTTCTGTGGGACTTTACGCAAGATGATTGATGAGGGTGAGTACACTTAAGAGCAATTGTATAACTGTGATGAACCTGCCCTCTACTACAGATTGCTTCCAACAAAGTTGCTCGATATTAAGAAGTCTGCAAATAAATCCGGAATGAAAATGAGCAAAGAAAGAGTGACTTTATTACTCTGTGCGAGCAAATCAGAGTCACAAAGTAAAACCTTTCAGTATCAGTAAAAACCAAAGTCCTCGGTGTTTCAAGCCCGTTTATATGGCAGTACTACTTGTCATTTATAAAAACAGTAAGAATGTGGATGACTCGTGATGTATTTATATCGTGGTTCAATGAAGAGTTTGTACCATCAGCAAAGAATCACTTATAATCAAAAAAGTTAGAAGAAAAAGCACTACTTCTGTTGGGTATGTGTCCTGACCATCCTTCTTCTGGTAAAATTGTGGCAACGTTTTACCAAAAAATACCACTGCCCTTATTCAGCACTTGGACCAAGGGATTATCAGAGCATTTAAAGCCCACTATCGGTGGGAATTGATCACTGCTTTCATAAACTCAGAGCTGCAAGTACCAATATACAGTTACCCTGAAGAATATGGCGTACAATATTGGATTGGCATGGAAGAAAATAACTTCAGCTACAATTCAAAATTGCTGGTCAAAGTGCATATATATAGCGGGCGATAGCATGGAAGACAGAGACCTATTTTTGGGTTTTACGGAAGAAGATGCAGGTTAAGCTTCAAATTTTTTTGCTGAAAGACTAAATGTGAATGATCTCGCAGCGTAGGTGTGTGAAAATGAAGAAATTCCTGTATCTACCCATAAGAACGATGAAGAAATTGTGGCTGCAGTCCAGAGCCACAGAACAAGTCGCATTATCGGAAGATGAGAGCAAGAATGAAGAAGTAGAAGACGAATGTGAGGTAGAGACACCAAAAAGAGGAAAAGTATTGGATAACATCAGTGAAGGGATGAATAGGTTAGAGAGACAGAGCGATTGCGATCATCATCATCTTTTACATTTGCAAAACATTAAGACTTGTGTGCCAACTATCAACTGTCGCGCCAAAAGAAAATACAGAGTAACAACTAGGAAAGCTTCAATTTTTTTTATATTGGTCAAGCAACCAACTTATTTTTTTTGGACCAGTTCAAATGGATTGACCCCTTACCCAAGAATGGCCCCTACACCCTCTAGATACAGTAGAATCTCGATTTTACATTTCCCGATTTTATGTAAAATTTGATTTTACATAAGTGAATGAGTAGTCCCGGCCGACTCTTATAGCATTCTTATGGAATCATTATTTGATTTTACGTAAATTCAATGTAAAGTTTTTACATTAGGCTATTTTGGTCCCCGGTGGAGGTATCAATTGGATTTTACGAAATGCAATGACAGAAATTAAAGAAACCGAAACCAAATCGGGAAGAATCTTGCCTATATTTTAAGGAAATCTTCAATTTAATGCCGTACCACTGTGAAATACATTCGTAACGAATCAATACATGGCATTTTAATTGTATATATGTATATCATATTACTTACCCATATTTCATTACGAAAAGCTATTGGTTCACGATGTTTACTTGTTTATGCCCAGACAGTAGTGCCGGAATGCTCACGTGAAGCTGCTTTATGACCTTGAGATAGGAATCCCATCAGCTGTTCCGAGTGACGAGATGAAGCTCGCTTTGGGTTTGCCTGCAAGTACGCATGCCGTGACACTGGCGCGCGTTGTTGAACGGGATAAAGTACTGACGTTTGTCCTCGACCGATGCCAGCAACAGAGGCTATTGGGAAGATAGGTGACATTGTAGTATTATATAAAACATCACAATTGATGGTATCACACGGCTCAAACTTGCTTAAATCGGAATAAATGCTTGGCAATAAACGATTTCCTGTGGAAACATATTTACTCATTATCTTTCCCATGTACTGGATAGGTCTGTTTTGGTTGCGTTATCTGTACTTTCCCAATCTAGAGCTATAAGCGGAATTAGATACTCTGTTTGGATTAGCCAAAAATTAAATAAATTGAATTGAAGAACCAAGCAATATCAAAATAACAGCAACCACTGTGTAATTCAAGACAGAAATATTTAATAAATGATAATTACAATTTATGTTATCGTATACGCTACCTGCGCTGTTTTCACCCTTTCGCGCCGGAGCCTTGCAATGAAAAATGTTTCCCTTGTCATGAGTAGGGACATGCAAAAGGTGGGGTTATTTTCTAGCCAAAAGTGGTGATATTTTTTTTACAAAAGTGGTGTTATTTTACCCTGAAATCGGTGTTATTTTAACGACAAAATAATTGATATTGATTGAGTGCCACGCTTTTAGTGGGCCCACCTGTTGCACTGACTTTTGGATGATATTGACTAAGGATAATTTAAGCAATAATAAACATGGAGTATTGACTGAATTCACATTGTATATATTTTATTCTTCACATATCCATGTATTCAACTTACATAAAGAGACAAATTACTATTAAACTTCTGTATTTTCAAATGAAAAAATTGCCATCGTGGCCAAATTGTCTTCTTTTAGATTTGTTCTCCTAGCTGTTAATACAGTGCTATAGCAGGAAAGAAATCTTTCTGAGTCCAAATTTGCACAGGGGGTCCAAATTGCTTCCAGGCACTTAAATGCAAACGATGTCTCAGACAATTTGAGCACCTGATGGCATTAATTATATCCACTGAACCCTGGGAATTTTGCTTTTGTAGTAATTGCTGTAATTCTCCATACCCCAACATCAACTTCTATGTCTCCATTGACTCAAGGCCATTAACTTTTTTTAATTTTGTAATTAAGTCTGGGTTCACCTCTGTAGTCAGAACTTCTTGGGGATCAAAAACTGAGAGATTTTCAAATATTTTTTTGCTTGGGTCTTCTACCATAAGAGAACTAAGTTTGGTTGATGCCTTTGAAGCCATCTGCATTAGTATTGACTTTACAGCAGCTGCTTTAGATGTTGTCATGGTTCGTAAGTAATTAGTGGTTTTATAAAAAAAAATACCCTTTTGAATATTATCAAGACTCATTTTTAACTTCCTTAACTCTCTATGTAATGTGTGTGCATTAGGATAGTTTGAACCCTCCAATAATTTGATTAAGTCAACCAGCTGTTTCCCATGCTCCATAACAAATATTGCCTGGCATTGAATAGAATCTATGGTATCATTATTTAAAGTACAAAAATATCCTACACCGGAATTGTGAATTGCTTCTATTTCGTCAGTGTTACAAAAGTCGACAATGTGTCGAAAATAATCGGCTAAATAAAAGACACTAAGAAACCAGGAGTTCCATCTGGTGACAACAGGAATAGGGAATAATACTAAACTCTTTTCATTTCTGTCCTGAAGAAATTTTAAGTACAAATGTTTTCTTTTTCTTGTGTGGAGGAATAAACTTTTGGTCATCAGTACTGCTCTATTAAGGTCAGCCATCTGATGGATCCAAATATTTCCCACAAGATTTAATTTGTGAGCCCAGCATTGTATGTGGATTAACCCCTCACCAATAATCAATTTCAAGCCTGCAACACACTTTGTCATATATTTGGCTGAGTCTGTTATAACACTTTTAACATCTGAGTATTGCACATTATAAATCCTCAGGGACTCAAGTATTGCCCTAATACACTGGGTTGCATCAGCACTTTCTAAAAAGTGGACACCACCGACGTAAAGCAATGGCTGCTCATTAAAATCTTTAAATGTCCTAAACAGTACCACAAATACACATCTGCCTTTTTTGTCCGTGGTTTCATCACAAAAAACATCAATGGGCTTGCCTTGAACAGCAACTTTCACTTCTTCGATTCGGTCCTTGGCCAGATAATTTACATATTTTTCTCGAAGCGTTCGAGCATGAGGTAGGTCACCACCCCCTGGGTATTGTAGATATAAAATAAAAGGAGAATGAATCCTAATGCGTAAAACAAAGAAATTGCAGAATTCATAAAATTTGATCAATATTTATGGGAACCTATTATGTTCGCATGCATTATGGAATAACTAGATGTATGAAAAACATAAAATTTTCACTTATTAATGGTCTAGTGCAGCTACTAAAGTAGGTACATAATTTAACACTAACCTTCTACGTATTTGTTTAACCATCTTCTAATGTTTGGATCGTCCACCTTCTCAAGCGGAATGTTGGCTTTTATGAAGGCCTCTGTTGTGTCTTTTGCAAATTCATAGGAGGCATCTCTCTTCTTCGTCGTTTGGAGCAATTTTGTAATTGATGCCTGCCGAATAGTTGTACTTCCACTTGCTGAATTTTTTTCTACACTAGACTTGTGTTTTTCACTCGCGATATGCTTCGTGCAGCTGTCCTTTCTTTCCCACGAAACAGTTGTATTGCAAAAACGACAAAATATTGTTTAGTCATCAGCACAATATAATCCGTGGTCCCGAAATTCTGCTTCGCGTTGTTTTGCGGTCACTGCCCACTTCGGTATTATACTTTTCACGATGCCGATGTCTCAAACGACGGTAAGCTACTTTTAACCCGCTTTACTTTTCGAGCCTTCCCGGGATTAAAACGGGAGCGCCGGTAGTGGCGATAAGAAATACTTAATGGCATTTCGGCTACTTTTTAGGCATCGCGTGAACGCGTTCGCAAAGTAGCCGAAACCCTTGCTACAAAGTAGCCACGCGTGGTTTAGACATCCTCTTGACAAACAAGTCGTATTTTTTCCTCGAATGTGTTACTTTGTGGACATCATTCGTTACTTTGAGGACATCGGGAAGGCACCTTTATTTTAACAAATTCCCGAGAATTTTTCACCATATTTGATGCATAGATGTCATCTTTCGACAAGAATGGCATTTTTCTAAAACTCTCTTGTGCGTATTATTTTCGTATAATATACTGAGTTTATCTACGCTCATTTTGAATATATCAGATTAGTTACTAGTTTTCTTTCGTTATTAATCGTTCATCCTCTCCGGGAATATTTTAATGCAATGAATTAGAGCCGCGTAAAAATTTTATACTGTTGGTGAAAACATTACGCAGTGATTTCTCGCTGACGACTCATTGACGATCGTCAATTCCTATAGTGTAGTACTGTTATTCTACCACATATTATTGAAAATTAGCCAAGAAAGCTATCCAAACCCTCAGTTGATCGGAGCAATGTGCTCGAAAAAAATTTCGTGGGAGAAGCATGAGCAGTAGAATAAAATGATGAAAATCGCGTTTGAATTGGTGAAAATCGCGATTAACACGAAATTCGCGTATTCGCGGGAAAACCCCAGAATTCGCATTAAAATTCGCGTTATCGCATTTGTGACTTTTGCATGTCCCTAGTCATGAGTGCCGTGAGCATATCCTTGTACTCCTCCGTACGGAACTCACTCGTGGCAAGGAATTGCACAGGTATACTCCTCGTCTGTTTTGGATCACAAATCAGGGAAGCCGGACCCTTTCCTCGATCACTGTGCAGAGGTGATAACGACCCTCTCCTTGGCCAACTATTTGTTTACTAAAAATATTTACCGCCGCAAATATTTACTTCTGGGCCTATTTTTGTATTATAGGCCCAGAAGTTCTTTCCTTATGTTTCATTCTACATTTACTAATTTTAAACGGAACTTTAATGTTATTATTTACAAAGTTCTAGTATAATGAACACTCGTGACAATTATGTTTATAGTAGAGTTCCGTTTAAAATTTGGAAGAGCACAGAAAAAAACATAACAAATGTAATTCTGAGCTTATATTTTCCCAGCATGCTACAAATATTGTTATATGTAGTAAATCCACTGAGTATGTAAATAAATGCTTGACCACGGACACCCGCAGTGAAGGCATCTACTACTGAGACGAAAGGTTGGAGATTACCCCCACCCACCGGCCAGGGAAGGGTCCAGCGACCAGAGGGTTGGGGAAACGATAAAGTTGTCATTTTTAGGGTCGATCCCTCAGTTGTGTCTACATTATTGACGCATCTAAACCAGTTTTCGCCAAACGTCCTCTCGCTCACGGCACGATGAAATTCATCTGCGCCTGATTCATTCAGCAAGAAAGAGAAGGGAGTAACCTGAGAAGATCGCTCCTCTGCCTTATCTGTTATTGCGTACCCCCACCCAGCTTCGCTTCGACCCAGGTGGCTTCCGCTAGTGGGGGATGGGTTGGGCCTCTTTTTAGGGGATTCCGCAGCCAACACTGGGTTGATGCACACTAGAGTTGGGTCGATCAGTCACGAGTCGTTCAAATGAACGAGTCACTGAGGTGAGTGTGATGACTCGAGTCAATAGGTCTGGGAGAAACAACTCTTTAGTGAATGTTTGTGCCGGCTGAGCCGCTGAGTGCAGTGCTGACTCATAAAGGAGAGAGTCGCAGAGTCCCCATGATTCTCAAAGATTCCAAGGACAAGCTGACTCGGAGACGTGACGGCGGGACTGACTGAATTGCTGACTCAAAAGACTCACACACCCAAAGGACCACAAAGGACACACTGACTCGGAGACGTGACGGCGGGACTGACTGAATTGCTGACTCAAAAGACTCTTTACTCTTCATTGAATCCCAGCGACTCGTTGAGTGGCAAGACTGACTATTCATTAATGACTGTCAAAAGAAGAGTCTTACCGTAAGATCAGCAACTTTGCTAGATTTTAGGAGTAAATTAAGTCTTTCTTTAAGCATCACGTAAATGATATGATGACTTTCAACTTACATCGTTGGTTCATTAAAAAGCTCTTAATTATTGCTGGAAATCTGCCGGTTAATACACTGTATTAGCAGTTCGGGAACTCTTAATTTTAGCCTCAGATGAATATTGTAGGCATTTATTTTTTTACAAATTAACAATACAGATATAGGTGGTATCCGGTAAATGTCTTTTGCATTTATTAACACAGTTTACAAAGAGTTAAACACATATCGGTATCATGATCAGTTAATTGGAAGTAGACGACCAATAAAATATGATACAACAATTATTTTACATAGATAATACTTGTAGCGAACAATATGTATTTTAAAATGTAATTACTCTCAACTAAACTACTTCATAACCAAAAAATATATATTTAGCCTTCCCAATTATGATTTAAGAAAATCATCATTGATAGTTTGTTTGGGCCCAGTCTACTTCTTTTTTCAGTAAGAAACTGGCCTCCCTTCGAAAAAACACAACGCACTGAAGTGGCCATCACACACAATCTTCTTTTCATTAGTGTATATAGCCTAGGGAAGACCTGTTTCCTGCTCCTCCACCAAACAAGTGGGTCAGAGGACCTCTCCAAGTATTCCTCCTGTAAGTACTTGTTCACTTCCACAATTGCTGGAGATGTTGGAGTTCCTTTCTTCTGGGGTAATAGGATTTATTGCATAAGGCATGGTAGGCTGCCTTATAACGTCGTTAGCAATATCATGACGTTCCTGGACAGTCGTAACGTCCTCCATGGCTCTCAGCACGGCTTCCGGAAAGGTAGATCATGTGAAACACAACTCGCGCTCTTTCTTCATGACGTTCTCAAATCTGGTGAATCGAAAAGACAAGTTGACGCATTATTTCTAGATTTTAAGAAAGCTTTCGACACGGTACCTCATAACAAACTTTTATACAAATTACAGTCATGCGGGCTAAACGAAACAGCAGTGAACTGGATACGTGACTTTCTGAGTGATCGTAAGCAAAAGGTAGTTCTTGACGGAATTAGCTCTGATGTAGTTAAAGTGACATCAGGTGTCCCGCAAGGAAGCGTGATCGGCCCCCTTTTGTTCATTATATACATAAATGATCTATGCTCTCGAATTAGCAGTAAAATATGTTTATTTGCCGACGACGCTGTCATCTATCGTGAAATTAGTGATCACTCTGACTTTGAAACTCTATCATCGGATTTAAACAACGTTCATGTGTGGAGCCAAGAGTGGGGACTCGAACTTAATCTGAGCAAATGCATGGCAGTACGTTTCTTGCGGAGGTCGTCCAACTATTCCCATGTATATGATGTGGATGGTGTTAACATAAAGGCGACAGATGAAGTGAAGTATCTCGGAGTTATGATAACTTCGGACCTATCGTGGGGAGCACATATAAGAAATATTTGTGGCATAGCTCTGAAGAAGCTAGGATTCGTCAAGCGTATTGTGGGAAGATTCTCAGATGAAAAAGTAAAAGAGAGGTGCTATTTCGCACTCATCCGGCCACACCTTGAATATGCAGCGAGCATATGGGATCCGGTGCAGAAAGACTTAGTCCGGGAACTCAATAAAATACAAAGGAAAGCTGCGCGATTCGTCAAAAACTGCTACGGGCATACAGACAGCGTTACACAGATGTTAAACGAATTAGGCTGGGAGCCGCTAGAGACTCGGAGGCTGCGCGCTAGGCTTAGATTGCTTGAACAATTGAGAATAGATATCTTTCAGAGCGACACGGAGAACATCATATTAGAACCCCACTATATTTCCAGGTCCGACAGAAATGATAAATTAAGATAGATATTTTGCCGAACGGATAGGTATGAGAATTCGTTTTTCCCCCGAACAATAAGGGACTATAATAAATGCAAGGCGTAATTTCATTAGAGCGTTTCCTTTTTATATGTAAACGGCTGCTGTCCTAACACCCCCGTCACACGCCTATTGAGGCAGCTTGCGGAGTAGTATGTAGATGTAGATAACTTGTATCTTCGGAGAAAGCATATTCTTTGAATCATGGATCCAGTAAACATGCTTCTCTGAGTATGGGATTAAACTCAACATCTTTAAATCTCTTCTGGTGTCTCTCCAGCATCATCTCAACCATTACATTTACTTCACGTGACTCATCATTCAAATAAGGGGGGGAGCAATGGTTTTGAGTGGGCAGAGGAGGGATAGACTTAAGAAACGGCGGTTGCAGGGGTTAGGGGTGACGGATGCAAGGTTTATGTGAGGACCCAGGTGGCGGGGGAGAGAGGGGAGAGGTTTAAATATCAAGTGCATTGCCCACGCCTGGGCTCTGGAGGAGGCATCTTTCATACTCCCTGGCACCAGACTGGTCGAGCGCTTAAAACAAGAGCGCTCTTGTTTAAAGCGTTCCACTAGTCTGGCCGATTTACACCGAAGTCCATCCCGGCGTTGTATACTCTAGCTTGTGCACGCCAGACTGTTCGAGAACTTCCTTCTGGTCTTTCTAGTAGTTTTTAATTTATACATACTTTATTGCTCTCACTAGGGTGTTTCGGAGAGTATATATTTGCGTGTAATGCCTTAGTGTGAGAGAAGGAGTTCTGGTGGGTTACTCTTCCCTCCCCACCGACAACCCACTATCACAGGCTCTTTGAAAGAGCGAGCAATATAGTATATTATATGTAATTACTGTTAGTTAAAGGTACTAGTAGTAGGTAGGTAGTTAAGGTAAGGTAGTTTCGGTAGTTACTGTTACTAGTAAATCATATGGGATGGCTGTGTTAAATAGTGTTATAGGCCCTTAGATTCAGAAAAGTGGACATATAGAGTTGGTATTATAGAAGCCACCGTTAATTTAAAAGGCAAAGGCTTACGATCAGTGAATAACGACAATAAGTTAATTAGTTTTAAAGTATTAAGTAATTTTGTACATTATATGATTTTGGCATTTAAATTCTCGGCTTTATTATTTTGATTTGACTGCACTATTTGTACAATGCTTGACGTAGAGTGTCTTTCGTAAGAAGGAATAACATAACGCACATTTAGAGATATCAACGAGATTATTGTTTTTTTCCTCTGTCATCGTGCATAAAGGTGATTTAAAGATCTGATTCTGGGTATAGTGGCCTTGGTCACATTAACCAAAGATAATTAGTTTGCCCGTTTATTCTATAAATCTTTAAAGCCTTCATTACTCATTCACAATTCAGCTTTACTGTTATATGTAAGCCTCGTCATTTATGTACCCTGCAGTACTCCAAAGTGATTCTAAAGACTCACTCAAGTGAACGAGTCATTGAAGTGACGTGATCCAAATGACTCGAGTCAATAAAAAGAATCATTTGGCCCACCTCTAATGCACACAGAAAATATGGGGAACCTGGTCGATTCATATAGGAACCTTATCCCTTAATTACCCCTGGGTCTTTTTTGCTTGCTTGCATCTCGCTTAGTCGCAGAGCCTTGTTGGCATGCCATTCGCTCTCTTGCGTGGAAAGATTTTCACCGTTTATGAATGGCATTCTTATCCCTCCTTTGAAAAATCTACGTGTGAGCAATTTTAACTACGTAGCGAAAGGGTGTAATAAGAAATTTTACCATTCATAATGTCGCTTGGATTTATTTATTATTCCTTCTCTTAGAGGAAATTTAATGAGAAGAGTGAATCTTCCTCATTGAAACGGAAACCACAGCATCTCAAAGACTGGGCTTATAGCCAGTGATTTTGCTGACTATTTTAATCGTTTGGGAGCAACACAGACTTCAAGTCTCGAGTACATAAGGCTGGATGATGACACCCTGAGAAGTTCTCATGGACAAAAAAGTGAACGAAATGGCTGTAGCCATGTAATGTTGACTGACAATGAAGTAGATAAAAGTGATGAGGTCATCCCTGAACCCAAAAAAGAAGATATCCTGCAGGCATTAAATATCCTGCATCATTTCTCATTACTTCATGAAGTTAATGATTTTAAAGAGAATGTGAGAAAAATTGAAAAAGTGATGCACTTAAAAATGGAATGGTGAAAAGTGCAAAAAACCACATAATATTTTAACCCTTTGAGTAGTGAGTTTTTTTCTTGCTGGCTAACCCCGGGAGTGAGTTTTTTTCTCAAAAATAAAACCCAAAATTAGTTCTAGTCACCAATTGTCAAGGTATACATTGTGGTTTTTTCCTGTGTAAGGAGTAAGTAATGTCTTTACTACAGAACCCGATATACCAACTTTTTCATCATAGTCAATCTCAGTTTCCTTCCCTGTATAAACTATGTGGTCAAGGACAAATCCTGTTTCACAGTCACAGAGAAGGAACATCTTTATCCCAAATCTAGTAACAGTTTTATTTCATAAAATCATGCTCTTGTTGTTAAGTATCTCTGTAAAAATGAAAACAAACATATATAACATTTTAAATAATTACTTGCAAATTTAAAAAATAAACATTTATTACTAATACAAAAAAACATGCGCTAAATTATAATCCCATTGTAATTCTCCCGTTCCTCCATCTGTAAATAATGAAGTATTGGTATTAGCAGAATCTCAAATTATTATTCTCATATAAAGATATTCTTAGAACAATTTAGAGGTTTTTTATTTATTCCTTATTAAAATTTTTTCAAACTGTGGTATTCCTCAAAGCATGGATGCAGGCAAAGTGGTTTGTTGCATTCCAAGCACATGACCCTATTGTCTTTCCGTTTGGCCTCCCTTCTTTTTGTATGCTGACATACGAAGCATTTTCGTTGTGGCTTTGCTTTTGAGGCGGTTGCTGGGACTGGCTTTGGGAAGTGACGCCCCGAAAGACGAAGACTCTCTCCTCCTGACGATGGTCGATGAATTGTAGTTAGCATGTTGACTTCTCTTTTGTCACGCCATCTTTGGGCTAACATGATTTTAGTGTGTCTTGAGATGCATTCGCCCTTTGTTATATTCTTTGGAAACTCAGGCATTCCCTTTCGATTTTTTCGAACAGTACCACAAGCACCAGTTGCATTTTCATATAAATATTCAAACAAATTAGGACTTGTATACCAATTGTCAAGGTATACATTGTGGTTTTTTCCTGTGTAAGGAGTAAGTAATGTCTTTACTACAGAACCCGATATACCAACTTTTTCATCATAGTCAATCTCAGTTTCCTTCCCTGTATAAACTATGTGGTCAAGGACAAATCCTGTTTTACAGTCACAGAGAAGGAACATCTTTATCCCAAATCTATGCCGTATAGATGGAATAAACTGTTTCCACTGTAGTCGCCCTTTCCAAGCTACATACTATGCTTTCATCGATGCACAAATTTCTAAATGGATAAAGAATGGACTGATATTTTCTTCTGAAGTGGTCTACAACAGCCCTAATTTTATGCAATCGATCACCTTGAGGTTGGATATTGTTATCACTAAAGTGCAAAAGTCGTAATGTCAGCTGAAAACTATCCAACGACATAATTTTTCCAAAGATTGGTGTTTCAATCAAAGAATGTTTTGACCAGTAGTCTTCAGTCTTTTTTTTCTGTGCCCCATCAACAATACAAGAGCTAGAAAAACATACAAATCTTCTACAGTAATTCCTTTCCATTTGTGTAACTTTGATTTTTCTTTTACGTCTGTAGTTTCAAGAATAAATTCGTGATAATTATTCATTTCCATAGCAATTTTGCTCAGAAAACCTTCGTCAACAATTTCTTTGAAAATCGAAATTTCCAGTCTATTACTGTCATCAGCGTCATCCATTTTCTGAGAAAAAGTATCGGAAATACCGGAATTTGAGTCATCAAAGACAGGAGAAATTGCTGGAAGAAACTTGCCTGCAGACATCCACTTCCTCAACAAAGGTGGTTTATCCGGTGTCAAACGAGGTCTTTTTGCTTGTGTTTCTGGACCAGGTTCCAAAGTATTTTCATCAGACGAAGAATCACTTATTTCATTATTGAAATCATCACAATCACTACAATCACTATCGTAGGAAGACGAATATTCATCATCGGACTCTGTGTTTGTCAAGATATTATGAATATCTTCCGTAGCTAGCCTTCCTGCTTCATAACGCCTCGACATCTTTACTGGGGAAAGGCTGAATATTTTAGACGAATGAATGAGGTATATGTTGACGAAAAAGCAAAACATAAAAAAACAGTCATACCTTGTACAATACTTAATATTGTGGTATTATAACTACAATAATAACTTATCAGATGAAAACACAGCTGTAAATACAATTGGCTCTGTTAGAACAAATACGGCAGCTACTTATGGTATGCATGTACTCAAGGATGAACGTAGTTACTAGTATTATGAAATAGATGGAAGCACTCTTCAGAGATACTTTATAGTGATAATTGGGCTCACCAGCCTCCAGAATAGATGGCAACACCTGCTACAATGCTTATAAAAGGGAGACGTTCATTCACGCCTTTACTGCTCTAGCTCAAACTTCAAAGACGTACAGGTACGACCGTACTCCCTACGGTCAGGAGGTACAGGGATGTACATGAACGTTTGTACTACTCAAAAGGTTAAAAAGACATAATTCTGTAAATGAAATTTCTTTATTTTCATTTTGACCAGGCAGTTTATTAGTTTGCTATGCAATGTACTATTTAACTTTCATTGTGTGGTATACTTTTCTAATACTTGGATAACTTTTTTAAAATGTCTTATTTCCAAATTTTATCTCTCTGTACTATTCACACTCTCCCACAGGCATGTTTGTCTAATTATCACTTTATTTAGCCACATGTTTAAATGCTTTACCTATATTTTAGCCTAAGCAGCCAAAAAGCTATGATAATGTTCTGAAATTCTGTTGTACATTTTGGTTTAAAATATAATTATATCTCCAACGCAGTTAAAAGTTTTGTTTTCTACTGTGGAATATAATATATAATGATCTCTTTGAAGTGAAAATAGTTTCAACATCATTGTGTTCTGATATGTTGTAAAATCTCAGCACATTTTTCAAAATCCTCTAATATCTTGATTTTACATAACACCCCATTTTTGGGTCCGAAGGTGTTACGTAAAATCAAGACTACTGTACTGCCATTTTTTGTCCATGGTTGCTTATTTCGCACCTAACCTCTTTATCTAAAGGTCGACCCACCATCCACAACCCTGTGGATACACTCTGTAGTGGTAAGCTAACCCCGAGGACATATAATTGTAGGTTCAATTATGAGGCACCTCAATATGCAGGATTTGCTAATATAAAGGCAATATGGATTCAGAAAAGGAAGATCTTGCAAAACCCAATTACCACTTTTTGCCCAAGGTATTTGAATCTTGGATGAAAATAACATTCCAGTTGTCACTATTTTTATTGACTTTAAAAAGACACTTGATAAAGTGTCCCATGGAAAGTTAACTTATGAAATCCTACATGTTAAATGACAGCGTAATTTCCAGAATTTGAGAACTGTACATGTAGAACTGGAGTACGTGTTATCATGATGCCTGACTGTATGAAGAACCGATCAAGTAATGGGTTCTTAAGATCTGGTAGTGGGAAGGGACTTAAAAACAGTTGATTGCTCAGGAAATTAGAACAAATTGGATAAAAAAGATTTGAATGTCAATTCGTTCTATTTGTTACCGATGTGAGATAGACTGCCGGCAAAGTCTAGAGCTGAGGTATTATCTTCGGTTTTGTCATCTTATAAGTGATTATAGAAAGTGGGTGACCTTGATATGCTTGCAAGTGGGCAAGGACATTTAGGTGACTGGAAACTCGAGGATTGTTAACTTCTAGGTACGCTGGACTTATGTCAGCCGTAACCTTGGATGGGGCTCAGTGGGAAGGAGCCTTCGTTCCTGTGTTTAGGTGGTAGGAGCGACTTTAGTTAATGCAAAGATTTGCATGCAAACTTGGTATAAGTTTTCTTATTTGTGAAACCTATAGACAAGAAAAATGAATTTTACGGATTTGTTATTTTGGGAATTCAACACTATTTTAACAAGTAGTCTTAATTCACATGAGATATGTTTTGTAATAATACATATCATATTATTATAATGGCTGTATTTCTTCAATCAGCATAAACCATGATTTCTTAAGTAATACAGTATGACTATGAATAGTTATTCTGGGCTTTTACCAAAAGTCAGTAAATGTTAAAAGCATGTGAAAGGTATTGCGTGATGAAGGAGACCTTTCTAAATTTGAATAAAATACATATTGATGGAGTAATTTCAATGGAAAAACAATAGCACTAGATATCTTAAAGTTTGCAAAGAAATTAGTAAACAATAAGTAATAATATAAAACTATAGGTAAAAGCGATTGATTAAAAAACTTAGTGCATAGGAGACTTCATGATGGTGTGATTGAGAAAGTGGTAGCAATCGGAGAATCAAAGATGTATTTATTATCCGTCTTTTTCAATTTTCTGGTATGGTCTTCCCCTCTATTAACGCATAACAAAGGCTCTCAACTGCACCTTCATGTGTTTTTAAATAAACATACGAGCTACACTCTCCTATTTGTATGTATCATTGAGGGTCTACTTATTATATGGGCTGCATCAAAAGAATCTGTGGCATTTCAGTTCTTACACTATAGCAAGATCGGATTAGGATCGGATAGCAAGTCTGGTGGTATAATGATGTTTTCTACTTCCCCATTAGACTGATCCCAAAACCCCTTCAATATTTTGTGCATGACAGCCGAACTATGGATTAACATTGTTATAATGATAGTGTACCTTAAACGCAGCAAATCTACCTCTTTGAAATCATTGGTGTTTAAATATCTCTACAAATCGGATAAAAACAATCCTCTATCTATTTGACAGTGCTGTCATCTACTCTGTGATATCACAAAGAAAGGCCATGCCCATGAATGAATACTCCTGCGAGGCTGAGCTTTTATGGCTGTATTTTCTGTGCAGGTTACAGGAAAACGCTGTACATATTTGGATATGCTTGCCTATGTGTTGAGGTTAGCTTTCGCATTCAATTGTTTTGCTCACAACTAGTGAAGATTATTGCAAATACTACTTAAAAATGAGGATATTTGGGGTGTGGGGACTGAAGTAAAACAGCGTAAAAAAAAACTATGTGAAATCGAGAATCTATGTACAAATCTAGAGCTTGTCTAGGTAATTCCCTATCCTCCCTGTCCAGACCTTGATGTTGCTACGCAAAATCGAGAATAACGTAAAATCAAGGTGCGCAAAGTAGAGGTTTTATCGTAATCAAGTTGGAAGGAGAACACTTCTGTATGCTGAGATTTTGGCTTTCCTAGAAAACCCTCATTCCTTGATTTGCTCCATGTACTACCTACAAGTTTCCTTTTAGCAATCGCCCACCATTAAATCTCTTCATACATGCCTCCATCTTTTGCAAACATTAGCATAAAACTAATACGTAGCTGTCTTAAATGTCCCTAAAAGCATGATGCATTATCAATATTCTGCTCTCTACCCATCATTACAGTACTTATCACCCTGTGGTGGTATAACTTATATTGAATACCACCACTTTTTGTATCAATGTTAGTGTTCGCTTGGTACTGGTCCTTCTCGAAGTACCAGGCAGAGAGAGGTTAAGGTGAAAATTATCACACCAAAGTTCATACTGGTAATCTCAATTGATCATTTAATATGACCTTTAAATACAACGAGTGAGGATATCCATTGAAATTCTATGATATTGCCTTTAAATGGATATTCATGCCTGGTTTCCAATGCTATTCCTATTGTTGAAATGAGAGCAAAATGGATGCTTTTGGAGCTGAAAATGCTAATGCTGGCAAAAATAAGTATATGTGAAAATTAATTAAAAATAAAACACTATCTTTGAGGCATCCAATGATGAAATTTTACATCCAATATGTTGAGTGCAAGTAATTTAAAAAAGCAAAGGAAGAAACATGTTCACCAAATTCAATACCTTTCTTATAGAAGTATAAGTTAACTATGTATAATTGGGTTATAACAACCCCAAAAATTGCTCTCCACAAAAATCCTCTCTCTGTGCATCCCTTGGAATATATGTATCCTCTTAAGTTTCCCATTTCCGTCGCCAGTAGTTTGGGCTGCGCTTTTATGTGTGAATAAATTAGTCTGTCAGGACATCCCACTTTATATATATATATATATATATATATATATATATATATAACAATGTTAAAAACTTCATCACTAGGGTGACTAAAAGGAAAAAAACACTTAAAAAAAGAACTCACACGGGTTTTGTATATTTCGGTGGTCACCGCTACCTTCTTCAGCGAGAGGTAAAGGAAGAAATATAATATATATATATATATATATATATATATTGTAACGAATCCGTGCTCCCAAGACTCGCCCGGATGAGTCCCGAAGGCACAGACCGACTACAATATAATTTGAAAAATATTAGAAAATTTTCGGGGGGTTCCCCGACTCGTTGGCGGCTAGTCAAGAATACGTAATTCAACCTGAAGGGGGGGGGGGGAAGTGGACTCTAAATCAGGCAATGGGACGAGGAAGTACAACTACTCAAAACTTTCATTCAACAAATGTATTATAAATCAAAATTGCATTACAAGAAGAAAACATTTATCAATTTCCCCGTGCTATGGCACGCGCAAATCTTCCTCAGCACGATGAGAGGAAAAACAGACTGTTTTTCCCTTTCCCCCAAAATGACACGTGTTAAATAAATACAAAGAATACGGAAATAATAATTTAAGCCTCAGTTTCTTCTTTAAACAGTGACGGACGAATAGTTATGTCTATCACTCCACACAACTGATTCTAGACACTTGTGGCAATTCAAAAAACAAGGTAATTACCGCTGTTTTGGAACACTCGGGCCGACAACTTGACGGAAAGGTTGGGGGGGTCCTGTCGCCTTACGTTGCATCGGACCGCCGTGCCAGTTCTCCCAGGTTCGCCATCTCTAGCCTCCGCTCCGCTGATCTGCCCAGCTCAGCCTCTCGTCCTTCCTTGTACCTGGCACTACGACGGCAAGTAGTCTTGTTCTCCGTCTCGTGCCAGTATCACATAAGTCGTCTCAGTCCCGCGGCATTATCAGAATAGCCTCGTCTTCTTCACCTCGGGCCTTTTTATACCCGGGTGAAGAGGGGAGGGGGGGGGAAACCAATCACGTGGGAGAAGGATCAGTGCATGGGGCAGTGGGGCAAAAGGGGGGGGGGGTCACCCACTTGACCGTCCACAGGGATGGACCTGAGGCACTTAACTGGGGTTCCTGTTCCTCCTTGGTACCACTCGACTCGGCGACTTCCGCACGACACTCCTCTCACGCACTCACACACACATACACACATGGAACCTTCGTCGAGCCTAATGCCTGGTGTGGAGGCCAACAAAAGGGAAAAGAAAGAAAAAAAACTGCAATGGCCGCAGACCATCACAATATATAACCATTCATTCATTCACTCAAACCGCTCACAGGCGTAAATAATAAATATTTCGTTTGGACAGATGGTGAAAGAAAGAGGATAGGAAACACATAAAATTGGACAATACAATGGTGATGTGAAGATGTGGCCGATTCCAAGTGAAAGAAATTCGACTAGGCCAGGAATCGAACCATGGACCTTTCGATGTCGCGCCGAATGCTCAGACCACCGAGTTACCTAGTCTTATAAAAGACACTGGAATCGGCAGGGGGTCTATATGAACCAAACACCCCCAAGAGTAGCCCGTAAATGTCGCCGAGAGATGGCGCAGGGCAATTTCACTCACCGGCAGAGAAGTAATTACGTACACAGAAGAGGAAAGCAAAGTTTGAATCAGGCACACAGACGGTGGTAAAGATGCAGATTAGGCGTTTCGGGGCATGCAGAGCCCAAGAAGTAGAAATGAGCCATTCCGGCCATACAACCATTTTCATTTATTCAAACCGCTCACAGGCGTAAATAATAAATATTTTGTTCAGACTAACCACGGACCTTTCGATGTCGCACGAATTTTCACATTATTGGCAATTTCTAATACACTGCTCTACTATGTGATATGTGTCCACAATCACAGAGCTATTAATCACTGCTTTTCTATATGGAGATGAATGCTAGTACATGTACACGTTGACATTGGTGCAATTAAAGGAAGTTCAAACAGCATTGATGTTTTGGTCGTTTTCAAGAGGTACCTGTCTCAAAAATTTATTAGACTCATAAGTTTTTGGCAATTTCAGGAATGTTAAAGATATGTTGGTAATTAAATAATTAACATGGTCTCCTACATGATGAAGTAAAATGCAAGGATCATGATGAACCCCCATTATGCTCATCTGGGTATTCACTCTTTGAGGTGCATTCACCTTTTCTCATGTGCCCTTGCAAGTGTGTAAGCATTGTCTACATATGTGCATTTTTCATCATTGCATATCATTTTAATGAATCCTATTTGTGTTGCAGGAATCAGTCTGCTCGGTGAAAAAGGAGGTAGGGGATGAACCAGTGGTAAGTTTCTGCTGCGGTGAGCAGATTTTCTCTTGCGATTGCGATTGCGATTTAAAAAAATCTAATTGCCTTTTTCTTTTATATTGTTATATCTACTAGTAAGTACTTTAAAACCTCGATATTAGGCATCTTGATTTTATGAAACTCTTGATTTTGCATAGTGACATCAAGGTCCGGCAGGGAAGCATAGGGTATTTCAATGGTAAACTCTTGATTTTTTGTTTTTATGCAGTCATACTCAAATCCCTATGCTCAAATACATACTCATATCCCTTATACTCATACATACTCCATATAATATACATACTCATTATCCCTATGCTCAAATTTTCTTCATTTTTATGTAGTTTTGCAATAATTTTTACGAATTGCTAGCAAAGCTATTGAATATGACTGCCAACCATAGCATGTTAACAAGCATATCTAACTACAAACTCCATTTTCCTGTTACATGCACAGAAATTACGGCACTAAATGGTAATTTTTCATTTGAAGTATTCTACCAGCTGATTGGTAGGTTCTTATTCTAATTCTAATAACTTCCGTAATACTGTTAGGTAATTCGGCAGTTATTACAAGTAATACATAACCCATGCCGGAATAATATGCCATACATATGGATACTGTTTTATTAGTTTTATGTGGTTTTACCATAGTTAGGGGTTTATATTGGTTGTCAAAAGAGGGAAGGGGAGCTATTTTTGAGCTTGAAAAGAGAAAGCCATGAAGAAATTCCTAGGGTAATGGCCCAAAATAATGGAGAAAAATATATAGTAATACATATGCTAATAGAATAGATATCAGTAAAAAACGAACCATTTTGAATAATTAACAAAAACTTTTCAATTTATTAATTAATTAATCTTTCTTCATTACGATTTTGTTATGGTGTTACAGCCATCAACTTGGTAAATGCCTTATGCAACCTGCAATGTATATGTGTCGTGCAAATGTTTAGCTTGAACTGAGGTACCCGTTGAAAATGGACCAGCCACTTGGCTCATAATTCAACGATAATTCTAAAAATTTATGAAATATTTTTTATAATCTCATTATTTTTCTTTCATAACGATGTTTATATAGGCCTACAACTAACTGTAACTGGTCAGTAACAGGTTGTAACTGTGGAAAAGTCCATAGTTACAACCTGCGATACAATCGCATCATGAATATTTTTCCTTGCATTAGATCTGTGGGTACACAGAAAAAAAATGCCCTTCGTAATTTTTTATTTAAAGATGATTAATACAAGGAAATTCGTGGTAGGAGGGTAAATATGGTTCGAAGTTAGATATCCATTTCCAAAAATAGAGAGGGTGTGTTGGTGGAGTGGGGAAGAAGCTATAACATGTCAAATAGCCATATACATACATATCAGGGTCATTCCATGCCAAGTGGTTTGGTTTTAGAGAAGTGCCCCGCTTGGCCATCACGGATTTCAATAAAATCCGTGATGGCCATAAAATCCGGTATCTCAGGGGATATTTTGATGAGAGAAACAAAAATTGGCTATCGTGTACAACTTTTTGCGCTCTATCAAACAAAATTATAGAAATAACTGTAAGAGCGACCTCCTTGCAGAAAATTCAGGGCGAAACTGGCCCGAAAAATTGCGGATCGAAAAAAAATTAAAATTTTGGCTTCTTATATTTCAGGAAGTATAGGCATTATCAACGTGAAACTTTGCACGTGATAACATATCAACACTTGGTTTATGAATATGAAATATTATCTTCCTAGTGCTTTCCATCAGTTTAAAATTGAGTCAAAATTTGGCAATTTTTGTAGAAACGTCAGAAATAGGGTGTTTTCACCCCGCTTTTACAAAAAAGACCCCCTGGAATTTCTTTTGAATCATTTTCACTAGAAAGAGAATGATTTCAATCCTCTAAAAAGTATACCTGGTTTTTCATCACGGGCATATAAGGCCCTGAAAATAGGGACAACTTTGAGGATGACATTTGTAAAAATAACAAAAATAGTTTATTTTCTGCCTGCTCTTACAAAAGAAAGACCTTCTGGATACTCTTTTCAATCATTTTCATTTGAAAGAGCATGTTTCAAGCCTCTTAAAAAAGTATACCTGGTTTTTCATCACGGGCATATAAGGCCCTGAAAATAGGGACAACTTTGAGGATGACATTTGTAAAAATAACAAAAATAGTTTATTTTCTGCCTGCTCTTACAAAAGAAAGACCTTCTGGATACTCTTTTCAATCATTTTCATTTGAAAGAGCATGTTTCAAGCCTCTTAAAAAAGTAGACTTGGTTTTTCATCGTGAGCACATTTTCATTCAAGTATTCTACCAGCTGATTGGTAGGTTCTTGGACAGTCCCCATTTTGTATCCCAACCTAATAGAAATTGTCTCGCATTCCCTCCTAAGGATGGCCCGTTATTAGATCCCTCTTCAATTCTTCATATCTTCTACCTCCTCTTATTTCGTCCAGAATTCCTATCCTCTTCCTTCCTCTCCCACGCTTCCCCAGTGTTCTCCCCTCTATCACTCTCTTCAACATGCCCTCTCCTCTCAAAACCTCCTCCATCCATCTCTTCTGCCTTCTCCGAACCTCTGCCACAAGCTTCCTCTCCTCTCCGACCATATCCAATACCTCCTCGTTCGTCTTTCTCGCCATCCAGCTAACCTTCTCCATCCTTCTCCAAACCCACATCTCAAACGCCTCAAGCCTACGCACATCCTCCCTTCGCAATGACCAAGTTTCCGACCCATATAGCGCCACGCTCCATATTAAAGTTTTCACCAGCCTCTTCTTTACGTCTCTTCTCAGACCCCCCCTCATCAATTCCCTTCTCTTAGAAAATGCTTCTTTAGCTAGCGAAATTCTGCATCTGATGTCCTTACCACTAAACCCATTCGCCTCCAAAATACTACCCAGATACGTAAACTGCTCGACCTGCTCTATCTTCTGCCCTCCCACCCTTATATTCAGCCCCGCCTTCTTACTTCTAGAAAATCTCATTACTTTCGTTTTCTTGTGATTGATCTTCATCCCATACTTTTCGCACTGCACCTCTAATGCATTCACCATTGACTGTAACCCCTTGGCCGACTGACTAACCAATGCTTGATCATCTGCAAATCTCACTGATTTTATCAGCTCCCCTCCTACCTTTATTCCTACATCCTCCTCCCCCCAAGCCTCCCTTACCATTTCTTCTGAATACACATTAAAAAGCAACGGCGATAGTGGGCACCCTTGCCTCACTCCCCGTCCTATCGTGGCCCATCCCGATTCTCCATTGGCTACCCTAACCTGCGCAGTCTGATTCATATACAAATTTCGAATCAGACGCCTGTCCCTCCAATCGACCCCTAATTTCTTCAACACTCCCATTAATTTCGTCCATTCCACCCGATCAAACGCCTTCTCGAAATCTACGAAGCATGCAAAAACATCCTGTCCATACTCTAGGTTTCTTTCTACTAGAGTCCTCATCACCGCTATAGCGTCTCGCGTTCCCGTCCCTCTCCTAAATCCGAACTGGTCGTCACCCAGTTATTCATTTGCCTTCTTCTCTAGCCTTCTGTTTAGAATCCTAAGAACTACTTTGGCCGCGTGGGATATTAAGCTTAATGTCCTATAGTCTTCGCAAGTTTTTGCCTTACTCTTCTTCGGTATAGGAATTAGTACAGTCTTCGCGAAGTCTTCCGGCCACACTCCATCCTCATAAATCCTACGAATTAGCGCAAAAAGTTTTCCCCTTCCGTTCTTCCCCATGCTCTTTAAAAACTCTGCAGGTATGTCATCTATTCCCACCGCCTTATTCCTTTTCATGTCTCGTAGAGCTCTTTCAATTTCGCTATCTAGGATACTTGGTCCGATGCCATCTCTGTCGATATCGTCTTCCCTTTCTATATCTAACCTATTGGGCCTTATTTCTTTACCATACAGCTCTTCAACATACTCCTTCCACCTCTCCTGGTTCTCTCTCGGTTCTACGATTACCTTTCCCGTATTGTCTGTTATCTTTGTAATTCCCCTTCCCTTATTACCACCCGTCAGTTCCTTTACTTTCCTATATAATGCATCTGCTCTTCCCTCTTTTTGGTATTTCTCTAACGCGTCGATCTGTTCTCTCCACCACGCCTCTCTTGCTTTCTTTGTTTCTCTTCTAAGCCTGTTATTAAATTCTCGGTATTTTCTCTTACCTAGCTCTGAGTTTACACTCTTCCATTTCCTTCTCTCCTCCATCTCCCTGATCATCTCCTTGGTGATCCACGGTTTTCTAATTTTAGTCGCACTCACTACGCCTACCGTTGCTTTCGCTGCTTCTATAATTCCATTTTTCAAACTTCCCCATTCATCTTCCACTGATATAACTCCATGATCCTCACCCATTATCTCATCCACCTTCTCCCGATACTTCTTCTTCATTGCCCCAGTTAATGCCTCCGTATTCCACTTACGTACCCTCCTTCCCATTCTTATCTTTTTCAGTTTTACCCGACATTTCATGACTAATAAGTTGTGGTCTGTGTCTGCATCAGCTCCTGGATAAGTATGCGAGTTTTTAGCACTATTCCTGTATCTGTGACGTACCATCATATAATCTATCTGGAACCTGTCTGTGTCTCCCGGCTTCTTCCAAGTGTACCTACGTCGAGGATGATGTCTGAACCATGTATTTGTAATTACTAGGTTATTTCTGCGGCAAAACTCCACAGCTTTCTCGCCCCGGTCATTTCTTCTTCCTAGCCCGTAATCGCCCACCTCCCGCCCATCTCTTCCTTCACCCACCACCGCGTTCCAATCCCCCATTACTACCAGGTGCTTACTTCCTGGTATCCTACCAATTATTTCCTCTAGCTGATCGTACACCCCATCTACCTCCTCCTCTTTATGATTAGAGGTAGGCATATAAACCTGGATTATAACTAAATTCGTTGGTTCTGCTTTTAGTTCCACGACTATTATCCTATCACTCACCTGTTCTGCATACACTACTTTTCTACCAAGTTTCCTGTTCATTACGAAAGCAACCCCGCGCTGACTTTCATTCCCTCCACTATAAATTACTCTATAGTCGCCGCTCCAGTAATCCCCGTCATCCTTCCATCTTACTTCACCCAGACCCATGATGTCTACACCCACCCTCTCCATTTCTTGCTTTATATTCTCTAGCTTCCCCGCCCTCAGCATAGTCCTAATATTCCACGTGCGTATTCTAATAGTTTCGTTCCTCTTCTTTATCTTCTTTTCCTCTGCTGCTGCTGCTGCTTCGTCTGAGCAAGGATTTCGTGTGATGACGACCGCAGGGGCCTTGCTCCCACCGCTGCCGGGCACGACACCTGGCCCTCTTGGCCGAGTCCCGTAGTTGCCAGGATTCATTATCAATTGAGAACTGTCCATAATTTCAAGGTTTTTGTTTTAATTGAGGTAGTATTCCTTGGCCTTACTCAATAGGGTTTTTTACGTGACACCATCACTTCAGAGGCCGCCCCACTGGGGTCAGACGCCTTTTGCAGCCGCCTCACTGAGGTACAGACGCTGCGCGGACTACCATTCGTCTGTCTCCTAACCTTCGACCAATCTGACATGGGTGACCCTACCAGGAGCAATGCTCCCGCCAGTGCAGCTCTAGGGGTCATCGGAGCACGCAAGCCCTTCAACCACGACAAGGTTGTAGTCCAAGAGAAGGGCGTGAGCACATACAGCCCTAAAAATATGAACAATGTTGAGAACGTTGCTATGGTGGCGCCACATGCATTCTGTTGTGTATCGTCCTGTTTGTTTTACGTAGACATTTTTAGTATGTTGCGTTGGTCCATGGTGATATTGTCACTACCAGTTCAGGTATTTGAACCAGTTATTCCATCGCAGTAGGGGTCACGTCCGATAGCCGTGCATACCAGCCATAGGTGGGTTTCTTAGTTGAGGATCCCAAGCCTGCAATTTGGTTTCTTCGACAAGGTTCCAAATCCTTGAGTGGGTATCTGTCTGGTTCCCAAGCCAAAGGTTGGGCAGCTTATCCTAGGTTCCCAAGCCTACAGTGGGTATTTCTGAATTTTCTGCAAGGAGGTCGCTCTTACAGTTATTTTTATAATTTTGTTTGATAGAGCGCAAAAAGTTGTACAAGATAGCCAATTTTTGTTTCTCTCATCAAAATATCCCCTGAGATATTATGCCTCAAAGTTACCGAAATCTCATAGTCATACTGAAGAAGGCTGCCACACAGGGTCAAACAAAGTACTATATCTCAGCAAGTATACCATCGGCGAACGTAAAACTTTACAAATGTTCATAGGAGGTATATGTGAATGCCCATATAAAATTTCATTGAAATCCGTGATGGTCGAGCATTCTCTAAAATCAGACCACTTGGCATGGAATGACCCATCACCAAAATCGCCATATAAGGAAATATCGCGCATAGTTATGCCCAAATAAGGTAATCACCAGAGATTCATGGAATAGGTGACGCGAATTAGCAATGCATAAACAATAATGCTCGTTCCAGAGCAGTATTCGAGAATATCCTTCACTGACCTCACCTTGACATTTTAGAAACTCTTTCACGTTCGAGAAATTTCTAGAAACCAATTCTAGGATATTCCTGGAGTTGGTAGTCATGGTGATGAGTTTGCTATATAAGTTAGGCCGGTCATCAGTAAAGGAGAGTCATCATTTAACTGTTGTGGCTGAAGGCTGTGCCGGAATGGGAAGTCAAATTTGCAATAATAAATTGTAATGCGGGAGTTGACCAAGGTGCTCCAAAGTGTCGATGGAATGTTTCAGTGGCCAGTGTAGCCCAACCCAAGTGAAATCCCAGTGTGATCGCTAAAAGTGGATATCCCAAAGAACCCTAGGTGAAAGATCCCTGACTGATTTGTGAGATTTTACGAGGCCTTTATTCGGAGGGGGGCTATATTCTGACAAAATGAGGTGTATACGGACCATAGCTCTGTTCGTAACAATATTACCAGTAATGAATAATAATACTTAGGGAAAAGCTGGGTAGTACATACCATCTGGGGTAAAATTTGTCCTCGTTAGAGAGTGTCGAAGATGACTTTAGCTTGCCTGTGGAGTCGCCTTCGCATAAGAGCCGGGTGCTTTATTTTGGGGAACCAGGTGCATCTTATATGCCATCAAATACGGCAATTCAAATCAAATTCACTCATCCAAGCAAATTTGTATGGCTCATGGCTTGTGTACATTCCACAAAAATGAAACCATTTTCTATCAACAAAACGAAGAAAATAGAATATATTTTTAATTTCCTTGTAAGTATGTGATTTCGTTTAAATTTGTTTAGTAAAATTGATTCTGATGTCTGGCCTTAAAATATCATTGTAAACAGATGAACTTTAATGTAGCATTTCAGCTTTTTACTTAGTCTTTAATTTATTTTGATGTAACTCATTAATTGTTTTCCTTGTATTCGTCTGTAGGCCTTAGAAGCAAAAAAAGATTTGGAGAAGTTGGAGTCGATGGAGTGTGATGGTGATGCAACGTGTTCAGAAAAGCCAGCAGTAGATGATTTTTCAATTGATAGCAGTGAATCGTCCCTTAGCAGCTTGGACAAGGTTTGGGGCATGAAATGTTTTCTAGTTGTTAGAATTGTTTGATTGGTAGTGCTCAATTATATTTTGAAAATTTTCTCTACAGATTTCAGCTGATGAAATTGACATTCCCATTAGTGAAACAAAGAAAGAGCCTGCACCTGGGGATGGGTCAGGAGTTAGTCCAGCAGTGACTAAAACAGCTCCATCTTCCATATCTAAAGGTGACCATGATAAATCACCCAAAGCAGAAAAAAAATCCAAAATTATGAAGAGGAAACATTCAGGTGAATATGGAATAGGATCTTATATGGTTAATTATAGAGTACAATAACTGTGCAGTTAACTTGGGGTTAAATATTTTACTCTCTTTATTAAATGTATTTTCCATTTATGCAAAGTTGTACACCTCCAGGAATTGTAGAAAAGAGTAGTTCTTTGCTGATTTTCAACTTTTTTGTACAATCATTGACCATTAAGAGAAACTGAAGGGTTGAGCCAGATATTGACAATGGTTTTCAAGATAATGTGATACAAAGTTGGTATGACTTGCAAAACATGTGCTCCATTAAAATTAAAAATCTTTATGCAAAAAACGTCTATTGATGCATGAAGTTTTATATTATTAATGTTGATATTTATGGGAAATGTTTATTAACCCTTCTACCCATTTTTTAAGAGCGGAAAATATATCAATAAATGTGCAAATTATGGTTTAATTATATTCCGTTGTAAGACACCCCCTCGTGCTCTACTTCGTTCAATTCTTTCACTATGTAGCAATGGAAAAATACTTTTCCCTAGTTTTATTACTAGAAAAGATGACTGGTTTTGTAACAGATCTGGGGTGTCATTCTGTAACTCCAAACCGATCAGTACGGTAGGCTTTTCGTCGGGTGTGACGTCACACCGACGAGAGAGAGCAGCCGTGCGATTCTGTATGCACCCGATCGGTGCGCCGGCGAGCTCCAGTCGGTGTGAATCGGTGGATCGCACCGACACCTAAAAGCTGTCTGTGCGGCGGAGAATCAGTCGGTTTGCTTGAGAAACACCGAAGCAAATCTATAATTAATTTGGATTTTTAGCCCGAAATGGGATATTTGATACTTGTAATAATGATTAAACATATATTCATGGATGTAATAGCGACGTAATTTGTTATTAAGAGAACAAATGCAAAAGTCGATGAATTTAAGGTCATAAAGGTGATGATCTATAAGAGAAACTTCTACACAACTAGAATTCCGTAGTATTGCATTGTATTCTCTTGGCCGTTAAAAATGTTTTACTATTTGACACTAACAATTGTACGTAAATAGCACCATATTTAGGCTATTCAGCATACTGTCACCGGAATATTTTTCATAATAATTGCCAAAAATTGTCCGCGGTGAATGCCTATTATTGCGGTTTGGCTATTCTTAAATGGATGATTCCCGTTGAAAGTTTTCATATTATAATCTTACATCGTGTATGGGGTCACTTACTTAACTAGATTACATACTAAAGTAGCTTCTGATTTCAAGAAATAGGCGATTTCGCACATTTTCGATACCTATGTTATCCCCCGATTTTGGGCCAGGGTAACGAAAGTTCGTATTAATACTGATGTTTGTTTGCTTCCGGCTTCTATTTTCGTAGTTGAGGAGATATATTTTATGAATCTTTTGCAATGAACTGTAAATCATCACTCTATCATAATAAATTTCGGATTATTCATCAAATAATGTTGAAACAATGTGTTGGACAACACCATGGTGTGGTGACAACACTACTTGCAAATAGGTACCTACACGTACAATAACCAAGAGTGCTAATAGCAAATTTACTTACTTCTACACTCAACTTAAATTTCTTTCACCATATGTATTTATTTATCACTCATTAAATTCATTTTACATTCAACTTTGCTCCACGAAATTACATAATAAAATGTTTCATGGCACGAGCGCGCAGCAATTTCACTGTCCTAAAACCACGAATATAGAATAATATACCTACAAGAATATTTCAATGCCATACCTACAATATATAAGACATTCACGGATTTTCTATTTTCGATATCACGCCACTGTTTAATTTATTTCAACGAACAATTCTATCAATCTTTGGAAGATTAAATACTATATCGGTACTACATGTAATGCCTTTTCTGCAACTAGAAATTCCAAATGCAAAACGCTGTTAAATGTCGGATCTCAATCACACGAGTTAATAAATATAATCAATCAATATACAGGTTAAACTGAAATTTTGAAAGTTATTTCTGGATTCAAACGATCACAGCTGATTCATTCTCACTTCACACACTTCATTTAATCTCGTAGCACTCAATGTCTTTTACTGATACTTCATATTCTCACGGACGCTACTAGATATGTGCTTTAAGTATAATGCACTTATTTTAATTGTCAAATACACATTGCTCAAAATTCACATAAATTAATATACGATCATTCTCTTTCCGACATCGTTGATTTCTGTTGTTGTTTTCAACCCTGAGAGCACTAGGCGGCTTCCGATAGTCATTTGTTTCTTCTATCGTCTTCCATTGGTGGGAATACAGCATGTGACCGTCAGCTTCGGAAGCACTCGGAAAATTGTGAGGAGGGGGGAACATTTTGTGGGAGGAGTTACCTAACCGACTGGAATGGCACCGACTTGCATACAGAATCGCTGAAATAGGCTCCGTCGGTGGCTGAGTCCAAGTCGGTACGGAATCTCAACCGGTCGGTTGGTTAGGAAGCCCAACCGATCGGTACGGAACCGAAGAATTACAGAATGACACCCCTGAAGATGTAACTTCTTTGAAACTGGTCTTTTTTTATTTAACTGGAATAACAAAGAATTTTTCATTGTTACAAAATACTTCATTGTCAAAAAGATTGTCTCCAAGCATGTTACAGTAAGAGTATAAGTCAACAGGCATAAAATAAATTTTCACTGCAAGAGACCAACATTCTCTCCAAAAAAATGGAATACTTCACTAAATGTGATGAAAATGCTTGTGACCACTAATCTATAAAAAAATCTCATAATGTGTAGCTTGTAATTCAAATTACACCCTAAATTAAAGAACTGGCAAGGTATTTCCCTTACATGCTAATTTGACTGCATTTACATAATGGAAAAATGATTAATACATTACATTCTGAGTAGGGATGGTTCAGATCAGTTCTTCGGTTCCACCGGTTCTTGAGCTTAGAACTGGAACCGAAGGCAAAACGATTCGGTACCGAAATAATTTGCACGAAAACCAGTTTGAACCAGTTCACTCGCTGAAAGTGAGGGCTTTGCCTTAAAACCTGGTGAATTTGGTACTTGTGTGTTTTAAAATTCTCGCAAATTAATTAGATTCACACGTAAAGAGGACTATATGATTGATTTTATAACATTCAAATCTAGCAAAGGATAAATTACCACGTTATTTAGCGTTTTCTGATTGATATATGTAATAGGTTGACTCTGCCTCTTGTGGATGTGAGTCTGGGCATGTTGTTTTCGTGAATTATATCACAATATCTATCCATCAATGAAATGTTGGCTGAACGATTAATAAACATTATTATTATTAATTAGTAGGGATAGGAAAATTTCGCGATCGCGAATTTTGCAAATTTAGACAAAAATGTCCTAGGAGTGGTAATTAGTTACAACATACTCCATACTGACTGGGGAAATAACTTTTGAACTTGCAAAATGTCGCAAATTGTGCCCCAAAACGCAAATTTTCATTTTTTATGAGAAAATGGTTGAAAGTACATTTCAAACGCAAGAAAAAAATTAAAATTGCAAACAAATGTTCTCATTTCGATTTAAACGAACTCGCGTGCAAATATTCCTGAGGCTTGCGGAAGTTTGCAGTTCATCGTAGCATAACCGGTATTACGATAACAATCGCGGGAGGATGACATCGGGTGCTTTCGATTTGCTGCGATTTCCGGCAATACTTAGCTCGTCACGCCGCGGTGCTTTCTATTTACAATTAGTGGAATAACCACCTATCGGCATCTATAATCGGTGGCTCTCCGCTCCGAGGTGAGTCGAACAAAGGAAAAGCAATTTGCGCATTTATTCTAAGTAATCTGCCACAGCAGGGTTTCCCAAACTTTTCCTGCGATGGAACACTTCGTAAATCCTGAAATTTTAACGGAACACCTTGTGGACTTCGCATATATTACACCATTGCGTTTAGTTAGCAGCATATAAAGCCATTATAGGTTACTCTGAACACCCATTAGCCTTCCGCGGAACATAGTTTGGGAATCCCTGTGCTACAGATTTGAAGACGAGACGGACTGCGCATGCGTGAATAGCCGCTTTGAGTTGTTTCATTTCAATGGGATCGTTCACCAAGAGATTTAAATGCTAATTATAGTTTGAAAACTAAAGAGACGTATTTTTCAGATTTTTAAAATTTTTTTTCTGATTTGTTCATTAGACTCTACTACGCATTTGAAGATGAGACGGACTGCGCATGCGTGAATAGCCGCTTTGAGTTGTTTCATTTCAATGGGATTGTTCGCCAAGAGTTTTTTAAATGCCAATTCTGATAGAGTTTGAAAAAGAAAGAGAGACGTATTTTTCTGTTTTTTGATCCGTTGCCTGCTTTTCGAATTATCGGCGGCGAAAAATTGGGGTTCTTAACCCTTTCATGTAAAAGAACCAACATGAAAAGTTTTGAAGTCACTCGCTGCTCCGTCCTATCAAGATGGGCGCTATGCAGCATTCCTCTTCCCACGCTTTCCAGCGAGCGAATTAGAAACTGAACCGGATCTCTGATGACGTCACAAACTTTTTGAGTGGGCAGCAAGTTTCGTGAAGTTTTGTTTTTGATTTAAGAGGGAGTGGCTGAATATAGAAGAATTTTGTCACCACCGAAAATCTATTTTCCAATCCATTTACCGAATTCGTGAATTAAATTGCAATTTCGCATCATAGTGAACGACCTTATTGCAATGGTTGCGTAGCTGGCTTTAAAGCACTGATCAAGGCCAACTACGACATCAATATAATTGTCGATACATATATTTATTTATTGCGTGGCACCAAGATTGATTTTATTGTTTGAATCTCTTGTTTTTGGCCATTTCCGTCAAATGACTGTTTGTTTTCCAGTGACAATTGTTAAGTATCCTAGTTTTATTCCTGGTTTCTGTGCTTGCAAGTGATTTTGACGAGTTATTGAGATGCTGAATGCAAAATTAAGTGCAAGAGACCAAGCTTTCCAGTATCAAAAAGATGGATTTTATTGTATCGATAAAAGTACGGTCATGTACATATTCTACAACTGTCAGGTTGCTTGGGAAAGACTCAATTGGAAAAATTAAAAATCTTCAAAGCACGTAACTGCAGCAAACTTTCACAAGGATGGAAATTCTCTAAAGTTACACCTCAATACACAAAATGTATTAAATTTTATTTTTAAATTTAGTGCCACTTTTCCAAGTTCTGCCACTGAGGTGATTGTCTTCAGTCATAACATGGCTAGAAGGGGAAGTGTCGCATAATAACCCAGATCATATTGGGTTAAACTATAGTATAAGTGACCCTTTTCTAGACTTAGAAATAATCAGTATTTTATGTGTATATATATAAATTTGTGGTCACTGTGAAAACACCAAAATGTCTTGTTGAAAGTACCGAATTCCTAATTTCAAAGTACCACTTTTCTCCCTCTCAAACCACGGAAAAATTCCTATCCCTATAAATTAGGGATGTGCGAGTAGTAATTTTTGATCTCGAGCTAAGTATCGAGTCGAGTTGTTGTTACTCCGGAGTATCGAGTCGAGTTGAGTCAAGTCGTATTAACTCTGGCAATTTCCCAACCAGGCTATATAATAATGCATGCACCAACATATTATCGTTTTCCCTATCCCCTAGTGCATTTTCCATTCTGAACATATGGCCTGATTTAGAAGGGAAAAGGTGATAAGGAATTTTTATTGTAATCGTGACAGAATTAGGAGATGAATTAAAATTAACGTGTCTTGAAAAGTTCCAATAGGACAATTGAAATGAACTAACCTCTTATAATTTGTCGACAGTTTTATTTAATGACTGCATTGGGTTGAAAACTTGTGTATCCAAAATTCCTAGGAAGAGCCCAGAGTAGTTGTAGCAAGTAAAGTTAGGCAACAATCTGACTATCAATACCTAATACAGTAGAAGTCCGTAATTACGAGTGCGGTATATAGTGAGAATCTGGCTGTAACGAGTGATTTTTTACCAATGGTTGGTCTCATGGTAATATCATACGAAGTTGGACAGTTGAAGCGAGTGGTTATTTTCTCGTATCGCCATATCGAGTACGATTTTTCCTTTTTGTCATCAAGGTTGCATAATTTACAGGCACCTTCTGCTACGAGCGACAAAGTTATTCAAATAGAAATAACTTTGCGGCAATTACCTTGAAAAGAAAATGTACCTAATTTGAGATCAGAGAATGAATGAATTTGAGATTTTCTCTTCGCATTCTCCGATGCTCTAGGTATGTTACTTGTCCTATTGATGTGACGATGCGTTTCAATGCTCTCTCGGGTGCTACGTAACATAATTTCAGACTGTGGAAAAATCATGAGGAAGTGCAAAATCTACCTCACCGATACCACCGGGGTAAGGCTACAATTTGAATCGACTGAAATAACGGCTCCCCTCGATTCGTTCGAGTATCAACCCAGTGTTGGCTTTCGGCTTTCACCGTACTTTCGAACCATCCGTAAAAATTATGACGCAAGTAAAAAATGAACATTGCAAATTGATAATGGCAGCATTCATTGTTTACGTAAGGCAAAGGAGCGATCTTCTCGCATGAATCCCATATCATTCTTGCAGAATGTGTCCCGTGCTCATAAATTTCTTCTTGTCCAATAATTAGCAGTGATGCTTTCTCATCCTAAGCGAGAGGGCAGCCTAGGGAGGTGTGAGAGGGGCATGCAGGGGAATTAGCTGTCAATGGTTTTTGAGTCAACGAGCCTTGGAGCAGCAGGATGCGACCCCTGAATAATCCCGGGTGGTGTGAAAGAATCACCCAAGCCAAAATACGAGCCGAGAGGTAGAAGACACTGTCAGCCTGTGCTCATCAGGGAATGATTTACCACCGTCATCCCGTAGCGAACCCGAAAAAAGTATCTTGTGTCGGAAGGGGTGGGTGGAGAGAGCAAAGACGAAGAAGTCGGCTGAATCGGAGGCCCAGGTTGGCCTTGGTGCTGCCATCGCAGCAAACAGCCAATGATGAAGTGCGACATGCTTCACGCCTTGAGGGGTGTGGATACCATTCAAATCGTTCTAAATGACGGTCATCCTGTGTTGCGGCCGATGTTGGAACCATGGAAGTTGTTTGCTGAGGCTCCGGAAAAGATAGCCCCCCAGCTAGTGGAAGCCACCTGAGAAGTTAGGGTGTGGCAAAGCGTTGAGTGAAATGTGATGCTGACTCGAGAATAAAATATCGCTTCACTCCTACCCTCCGATGAGCGCCGAGGCAAGGGTGGGGGGAGAGAGAGACCCGGGGTGTTGGAGGAGAGAGTGAGAGGTAGGCCAAGGATGCCTAGTCACCGTTCACTGGACTGCCGAAAGTGCTCGGCGCAAAGGCCAGAGGAAAAAAGCACTGGACATCCTCTTTGCTCAACACTACTACAGTACTTCTATTAAACTTGCGTACTTGAGAAGTATCCATATTGAAAGATAAAGGATGCAGCTAGAACTTATATCAAAGCTCATTTTCGTATCACTTCTCATTGCCAAGGAACATTTCTGTGAAATGATCGATTTTAGGCAAGTTTACAATGATAGCGCTTCCTGTCGGCAGATTTCTGAACCTATTGGCCTTGGCGGCTCCGTCGACACGACTCGGCTCAACTTTCGTAAAAATACTCTAAGTACTCAAGTCGAGTACCAACTACTTGACTCGACTTGGATTTTCGAGTACTTGCACATCCCTATTTTTAATATGATTCAGAAAATTTCCTTTGAGCGTGCAGACATTGCTTTTATTAATTCCACCTACACGCAAATTACTCTTAATTTTTACTTTAGCACTAGCTTCGCTTATGAAGGAGAAGCTCTATTCGGGTTCGCCTCGCATTAGGCAGCTGATGACAGTGGACTTTTTTGAAAATTTCAAGTAGTTGAGCACAAAGGTAGCCGCATATAAAAGGCGCCCACTATATGCTGTCAATTTGAACAATTTTAAATTGATGTTCTTTTCATGATGCAAGGGCCATATTCGGCTAAGTAACCATTCATCATTTGTGGTAACGTTTGCCATTGACCATTCTGCTCAGCTTTCTTGATTACTACTATAAATGGGCAATCATGACAAAAATATTGTTGGATTAACTAGTTACATATGTATTTTCAATCTTTAAAATTCTTGTGTGTTGCAAATTGAAGAAAAAACTGATTGTTTGCAGGTTTTAAAACTGAAATATAAGTGACGGTTGTAAAACCTGATACTGTTGGAAATAAAACATCGTGTTGTACATTCCACAAACACTTTATTAATATCGACCATGGTTTTAACATGTAAATGTCATTATTAAGGTATGACGTGACATAACTTGATAGTGACATTTACATGTCGAAACCATGGTGGATATTAACGTGTGGGTGTGGAATGTACAACGGGACGTTTTATTTCCAATCTCGTGGTTCCACAAAGTTGAGCCTCAAACGTTAAACTGATATCATTATTATTTTTCAATGTGTGAGGGTAGCTGTAGTACCTACATTAGCAGTAGTATATGAATTTATATATTTTATTATATGAGAAACATGTTGGTAATAACAAAAATGGTGGGCCAAAGTACAAAGTCAGTTTCTCTTACACGGATTATACTTCACCCCAAGTAATGGACGACCTTATTATTTCTTGGAGGGAATGAGTTGTTGTCACATAATATTATGATTTTATAAAAATGTGTACAACGTCATGTTCGCTGTGTTTATCATCAATTAATCGGGCAGTTTCATGTAGTACCTATGTTTTCCGAGAAATAGCTGTGATCCTGCATTTCTTGTGTTTTTAATTTGACTCAAAACAAAAAACTAGTGCTCTTGTTAACGTGGAGGAAAAATAAGAAGTAAACAACGGAATACACAGGTTTTGAAGACAGCCGGTTTTATTTATTTGTCCCTATGCTGAACTCACAGTAAAAGGAGGAGAAACTCCACTTGGAGGGATAGGGAAAACCCGTGCCCATTGTGTCACGAGCAGGTAGCAGGGGAAAGGAAGGTTTCGAACACAGTGTCACGTAGGGGGTAAGCAAACTATTTTCTCAGGTGTTCTGCGTCATTTACCACTATTAGTTGAACCTGGAGACTTGTATGCTCATGGGTGTCTTCCTCTTTACTCGAATGCACTTTATCAGTAGTGCTTTTAATTCACGCGAAAACAAAGAGAAAGAAAAATCCAGACAACTGAAGAAATCAGCAAAATTTTTAAGTGGGGCTTGGTAACATTTTTTGGTTGTTTTGAGTAATTATTTTATTTGAATATAAATGTATTTGTTTTGCCTACCTGTCTATTATTTACTTGTGTGTTTTGTGGTTATAATAACTGTATATGTCTATTTATGTTGGTGATCCTTTGCATTTTCAGTTTTTTCTTTTGTATTGTATTAATCACTATTTTTGAAATGCCTTTTGGGATTTTCCCAGCTATTAAAGTAGGACAAAATAGGTTCATTGCTATTTTATTCCTTAATATCCATTCCAGCAATTTTTTTAAATTATTTGTTAAAGTTAATTTGTTCCTCCTGTTTATGAATCTAGCGATGTGTTGACTTTATAGCTGTCTGATCCATTAGCTCTTCTAGCTGTAGTTTCAAATGCAGAGATTTTTTCGCCTCTTGTTAGAATTTCAGGTGAACGCTAACCGTTGGATGATGTGTTAATGTCGATTTGTGATGACAAGAGTTCTTGTAAAGTGCTTAATAATGTAGGTACATCAGTTATGTTACATATGGTAGCTGACGATGATATCAGGGTGAAAGCTTATTCGCTTTGGTTATCGAGTGATACTGTTTTAACTGGTTAATCTGTTGCTTCACTTTATGAATCTAGTGACGTGTTGACTCAATAGCTGTCTGATGCATTAGCTTTTCTAGCTGTAGCTTCCAATGTTGAGATATTTTTGTCTCGTGTTATAATTTCAGGTTAACGCTAACTACCAGATAATGTTTGAATATCGATTTGTGATGACAGAGTTCTGGTAATGTGCTTAATAATGTAGGTACATACATCAATTATGTCACACATGTTAGTTGACGATAATATTGGGGTGAGCTTATTTGCATTGGTTATCAAGTGAGAATATTTAACCGCTCTTTAAGTGTACTTTCAGTCAGAAATGTGAGATCAATGTGTGACATGAATGTTAGTCTGCATTAGAAGATTTTTATGGTGGCGGGGTACATGAGGAGGATGAACTTATACTTTTTGCCACAAGCAGGGCTCTGTACTCAAACTTAACGTTCACCTTTGATGCATCTGGCTCGTTTTCAGGAGTGGAGTTTCTCCTTCTCTTACTCTGCCCCTGTAAGCTCACTTATCACAATCAGTCAACACCGACAGCAGCCTGGCCCATTGGAGATATCGGATGGATTCCGAAGTGATGTTGCCAAGCAGAATATTTTGAAACGATGGAAGCAATGCTTGTAAATTTATGCCAACAAATGCCACCAAGTGAAAAGATGGACTAACTGAGCTGTAAGTCAATGATGAAGGAAATCGATAACGCTACATTATCATCAAAAGCCATGACAGATGAATAAGCACCTTGCATTTGGCCAGCTGAATCTCTGAATGATTCGCTTTAGCTTAGCACTATCGACATGTGACATGTTATCGATATTTTCATATTATATCGATAGCTGGCAAAATACATCTTACTTTAAGCGTGCAGTTGAATTCCCACGCAATGTTTTACGAAGTGTGGAAATACTTCACGGTGGATGCAGCCAACAAGTTTTGCACGAAGTGTAATATAATTGTCATTCCCTAATATCAAAGGGTGCATGCAAGTCCACTTCTAACATAAAAAGCATGCACAAGAAAAGCATAAAATACATATTCACTGTAAGAGTCCAACATTCTCTACAAAGAAACGGAATACGTACTTCAGTAAATGCGATGAAAATTTTTGTGACCACTAATCCTAAGCAGAGTGCCATCAGTGATGAAGAATTATGTGTAGTTAAATGTGATCCCATTGAAACTGGTGCAACTACGGCCGAAACATTTCCAGCTGAAAATCCAGCGTTGTCTGTCGGTAGCCTTGAAGTCCATTAGTGCCAGCAGCTCTCTGGAAAGTCCATCCTCACCAACTGCTTCCACTTCGACAGCTCATTATCCTAAGTTCATTAAACCTGGGCCTAAGTCAACATCGTACAACCAGTCCACTTTAGCTCAGGTCTTCAATAAAGTAAAAAAAATTAAAGCAGCTAAGTCAACATGCTATAGCGATTACAAGATTAAATGCAGAAATGATATGCATAGATCTGCAGCCATTTAGTGTAGTGGAAAGCATAGGCTTCAGGAGGCTACTTACTCACTTAGAAACCTCGCTATACAATCCCTTCAAGAAAAATATTTTAAATAAATTAACTCTAGAAACTTATGAAAGAACATACATATGTAGTATGAATTTGAGAGCAAAGTTGGAAGATGTTAAATTTGTAGCTGCAACTACATACTTGTGGACAGCTGTGAGTAACAATGATTGCGTAGCTGTCACGGTTAACTTTCATGAAGAATCAGATCTAGGATTTCATCTTCAGCATAAGAGCTTGGAGGCTTTTCCATTCTCAAAAATCAGCCATTTAAGCATTTGATGATACATATTTCAATGAAATACGGGAGTGTAAAATTTTGAATTATTTGCGGAAATATTCAGGAGTCCTTTTTTTTACTAGAAGGTAATGCTGTTTTTCTGACTTCTGTATTTTTGTATCTATCTTTCTTTGTTTTTGTACTATTTAAGTGAATTAGCGATCTGGATTCTCCTATTTTAAGACATATAGAATAGCTTTGTCTCTTAATGTTGCAAATTTTATGATCCTGTTGGTGCAATTAGGTAGAGATAGAATCCGTTAATCTAGATATGCATAATAAATAATCAAACAAAAAAAAACTTCTCGTGCTATTGAAAATCGATCAATGCAAATAGTAGGTACTAAATTAAGAACCGGAACCGATAGCCAGAACTGAGAACCGAAGCAAAGAACCGAACCAGAGCCGAAAAAAAGTGGAATTGACCCATCCCCAATTATGAGTTGTCCTTGGAAAGTCTCAGAATGTATCTACAGTAAGTCCTCAACTTACATGGATCCGAGTTACACGGATCCGGAGTTACGCGGATGTCCAGTAAGGTCAGTGACATGCTTGTGTTTTCTCCATGTTTCTGTTGCCGTGACACCTTGTGATGACTTAAATCATTAAAAACGTCTTATGAGTTTGTTTTGGATGTGAACCCTCATAATGGCTGAGAAACGTAAGAGTGGAAGGATTTCTACGAGTGGCAGAAAGAAAAGGCAGGCTACAAGTTTGGAAACGAAACTGGAAATTATTAAGAAACATGACAAAGACGAAAAGTTTGTTGAAATTGCACATGCTTAGGGGATGAATGAGTCAACAGTTGGAACAATTGTATATGATAAAAGTCAAGTTAAAGAGCATGTATGTATTTATTAAGAACTTTTTCCAATTGTGAACAGGCATTCACATGAGTATCATAATTTCAACAAGTTTTCAGTTTATTCATATTTTGTGTAATTATACTTATAATAGATTTAAATATCCATTGAAATAAAGATTGGATTTGTGTTACTGTCGGAATTGTCGTATTATGTTAACTTAACGGCCTCTCAAAAGATGGCATTTTCTGTAATCGTCATCGATTGCTGTCAATCGCAGTAAAAGTGGTTGATAAAGCTGATGGTTCGAAAGTAGATAGGTAAGTTGTTGTGTTTTGACTTGTGGATTTCTACTTAATTGGACACTTTTGGGATGAATTAACTGCGTAAGTCGAGGACTTACTGTACTGTGATTATGGGGTCCTACTGTATAAGCATTAGTAGTTTGTCCAAAACAGAATTTCCTGGCTTTCTGTTGATTTTTTATTGATGAATGCTCAACAATGGATGATAGAAAAATTAAGAATGAGAATGCCGGTGATTCTATTGAAGAGTTATTTAAGTGTGCCAAATTTCACGAAAGTTAAGAATACTCAAGTTGAGAAGTCTTATTTTTGGTCAATTTGACCTGAAATAGCCTTAATGCATTGTCAGCAGCTGTGAATTTTAATAGAATTATTATCTTTATTTAATATATTGTGCATCTCTTTTAAGCTTAAGGAGCTACAATACTCCTTGAGTGGGAAATCAGTAATTAGCAATTAGTTTTAATTTATTTTCATTTTGTATGTTAATATTTTTAATTGCAGAGATAATATTTTTGAAACACTTACTGGCAGTTGTGTTGCCATTGAATGTATAAGAAAAACATTAAAAGTGTGAAATTCTGTGAAAATAATAACTTGCTCATTCTTGTGATTCTTCACATGAATGTGGGAATGAAAATTACTGTCAATTTTATGACTGAAACTTATGCTTTGGCTCACTTTTAAGATTCTAGATCAAAAACCTGGAGAGAAGACTCTGTTTTGGACCTGTGTGGCACCTGTGAGCTTGATGGCAGCAAAGAACCCGAGTTACCAGATTTCGACACTCGAAGTGAGGTCTCAACTTCATCCTCGGATAACTCGGATTCATCATCTAGCTCATGTGGCAGTTGCACAAATTCCATTTATGAGTCGGGTAAGCCCTTTATACTAGAATATTTCATGATATGTCTGTATTGGCCATCCCATTTATAAAATTCACGATGAACCCTAAAAATACGCTATTAGTGGTATTAATCGAATTATGAGGGTTATGGTATAGTAATTTGCCAATTCCCTGCCCTTTGCCCTTATATCACCAATTTCAGATGGATCGTAAATTACCATGAGTAGTGATATATGTATATAAAGGATGCATTGCACATCTGAGCATAAGATCCACAACTGAATGTTCCACAAATGCATGTTTTAAATGCAAGTAATTGATGCACATTAGTTTTCAATGGGTAAAATGTTTTGGAGAATTAAATGGAATTGATTGGCCGCCAAACGAAGTGGTAGGAAAAAAACAAGTGTTTCAATAAAATACGTGCAAAAGACTGCGAAATCATGATGTTGATACCCAAGCCTCAATTACTAGGAAATTGTACATGAATCAATTATTCGTCACGTTCAGTTATCTGATTGGGCTTCCCCCTCCATTACCATGGATAATCGGTGATCTATATATTTTTACTCCTCTCTTGAGGTAGAAAGAGTACATCCAAAAAAAATATCTTCATTTTTAAGCTGTGCTAATGGCGGAATTAGTTATCAGTTTAATTTCAGTATTCCTTCTAATGATTTGCTCCATTTTTCTTTCTATCTTTTGCAGAGAGAGCACCACATAAATCCATTAAAACTTCAAAACACAGACGAAGATCCAGAAGTCCTAAGGGTAAGTCTGCATATAATAAAACAATTTGTGAATCTTAATGGTGAGTGCAATTTTTTTTCAATCCACAAACGTCATTTTATTTGCAGTTCGCAGCTACAAAAAGATAAAGCAGCCCAGGAAAGTCAAATATGGCAAGTCTTAATTGTATAGTGTCAATGGAGTTAAAATTTCATTCATCATTACTAGAGATGGGCCACTTCGAAAATTACCCCTGTAATATTCGTAAATTACCGTGGTATTTCTTGTAATTAACCGCACCCCTTGAAAATTACCATAATTTTCTAGATAATTCAGTTGTGTTTGGGACAATTTTTCATACAGATAAATTCCCAACATGTTCTTTTAAGCCAAGTTCACATTTCCTACGCGTTTAATTATAAATTGAGGCATGTACAACTCATTTTTGGAATATTTTACTTAAATTATAACATTATTAGAGTAAAGCATTAGAATATTCCTCTTGAAAGTGTCTCATACTTAGACAAAAGAAAGCCAGATTGTGTGTTGCTGCCGTAGTTCTTTTTATAATTTTAAAAATTTCAAATTGATTAATGTTGTTAATGTATGGTTTAAACATGGTTATTCCCTTCCTATTGCTATTGGCTTTCTTATTTAGCCATACATTTGCTGTTAAATGCTTAAAACTAAAAAAATACTGGAAAATTACAGTAATTTTCAAAAATTACCGTATTTTACCGTGATAATTTACCTCAGATGAAAATGGGGTAATTTTCCCATCTCTAATCATTATTGGCGGACTTTAATATTCATCAAGTTTCAATGATATTCCATATGATGCCATGAAGTTTATTCTATTTCAGATTACATTACAAAACTCAATTACCTCTTCCGTGATGCAAGATTTTTCCTAATCAAAAGCAACAATGCTGAAAATGTGACTTTATCAAAAGCTAAAGGTGTATGGTCTACACCTCCTCAAAATGAAGCACGGCTGAATCAAGCTTTTCGCGAATCTAGAAATGTGTTGCTAATTTTTTCTGTAAAAGAAAGTGGCAAATTTGCTGGTTTGTATATTCTTTACTTATCTTTAATTTTTAATTTATTTTTTCATGCAAATCGTAATGCATATTAATATATTTAATTATTACTTGAGACATGAATACAGTCATCCATTATATAGTGCTATGCAAAATGCTCCAAAGTCTTCTCTTTTCCAAATTTATGCCAATCAAGAGTATTTTAGCATGAAGAATATTGGGGTGTGTTTCATGAACCTTGTCCATCCAATACCCCCTCACAGCAGAGGAATATGCTAAGAATATTTACTGAATATTCTCCCATTAATATTGAAATATTTCAGATTATATTCTCAAATCTTCTCGGAAAATTCCTGACTAATGTTGCCTGGATATGTATTTCATTAGTATGTTACGCTCTCAAACCAACAGCTGATACTGAAATGTTATTGCAATGTGAAAGTTGGAATATCTGTGTCCTTGGTCTGTCTTACATACCCTAATTACCGTTAATTACTCTATTATGAATGATGTGAACATTTTAGAAGACTATGTTGCTATTGGATTTGGTGAAAATTCTTACCTCAAGAATATTTAATGCAAGGGATTCCCTTGTATCATGTTAATGATGTTGGGAAGCCTTTTATTGTGACTGGTTTTTACTATGTGCAGTACCATATAGTGCTTCTGAGGGCTATGCAGTACTACAGTGGGTCCCATAACAGGGTGTCCGGCAACCTGGAAAACCTTGAAAACCTGGAAAGCTCAGAGAAATATTTTGTCCTGGAAAACTCAGAGAAATATTTTGTCCTGGAAAAATCGGTGAAACCTCAGGGATTTTTTGCATTTTTCCAAAAAACCCTGGAAAATGCATGACAGTCGATTTCCATTAAGGCAGAGAGAGAGAGAGGTTTAACCTACGCCTTTGATTGCATTATGCTTGGCTCACAATCGGCATAGCCTTGCGCTCCCAGTTCATTTCATACTCTTTTCGTAGACATTCGCCCACTCACAGCTTGTTCTTCATCACCCCTCCATTCATGCAGTCCAGATTGCATAACGAGGCAAATTCCAAACTGAATAATTCCCATGTAAAATGGCCGCTACGAATGGAATTGGTATTGATGCTGAAATACGATTGTATATCTCCATCAGAGGAAACAGAATTCTGCACGGAAATCTTGATTCCGTTCGAAGAGTTGTACGAATGGAATTCTTGGTGTTGCCAAATTTACGAGAAATCTAAACGTCTGCGTATGCGCGGTGGCATTTCCCACAATTCTATGCAAACCATTCGGCCAGCAACCTAAATGGATAATTGGGCATTGTTATGTAATTGATAAACCTCACCCAATAATCTCAACCCTCCTAGCTTTAATTTTTGCAGAAATGTTTTTCAGTCACTGCGTGTTGAAATCACGCCCCTAGGGTTCGATGTTGACAAGGCCACTGTACAGGGTCAACCCAAGCTAATTGTAATTCATGTATTGTCCAACTAATACAATTTTGTTTAATTGAATTCTTTCGCGTGTTAGAGCTGTACCTATCATAAAGCGATTAATTCACAGTTTCCGAAATGCCCATGCAAAGTACAGTGAAGCCTTAGCGGAGAAGAGGAAAGGTACCTACCAAAGCCTCAAGGGAAAAAGAATAATAAAGAGATACTGCAAATAGTTCAAGAGCTGCAGACCAAAAAAACATAATTTCTTGAAAAGCAAAGAAATTTTTTGAAACTCATTGAAAAAAATCTCACCAGTGTCTTTTATTTCCAAGTTCTTTATCAAACTATCCTGAATCTAATTTATTGTGTTCAAATTGCACCTGACTTAAATTTTTTTGTCAGTTAACCTTTTTTGTTTGTTTGTTGGTTGAAACGAAACCTGTTATACTCCACATTCCTTGTATACTCTATTATTTAACTCAAATAAGGTACTGACATTTCTCGTATTTTTCAAATTGGCAAAATATGCCAATTTTATTAGAAATTTCATTAAAAATATGTTATAAACAAAGTGCAACAAGACCCTGGAAAATGCAAAAAATTGCCTGGAAAACCTGGAAAACTCAGGGGAAAAAGAAATTGAGATTCACCGGACACCCTGCATAAACTTCCTTTTTGTCCAACAGATGTGGCAATTAATAGCATGCTGCTCCTGATGGCATTATGCATGTGTGATTTTTTGATGAAACTTCTTACTCTCATGCAGGGAACAGCTTATGTTAGTAGTATTGCAAGAATAATGTTCCTCATTATCTTATCAAAAAAGTATAATGATTTAGAATGCTATTTACCATATTCATGTTCTCTACTGCAATACAATTATGAACATTACCCCAAAATTTATTCATTACAAAACTATTATTTGGTGAAATACTTGCATAACTATTGAGTTTGTTGAGAATCTAAAACTTTGATTGGGATGACAGAAGCAAACCACTTGCAGTATTCCCTTAATAAAAGATTATGGACTAGTTTTGTAGTTACTACTTCATCTTCAAGTGAAGCTTTCAAAATATGTTTTTTTTGTTTATGTGATTTCCCCTTCCTCCCCAGCACACACCCTCACTCCTTACCTGGTGTTTCTTGGTTCCTCAACGGTTTCTGTTTCCCACCCCTCGTCCCTACCCAACCTTCCCTGATTGGTCCCTCTCACCTCCCTCACCCTCATGTTTCTCGTAAATATTTGAACCTATATTCTAAAAGCTTCACTTGAAGCTGATGTAAAAACATTGAGACCAGTAGCAAATCTTTTAATAGTGGAAGACTGCAAGTATTGGTTCCACCACATTACACCGGAATCTGTATTTTATATTTGATTGAGATGTTCATTTTTTATTTAAGACTCCATGGTTATAACATTTGTCCTTTTTTACATTCATTTGCATTGGGTATTTGATCATGCCTTAGAAAATGCATGATAGTCAAGTGGGAAAAGTGTTATGCAACTGGCGGAGGAATACTGGGCTCAAATCAAGTTGTAGCCTCTTTGGATTACAGCCAAGCCTAAGCTGTGGATGTGAGAAACCATTGGTGACCCAGGAAAAATAACTGGCTTCCTCACCCTGAATTTTTGAATTTCACTCGCTTTGGGGCTCTGTATTGGAGGAACTCAACCTTTGCATTTAAAACTGACCTGTGTGTTAATGATTTAGGTCTTACCTCTGATGGACAAAATTTACGATTTTATGCAATTACTTCAATGAAACTCAAGAAGCATTAATTTTCTTTGAGATTGACTGGTATAAATGTTTTTGAAATGGCAATGATCAACTCAACTAATGCAAATTGTTTCGTGCCTCTCATCAGGCTTAGCGCGATTGAGCAGTGAATCAAGAAGAGATGTACCTCCTATTTCATGGGTTTTACCTCCTGGGCTTTCAGCTAAGGCATTAGGTGGTGTATTTAAAGTGGATTGGATATGCAGGTAAACATTTTGATGTATTTATGCATACAAATGTAAAATATCCTCATGTGAATGAGCCATTTGAAACTATAAATGTAATACAATGTAATTTTAATGTCTTAAAGGTTATCTATGTAGAGCTTGTTTCATATTTCAATGAGTTATGTCTGTTATTTATTCTCCTGTTACTAGGTATGATGTATATACGTGCTTTAGTCAATGTATTTTTTTTGCTATACAGGTACTTACAACCAGAATAGCTTCCGAGGACTTGGTTGTAAGTCGAATTGGTCGTAAGTCAGAAACAATATGTGAAGGATGGGCACAAATGGCTTAAAAACCTAGACTCGAACCACAATGTACAGAGTGATGCTGCTATTCTTTTAAAGGCCATGTTAATTTTGTGTAATCATTTAAACTACAAATAAAGTTAGCAATATTAGTCATAAATTAAAATATAACTGTCTATAATACCGCGGACAGTGTTGTGATGCTACTACCTGCTATACAAAGAATAGAAGTGCAAAATGAACTTCAATATTGAAGCACCTATTCAGTGCACCCCCCTTTACGATGGGTTCACTTTACAATGGATTCCCTTAACGATCTTCATACTAAGAAGTTAAAGGGCATTGATTTTGTGCATGCCCTTTAAAATTTCAAATTTTGACGATATTTTGCCCCCATAATTTGTCATCCATTCAGCATTAGCATTATTTTTTAACGGACTACATTTTTTATCATAGCAACATTTACATATTTAATGATACGTGTTTAGCGTGAATGCTAATTGTAATGAAAGAATACGTTGAATAACGGGAAGGTTTATTAGTGATTCCACGTAGTACAAGTTATACTGGGCGACAGGCAATATATGGTGAAGTGGCTTGAAGGCGATGGATGTGAGGATCCAGACTGGCTAGCTTGTTCGACCTTCTTTCAGTGAACGCAGGCGACTCACGGCGACCAGCCGGCGCGCCCCGGCCACGGAGCATCAACCGACTCCTGGCGGTCGGAACGGCAACTTCGGGAAACAACCGCGCAGCCAAATCTGGCCGCCACATCACCCCCTGCCAGTCATTTAGCTTGCAGGATAAATGAAGTGATTTGCAAGCAATACATAAACAGTGAGAAAAGGAAAAAAGAAAAAAAAATCATCAAACATTAAGTCACAAGGAAAATGATTTAGAAAAAAAAATGTTCCTTTAAGAAAAGTAAACAATGGAACTATGGGGTAAAGTCCTTTAAATGAGGAGGAAAGTGAATTCTCCTCCCAGCTCTTGTGGTATAGTCCCTTGATGGTGGTTCAGGTTGTCGTGGCTCAGGGTTGTTCACAGCCGATGGTAGCAATGGTGTAGACCGTGGCACTTCATTGGAAGACATATATGCTGGCTTCAAGCGATTGAGGGAAACCATGACATCCTGGCCATGGATATGCATTACATAGTCCTTGGGATGGCGTGCAACCACTGGAAATGGGCCATCATAGGGAGACTGGAGAGGGCTTCGGACAGCGTCATTCCGCACAAAGACGTGATGTTGTATCCAAGTCCCTGAAAATAAATACAGAATGCTCGCCATGGTGGGAGCCGGATCTAGGAGACAACTTGCCAATATGGCCTCGCAGCTGCATGGCAAAACTAGCAGGATCAACCGATGCTACTGGAGGTGTATGCGAAAGGAAATCCCCAGGCAAGCGAAGAGGTTGCCTGTACAAGATCTCCGCAGGGGTGGCACTCAGGTCATCCTTCCATGCTGACCTGATTCCCAAAAGGACAACTGGCAGGCTATCAGTCCACCACTCAGTTGCGTGGCACATGATGGAGGCCTTTAATTGTCGATGAAAACGCTCTACAAGGCCGTTGGCTGCTGGATTGTATGCTGCGGTGCGGAGGTGTCTGATGCCAAGGAGCTTAGTGAGCTCCTTAAACAGGTGTGACTCGAACTGCTGACCTTGATCAGTAGTGATCCGGAGGGGCGTTCCGAACCTTGAAACCCAGCCGTCAACGAAGGCCCTGGCAGTAGATTTGGCAGTGATGTCTTGCAGCGGGTAAACCTCTGGCCAGCGAGAAAACCTGTCAACACAAGTAAGGCAATAACGATATCCTCTAGAGAGAGGCAATGGTCCTACCAAATCCAGATGGATGTGTTCGAACCTAGCATTTGGCGAGGAAAAGTTGCCGACTGGTGTCGAAACGTGGCGCGTCACTTTCAATTTTTGACAACTGACATACTCACGAGCCCATGCTCGACAGTTTTTGTTGACCGATGGCCAAACAAAACGTTCCGTTACCAAATGCGTTGATGCTTTCACACCAGGATGGGACAAATCGTGTAGGGAATGAAAAACCTGTCGACAAAAATCAGGGGTAATGAATGGCCTAGCTCTAGGGGTGGACACATCACAAAACAACTGCACTTGAATGCCGGGAAGCACTATTTGTTTCAGTGAAAGTGACGAGTCATCCAAGAGGAAAGTTTTCAATTCCTTATCACTCTTTTGCCCCTTAGCTAGTGCCTCGAAATCTATTGCGGGCGTCACTGCATCGACGTGGGACAAGGCATCGGCGACGATGTTATCCTTTCCCGAGACATGGCGAATGTCCGTTGTGTATTGCCCAATTAAATCTAAGTAGCGGAATTGTCGCGGAGAACATTTATCACTATTTTGTTTGAAGGCAAACGTTAGTGGCTTCTGATCAGTAAAAATTGTAAAATGTCGGCCTTCGACCATATGTCGAAAGTTCAGCACTGGCCTATACATGGCCAACAACTCCCTGTCATAGGCGCTGTATTTCCTTTCTGCCGCACTTAGCTTTTTAGTGAAAAATGCTAGCGGCTGCCAGCCATCGTTCGTCAGCTGTTGCAGAGCTGCTCCAATGGTGTTATCGGAGGCGTCAGAAAACAAGGCGAGGGGGAGCTCGGGGTTAGGATGGGCGAGAAGGGTAGCCCTTGCTAACGCGTTTTTGCAACATTCAAAACACATGCGCAAGGAGTCATTCCACACGATGGAAGCTGTTCCTTTCATACTACCCACAAGAAGATCATAATATGGTGCTAGGAGTTCGGCCGCGTTAGGAACAAAGAGTCTATAAAAATTGAACATGCCAAGGAATTGGCGAAATTTTTTAACACTTTGCGGTTGGGGAAAGTCACAAATGGCAATAACTTTTTCTGGGAGGGGCTTAGTTCCCTCGGCAGAAACACTATAACCTAAAAATTTAACTTCAGGCATGCCAAAAACGCACTTTGCGGTATTAATCAGAATACCATTCTCACTCAAACAAGATAACAATTGACGCAAATGGTGTTCATGCTCTTCCTCGTTCTCCGAGGCAATTAAAATGTCATCCAAGTATTTATAACAAAAAGGTAAGTCTCTTAAAATGTCATCCAAAAACCGTTGAAACGTCTGAGCCGCGTTCCTTAAACCAAAAGACATAAATGGGAACTCAAATAACCCAAATGGGGTGATGATAGCAGTTTTTGGGATATCGTCCGGATTAACAGGAATAGTGTTAAACGCTCGCAATGATATCAACGGTGGAAAATATACATTTACCGTGGAGTGAAGCTGCAAAGTCCTCGATGTGAGGTATTGGACAGCGGTCGGGTATCGTGCGGGCGTTGAGAGCACGATAATCACCACACGGACGCCATTGATCGTCACCTTTCTTAGGGACGAGGTGCAGGGCAGACGACCAGCTACTGTCGGATCTTCGTGCTAATCCCAGCTGCACCATCAGCTCGAACTCTCTCCGAGCAGCTGCTAGTTTGTCCGGGGCCATGCGCCTCGGTTTGCACGACACGGGAGGCCCAGAAGTGGTGCGGATGAACTGTTGAGTGCCGCGGCTGCTTGGGGGCACCCGACGGACGGGTGATGTCCGGGAAGCGGGAAAGAACAGCGTGAAATCTCGTTGCCCCACTGATCGACTTCACATGCTCCTCCGATGGTTTGGCCAAATGGCCAACAACGGAAAGCGTTGTCACACTATCAATGAGACACTGATTCCTGACGTCCACTGATAAGCCATAGTACTTCAAAAAATCGGCTCCTATTATGGGCTTAGGGACGTCGGCAACAACAAAATGCCACGAAAAATCACGACGCTACCAAAAATTTAATTGTAGCGTCACCCAGCCGTAAGTATATATTATGGAATTATTGGCGGCGAAAAGTTCATAGTCTGTACGCACACGAGGTCCTTTTAGCATTCCTCGGGGGAATACACAAAGTTCTGCGCCAGTGTCAATGAGAAACTGCGTTTTTGTGGTCACATCCGTCACATAAAGGCGGCTGGAAGGCGGGCGATAGTCGGTGGCCGCGTCTACCGACTGCCCTCGAGGTTTTCCTTGGGGAAATTGCACGGAGGGACACACTTATTCGCCTTTCCCCCGTAACGCCAGTGGTACCAGCACATGCCAGTGTTGTTTTCCCGGTCAGCGGAGTAGCGCGCACGATTGCGGAAGTGGGAACGGCTGCGTCGTCTCGCGTGAGGATGGGAGCCCGAACCTCCGGCAGAAAGGGCTGCTACCTGGCGGGTCAACTCCTCGACATGTTGCAGGAGTTGCTTCTGCGTCGTCTCCATCTCGCTCACGAAGGAAGTGCTAGCCAACTGGGCACGGGGGTTTACCTCGTGGATTTTATCGGCTAGCCTCACCAAGTCCTCTAAGCTTGCAGACTCTTGGGTCATCAGTATACTCTGAATGGTGGATGGCAGCCGATTCATCCACAGGGATTTGAGGAAATCACTCGGGACGCCATCACCGGCGAGAGTTCGTAGATGGCGCAGGAACTGAGATGGTTTCCGGTCGGCCAGTTCCTCGAGTTCCAGGATTTGCCGGATTCGCTGCTCCTTGGACGCGGTTAGGCGATGTATCAACTCCGCCTTGATGGTCTCATATTTACTGGTGGAAGGAGGATTGATGATAACATCTTCCACCTCAATTGCGAACCGATCGTCCAATTGATTGACAACGTAGCCAAACTTCGTTGCGTCGCACGTGATTCCGGCGGTCAAAAACTGCATCTCGGCACGGGAAAACCATAGCACAGGACGCTCTGCCCAAAATTGCGGTAGCCGAATAGCCACACGCTCAATGATCGGCTCCGTTGTGGCTGGAGAGTCGCCCGACGCCATAACCACGTGGTCACTAATTACACAACTCTTTTAAAAATAAAAATCACGTCGGAGTCAGAGGCGCACTCCTCTTTTTATGCGTCGAAGTTGAAGAAAACATTTTGGGGCTTTTTTTTCTCGTAATGCGAGGTGTTGCGGGCCTAACTTCGAATTTTCGGCCATTATCAAAGCCGCTTGCGATATTCTCTTATAATTTACGCAGCAGTTTTCATAGGCATGTATGGACCTCGGAGGCAAGTATTCACTTGTAGCCTTAGCCCTACAATGCTTGCATTGTTTATTGTCCTTTGGAATGAGTGGAGTAATTGATATGCATTAAAACAAAACAAATCCGACCTTGCTACAATTCGTGTTTAGTTGGTAAGTGCGGACAGTCGCACCGAGCTCTGATTTATAAATCCGAATCCCCCCACCGTTTTCCTAATGCACAAGTCATAGTCGCTGTAAGTCACCTTTTAAAACGTGGTTAACTTTTACAAATTATATTTTGCTGTAAACGATGACGAGTGGGAATGCAAACACGTTAAATGCAAAATACCCAAGCGTCAGCCATGCAAAAAACGAACGATAAGGCGTAGATACGACGCTTTATCGTGTAGGTACGAAGGGTTAAGACGCGGTACTCTCCGCTGCGGTTCTACTTCCTGCTTATTACGTAAATGTCTATGGGAAAATTACCTGTAAATGAAGAATGCTACGTTTTTTTTCTCAATAATTCGTTCTAGAGGGGCACTTTTCATGTTTTGGGCCAAAGCGCAGACTTCGATGTACGGAGTTTTCGTAGTTAGAGAGGTTCGTTACGGGAGGTTTTTTTGCGTGCAATGTCCATTGGAAGGGTCCGGGACCGGGCCAGTGACTTCGAAATAGGGAGTTTTCCTTAAAATTTCGCTGTATGGGTGTTCGTTGTATGGGGGTTTTACTGTAATAATTATTTGCAAAAAAGTAATAAATGACAATTACAAGTAGATTATAATTACTTCAAATTTAATCGCAAACTCTGGGGGATTACCACAACATGGAATTCTGAGAGCATTACACTTTTTAATACAGTAGAAACTCGAAAATACGAAACTCGAAATTAGGAAATTTTGATTTTACGAAGCCAAATATTCGGTCCCGACCAAAAGGGTATCTAAGTGTATGTAACAGTACGCGATATTACGAAATAACGATGTTTTAAAATTACGAACCTCGGATCTTGGTCCCGACGTGAAAAAGTTATTCGTTTATATGAATAGTGATGGATCACAGTAACGTTTCGGCGCTCCTTTTCAGATTTAAACATCTAATTAATGATCGTCGCTGAATACATTATGCACTGAATGTATTACCTGAACAATATCTCATTTTTCAATGCTTCAATAGTAAAGGTGTGGTTTTGCTGGGGCATCCAGCAGTCGTAAGGGACTGCCGTACTCATCCAATGTACAGTAAGTTCTCGACATAGGAACGAGATGCGTTCCGAGAACTTGTTCGTAAGTTGAAAAACATTAGCCAGGCATTGAAAATTGTAGTTACCGTATTTCGTGGCCCATAAGACGCACTTTTTTGCCCCAAAATGTGCTCTTAAATTGTTCGTTCGTCCTCTTAAGACACAAGCTGATTCGCCAGGAAAATACTATTTAGGGATGGTCAGATCGGATCTAAAGATCCGCGGGTATTACGTTTCTCCGGATACTGAAATTGGATCCTAATTCATTTTAAAAAATCGGATATGGATCAGATAAAAAAATTCACACTGGGGAGTGGATACCATTAAAATCACCCTAAATAGCAGTCATCCTGTGTTGCGGCCGATGTAGGAACTAGTTGGAACCATGGAAGTTGGCTGCTGATGCTCTCGAAAGGATGTCTATAGGATGTCCTCGAAAGGATGTCCCAACTAGTGGAAACCACCTAAGAAGTTAGGGCGGGTATGCGATGAATGAAATGTGATACGTTTGGTTCGCGGTCATAGCTGATAAGGGACTCCCAACGGGCAACGCCCCTCCCCCCACCCAACTTTTGGAAGCCACCTGTGAAGTTAGGGCGTGGGAAAGGGAGGAGTGAAATGTGATACTTATGATGAAATGTGATGCGGACTCTAGAAAAAAATATCACTTTACTCCAACCCCCTAACTATGAGTGCCGAACCGAGGGTGGGGGATGAGAGAGAGAGAGGTGGAGGGGGGAGGAAGAGGCAGGCCAAGGACGCGTAGCCGTTCGCTGGACTGCTGGAAGCGCCAATGCTCGGCTCGAATGCCTCTGGAAAAAAGTGCTGGACATCTTTGCTTTACACGACTACAGTAATTGTATTCAACTTGCATACCAACTTGAGGAGTATCCGCATTGAAAGATAAACGATGCAGCTAGAACTTATATCAAAGCTCATTTTCGTATGACTTCTCATAGCCGAGTAGCATTTCCGCAAAATGATCGATTTTAGGCAAGTTAACTAATTTTTTCTCCGATGTGGTTGATATCAAGTACGCACAAGTCTGTATGAAGCCCTATGAAATAAGTTCTAGCAACATCCTTCCTGCGCCAAACGGTGAAAACAGAATTTCTTTATCTATTAGCATGGCGATGTAAAAGTCAACGGTCTGAAAATGGATTTCCTGGCGTGGTATCCACTTCCATAAGTGAATGATGCTTCCTATAAAAGGAAGTAAAAACAGATTAGAGTTCCGATTCTCTCTTCCCATGCGCCGATGCACTACGTTATTTATCCCATTGATGTGACGATGCGTTTCAAAGCTCTCGCGGGCGCTACGCAACATAATTTCAGGTTGTGGAAAAATCATGAAGGAGTGCGAAGTCAACCTCACAGCTACCACCGGGGTAAGGTTACAATTTGAATCGACGGAAATAACGGCTCCCTCGTTCGATCATCGGCCGTATCAACCTAGTGTTGGCTGCCGAGGCCGCTGAAAGGAGGCCCAACCCCTCCCCCACTAGTGAAAGCCACCTGGGTAAAAGCGAAACTGGGTGAGGGTAGATAATAACAGATAAGGTGAAGGAGTGATCGTCTCGGGTTACCCCCTTCTCTTTCTCGCTGAATGAGTCCGTCGCAGATGAATGTCGTCGCGCCTAGGAATAAGGAACGAAGAACTTTTTTCTTGAAGGGTCTTCTGGGAAAAACCGGTTTAGACACGCCAATTGTTCAGATCCGACTGAGGTATCACCCTAAAATCTGACAGCTTTAATGTTTCCGGCTGAGTGATTGAGAGGGACAGGTGGATGGAAGGACTGCTCGTCAGGCAATTTCCAAATACCCTGGAAAGGATATTTTACCATTCATCATGATAACCCAAATCGAGCCTCGTATTGCCGGTAATAATCATTTGTCATCACAAAACGAATGAGTGAACGTAATGCCTCTATTTGATGCGAAGGTAGCTTGACACACGGAAGTCGATTTCCATTGAAATGTCCAGAGTAGCAATATCTCCAAATATATCACTACTTTCAGGGCATCTTTCGGCTTTTGTCTTACTTCCGAATCATCTGTAAAATTTATGACGCAAGTAAACAATAAACATTGCAAATTGATATATCGAGATAATATTGTTAAAATTCATCACAGCAAAGAGGGGTAGTACCAATCCGCGAGTTGCTGCACGCCGCACCGCCAGCTGCAACGGCAAAATAACTTATCCGGTGGCGCCAAATTTGAAATTCCCGAAAATAGGAATAATAATACTCCGACAAATAAGTTGTGTTCAACTGACAATGAGTTCACCCTGTGGGCATGAATACACATTTAAATATACTTTCATGAATTATAACTTCGTAAACCATGCAAGTACATCGCGAGAGTAAATCTTAATCTAAGGAAACAAAAAACGAGCTTCATCGCGATGTTTTTGAAAGATACTCATTCATACGAAATTTGATATTACGAAGTGCCGATTTTTCCGGTCCTGTCAACTTTGTAATTTCGAGTTTCTACTGTAAATCTATACTTGTAATTTTTCCAGTTCCCCAAGTCCACCGACTTTGTCAGGCCGGCTGAAGGGTTGGCAAAATGAAAAAAATGAAGGAAATAAAAATGCATATGTACTGTGTTCCCAAAGGCAAAAATTTGAAAAATATGTTGACTTGAACACTTAACCCACTGACTCAGCAACTTGGGCTGATCTCTTTTTTTATCACTAAAGCTTCCTTTCATTGTATCATCCTGTAAGATATATGCATATTCAGTCATTATTTTTAATTGATCAATTAAAAAATCGTCATCAATGTCATTTAAGATTGAGCCGCCTCGTGCATTTTGAAGCTATGACGACTCACTTGTTGTGAAATGGTTTTAAAACTTTTATTGCCTAATTTCCACAATTTCATTTTTTTTATATAAACTTGGTATACATATGGCTTTCTGGATTATCCCAGGGTAGTATCTTTTTTCTCTTGTGATTGCTAGAGTATTTTTCTATTTCTCGGACAAGTCCCTAGCCCTGACGAGTAGGGATGGGCATATCCTACTTTTATTTCTATTTTGATCTAGGTTTTGGATCTCAATTTAGAATCCTGGGTTTCATTTCTTATATTGGATCCTGCATTGCCTGCTTACAATATAATAAGAAACTTAGAATGTGAATGATGTATTGAAAATAATCTTGAGATCAGGTGAAAACGTGGGGAAATATGAGGTGATCAATAAAAATTGTGGCATTAATTTGTGATCACATGGCGAATGATTACAGGTGAGCCAAGCAAATGGTACATATGCAGTATATATTGCACAGTGATTGAATTTAAAAAAGTTGGCCCACGAACGACCATTGGCTAGAAAGTTCTTACTAACCCAGGACTTATTGCCCTGTGTGTTTTCTAAGGATCAATTTAAGAGCTCTTGCTAATATATATGTAGGTATACATATGTTAATGACTTGCGTGATGACATTTGAAACTGATAACATGTAACTTTCATGTAATGCTTATCTATCTATGTATGTCCGGGTGGCAATACTATTAGAAACTATGTTTTGAAAGGTGCCCTCTCATTCAAGGAAGATATAGAAATTAAATGACACTTGATATCATGAGTTTATTCTCAACACTAAAAAAATTACATTCTTTCTGTTTATTGCTCATACTGTATGTGAATTGGTGATTATCGTTGAGCAGTGGTCCTTGCTGAGGGTTGGGATTGATGATCACTTCACTTGGTGGGAATTTCTTGAGCGAGAGTCGAGCAACATAGCTGTCCGTGTGAGAATACTGCTGTTTGGAGTTGAAGTCCTACGTGGTCAAACGACTGACTTGTTGATTGTTATCGCATGTGCTGGAATCACTGTAAATTGTCGTCATCGCAAGATGAAAGGGCATTGCCTCAGTCAGAGCCAAATCAGAAATGATTTTCGCTTTTATGAAATTTCATGCAAGCAGTTGAATTAACAGCTTGCAAGAAACTGAATTAACTGCATTAAAATTTTAGTGACTGTGGCTCCGTCTTTCAGCATTCCTGAGTCAGTGAGTGTGTGACAATGGCTTTTCTTATTGCTTATATATAGGTGCAGGAAAAGCTGAATTCTACTTCCTTCCTAATAATACAGCTTATAAGTGGTATCTGGTAAATCTTTACTGTGGTGACTTTTATTCTATAAACCAGGGTTTCTACAGGCCTGGAAAACCTGGAATAGTCATGGAATTTGAAAACGGGTCTGGAAAATCTGGAAAAGTCATGGAAATGAGAAATTAGCGTGGAAATTTGCTATTCCAAGTGAAAACATGATTGTTTTCAGGAAGTGAGTGGTACCATTTGAGGCGTTGTCTGTTGGTGTGTGGACAGATTTTGAGTGTCTTTTTCTGAATGAAGCAATGGAGCACTTACGTGGTGTTTTGCAATTAATTATGCCCCTAGGTATGGCTAGAATGAGAGGGATAAATAGAACTATTCAAAGGCATACAGGATTATTGAATGTCCCTCCTTTTGGTGGCCAGCGTGAATAGCAATCGAGGCAGGCAAGTGGCCAATAATCCATCTCTGAATTGGGTGATGAGTCCACCACCTTGCTGTGCTTGAATTGCCCTCGTCGTGGATGAGACCCAGGAATAATATGCCATTGAAAGGAAGTCACTCTTCCCCCAGAGCGATAGTGGTGGTGCTCAATTTGTTTGGTAACTTTATTACCCCATATGTAATTAGTACGTGGAGGTGTTGTGCTTCTATTATTGCATCTTCTTTAAATACACACCAAAGCAATACTCACCTGGAAAAGTCCTGGAATTCCATAATCTCCGCTCTGTAGCAACTCTGATAGACCTATATAAGATAATGTTGTAATGGCCTGCCTCAATGGAAATACTGGCTCCTGATCAGTCACCAAAGTTAAGCATCATTGGGCTCTGCTCGAATTTGGAGGGGTGATCCTCCTATTCATCCGGGTGCTGTTGGCTCTGTCTGCAGGTAGCAATCAGTATGTGCAAAATAACCTCAGCCATCAAAGTACATTAAACTAAAATACTGCTAATATTTTTTTGCCCCCTAAGATGTTTAATTGCAATTTAAATTTTTTTTAAATAATTGTTAGATATATCTGTTATCAGACAAGTAAATCCCTAAGATCCATTAACCTGTCCGCAAAAGATTCTCACTGTATGTTAATATTATATCTCATGTTGCTTACAAAGCTTAAAATTGCAAATACATTTATACATTTTTATTGTCTACTTTGGTCATTTTATGAAATAAAATAAGACCTCATGTAATAGTTGCATGATTTGACAAACTGAAACTCAAAAACTTGTTATTGGTATATAAGCGAACAAATTTTGTCTGGAGAAATGATTACATGTTTCTTTAATTTGGAGAGTATGTATGTGAGTGAGAAGTCCTCCAAATAGTAATTTGCCTGTTATATCTCTAATCATTATCTGTTGTATAAGTACCATCAATGAATATTAATGGTAGCAGTATTAAGGGTTCAATGAAAAAATTTGTTGAACATTTCAAAACTTTTTAAAAGAATTAATTAACAAAATGTATATAGTATAGGGAAGAAAGAGTTCCTCAAATGATAAGCCGGCTGCCTCACCCAGGTTGTTAAGGTGCAATTGTTGATTTTCACAGTGATTGGAATGGATGCTGTCACAGTTCTATGGACAAAGCATCCCTCCCTTCCTAAAATATGACTAGAAAAGCAGGCAGACAAATGAATTGCACTCCCATAGTTCAAACTTCCTCATTGACCGTTTCTTAATACATACATAACTGGTATAGCTGTTGCTCTTTGCAAGTCATTTACCACCTCAATGTCAAGGCGTTTTGACCTCTACTAATTCTCCAACTACTTGCTTTGTTAAACTTTTGAAAACTCTCTTTATTGGTTGGTTGCCACAATTCAATGCACTGCTAGTCTTCAGAGCTCTGCTACATAACTTCCCACTTATACAAATGACAGGGACTTAGAACTTGAATGCTAAGAAAGACTGGTATTCTTCTTAGAGCTCAATGTACAACACATGATACTAGACAACCTTGAACCAACAATCAAAACCACCCAGCTCGTTCTATCTGATTCACTAAGCCACAAATATGATTAAAAGAATGCAGGCTAAGGGCTGGGCTAATTACTAAAAGGGTTTGTTGTCAAGTCCGGTGGAAGGGCCTGTGGGGAGATAGAGTGGCCACCCAGCACCCACTCCCTTGCCTCTATGCCATTGCTGCTTCCACAGGAGGACTCTAGCTGCTCTCTGATTGGGTCTTTTTCACATTTTCAGTGCACAATCACAGAAAAACTATCACCCCTTGCAAAATTTTGCTGGGAAGTTATTCTTAGACTTTCATGCTGCACCCAACGGTATACACACGTATATAACGGCACATATATTTTTTAAATGCCTGATGCCTGTTTTGTATTACTTGTTTGGAAATAATATTTTAATTTCATTAAACCTCCGTGAGAAATCTTTCTGATAGATTCCAAACGAATTTCTAGTCATAATGCTCATGCATGCCTGTGGGTCATGGCAATCAAAAAGGACATATGCCTATAAATGTGAATTTTTTGTCCTCTTTTAAAGGAAATATTTTTATTCTTTTTTTACTCTAAAACTATTCATAATTGGATTTTCACCAAAACTAAATTTCTTTTTAAATTCCAGGAAAGAGTTGCCGTTTCCAAAGACGCAGCATCTCTATAATCCATGGAATGAGGGAAAACCTGTGAAAATTGGCAGGGATGGGCAGGTAAGTTCACCTCAATTAACTATTCATAAATCCTTCCGCCCATCATCAAAAGTATTCATCCAAGCATTATAAAATACATATGGTTACATCTTCTTGTCATTTAAGAATTCGTTAACAGAATAATAGCACTTCATAAGTAATAATTTCTTCACTGTCAATTTAAAAGTACTTAAAGTTGCACTGAATTGGATATAATCTGGTGAGGTGTAATAAAACCTCACTTCCATAGCCATAGGGCTATTATACGCTATGGATCTTTAATTACAGTAGAAACTCGAAAATACGAAACTCGAAATTACAAAATTTTGATTTTACGAAGCAAAATCTTCAGTCCGACCAAAAGGGTATCTAAGTGTATGTAACAGTACGCGTTATTACGAAATAATGAAGTTTTATAATTACGAACCTCGGATCTTAATCCCGACGTGAAAAAGTTACACGTTTATACATTTAGCGATGGATCACAGTAACTATTTTCGGCACTCCTTGTCAGAGTTAAACATCTAATTAATCTTCTTCGCCGAATACATTATGCACTGAATGTATTACCTGAATGATATCTCATTTTTCAATGCTACAATAGTAAAGGTGTGGTTTCGCGGGGGCATGCTGCGTCCGGCGTCCGCGTCCAGCTGACGGAAGTCACTGCTGTACTCATCCAATGTATATAAAATGTGTTCGGTTTCACTGATACGTCTCGGCCGTCGAGTTCGACGGCTGCCGCCCGATGTCTGCATCTCGACTGCTTCGAGAGCAGTGGAGACGTGGACGCCTAGTTGGGCAGTCCCAATTTTAGGTGATTTTTCTGCTCTCCTCTCTCCGCGTTTTATATTACGCGTGCTTTCCAGCTCTTTTTTGTAAAACTGCTTGCAACATTGGTCGTCCTCTTCTTCGTCTTCCAAATAAAGCAGCAAAACTAAATCGTCACCATCCATTTCAGCTTAAAATCAACTCACTCTCTGGAAACACAAAGCAATAACAAATTCGTTATTAAACTAAATCCACATTCTCCCGCATCGCCCAGCCGCGGAGACTGGATGTAGTTGCCTGAATGAAACCACCCGGCCGCAACGTCCAGACCCGGCGTTTGAACGTGGCCGCTGGACGCCCAGTGAAACCAGATTAGATTGTTAGTCGGGGGGGCCTTCGTCAGGAGCCCGGGCACTTAGACCTTTCTTGGTCCATTGTGCCAACCCCATACCTGTCTGCCACTTGCAGACAGGGGACAAGAGCACCACGGTAGAGGTATGGAGGGTTGGCCTCCCCCTGCCCCCCCAGTTCCAGGTATAGAGGGTGTCCTCCCTCTAACCTTCCCGGTCCGGGTATATCTCCCACCGGCCTCCCGGAGGTCTGGAGGGAGTATCACCTCTCCATCCACGCCTGGTCCAGGTATAGAGGAGGGTCACCCATCCAACCACTGTCCGGGCCCAACGTTGCTTAACATCGGTGTTCTGATGGGAACCGGTGTTTCAACATATCTAGGCCCTTGCCCTAGTGAAACCAGACCTTAAGGACGACTTTAAATCGTAGGCATTGTAGCACATAAAATATGGAACCATTCGGACAAAAAATGCATTCGGCTTTCTTACCACGAGTCCATAGAGTTGCCAACGAGTAAAAAATGTAAATTAGTCGTTTACGGATATACTTGCCCGCGAGAGACTTGATTGCTACAACCAGCATTTTCCTCTCATGATCCCTGGCATTTTTTGCTACCGGTTCTCCCAAGCATTAATCCATGATGAATATTCCTAGTACCGCATTTGTTTGCTGCGGGTGTGTGCTCAAAAACTATGACATGTATCGGAGATGGTGCTGTATTGTTCGAGCGGTAGATTCAGTTGTGAATATAACCCAAGGAAGCTTTTTTTCGCGCTATTTCAGACTGATTACACTCAACCTTACTCCACGGCATAATTATTCCGGCTGGCAATAGCTATCATTGAAAGAATCAGGTTTAATTTCCCGCCCTAATTGAGTGTTTTGATGTAGACCGAGCAAGGTATTGCCCTTCCCTTCTTCCGTCGCCAACAGCCAAGCAGGACACCGGATTGGCCAGGATCTTAGGTTAGGAGTATTGAGGCATTTCATAGTTCATTGAGTTCATATGAAATTTGATACTACGAAGTGCCGATTTTTCCGGTCCCGTCGACTTCATAATTTTGAGTTTCTACTGTATTTACGATTAGGGATGGTTGGATCGGATCTGCAGATCCTAAGATCTGCAGATCTTTACATTGGCTGAGATACTGATATCGGATCCAAATATACAACAGAAAATCAGATCTGCATCAGAGATTTTTAAGCGACTGAAGTGTCGGCTATCGATGGCTCTCTGCGGAACAAATAAAATGCTATTGATGTACTACATTCGATAATCTGCTTTCTCTGTACGTAAATCAAAATCACCCTTTATTATTCATCTTATTATTCTCATGAATAAAATCTCAAGATGTGGTATAACAACAGTCATTGCAGAAACACTGAGTTAATGCTGACCAACATTGATTTATATCGCTTCGTGTATGCTTCCGATTCAACGAAATCGCAGGAGGTTCAAAAGAGATATCAAACACTTTTTCTAAACCATAGAAGGTGGACTGCAATACGAAGCTATTATTGTTTCCTTTATTTTAGAGGTTTCTTTGTTTTTGTGTTGTGTGTAAATTTTTTACGGAAATGTCTTCTGCGATGTGGGATCACTTTTTGGAGGACTCCAAGAACAATTTGTTAGGAATTTGCTCGCACTGTGGGGTAAAAATATCGTGTGGAAATGCTAAGTCAACGTCATCGCTATTTAAAAATTTGCGTGAGAAACATGATTCAATTTATAATGAAAAAGTAATTAAAGTTTATGCTAAGTCTTCTTCATACCAGAAAGCTTTGTCTTTCGTACCAGTGCCATGTTCTTCTAAAGATGTAGGCCCAACGATGCCGGTAAACATTTGTATTGAAGAGTCTGATCTTGATGCTTCTGCCGATGTTTCGTCTGCACTCCCAAATCTGAGTTCTCCGTCATCTTCCATTTAGTTTTCCAAGAAGCACCTGTATCCCCCCAGCTACTGTTGCTAGTGAACGGGTTTTCAGTACCGCTGGGTTAATATGTGATACCAAGCGAAATAGATGAGATCCTGACCTTGCTAAAATGTTGGTGTTTTTAAAAAAGAAGTTGACAGCAATCAAAGATTAGTATTATTGTGGCAATGACATTGTCGTTTATTTATATATTAAATTTTAATATTTTTAAACTTGATGTTGTTTGTTTTCAATAAAGTCTCAAAGGCTTAAATTTTGTTTTCATTTGTGAATTGCACCCTTGAAGACATCATAGGATCCGAAAATAAGAACTGAGATCCAGGATCTGAAATGAAGGATCCGGATTCGGATCCGAAAATAAACCTGGATTTGCCCATCCCTATTTACGATAATAATAATAATAATAATTTTTATTGGTCCTGAGACTAGTAAAATACAAGTATAGGACTTCAAATAAAGGCGTACATGGAGCCTTATATGTTGTCCCAAGCATGCACCTGATAGTATTTTTTGTATTAAGAAAACCTTATGTATCTGGCTGACGGATGATCCCCATAACAATATTCCCAATGAGGCTTGAGAGACAAAATTGGCAAAGCACATGAGTTTTAGGATATCTAAGGATGTGGTGTTGAGGAACTTAGTTGTATACAAGACACTATTCAATTTTGAACATAGATTTTCTATACGAGTATTCCAACTTCCATTTTGGAGAGTGTGTAACCCTAGGAATTTAGTAGAAAGGGTAAAGGCAATATTTTGATTGTAAAGATTCTAGTTGCTGTCAACTTGCAATAGAATCTGATTAAATGCAATAGCTATAGTGTTTTTGTAAATTAATTGAATTTTGTTGTCACAGCACTGATTCCAAACACTATCTAAGGCATTCTGAGTCCTTTAAATGAATCCTTCCTTACATTTGTCAGAGATTATAAAGATAGAATCATCAACAAATATAATGGAATGTACACTGTTACCCAGTGGTGTAAGTTGGGGGTGGCAAGGGGTGGCAGTTGCCACCCCAAAATTGTCCAACCCAACTGCAAATAATAAAAATGAGTGATTTCCACAAGTATAACATTTATTGCACGACCGGTTTATCTTTTTATAGCATCTGAAGATGAATGAGCCGGTCGTGCAATAAATGTTATACTTGAGGAAATTACTCATTTTCATTAATTGCAGTTATGTTCCGTTTCCACTCCCATCACGCCTGAAACCTCAGATTATGTTTGTCCAACCCAGTATTTAGCCACCCCAGAATCTCAATAATTTATAAACAATTAGAAAATACAATTCTACATGCACGGCACTTTCTTGAACTTTCTTGATTCTTCATTAAGCATGCCTAATTTAGCCCAAACTTCAAAAACTAACAATTTTACACTAGTTTTTTTTTTTTAATTTTCTGGGGGAGGACCCCCTTCCCCTGGTAGACATTGCCACCCCAGTTAAAAAGCTGAAATTACGCTTAAGCTGTTATAATAATAATAATAATGATGTATTTTATTTGTACGGCGATTTGTTGTTACAAATATAGGACACGTCAAGGTAATATACTACATAATACACTAATAATACACATAATACAAATGCAAAACGTTAAAAATGATGAAATTCATCAATAGAGTAAAATAAATTACTCAATAGGAATTCTCGGAGCTTACATTTGAAGAGGACCATAGTCTTTGCACTCTTAACTTTACGAGGAAGCTTGTTGTAAAGCAAAAGGCCCATATGCCAAGGGGCATAACCAGAGTTTTAAGTCTTTACATGCGTTTGATGAAGGTCTGTAGAGCTCCTTGTATAATAACAATGATAGTTATTATTAAATTACCCTCACACATTAATGGCAAATCATTTATGTACAGTAAAAACAATATATATAGGCCCTAATATTGAACCTTAGGGCACACGAGTTAAGATACATTGTGAATCTGAGATGTATTTTCATCTTTCAAAGTTATTTGAACTCCCTGTGTTCTTTGTTTTAAGTAAGATTTTAACCAATCTTGAGTCTTTGCCTGACAAGGTGGAGGATATATGCATTCAGCCATAATATTTGCCTTAGTATATGTGTTGCTCAAAATGAGCTCTCACTTGTGCTGTTCAGCTACTATAATTTGATGTTACTTGGGGTATGTAAGGATATGGCCATATGAGATTTTAATGAAAAAGTTGTAAGTTCTAGTAAGGATGTTTGTGTTAGAACATAATTTTTGTTTTTCGTGTGATGTTGAGGGATTTTTTTCCTTCCAAGGTGTTGTGCCAATTTGAATCATGTTGATGTTTCATCTAATCTATCATGCTATCATATTGACTTTTCACAGGTTAACAGACTTCAGTAATACTTACCTGCAGTGTTATATCAAGGTTTACCAGAGCCCTTAATTTTTGTATAAAATCTGGAGGTCATAAATTCAGTTGTTTACTTAACCCCAGGAATAGTTGAAAGGAAGAAACTGCTGCAGCTTTCTTAAATATTTAACAATATTTTAGAATTTGGTTCCTCTTAAATACATCATATATTTTGCTCTTATAATCCATTTTATATGTATCAAAGTAATTAAAATTCAATGTGTATAGTTGTTTATATAAATCCTGTTTCAAGGGGACTCCTCTTATGCTACATGTGTATTATTTGTTCAATAGGAACTGTTTGGCATATTGAAGTTTGGGTGGTGCAAAGGTTGCTTAATTCATTCTTGGATGAAGAATATCCCTAAATGTGATACTTTCAGGAATTGGAGCCACGTGTTGCTGAAGAACTCTGCCGCCTCTTCCCATTAGATGAAGGAATTGATTTAACACCCATCCTGAGGAAGTCAAAAGAGGCCTCTAGGTTGTTACGACCAGGACACACCTGGAGACGAGATGAGGCGACGAGCCAGCCAACACCACGGTTTATCGAGGGTCGAGGCCGTGAAACTGGGAGGTATTCAGGACTAAGTTGCTCTTGGGGCCTGCGGGGAGTTATTTCCAATATTTTGACATATGGTGTCATTCACCCGTTAATAAAGTTTCTTTAGTGGCGTTGAATCTATGTCAGGCAGGAGTGCATCAAGTGTGTGATTGCTAGTATTTTATGATATTACGGCAACAAGAAAGGAGAAGATGAAGTCATTATCTGGAAGATTCTTGGATGAATTATCCAGTGCACTTCTCTCTTCCTCGTCAATGATGCCCTTTTTAAGCTGAGTAGCTGGACTTTAACTAGACTCAAATCCTTTGCTTTAGTCAGACTCCCCGGTTACACTTCGGAGTACGTTGTGGTCAGGCATGATGTGCGGTTATGTATTTTCTTGCCGTTTGTTTTCATGGATACTTGCATGAAAATGTTCACCTCCGGGATGATGCTGAAGTGCCTTCGTAAGTGTTGAATTTTTAGTGTGACTTTGTACCCGTAGTGAGTGGCGTGAGTGCTTTGAAGCCCTGCAATGACGCTAAGCTCTTTCCTTTTATGTGAGTTTTGTATAAATTCCTTTCCCTCTCCTTTTTCCTTTTGCTTTTATTTAAAAAGATAAACATTCATTTTTCATAGTAGCACAAATCGTGCTGGAACTCAAATTTTTGACTGGTGGACTTGATTATCTCAGGTGCCACACTGTAAATTCTTTTGCCACTCACTATGGGAAAGGTTTTGTGGTAAAAACCACTTGTGGTGCAGTGTTTATGCTCGAGGTGTGCTGCTATTATGAGCAGACATTCCAGTGTGATCGACGCAGCACCTCTCTTTATGTGCATTGGATACTGGTGATATCACGGTGTTGTAACAGAACTGCTTTTCGTAACTTCTGGTTATTTCACAGACTTCACAGCAATGCGTTTAATCCTGGTAGGTTACTATCTGTTATTTAAAATATTTTTAACTTTAATATTATTCCCTAATCAGGTTATTTGATTTTGCCTCTTATTTGTTTAATCAACTGTGAATGATTTCTTTACACTCCAAATAGTTGCCGCTTTGATAATTATATGGAAGTATCTCTACTTACGAATGGTGCTGCAAATAGATAGAATGCTAGTATAGATTTTTTCGGTGTGCTTTATTACCTCATTCGGTTTTCTCCCTTTATCTTCGTACATTCCTCGTGAAAAGTGTTGACTTTTTTTTACTATTATTTTGTTGATACTTGATTTTCATCCGTCTTAAATTTTGTGAACTTTTGATTTTATCAATTTAACTTTAACATATGGAAGGATTATATGTACTTTCTTTGGATGTTTCCTATACTGCTCTTTGGTGGAAAGACATAGGCATTCAGCATACATGTCATTCCTATAGTTATTAACTCCTGAATTGATATGCTATACATTTGGGTGTGGCCATTTAATGAATAGCTCATTTAATCTCGTATGTTTATAATTTATTGCTTTAATTATTTTGGCAGTTATGTAGAATATTTTTATTCTTGAGTTTGCACAGTTGCATTGTTGATCTCATTTTCAATTGTGACCATGTTCAGTATATTTAGGAATGAACAATTGCCTAAATACTTCGTCACTGCTTCCATCTAAGCTGACTCACTTGTAAGTACATTCCAGTCTAAGTTATATTTTCAGAGAGATTTAATATTTTATATACTTATGTAACAAGAGAGTAGGAATTGGAATATAAGCACAGTCTCTTGCAAAAAAATCACCAATTTCCTGCAATGAGGGAGACTTTTGCTTCATACACATTTGGTATCTTTAAGCTCACAACTTCTTTCTCATGCAATGATTTAACAACTTCTTCAGCAGTTGTTGTACTATTCCCAACCAACCAGGTTACTTTCCATTGTCTGTTAATTTTATCATGAAAGAATTCAACAGTATGAATTAAATGATGTTCCATTGCATGTTGGTAAGATGGATCAAGATTGGAAATGAATGTAATTGGGGGAGCCAGCAGACTTCTTCTTCATCTGCAAAAAAATAATAATGTGGAAGAAGCTAGTGTGCTGCATCAGTATAAATGAGTGTTGTCATTGTGCTCTGATCATCAGTTCACTCCAGTTATTAACTTTTACAACACAATTGTCTATTGTGTTGCTGAAAATATCATGTAAATGTTGTAACAACCAGTGCTAATGTCACTCAGAGTTGAGAAGAGAACGGCATGTGACTACTTATGAATTATTTATTCTCAAGGTCATACTTGAAAAGATTCAGCAATAAAAAGCAAGAAGAATATGAAATATTCTACTGAGAAGAGAATATTCTACTAAGAATACGTGGAGAAGATCCATTTGGATTTAGAAATGAAGGGGTAATTTGTGTTGCTTTACTTGCCAGGCAAGCACTTAAAGAAGGGAACGTGCTATGTATATAATTTTCATATTTTTGTCTGCTTAGTGAATTTTGATGGGGCATTGGATGGAGTAAGGATTGATAATAAAAGTATTACAGAATACATGTAAGCATAGATTGGGGGAATGTACATGTCATTCCGAAACTTTACTTGAGTCAGCTCATGTTGGTGTAGCAGGTGGGAAATTGAGAGATGAGCAATGATAGGAATGACACAAGGTTGCTGTGATCTCCCATGCTTTTTAGAATTTATAATATCTTAAGTTAACAATTAAAACATGTTTTTTGTTTGGTGAATACACAAGATTACATTCAGACATTGTGTCATATTTGCTCTCCTTTTCGTAAAACTACTAATATTTCTTCTCATTTTCAATTCAATATTTTACTGGCCAAAGATTTGCAAAACAAATCTTCAGAGTCTCTTCCACCACATTCACCCATGACTTCCTTATTCTCACACCACTCACACACCTACCATAAATCTGTTTCATTGTTCGACTCTCATGTATTCTCTCAACATGGCCAAGCCAAGGAAAACCTCCTTTTATATGTGTACATTACTATAGCATCCATTTCACATTTTTTAATAGTAAGCTATTCTTTCCTAACCCTATCCCTCCTACTTTTGCCTCTAATTCTTCTCAGATATCCTACTACCTCAGCATTACTACATTTTTGTCTGTCCTGACAAGCCCATTGTCTAACACTACCATGCATTGAATCGGGATGAAGTACACTTTTGTGTTCAATATTTGTTTTATTAAGAATAGGAATGGGATGTGACATGGATTTTTCATCACAGCTCCAACTTACAGCTCCGACCCAGTCACAGTGCCAAAAACGTGTGATTTGGTCACAGGTGTGATTTTGGTCACAAGTCAGATAAAAGTCTCAAAAATAACTTTGCAAGTTTTATTTCTTTTCTATCATTATATTAAATTCCTAATTTCTTTTATTTCATTATTATAGTAACTGCAAAATGCTTCTGACAAAATGTTAGCGTTGCTATAGCTCGGTTATTAAAGAGTTGCAACCCCATATTAAAAGGACAAAAATGCTTAAAATCGCCTCCCCTACCTCTTCTGAAAGTAATGCAGATTCCTCTTTAAACACCCTGTCCATTTATGATTTATTAAAAATTGTTTATATGTGTTCTTGAAGGTTTCTGCCTTTATGCATTCGCAAGAGTACTATAGGATCTGAGGTGTCAGGTCGTTGGGTGGTCTGTAGAACATTAAAGTGATCCTGAATTTAACCCATAAATGCTAATTTTTCAAAGAAAATTACTGAAAAAAGTTTTAATTTCAGAGTTAATTTTCTTTCACTCATGACCTACAATTTTGGAACATTATTTTTTATTCCTAGTCATTAGCTATTTCCGGTCTTATTCGGTATGATTGCGATAATTTAAACTGAAATCTTTTCTTTGCTGAGTACTTAACCATTTTAGTGTGAATTCCCAGACAGCACAAATTTGGAAATATTACTGTATTACAGTCATTTTGCAATCTTATTACAAAACAAGGTTATTTGTATTCCAATTGTATTACAATCGTTATGCAGTGTCAAATGTCTGCTAATACCTTTGTATTATGGTTGTATTACAGAGCCAATTACAATTGTTTTACAAATTGTATAATGATGGTATTACAGAGCCAAATTACAATAGTTTTACAAAATGACGAATTTCTTTCGTATTACCACCCAGGTAGACATTTCTTGTTCTGTAACTGGAATAGAACTATATAACTGGTCTGTATGAAGACTTCTGTAACTGGGAATTAATTGAAACTAGCTCCACGGCCGAGTTGCACCCTGGCTACAGGCCAGCAGGGATATGGAACTGGGGTATCTTGTCCTTGTTAAAATTTGGCCCTACTTCAAAATGTTGATCATCAATTTAGAAAATGGATGTCTCTTTGGTAATGAAATTTTTATTTACAGTGGCCAAATTGTGACCATCGAAATAATTGTCTTTCTTGGATGCCAAAATATTATTTAGTTACACTATAATTTCCACTACTATAGAATCTCACTGTCAATATATGATGTGCATTCATTATACTACTACCTAGTGTCTACCTAACCTCATATTACGACTTATATAACGCCTATCGATGTTTACTCACAATTGAAAGTAGCGCTCCTAGAAAGTCTTATACATGTGGCCATTTCCGTGCATCAAAGTGACTGCAAGAACTAATTTTTAAATGTCAATACCATTATCAGGGTGGCGATCGTCAGGGAAAACCGGGAAAACCTGGAATTGTCAGGGAATTTTGGATTGCTGGAAAAGTCAGGGAATTCTCGTAACAGTCAGGGATAAACTGGGATAGGAAAATTGTAGTTATTTTTCTCCCATTTCGTTTATCACCCAGTCTTTCTCGCACTTTATTTCACCAACTGAAACTTATGTCCGTCGCTGACGTGCATGGAATAAGCACCATCAATTCGTGGGACATTCAGTGGTGAATCTTATCAGTTGTGAATCTGAATTATTTAGTTGTGAATCAGACGTACAATGTATCTCTTTTGCATATCCTTATTGCAATATTTGCCTAGTAGTGTTAAAATTCATGATCACAATGTATTACGCTCATCACAAGTAATCCGAGGCTATGTTGTTTGGAAAATTTTACCTCCGGTTTTTCTTAACTCCCGAGACTCAGGTCGAGAGATACCTGGAGCACACTAGCTCGTCGTAAATACATTGCTTGCAGTTCTAAAAATACGATATGTTGATTATTAAAATTTTAATACAAGTACGATTTCACGTGTAAACAAAATCTTACGCAAGATCATCTTCGTTTCCCATACCCCCCTTCGTGAGACAGTAAGAAGAGCCCTCCCCACCTTTCACGCTCGACGTAATTGTTGAATGCCCCCCTTAGCTCCCTCTCTAAGCAATTTAGTCAGGTAACAAACCACCTCTAATATGATATTCCTGAATATGATGCTGTCGTTGCTAATTGCCTCCTGTCTTTGTTCGGAGTGGCACGCTTTGTTTGTTTATCCAAATATTTTTACATTTTTTTTGTTCCCTCTAACAGTCAGGGGTTATAACCACGTTAACCAAATTGTTATATGCTTCTGAAGGTCACTCGCGCCATCCGATTTTGATCTAGTCCAACAACTTGGTTTTGGTTTTCATTTTTCGCGCAGCTTACTGATAACTGTGCCGGAGTCCGCCAGTAAATTGGCCATTAACTTTCCCTCCGATGCCTTTTCAGTAATCCTCAACTTCCCAGAACTACCACGACGCGACTATAATCTGGATGAGAGTTTAACTTATGAAGGTTTAATATATTTTTTCATTAGAATGTAAAAAGCAGTACTTGTTGCTTTTAATGTATTGATTTCAGCTTTTAACATTTTCTGAGTTTTGATGAAAATTTAATTCAACAGAAATAAAATATTCCAATAATAGGTGACCTTTAGGTAATCGGTCAGGGAAATTGGTAAATCCATCAGGGAAAGGTCAGGGAAAAGTCAGGGAATTTAAGAATTGGATATCAGTAGCCACCCTGATTATAGTTTGAGGAATTAGCATCCAATTATACGATAACAGTTACCAGGTATTAATTAATTGAAACCTATGTTGCCACATTGGATGACTAAAAAGTCAATATTAATGAGAATAAACAAGATTTTTCCATTAAACATACGTTTGATTACATTTCAATGTGAAGACGAAACTTATCCAATTGTATTACAATCGTAAATACAGCTTCAAATTTCCACGAATACCTTTGTATTACAGAGCCAAATTACAATAATTTTACAAGTTTTATTATGGTGGTATTACCGAGCCAAATTATAATCGTTTTACAAATTGTATTATGGTGGTATTACCGAGGCAAATTACGATAATTTTACAAACCGGATCTCTTTCGTATTACCACCCAGGTAATACGAAAGAAATTCATTATCTTTGACTTGCGGAAATGTTACGAACATGAATATACGTATATTCATAGTTACGTATGTGGAAAGGAGAAATATGACGAATGTATACCAATAAAAGCATTTCAATAATATAATGTACAACAGAAATTAACTACGCAAAGCTATCAATGTAGTGTTTATTGGTAGAACCCGATTGACTTGTAAGATTCCCATTTATGCCAAATTTTTGGTCGAAGGATGAACCACAGGCTATAGGATGCGACGAATTAAGTTTAGCAGTTGAATGGCGATTAATTACAAAATATCTTGATTTGGCTATAGTAGGATAGTATAGCTCATGATAAAGCATCCAAAGCAAAGATTATACATAACAAAGATTATTATATATACGTATAAACATATATATAGCGTCATCGCAACATGCTGGACAAAAGAAGCACATAAACACCCAATGCCCACAAAGCCTTGTATTCTTTTCGGCCTTACAATTGTAATACAATGGGTTTACAAATTGTATATTCCTGGTATTTTGATGTTGTATTACAATAGTATTACCACTGCTTTGTATGAAAGATGCTGAAATACAATTATATAACAATATTCTCTCAAAACATTGTACAATTTGTAACCACAAAAGTTTTACAATTTGTATACCAGCGGTTGTGCTTCCTGTCTTTTCTTGTGGCCACATCTTCTCAACAACAGCCTGCGTATTATTAGTTGAACACATTGAACCACATATGTCGAGGATGTAATTTCTGTAATAAATAAAGCTAAACGACTGTGTCATACACATTAAATGAGAGACAGTGTATGCCTGGCGAAATAGAGGCAGGATAAAACTATTCCCATACGTAGCTTTCATTACTTTGTACCTAAGGGATCGGTTTCAAAAGTCTCTGTGACTTAAGTTTGTGCAATTGTGTATTGAACATTCTGGGGATCGTGGTACCAGGCTTAAATCAGTTTTAGTAGTCTAACTGTATTGCTTAGTTACTTAGAATTTACCATGAGTAGGCTTACCATACAGTCTGAAGGGCCTGTACCGGTGTCCTGCCTGGTTGGCAAATTTGTCCCGGCTGACTATGACATGTCCAAGAATGTTTCCATTTAGATCAGTCAAACTTCAATAGGCCAAGTCCGGAGCATCGCAGCTTCGGAGCATCACAGCTCCGAGGTGTCACAGCCCTGGAATGCCACAGCTCCAGAGCATCAGAGCCCCAAGGCATCACAGCTCTGGAGCTTAACTGCTGTGGAACTCCAGGAGTGACAAAACTCTACTGGCTTGGAGTAGAAGAACTCGAAACTATGTTTTCCCAGAGCTCTGATTTACTGGACCCTGTCAAAGCCCGAGTCGTGATGAAAAGATCACTATGATAAAATCACAGGCCGTGAAGTCATAGGCCGTGAAATCATACCCCATCTCTAACTTTGAGCGACATTAATTTTTTGGCGTGCTTCACGTAGTGTCTGCGACTTTTCTTCCAGCATTTGCATGTCCTAGTATCCTCATCTATCCGTCAATCTTACACAAACACTCATCCAAGGTACAAAAATCATCCTGTTATTCTGTTGCTTCACCATTCTTTCTCGTTATACTATCATTCTTCCCATTCTCCCTGTCAAAAACCTCTACTATGGTCTTTTATGCATTTACCCTCAATTCTATTCTGTTACTTCACAGAAGTTATCCAAGAGCCCCTGTAATGTAAGGGCTCTCAGACAAAGGCACAGCATCATTATCTTATAGTAGAACTTCTACATGTACATCTTCAACTATTACAGCGACATTATCATTACATGCGTGTATTACACATCCATAAAAACATTGAACAGCCTCAGAGATATTATGCATCCTTGTTGGATGAAGTTTTATTGGAAACCATTGAGCCCCATTCACTGTTACACTTGCCTTACTAATATCATGCAGGATATGCTGTGGATGTGGCATTTACCCCATGGTTGCCCAAATATTCTGCAGGTTATTGCGATTTTCCTTGTCATTGCCATTTCTAAATCTGTAAATGAGCAGTCGACTTTCTTTTGCACACTCGCACAGCTTTCTAGGTCTTGTTGAAGTGCAAAGATTCTTCTCTTAAGTAACTTGTTTTTTAACATTAGAAAATTCTCTTACTAATACAACACTATTTTTATATCTCGGTGATAAAGTTATTATCTGAAACTGGGAGTTTATCTTTAATAGCTAGATTTAAGCAACTGCTATTCTGTACAATACTCCATCTGACTACGTCCAATGTAAAAAGTTTAGGAACTTTGTGAATAGACTTCATATTTCTATGTGTATATCTTATTAGTTAAAACCTTGAAGGACCTCAGTGAAGTCATAATTGAAGGAATAGCATTTATTTCCTTTTGTGAAAATTATGGAATGGCAATGATTGGTGATCCTGATGCTGGATCATGTTTTGTGAGCTATAGGGCTGTTTTTATATTTGTAAAGAGAGAAACATTCAAAGCTATCCCAATCCTTTCAGTGAATACTGGTGAAATCATGCAGGTGGTAAAATTTTTTGCTAAGAGACTGTGCAAGTGAAATGTTCACAAAATGAATAACTATAAGCACTGAGGAATCTTTGTGGGTTTTTGAATTTTTTTAAATTTAAATTTTGTTGTTGTTTATTAGTTGTTGCATTTGTTTTAACTGCAGCAATGGCTATATTTTTGTTCCAATGACAAAAGTTAGTCTTTGACTTTGATGAAAATTCAAATTTTAAGAAATGGTAGGGCAGTATGGTCTGTCGGTTGTTTTGCGTGGGGTATTTTAATAATATTTCTTCCCAAGTCCACCTGTAAATATGAAACAGCTCTGGTAGATATTCATTAATGTTTTGTCTTCTGAACTTCTATTTAAAAGCAGATTTGGAATAAAATACTGTTCACTTAGGTGTTTTTTCTTAAAGATCTCTATGATGGGAGTAAGTCCATTGCTGAGTGGTCAGTGACTTTTGTCTTATCTAATGCTAGAAAAGCTTAAAAAATTGAATTCCATTTGCAAAATGAGGAAAGAATTTCATTGAGTTGACAGTTTTCCTCTACATATCTCTGAATTTCTTAACTCTTTAAGGAAAGATATTAACTGGTTCCCCTTTTTTTAATCCTCAGTCAATAGTATAGCAATGGAATTATACTGTTTGTTAATGTCAAATATACTTTGTGCCTTGGTGAAGAATTATAAGCTATTCTTTGAAAAACACCATTATTTCCAATTTTTATAACTGAAAGGCAGGATTTTTGTTCATTTTTGGAAATAAAGTAAATGTTATCATTGGCCACCTTGCATCAGTAGCTCATGAATAGAACTATGATGAGGATCTAAGCTGAAAGGCATTGGTCTTTCAGTTTGACAGCTGACTAACAATTTGGTTTCTGCATTTCTTTGCATTATGGGTGTCAGGGGAGCTTTTGACAAGGTATTAATTATTTTGAATTTTGTTTCAATGTCAGCTAAAACTTTTTATTCAATTCAGATAGATTAGTATTTTTTATTAATGTGTTAATCTTAATGATGGTAAAATATTATAAGTTTACAGCTAAAATTTGCAATAATTGGAATTATATTTTGCTTGCTTGGGATCAGTAGCTTATGTCTTAGTTTTTCGAGTGCATAATCATGTAATGTGTGGCATGGGTGTGTCTATCTTTAAGGTGTGAAGAGTTATTGTTAGTTGCATGCATTTCTTAACCTGTGTGGATCAACACATATGCTAAATTAACTCACTGATGTAGAAAACCTGCACTTTATCAGAATTATATTTAAGGCCATCAGCATTTTTCTTTTGGGTGAAGTTACTGTAAGCAGCTATATGGTGTCTATTTTTTGTTATTTGAGAGAAAGTGGCACTATGTGACCAAAAATGTGAGCAGAGTTACAAATTCCTGTCATTTTATCAACAAATTAGCCAAATCTTGGCCCAAAATTGATACTATGCTGAAGTTGCTGATTTTAATGATTCTTACAAAGCCTTTAAAATGGATTTTGGATAAGGATTAATTTTCAGATGGTCTGAAATGCCAGTTTGCGATGGCAAAGTCGAAACTGCAAAGTTTGAATGTTTATTGTAGACAAAGTTTACTAATGAAAATAATTTCATTACTTTTATAGAAACTAGAGTTAACTGACTATGAAACAAGCAGTTTTCACTAGTTTTGCTCTTCTATGCCCATTTGCTCATTATTGCACACCAATATGGAGAAAAAAAGTAAATGAAATATCTCATTTTCCTGTTACAAAATGACCAGCAGTCACTTTTTGCTCTGATCAGATTGTGGATATGGTCTATTCCTAACTCAGAATTCTGTGATTCTGTTGAATGTTGTTATTACGTAAATCAGTGTGGGCAGGAATTCAGCCTCTATGTAATAACAAGTAACAAGATAGTGGTCGCTTCCGGGAGTGAAAAGCCATAGGCAAGCAGGAGGGAAGGGCCATTGCTTGCCTCTAAGAACCTCCCTCTTTGCTGTTGTTGCCTGTCGAGGTAGAGGAGGAGGAAGGTAAGGTGTGGACATTCAAGGTAAATGTCACTCTGCATTATAGAGCCTGTGCTGCAGATGATGTGCAATGCTTGTGCTCTTACCATAGCCTTATCTCCAATCTCGATGTATCTTCTAAGGGGCAGATGTTACTCCAAGACCATGGGGATCATAGGTGTCGTATTTGTGAGAGGTAGGGTAATCGCCTTGGTGACAAGAAAAGGAGATGGGTAGACGGTCATTGCAGTCAATGGTGCGAAGCTTGGCCTAGAGCTAAATTGCGCAAATGAAAATTCCCTCACATGATCACTGGTTTATCCAAGTCAGAGGAAGGAAAATATACAAAATTGTGCATTTTAATTCAATATTGAATTTTCAAATGAGGCCTGCAAATTGTTGAACGATGTGATTCACGAGCTTAGTTGAAATAGAACCACACTCATAGTCTTTGCCGAGTGCTTTGAAAAATGTACATAATTATGTTTAGACCGGTATTTGAAGTTTATAACTGAATGGATGCAAAGGAAATTATCGGTCCTTCACCATTGAAATGCTTGGTCTTATAATTAAAAAAAATGAGTGCACATTTAATGTCCAATTCTTCTCCAAGAGTTACTTTTAATACCTTCCACTAAGTCATTATCACACAAAGATAAGTTAAAGCCATGGAAGGTTAGCATTCATTATTTCATGAAAACATTGGAAATTGTCATTATTCCTACTAAATGCATGTATGGTCAGTTGCCATTTGTTACTGAGTATCTTCAGGAGGAAACATCTTTTTATTCTATTTCTGAAATGGAGTTAAAATATGTAGGTCTATGGTATTCTTCTAATTCACATTCAATCTCCTCAACACTTTGGAAATTACCTACAGTATCAAATTGTGAGGAATTGAGAAATAGAATATTTAGAATATTTGCCGGCCCCGGTGGCAGCGGGGTAAAGTCCTCGCCTGCTAATGCGAGGGTCGCGGGTTTGAGTTCCGCCTGGGTGGGTTTTTCGCATACCCAGGGCATGGGTGTTTCTGTAAAGTTCTGGTGGTTCGGCCCCTGCGAAGCCTGTTGTCAAGCCAATGGCTTATCAGGATCGGAGGAGCATATGGACCACCAGAATCATCCAAGAGAGAGAGAGAGCAATATTTATTTGTCTAAAGATTATACATAACTATGGGAGATACATATTTTAATATAGGACATATCATTATCATAATAAAAAAGAAAACGACACATAATAAGTGCAATGAGATGGAATTCAAAACTAATAAAGACAGGGTAGTACATTAATAACTATTTATCTCCAAAAATTCATGGATCGAGTAAAATAGCGAGGTCTGTAAAAATTCCTGTACCTTTCTTTTCAAGAGATGCACCTTATCAATGCCTTTAAAGTCTTTGCGTAGCCTATACAGCACTAGCCCCATGGAATTTGGTCCCCTTGCTGTAGAGTGAGTCCACGCATAAGTCCTATATGTAACAAATTGTTTCTGTATCTAGTTTGATAAGCGTGAATATCAGAGTTTTTCAGTTTTTGACTCACATTGCTTTTAACATGCAGTAGGCAGATAAGCATATAAACACATGGTACAGGAAGGAGATTAAGTCTTTTAAAAATGGGTCGACAGGGTGCATCGATATGCTCATTAGTGATCAGGCATATAGCCCTTTTTTGTATTTTGAAGATGCTTTCGGCATGAGTGGATGTACGTTGTGTATGACGTCAAAACAGTTTAGCATCTGCTGGTGCCATGAAATTTTAACAGCTAAATTATAACAAATTTTATGTGATAACAAGATTTTTTATTATGACTTTGTGGGGAATAAGACCAATCTTCTTGGCACTAGACATAACAGCACATCATATCCATACCACTTGTACACTCAAGTATTTAAAATAAAAATTAATTGTCTTCCTTGCATTCTCACAATATAGGGTGCAGTATTGCCCAAAATCTATGCCTATAACTTTATCTCCCTGAACAACCCAAAACACTAGTAATCCTGTCAATCAAAACTCAAGCATATTCCTCAGAGATATTCTTGCACAATGGTCACTCACGTTGAGTGTTGAGAAAGCTTCTTTAACATGCATTCTCTTCTGCATTGAAATCCCAGAATATTCGTGATTTTGAAACATTTAGGGCTTTTTCCTCAATTGTTTTAAGATTTTGATGAGACATGCAGCAAAGGTAAGATAGTGATGGAAAATCAGTCCTTAGGAACCCATTATCATTCCTGGAAAATGATACCATAAAAGAAGCATATTTCTTCCTTAATTTTCAATTGAAGTGACATTGTTGATTAAATCACACGCAATGAGGTGACACTAGCCCACTTAGGTGATTCTCATTAACTTTTTAGCATTTATTTTCTCTTGCCACTAAACAATGATGTTATCCCCCTGCTGCTGGGCTTTCCCCTCTTGAGGAGTCATAGAAAATGATGTATTGACACCCCAATCCATCTTGTCCAGGTTTTCTTCAATGAGATTTATAACCAGAGATCCATCCCTGCCTGCCGATGAGTTATCAGGCCACACATAGATGAGAACGTTAAGTGCTCCTGCACGGTGACCAAGGAGCCATGGGCTAAGTGTGCTAAGTGCATATTTTGATACTAATTGTACGACAATAGTGATGTTACTAGTATTGATTATATCCCCATACTCAACATAACCTATAAAATCATTGCAGTCCTCTACAAAAAACAGCCTTTTTTTCACAATTTTCAACAATTTTTGCCCACTCATTGCAATTATTCTGCTAATTGGAGTACTTTTATTTATCATTTACTAGGTATCTCTTTTGTCTTTCCACACATTAGCTGTCTAGTCATTTGGATCTCAGACCAGTGAGTCATGCTATTATATTATTGACATTCCAGAGTCAAAATGGTGAGACTTACCCTTGTGATTCGACTTTATGGATTGTAAGCAGAATTTCTTCTCTTGGAATCAATGAAAATAGCTGAATAAGATGAAAGTTATGTTATCATTATCCAGCTATATTTTCTGAGTACTTCATCCATTGCTGAGGTCTTTTGCTGTTATCCTCATCTTGCATTATTGTGGCAAAGGGTATGTATCATCCGAGGAAGCTGTAAAAGATCATCTACATCCTCTTATGAATTATCAGACCACAGGGCTCCTGATTCAGAATGAAGGAAGCCATTCCACTCGATTCTGAATCCCAATATTGGCTTGGCAGCTATGATTACAAAAATTGAAGTGATGTGCTGAAACACAAAGCGATAGAGGAAATAACGAAAGTGAATGGCCAAAGTTAAGGAGATGGAACCCTTGCTGAAAAATTACCAATTCTCCCGACACTTCAATGCGAACCTTACAATTATTCAAAACACATATGTAAAACATGCAGGTGATGAAATGCATTCAACTTGGACATGAGACAAAGGGGTTTAATTTTGTCCTAAAACAGCAAGAGACGGCAACATTAATTTGGAGTGCATCTTGCCTACTGCCTTTCACACCTACAGGCAAGGCTTTTGAGGGACCAAGGGCAGTGAAGCATTCCCAGAAATCTACCCACAGATATCTTGACCTTTTCACTTTCTAAATTCAATTTCAATCTAAATTCTTTTTAATGCCTTTAGCCAAAGGATCTTAGGCTAAAGGGATATAAACAAGGCAGGCTGAGGGTGAAAACTTTCACTAATTGCCATGGTCAGGATGGTTACAGTTCTTCTCAATGGCTTACAATTATGCATTCTCAGACAGAATGACAAATTATACTCTAGGAAGAAATGATAAAAAATAAACAACCCAAGATTGAAATATTATCGTCAGGACTCATCTGAAGTTTTAGCTCCCTGACAGCAAGGTATAAGTGTTCTCCGAGTACTGTGCATATTTAATCTCAAGCCTATGAAATGAAAATTTACCGATGTAAAACTTTCTAGATAACTCCAACAGACTAAAAAGGTATGAATCTATAGCTCTTGAAAAATGCATGATTCTTAAACAAAAAACACAGAAATTATGGGCATTCAAACTTGTGCTGCATGTAACCCATTCATGCCACAGCCTTGCGATGTAAAATGAGTACCGTGAGTGTTTCATTCTACTCCTATGTTTGGAACACTCTTGTGGTTTGGAATCACACAGGTATACTTTTCAGATACAGGATTTTATACGAAGATAAATTCTTTAGTTGCGTTTTTCTCGTAAATCCGGGTCTAAATGGAAGAAAGCCATGACACTTTTCCCGCATTCTCTCTCTCGTTTCAGAAAATAATTGCCTCATTTGGATCCCGAACATCAGTCACACGATGTCTCCTTGTGTGTGCTCACTTGCGGCTGATGTCCTCAGTCAATTATTTGTTAATATAGTGGATTGACTAAAAAAAAAATTTGTTCCATACTTGGAAAATATAGACTCAGAAGTGTTCTGTTTTTAAGAAAGATCTTAGGCTTTCCCGGCATATAGTGTTGTTGAAGGTTGTTCGGGCTTCACACCAGCTTAAACTCTCCATCTCTGTCAATGTTTCAATGTAAGTGTTGTCCATAATCATCAGGGCATGCCCTGATGACAATGGACGAAACATACATCGAAACATCGGCAGAGATTGAGAGTTTAGCTCCGTGGGAAGCCCGAACAACCTTAAGCAACAAGTGTTCTGTTTTGCTGGGAATCGCCAAATTTTAAACAGAACTGTATGGTAATTATTATCAAGGTCATAGTTGACGATGCTTCTATAAAGTTGAATAATAATTATGTTATAGTTCCATTTCAAAGTTTTAAACAATCAGTTGAACAGTGGGTTCATGGGTCCTCCATGTGGGGGTGCCACCTCCCCTCAGCCTCAAGCGTCAGCTTATTAGCGAGGTTTAGTGGAGTCAGTGGGGAGGGGGAAGGGAACAAAGTTGGGAAAGAAAGGGAAGGGCAGCTTCCGGCTCCAGAGCTATGTATAGGCTAAGAAGCAAAAAGCGGAATGCAAAACAAGCATTTGTTATTCTTCGCTGGCTATGATTCATTATAATAGAAATACACTTCAGAGCCTAGATTTTCCAAGTAAGCAATAGTTTTTTTATGTATCCACTGTGAAAACAAATAATAGTTCGTGGCCACCTGTCATAACTGGGGCTGCTGCTGAGAGGAAGAGTAATCCCTGGCCGCAGGCTGAGGATAGGGTCCTAGAAAAATTTACGCCATTAATAAAAGGCATTCATTAACATTAAATGGAAAATATGCACAGTGTAAATGTGTCATTCATAGTGGAAGGGTTAAGGGCATGACAGGCACTAAGTGGAGTCTCTTTGCATTCCTGCAGAGGCATGGTAGATTGAGAGATTGTAGATTGTAGACATGGTAGATTGTAAGTTAAGAAAAGATTAGTCAGATCTTGTAGAGATTAATAATTAGAGATTTTATTTAAAAATTTCAACCACAGTGGTTTACGGTGTTCCATAGCTGAGTATTTTATAATCACCCTAGTAGCTTTTTTTGCTAAATAAATGGAGATTTCATGTTTGGGGCATTCCCCTATATTTCCTAGCCATAATCAAGGTAGCTGTTGGACAAATCATAGTATACACGTGATGAAAGTGGAATGAACTAACATGCCTGACTTTCTTAAAATATGGACAGCCGTAGATAATTTCGTGTTAGTTTCAGCATCATGGTATTTCCAGTTCATTGTCAGTTTAGCATTAAGACAAATTCTAATTAATTTTGCTGGCTTCACATTAATTGAGGCAGATTGAAACTTTAACCAATCATTAACCGGTGTTATATGACTATCTGCAATTCCAGCTGGCAGTAGTGCTTTCATATACACTTCCATTACGGTTTTATTGTCAGCATAGAGATGAAATTTAAGGGGATGCCAGTAGAAAGACCATTGATCTTTATTTTATATAGGAAAAAAGACAGTGTTACTCCTGAAATATCTTAATATTAAAGTTTTTTAAATTTCATAAGATGAAAAAAATGACCAATCGCATAAGCAAGGTTACAGAAAGCCAGCCCTTAACTCCAAATATTTGATCAGTTTCTTCCCCTGCTGGTCAGAATTGATCTTCGAATACAATGGATTTCCGTGGAATGGTTGTCGGGGTTCACCTGACATTGGATTGGAACAAGACTATTTTGAGGCTACCCCAACATACTAGTGGAAAGGGTTAATGTGATATGAAGTAATTCACGATGTATTGAAATGCTTAAATGGGAGTTGCACTTTTTCAGAATCCATATCGTGAGAGACTGGAAATTGCATTATTTTCTAGGAACTGGTTCAAATGAGTTATAATTATTTTTCTTAAAATTGTACCAAAATGACTAAAATGGGGTGCTACCTGAATTATGATTGATTTCCCATTCATTTATTGGTTTCCCAACCACAATGTTGCCAACCGTGGGGTTTTTGATGAATGCAACCCCCTTTGATAACTAGGGATACCTGTATTTAGATATTCTGGAGGGATTAATAGAGAGATTAGGAGGAGTCTTTTTGATGCCAGCCTTTTTTTTAATGACTGTCCAAGCTGCCCAGTGGCATACAGATAATAGGGTTTAAACCCCCCCCCCCCCAAAACATGTTTACCTGAATTCGTTTCGTTCGTTTACCTGAACTAACGTTTAAAATTTTGCTTATTGGACTGAAAAATATAGTTTAATTGTCTTCGCGAAAAGATAATTTTAATTTAATTATTGTAATAGTGAATAATAATCGAAATATCATTTTATGACGATGCACATAAATATTAATTAAACCCCCCTCAGATGTCAATCCTGCGTACGCCACTGAAGCTGCCCAATTAATTTTTGGAATTAGAGATATATGTATTTGCAGTTAGCTGCTCTTTTGGCTTTAATTATTTGTGATTTGTATTCTTTCTGTACTTTCGTTGATTTTCAATAGCTGAACTCGTTAAGGTTAGCCTTATATGACCTTTTTGACCAAAGAAAGTTTTTATCTTAGTTTGGAGAATATCTAGAGTGAACCGCTTTACTGTATTTACCCTTGTGTTCCAACACTTCTTGGAAAAATGCAACTCAAAGAAAGAAATAAATTGTTTAAAAAAAGAGATGGAAATTTTCATCCCTGCTATAATGCATAAGAAGGGAAAATCAGTTGATATTGGACCGAAGATATTGAAATTGAATTACACCTACATGATTGTTATCATTAGTACATACTTGGTATCATACGTGAAGCTACCATTAGTGGAAGAAACAATTACATAATATTTCATAGCCTGTGAACAAATGCATAAAATTTCAATTGGTGAACATTGGACCAATAGTTCTCATATCATAAATTGCCCCATAGAAGCTAGTGGAAACTGTCTGCCCTGATGAAACACCGGTTCCCGATCAGTCACTGAATTTGGGTATTATTGGGTCCGGCTCGAATTTGGAGGGGTAATCCTCCTATTTGCCCAAATGCTGTTGCCACTGTCGGCAAGCAGCAGAAAGTCAATGCGAAATGACATTAGCCATAGAACCACATTATACTAAGATACTTCTTGAAGCTAGAGATAATGTTGTACAGTCAAGCAGCAGATCTGGTTGGTTTTTAGGTGGTGCAGTTAAGATGAGCTCAGCGAAGTACATGATCAACGCGGGCTATTAAAAACAATGGTCATGTCAACATTAAGGCAGCACATGGAATATTGTTTATATTTTTCTCTCTGCTCAGAAATAACTCAAATTCCAATATCAATTACAAATTACAAAAAATCAAAAAATCCCTTTTGTGAGAACAGTTAAGTGAAGCTACAACTGGATTATGAACTTGGATTGCAGCCATTTTGAATTTCAATTCAAAGAAGTAGGTAGACATGTCTATTGCAGAAAATAATATGCTGCATTTCATGCATGTAGTAATACCACCATTCTCATTTTCATTCTAACAAAATATACTGGCATTGTGATAGCCTGATATGTTGTACACATTTACCAGTGGCAAATGAAGCCAATGTTGATCAACACGAAGGATTTCAAAGTTATTTACGAGATATAAGCAGTCACATTAGTGTTGTTTGTTTGGCAGAAACTGCACACTGTGGCCACTCACAGTGAATTTATACATTAATCAATGGGACTACTACTGTGCCATTGCTTTGCAATGACAAATCAATTTGATTGTTGGAAAAAGGATAAATTACTTTGCACCATTTCTCCAGTGGAATAGTGCAAAGTAATTTATCCTTTTCCTACAATGGAATTCCACAAAGTATCGGCCGCCACCAATTACTTCAATTTGATTGTTACTCTGGAGGGTGCCTGAGAGTACATTTTCCACTTCGTTCACTGTTGATGTGTTGGAAACCATTGATGGTAACTGCATTGTCACTTTTGAGATGTTGAGTGGCTCAAAAAGAAGTGTTGGTGGTGTTCATAAATAAAAATCAATGGACAGGCACAGGATTAGGCCACCTTTTGGGATCTCTTAAGTTTCTGAAGATAGGTTGCATAGGGATTCACACAAAATGATGCATATTCTCCTTTGGATGCCAGTTCAACTGTTTTGACGTCAATGGATGCTTTATTTTTAATTTAGCTGGACAACTCATCAGGGGTGATGCCTTTCTTGAACCACCATGCATGTAAATGTACTATCACTTTCAAAAGTCGGTCCACACGGTGAGCGCGACCATCTCCGTGTTCAGTTGAAATCGAGCTTCACGTATTGCATACGCTTTCCATGACTTCTGGGGGCCAATTTTACTGCTACGACAGGCACAACTTGAGTTTGTTTTTTACTCGCTAAGAGACCTCGCGTGCCCTTCTCCCTCCGACAACGAATAGCCAAAACAATCCCAACCCCCACTTCCATAAGAATTCGCCAGCCAAAGAACCCGTGAAGTGTTTTTCGGCTGGGACTTTCTTGTGGGAGGACTTCGGCCGGTATTTCTTGTGGGAGGAAGAAGGCGATAATTTCCCGTACTCTCCTTATGACATGGGTCGTCATGGCAAGAATCATTAATCCTGCGCAAAGGGGTCATATAGTAGCCTCATTTGCATGCAGGAAAACTAGTAATTTATAAAGTTACTGTAAATACGTTGCCTAAATCCACTGTTGCAAAATCAGCTCGGAAACCTTTCCTGACAATGAGAAAATAAAGATAATGTTAAGAGATCAGAATTTTTATTTTGCACGTAATAAAAATAGCTGAGATAGCTGTTAAAATGAAATCGGGGAAAGGGCGGAAGACTTCCTCGGTGAAGACCAGTATGGGTTAAGGAAAGGGACACAAAACCCATTTCTGGTGATGAGTATTCTAACATTTATTTGAAGATAATAGCCACTATGTCTCTATTTGCTTCTTAGACTGCTGGAAGACTTTTGACAGAGTACATTGTATGACAATAATAAATATTACTGCAGAAATAGGGAGTACACTGGAAGTTTAGGCACATAATTATAAAACCTCACGGGGATGAAGGGGTATACGGGTAATGAATGACGAATCGGAATGGGTATATGTTGGAAGAGGATTCAGGCTGGGCCATTGCCTATTACCATTGATTTTCGATTGTTCGCTGGCAATTTGGTAATAAATGTATGGAAAGGGATAAAATTGCGAAGGAAAGTAGCAAGTAACTGTTAATTTTGGTAGATTTTCAGATGGCCAAGATTCATTTAGCCAGTCAGCCACGGGACTCGATGTCTATTTCGCAGGTGAAAAGGTGCGTGATATGTGGAATGTGAATTAATCATATAAAGCGCACGTAATAAGGTTTATAAAGTAGTAATAGTCCAAAATGAAGGAAAATGAGGAAAATTCTGAGCTGGGGATACAGGTTACCTTTCTGGGAAGTATAACTACGTCATTCAGTAAAGGATAAATTAATGTTTGGAGATTGGTGTTACAGAGGATTTAAAGAATTGTGTTTGAATAGGAATTTCGCTGTTTTCAAGTAGGATGGAGAGAAAAATAAACGAAAAGTCGATAGGAGATATACGAGAGAGAGCACAAATAAAACGTGGTGTTGCCTAAGGTTCTATAGATTGGATATGACTCAACGACGGGAAAGGGGATATTACGGCAAAGATCTATATTAGATGAAGACGTGGTGATGATAAATGTGCAACTCTATCTCCATAATTGCAAAGTAAAATTAAAACGAATGGACAGTAAATTAAAACGACACCTTTGTGTAAAGTTTAAGAACAAAACAACTGATATAGCCTTCAAACTTATACCATTAATTAGTGTATCAGAACAAAAATTTGGAGGTTTTGGAAAGCCTCCAGCACACACATTAATTACTGATGCAACGATTTTCCATTTTTGAACTGTAGCAAAATATATTACTTGGATACACAGACCATTGAAAATTTCATAAACACCAATAAGGGAAAAATTAACGCCGTGTATTCACCTGGGATGAGTAACTGATGGGAGTCCGATCATTCTCTTGCAATCGGGTGTTGAGATTTATTCAATATTCACTCTGAATTTCCCTCAAGGTAATGACTAGTGATCGGTCACTACTTAATTAATTTTTGAAAATAATCTGGGCATAATGAAAGGAAACAATCCAAGCCTGGAAACGTTAACTCTAAGCCTATTATTTGTGCCACGAAAATATCACAACTTTTTTGTGACCGAAGTCAAGTGCACTGAATTTGGCATAGAGCTTTTAAGTACTCTCACAATGAGGCACACAATGTTTTTCACAGTATGGCATTGCTTTTACGAGAATGTATTCAAACTGAATTTATTAATTGATTGCCTTGCGATTGGATATATTGATTTATCAAACCAATCTATTTATGCTAAAGGATTGACAGATTTAAACAGTTTAAGAGTCCCCGATAGATAGATAGATAGATATCTCCTCAGCAGCTCATTTTTCGTCAGTGCGCGTGAAAGTGTAGGTTGTGCGTTGTGCAGTGAAACAATCTCGTCCAAAGGAGCATAAAAATAGCTACCTAATTAAATTTACATCGTGCGTTTGATACCTTGGATTTCACAAAAATTTCTTTAGCTAGCATCCCCCATTGCGTGACTGATAGCTTCCATAGTCAGAGAGGTCAGTGGAGTTATACTACATCTCCAGAATATATTGCCACCATAGTGAACATATCTTCTAGAAATTAGAGGTTCATTCAGGAACGGAGAGCTGAGTGATGGATATACTTGCAGTGAATGAATCTTTTTGTTTTGTATTAACTTCCTAAACACAGTCGCAGTGCATTTAACAGACCAATAAAAACAATGTAAGACGAATTACAGACTATAGAGCAAAATTAACATTGAAACATGCCTTCGGTGTAACGCCGCTCGAAGCTGATTTATAAATACGCAAAGCGAAGTCATACCTATTTCATCCAACACATATCATTACTGAAAATTATACTTTACGATATTACCTAAAAAAGGATAAAACCCTAAGTAGGATAAAATAAATGCAGCACTATGGCGAATGAAGCTACAAAAAGTGGATTGTAATATATCAGAAATGAATGCGGTCATTTTTGAATGAGTTTTCCTTCAGTGGAGATATAACTTAATTGATTTCTCGCTCTCAGAGAAGACATGCACTCCATTTAGATATGCCTACGATGAAAAACTGTTCATGTATAAAAGATAAGATTTTCAAATAAGCAACATGAAAAATGTTCTCGTTATTTAGAATAGATTCGAACGAAATGGAAGTTGTGGTTTAAACTTAAAGTTGGCGTTCATTTTGCTGCGAAAATTAATGGGAATGAGTCAAGATTTGATAAAGTTAGGAAGAAAAGTGTACTAGATAATTTGGGATAGTCATTTTCAGTATATTACCTATGGTAACAGAAATCCAAAACAAAATGTTCATTCATCAGAGAACAACTTTAATATTTTGTAATATCGCCATTATTTTCAGTTGCAGATCGTAATCGTGACTGCATAGACCCAACCAAATGTTCTATTACACGGGAACGTTGGCTTAAAGAATTCCAAACATCCCGTATGTAGACTTATAAAGTTTTACTCGGTTCTTTCTCCGTCATAATTCCACTCATTCACAATGTTACCCTAAGCATTCTCAATAGGAGAAAGGTCCAGGGAGTTAGCTGTCCAGGGTAAAACGCAAAGTCGAGAATTATCCTAAAAAAATTGCTTTGTGGTGGTCGGTTTGTCGATCTATTTCCTCGATTCTATTTCGATCTATTTCCTCAAGAATTTTCCTATTTTCTCGATCTATTTCCTCAAGAATACAATTAAGCCCGCTACTCGTAAGAGTGAAAAACACCTAACGCCTTTCCCTTTTTCATTCTCCGCCTACCATTGCCTACCACTTGGAGTCAGGGGAGTTGGCTGGTCAGCGATAGCGGGAGAAGGTCATACGAGGGTCTCCATATGAGTCAAGTTGGCCCTTAGTAGTCGCTGAATGCATAGGCAATACCCGAAGTTCGAATTCAGCGAAATGCGAAGTTGGCCGCGCTCACCGCGTGGACCAACTTTTGAAAGTGATAGTAATTTCCCCTGCATACCAACAATGAAGTCATTGGGTGAATCTACAAAGCTGATGATGGTAACGTTCTTTGTCGTTTTTTGACAGCTGTCAGAAAGCCATCCTCATCAGCATAGTTTTGCCACACAATTGATGTAATCCTCTCAGCTTTCCCATTATGATGAGGTGGAAGATGAGAGTCCGTCACTACCAAGGATGAACATGTCATTGTATTTAGAAGTGGGTTTACCTGTTGGATCTCAGTTCAGCATGCTCTCCATTACTACTTAATGATGTTAAAATGGGGGCAAGGACAGACTTTGCATTGGTGAAATTTAGTGCTAATAGTACCTATATTTGGTTTAGTTTGTTCACTTCTGTTTTAAGTGATTCCATGCCTGCCTCCATCTTAGTGACCTGCAACTGTCCAGAATGACAGAAAAAGCAATCTCAAAATAGTTGACTCAACTGAAATTAGAGGTTTCAATTCCCTCTCCCTTAAATGGGAGCACTCATGGCATCTAATAAATGAGCTTGAGTGGTACAAAATGGCACTCGCACATGATTCAGCCATGTTTTTGCATGAGCTACTAGATAATGCTTTCGCATCCAACCCCATCACATTAGTCAATAGTTGTGATATGTGCCTTTCAAGAGTTGGAGTAACTTCCTTAAATATTTGTACACTGAACTAACGAATGTAATCATTTCATTATTTTCCCTATTTCATGTGTGGGACATTCCTTGATGGATCACTCTATTCCATTCATGGAGAAATGTCCTGGAAGTAGCTCTCTTTGTTTTGGTATAAAGTCTAATATATCTGTTTGCTACCTTTTAACCCTTATCCGGGCACCTCAAATCTCTAACGTAACTGGGCAAGCTGGGCCCGTTGGACCCTCCTTGTTCATTTTTTTTTTGCTCATGTGGGGTAACCTGCCAGCAGAAATATCATTCGGAATTAATCAATTAATGCCAATTTATACAAATCAATGTTTTTAAAATAATTTTTAATGGTCATAAATGAAAAATGTACATGTCAATTAGTTACAAAAATTTGTAATCTGTAATAATAATGATTCGTTCTTCATAAAAATGATCTCTGGTGGAAATAATTTAAATTCAGAATCAATTTACTTAAGAGATACAATATATTAATATATACTTGCCATAAGAGTCACTGTAACAACATCAAAAGTTATTATTAGGGAAAAAAACAAAATTTCATCAACAAGCCCAGAGTAGGCTACCCATCAAAACTTTTTGCACTTTTTACACACACGTTTTACGACACTATGTTCATTGCACACCGATTGTTCACAATTGTTACATATTTGTTTTTGTTTACGATGTTTAGAATATGGGCATATATAACATCTCTTTTTTTTATATTAGAACTTGATGAGTGAGCTGGCTCAGAAATTCCTCCATCAAAAATGTCCTTAGCCATAATAATGCTCCTAGACAAACCCAAGTTAGATCGTCTTTCAATGTGGACCTGAACCAGGCTCTCGGATATACTTTGAATAAATAATCTCCTTGAATAATGTTTATCAGCATTCCAATTTGGATGAGTATTCATCCACACCACATACGCTGCTACTCCACTCACATCCAAGCCATTCATGAAGAACGCAAAAGGCCATCGATTTGTGCGCCTTTTACACATGTACCCAAGGGAATCGACTCCACCTTTGGTGCAGTTGTAGTGACTGATAATTTCAGGTTAAGCATTGACGTCCTCCATAATTTTATTAGTATAGTGCATGGTTGATAGGAGAACTACCGACCTTCTCATTTTGGGTACATTTGATACTAAGGTAATATTTTCGGTGAAACCAAACAATGAAGAACCAACTTCACGATTTTTATCGGCTTGAAAATTGCCTGGAATAAATCGTTTATTTTTTTACAGTTCCAACAATAGTGAGGCCATTACTCAGAAGGCTCTGTGTGAGCTCCATATCAGTGAAATAATTGTCACACGTTACATTTCTGTTCGTGTTTTGGTATGGCTCAGTTAGGTGCTGCACAACTCTTTGACCCAAACCAGGCAATGCTCTTTCCCCTCCCTCTTTTCCCAGATAAGGCATGGAGTTTAGAGGGTAAAATGTTTCTGAGTCAAAGGCCCACCAAACTTTCATACCATATTTATCTAGCTTCGAAGGCATGTATTGTTCAAATGGACATTTACCTCTGTAAGGAATGAGCTGCTCATCTACAGTGATATTTGATCCTGGCAGTTAATATTTTTTAAAATTTGAATGTAGCCTTTCCCAGACTTCTCGAATTGGGGCGAATTTATCTTTCTGACGCCGTACTGATCTCGTTGCCGTGTCATCAAAAGGGATAAATGCTAGCAAGAATTTGAATCTTTTCAGTCCCATGGTAGCCCTAAATATAGGCGGTCCATACAATTGACTCCGGAGAACATCATAGTTCGTATGGTTTGAACGCTGGTGGCCTGCTGTAAGAAGCAAGCCAAAAAATGCTCTGATTCCAATACAATCGCAAGGCTTCCACGTACTTTTTAACTTTTTTTATGAACTTACCCGTTCAGCTTCCATATTTGTGAACTTGACAATGTCTACCACCAATAAATCATCAACAAAGAGTGAAAAAGCGTCTATCGGGCTCACTAAAAATTTCCCTGGTGGTAAGACTACTTTGTCTGTTTGGCCCTATATTATGTTGTGAGCTCTAGCTCGCCCCACTGGAAATGGCTGAGAATTCCATACAGTGCCATTCTTACCGAGAAATGAAACCGGTCTTTCAGATTCTGCCGTGGCTTCAGTGTCCGAGAAATATTCAGAATCATAATCACTCACTTCAGATGCAGCACTTTCATTGTCATCTTCATTGGAACTCTCCTCTTCGATTGGCTGGTAATCCAAATAATCGTCACTCGTTTCTCCTACGTTCAGCAGTTTTTGTATGTCATCTTGAGATAAAAGCTTTTGTCTAAAAAAAGATCTAAGAAATAAAAAAAAATATTTTAGTTCATAGAACTTCTCTAAAACTACAAATTACTTCCATAGTACTTTCGACCATTGGAACTTACCTGTTCATATGGTGTCTTCAGGTTTGTGAAGGAAACTTGTAAATATCTGCCGTCACTCCGATGGCCGTGTTACTTTTACGCAATGAGAATAATACATTGAGGCGGTAGTTCCGTATAGAAACAATTTTTTTCGGAATCAGTTATGTGCAACAGCTTACATGCCTTCACGTATGTTACTCAGTAACACTTTGTCAGCACTCTACATCTACATCTACGATGTACCGTGCAAGCCACCACTAAGGTGTGTGGCACGGGGTGATTCCACACCAGGCATGTAGCACTCGTCCCAGAACAAATCAGAACCTCGCACGCTCCCCCTGGCGCTAGGCGCAGGCCAAAAGCAGCCAGGTGAACAGTGCGCAGTCCAACCGGAAACTGGGAGAGTGATACGTAAAAGAACATGGAAACATTCAGAGAAATGCTATAGACACATCTAGTGGTTAAAATTTCTGATACTGTTAATTTATGAATACTACGAGATGCTACTTCATGCAAAGAACAATCCTTCACCAGGATTTTCCAACCCTAATGCATCGGTGAGTGTTTAGTGTGCACCTTTCTCTGTATTCCCTTTTCACCTACCCCTAGTATCTGCCCACATGTTACCACCCATATTACCTAGAATGACATTCTGCGTACAGAATCTAGTTATTTAATTTACACTAATTATATTTTCCAGCCTTGATAGTGAGACACGTGGATATGAGGGTCGTCGGTAGAAACGTCAAAAAAATAATAATTACTTAGAAAAAAGGGCACCAGTTTATTCTTTAAATTAAAACAAAAATAACTATTGCGGGCGATCGGCGAGCCAAGGAAAGGGACAATGATAGGGAAGGGAAGGCGTGCGCGGTACCTGTGCGAGTGGTGATCTGGTGAAGCAGCGTCGGCTCGTCTCTCCAACGAACGCACTCCCCGTCGTCCTCACACGAGGAGTTCGTGGCCAAAAATCAGCCCGGGGTCAGGGTGTGTGTCCCTTTTATACCTAGCCCCCACAAGGCTAGCCCCACAGGCCAGCACAAGACAGTCCTGTTTAACAGGCAGGGTGCCTATGTGCCAAGCGGTGGCGGTGGAATCCACCCGCACTCCGCACTCTTCCTTTCACTCAATGCTCGTCGAGAAGGCCATGACGTCATGGACGGCTCATCCTCCCTCGCTTCTCCCTGTTTTTTTTTAATTTCTGCCAGGGAATTCCCTCGTTGCTCGCAGTACTCTTAGCACAGACGGAAAAAGGGGAAGGAGAAGGAAATGGTGCAAACAGTGGTCGCTCACGCCCGTTTCTTTAAATAAAGCAATAATACATACATTCAAGAACAAGCGCCTCTTCTTACATAACCATTCAAAAACACCAATAGGTCAAAACATAATCATACCAAAAGTTAGAGAAACAATTTTTAAAAAAATCTTCTACACAAAAAAAAAACTTCCATTCTTCACCCTTAGTTGCATATCAACAACAATGGCCCAAAACACAAGTTGCTCAAATAGCCTAAACATTGTCATAATAACAGCCATAGGGCTCAAGTTTCAGGCTTTAACACCAAAAGTTACAATTTATTAATAACAACTCCTCCACAGGGCTAGAACCAAAATAAAACCAAAAAGTTCTACCACACCCAGCTACAAGCAATTTTCCACCAAAAGTGCGGGGAACCCAATTAAAAAAAAATTCCAAACAATATTCCCCAATTTAGAGGACGAGAAACCCCCAAGTGAACGAGAGAGCGAAAACAATCCCACTTCTACTCAGATCAACGCTCTCCACTGCCCCGCCACGCCGTTGGGAAGGGAGGAGGAGGAGATTAGGGAGGAGAAATGAATGGTCTATCGCCGATGAAATGGTTTTATCTGAGATACGTGGCATTTACGAATTGAACCTCTCCGTTCCACGTCTTCTAACTCTACGGTAACCGGACCCGTGAACCGTCTGATTTTGTGTTCCCCCGACCATTTGGGCAATAATTTCCCGGAAATTTTGTTTACTGCAGAGCTTGATGGATGCAATTTATATACCACACTCTGCCCAGCCCTATACGGTTGCTCTTTTCGATTGCGATTATATTTGGTCGCTACAACCCTGTTGGCTTGTTCCAAGCAACGCAGAGCTTTCGCCCACCTAAACTCGAGTGTCTCCTTACTTTCCGGTTGCGCTACATTCTCATCAATCATCCATTGCATGGCTAAAGGATGATTTAACTCCCTTCCAAAAAACAAGCTTGATGGCGTACATTTTGTACTCTCGTGGAAAGCGGTATTAAAAGAAATCGCCAGGGTATGTAGATTTTCATCCCATCGATCTTGGGTATTATGGTGGAAGATCGTTAAAGCAGTTTTCAGATTTCTATTAAATCGCTCAACATGGGAGGGCTTGGGGTAATAAGGGCTGGTGGTGACATGTTTTATGCCCCAAGAAAAACACATATCCTTTACTTCCCTTCCCGTAAATGTTGTGGCGTTATCTGAGACCATCACCTTAGGAAAACCCGCTATGGCGAATACACGAGTATTTAGGATTTTCACTGTATTCGCCGCTCTCATGTTTCGTGTGGGCACGATGAATACGAACTTACTGAAAGCATCAATAACCGTTAATATCGACGTATTTCCTGAGCGAGTACGTGTTAATGGTCCCACGTAATCAATAAAATACTTCTGCCCCGGTTCGCTAGCTATCTCCGCCGAGTGGTATCCCACCATGGTATTTTGCGCTGCCTTAGCCATTTGGCAGCTAACGCAAGACTTCACATACTCTTGAATGCCTTTGTGCATATTCGGCCAGTAAAATTCGTGCGAAATTTTCCTTAGTGTCTTACGGAATCCTAAGTGTCCTCCTATCAGTGAATCGTGGAAATATGCCATTATCATTGGCCGCACCTCACATGGAACATAAACTCTATTACGTTTGCTTCTCCGTCCACGAAACACTAGTAGACCACGACATATCTTAAAATCCCTTACTTTGGCCCCGCTCATCAGTTTATTCTTTATTTTATTGCACTCAAGGTCTTTTTCCTGTTGAGCCAATATCGTCATAAACGACATTGGCAAGTCCTGCAAAACACACACCTGAGGTAGCTCTGCGTGAACCTTGGATTCTTCCTCGAACATCCGAGATAAACAATCAGCGACTACGTTCTCTTTTCCCTTTATATGGTTCACTCGAAACTTGTATACTGACAAACGTAGCATCCAACGCCCGACTTTACCCAGTTGTTTAGGATGACGCCGCATCCACGCCAAGGCCTCGTTATCCGTATAAAGTTCGAATTCTCGCCCTCTCAGGTATTGGTCAAATCTCTCAACCGCAAATACGACCGCAAGGCATTCGGTTTCATAAGTGGCATATTTTTTTTCGGCATCGTTAAGCGTACGACTAGCGAAGGCTATCGGAGCGAGTTGACCTTCAACCCTCTGAGAGAGTACCGCAGCTACTGCATTAGCTGAAGCGTCCGTATGCACGATGAATTCCTTTTCAAAATCGGGTATGCGCAGCACGGGTGGAGAAGAAATTTTCTCTCGTAATTTCTCGAAAGCCTGTTGTTGTGCCCGACCCCAAACAAAACGTGAATTTTTTCTTTTTAATTGATTCAAAGGGGCGGCGATTTCTGAAAACGAGGGGATAAAACGTGCATAATAGCTACACATGCCCATAAAACGCTTCGCGGCCTTCAGGTTATCAGGAATCGGGAAGGTGCTCACAGCTCGAGCTCTTTCGGGATCGATCCTAATTCCCTTACTGGACACCTCGTGCCCCAAGTATTTAATTTTACGAAGGGCAATGGAAATTTTCTCCGGGTTAACTGTCAATTTTGCACGTCGGAGACGAACGAAAGCGTCTTCCAGATGTGCCATATGATCTTCAAAATTTTCACTATATATCACGACATCATCAAGATAATTGAATACATACTTGTACTTAACATCCCCGAACACTTTATCAACTAAACGTGATAGCGTCTGTCCTCCGGTACAAAGTCCGAAAGGCAATCTCTTGAATTCATATAACCCAAAAGGGGTAATGAATGCAGTTGCCCTTCGGCTATGCGCGGACAGGGGGATTTGATGATACGCGGCATTCAGATCTAAAATAGAAAAATACTTAGCCTTACCAAAATGTAGGAAGGCGTTTTCAACGGTGGGTAAGGGGAACGCATCATAGATTACTTTCTTATTCACCGCACGATAATCTATCACTAGCCGGGACGTGCCATCTTTTTTGGGGACCAAGAACGCCGGACTTGCATACGGTGAATTAGATATTTTGATGACATTTTTATATAAGAGGTCCTCCACCTGTTGCCGCATTTCTTTCATCTTAACGGGATTACACTGAAATGGCGGCGTGCGAACAGGAATATCATCCGACAATTGTAAATCATATTCCAGCTCGTCGGTGCACCCTAAAGCCTTCGTTATTACGTCATTATATTTGGCAAGCAACCTTTGCACAATATCTCTTTGCTCACGTGTTAAATATTTGAATGGTCTGGTTTCTTCCATTTCAACTTCCCCATCGTCGACGCACCTTTGGTCAAAGAAAGAAGCTATTAGACCCGGCCTAAACTTAAAGATATAGGTCCTAGTAACAAAATTTAATATCATACCGGACCGATCCATAAAATCATTCCCTAAAATTACGGATATTGGGCATGCCGGAAGAATTAAGAATTCGTGCTTCCACGAATATCCGTCAATTTTAATACCTAATCGCACGCTTCTCGTAACTTTAATGGGTTCACAATCAGCTCCGCAGCAAACTTCTTCGACATTTTCAATTTGATGTCGACCACCCGACGTAGCAATTTTACCCAAGACGCTCTCTGAGATACACGACCGGTAAGCCCCCGAATCCAAAAGAGCGATTGCAACTATCCCTTCAATCAAAACATTTATTTTAGGTGACAAGTCGTTCTTGACGCCCATGGGACGAAATGCCACTAATTTTCCGCGAAACCCTCGTGACTTTATAGTTCCGCGGACCACTCGTTTCCCGGCCGGGCTCTGTTTCTATAAGTGGGAGGTCCCCCGGGAGCACGGCCGCCGCCGCGCCAACCCGGAGGGTTACGTGCTGGTAAATATTCTCGCTGCCTCAACTGTCTATTATTACTTGTAGACTCCATTGAATGGAGCCTGAGTTCTGCCTGCCTATTTCTTTCCCCGAATTCGGGCTCCACCATATATTCTGCTAGTGCTGGTTCCTGATAGGCCTCAGCAACTGCCCGTCTCTCGTCATGATTACGTCCCCAACGCACGAGGTCTTCGAAGGATAACGGTTTAGTTAGTAGGTGCCAAGAATAATTGGGATTTAGGTTACCACATACTAACTCTAATAGGGATTCCTGAGATAAGGGATGGTCGAGTCTATCATTCATGCTTTTCATGACAATCAGATATTCATTAAGCGTCTCATTCCTTCCCTGGGTCCGATTATACAAATCCCTTTTTAGACGCGTTTGATAGTTAGGTACCCTAAATGTTGCCCTAAACTCCTCTTTAAAATGCTCTAAATTGGTGAATTGATTCGCCCAGTACCAGCACCTCGCCCGTCCGTGTAAAACTTCTGGTATTAATTTGAAGGCCAATTCTTCTCGCAACTCGAATTGCCTCAAGAACCTCGTGAATATTTCTAAAAACCCCATAACACTCTCACCGTCATCCCCACAAAACCGTAATTCCCAACGATTTGCGGCCGCGACAAGGCTTTCCAAGTGTCTGATAGAGAATTCTTTATTTTGATGGTCACACACTCCCTGAGAATTCCTTTTAGGAGATTCTACGCCTATTCTACTGTCTCCACTATCGTCGCGATTGAATGAACGAACATACTCACGTAAATGTTTCCGTAACTCATCCAAAGTCCCTTCGGTTGCTAAATTAAATCTGGTGCAAAAATTAACTACTTCGGTCTTTGCTAGCTCGTTTATCCAACTGGTGCCCGAAGGCAACTCGCTTGCCATTTCTCACTCCGAATTCCGTACCTCTACCGTACCGACAACCACGCTCTGCTACCATTTGAGACACGTGGATATGAGGGTCGTCGGTAGAAACGTCAAAAAAATAATAATTACTTAGAAAAAAGGGCACCAGTTTATTCTTTAAATTAAAACAAAAATAACTATTGCGGGCGATCGGCGAGCCAAGGAAAGGGACAATGATAGGGAAGGGAAGGCGTGCGCGGTACCTGTGCGAGTGGTGATCTGGTGAAGCAGCGTCGGCTCGTCTCTCCAACGAACGCACTCCCCGTCGTCCTCACACGAGGAGTTCGTGGCCAAAAATCAGCCCGGGGTCAGGGTGTGTGTCCCTTTTATACCTAGCCCCCACAAGGCTAGCCCCACAGGCCAGCACAAGACAGTCCTGTTTAACAGGCAGGGTGCCTATGTGCCAAGCGGTGGCGGTGGAATCCACCCGCACTCCGCACTCTTCCTTTCACTCAATGCTCGTCGAGAAGGCCATGACGTCATGGACGGCTCAATAGCTAAAGTAAACGGCTTGATTGAAGCTCACACAAACTGCATGTATGTGCACGTCAGCATCCAAGTGCAGCGTGTTGCATGCTGGTGAACACTCACCTCCTGCCATACACAATTTCGTTAGCTCACAAGTGGTTATGTAGATGTATATTTGAATATTCCAAAATAATACTTGTAAAATGACAATATTTTACTATTTATATTAACCTTCTAATGATGTGCAACTGATCGCGTATGTGAAGGGTCCATCGGACCCAGCTTGCCCGGTAACGGAAGGAAAAGTTAAAATTTACCATAACCAATGAAGCAATATTTAAAAAAAAATTTTTTTTAATTTTTCTTATACTATTTTTTCGCATGAACAAAGTCATAGAAGTTCACAGCGGAGGAATAGTTTGTTCTCATGTTATAACCTGAAATAAAGGCAATAGGGTCCGTCGGACCCATCTTGCCCGGATAAGGGTTAAAAGGTAGTACATATACATCTGAAATAGATTTTGGTAGAATTCTACTGTAGTAAATCCTGATGACTAAAAGCAAAATAACTTATTGTCATGAATGCTCTTTTTATCTCAATTGTAATTTAGTACACTCCTTTCTAAATTATAATCATTTTGGGGCAGATATCACAAAAATTCAACTGTAAAGTCATATCTCTATTGTAATATGTGCTTAGAGATGGGCCACTCTGGAAATTACCGAGATAATTTTCATAAATTACCATGGTATATTTCGTAATTTACCACACCCATTGAAAATTACCGTAATTTTTGGTAATTTTCTTCATAATTTACCTATGTCTGAGATAATTTTTCATACAGATAAATTCCCAACATGTTCTTTTAAGCCAAGTCCACATTTCCTGCGTGTTGATTATAAATTTAGGAATGTTCAACTCATTTTTGGAATATTTTACTTAAATTTTAACATTATTGAGTAATGCATTAGAATATTCTTCTTGAAAATTTCTCTTACTTTGACAAAAGAAAGCCAGATTCCGTGTTGCTGCCGTATTTCTTTTTACAATTTTTAAAATTTATAATTGATACCTATGTTGTATTAGTAGAGATCCAGGAAATTTGCGATATCGCGAAATAACACAAAATAATGCGAAATAGGTAAATAAAATGAAATTGAGTTTTTCTCGTGAATTTTACGTGAATAAGCAAAAAAATCGCAAATGTAATGAGTCAAAATCGATTGAAGCCTAGGCCTTCATTGTTTAGCGCTGCTGAAGTTCATTCGTGCTATCTCATTATGATCCTAAGGCCAATAACTTGCTTTTTCGCACGCATATCGCATTTGCTTAATATATATCGCACACTGAACTATATTGTAATCCCCATTCCTTCCTTAGGAATAGCAAAAGAATAATGTACTAAAATTTTAATAATTCAAGTTTCACATAAACAACACCTCATACATTAATTTTATAATATACCGCGATGCACTACTTTTTAGATATGTTTAAAGACCGGTTGTGGTGACCTCTGCTCACCGGAGCGGTGCTATATCTTTGCGCCTTCGGCGCTGCCATTCCCCCCTCGACGTGATATCTCCGCCAGAATTCGCCGTTAAATTAGCAACGGAATCTCTCTTCGATTCCCATTTATCAATCCTCACATTCTTGTAAATATCTAGAACGACGGGCTTTCTCTCCTGAAGAATTAGATATTCTGAATCCATGGTGCGCTGAAAGAAATTTAACAAAAATAACACAGCAACGGAGCAGCGGAAATATAAGCTCACGTGCCCGGAACGCGTCGATGCCGAGCAGTAATTACGGTGACTCATCGTAATGCAATAGACAGCTTCATTGAATAACTTGTCGCAGGAAAACCACATTGGATGCGTTTCACATGGATGCGGACGATCCGCGCTCCGCACTATGTGCGCAGACTACTAAAAATGTAATTACTAGGCTAAAGGAGTTTAATTTTAAAAGAATATTTGAAATGCGGAGATGTCGTTCTCTTCATATAAAACAATAAAGTGAACCAATCAAATATTTTAGCTGTGACGAGATGAAGAAGATGACCGTTTCGCCGTTCTCCTAGTATGTCGCGTATTTTTCTTCATTCTTTCGACTGTAGAAACTAAACATTTACATTTAAACACTTTTCAATTAATGCCTTTTTTGTAGTCAAATAAACAAAGAGTAAAACAATATATTACACGACTCTATGGAACTCCGGCGGAATTTCATGCAAATGCTTAAAGTTTAGCGTTCTACCTTTTTTGCGCTGATAGTAAGTTCCATTGGCACAATTGGCAGCAATGGAAGCTTTCACATGAACGCGGACTGTCCGCACGTGGTAGAGCCATCCGCGTTGTCCCTTCGCGCTGCGGTTCATCCGCACGGGCCACAGAGACAGGTTGGTGAATACTCATGAACGTGGATGGCTTGTGTGGACGAAGCAGGTTGTAGTTTGTTGTGAGGGCTTGGTGAAAGGCCAGTGCGAGTTGTGCTATGGATGGTGAAATAAACACTGTCTATCTCTCTGTCTAAGATCTCTGTGCCACTATAGGGTGCACCCAAAACCGCCTTTGGCGGGCATTTTTCTTCCATTCTTTCACAGCATGGTATATACCAATTCCTTTGATTACACTAGGTTGCACATCGTCCTCCCAGCTTGGCAACCTCAGCACAACTGTGGTTGCGTCCCACGTGGACACTGGGACATATGTCGTCCATGCCAATGTGAAAGGACGAGACGCTCCACACGCGGAGCGCGGATCGTCCGTGTCCATGTGAAACGGGCCTATTTTTTTTTCTAGCATATGGATCGTCGGATATTCGGCGCTCCACTGTACTTCAATGCAAAAAAAATCATTTCAACACACCCCCAGGTCAAGTTTCGTTGTTTCCGATTATGTTTAGTAATGCGTGCTTCTTTCACTGCTTTTCTTGACCGATTGCGATTGGCAACAGCTGTAATTAATACTAAATGATTTTGTTGGATCTATTTGCTACCTGCCTTCCCTCGGCACCCTTTATTGCTCATTCTATAATATTAACGTAACTTGAACCATTTCGTTCATTTGGTTTTATCAGAAATTTAGTACAATCAACATTTTATTAAATATGTTATGTATAATGCTAAATAAAAGTATATCCATTCACAAAACGTGTACCAAAAATAATAAAACACCTAGAAATGTGCAAAAAAAGATAAATTATAATAACACCACCAAGGTTTTCTATAACACTGAAGTCGCATAGTTTTAAAACGAATTTTAGCAAGACATAATACCACTTTCACGGATCTCTATGTATTAGGCATGGTTTAAACATCGTTATTCCCTTTCTATTGTTATTGGCTTTCTTATTTAACCATAAATTTGCTGTCAAATGCTTAAAACTAAACAATACTGGAAAATTACGGTAATTTTTGAAAATTGCCGTACTTTACCTTATGGTGGTAATATTACCTCGGATGAAAATTATGGTTATTTCCAAACCATCTCTAGATGTACTCAAATTTTAGCTGCAGTACTACTCGCCCGCAAAATAGTCGTCCAAATACAAAAATCTTTACAATTCCAAGCAGAATTGTAAAGATTTTTTGCTAGGTCTTCTGTGTCATGAATCTTGACATCTGACATGGAGAGTGGGCAAAAAAATTCAGTTAATACATATGTTGTATTTTGCCAAAAAAATAGTATTTGATGCACTGTGTTATAAACTTTGGCAGAAGTTAAGTGGATAATCAATGATTAGGAACGATCTGAAATATATATTATACCATTATGATTTCTACTGGCATTTGATGTCATATGGTGGAAGTTACAACAAAAAGTGGAGTGTTGAGTGACTGGTGACCATCTTGTTTGTGACTGCGTTGATAGTCAAGGGAGAGGGAGATGTAATGTCGGACGGTATATGGGTGCGTGGAACAAAAACTCAACATGAGCATTAACTGACTTTTAATTAAGTAACATTACAAGAAAAAAATAGGTCTTACACAGGTGATCTTTACTCAGTGACTTATTTTTAGTGACTTACAAGCTCAACACGGTCACCACGTAACGATATATTCACATATCAATAGTCTTGTGAATCAAATAAAACAAAAGCAAATCAAAGCAAAACATTTATCCTACAAATTATCATAAATACAAAAGTAAATATTTAACCAACAACAAAACAAGGAAATTAAATATTTATCCAACATGTAATCATCACAAAAGAGTGATAATAGGAAGTGAGAGTGAATGGGAAAGCATTCATTGTTACATTGCATCCTTCCTATCCATTTGACTGTACTTAACTTTGGAAGTAACATTCAAGGTTACCTGAACTGAGAGTAAATAGGTAGCATTATGGAAGGAGACTTATGAAAAATTATTCACAAAAGCCAGGCAACACATTAACATTTTTTATATGGAAAAGAGGTTAACCAGGAACTGTATTTCATTTCAGAAATAGGGTGCAACTAATTCATACATGCTGTCTACGCACATGTAAATATGGCAGGACAAAAGTAAAAATTTAGTAATCATTGGGCTTTTTTATTCAGTGGATTCAAGGGAGACACATTTTTAGAACATTTTAGATCATTAAGCTTTTGAAGCGGAAGAAATTCCTAATTTTTGTGTATTTTTCAGCTACAAGAGGTTTTGTTTAAGAAATGAACACTATCCCTCTATTCTCACCACTATTCTTGAGCAATGTGCATAATACTGGCCCCGGTGGTCTTGGGGTAAAGTGTTTGCCTGCTAAATATAGGGTCAAAGGTTTTGAGTCCTGCGAGGGTGGAAATGTCACCACTTACAGCACTGATGTTTGTGTTTGTTCATCGCGGAGTTGTGAAAAATAAATAAATAACTTTTCGCAGCCAAAGGTCATATTCCGTGGGACAGCCTCTGCAGCATAAGCTCTCTCATTCCCCTACCTATGCAGACACTCGTGACTGCAATGTGTGACAGATAAGTTATTGTCATAAATCATAAATCTGAGGACTGGTTTGATGCTGTTCTTCGTTCTCCTTTCTGCCAAACTCCTTTCTTTTCTCCTCCTCCTCTTATTTTCATCTCTCCTTCCATTATTGGTTTTAGGAGGCTGTCATGCATTAGAATGTGCCCTATGTCTAATTTGTTTCATAGTTTTTACTGAAAAATCCTTTCTTGCTTACTCTTTGTAAGACTTCTTTCTTTGGTGACTCTGTCCAAGCATTTGATCTGTATCATTCTTCGATAACACCACATTTCCATTGTTTCTAATTGTTTTTTTGTGTGCTGCAGTTGTCATCCATGCATCACTGCCATAAAAGAGTGCATGTCTCATACACATGTTTAGCTGAAGTGCTTTCTTGAGAGCATCTGTTGCTAGCTCTTGGTGGACATCTTCTGAAAGAAAGCCTTCTGTGCTTTGGTTATTCTGCTCACTGTATCTTTCTTGCTTATTCCATCACTGATATATGCCAATATGGCCATCAATGCTAGTACTTAGTGGACATTTTGCTCTTCAATTTCTGATGACAATAGCATTCTTATTATGTACAACTTTGATTGCTCAGCACAGTTTCATTTTCAGAGCACAAAGTTGAACTAGTCTTTGCTTCTAGCACGAAATATCTGTTCTGAACTTGATGATTCATAAATGCAAAAATTGCACTGCCAGTTCCTGCTCAGCTTGTGATGTAGACAATGTCTTTAATAATCTGATGAACAAGCTGTAGGAATTGTTCAAGGCCTTAAATGAGCCGAAAATGTAATATTTTTCTCAGTAGAATTATGAAATCGCTAACTTAACAATTAGATATTCTTCAAGAGGAACTACAGAAAATGTATCGGTTTTGTAATGGATTCTATCCTTTATGTGAAGTGTGATTATGTGTCGTTTACCAGTGCTATTCCCTCTGCAGTGGCTAGAAAGGTGAAAAATTAATAGCTGAAATCATCAATGCTTTGTGTTTAAGTCACAACCACTTCAAAAAGACCAATGATAACTAAGGACTAAGACATTAAACCCACAGCCAGAATTCACTCTTAAAATTAAGTGGTGAAGACTTTTTAGATGGGAAAATTCTTCTTTTTTTCCAGTCTTTTGTCCAAGTTGTCAAGTGGTGAATGTGTCTTCTTGCTTCTTCTACAAATTATTATCTTAGTTTTATTAACATTAATCTTTAAGCTAAATTTATTGACAGTAAAGAAATGTGAGATAAAGAACTTAAAGATAAAGGGGCTCAACATTCTACAAAGTTTTAATGCCAAGTTATTGATTCTTGGAAATTATCGGGTTCCTCTAGTTCAGTAGCAGGTCAAAACATACATAGTAATAAAGAATTGAAAAGTTAGCTCTGACATCAGAGGTAATTACAGTCAACATACTCTGCAAACCATACCCTAATTATTGTTGATGGCTGACAATTTTGGTAATGTGGACTATTATATAAGCGACTTCGGATGCTTATTTTACGTACAACTGCTTACCCCGATCCTTAAATTGTTAACCGTCGATAAAAATTAGGGTAAAAGTGCACTTAGGTGCACACAGACTTTTTGGTCAGGTGGCATTTGGTTTCACTTGAAGTTTGCGAAATTTTTTATGGTCAATGTGACACAAGGTGTGCATTTCCACAGTAAGAAAATTTTAAATGTCAATACTATCTGTGCAAAATAAAGTTTTATTACTGTGAGGCGAGTTTAGCGGAGGTCACCATGTTGCCCAAAATGAGCATTATATACTTACCAATGCCCATTTAGGACGAATGGGAGACAATTGGCATTTGCCTAAGATCAACAAAAGTTACTTAACCCCTGGCCTGTACTAATGATTAGCTGTTCAGGAACTAGCGAGTACTGTACCTATCTAGATGTACTGTGATGAAAGTCATTAAAACCAATAATCTTTATTGTATTTGTACGATAAGTTGTGTTCACATCATCAAACTATTCACTTGAGATTGTTTTTATATGTCTTACACTTTATAAAAGCTTTACGATTTGCATGTACTGAATTGCAGAGATACAAAAATTACGTCACTAGTTGTGATATTTAAATTATAAAATTCATCATTCAAAGGTTTCATTTTTTGCACCAAACACCATCAGTTTCATGCATTTTAAACACAAGGAGAACCAAAAACATGCTTGTATGGTGATGATACATTTTTGTATTGTCCGCAGTTATAGGAGTTTCTACTATAATCCCTTCAATTCAAGTGTGAAAAGATAAAAATACTGAATGCCCTTTTCCTTTTATATGTCGAATGGTATTTTTATCTATCCTAAGTGCTGTATAGACTATTATCAGATTCAAATCAAAGGAATCAAAAATTGAAGTTATTTTATTGAGACATCCATTTTAAATACAGCTATACCCGCTTAACACGAGAAAACCATTAAAAAAACTTGTCATGCCAAACGAATTCGTGTTAAGGGAATACATAGTACATTAAGAAACTGTGCTATTCTTATGTAATATGCTCAAGAAATAATTGCTGGAGCCATGTCATAATTGCGTAAATAATGGTTTTATACTTTACAATATAACTTGCATTGACAAAAGGAAAGAATTTGGAAATTTTCATGAATGCAGTAGAAAAAGTGTGAACTTTACTTCAATATTTAGTATCAAATAATATAAAATTGTCAGTGGGATATCAGCCAGAAAGATATTGCATAAAGATCAAATAAATATTTTCTCGGAAGCTAACATGTTGTATTCTTTAACACCTCTCTTTGCATTTGAAGCCTTCAGTCACTTATGTTTTTGTCTCCGAGAAAATAGTTTTTCTATGTCTTTTCCTTGGCCCATAACTCTTGGCCTGTTGTACATGTTTTGTGCACGTTTATACTGAGACTTTGAAAAATCCTGTTGCCCTCTCATTATGATGTAATTTGGCATCAGGCAATCTTGCTCAGCGTGCAAATTGAGACAAAATTACCTATTTCCGTAGAGAACAATGTTGAATGGACATAAAAAGGCTAATATTTGATATGAACACTGATAAATGGGTTTGCCTGGAGTGCTACTTCCGTTATGAACTAAAACTTTGTGCTTCGGATTCCACAGAGTTTATTAAAGTTGTATGATAGAAGCCAATACTTCTGCCCATGATAGTGATGCTTTAGTTCTGGAACCAAGGTCATTATAGTAATGAAGTGTTAGGAATGTTACAAAGTTGACTTTTAAGTAATGATTTAACTATCCCACAGATTTTGGCTAAAGGATTTGCAACGGCAGCTTCCATTGTTAAGACTGCCATACCTTATATATAGAGATTGAATTTAAAGGGCTGATGAGCCTAAATTACTTGATAAAGATAACTTTGGGTCGTTTCTGGTTTAAATGCTAATTCTAGTGCACTGAAAACTAGAGTGTATGGTATTTGGAGCTTACCTAACCATTATTCATGAACTCCACCAATCTTATTGAAATAGGAACTTAGGTTGTGTCATGTGAATGTATCCGCAATTGGCTTATCATGTTTAATAAATTTGTATTAAGTGAGGGTATCTGTATCATGAACCTAGGGAACATAGTAGCTTAACACATTCCGTGCTCACCATATTTTAGAGGAAATGCTCTGTGACTGACTTTTTGGCAAAAATTTTCAAATTTTTATTTCTATTTTAACCAAACGATCTTATGAGATGTGATGCCAGGACCATGTTTTCGTTCTTTTTTTTTTAAATAATCCCTAATATTTTTATTTATTTGAAATTAAAATGTTGTTAGTATCCTGTCCCATATGATGATACTTTCCCGCAATACACGCATTTCTTTTCTCTATTGTTTCGCACTTTGTTAGTACTGCGGTGAAAACCCATTCGTGTATTATAATTTCGTGAAAAACTCTCTAAGAATAACTATAAAGCGGAAATTAATTTGTTAGTCAGGAAATGATACTTATTGATACAATTTTACATTATTGGTACAAGTTTTATTGCACTAAAATAAATATTACGAGTGCTACCAATATTTCCCGCAAAAGTGTTGTTCCCTACAATGGATAGTACGACTTGGCGATATGATATCCCCTCGAAAATTTTCATTTTACAAAGGTATGTAAATAAAAAGGAAAATTTGAATAAACAAAGAATTATTTTAATTAAGTATACCATATTACAAAATGAAAATTAACAGCGTATAAACATGATTTGTAATTTTTTTATTTACACTGACATAATTTAATACTATTTTTAAGGCAAATATAATCTTATGAAAAATATAAAAGAAACACTTTAAAAAATTTCTCCAGACGTGTCCAAATTTTAACATAATAAACGTTTGTGAAATTCCTGAAAACACTGTAGACACAATCCCGGCTCATCCGGGCAGGCGGGGCAGTAAAACGACGTGTCCTTGCGGACATTCTTTTTGAAGCACTCCCTACACCGCTTCTGCTTTCGTCTTTTCTGTCTTTCGTCTTTGTCATACTGTCGGGGGAAATGGTCAGATAAGCCCTTGGTTTTGGATGAGGCGGGCTGGGATAACGGTTGTCTTTCCAAAGGAGTCGGAGTTTGAGATATAGCCAAAAGAGATTCTATAATTTGAAGTCGAAAGTCGATGAGAGGAATTTTCCTAACATTTTCTATAAATAAAAAGTAACTGTTCAGTAACAGTAAGTTCAGTAGGTGGAGGCCCAATTTTTTGTACCATTTGATGGATTTCCTTTCAATGGGATAATAAGACATCATTTGATCCAGATGATCGATGCCACTCATGTAATTGTTGTATTCAACCACCGCCTGTGGCTTTTTTGACGTACGCCCTCGTCTATTCGTGGCATCAACCATTTGTGCACTGAATTCAGTGCTGATCATCAGCACTTCCCTCTTATCCTTCCACCTTAGGATACAGATTCCATCCTCAGAGAAGGCCTCCACCACCTCACCTTTCTTCAATTTCTGGGAAAGCACCACAGGAGGAATACCTTTCCTGTCCCGCCGCAGTGTCCCCGTCACGTAAGTTTTCCGACTCAGAAGGAATCTGGAAGTGGCTACACTGTTATAATAGTTGTCCATATATATGGAGTGGCCACAATCAAAATGTTTTTCCATTAATTTTCTAACCACCTTCTCCGAATGCCCTTTTCCAGACACTTCTGAGTCGGAAGACCCTTGGTATACGAGGACCTGCAGCGCCAAACCTTTTGCCTCCGTCAACATATATACCTTTATTCCGTACCTGTGGCGCTTTCCCTTCATATACTGACGAAATCCCAGCCTACCTCTCCATGGAACCATGGACTCATCCAAACTCAAGTCACGTGAGGGGGTCACCACTTTGTCCATTGTTTCATTGAATGCGTCAATAAGGGGCCTGATTTTGAATAGTCTGTCTGTCGGAGGGGTGTCAGAGGCATCTGGGTTCTCGTTGAAGTGAAGGGCTTGGAGAATTGCCATGAATCGATCACGCGACATGTGTCTCCTGAAGCAATGCAAATCATATAAAGGATGAGTTTTCCAATAATCTGGGATACGGGCAATTTTGATAATTCCGGTATGAAAAATAAGGCCTAAAAAGCGGTAAAATTCTTCTTTGTTTAAATCTTTCCATCTGGTAATTCTTGCTTCAGGACACACATTGCTCAGCATGATCGATTCTGCAAAGCGGTTAGTTTGAGTGACTATTAGTTCTACGGTCTCATCAGTCAGAAGTATTCGGAAATAATCCAAAGGGAGGGAAGAGGAAGGTTTCGGCACTTTGAGGCCAGGAGTCAAGGAGAAGGGAATTTTGGGTATGTCGGGTTTATTGCATGTCCATTGTCCGGGAGCGAAAGGGGTAGGGGATAGCGGTGCAAGGAGTGCAGCTGTGGGTCCCGCAAGGGCTTCGCCGTTTTCTTCGGGGTGGTCGCCGTAATCTGCCTCCGAGCTACTACCCTCTGAGGCACTGGCAAAAATGTCCATGTCGGAGTCTTCCTCTGACATTTCGCTAAATGCCGCGTAAATATCCTCAGGCCGGGACAATTTTTCTACGCTGCCGCGAGATGTAGATGGCCGAGGGGAGGCAGTTCTCTTAGGCATTTTTTTTTGCTACGGAGCAAGTGAAATATAATGGTTGTAAGGGTTTCGAATATTGCGGAAAACAATAATACATTTTTAAGTAATGAGCCTCTACTACAAAGATGAGTGAAGCTATGGATACGATAATCTAGCAAGTATGAATAAAATATGAATAGGAAAAATTATATTGCAATGTAGAACAAGGACTCCACTAAAGTTATTATAGAAATTATTCAAATATGATAAATTAGTTCAAGTGTAGCAGAAAATAATCTGAGTTATGAAAAAAAAATATACGATGATATCTTATAAAATGAAATTCACTCGGAAACTTAAATGAAATGAGAAAGAAAGCGTTTATTATTTATCGTAAGAAATGTATTACACATACCTTGAATCAGTCCAAAATTAGGCAACCAGCCAAACAAGATATCGATTTTATCGTCAATTAACACTACAAATAAAAAAGACATTATGTGATAAATATTTCCATTCCTTCTCGCAAACTAAATTAAATAAATATACGTTGAACCATTGGTGTAAAGTTTTAAAGAAAGTTAAAATACCTTGCTATAAAATATCTTTCTTATCCTCGTCAACCGCAAAAGGATCTATTTTTAACTTCGCGATGAAGATCTGTAAACATTTTTTTTTAAACAAAGTTATAAAAACAATTGAAAGTAGATATTTCTGTTTTTCGCATTGTAAAATGAAAGTAATAGTTAAATAGATAAAGATAACTCACCTCCAAAGGCGTCCTTGCAGAGCAAAACCAGGTACAGCAGGAATACACAGAAAAACACAGAAAAAAACGAACATAAAAATTTTTTCCGACCTTTCCGCACGGCAAATAGGCGAAGACTGGTAACTGACCCTCTCCCATACCCTTACGCAGGCGGCTGGCGCTCGGGGCGGAATATACCGTTAGAGGGAATCATGACGTAGCCCTTACGTCCTCAGTCACTCGGTAGCGACTGCCATGACGTAGACGTTACGTCATGAGCACGGAACGTGTTAAAAATGATTATATCACGGTGATAAAAAAAATTATATCTGTATACCATTGATTGAAGCTCAAAAATCAAAGATAAACTTTCCTCAAATTTTTGTGTGGGGGGTAATAGTTTTTCAGCAATCAAGCTTTGAAGATTAGAAAATTTCCCTGAATTTTGGGAATTCCAGGAATTTTGATCTATGTATACATATGTGTAACCCATTCAAAATGGTATGATGTAACTTTTTCAAAACTGATTTTTTTGAGTGATTGTTGGGAATATACTAAGGATTTTTTTCTTTCAATTTTGCATTATTACGGTGTCTAAAAATTATTGGCATTGTTTAGTGCTGCTATTATTTAAACTTTTCTATGGGACGTATATAACCTTGTATACTTTTAATTTGGGATTTATTTTTCACAATTGGGATATTTAGATCCCCTTAGAGGAACACTTATATATTTTGTGCTCAAATAACACATCAGTCTTATTTGTTTTTACAAACATTTTTATTAGTACAAATTATATGCATTGACAGTAGTCACATTTTGTATATCTTTTACCTTCCCATTTCTTTTATGATTATGATGTGAGGAAACAGTTTTTAGAAAGTGGACTGTTGAAATATCAACTCAGGCATGAGGTGTTAGTTGATTGTCTCCATTTTGATTTGAAAAGTTGATAATAGTCACTCCTACATGAGAGAATCTACATCATCTACATCTACATACTACCCCGCAAGCCGCCTCATTAGGCGTGTGGCTGGGTACGGGGGGTGTTAGGACACCAGCCGTTTACATATAAAAAGGAAACGCTCTATGAAATTACGCCTTGCATTTATTAAAGTCCCTTATTGTTCGGGGGAAAAACGAATTCCCATACCTATCCGTTCGGCAAAATATCTCTCTTAATTTATCGTTTCTGTCGGACCTGGAAATATAGTGGGGTTCTAATATGATGTTCTCCGTGTCGCTCTGAAAGATATCTATTCTCAATTGCTCAAGTAATCTAAGCCTAGCGCGCAGCCTCCGAGTCTCTAGCGGCTCCCAGCCTAATTCGTTTAACATCTGCGTAACGCTGTCTGTACGCCCGTAGCAGTTTTTGACGAATCGCGCAGCTTTCCTTTGTATTTTATTAAGTTCCCGAATTAATTCTTTCTGCACCGGATCCCATATGCTTGCTGCATATTCAAGGTGTGGCCGGACGAGTGCGAAATAGCACCTCTCTTTTACTTTTTCATCTGAGAATCTTCCCACAATACGCTTGACGAATCCTAGCTTCTTCAGAGCTCTGCCACAAATATTTCTTATATGTGTTCCCCACGATAGGTTTGAGGTTATCGTAACTCCCAGATACTTAACTTCATCTGTCGCCTTTATCTTAACGCCATCCACAGCATATACACGGGGATAGTTGGACGACCTCCGCAAGAAATGTACCGCCGCACATTTGCTCAGATTAAGTTCGAGTCCCCACTCTTGGCTCCACACATGAACGTTGTTTAAATCCGATGATAGAATTTCAAAGTCACAGTGATCATTAATTTCGCGATAGATGACAGCGTCGTCAGCAAATAAACGTATTTTACTGCTAATTCGAGAGCATAGATCATTTATGTATATAATGAACAAAAAGAATAATCATTCCAAAAGCAAGAAAGTGTTGACCGATTTACAGTGTTTTGAAAATGGGCAAAAAAGTTGCAAAATTTGATATGTGATTGTGAACCACAATTCAAAATCTGTTTTTCTGAAATAACCCTTACAAAAATTTTAAGTCCTTTTTGAGTCTCAAGGGAATACATAGTACCTAATTAGTCCCATTGCCAAGTTCCTTCTTTGAATGATATTCATACGGGAAATAGTTCCTTTTGAGGGTCAATATGTGTCATTTTAAACCCTACGGGGTACTAGTCCCGCAGAATGTGAATAGTACCAACTGGTCGAAAATGGGTTTCCAATTGATGAGGTAGGTACTGGTCCCGCAGGAGTCCAAAAATAAAAATGGTACTAGTCCTGCTTAGGCCATAGATTGATTCTGGGACTGGTCCAGGCCCGGTAGCTATCAACTACCTGACCGACTGCATAGTTCACCTTACATCTTATGTCTACCTAAATCGCAACTGAAAGTGACACCTCAAGAAAGTCGTATGTAACTGGCCATTCCCGTGTGTGAAAGTAACTGCGAGAAATAATTTTTAAATGTCAATACCATGATAGTTTGAGGAAATATCATCCAATCGCGATAACAGTTATCAGTAGGGATAGGAATTTTTTGGTGGTTTGAGAGGGAGAAAAGCGGTATTTTGAAATTAGGAATTCGGTACTTTCAACAAGACATTTCTGTGTTTTCACAGTGGCCACAAATTTATATATATACACAAAATACCGATTATTTCAAAGTCTAGAAAAGGGTCACTATAGTTTATACTATAGTTTAACCCAATATGATCTGGGTTATTATGCGACACTTCCCCGTTTAGCCATGTTGCGACTGAAGACAATCACCTCGGTGGCAGAACCTGGAAAAGTGGCACTAAATTGAAAAATAAAATTTAATACATTTCGTGTATTGACATGTTACTTTAGAGAATTTCCATCCTTGTGAAAGTTTGCTGCAGTTACGTGCTTTGAAGATTTTTAATTTTTCCAATTGAGTCTTTCCCAAGCAACCTGACAGTTGTAGAATATGTACATGACCGTACTTTTATCAATACAATAAAATCCATCTTTTTGATACTGGAAAGCCCGGTCTCTTGCGCTTAATTTTGCATTTGGCATCTCAATAACTCGTCAAAATCACTTGAAAGCACAGAAACCAGGAATAAAACTAGGATACTTAACAGTTGTCACTGGAAAACAAACAGTCATTTGATGGAAATGGCCAAAAACTAGAGATTCAAACAATAAAATGAATCTTGGTGCCACACTATAAATAAATATATTGACAATTATATTGATGTCGTAGTTGGCCTTGATTGGTGCTTTAAAGCTAGCTATGCAACCATTGCCATGGAACAACCCCATTGCAATAAGGTCATTCACTATGATGCAAAACTGCAATTGAATTCACGAATTCGGTAGATGGATTGGAAAATAGATTTTCGGTGGAGACAAAATTCTTCTATATTCAGCCACTCACTCTTTAATCAAAAACAAAAATTCGCGAAACTTGCCGCCCACTCAAAAAGTTCGTGACAACATCAGAGATCTGGTTTAGTTTGTAATTCGCTTGCTGGAAAGCGAGAGAAGGGGAATGCTGCATAGCGTCCAGCGTGATTGGACGGAGCAGCGAGTGACTTCAAAACTTTTCATGCTGGTTCTTTTACGTGAAAGGGTTAAGAACCCCAATTTTTCGCCGCCGATAATTCAAAAAGCAGGTGACGGATCAAAAAACGGAAAATACGTCTCTCTTTATTTTTCTAACTCTATCAGAATTGGCATTTAAAAAACTCTTGGCAAACAAGCCCATTGAAATGAAACAACTCAAAGCGGCTATTCACGCATGCACAGTCCGTCTCGTCTTCAAATCCGTAGTGGAGTCTAATTAACAAATCAGAACAAAATAAAAAAATCGGAAAAATACGTGTCTCTTTAGTTTCAAAACTATAATTAGCATTTAAAATCTCTTGGTGAACGACCCCATTGAAATTAAACAACTCAAAGCGGCTATTCACGCATGCGCAGTCCGTCTCATCTTCAAATCCGTAGTAGTGTTATGAACAAATCAGACCAAAATAAAAAATCGGAAAAATACGTGTCTCTTTAGTTTTCAAATTATAACTGGCATTAAAAATCTCTTTGTGAACAATTCCATTGAAATAAAACAACTCAAAGCGGCTATTCACACATGCGCAGTCCGTCTCGTCTTCAAATCTGTTGCACAGGGATTCCCAAACTATGTTCCGCGGAAGGCTAATGGGTGTTCAGAGTAACCTATAATGGCTTTATATGCTTCTACCTAAACGCAATGGTTTAATATATGTGAAGTCCACAAGGTGTTCCGTTAAAATTTCAGGATTTACGAAGTGTTCCATCGCAGGAAAAGTTTGGGAAACCCTGCTGTGGCAGATTACTTAGAATAAATGCGCATATTGCTTTTCCTTTGTTGGATTCACCTCGGAGCGGAGAGCCACCGATCATAGATGCCGATAGATGGTTATTCCACTAATTGTAAATAGAAAGCACCGCGGTGTGATGAGCTGTGTATTGCCGGTTAGCACCGTATATCGAAAGCACCCGATGTCATCCTCCCGCGATTGTTATTGTAACACCAGTTATGCTACGATGAACTGCAAACTTCCGCATACCTCAGGAATATTTGTACGCGAGTTCGTTTAAATCAAATTGAGAACATTTGCTTGCAATTTTAATGTTTTTCTTGCGTTTGAAATGTACTTCCAACCATTTTCTCATAAAAAATGAAAATTCGCATTTTGGGGCACAATTTGCGACATTTCGCGAGTTCAACAGTCATTTCCCCAGTCAGTATGGAGTATGTTGTAACTAACTACCACTCCTAGGACATTTTTGCCTAAATTCGCGAAATTCGTGATCGCAAAATTTTCCCATCCCTAGTTATCAGGCATTAATTAATTGAAACATATATTGCCACATTGGATGAATATAAAGTCAATATTAATGAGAATACATTTTTTCCAATTACCACACGTTTGTTTACATTTCAATGAAGACGCAACTTACTTGCGGAAATGTTACAAACATGAATATACAATAGTGTATTCATAGTTACAAATGTGGAAAGGAGAAAACTGATGACTATACCAATAAAAGCATAATAAAATCATATATAACAGAAATTAATTACTCAAAGCTATCAATGAAGTGTTTACTGGCAGAACCCAAGTCTCTCCGATTCGAACGATCGTTTGCAAGCTTCCCATTTATGCCAAATTTTTGGTCAAAGGATGAACCACAGGCTAAACATGTTGCTATATATAAAAAAATACATTTCATGAAAATAAAAACAAAGGATAGATACAGTAAATATTTACTAAATGAGTATTTATGTGGTTATGGCTTCAAAGGAACTGTATGTTAAATTTGAAATAGGCATTAGGTACAGTAAAACCCCCATACAACGAATTTGTTGGGACCAGAAAAATTACTTCGATGTAGGGGGTGGTGTGCGGGTTGCGTCTCCAAAGGGGCATCCAAGTGTTCCGCGTGCTTTACGATGCAAGTCGAGTGAATATCTCAATCTTGCTTTATTCACCATTAAAACCTTTCCTAGAGTGATGATAAACAATTTTTATTATTTACCATCAAATACCGTGTTATTTTCAATCTGCGTATTTCTAATTGAAATTATTGTTTTTTTCGTCTATTCTGCTCTACGCCTCATCGCTTTCTTTAGTTACGGTCTGAAAGTAAAGGAGCGCCAAAATTAATACCTAAGGATTAGGTATATTTAAAGTGCTCCATAATTTTTCTGAGTATCTAGTCTATATTATTCTTAGAGTGCAATAATTTAAGTCAATATCAAATGGCAGTTTTATGCAGCAATTTTGCTTGAAAGAGCACATATTCCCATTTATACTTCCGAAATGAAACGCACTGTTGGAATCCCATTGAAATACCGGTAAATATCTATGTTCGTGACCAGAATATACTAGATATCGATAAACGACGATGGAATATAGGTGGGGAGAGTTAGTTACCACGAGTAAAAACGTGGCAGTCGGCAATGCATTGAGGTCACAATGGCAATCTCAGATGATAATGCATTGACGATGCCGTTAACGCGTGTAAGAGTCGCACCCCTCTTTTTATGCGTCGAAGTTGAAGAAAAAAATTTGGGGCTTTTTTTTCCTATTGCGAGGTGTTGCGGGACTAACTTCGAATTTTCGGCCATTATCAAAGCCGCTAGCGATATTCTCTTATAATTTACGCGGCATTTTCCATAGGCATGTATGGACCTCGGAGGCAAGTTTTCACTTGTAGCCTAGGCCCTACAATGCTTGCATTGTTTATTGTCCTTTGGAATGTGTGGAGTAATTGATATTCATTAAAACAAAACAAATCCGACCTCGCTACAATTCGTGTTTAGTTGGTAAGTGCGGACAGTCGCACCGAGCTCTGATTTATAAATCCGAATCCCCCCACCATTTTCCTAATGCACAAGTCATAGTCGCTGTAAGTCGCCTTTTAAAACGTGGTTAACTTTTACAAATTATATTTTGCTGTAAACGATGACGAGTGGGAATGCAAACACGTTAAATTCAAAATACCCCAGCGTCAGCCGCGTAAAAAACGAACGATAAGGCGTAGATACGACATCAAAACTTGAAAAAAGTCAAACTTTGAAAGAAATCATAACTGTCTATGGAATTTAAAGCAGTTAATATTTCAATATGGTCCAAAAAAATCTTCAATGAATGACAAAATAAAAAAAATCATGATTTAGGTACATACATAAAAATGGCTGACTTACTAGTGAGACGGGCGTCGCAGTACGGTGGCACGCGCGCGCATGTCCTGTCACAGCTCGTAGATTTTCCCCGAAAAGACCTTCTGTCCCTATTGGTATGAATAGTGCAACCTTATCCATCCTCCATCTTCTAATGCACGATTCCGGCACATCATGCCTTAGTCCGGCAGCGCGGTTTCCTACATCCTCAGCGTCTTTGATGACTTAAAGCGCTTTAATTTTTTCAACTACCGTGAAAGACCACAACTTTTTGCCCTTGTTCATTTTGGAACAACACTGACCTATATTGACGCATGCACAAATGTTAATAGTCACAGAATTCTCTCAGTTGAGCTTAAGGCAGGTGCATACAGTCACTCAAAGTTGTCTGGTGACAGAAAATGAGAAAGTTAGGGGGGTGGAAAATTCCAGTGCTTGCACTTGTTGCGCGGCCAATCGCTGTCCCCCAATTGCACCCCACACGCTTGCCTTGTCAAACCAAGTTTTTAAAGTTATTAGGCAACTGCATCCCCCGTAAACAAGCGAGCGAATGATACCCTCCCCTTGATGACTCACGCTAAGCACCAAGGTCACTCAGCTCTCGAGGGACTTGCCTCGGGCACGATACGAGCGGCGCGAGCCGCGGCCACGATACGAGCGGTGGTAGGCAAGCGATAGAGTGGCAACGATGAGTTTTATGTTCCTAATGTTTGACATGGACCACACTCGAACCCAGCCATGATAGACGTGAGTGGCATAGACGTGAGACGTGAGTGGCTCGCCACCAATCCCAGATATTAAATATTTCTTGTGCCGTTCTTCTCATTCTGTGGTAAAATGTCGGCCGAGAACGTTCTGTCTTCTCACAGTATGTACTGCCATTTCAGATTCTGAACTTATCTTAGGACGAATCACTGCTCGTTTCGTGGCCACTACCACCCTGCCGCGTTATTTCTCTGCAGCCCACCGCTCATATCGTGAACGAGGATCGAAGGCTGGCAGATAAAAAATTCGTGTCAGAGGCGCACCCTAATTTTCGGCTGCGATTTCTGGGAAAAAAGGTATCCTCAAGCAATCGAGCAAATATTAGGGCGATCTCGAGCAAACTTGCCGGTTAACAGACCACATCCATCAAGGTTAAGACGGCAATAGCAATATTTGGATAGAAAAGAGAGGTTACTCCAGATTTTCCTTTTGGGATGGGGACAGAGTAGATAAAATTGGCTCTCATTGGTTGAACACCAACCAATGAAGTTTTGAATACTTCGCCCTCCTAACGAGGGGAGTGTCCGATAAACGGGTCGCAGATCTCGATGAAAATTCGTATGCATATAGAACTCCGAATGCTTTTCACGAATCACTCCACATATGGGCGTATAAATCCAATAGTTAACAAAAAAGGCGTTTAAACATATATAGATGTTATAAAATCCCTATTTATCAGCCTACGGCATCAAGGGTGTGGTCCATTGATTAGCGTACGGGGCTGCGGTGCAGAGGGACCATGTTCGATTCCCGTCGGCGACAAATTTTTCATGCTTACTTTCTTTGTTTTTCCTTTCTGGAATTCTGTTAAAATCTAATTTTTACTTTTCTATTCAAAGTTTTTTTTAACGAGTGGAAATATTTTTCTTTTGCGAATAATATAGGACTTATTTTTTTTTCTTTCCCGCAAAATTTCTTTGTTTCCCCATTCTTTCACCACGCAAACTTGATTTGTTCCTTCATTTGCAAGACCTCCTGTTGATATCATAATTATACAATAATGAAAATAATCTGCAAGTGGTCACTCGCCATTTAAAACACGAGCCTTTCTCGACGAGCCTTATTACAATGTATTTATTTGTACGTCTTTAGATCGCGAAATGGTGATTCGATTACAGAAATTAGTAGATAAGCCGATCACATTTTCCCCTCCTTTTTTCAAAGCACAACAATACAAGAAAACGGGGATCTTTGATCGTGGGTCTTATAAATAATGATGTAACAATTATTTAGACTATTTTATAATTATAATATCAACAGGAGGTCTTGCAAATGAAGGAACAAATGAAGTTTGCGTGCTGAAAGAATGGGGAAACAAAGAAATTACGTTGACTTCGCGGGAAAGAAAAAAAATAAGCCCATTGGTATTCGCGAAAAAAATATTTCCACTCATTAAAAAAAACTTTGAATAGAAAAGTAAAGATTAAATTTTAACATATAATTCCACGAAGGAAAAACAAAGAAAATAAGCAAGAAAAAATTTATCGCCGACTGTCTCTCCCAAAATAAAATCGGATACCGAAAGGTAATTTGAAACCATGGAGCTCCTCCCATTCAGGGGTCCCGGGAATGTAACCCAATATGGGAAAGTAATCTGATACGAAATTAAAAGGGAAAATTGAGCTCCATCCTCACCACCTGCACCTTCGCAAAAGAGGTGGGGCGGATTAGTGAGAGTGGAGAATAGCCCCCCTGATCTGATCTTTTCAGAGTATTTTTCTGTATTAGGTTACGTCTGGCCGGCTGGAACTGACTGGTATTCCCCCTCCCCTCTTGGTGCATTACTCATCCACCCAACTATCACCCAGCTCAGCTAACGCGGAGCGGAGCTTTGGCTTCCCTTACATGTTTTTTATTGTGGGAACCATCAGAGTTGCTGGTTCCCACCATAATAAACGTGTAAACGAGCCTTCACCGAGCGAGAGCGTCAAGTTTCCTTCATGCCCTCTGCTCTGTAGGTCTCGGATGTAAACATTTTCGAAGCCCGGAGCGGAAGGGTTAAGACGCGGTACTCTCCGCTGCGGTTCAACTTCCTGCTCATTACGTAAATGTCTATGGAAAAATTACCTGTAAATGAAGAATGCTACGTTTTTTTTCTCAATAATTCGTTCTAGAGGGGCACTTTTCATGTTTTGGGCCCAAGCGCAGACTTCGATGTACGGAGTTTTCGTAGTTAGAGAGGTTCGTTACGGGAGGTTTTTTTGCGTGTATTGTCCATTGGAAGGGTCCGGGACCGGGCCAATGACTTCGAAATAGGGAGTTTTCCTTAAAATTTCGCTGTATGGGTGTTCGTTGTATGGGGGTTTTACTGTACATATATGCGATAAATATGTAACACAAGGTTTACACGATCTGTGCGCCTTTAAAAATCTCTTGGTTGGTAATTGTTCTGGTCTTCATTAAGGATACAGCCTACAGAGTGGGAATATGTACCGTTTATTTTTAATCTGTGATACAGCTGCACTGGGGTAATGGACTACCTCTTGAGTAAGACTTTATGAGGAAAAGTTTTCTGTAGACTGGAAATATTAAAGTACATGTCATATTTTTTGTGTGCTCTCAGAGTTTCCAGTTATCCAAAATGCGTTTTTCACAATCTGTAAGGTAAACATTACCATTTCTATGATTTATAAAGGGCAAAGTTTTCAATACACTTCTTGGGAATTTGGCCGACAAATTGTTTGACACATCGTCGAGAGAACCTATGTCTGTGTTAAAGGATATTTCTATGTGCCAGGGACCATGAAGAAGGGTTTGTTAACCAATAATGAGCAATTTTCAAACAAATGGGAAATTTTGCAATAGCCCATATAAGCGTTCAAGTAAATGAACTATTCCCACGACGGAATGGTCCAGAGTGGATCCAAAGTATGGCGAGAATTTCTGCTTGAAATGCGGTGGGGACTCGTAAAAGGGAGAGTTCAAAGTTTGTGAAATTACAGATCGTGTCTTGCAGTGTGGGGAGACTATGAACCGGGGGATACCCAATGGGTCACAAACTGTACTGGTCTGCGAGAGTACCGTGGCCATTGGGACTGGTCCAGGGAAGTCCGTGGCCATGAGACCCATCCCATAGGAATCCCACCTAACTCATATCAACTGTTAGCAGAGAAAAGGAGTCGAAAGGGACGAAACATTTTTGCAAGGGAAATTGGACCTGAAACTTCAAGGTCTCTTATTTTAAAAAGACTTGAAGTGCTTTTCATGCATTTACTTTGATGAATATCAAATAAAACTTCAAATATATGGAGTGCTCCATCAAACTATCAAATTTATGGAGTGCTTAAAACTATTTTTTTTTTAATGGAAAATTTTGATTTTTCTCAAAATTTGGAATCTAGCCTGAAGAATGGTTGAATCTGTCAAGCAACTTCACCATTCTATGCTGCTGTTTTGTTAATCTTCCCTGTTAATTGACATTTTACCTTAGTTTAATACAGCTTGTGGTACTGATCATCAAATTTTTGCAAAATGCAACTTTTTTTAAAGGACCAATATCTCGAACAACCAATTTAAAAAAATCCTAAACAATGGCCAAATAATACCCTAACATCATGTAAGAGACAAATAATGCCCAAAATGTGATTTTTTTCTTTTATTGTCTATATGAATTTATCCTAAAATACATTTTTTGAGTGAATTCTTCTTGGGTTTCTAACAGGGTTAGGATTTCAGGTGCTGAAATTTTGATGACTGACCCTGCCATCATCTTCAGGGTGTTTAGTCAATGGCAGAGATGGAAACCTGAGAAGAATTTACTGATACAATTCACCAGAAAAGCACCAGATAGGTATTTTTCATTTCATCCAGTTTTATCCAAGATTATCATTGTGTTTTCATTCAGTTTTTAAATTAATTCTGCTGTTCCAAATACTGCTCAAGAGCTAAGGGACTTTGTTAACTGTTCAAAATCTACTCATAAATGTTATTAAAAATTAAATGTGTTGTTAAAAAAAGTTGAAATACGGATTAAAAATGGCAATTAATGTAATCATTATCTCTACCAAGCTCAACAGGAAGCTCAGTGATGGCTTATTTTTTTGTTTGACCCCATTGGAAATAATTTATGCATATGCAACAGTAACTAAGAGAAGCTAGGAGAACTCCTTTTTCCACCATTTAGATGACCTTATATCATTATCATATAGCCCTGCCATGTGATTAGCTAAATCGTTCCTGTCTATAATTTCATTATGGAATGCTACCTCTTCTGGACATGGAATTTCATCCTGAGTCCCATCTTTCTACTTCAGGGTTGATACAGGCCTGGAATTCCAGGAAAAGTCTTGGAAAATGAGAAATTAACCTGGAAATTTGCTTTTCAAAGTCAAAATGTGATTGTTTTCAGGAAGTGGTTCCATTTGAGGCTGTGTCTGTTGGTGTGTGGGTTTAAGTGTCTTTTACTGAATGAGGCATAGGATCTCTTATTTGGTGCTAAGCAATTAATTATGCCCCAAAGTAAAGAGAGAATGAGAGAGGCAAATGGAACGTTTCAAATGCATACAAGGTTATCCAACGTTCCTTCGTTTGGTTGCCAGTGCGAATAATGCTTGGGGCTGGCAAAGTAGCAGGAAATCTGCCTTTGACTTGGATAATGAGTCCACCACCTTACTGTGTTCGAGTTTCCCTCATCCGTAAGAATAGTATACCATTGGAGAGGAAGCCAATTTTCCCCCAGAGCGATGGTGATGGCATTCCATTTGTTGGGAAACTTTATTCCCCCGGTGGTACATGTGTTAATGTGCTGTGCTGCTATTCTTCACCATTCTTTGAAATAAAAGAATGTTTTTGGAGTGTTGGTCATCAGTTAATGGATCACATGTGTACATCTTGCCAAAGTTTCGAAAATTTATTGTTGATCAACTCTCCAAAAACATCCTTTTATATTTCAGTTTGAGGCTTTCACAGCACTGTATTGCTTGTATTTCCATGGTATCCGGGCTTAGCTGTATTGGCTTATGTTATTGTTATGGTGATGTTTCATAGCTAGTGAAGGCCTCATCTTCACCAGGAAAAGATTCCTGAATAGAAATGCACAAAAATCAGGGTCTTTGATGCTGATTGGCTGCTCTACTGGAAGGCCAACCTGAGGACGGTATAACCCAGTAAACACACATGGCTGCAGCAGCGCTTCACAAGGATGTCAGCGCTGCAAGTGCAGCACATGTCAACTGAAGCGCGTCAGCAGCGTCTCAGCAGCGCTCTCATAGAGCGAATTATCGATAAACGCATCTAATGCGCATTCGCTGCTCGTGTTTGAAGTGCAGCAGCCGCAAGTTGCGGACGCACTGCCACAGCGCTGCAGGTAGTCTTTTGAATAAGGGGAGATGTTGAAAGTCTCAACCGAAAGAGGGAGATATGAATACTCATTCTTTAAACATTTACTATGTGTATCCTTTGTTTTTTTTATTTAATGAAATATATCCTTGATATATAGTAACATGTTTAGCCTGTGGTTCATTCTTAGACCAAAAATTTGGCATAAATTGGAAAGCTTTGACATGAATCGGAGAGACTTGGGTTCTGCCATGGCTGCAGTAACAACACTTCAGTAACTACTGCAGTAACAACACTTCATTGATAGCTTTGTGTAATTAATTTCCGTTGTAAACTAAATTATTGTTATGCTTTTATTGGTACATTCATCAGTTTTCACATTTCCACATTCGTAACATTGAGTATGGGCCAATCCATATTAAGTGGTCCAGAAAAAGTTAAATTTGTTGCTTGGTGATTTTTAATATTTTTACCATACAATTGTATGGTATTCATTATAAAGTAAACATTTGGTATATAGTTATGGAATGACCAATTTTAATATATGGGTAAGTTTCTTTGAATTCCCAAATATTCTTTGTATTCTAAGGCCTGCATTTACATTTTAGCTTAAGTTTACTATACCAAATGTTTACTTTATAATGAATAACTTGTAAAATGAGGTGAAAAACTGATTAATGAGTTATGATAATGATTTTAAAGGCATCAAGCATTACTTAAGAGCAGGGGCGGATTAAGGTCGTTGTTTGGGGGGGGGGCGGTTCACTACTTCCCGCGGCGCCTGGGGGGTATGCAATACATCTCAACAAAATAGAGGTCCGGGTGGACTTCCCTCGGTAAAGTAAAAGAAATGTAGCGCTTGGAACGTAGTTTTGGTGTGGCTATATTATATACAAGAGATGTGATAAATTATTAATTAAATCTATCTGATCAAATTTGAAAAACGTAAAAAAACGATATAAAGAACGCCATTCTTGTGAAGAAGTGAAATGTCTTCCGGGTTTTACACAGTGTTTCCTCGGACGACAGTTTCGGCGGCGTTTCAGTCGGCTTCTTCAGGTCGGTGGAGTGAAGGTGCAGCCATTTGTCGTATTATATATCTCACCCGTTGGAGTCAGGTCTAACGCTTGAGATGTATAAGACGACAAATAGCTGCACCTTCATTTCACTGACCAGAAGAAGCCGACTACAACGCCGACGAAACTGTTGTCCAAGGAAACATAGACCAACGCGGTGCAAAAGGCGGAATACCTTCATCTTCCTACACATCAACCCGCGGCAGCCTACACAAGGATTTCGAACTCCTTGAAATAAATCTTCTTTAATGCTGTACAAAATGAAAATTAGTTGGAATGAAATAAAAATATAAGTACATATTCAGAAAAATCCTATTTTCTTTAATATCTTTATAATTTTTTATAATTCCTAGCTACGAAAACGCAGTAATGCTCGGAAGTTACCGTCATTCGTCAAGGGCTCTTCCAATGATAATGCACCATCGCGTCGTCCCGATGACCTCTGAATGGTATGTTCTGACGGCCAAGAAAAATCACATTTTTAAGTATCAGCTTCAGATTTTCTCCATTTTCCTTGATTTTCTCCCTTCTGTAGCCGTCCAGTTGGCTTGTGTTTTGATTTTCAGGTTTTTTGTATTTTCCAGAAAATTCAGGGCCAACTGGGCACTGCACCTTTGTGATAGACTGTGTGTTGGTGGTTTTCCAGATCATCTAGTTTCCCTAGCAGTTTTGAAAACTTTAACGGCTCTGTATCGAGGGATTTTAACTGCAAATTTGTACCGCAAGCTGCCGTTGATTGGGAAAAAAGGGCAATACCTACAAAAAAGTCCATTCATTGAGGGAGAAGCCACAAGCCAAGGGTACTTTTCATGATGTTCTATCCTCACGTAACGACGCTCTTCCGCGGTTCCCTTCCTATGAGTTGAAAAGGGATACTTGTAGTCGCTTGTGGATGTCCAAGGGCCTTCCAAAAGTTCTGCTTTTTTCCTATCATCAGGTCTTTCCTTTCCTGGTACAATGAAGAGACCTATGTCACAGTTGAAATTTTTTTAGCCAAAGGAAGTGAATAAATTGAAGCTTCAGTCGATTTTTCGTGGCTACGTGGATGGGATTGTAAAAGGACCATTGACTCAGCTTGAGTCTTATTGTCAGTTGTGCAGCATGAAGGCATGATGTTAACAAATTATGCATTTCCTCCTGCTGCTTCTGGCGTCTTTTGTTTTTGGACGCGAGAGAAAAAGCTTCGAAGCTCCGCAGAGGCACTATTAGTTTTCCGCTTTGTACCAGGCCTACTAGAAGAAGACGCCTGTAAACAAAAGTAAACCTTAACTATTCCTTCTGCGACGAGTTGCAAAAAAACATTATAAGCATCTTTTTCTCACCCTGTAGCGTAATACTTGAAAATTATTTTGCTTAGAGAGTCCTCAATTTTACTGCTATCAAAAGGAGAGGGGACAAAACTACGGTGGGTGGACCTCTGACAGCATTTCTATGATAACACAATGAAGATGAAAGTCCAATAGGTTGGTGTTCAATTCCTTGATCAAAAAGCAGATAAATAGCAATGGAGGCTAATGTGGGCCCGAGCTTGAAGCCGGCCTTCCGACCCTAATGGCGAGAGCGAGAAAGCGCAAATAAGTTATGTCTTAATTGTAATTAACCGACTGAAATTACCATCTCTGGCAGAAAGGTTGATCTGCACGTCAGGTATATCACAGAATAAAGGAAAAAGGACGCAGGGTCCTAAATATGTGAAGAACTCTTGAACTTGTCACTCACTACAACTGAAACAATACACTCGCTAGAGCCGGGCAACTGACATGTCGCGACAAGCACGAGAGCAGAGGGTGTCGCATAATAATAGGCAATGCTGTAGGAGGGCGTGGAGACTGTATTCCCCTCTCGCAGACTCACTACGGCTCAACTGCCCAAACTCGCGGCTCTGTTCTCTGCATACATATTAAAAAGGTGTATATAGGTCTGCATACATAGTATAATAGCTTATAACTATTCCGTTACGGCACCGAAGCTTTCACAACACTGTTCATCAAAAAGCCTACTAAAGTACAATTGCGAACAACGAGGATACTGTGTTTGTTCAGACAAGTGGCTTTTTAGATATTTTCCAATTATCTTTAAACATTGTGTATTGAGCTGGTGAAATAAAAACTTGCATCGGAGAACCACCTTGATGATTACCATTTTTCTATTTTCCCGGGAATTACGGGGGGAGGGGGGGCGGTAGCCCCCCGCCCCCCCCTTAATCCGCCCCTGCTTAAGCGGGTACTAAATGGTGCCGTGTTGATGTCGACTTCGTCGATATTTTTGTACTTTTCAATATTTAATATCTTTATAAATAGTTGAGTCCACTAAACAAAATTTTTACTGGTTATTCCTCATTTAAAGGACTGTAAATGGGCCAAATTTCAAATTTTTATTTTTATGCCCAACATATGCCATTAAACTTTGGAAAATTTGATAAATCAAGAAATTTAAAAAAATTTAATAAAAAAACCACTGAAGTCCACAGCTTAAAATTCTGCAAACTTAGAGCATGGCTTTATACCTTTCAAATAAAAAAATTACAAACATTAAGTATCCTGCCTTCCTATGTAAAAAATTGTAAAAATTGATTTTTTAGTTAAGTTATGAAAACTTTGAAGCAATATTTGGACCCTAGACTTAATTTTAGGTCGATACATCACCCGACCTTTATTTAAGTTCATTATTTTTTGAATCGATTGGTTTTTGTTTGATTGTTCTAGGATACACAGAATTGGAGATATTTGCTTTAACTGCAGAACACTGAAATCGCCTAAAATCGGTGTTTCGTTAGCATAAAAATGGCCATTATCAGGAAAAAAAATAAAAAAAATGACATATTTGTATTCACAATAAATGGTAATTTGTATGGTAAAAATATTAAAAATCATCAAGCAACCACCTCTGGACCACTCACTATATATGGATTGACCCGTATACATGCATATTCACTTTCGTAACATTTGCGCGAGTAAGTTACGTCTTCATTGAAATGTAAACAAACGTGTGCATTTGGAAAACATCTTGTTTATTATTATTAATATTGGCTTTATTTTCATTTGATGTGGCACCATAGGTTTCAGTTAATTAATGCCTGAAAACTGATATCGTGATTGGATGGTACGTTTCCATATAATATCACGGCATTGATATTTAAAAGTTAGTTCTCGCAAACACATTTACGCACGGGAATGGCCGTATATATACAACTTTCAAGAAACAGATCTAGTAGTTGATAGTTGGATATGGCGTAGATAGTTGCGTGATAGGCTTAACGTAGATAGATGTGAGGTTGACCGTAGGTAGATGCGAAAATGAAATTGAGTCTATGCAGTCCGGAGATACCATCTACTCTCGGTCCTTGAGTAAACTATTTTTTGCAGGTTGAAGCGATTGTGACACGCTTGTGCAGCGCTCCTGACGCGCTTGTGCAGCGCTCCTGACACCCGTTAGCAGCGCATTCGACATTCAAAAAAGGGAAGTTTAGGAGTGCTAGGCACGCTGCAGAAGCGCCTTCGTGATAGCTGCAGCGCTACCGCGTAGCGCATCAGATGCGCATCTGCAGCATTTTGTGTTTACTGGGAAATACTTGCCCATTTCCACCAGTTGGCATTCGAACCTGACCTGAAGATGTGGCCTGCATTGGCTACGAAACGTTATCACCATCAAGATGACCCAACACAGAGAAACCCAGAAGCCATGGAAATGCCTCTGCATCCTATTATAATTAAGTGGTCAATAACTAGCTCTCGTCAACTTCTTTGAAATGCATGGTTATGAAAGAGTGGATATTTTCACTTGGAAAAATGAATATTTTTGCCTGGAAAAGTCCTGGAATTTCATAATCTGTGGTCTGTAGCAACCCTGTACTTGCTAATTACAGTGGTCGTTGTATCATTTATGATAGTTGCTTGACAGCATTACCTATTTTGGATCTTGCCGTTTTGAAGCAGTGATGCCTGACAGGCAAGTAGCGATGCATTGCCCCTTTTCGTCAACTTCTCACTTAGATTTGGAGCATTTTTCCTTGTTCTGATGTGTGTAGCCACAGCAGGATAAGAAATTGTGTTCACTGAGGTGAACTATCTAGCCAAGTACAGCACTATATCTGGTTACTTGATGGAGACCTCCAACTTAGCACCACCCTCTCTCCTAGTGTGCCCTCAGCTGCGTGGAAACACAGAAAAATAAATATGTTTTCTAAAGTGTGACCAATGTTGAATAAAATGCTAGTTTGCAATAACAACAGGGGAGAAGATGTTTAAGTACCTTGTGGCATACCTTTAAGTGCAATGGATTAGAATGCATGTCAAACATCTTCAAAGCCATCATTACATCTATTCCCACTATCTCAAATCTCTCCTTGAAACTTAAGTTCCATCAGGTGACTAAAAATTGTGTCTAGACACATAGAGCAAAGGCCTGACCATTTTCTTTCTCCCTTGCGATAGTTGATATGTGACAGAAATTTCACCGATTTTTAATTTGGCCAAGAAGAAAAGACTTACGATAAAGAGAAATCATTTCCAGCACAATATGCATAATTATTAGAAAATGTGGATTAAAATAATAAATTTTATACGCTCACGGCAACAAATATGTGGTAACAATATGATTTTTGAAATTTACCTTAATCCCTTGAAAGCCTTTTACAAAAATAAATTGTTTAGTGTCTACACAACTAAAGACTCACATCTGCTTAAATGGGTTAATGGTTTGTAATGAATCTTCCAGGTCTTTTTTAAACTTTACTCAAGATTTTTCAAGACTCTCACACTTATTCACCATGCTCAGGTATGAGTGACTCCAAATTACACTAATTTTATGATATATGTATCTTCTTTTTTATTATATTTTCAATTTCTTTTACTCTAGAAATTCAAAGCTGTGTACATATAATAATAAATGTTAAGCCTAATATCTTGCTCCTTTAAGAAATGCTATCTAAAACCTGTAATAGTTCCATATATTTAAGATTTTATTTCCTTTTTTAGTATTGTGTCATGGGTGAATTTTTATTGTAAAAGATGGTCTACCGATCAAGGTAGGTTTAGATGGTGGTAAAATTGCTTTTACTATTCTTGCACTTCTGCAAGAACTTACCTCCTTACATGATTTCTTTCTCAAGCTTAGCATATGCCCTACCTTCCTTCATCCCATCCATAAAGCCTATTCTTTTTCTCCCATTTTTTTGCTCTCTCGAATGATTCTTGTAGTACGTAAGCCCCTGCGATCCCGATAAGGCATTTGCCTGTATTTCAGATTTCTCAGGGGCCGAACCACCAGAACTTGACAGAAACACCCATGCCCTGGGCATGCGAAAAACCGAACCATGGGGGACTCAAACCCCCGACCCTCGAATTAGCAGGCGAGGACTTTACCCCGCTGCCAACAGGGCCGGCATTTCCCAACTTACTGAATGCATTATCCTAATTAATGGTCTTCAGCAGCCAACTACCCCTTACTACAATCATAATCTGCCTTCTCCTAATTTCCTCCTGCAGCTTCCTTTAACCCATTAAGTCCCAAGCCCTAAAAAATTACTTTTCCGTTGAAATATTTGGTGAATTCAATCGCATGAGTTCCAATTATGGTTAAAATTCTGTTTTTAATTTTTTTAACATTTTCTATTTAAACAATATAAAATGTTGCGTTTTCGCAACGTTGGGAATTAGGGGTAGCAGAAAAAGAGTGGAGCAGGCTTTTCAAATTTTTCATTTTTTTCAGTTTTTTTACCCCTTTAATAATGTACATATTTATTTAACATAACCATATTTTGAAATATAGTTACTTAATGTTTATACCTATTTATTTATCTGTGGGAAAATATGTTGTTACACTTTATATCACTGATTTTTATGAAAATCTGCAATCCATTTGTGTACAGGCACTTAACAGTTTTTGCTCTGATATACTGTTTGCGAATTACACATTCTACACCTCTTTTTTACGTTCATCAGTACGCACTATTATGTGTCCTATATTGTCCAATCTTACAGATATTGGTAGATTTCCCTGTGATGGTCTTCCAAAACAGCTGTTCGAAGTTTTCTGTTTCTAATTCCGTATCTCCGTTACCAGTTATTGCAGGTTTTCCTATCTCACTTTGCAACAATGAAAATACCAAAATTGATTTATAACTCACCAGGGAAATGTCAGATTCAGTAGATATTTTGTAAATTTTCCGTGAATGAACCACTGCGCTATCACGTGTGTTTGTAAAAAGTGACCACCACCACTTTTTTCCTTTGATTTTAGTTCTATAATTCGATAGTACGTTATCATGAAGGTCTACACCTCCCATCCTTTTGTTGTAGTCACTAATTACATTTGGTTGGGGTATTGAATCCATTTTTTTTTTCTTTTTAGGGTTATACCATTTTGTTTTTACTCAAGGATTTAGCGTTCCCACATTAGTTGCAACTTGGACTATGGCATTGTCATGCTATCATATCAAGAATATCTTGTTGGATTCGTCAAGCGCTGAGTGTTACTCTACGGTCATACGAACCTTTTTTGTCAAATCTCACATCTTTGGTTACTTTCAAGGGACAATCGGAAATCCGGGTCTCCCGTACAGTCCCAGTGGCAAAAGAAACCCATATGTGAAAGGATTGACAGCAGTGCATGGCTAGTAAAGAAATTGTCAAAATAGATTTTGTGATCCTTTGGATTTTTAACAACGCTTAGCAAATTTGTTACCACTATTTCTCCAAGAATAAGGCCATCATTAGGTTTAGAAGTTGCACCAGAGTATGGATGAAATTAGTAGAGAAAACCACACGAAGATGCCAAGCAACACAGCTTAAACCCAAATATAATAGGTTTCCCACGAATAAACATTTTACATGAATGACGTCCAAAATAAGGTACCATCTGCTCATCTATTGAGAAGTTACGTGAAAAGATTCCGAATTGGATGAAATTTTAATTGATTTTTTTAAATAGTGGCTGAACCTTTGCAAACTTATCATTCAAATCAAGGGTATCACTGTCAGAAAAACTAATGTACTTCTTGAAATCTATTACAGGATAAAGCTTCTCTGACAATTTTGACACTGTCTGGGTCTCTGCTTCAATAAAATCGGGACTGATATAGAGTATGATACCCCGTCAAAAGGAGAATGCCAAAAAACTTTCTGAGATCGTTGCGGATAATTTAAAAATCATGGTTGTTTTATCCTTAGAATATTTAAATGAATAGGATATTATCATATCCATCACCTTATCGTAAAATAAACAACTGAAAGAATTCAATTGGGGTCAAACTGCCTAATGAACATTTTAACTTCTTTCGAGATTCTACTTCGTTGCACTAGGTGAATGATCCGTACTTAGGCATACGTCTCACCCACTTTGGAGGCTTTTTCTCCAAGACGGGAGCTTCCGAATCGTTTTCTGTTAATGTCTGAGTGTCTTCATGAACTAAATCAATGCTGTGGTGCAGTTCAATTGTCCCCGCAACATTACTCTGAAGCTCTCCGGCTCTGTCATCTAGATCCATGTCTTCTTCATCAGTGAGGGGATCTAATGCTGGTGGGATCAGGAACAGCATCAGGAAAACTTCCTTTTTCCAAATCATCTGAGCTTAGTTCCTCGAGCACCGATAAAATGTCAGTTGCTTCTTTTGCATGGGCATTCAGAATAAGAGGATAAATTGTAAATAAGTTCCTACTAAAGTGAAACGTAAAACGTGTCTCCCACCACAGATGTAGTACTAAATGTATATGAACAATATCTGAGAATGAATACTTGCTGCTATACTTGACATCAATGTAACAAAAGTTACGTTCTCATTTGAAATCCTCACTCCACAAAGCTATTGAAGATTCCTATGTAGCTATGTCCCAAAATTCACTGTTATGGGAAACGAATACATTTGTACACCCTAAGGCCCAACGTTGCGTTTTCGCAACATTAACGCGCAAGTAAGAAAATATAGGTTTATATAAAACACAATTACTTCATCTCGTGACTGAACCTCGATGATACATTGTTGTCTTATTTAATCACCTCAACGATTAAATATCTCTAAAATGTTGGAAGAAAAAAATTAATGAAAACTATCCTCGGAAAACGCACAGGAAAGAACAAGTTGCCCAGGAAATAAAAAAATTACTAATAGTGAAAAATTATGCAAAAAAATATTATAAGAAGTGTTAACATCTATATAAGTGGAACAATGAAAATAATTTCCCATAAAATATAAGAACCGATGTAAAAAAATTCGCAAACAAAATGTTGCGTTTTCGCAACGTTGGGACGAAATGGGTTAATCACCCAACATGCAAAGAACTTCTTTGTTTGTCCTATTAGTCTTTGTATGTGCCTTTATTTCCATTGAATCTTCATTTACATCCTCACCCACATCTCCGCTGTCTCTAATCTACTCTCATCATCTTTTTTAGTGTTCAGGTTCTGCACCATGCCACACTATGCTCAATATTAGGGCCTTCTCTAGTCCCCTCTTAAAAACCTGTTATCACCACTTCATGCTGTGAAACTTTGTTAAACATGGGGGTTATGTTCTGCAGGTATGATTCATTACATGAGTCTGCATTGGAGAAATCATAAATCTTATGGAAATGAGAGGGTTCCATTCCAAGACGAATAAAGAAATACACTTTGGTGGTGGTTTTTAGATAATTTTTAAGTGCTCATACATGAATTCAATCCATTCTGGCGTAACTTTGTGGAAGTCCATTTTCAAATAATGACAAGGCCAACTATGTTTAAATCCACAGAGTATTTTATTGATACAACTAGTTTCAACGCTACAGCGTCATCATCAGGTACCTGATGGTGATTTACACCAAGAACATTGAACGAAACATTATTGAAAGGTACCTGATGATGACGCCGTAGCGTTGAAACTAATTGTCCCAATAAAATACTCTGTGGATTTAAACAAAGTTGGCCTTTTAATTATTTGCTCATACATATTTATTTGAGAAGAGATTAGCTGTGAATTTCAGCTGTAACTTTTGATCGACAAAAAAATGTTTAATTAGGGAGTGTATTTAACTCCTTCCCTGATGGTTTTTTTTTACAAAAATGGTCAAAAAAAGTCATATTTTTTATTTCAGATTCAGAAGCATTTAAGGGAGGAAAATCCGAAAATGTTTTCATTAATTTTTTATTCCAAATAACTAATGATTTATTCAATAATTTCTGATTGTTGCCCCTTAACTTTAGAGAATTAGGCCACCTGCATATCGGTATAACTTTCCTTCCCGTAATCCCTTGTTAGACATCTAAGGAGGAATACATTTAGTTTATATGACAAATGTATATACTTTTCCAACAACGTTAATGTAAGCTATTAATTTTAGTCCGTAGTACATCAAGAAACAATATACAAACATTCATGGGAGTTAGGCAACCCGCATGACGACGACTTTCGCTCTGAAAATGTTATAACAAAATTCATTTTATAACAAAAATCAAGAAACTTTAATTCTTTTACTTGATTCTCATTGAAGAGAGCTGGAATCCCTTTCCTCAGTGTTCCCTGCGAGTCAGTGGAGTGTGAAGCGAGCAAGTCGGCTAGATCTGGAGATGTATAAAAATTATCCGTCGTCAGACAATATCATAGGCCAAATAATGGCTTCATTAGAGTCATCATCACTTTTGAGGACATTGGTAAATGGGCAAAGTCTTTATCCTACACAGTCCCCATTCCCGTGTAAATTGTCTCTGACCACACATATCCAGTTCTCGATTCACTTAAGGACAAATATTTGCCAAATGAAGCTCTTTCCATAGGGATGAACTGCCACCACCCCAGTCTTCCCTTGTACAAGAGCAGGCTCTCGTAGATGGTAACGTCCGTCTCTGGTGTATGGAGTGCCTTGAACTTTTTCTCCAGCTTCTGGCAAATCGACCATATTTTATTTATTTCGGCGTTGGGGTGTGTTTGAGAGTCAAAATCGTTATTATAGGCAAAATGTAAATATTGCCTTATTTTTACAAATCATCGGTAAGACATTATTCGTCCAAAAAAGGGAGAGGAGAGTTTAGGTCTCGTCGACCAATAAAACTCAGTATCTGGCTTCCTCAACATGCTTTGTAGCATTACAAGGGCAAAAAACACTAATTTCTGAGCTTGTCACAGCTCGCCACTGATTTACGCTAGCACTGCATGGCCCCGATTTTTCACGCAAAGTGTTACTGGCACAGTGATTAGTTTCCCAAGTTATAAAGCCAACAATTTGATCGTTGAAAAAATTATTTTAGGGAACCACAGTCGGGAACCAGGTCAAAGTTCATCGAAGAATTACCTTTAAAAAGAAACATAGGTGGCGCCGGAGGAGGAATCGTTGAAAGCATTTCCTCCCACTCCACTTCCTGCGAGGGTTCCGCTGCGCCTTCCGATTCGGAGCTTGTTTCTCCGGAGAGAGTGGACTAGGAGCCGGAAACTTCAATGTCCATAACCTCGGAATCACTGCTGGTCTAACACTGATTCCTTTCCGGAATCCATTGCTGATTGCCTAATTAATGTTACCAAGCAAAAACAAAGAATTTGCCGTGGAATTCACTCATACTACACCGCTTGTACTAGAACGAAAATGTTCGAACTAAAAATAGAATATTAGCATCGGTGGAATTTCAGTGAAAAAGTGCGTGCGCGTGAAACCGGACGCCAGGTTGCTTAGTGGGCCATCGGTCCTAGAGCGGGTGTTTGTTTTCTGACCTCAGGAAAGCGTCAAACATGACAATAGAAGACATTACACGTTTGGGATTTATCTCTATCTCTTCTTTTTTCTCCTACTCATGTGGGCTAGGGTAGAACATATACTTGCTTTGGTTTGTATTGAGAACGTACGACTTTTAGATGTCTTCATCGTGTAGCTGTTTTCGTAAATATGTATCACTACTTCCATCAGTATTCGAAATAGAAAAATAGGGGCTGATGAAATAACATTCGCAACATATCTAAACATTTCCCTGTTGTCGCGTTGCATCACATTTTCATCCTCAATAACATCCGAATCAATGTTCGTATGCTCAGAGAGGCTTGACTCAGAGCCAGAGAGTTCAACATTGTCCAATTCCTCATCAGAAACATCGACGGTCGAAACACTTTCGGATCCACTCTCCATAACGGTAAGATTTGTATTCCAAAGAAAAACAAACTTCTGAAGCAACGAAATGATATCACCAGTTCAAGGGAAACTTCGAGATGTGCACACTACAACGTACATACGATGAATAACTAACGCGTCCTAAAATTTTGCGACAGCTAGAAAGAGGCCGATGGCAGGAGAACCAAAACATATTCGCCGAAAGCGAAGTATCAGTAAATGAAAGAAAAATCTTTGTCCCTTTTCCCTACTGTAATCCGTTTTCCTAGAGGTAGCGTCATAAAAAACCATTTTCACAAGTGAAGAGAATAGGATGGGGGAAAAGAGCATGAGGGATCTGAGAGGTGAATAACCCGGGGAAAGAGGAAAAATAGACTGAGTAACAGAAGATTAGCAGAAATTTGTAGAGGATGTTCAATGAGAGACCTGCAGACGGTCGGAAAATGCGAAAGACTTCCGACCACCTGTTTATTGCCCTTGCGCGTGATCTTTCTCGCCCGGGTGACATCAATGCCCTTCCGTGCCCGACCGTGTCTTGCTGGCTGACCACCCAGTACGGTGACACACGCCAGACGTCAGGGGAGGGGAATTTTGGGAAATACCAAAGGAAGGGTGGTAGAGACCCATCGAAGAACCAAAGACAAGGAGCATCAGAAAGGGTACGTGAATGAAGCCTAAGCGGCGAACGTCCAGCAGTGGTCGGTCGGTGAAGCATACACAGATACCAAAACTCCAGCATAAATAAGTAAATAGTATACAACTAATACGTAAATATGTATTACAAAGTAAACAATAAAAAAATCGGGAATGCATTGTTGGTCATTTTATAACAGATAAGGATTTACTGAGTAACAATTGTTACTTGAGTCTTCTAGATCGAATGCAATTTAGCGATAATGCAGAAAGGAACTTATGACCCCATAGGAAGATTTCGCTTCCAGGGAGCGTAGTTCCACTAGTATTCCGGTAGGATAGATAAATAAAATAGATGAGATTTGTGAGAACTGATAGAATATAATTCTCATAAGTAGATAGAGAATAGTAAGTAATCGTGAATAAAAATAATACAAATCTAAAAACAATCCTTCAATCATTATATAAATTACGTTAACAATTCCATAAGCAAGATTCCAACTGTTGTACTTCGGGATATCACGTAGCTAAACTTACAATAATCCTACTAGTAGGCAAAGCGCTTGATAAAATTGAATGTTCATGACCCTAAAACGTTTCCTAACATTTATATTGGATGAAAAAATAGTGCGTAAATTTTTATATACGGAGGGTAATTTTGGTGCGTGAAGTTATTTTTGAAACCATAATACAAGTGAAAAGCCATCAAAAAAGCGAGAATACAGAGATAGGCGTCCATACATGACATCTAGCGGCGAAGCATCGAATTACTACGAAGGGGGCGAAATATCTCGTCCAAAACAGCTAAAGAAGAGAAAAAGTAGTGTAGGACGAGATATCTCGCCCGCGTCAGGTAAGGGGTTAAAGCTCATGAGTGCCTAATTTTATACTTAGCTGACTCTCAATGTTATCAGTCTTTCTCTTTACCCTAAACCGACCGAAAGATAGTTAAAACTGCAGACAACAATGTCAAGGGGTTTTTTAACCCAGTGCTGTCAATTTTGACTTCCATGCTACTTGACTTGGAATTTCTTGTGAAATTTTTTCTTTGCTATTTTTCATTATTTGTGCTCAAAATATTGGTTCGAACTTTCACTGTTGGTTAACTTATGGAATATAGTTTCAAGTTTATTCATGCCATTTTCTTATGCACCTTGTGTTTGTCTGAAAATTTACTTCAAAATTGTCCATTTCTTCCTCCATAACAACAGTAGTAAAGTTCATTTCCTTTACAAACACAGCGTAGGTTTTAAATTGAACTAAGGCTTAGCTTAAGTTATAAATACAAGAATTACAATTAGTTTTTAGCTGGTGTATTTTCACCTCAACCTCTCCATGTGTGCCTAATGGTGGCTGCATGGTATATGCATTTTGCACGCCACATTGAAAGATTTATTTTTATTTTATGCAAAAAATTAAATTTTTTCTTCTCATGGAATTTTAAAGGCTACCCTTCATGGTGTCCTCATTAATACATGGGTATGTATTAATGAGGAAACTTAGCATACACTGACACTTTGATTCCTTGTGTCTTTCTGTTATGTAATGCATAACACATCTGATGCTTTCCCAGTGTATGCTGGAAGTGAAGTCTCCTTGGTATTTCCACCAGGTCGAACTCTCCATTGCTGGTGATGTTTTGATGGTTGAGTCATCCATTGTCTTCAGCCCTGATCCTAAGTAGACAACTATTAACACTGCTTTTTGCTGGAATCTATTTTGTTGCTTGAGGCACAATATTTGGGAAGGTTTTTCATAATGAAAACCTTTTGCAGTTTTCACTCTGTGAAATTCAAACCAACCTAGGTTTGGCTGGTTGAGTGGACATGGAAATGAGAGATTAACCTGGAAATTTGCTTTTCCAAGTGAAAAGATGATTTTTTTAAATTAGTGAGGAATACCATTTTAGTCTGTTTGTTAGTTTAGTTTGTTTGTCGGTGTGTTAACAGGTTTTTAGTGTCTTTTTCTGAATGAGGCAATGAAGCTAGAAGGGGGAAAAGTGGAGAACCCATAGCTAGACCGTCTGTTTGTGGGTTCTCCACTCTCCCCCCTTCTAGCTGAACTCTTCCTTGATTCAATAGAAGAAAAAAGTTTCAGTTCTGACAATCAACATGTGAAAAATGTGGATCATTGGTTCCGGTATGTAGATGGTATTCTCTGCAAGTGGACAGGGACTAACCGCCAGCTAGACTCCTTCCTCATTTAACTCAACACACTTCATCCTAACATTTCCTTCTCCATGGAGAAAAAAGTCAAAGGCACATTGTCAATTATCATCAGAGAAACTTGACATAAGTTCTCCATTTACAGAAAATCCAGTTATACCGACCACATAGTTCCTAATGATTCCATTCACCATTTTTCTCACAAACATGCTGCCCTTCACTCGATGATCCACCGCCTCCTACACATCCCCCTTTCTCCCAAAAATTTCAATATGGAACTTATGACAATCATTAATATAGCCACGAGCAATGGGTACAACCCGAATCTAGTGCACAGAATACTATTGCAAAAACAGAAAACAATAACCATGAAAAAGATTTACTCCGCTCATCCCACAGAACAGAAAGACTTCAAGTGGTGCTCTCTCCCATTCCTGGGAGATATATAAGATTTCCAATCGCCTTCCTACCTCACTTAAAGCAGCCTTTTACCCACCATTAACCCTTTTCAAGCTCCTAGTTAAAGGTAAAGACAAACAAGAAAGACTTTTCAAGTCAGGCATTTATAAACTTAATTGCAATGGTTGTAACACTTCATATGTTGGTCTGACAGGTAGAAACTTCTTGATCTGCTCCAAGGAATCACAAAAATAAGGATTCCAGCTCCCTCTTTGATTAGCACCACCTCCTGGAATGCAACGACAAAAGCGATTTTGTTCCCGAAATTTTACACATCCTCTCCAAGGGATTAAAAATGGATGCTCTCGAGCAAATCGAAATAAGAAGGCACTTGGCACTGACCCTAACACGACCCTTTGTAATGAGCAATTGTTTCCGCAGTCCTCCCCACTCCTTTCCGTAAAACTAACCATGAGAAAAATCAACCATTCAAGCCACCTGTCTGCGCCCACACTTCCGAGCCACAGTGTAACCACATCCTCCCTCACTCAAACCAACCCCGTAACTATGACAGCAAACAACAGTCAATACACAAAACAAACTGAGAATTTTTACCTGATGATGTCGTAGATCGGGGCAACGCATTCTACCCTTAATAAATTCTGTGGAAAAAATACAAAGTTTATTGTTTAGTATGGATATTTTTTAGCAGTTTAAAATTTGTTGACTTTTGCCTTAATTGACGCACTATTCGACATGGTTTCACTTTATTTTTGGAATAAAAAGTATTGTTTATTCATTCGAGAAAAAATAGTAAAAAAAACTTTATTTTACTCTGAACAGATAAATCAATTAAAAAAATAAAGTTCTCAAATGATTTTTGCCGCATGATACGTCCTAAAACAGGGGGTTATGCAAAGAGATTCTTCACAACGGGGACAGTGATGCCTTGTCTCTTTTCTCAGGTTTTTTCCTCTTGCATCTCTCTTTCAGCAACATATGTAACACTGTTTTGTTAGAATACCTTTCTTTTCTGTTGGAGGGATTACTTCCGGAAAATACCTCTCCGTCGCTCCTTCCTGGCTGGTGGCCTAAAATCCCCTTCCTAATGCCCTTGTGGTGGCTCACTAGTAGAGACCTGCAACCGGGCGCGAAATACGGTCGACCCTTGCCCGACTCCCTTGTTCGGCCGAGCCTATGTTAGCCTCTGCCCGAATGACGTAGGCACCCGACCGTGCCCGTTCGCCCGGGTACCCGTGGTCCTACCGGGCTCCCGGCACGCACCCTCACCCGCCTCTGAAAGAAGGCGGCGGGCAGTGGGGAATGCCCATTTGGGATCCGCAAGGCGGCCGATTTTTTGGGTGAAAAGAGTGTACCGAGTGCCCCGTGGGTGGCCGGGCGCCCGGCCACCCACTGGGCACCCGGCTCTTGATCGGGCACTCGGCGGCGAAAGGCAGTCATGTCAGTCGGGATACTTCGGAAGTTGTCGTCAAAAACAGTTCTGTGCATTCGTGTTTCAGTTTCTCTCTATCTCTCGCACATAGCCGGGCGAGGGATGACCGTATATCGCGCCCGGTTGCAGGTCTTTACTCACTAGGTGGTGTGGACATACCCGCTTCCGTCCTCCCCTCAGCCTCCCCACTTGAACTCAAAACACTCGGAAGTTTTAATTCCTCCAACTCTGTCGGAACAAGACACCAATCTATGAGGAATTTATAACTTTTGGCAGTATCCTTTATTTTTACATCTGAGAATGGAACTATGAAATGAGTTTTATAAAACCTTAAAAGTGAGAATGAATACATTGGTTGCAATTGATTGATACGTTTTGTTTTTGATTTCTGCAGTGGAGATATGTGTGATGAGGTGGTGATACGGCATGCAACTTGAGATCCCACCGTATCAAGCTAGCATCAAGCTTCATTGCCCATCTGTATTCTCAGTTCTTTGCTTATCATCATATCTCTGTTGGGTAGTGGTGATCTTTCAAGTTTATTGTGTTCAAATTTCATTTCAAAATGACGCTGAATTTTGGAGCCAAATAAAGCATAAGGTTGGTATTCATTCGAGAGATATTCAAACAAATGGGCAGTTACTAATGAGTTGTTTTGGAATAACAATTTGAAACCTTTATGTTTTTGTTTCAATAATTTTTTGATAGCAGTAAGAGAATAGCGTAAGATACTAAGTTCGATCCTTGCAAAACGGTAATTATCCTGGAAAACCAGTTTCAATTTTAAAATACAAATTTATTAACTTGGGCTATACAATTTTGTTTTTCCACTAAGACATCTTGAAATATTAAATTGTTCCATATTCAAGTTTTCGGTAGTTGTTTCTTTACCTTATTTATTAAGAAAAGTTGGTAGGCCTTTCCTGAACTTTGCCTTGCATTAGGATGACTGATGAGTGGTGTACCTTGCTAACAACATACCCAACTTGTGAGTGAGAGACCTGGGTTTGAATCCCAATGAAGTCGGATGAACTTCAAGTAGTGGATTTTTCAACTCTAATGTGTTTTTTTTATCTCAGAATCCCTCTCACCAAATCAATGCCTCTTAATGGATTATGCCTTGGTTTGTGCAAATTTTCTCTTGTCTTTACTATTAAATGTATTCTCAACTGAAATACTCCATAGGAAAGTGAAATACTGCACTTGCTCCTTGCCATTTCACCCTACCATTATATTTGTTGCAGCCTTTTGACTCCTGAAGAGTATCATTTCCTGTGTTGGGAAATTACCCAATGTAATTGGGGTAGATAGCAATTATTTGTGCAAAAACTAATCAATTACAAGAAAATATTACTTTCCAAAAAAGTAATTGAGTACAATTATAAGTAGATTATAGTTACTTGAAAAGTAATCGCTGGCTCTGGGATTACCACAGTATTGAATCGTACGAGCATTACACTTCTTTAAAAATCTATAATTGTAAATTTTCCAGTCCCCCATGAAAATGAGGATGCCTTGTGGAATGTGCCTTATACATATATCCAGCCACGTGCATATTCCAAATCTCATATGTTTTGCTGCATTCTTAAGAATGTTGCGATCAAGGTTCAAAATGGTGGATATTGGGATTGTACTTGTTTGACTCCTGCATATCGGGCACCGGATATGGGGTGATAATTTCCACAAGCCGTGATGGGAGTGGAGAAGAGGAGAAGGCATTGGTGTCGTGATGACTGATGAGAAATGAGAAGAAATACCTTCTTATTGCTTTAGTCTGAGGGCTTCCTTGCTGTGGTGCTCAACGGCCGACTCAGTAACAAGAAATTGAGAAAATATTCCCACCTAGAATAACTTGGGGTTATCAGATATGTGGCAGCCCGATATACTGGTCGTCAACCGATTTATCCATCTTTTTCTGATATATCCAACAATAAAAATTCCGGTATTATTCATGAAAGTACTAGGCACAAGAAATTGTGGCTACCTATCCATTCTAAGGAATATCAGGGAACAGATCATGATAAGCTTCTGAGAGGCAATGGCAAAGCTGATTTGTAAACTTTCTTGTAAAAAAAATGTGAACAATGTGACATAGTAGTGTAGATGAATGAATTTTGTCTCGCAAGTCTATTATAAGATTTGAGCTAAGTAAGCTGAGTACTAAGCTAGGATGAGAGCCCTACCAATTTTTGCTTCTGTCTGCTGACATTCTATCCTCGCTGAAATGCATTCTATTGAATGCAGTGTAAGCATTAAAGCTCTCCCACGAATCACTCATGCTCTCATTTCCGATACAGTTATGCCATTCTCTCTGCTTCAAGGATTGAGTATTCTCAAGCATGCATCCATACTGTATTCTTACCTCTTTGTCTTAAAATATTTCAACTTTTCCTCTCATTTTCATAAAGTAAACCCCGATTAAAACCTAATGCTAGTGTTTCGTCAAGCATTCTAAGGTGAACGAGGGTGGAAAAAATTAGACTAGACCAGGAATTGAAACACGGACCTTCCGACATCACGCTGGATGCACAGACCACCATGCTATCTAGCCGACTAAGAAACAGTGGAATCGACGGGGGGTTTATAGTAACAAACACCAAGGAGCAGCCCGTAGAAGATTATTTGGGGTTTAACGCAGGAGTGAGAGGGAGTGGATTTTTCAGGATGTGGGCTAGAGGATGGGAGTAGGATAAGCCCTGTGGTGTAGTAGGAATCTGCTGGAGAGTAGAAAGTGATTCCTAGTAGAGTGAATGTCTACTCATCAATATCTGTGCAGAAAGTTTACCATTAATTATGTAGGATGCTCAGAGTTAACTTTTCTGAATCACACCCAAAAAATTTTACTTCTACTCTGACAAAGTGATGACAATAATTATTTACTCAATTTTTGTATACTTGTTTGCAGGTATGGAAAAGAAGTGCATTTGTAAAATCTTTAAATATACCTTCCGGACAACTGTATATGGGTTAAAAGAGAGGACAGCTGGGTTTAAGGGAGAATTGCCTAGAAAATCGAACTTTTGGACTAAATTTGAACAATTACAGCGATGTAAGTTTTATGACCACTTGAATGGAATTTCGGAACATTAGTGTACATATATAAATGAGTCATTGCACTGGTACCAAAAAACCGAAAGAATGTTTTTTATTTTTGCCGCAATAAACCATAAAAAATGCCTCTTTGTAAAAATAATTTTTAACTTAAAAGTATGTTATTTAACCACATTTTGCATATAATCAAAATTTATTGTCACGCAAAATATTTACTACTCATTTCTTAATTGTATAACATATTTTAAATTTCATTCTAAACATTTTCTATGTGACTAAAACATGTTTATATAAAAATCGACCGTTTATTCTGTTTTTTTCTTTTAACAAAATCTTAGGGGAAACGCGGCATACACTCAGTGAAACACATTTTATGCAATCCATAGGAAAGGAGCAATTTAATAGCATTAGAACAGCGGAACTCCATGTAATTTAGGATAGTAACTCAAAATACATTTCACCCATAAGAAATACATTAAATCTACAGCTCCCAAAGTTCTCGCCATTTCTTGAGCTAAGCCCAGCGCTGTAGTCGTGTATGAGAGTTGTCCATCTGCTATAGCTATCCCTTGCATTACACGTCTCCTTCCAAGGAGCTGTCAAACAGAAGGAAAGGCTGGGTCCTAAGAGAGAGGATGGGTCCTAAGAGAAAGGATGTGTCCTAAGAGAAAGGATGGGTCCTTTACTCTAAGACCCCAGCGGACTCTCGAGACTCTCTGTTTGGGAACATCCAGAAAAGAAACGCAATGGAAAGGGATGGGTAGTTAGTTAGCTCACTCTTGGTGTTTTAACCGTAGCAATAAGCCCTTTGAGACACAAGCTGACCCTCTCTGCTGGATGTTTCCGAAAAGAAATAATACAATGGAAGGGTTGGGTTTACCCACTTCTCCAGCCTCAGTGTTTTATCCAAAGCAAGAAGTCCGTCAACCCTTTCTGGGAGGGAATTCCCCCGAAAATGTCCTACATTTGCTTTTGCGCTGAGTTTTAGGAGTCACGTAGCTATATCACCTCAGTCTTCAACTCTTGCTTCGAGTGGTGCTAGTCGCATGCCAGTATCACCATGAGAAAGTATGTGTGTAATGCTGGAAGGAAGAGTAAGCGGGCGAAAGCAATTGCTGAATCTTGGGCCAAAAGAAAGGATAGGCAAAAATGTAGTGATTTGGCGGAGATGCCAACAAACACCGACGGAGATGACTTATAGTTGACCATTGATGCAGAAGCAGGAATTCAAAATTCTTCCACGTTATCGTAAGCACATAATGAAATTAAAAAATATTCAAAATATAAAAAAAATCAATAAGAAAATTTATCTTGTAGCCTAACTTGATGCACGATATTGCAACTATTATCCTTTGGCTAATGCCTATCCAAACTATAGCAAGAGTACCCATTGCAATGGAAAACCATTAACGAAGGACATGTGGAAGGACCCTTCCCACGTTCTTCCTTTCCGAGTCTAATAATGCTTTGGCGAGGTTTTTCCACCTCCTTTGACCACTGAAAGCAATAAAATATAAAGAGGTGGGTGTCACCCATGTGGGAAAGAAAATGGTCATTTTCTCCCCTCCACCACGCCAATGCAGTCCCTTCTAGGAAAAGTGCGGCAAGATGTGCGACTAAAAATTGGAGTGAGAGAGTGTCTGAACCCGGTCAACCCTAGTGTCGCCTTCAGGGGAAGAAACTTACTACTTTCGAGGCAATAGGCCCTTAAGTCTCTCTGCATACACATACATTTATGAAAGAATGTTTGCATTTGTGTGTGCACATGCGTGCCTAAGTTCATGAGAGTCATGCTCTATGTGTTATTATTTCAGGGTACAGTGACTATATAGAGATATTTTTGGTCCATTTATATGAATTTTCCATGGAGACTGTGCAGAAGGCCATGTGTATGCAACTCTCTCTATGAGGTACCCATAGGGTCTCTTGTTTTAAAAGTTTGCCCAACCTGTTGTGCTGAAGCATGAGTGGTAGAGTTGCTTGGCAACGTGAGTGGTGTGGCCTTTGGTGGAATATTGCCTGAGAGAGCAGCTTTTGGATTTTAATTATTATTTAAACTGTAACTGAACCTAAAATAATTTTTTTCCACTCAGAAAATAAATTTATGCACTCGAGTGTGGTGACTCTGCCGGTTAATAAGTGAGCCAGACTTCCAGGAACTTCGAATTGTGGAATAATGAACACTTGAAAGTGCCTTCAAAAATCAATTAGAAAAGAAAAGTAATGTTTCCAAACATTTGTTAAAGTCAGGACGTAAGAGTGATTTAAATGTTAAAATTTTAGAATTTTGTGACCACAAGCATTAGTTTAACTCATTAGAATAATTAGAAATTTAAAAAATCTTGCATGACCCTGATAGTACTGTTCTTATGCCTGGTTATATAATCTCTGGTTAAATATTTCCTCATCATGGAAACCAAAGTTGATATGCTCTTTCATCCATATGAGGGTTAGATAAGTCAGATAACCGACATCCTCATGTAAAATACAAACCACTAACCCTCAGTTAACATCTTGTTAACAAAAAAGACTCTATGGTCTTTTGTTTAATGTAAACCAGACATTATAAAACCGGGATTTAATGAATGTATGTTTCCTGCTACGTCCCCAATTCTCACAACCTTGAGTCAGCTTCCCTCAGCTAATAGTCGTCTCCCTGAGAATGCCCTCCTCCCTCCCCCTCCCAGCCGGTTTATTCAGAACACCCTGAGACAGACCTTGAAACCCCCCGTCCCACCTCCAAGCATCCTTCCAAAAGCTCTACCATCCCCTACCTATCACTTCACTTCCCCCCTCCACAACCATATAAAAGTACACAATACTTTCGTCACTAAGCACCTGATGATGCAAAGGCATTCAAATATGGATTTTGCTCTTTTGACCACTGTGGATTGTAAAAGTTACAGTAGTTCAATTCCGCAAAAAACTTTTCTAAGAAAAGAAAATACATATAGAACAATGGTCAAAGGAGTATTTGTTCCTCAATTAATATAGAAAATCGCAATAGGAACTTACATGTTGGATAAAAACAAGATGCAAGCAATCATTCAAAGAACATTGAATGAAATTGCTATTTCCCCTAAAATCGTCTGGTGAAAATGAGATTATTAGACTTGTGGACCTTTGATTCCTATGTGAGTGCAGTTGATTGAAGAATTTTTTTCTGTCCAATTCAAATGGATTTCTCTAATTTCGAAGAACTCAAAGATTTCTCTGGTTTCTTCTTCACTCTCCTCCATAGCAGGCCTGTAAAGGCAGTAAAATGCGAGTAGTCATTTTGGATAGCTAGGTCACCCTTAGTAGAACTTGAAGGGGTCACTAGCTTTCTACCAATCGAGTAGGAAGCAATGCATTGAAGTTTCATACAAGCTTTTGTGAAGGCTGTCAAGTGATTTGAGCGCACCAAAACAGTCAAAGTGCTTGCTGCATTTTTTTTCTTATCATAATTACCAGAACTTTTACTCATGGTGAAGAAAATCTTCACGCAGAATGAGAAAGGACCACAAAATCCATTGTGATAAAAGTTCTTTGTTTTGTGTAATAAATCCAAGTGTCTGCTTTTTGAAATAATTAATGAATGCTTAAAACAATGAATTTGGTCATGTTAGTTTGTGGAATTCTCTTAGCATTTTTTTCATCTTTATCTTGGTGCCATAATTGTCATTAGCACCACCGTAAGATATCAGGGAACTGCCATCATCCTATAATTTCTGTTTGTCTCTTGATTCACATGACCTGCCCAAATTCAAAGAATAAATGGCATTAATGATCAGTCACTTGAAGGTTGGAAAGTTAGGTGACAGCTTTGTTTTACTCGCACAATGGTACACCATTACACTAATTATTGTTTCAAAAGTTCCACAAATTAGTCAGCCTCAAATTTATTTACGAAGAGCAGGATAATGCTCAAGTTGTTTCACTGTAGAGTGATAGTGTAAACTATGATCTCAGTGTGGCCAACATGAAGAATAGTGTTTAAGCATTTAACTGCTAGCCCATTTCGGGTGGGATGTGCCAAGACTGCCAAGACTATTTTCAGGAAGTGGGCAAGATTCCAGATTTTGAATTATTTCTAGTCCTTAATTTTTTTTAATAATACATCTTGTTTTATTCCCCCGATGTTGAAGATATATTTGGGGGTTAGAATAATGGAAGAATTATGTGGGTTGACTTTTAAGTTTTAGAAAGGAAAAAATAACAAATTTTGACACATGTAAAAAACTCAAAATTCTACATTTATTTTACATTATGATTAGAAAAATAATATTTACATTCAATGAAATAGTACTCCTTATTGATAACATTTAGTTTATTTAGTTTTCTCTCTAGTGGTATATTTTCTTGATGATCAATTAATTTTTGCAAGAGAGACAAAATATTTTACATGGCTGTACACTCATGCTCTCATCAGATGATGCACACGTGCTTATGGAAGCATTCACCATGAAGGCCTTTATTACATTTACCACACACAGTTCGGGGTATTTTTCCTCTTCCCTTTTTCCCTTTTATACTGCACACACAACAGTGCTATTTTGACAATTTTATAAGTTTTTGGACAACACATGTCACTGATGATTCAGGTTGTCTGACTCTGTTTTGCTTTTCTTGTAGCCATTCTCCGTCAAGTTCCTCAATTATCCTGATAGTAAAATGTTGCCTAATAATTTCATTCAATAGAACATCCGTAAAAAATAAATTATAGTATTGGATTGGTTGTGCATCACTTGGAGGAGCATGCTTCGGTCCTGGTGTTTCTAGAAATTCGATGGGTAACTTCGGTGGGTTATCATCATTCACTCTCACTTCGACTCACTTGCCTTCACCTAGATCAGCTTTTCTATCCTCTTCTTGGTGAGAGTCAAATGAGTCATCTCCCTTGGAAGAAGAGATTCAATGCCTTTTTGTCCCTGGTATTGACGTGTTAACGAAAGATTCTTCTCTGATAGACGAAGAAATCTCTTCATCGGAGGTCTCTGATGGCAAATCACTGTTCTCATCATTAGCATCTTCAATAAACTTACTTTTCAAAAGCTTTAACATTTGTCATAGGGGCAACCCTAAAATAACATTTTCTAAATATTATCAAAATGAAAAATCATAAATCGCAATCTGCCGGATCCACTCATCCAACACTAAACAACAGGGAGAAAGAGGGGTACATAGTTCAGCGAAACTTATTTATTTGGATTCGTAAAATATAACTATTTTTCCCATGAGATGCAGTTCTGTATGAATTGAATACCATGAGTTTTGCACCTATTCGTAGTAAAATTAGTCATCAGTAAAGGTCAAGCAAAATAAATAATACTTCAGCATGTGATAAATAGCATGTTCAAGCAAGTGTATATGAAACAAGGAAAATTCATGAAAATATAATAAAAGATATAAAAACACGAAAAACTTGTATTTTGTGTACTCGTTTAGTGTAAAATTATAAGATGTATTATTTATCAACAATGACTTACTCAATATTAGAAGAATATCTACTATTCTTACTGGAAACTGACTGTAAAATAAGAGCACAAGCCGTTAAATGATTCAGGAGCAATTGATAAGGCCTATCACGAAGTAAAATAAGTCAGCCGATAAATCAGCCCATGGCAGTTTTCACGTGGCAGTTCTTCAAGTAATGTAAGCCTAGCTTGTAGCCTTTTGAGTCTCAAACAGTTCTCAACCTTAATCCCTCCATCAGCTGTGTGACACATTCTGCTTCCTCACAGCAGTTTTTAACAAAGCGGCTTTCGTTTGTATTTTATTTCCTTAGCGGATCAAATCTTTCTGTGCTGCGTCCCAAATGCTCGTGACATATTCGAGATGTGACCTAACCAGAGCTAAGTAGCATCTCTCTTTCACTTTTTCATCAGGGAACCTCCCTACTGTTCTATTGTTAAATCTTAGTTTCTTTAAAGCTACACTGGAGATGTTTCCCCCATCATATGTCTGACACTACGGTTACACCCAAGTATTTGGCTTCATCTGACTCATCTATGTTGGCCCCTCCCATTTGGTGTGATTTCTTTTATGAGAAGTGTTGTGCAGTTCATTTACTAAGGTTAAATTCTAGGCCCCACTCAAGTTACCACAAGTTAATGTTGCTGAGGTCCAATGAGAGAGCTTCTAAGTCAGCATTTGTGGCAATTTCTCGGTAGATGACTGCATTGTCTGCAGACAACCTAATTTTGTTACGTACTCCTTAACACGTTCAATGCAGCGCACAAATCAGACCTTATGCTTCTGAGTGTGGCATTGCCCACACAGTGGACAATGCTGAACTTTCCCGTGTAGTTGTCTACCCCGTGGGCAACATGGAGCAGAAACTTCCCCCTCTCCACGCAGGCTGGCGGTAAGAAGCTGGTGAGTTGGAGAGGGGGAAGTCAGCTGCCCCAACTGAACGTGCAAGCTGCTGCCGCCGCTCCTGACTGGGGCGCGTAGTTCACTCCTTAGCCGAGGGATAATGGCAGCGGCGGACCTGCCCCCTCCCGCTCCCCTGCTCCCTTTGAGTCTATGCTATTCGGTTGGCTTGAGGCGCTGTTCACACGTCGGGGTCGTGGGAAGGGTGGGGGGCGTGTTTTGGCAACTCTGTTGGCTCCATGCAGACCATATGCTTGAATGCGGCAACGCTGAACCTTCCCGTCTAGGCGGCGTTGTCCACCCGGTGGGCAACACAGAGTACAAACTTCCCCCCTCCCCGCAGGCTGGTGATAAGGAACTGGTGAGTAGGAGAGGGGGAGTCGGCTCCCCGACATACAAAATACAACAAAAAAAAACACAAAGAAATGCCAAAAAAATAGATTTAGTTAGGGATTTTGGTATTATTTGCATTGCCCTCATGGTGGGAAACAATGCCTGTTTTGCGCTTTCTTTGAAATGAGCAGCGTTGCCTACCATATGGACAACAAACAACCCACCCTATGTGTACGTTCCCTTGTGTCAAGACATTATGGGTGCCTACAATCAGATTGATACAGACAGAAACACATTCAAGGCATTCCCTGCTCTAAAGCACAAATCACGAAAAATGCACGGCGCCGGGGGTTGCTGTTTGCCCACCGTGTGGGCAACGCCGCATTGAACGTGTCAATGTTGTTTATGTAAATGAGGAATAAGAGGGGGCCTATCACACTTCCCTGAGGGATACTGGATGCCACTCTAACCATGTTGGAACTAATGCCATAAGACACAGGTTCATATCATGCACCTAGAATTTCTCCAAATGCTTGATGCATTTCTCCTAATTGTTCCAATTTTCAGTTATCTTTCACTATTTATATGCCTGACTATAACTACCTCACTAGTCCACTTTTTCAGACGGGGTATTAAATTGGTGTTCTACATCAATTATAGAGCTACATCAGTTGGATATCTCTCCCTGTCCTTTCTTTTGCCTGTTACCCTGATCACCATTGTATTTTTTAAAAATATGTATATATCCTGACATCTGTCTATGGTAAGTGACATTTTTGGGAATCCAAAATCCAGCAGTACTACAAAATAGGGCCATATTTCTATATTGGCAGATATTTGTATTGTTCCTATTTATGTTAATTGAAAAAGGTTTGCTGAAATTTGGGTTCTCATTAATTTGTTGATATTTTTTTATCAAGCAGACTGCTACCAATTCATTTGTATCGCTACTGCAAACCAATTTGAACATTTAGGTTTTTTTATACTGCAGATGCAGTTGTGGTAAATATTTTTATTTATTGCATGATATGTATGAGTGTTCTAGTTTTCACCTGGCATGAATTTTCTCCATTATATGCATGTTTCACTAAATAATGGGTTCTGCATACTTCTTGTGGTGCTCATCGCTCCTTGAGGAACTTATTGATGCATACATTATTGCCTTTTATAGGTTTATAGTTTTGTGGAAATGTAGATATGTTCCTCTTTCATGTATTTAACTACTATTTGAGTTTTTTTATTGTTATTTCATTCCCAATGTTTAGTAAAGGTTTTGGTTCTTGATGTTTGGAAAATCTGTCTCAATTTCTCTCAATACAGTATTTATAACTTTTGTGTGAGGAGTTTGGACATATCCAAAGGATCGACTAAAATTTTATTTTAGGATAAAGTAATGGTGGCGCATGCTTCCATGATATTTTTGACATAGTAATACATTCTCAGCTAAGAATTTATCTTTATGTCTTCATCTTTTTCTTGCATGAAATCTTCAGTGATTATCAATCAATATACCACCCATAACTTGTAAAACTGCTGATCAATATTCTATTGTAAGGTACACTACTGGGCAGTGACTCAATAGTTGCTATTCCTATTTATTATTTCTTTCTAACATCATGATTACAGTTTTACGTAGGCTTGTTGAGGACTGCATCACTTTCTGTAATGATTAAATTTGTATGCGTTTGCTATTCAAATGTCAGCAAATGTCAGCTATTTGAGTCAGCGTACATGAAAGTTGCATCCTTATTATATTTGGGTGTATTCTCGATGGGTTTATCAAGTTTTAGAGCTAAAGTATATTTTCATGAAATGGCTTCATTATATTTATTTTCAGCACTTTACATTACATTATCTTATGTTTCACATTTTTTTTAGGACTCGTGGTATGTTCTATTGAAATTATGTAGCTTAAGTTGGTTGAATTGTTGTGTAGATATGTAACTGATTGAAATGTTTAGTGGCAGCTGACTTTTATCTTTCTATTCTAAAAATTATTTCAAGATTAAGGAAGAATGTTATTGTAAGCAAGAAGGTCTTATGCCTGATCTATCATCACTATACGCTTCTATTTGTTGCCACGTCGCCATTATATCCCCATGATCCTGGTATGTGAAATATGGTTCTGTGGAAAAATTAGTGTTTTATTTATTCATGCTTCATCATGTTCTACTGGTAAGCATCTACAAACTGGAACATGATATTGCCAAAATGTAATTTTACTAGCCATCTTTATGTCATGACTTCTCTTCACAAAGTTGTGGATCATGTATTGAGTTTTCGATAATTGTTGTACTTAAGAAAATATTTTTCATCTGTGTAGGGAAAGAAGGCGGCATGTGGATGAGAATTGCTTTGTTGAGCCAAGGAGGAGTTTCACTGGTAATTTTGTGTAACATATCAAAATGTTTCAGCCCTTGTTTATTATTAAGTGCCTACATTGCCTAATGTTGTATTATTCCATCCTCCAGATTCTTATAGAGAAAATGTTCGAGACAGGTCACCATTGAGATTAGCAAGATCAAGGGAGCGACATTATAACCCAGTAAGTGTTGCAGTAGATTTACAGACTCTCCTCTTTTAGTAAATGTATGAGATGGTGCATCGTGTACTTGCAGATTTCTTGGCATCCATTTAATATGAGTTTCATCAAGATATTACTCTGAAAGTACTTTTCTTTTATATTGCTTTCATTTTGTTTTTTTTTCACCTTACTACTACAGCAGAGCTACTACAGTTATCCAAGAGGGGGGCACTCGACATCTCATTTGCCATTTTATGCAGCTGTAAGTTTTCTATTACTTGATTTTTTTCACTTTCCCATGCCAGCAAATTGCCGATTTAAAGACCGTTCCTTGTCTTTCACAGCCTCAGTTTGATCCACCTCCTCCCATTCGCTACTATGATGGAATCCCAACCCCTGACTACGCAATACGATCGAGCCGTCAAGATAAGCGTTCAGTAAGTGAAATGTATTCGAAATTGACTTATTTAGAGAATAGTTTCATTGTAGTCGTAAAGTTTGTTCTGTAAGCATATAAGTATAAGCTTTTTAATACAACTTCATCTGGATTAAGAAGACTTTAACATCTGTTTTTCGTGGTAAAGCAGGTGATGTACGGCTTTTGTGTGGAACTGAAACTGTGCCATAGAGTCACTGAATTATTTAATGGGATTTCAATCACCTTGAGTGTGATGCAGTCATTTTTTTAAAGGTCTTTTAACCTCTAAAACATGTTCTCAGTCACTGAACCTCAATCTTGAAGAATTCTTCAGTTAAAAAAAATGTAATTCAACAATTCAATTTCCTTGTATTTGTTTAAGACTACCAGTCCAATCAATCCATTGAATTCTATTTTCTTTACTTTATTGATGTTGTGTTTACTCTGCCTTTGAAGCTAAACTAAATCAACCATGAATAACTTATATTAAAATATTTCAGTGGCTTTCACATGTAATATGATTTGTTTTTACTATGTTCTCGTATGTACTTGGAGTTTGTGAAGTTCATGGAATGCATGCCAATCATCCCATCATGTTAAAATGCTCCCATTTGGCAGAACCTCAAAGTTGCTTCTCTGCAAGGTTTACTCTAGAAAGTTTTTCTTTTTCTGCCTTCCCTACAATAACTAGCTTATTGACTCTTTTTGATCCTAGTGAAGCATTTTCATTTTAATTATTCGTGAATGGGTCAGCCACAATAGAAGTTTTCTATATTAAACTGTTATATGTAATAGCTATCACATGCAGATGCCTAGGAAAGAGATTGAAGTAGGAATGAAAGTAGGCAGACAGCTGATGAGCCTGTTAAATTTTCAGATAATCAGGCATTAATTAGCTAGTCAGCTGAGGAAATTCAGGTAAGGTTGAGTGCATTTGAGATGCTGAGTGGAAGGGCAAAGGCTAGTCGTAAAAGTATGAAGGCAATGAGGTTTTCCAGAAGTGGAAAGGCTGAAATAAGTATTTAGGTAAAAGAGCATGCAATGTGGAGGGTGGAACAGCTCCTGTATATATATTTGGAGTACATTGAATGATAATTAGTTCGCGTTGTCCGACGAGGAAGAGCCAAGCGCACCCCCGACCCCGTCCATGGCGGGAGATGAGGTTGGGGGTGCGCTTGGCTATTCCTCGTCGGGCCGGGTGGTGGGTGGGCAGCTTGGTGTTTTCCGGGGTTGTCTGGGTTCCCTGCGGTGGGTTTGGCTCTGCCCCTTCCCGGTCCTTCACTTACTGCGTTCGGTCCTTGTTGGTTGAGGTGTTTGGGTATGCTACTAGTGAGACGCAAGCTTCCCTTGAAGAGGTGCCAGCCTATACCGGGTGCCATGTCTGACATGGTGCTAAACACGTTTGTACGTGACCATTAGTTCAGTAATATAGTGCCATTAGGCTTAGCATCGCTTGGGATAGGGAAGCATTTACTGAGACAAGGGAATTGATGGAGACTCCCAGCAAAGCCATGGAGAAAAGATTGGTTTAATCCATTTAAACTTAGATGTTACATTGTTTTAAACATAGTTTTTTTATATTATTCACCTCTCAATCTGTGTGATGAATGGAACACACCCACATCATCTTCGTGTTAAAACACACTTTTTGCACTAATTTGAGTAGAACAAAGCTTCCTATCTCCTTAAGGCCATCCCCCTTTTGCTAATTAATGTGCAAGTGTAAATGGATCTGACAGTTGATTAGAGAAGGATGATGAATGCCTGCAGATGGCATTTGAGGTGTGGGTTTGGATGTGAATGGAGAGAATTAGCTTGGGAACAAGGAAGACAAATGAGGAAATATTAAATTAGATAATGATGGAAAGCAAATTATTGGTGATATTTAGAAGAGGCAGTAAAATCATATGACTGGCTTATTAAGATGCTAGCCATATTGAGGATAATAGGGATATTTGGTGAGCATGGAGGTGGAGTGCAATAAATGACAATTTGGACAACATAGATGTAGAAGATATGAAGAACTTAAGAAAGGTCTATGGAAGGACAAATTTCCATTTGCTATATTTTTAGGGACCCCAAGAATCCGAAATCTACTAAACAAATCAGTAGCCATGTCCAAAATTTAAAAAAAAAAAACTTGTAAAGTTAAAATATCATATTTTGCTATATCGTGTTTAGAGATGGGCCACTCTGAAAATTACCTCGGTTATTTCGTAAATTACCGTGGTATTTTTCGTAATTTACCGCGTCCCTTGTAAATTACCGTCATTTTCTAGATATAATTCACCCATGTTTGAGATAATTTTTCATAAAGAAATTCCCAACATGTTCTTTTAAGCCAAGTTCACATTTCCTACGTGCTAAATTATAATTTGAGGCATGTACAACTCATTTTTGGAATATTTTACTTAAATTATAACATTATTAGAGTAAAGCTTTAGAATATTTTTCTTGAAAATTTCTCATACTTTGACAAAAGAAAGCCAGATTGCGTGTTGCTGCCGTAGTTCTTTTTACAATTTTAAAAATTTCTAATACATTAATGTTGTATTTGGTATGGTTTCATGTTTATTCCCTTCCTATTGCTATCGGCTTTCTTACTTAAGCATACATTTTCTTTTAAATGCTTCAAACTAAAAAATCCTGGAAAATTACAGTAAATTTCGAAAATTACCCGTAATTTACCACGTGGTGGTAATTTACCTCGGATGAGAATTACGGTGATTTGCCCACCTCTAATCCTGTTCCGTGTGAAGTTTGGGACGAAATATGTGATTGCACACAAATATGTCACATTACATATTGATTTGCTAATGGGTGAAGTTGATCGTTGAGAGGTGAGACCAGAATTCTTTATTCACTCTAATGGTGTTTCACGCTCGAGGGATTTTATTGCAAGCATGTTGTATTTTGGCTTGTCTAGATATATTTTGTTTAAGCCAGCATCTTCCTCATCTCTTCTCTAAAGGCCGTTTTACATGGTACATTTGTTTGTACTGTTGTAATATGTAATGTTTTCTGTAAAAGTTTATGTTGGTACTACTCTATAGTGAATTTGATGGCGTATTGGAGTTTTTCACGCTGTGACTTGACTATGACTGTAGTACCCAGATGTCCTTTGAAATACACGGTTGTACAAAATCTGCTCTGCGTAACTTCGTTTTATTTCTCTGCTCAACAACCCTAAAAATCATTACATGTACAAACTCTTCCGTGAACTCTTGCATGAGGTGAAATGTATGGTGTAAAGCGGAAAGCGCTTGTGCGAATGTCTCAATGCCTGTACGGGAAATAGAACCTGTTCTAATTTCATTGAGACAAACATACAATCTCACGTACAATCATTTGTACAAAATCTTTCGTGTAAAACGGCCTTAAAACTCTATTCCTAGATTGCGAGAGAAGATGCATGCAAACATGTGTTTTGTAGTTATGTTAAATGTTTCCCTAGGTCTGTGGCTTTTATGCATTAATTGTGTAGGTAAGTAAAACAGAGTTAGTGAAACCTTTCTAATTTCTATCATTAGGTGGGCACTTTTCTAAGTTATTTCGATCATATATGTGTTTGTTTGTTCTTCACACTGAGATATTACCAATTTCCATCTTTGAATTCTGCAAGCCAAGTTGAATGTGAGGTTTTTCATCTATTTTTTAAGTACCAATGGTGACTTTATTTTTTTTGTTTTAAGCATTATAGCAAGTGGTGAAAATGTTCACTATTTTTTTTTCACAACAGATTTTGCTAAAAACGAATACATATTGTACAACCCATGCTTTGCGCCACCAATACCTATTTTTCTGAATGTAAAATTTAGAACGTGGGTCATTTTAAAAAATACTGACTTTATGAAAATATGTAATTTTTATAATCAACATTTTCAGTTAGGACTTTTTATACCATAAATAGGTATGTACATGCATTAGCTGCAATGATGAGAAGTGGTACAAGTTGATGATTAGATTTATACGTTTTATTCAAGATATGATGCTCACATCCGCTCCACCAGTACACCTCTATTACCAAACAAAAGTACTAGAAACAACATAAAATGCAATTCAAATGTTCATGGAACTATGTACCAATTGAACATATAACACACATCCATTAGAATAAGCAATAAGTTCGATAAATTTTAATAATTTTAGTAATTTTTATTGTCCGACTGAGAAAAAAATGCCATTATCCACAAAAATCACAGTATAAACTTAACAATTATTGTCATAGAAATTAAAAATGACAGTGTATTTTTGTGTGGGCATATTCAAGACAATGTTCTTTATACTGCTATGTGCATGACAATCATTATGTTCTAAAGAGATGACACTTAGTTCACAAAAAAGGAATAGTAACAGAGGGGTAAAATAGTAACGGAGTGGTAGCATTTTACAAATGCATAAAAGCATCCTCCCACTCTGTCAATTAAGTTAGGAACATGTCCTCATTTACTTGAGGCAACGTACTATTTAGTAGTGTTTTCAAAACAACACTTAAATCTGAATGTTTCCCTACGACCCGGGATGGGTTTAGGTAATGTACGGATGATCCAGGGTTTTTCAATGCATTCAATGTCAGCTGTTTCTGGCCAAATGAATGTACTGCCAACTCCGACCCTTTTCATAAACTCCACTCTTAAGTTTTCCTTTGTCTACATTTTCCAACACCTTCCCAACATAGGTTATTCTTTGAGTTTTTCGTAAACTTGGAAAGAATGAAGTCCCCAATATCAAGGCGTACGCTGGTACTGCTTAGTTCTTCGGACACCGTTTCCGGTGGGACTAATGGTTCATCATCACTGGATGTGGCATCAGCTTCAGCTTCATCCATCATGATTTGCAGTGCAGAATTCTTACCCTCTATCATCACTTCTTTGGGATTGAAATGACAAGTGCAAATTTTCCCTTCTGACCAGGAGTTTATGGTGCAAAAACATGAAACATACTTGAACGAAGTGTGACCTCTTCTGTGAGTTGCCATTTGGTGCATCATGTGTGTGCCATGTATAGTCTTAAGGTTGGTGGGGATGATGCCATACACTCGGTGTACTTCTTCTTCTGAAATGTAAAATATGGTTATGGATGTCTCTTTCTTCACCAACTCGTACATGGTTTTGGCATCAGGTACATCAGTTTGGTGAGCAACAAGAGAGTTGGCAGATCACGTTATAGCAGCACCTACACCATCGGCTGCTCCATTGCCATGTCTGTTTTCAAAGAAGTTCCATGTACCACATGTGAATCCATTGTCAAACAGCCTTGTGGTAAACAAGTTCTTCTTTTGTCTGTATTGAGACGACGGGCCATCAGAAAAAAGTGGATAGTATCGACTTCTTAAGTTTCTTGATGAATGAGATCAAAAACTGGCTGTAAATGTGCCCATATTGCTGCAGGGCCATGCTCAAGACTTGGTGATATTGAACAGAATGTCACGGGCGTCAGTTTATTCGCCAAGTGTAAAATGCCCGCATGTAGAGTTGCCTGCTTACGAGACGATCCAAAATGAAAACTGTGCACTTCCTGTGCTAACTTACAGGAGTAATTTTCAATGAAGTTAATGTGCGCTATCGCTTCATTACTCTTCAATTCTGCTTTTGCAGAGCGGTATGCAGCATTCTGCCATTTTATATTGAAAATATGCATTTTAAAAGCAATAATTTATTTGTTAAGAGTGCTCAAAAACTCGTCTACAGTCCCCGATTGTTTTACTTTCTGTGTAACTTTTTTTGTAGTTGATGCTGCAGTGTGGCCTACATTTTCTTTTTGAATTTTTATCGGCTTCCAACACCACCAGGATGTTTTTTTGTTTACTGTGACTGTAGTATAAATTGGTACTTTTTGGTTTCTACAATATTTGCATTCATTGCACATACAATTGGCATAACCCTTGTCACACACCAACTCTTCCACCAGCTCATGGGAGTGTCTTGTATTCAAATACTTTAACTCGTACAGCTTCTGCACCATGAAGCCTATGTTGCTATGTTTTTTACATAAATAGGTGTCTCGACCACTTTCTGAGGGTAATACTACATAAAACGGTCTGCACCGAGTAAAAGTGGAGTATGAAACTTGCGTATGCTTATTTTTCAGAAATTTTGAATGCAAATGTTTCATTGTGTCGACCAAGAAACGGTTCTGGCATTTATTTTTGTCCCGTGTGATGGTCTCTTTTTTCCAGAATACATCCTTGACACATCATCTTGATCGAAGAACAACACAATTTTGTACTTCACAAGTTGCCTCTTCTTTAATTTTAATGCTGCAACGGATTTTTGTGTACGTAGACCCAACAATGAAGTAGCTTCGGTCTTCAACCGACACACTTTCAGGGTATTGTTTATTGCAACCTTGCTAATAACATTTTTATCAGCCCTTCCAACACTCCTTCTATATATTTCGACCATTCGCTCGCTGACTGCATTATACATTATCAGTTTTCTTCTAAAACTGAAGATCTCAGGCCTGACCTCATGGAAATTATGGATATCCATGATGAGAAAACCACCTTTGTTAATTCCACAAACTTAAATAAATAAAAAGTTTGTGGAATTAACAAAGGTGGTTTTCTCATCATAGTTTTCTTCTTATCATATGCATGCGGTTACCTGCAATGTGCTTAAAGCAAGATTGCACTAAGTGTTTGTCTGCTTTTGACCTTGGGGTCAACTGATGATCAGGTGTTTTCTTTAGGATTTTTTCTTTTTGCGACTTCTTACGTTGCAATCCTTGTTTATACCGCATCACTTACGCAATTTTGCATTTTCTTCTCGAAGAGCTTTGTTTTCGCGAGCACATTTAGTTTTACGCTGAAGAACAGCTTTCTGTCCTCTTCTATTGGCTGGCTGAATCCCTTCAGGAATGGGCTTCAAAGCTGCCATAACACACTTGGTCTTCTTTTTAATGCTTCTGATTTCGTTGCGTTCACGCCAATTTTTTCGTTTCGCCCGGTGTTCTCTGGCTGACAGTTCACGGACTAACTTTTTATTATTATGATACCTAAAAATAAAAACAACATTATAATATACCGGCCAAATTTACAATGCCTATAGAATACCCAACTCAAAATTCAATGTATATCTACCGTTCCCTATCCTTCTCCCTGGTATCCCTGTCTTTTTCCGGATGGTTTATCCTCCTCCGTTCTTGGTATTATCTATGCTTTTCAGCAGGTGTCAGTGGCATGATTGAATTTGGGCTGTTTCGTTAAAATAGAAAGAGACACTAGTAAATGTTTACAATAAATGTAAGGCCTAATTGAAAACATTACACTAGGCTATACCCAGTCTAAGGTTTAAACATACTAAGGTTAGCACAATCAAAAGCCTGAAAATGAAATTTTATCTCAATAGTCTAGGGCAACTGAAAAAAAGTTAAGTACCCTGATATACCTAGACCAACTATCTAATAAAATTAATTTTTTTGTGAGAACAAATATTTAAAACATGCAAGCAGAATGATCCTCCTTATAACTCTTTACCATACTAACACCTCTGTTACTTTTCTGAAGTAACGGAGTGGTAGAATTCTAACCTCAAAGAGCCCTTGCTCTACAATATAGATAATTTGTTCAAATTAGTTTCATAATGCACAGTATTTTACATTATATTCATAATTAAGAAGTATTATTTCTTAAAAATATCAATATTTTCCCATAAAATAGAGTAACAGAGTGGTAAATGAATAAAAATACTCACCACTAGTCAGCATGAGACAATCAGCAACGTGTGTTCTAAAGAGGCAAAATGTGTTCACTCATAAACAGGAAGTGACATCAGATGATGGACTACCCTAATCAAATGTATGCCATTTACAAGCTTATAAGTACCTGTTTAAAAATTATATTTGGAAAAGGTAACAGAGGTGTATGCGAGTTGTAGACAAAACCAGGTGCTATTAAAATTATTATAACATTACTCTTCTTTATTTTTATTCATTAAATAATTGGGGTGTAAAATGCGAAGTACTTAAATTAATACTGGAAATAGCATCTGTTAGGTTTATATCACACATAAATCAAACTTTAAGACCTACAAATGTGGCTGTAGACAAGGTATTTTTTGCATTTTTGCTGTTTTCTTGCCGAGTATAAATCGTGGTGTAAATGTTGGTGTACACAGAATATCGTGATATTAATTGAATTAAGATAGTCTGAACTTCATGTTAATGTGGCAATTATTTGGAAAAGTCATCACATTTCAGAACAAAAGCAAGAAAATAACTGAATACATGAAATAGTCATATTTTTTTTTAAAGACCCATGTAATTCTAGATTTTGGTTTTTTAATGTACATATATAGGCAGAGAAATGCTTTCTGTTTGTTAATTTAGGATGATATTTCACATTCATCAAGAAGTGATAATTCAAATTAGAAGGTATCTACTGTTATAGGATGCATGATAGCTAATAATCATTTATTAGGAAGAAAATAAAAGTGGTCACCTGTTTTTCATCATTTTGATTTCCATATGTTTCATTTATTTTCAGTATGATCGTTCTGTTGATGAGTTCCTGAAAAGGACAAGTGAGAGGAGAGATAGGGATCGTGATCGTCGCTATAGAGATAGGAGATAGTTATGTTTTCTTACTTATAAACAAATGAATTGACTGAATATAATTATAATTGAAATGCCTATAATTCTATTTTTGAAGTACCTACCAATGATGAATTTAGTTTTTTTTTAAATATGTTTAGGCATTATTGTTGTGTTGCATGCTTAGAGCTTTGTATCGGACTATCTTTACTTCATCTGTTCTGTGAAGAAACTTATCTCATGAATTATGATGTGAAAAGTCACTGTATTATCTCTTAAGTTTGTGATTATTCAGAATACAATTCTGCCATTGTTGTTTGATGTGAAATACTATATCAGCATTGTCTGAATTTAGACCACAAATATGTGTGTCTGTTTTCTGTGCCTTTTTGTGTTTCAGAGCAGAGGAATCTTATCTGAAGATGCATTAATTTAACTTTTAAAAATCTAGCAATAACTGTTGGCTGGCACTATGTTCTGAATGACTGTCAACCCCTTGTGTTGAAAAAAGAAGAGGAATTTTCCAGTACACTCTTTGTATGCTCTCTGAGTCCATTATTATGGATTCTTTATTGAGGTGTTTGGTGCTGGTTGATGTGAATGGAAGAGATCACAGTGACCTCTTACTAAGTTGATCCTAGCAGCAGGGAAGTAAAGTTTAGTTGGTAAGGATTTTTTTTGTCATTAGCTGGCCTGGGCTTCTTATGATTTAGAGCTATTTTATGAATTTGATACTATCCTCAATTTAGGGTAGACATGGCTCTTAAAAGAGGGTATGCATTGAGAGTTAGGAATTACATTGCTAGGTGAGAAAAGAAAGCATTCCCAGGTTGTAATTCATGGCATTTCAGTAAACTGGAAAATGTGTTAAGTTATCATTCAAGGCCTGCAAAATTCAATTGATTCTGTATATTGAAGGATCGGTGTTGAGTATACTCTCCTTCAAAGGTGTTATGGCCTTTGTTATACTTCCTTTTTTTATGGAAACTTCAAATTCTGATTTAATTCTTATTAAAAAGAAAATTGGGCTCAAAATATTGACTTTTTGGTACTGTGGGGCTCAAATACCACATGGTAATCAAGGTGGACTAATTGATATTTTTAAATTAATATTATATGGGTGCAAGCTCTAAATCAGTATGAATGTTTGTAGCATCAATTGATGGATGTAAAGAGTGGGGAATGCCATGCTTGCAAATGTTGGCATTAATATGTTTTTTTGGCCTCTTGCCAGTATTTTTGTGAAAATATCATCATGACTGAATGAATACATCAATTTTTTGTTGACATGAAAACACTAAAACCTGTTTAGAATTATTTCATGAAACAAGTTCATAGTGTGTGTGAGTTGGTTGTCCATCATGCATCTAGTCCTGAATTGTGTTCCCTTGCTCCAGATCTACTCTCCATAAACTAGAAAATGAAGCTAAATGGTTACACATCAAAAGTCAGGAAGGAAATTTTTGAACATTACAATTGTATCTGTCCCAATGTTTGTGATTTTTGAGCTATGAAAAATAAAGTGAAAAGAAAAAAAGTTCATTCATTGTGTTTCACCCAAAGGTCCTGGAACAGTGTTTGATGACACCAAATTTGTCATGTGTCATTTTCCTACCTTTTTTAAATGTTACTTACTGGTTGAGCCTTGCTATTTGATTTGATTTATTTTAAATATTTAGAAACAGGCGATGTCGGCCTTTACATTGAACATTTTCAAATTAGAATCTGCAGCATTAACAAAAATAAAATATGAATAAACATGGGTTGGGAAATAGTATCAAAATATAAACAAAGAAACAATAGCTTATATCAATAAACTACAACAACATGGAAAAGTAGGGAATCAGGAGGAAAACACTTTTCCAAGCTGGCGCTTGAATGACCCGAAGGGAGTAGAGAGATTGAGGTAAGGTAGGCAGATGAACTAGAGTTGTACAAGGCAGGAAGCCTGTAAAAAAGGGATCGCTGGGAGAGAGAAAGGCGGAATTAAGGTTGGTGTATTAGGTGATTGTTGCACAAGCCACGGGTGGGTATGTGAAGTGAAAAAGCATGGGAGTATTTCAGTGGATCGGTACTGACCATTTAACGTAGAACAAATAAATGAAAGGTCAGTGATATTCCTATGGGTGGCCAGTGGGGTCAATGACAGAGCAGACATGATTCAGTACGAGAAGAATTACGGAGGTGTGGTGCTCGGTGACGGACATCGGAAATGAAGAAATTAACTGGGCATTCAAGATTTTTCAAGTTAGAGGGACAGGCAGTGGAGTAGATAACGGATCAGTATTCGAGAATTGGGAGAATGCAGCCAGTGAATATGGTTTTCAGGGAAATGGGGTTTGTGACATTGGTGAATCTATAGAGCACACCCACAACAGACATGACCTTAAATTTTATTTTATTGAGGCGTGGGACGAAAGTGAGTTTGGGTTCGAAAGTGATACCCAGGTCATTCATTATGTGAGGAGGCAATTGGAACAATTTCATTAGATGTAGTGTAGTTTCTAGGAGTTACGGTATGTTTTAAAGAAAAAGGTATGTATTTTGATTTAAGCATATTAATTTTAAGTTGCCACTGCAGGCACCAGGCCTCAAGGGAACCAAGTGAAGATTGGAGTGACCGTGAGTCAGCATCTTTCTCAACTGTTTTAAATATTTTGTAGTCGTCTGCATAGAGTAGAATTCCACATGAGTTGAAAAGTGTGCCATTGGTTACATCCTCAATGAAAAGGGAAAAGAGAAGAGGTCCAAAAACGCTGCCTTGGGGGACACCAGAAAGGACGTGTAGATTTATGTGAAGAGGCTCCATCAAGAACAACACGCGAAGTGCAGTTGGTGAGGACTTTGGAAAGGATAGATAAGAAAGCATGTTGATGTTGTACCAATTAGCCAATTTGTGGATTAAGAAGGTGTGATTTACAGAGTCAAAAACTTTTGCAAAGTCGATGTAGCAAACGTTAAGTTGAGAAGAGGCTCTGAAGGCAGCGGTGATGTACTGATGCAGTACAGTGAGGTTAGTAGTGCAGAAGCCTCCTGGGAGGCAGCCATGCTGCTGAGGTGAAATGTATGAGATGGTGAATGATAAAAGGCAGTTGTGAATAATAGGTTCAAATAGGATAGAAAGAATGGGAAGGATAGATATAGGACGATAATTACTAAATCATCTTTAGAGCCGGATTTTAAAATGGGAGTCACGAGTGCTGTTTTCCAGGCTAAAGGAAAAGAACCAGCTGCAAAAAAACGGTTGAACTATTTACACAGGGGGATATGAAGAGTGTCCGCGGTTCAGAGTAGAAAGAGTGAGCCAAAGCCGACAGCTCCGGTAGCTTTGTTGGGAGGTAAAGATTTGAGGAGGGATAGGGTCTCTTCAGGCTTAACAGAGACCATGGAGATTGAGTGAGGGCAAACCGGAAGAAGTATTGGGAGATCAATTTGTGGGGTGGGTGTAGTGAAGTTCGAGGAGAAGTAACTGTTGAAGGCTGAAGGTCGTTCAGCACCCGGGAAATGGCCCTGATCTGATTTGATGATGAAGGGTATGCACGTGGATTTTCGTCTCGAATTAAATAGAGACCAGAAGCGTTTGGGGTTAGTAATCATGTCGCCTGTAATTGATTTCACACTATTATCATGGTCGTGGCATAGGAGATTCTGTGATAATCGGCGAAGGCGTGAAAATTAGGCATATGTGTGTGAATTGGGAAAGGACTTCCAAAGCTTCCATGCTGCCCGTTTATTTTGAAGTTTGATGTTTCCACTGAGAGCCATATGAGTCTCTTCTTAGACACTCTTCGAGAAGGGACGAAGCCGGCGGTGACACCGTGCACAAAGTCATAAAACACGTCAAGGCCACGTCTGGGGACACACTCTCCGGGAGGTCCCAGGGTAGGAGGGAGAGTGAGTAGTTAATGGCATCCCAATTGGCCTTTCTCCAGGCTTTCACTGACCGAGCTGGAGGGGAGGGATGGGCGGAAGTGTGGTGGGGGAGGGGCACAGGTAATGAGAACTCGAGGGAAGAGTGGTCAAACTCGAAAATGTTTCTGCACGTGGTGGGGGAGTGAACTCTGAATGAAGAAAGGATAAGGTCCAATGTTGCCAAATTTCTGGTTTGAAAAGGATTGCACTGGAGGAGACCCATGCCGGCTTTGAAGTGGTCGATGAAAATGTGGCATTGGAGTCGGCACTGCATATTACCGCTGGTTAGTGAATTCCATGTGATGGGAAGGTTGAAATCTATGAGCAGGATCAGGTCACCAAGGGTGTGAACATGGAGGACTGACTCAATACGCCTCCAATACGGAAATTTTGCTCGAAGGGAGACAATAAAAGCAGCCAATAAAGAGTTTGCTAGGCATATGGATTCCACTCTCAAATCGAACTTCCATCCAGATAACCTCGCACTGAGTCTCGAGATCGGAACGCTGAGTCGCCGGGATGGAGGAATTGATCGTCAATAGTACACCACCACTGCGAGAGTTGCGATCCCCGCGAAACACTTGGTGACTGTGTGTGAAGTCTAATTCACTGTCGACTACTCTATCGCTGAGCCAAGTCTCAGATAGGGCTATCACATCGAAAGCACAGAGATTGCAACAGTGGGAGGAAATAGTGGAGAGCTTGTTTTGAATACTCCTAACGTTTTGATAGTAAAACTGCAAGACGGCCAGGGTTGAGGCTGACGTTACCAGCGAGGAGGGCGAGTGAATTCCACCCAGAAGACGAGCGACTCGGGGCGGTCCCACGATGGCATCCTCTTGGCGAGAGGTCCGGCAGCGGCCAGGATAGCTGGAGATGGCTGACGTTGAAACCGTAGGCATTGAAGTGAATATCACCATAACTATCAAGGTTGTTGGGATAGCCTTTCAGAGGGGACAGATAAGGGGAGTAGCTGCAAACACTGGAGAATCTACACAGGAAAATCACCAGAAAAAAGAAAACTACCACTGAAAACATAGACCGAGGAGTGCGTGGGTGGTTACCGCTGGCCATCTTGGGTGCGGTTGAACTATGATGGCTTAGATCTTTGGTAACTGTGGTGGTGCAGTCTCACAGAAACCAACACCTCAGATCCTATCACCTATTCTACCCCCTGGAAGCTACATAGCCAGCCTTTGGCTCTATTTAAAGAAGTCTCCTTGAGGGTAATTCTGTAACCTTTTTCTCAATGAATTCCATGAATATCTTTGTCAATACTTGATTTTCAGTCACTACTGGTTATCAAAAATCTTGACTGACAGAAAATATCAATTAATCCAAGTATGAGTATTTTTGGAGCAGCTAGTGATAATGGTCAATAGCCAGTAAAATCCTTCATCTCATTTTCGAGCTTTCAACTCCCTGTTTGCGAACAAACAATGTGAACGTGCTACGTGGGCAAACTACAAAACTTGGTTGGTTACTCTGATTTTGTCTAGTTAGAAATAATGAACAGATTCATACCTATATGGAGGCTTTGGATGGACCTTTGTAAGTAATCCATTCTTAAATGTGAGTTAACCATTTTACGTAGTTTTTATGGTCAAAGATTTAATTATTTAGTATACATTTCTGCATGATAGAAATGTAATTTTTTCAAAGAGGAAGACAAGAATGATGAAGGAACAAGTGTAGGTGGTACTGTGATACTAAATTTTATTGAAGAAAATCTGAAATTTCGTGCGGGTATTTTGCAAGCTTGCAAGTTGGGGTAATGATGGAAAGGAATGGTCAACAACCATCGTGCTCTGGGAAGTACCGGGCAGCCCAAAAGTGCAGCTAATGTTTTAATATTGAAAGTATTTTGGACAGAAAAGAAGACAAACAAGTAAGTGTTAGGCTTGGTGGGCGAGGAGAAGAAACTGCTGTAAGAGATAAGGAGCAGAATATGAGGATGGAATGGGTAATGAGGGGCGGATGAAGGAATGTTGAAGGCCATGAAAGAGGGAAGCATATTGGATTAGCGGGGAGGGAAAGGAAGTGGCTTTCTGGATGGGATAAGACATATGCTGAACTGGAGAACGAAATTGTGCGAGAAGACAAGGGTCCTCAGTTGTAAAAGATGAGCGTAGGTGTTCCTTCTTCCATGTTAATCTACCCAAGGCAGTAGGTTAGCTCTAATAATAATAAAAATACATAATGGTACTCATCAGATGTAATATCTTTGATATTGTGTATGGTAGGCTTGTAGCAACTTTTTAGATTTAAATTTTAAGCCTTGTTTCATAACCATTAGTGGACAGATGACCAATTGCAGGATTATTTTTCACGTTGAACAGAAGTTGGAGGGAAAATAAGAAATTTATTTGCAATTTAATCCTGGGCTAGCTCCAAACTAGTTGATGGAATTTTAATTTTCAGAATGCTGCACTCACTAGTTCCCCACAGACACACTGTTGAATTTTGCTTGGTCTTCCCACCCATGTGTAGCAAGTTGGTCCTGCAGGAAATGTTCCCAATTTCAATCAGTTTTATTACTGTGCAATTAAAGTTCATTTGTGTGGAGATACTGAAACGTGTCCTCCATCTATATTTAAGTACATGAAAGATGCAATTTTATTGGATCTGTAGGTTAAGTGCCTCCTCATAGGCCTCACTGCCTCATCGTAATGTCTTGTACTCCTTGGTATATTGAGTGTCAAACGTTTGCAGTCAAGCCATTTATCATAAGGGCATAATCTTGTCTCCTCAACTTTTATAGGTTCCTGTTTCCTTCTGTGAATTGGAATTGAAGCCTTCATCATCAGCTGAATGTGCCAGCATCATCAATACTGAATTCTGTTGATTAGATTGAATCTAATAGCTTGATGTCATCAACATGTTCTGTGAAGTTTTCATCTAATATCAATTTCAGAGCTATACATCCAGTGGTTATTCCATGGCCAACTACTTCCTTCATTGCTAGTAAATTGTCCTTCAAGCAGAGGAAGGAATCTCTATTGCAACTCATTTATCACAACCCAGTGATTTTTTATGGCTAACGAATTTAGGAAAAGTGAATTCTTGATCAGCTGAAGTAATAGGTAGCTGTCAATGTAGCATTTACTGTACTTCCCGGCCTAAGGGACACACTGGATACACTGTGGTTGTTTGGGTTATATCTAAGAAGAAAATGTAATCAACACTTTTCATATATAAATTGTTCTCGGGTTCATATGTAACACCTGTTTATATTAACAATTCAATGGAAACTGGGATAGTTATTTTTTAAATAGCTGCTGTATTAAAGATATTAGTCATCGAATACCAGAAACAAATGTATGATGTATCATTATTCCCCATTCTTGATAGTCTTTTAAAAATTTTCTTCAAAGAATAAAAAAGGAATATCTACTAGTCTCTGGTTTGTGATCAACCTGAAGTGATCAACCTGAAGGTAGGTTTTTCCGTGTGTGAGGATGTTTTAACCAGATCCTGCATATGCCTTCTTATCTGCACCAGTGGAAGAGAATTGCATAAATATAATGCAATCTTCTTTCTTATATATAATGTATCTTTGTTAATGTGGAAATGTTTTAAGAAGTCTTCATAAGGTATCTTTTAGGCTTGATAAGACTCCAGGATGTGTTGGTCCACACTCATACACCTCATACAAATATGTATAGCCAAGTAGAATCACTAACATGTGGTTCAGAATGATTCACATTATTTCTGTTGTCAACAGAGGACTATCACCTAGGAATTACCGTGTAGAAACTTCAACACACAGTAGCTAAAGACCTAGAAGGGGACATTCCTGTGCCTGGGCTTCACCAATACAAATATCACTTCCTTCAAACAGTAGTAAATAGTGTCTACATTTCCCTCATGGGCAGCCCAGAAGTTGAAAATTTACTTCACAGACTTAGTGACTAAGCCAAAATTTTGACCATCAAGAAAGATAAGGTTTGCTGACTCACACATGTCAATAAAAGTTTGTAGGGAAGACAATCAATGTTCATTGACAGGCAACTGAAGTTTCTGACTTGGCACCCATGACAATTTTCCAAATATCTTTATTTAAGAATAAATAAGTTTGATCAAAGAGTAGTCAATGTCACAATAAGTTTTATTACACAGAACAAAATTAAAATTCCATGTATTTAAACAACAGTATCACAAAAATTATTTTGCAAAAAATATTATTTAAAATTAATATTTTACACACAGTACAATACTTTTACATGCAGATCATTCATTACCAGTGAAAATCAATATAATCTAAGTGAAAACTATAAATTCACATCCCTCTTTCACTATTGCGAATCCAGTTGAGACATGGCAGTGCGTTGTAATTTCAATGTCTGTTATTCCTTGAATTAAATCCACCTTAGGTCGTGTGCACTTACAAACAACACTTGATCATATATTACTTCACCTAATACTACCAATTATTATAAATTTTTAATTTTACTGAAAATTGAAATACAAGAGTAAAAATCCTGTTATTTCAGAGCTAATTGTTTTGGCAGTTCAACTAACTCAAGAGCACCTGCACTATAAACTCAAATGAATGGAGGGGCATTACATCTAATCTAGTCAAGGACTTATATGTCAGCCTTAACTAAATACTGCACTGTGACATCATACTTCTCCATTTCACAGTCATGGCGGCTCTACAAAAAAATATACCCGAGACCTGTACTGTCATTAACTTTAATGTAAGTGATGATTTTTACATTTTTCACTAATTTCAAAAAAGGAAGCCCAAAAAAAGAAAGTCAGTAGAGTCAGCACAAACAGATGACTTTTACCTAATGGTAGCACCCACGATTTATTAATAGCTGTGAGGTATCTAATGTATGTATTTTCAATCCAATACATTCAAAAATTCTATTAGCAGAAATTTCAGAAGATTATTTCTCAATGATGACCTATTTTCCAACATATGTATAAAACTAAGTTAAATAGTGGCATTTTCTCACCATCTTCAGGGCGAGGAAATGATTGAAGAGATAGTGACTTTTTACACAAAAATCTGTGTAAATCAGAGATTGAGTTCCACAAGTGTTCAAACATTCACTTGATCATATCTTCATTACTGACTTCGATTTGCCAATAGTCATGAGCATCAAAGTGAGCAGGGACTGTTAATAGGGCATCATCTGCTGTGCGACCAGGTGAGCAGTTCTGAAAAGGCCAGAAAAGATGAGTCCATTAACAATACTGAGAAATTCAACAATTAGTTTATTTTGAGACCTTTGATTCATTTCCCCCCACCACCTACACCATCCACGATTGTGAGCACACAAACTAAGTTCTCATATTAATTTGAGTGATTTTCACTATATAGCGAATAAATTATCACTCTTTGTTTCATCGATTAATTATTTCCTGTTAAGGTTTAAATTTAAATCAATTACTGACTGACTAGTGGTAGTATTGGTTTCCTGTTTAAATGTAAAACATATATTTGACTAGAATAACAAAATTGAATTCCTCCACCATTTTATATTTTTTTAAGTTCAATATTTTACTAGAGTGGCATTGGTAGTCAATTGTTGGATAGAGTGATAGTTCATTTAGTCACAATAAGGCAATGCACAATGGTTTATTTCCAATGTAGCTCAATCTTAGACACTGCCAAAAGACAAAACTGATACACAGACATGATTCAAAGTCTTCCATTAGCCTGCTTATGCCAACTAGTTTTCTACAATCTGGCCATAAAATGATCAATATAACGGATTTGGATAGGTAGTTTACGTCGTTAGGTCATGGATTTTTACCTTAACTCAGGCCTGGTCATTTTGCGATGTACATGCAGAGTTGATTGTATGAACGGCTCTGCTAGTCCCAAATTTGCTCATCCAATAAAAATGACACTACATACTGATACTAAGAAAATGGAAATTTATCCATTGACTACCGGGCAAAATAATTTTTTTGCAATTAGAACAGATTACAGTATACCCTTGCTAATCCGAACCCGGATAATACAGATCTCCACCCAATCTGGACATGCCTCCAGCATGTACTGAGGGTGGTTAATGAAGGGCTTGTGAGATGGCATCACTGTCACATCATCCAAAACTATATGCAAAGACATTTATTTTCCGATACTGATTTTCTATTTAATTTTCATTATGGTAAACGTCAGAAAACCCCCTGAGGGGCTTTAATGCAGAATGCGGGAGCTGAATTCACATGGAATATTGGTGGTAGTTCTTATTCCAATTATGCGCACCTGAGAGGATTAAATTGCAGTGATAGGTGGACGAGACTTGCGTTCCTAAGTAAAAAATCAATTCATGTAGGAAAATTCTAACTTTCCACTTTTGAAAATGGGCCACATAAACTGGCAGTTGTTACCATGGAAAATATCATTCGCAACATCATCATTTAAATATTGTACATCATACTTGGTAAATTATCATTCATTCTTCATCCCATTAACACAGGATGATCCGCACATAGCTGACATTATTCAGTGTCTTTATGTACTCACTTGACCTGAGTGACAGGATGGGGAACTCTGCTAGAAGCAACCAAAATTGGTTCACTGCCACCCCACGCTTGGCCAAGTGGGTTTTTAATTTTGTCTTTTGAGCTTTGGTATCACATAATTTAACTTCCTCCCACCTGAATTTGACCCTTCAAAAATAGGCCGAGATCGAAAAAAGCCACAAAAAAGCTTTTCTCAGTGCAGAAGTGAAAAAACTTGCATGGCCACACTGCTTGCTGATTGCTAAACACAACATTGCATGTTTTTCCACAGTTACCATTGTAAGCAATGACTCAAAGTTGAACAAATTCCATGGAAAATTTCCACCAATGATTTTCTCGGAATACCCTTAGATTCAATCTATTGAGGTACCTCACGGAGTTCACTAGTAGAATAAAAACCTATTTCTTCATGTAAAACAATTTATTGACACTACATAAAGGTATTAATATAATTTATGCATTAATATTTTTATTTTTATACAAAAAATGGTGGATGCTTTTAAAAACAATTTTTTTATGTATGAAGGAAAAAAATTGTTTACAGGCCAAGATAAGAAAAGTTATTCACACCATGAGACTGCAAAAACTTATGAGTGTGAATCCAAAGAAAGAAGTTGCGATGATTGGTGACACCACGAATGGAATCAAATTCTCGATCGTGTAATGGAGTCCAGGTCTGTCTCCCAGCAGCTAGGCATACACTGACTTCCCTATTGCATTGATACAATAATGACACACACAAATAGACTGACTAGCACATATTAAGTTTGAATTCTTATGGCATAAATCAAACCCTGATAAATGTAATTTTAAAGCTATCAACTATGGGAAATAGAATCATACTGTATTTATGATCAGTGCAAACAGGTTAACAATGTTTGGTTACAAGATATTAAAAAATTTAACATTTGCCTTTACTAATCAGGAATATCACTTTATTTTCTCAATGTGGGTTAATCATGTTAAAGCCACCGTTTTTTATCAGGAGGGCCTCATACCTCGTGGAAAGTGATTAAAAGTCATTGGTGACTGAAGGTTCACTTAAAACTTTTTAAAAAAACCCTGGATAATGCAGACTTTGCTTTGTGTGGACAACCCTTTGCTCCATTTACTCTGGATTAGCTAGGGTCTACCATGCTCACTCAAGTTATAGGACAAAGTAAGCCATGGCCACAAGTAATGACATTCAACATAACTCATATGGGAAGCCTCGGTGTACTAATGATTAATGTACTTTAAGAATAATCCAGTAAAATCAACAGGTCAGTCTTTGACAGTGACTTCAACTCCTTGACAAAAATTACAAAAAGGACAGCATTCAGGCGTGTACCAAGTTCTCTTCATGAGACAGAGTAGAAGAGTTCAGGATTGCCATCATCAGGGGAAGACAAAAATTTAATCGCAGGTCTCCAAGCTCAAGCTATTGTCATTTTTTCCCTGAGAAATCTGTACCAAACGAAAACTGAAGATGAAATCTCCATTCAAAATTTACATACTCATGGACAAATAGGATTAAAAATTGCATTTCATGATTACAATGTTAAATTAAAATGCCAGTGAATATTCAGGAAAGTCTCTTCAGAGTGATAGTGAAGGGACCCAAAAATTGGCTTCAGAAGAATTTGTATTCATCGTGGGATGGGTGACAGCACAGTTATTTACTGGAACTTATTCCAGAGCTGATTTTTTATGATACATTACAACTTCATTTAATTATTTCATTTGTTGATACAGATAGAGCAGCTTATTTTAATGTATAATCACTCCTTTAAATTTCAGTAACTACTAACGGTAGGGATGTGCGAGTAGTACTTTAAGATCTTGAGTCGAGTTATAGTTACTCGCGAGTATCGAGTCGAGTCGTATGAACTATGGCAATTTCCCAACCAGGCTATATAATAATGCATGCACCAACATATTATCGTTTTCCCTATCCCCTAGTGCATTTTCCATTCTGAACATATGGCCTGATTTAGAAGGGAAAAGGTGATAAGGAATGTTTATTGTAATCGTGACAGAATTAGGAGATGAATTAAAATAAACGTGTCTTGAACAGTTCCAATAGGACAATTGAAATGAACGAACCTCTTGTAATTCGTCGACAGTTTTATTTAATGACTGCATTGGGTTGAAAACTTGTGTATCCAAAATTCCTAGGAAGAGCCCAGAGTAGTTGTAGTAAGTAAAGTTAGACAACAAGCCGACTATCAATACCTAATACAGTAGAAGTCCATCATTACGAGTGTGGTATACAGCGAGAATCTGGCTGTAGCGAGTGATTTTTTACCAATTGTTGGTCTCATGGTAATATCATACGAAGTTGGACAGTTGTAGCGAGTGGTTATTTCTCTCGTATCGCCATATCGAGTACGATTTTTCGTTTATGTCATCAAGGTTGCATAATTTACAGGCACCTTCTGCTACGAGCGACAAAGTTATTCAAATAGAAATTACTTTGTGGCAATGTATCACCTTGAAAAGAAAATGTACCTGATTTGAGATCAGAGTTCCAATTCTATCTTCGCATGCTCCGTTGCTCTAGGTACGTTACTTGTCCTATTGATGTGACGATGCGTTTCAAAGGTCTCTCAGGCGCTATGCCACATAATTTCAGATTGTGGAAAAATCATGAGGAAGAGCGAAATCTACCTCACTGCTACCACCAGGGTAAGGTTACAATTTGAATCGACTGAAATAACGACTCACCTCGATTAGCTTGAGCACCGGCTGTATAAACCCAGTGTTGGCTTTCGGCTATCGCCGTACTTCCGAACTATCCGTAAAAATTATGACACAAGTAAACAATAAACATTACAAATTGATAATGGCAGCATTCATTGTTTACGTAAGGCGAAGGCGATCTTCTCGCATGTATCCCAAATCCTTCTCGCAGAATGTGTCCCGTGCTCATAAATTTCTTCTTGTCTAAAAATTAGCGGTGATGTTTCCTCATCCTAAGCGAGAGGGCGGCCTAGGGAGGTGTGGGAGGGGTGCGCAGAGGAATCTGTCAATGCTTTTTGAGTCAGCGAGCCTCGGAGCAGCAGGATGATTCCGGGTGGTGTCGAAGAATCACCCAAGCCAAAATGCGAGCCGAGAGGGGGAAGACACTGTCAGCCTGTGCTCATCACGGAATGATTTACCACCGTCCTCCCGAAGGGAACCCGAAAAAAGTATCTAGTGTCGGAAGGGGTGGGGGGAGAGGGCAAAGACGAAGAATTCGGCTGAATCGGAGGCCCAGGTTGGCCTTGGCGCTACTATCATAGCAAACCGCCAATGAAGAAGTGCAACATGGTTCACGCCTTGAGGGGTGTGAATACCATTCAAATAGTCCAAAATAACGGTCATCCTGTGTTTCGGCCGATGTTGGAACTACTTTTGTGAAAATATTTCCATGAAATTTTCCTAAGAAATTTAGCAGGCATATTTTAAGAGGAAACTGTGAGAAATGGGACGCTTTTCTCACGAATGTCTCATTTACTCCTTCACCACCTTCTGAGATTACTATAGGAAATTACTAAGGTCAGACTGGGGAATTGTCAAGGACTAAATAAGACATTCCAGGTCAGACTGAGACATTAACAAGAAATTCATGCGAAATTTCAGGTCAGACTGAGACATTAACAAGAAATTCATGCGAAATTTCAGGTCAAACTGAGACATTAGCAAGAATTTAATGAGATACTTCAAGTCAAACTGAGATATTAGTGAGAAGTTCATGAGAAATATTAAAGAACTTTGCAGGATATTCCACAGTCTTCCCTGCCCTCAAAATAAAAAATGAAAATTTAAATCTTGTGAATGTGACTACATATTACGCATTGGCATACTTAAGTGCATTAAACTATCCTACTTTGTTCCTAGACTAAAGATTCATATATTAATCTCGCATTTATTCCTACGGCTCAACACGTATATACATCCGAAATGTAAAGCTCCGGTTGAAAAAAGTGCTATATATCCGCTTCTGTGGAATAATGCAACTTCGAGAACTAACTTTTAAATGGAAATTCCGTGATATTTTGAGGCAATACCATTACATCGCGATAAGATATTTGGCATTAATTAATTGAAACCTATATTGCCAAATAGTATGAATATAAATGCAATATTACGGGGAATAAACAATATTTTTTCCAATTATCACTTCTTTAGTTCACATTTAAAGCATAACTTGCGGAAATGTTGGAAGGAAGAAATTGCTGAATGTATCAATAAACACATAAAAATAATATAATATATAATGGAAATTAATTACGCATAGGTCTCAGTGAAGTGTTTACTCACTCCTTTCCTCGCCTAGATCCCTGACTATATATAGTCTCAGCCAACCAACCGTTTAAATGCACATGACTATGCCACAGCTGTGTGGTGAAATGTGCATCGTGCCAGCAGAATAAAGTTGTGGAAATTACAAAGTTGGTTTTTCTCATCATGGATGTTGTTTTTAATTTAGAGGAATTTTGTTTCTTGAAAATGTTAAATAGCAAAGCATTTGCCTTGTTCTACAAGCCCAGACAATGAAAGAAACATCCTATGAGCTGCTACATATTCTATTGAATTGATTTTCTTCCTGTGAACTAGTACATGTATGGTTTGATCATATTTTTTGCTGTTGAACAATAAATACTATTGAATGCCACTTTGGCTCGAGCCTTAAAACTTCAGCATTTGTATAAAAGATATCAGCAGGATAAATTCTTGAAAATCACTTCATATCCGTGATTGTTTAAGGACAAATTTTCTTAGACACTTATAATTTAATTCCTATGATTTAACTAAGAAAACTATGGGACTTCAGCAGTCCTTGGATTTTTATGAGGAAAGTTTGAGATGCTAAAAAGGTCTATTCCTGCTTCAGACCTTTTTAAAGCATCTCACACCTTCCTCATAAAAATCCATGGACTGTCCTGCTTGGTGTCTCATACTTTGACACTTTGAAATCTCAGGAAACAGAAATGCCTCAACAACTTTGCCTCATAAAGCCTCACACTTTACTCAGATCTTTCTCATGAAATCACAGGTTCCTAGGTATTTCTCAGTTAACTCTTTCAAATATCTCATATATTTTTTGACAAGGGTAGTTGGAACCATGGAAGTTGGCTGCTGAGACTCCCAGCGGACAAGGCCCCCCTCCCCCCAACTAGTGGAAGTCACCTGAGAAGTTAGGGCGTGGGAAAGCAATGAGTGAAATGTGATACTTGTGATGAAATGTGATGCTGGCTCGAGAAAAAAATATCGCTTCACTCCGACCCTCCGATGAGCACCGAGGCGAGGGTGGGGGGAGAGAGAGACCGGGGGTGGTGGAGGGGAGAGCGAGAGGTAGGCCAAGGACTTGTAGCCGTTCGCTGGACTGCCAAAAGCGTTCGGTGCCAAGGACTGAGGGAAAAAGCACTCGACATTCTCTTTGCTCTCCACTACTACAGTACTTGTATTAAACTTACGTACTTGAGAAGTATCCGTAATGAAAGATGAAGGATGCAGCTAGAACTTATATCAAAGCTCATTTTTGTATCACTTCTCATAGCCGAGGAACATTTCCACAAAATGATCGAATTTAGGCAAGTGCACTATGATAGGACTTCCTGTTGGCAGATTTCTGAACCTATTGCCATCGGCGGTTCTGTCGACTTAATTTGACTTTCATAAAAATACTATTAAGTCCTCGAGTCGAGTACCAACGACTCGACTCGAATTTTTGAGTACTTGCACATCCCTAACTAATGGAGTTACTCTACGTTCTTCAATAGCTTTAATTCAGATATTTTCCCTTCAATTTTAGCTACTATGATAATTAGCTTATTAGTTTTTTTGGCAACAGTGAAGCATTTTCATTATGTTAATTTAAGAATGCATCAACAATCATAGACTTATAAATGTTAAAAGTGATGCAATAGCCATTACATGGCGAAGCATGGGAAGAGATAGATGTCAGAAAGTATGCAGGTACCACCCCATGGATCGCCAGATGAATTAACCAGCCAGCCAAGGAGTTGAAATCATAATTGAGCATATTTCAGATGCAGTATGAAAGGCAAGCCGTGAAGATAAATCATGAAAAGATGAAGGCAATGAGGTTCTTTGCATGTGTTGATGAGTGGGACTGTAATTAATAATTCACTCCACTGAAATTTCACTATTTAGTGTATCACTGTAAAGAGACTTTACTGTACATACATTACTATAAATCACACATCTTTGTTTTAACTAAACATGATTTCACTCTCTACTTCAGAAAACCATGGCACACATTTTTGTGGCCCATGTCAGCAGCATAAAAAATAGCTAATTAGGAAACATACTGTCATAAACACTAAAAGAAATTAAAACTTTTAATGAAATGGTTATGATTTAATACAAAATAATATTAATAATGCCAGAATGTATCTAATGTCAGTTAATTAATAGAATGTCAATATTCTAGCAGATGTAGGGGAAATTCAGAGGCTAAAGATACTAGTTATTAGGTAATAGAGGTCATCAGAAAATCAGAAATCACTAATAAATTACAGTCATGCATGGTATGCGGGAGGAAAATACAAAAACAATAGTTTCTTAAGGCTGTTAACTTTTACATTACTTTTTGTGTTCACATTATACACGGGGATCAGGATAAAGGATAAGTTGTAAGTGAGAATAAGCTACAACCAACAGATGATTTTTGAGCTAAGTTGACAAGGTCCTAGAATCATTTTAAGGCAATGATAAAACACAGGTCCTATCAGGGAATTTCAATTATGACTAGTTACTATATTTTCCACAGCATAAGTTATTATTTAATACGTGCAAATTATGTGGATTGAACTGCCAAGTTGAAGAACCAACTTGTGTCAAACTACCATTTCAAACGGCAGATCTAATAATAATTTACTTACACTCTGGTATTTTGCAAATAACAGTGAATTTTGGCCCACATAACTGAAGATTGATGATGACATTAATTCCTACTGTTTCCTTTAGAGTGAAAACTATTTAAGATACTACAGTAATAAAAACAAACCCTCCTCACAGTTATAAAAGGAGAATATAAAGTTAAATACTTATTTCAGTCACAGAGGAGCGCACAAAGTAGTTTCAATATACAGTGAAGCCTCGTATTTGCGTTATCGGAAATTACATTTTCCTGCAATTTACACCACTTTTGCAAAGTCCCATTCAATTTCCTAAGTTTCCAATGTATGCAGAACCCCGAATTTAGACTATACTTTTTTCAGTTTTCCCGCAATTTGCACCACAGCGTACTCTTTCAAAAAATAAAATTCACTTAAGTCCATGACTCATGCATATCATCCTTTGTAAAGCACTTTTTGACTTTGTCTTGTACATATATGCGGAAAAAAATACGAAAGAGAGCAGCAATTGGACCTGTTTTAAGGAAGAATTAGAATGTGGTGGGAATAGTACACAGTGCCACTAGTAACCGAAATTTGAACTACATCAACTCGTAATCTGCCAGATATGATTCAAGTTATGAAATGAAGCGTAGTCTTTTTTATGCAAGGCATTTTCAATCCAGTTAGCGATAATTCTATAATATCATTCTTTTACTGTTTCCATGCCTAAAAATGATAATAAATACCTGGTTTTAACTTCGTAAATTGCTGAAATATAGTACTTTTCCGGTGAATCTGTTGACTCCCCTGACAACGAGGGCCGTGTTGGACATCGAAACGCCGGAAAACATGGAACCTTTCGCCCGTTAGGACACCCCAAAAGCTTTAATTCGCAAATAACCATTTTCAGAAAAAATATATATGTTAATACAATGAGGAAAATTTGAGCATACCGAAATAAAAATAAAAACTACAAAACATTGTCATGACGCAACACTCCTTGCCGTGGCCGATTGATTAATGTGATTGACGATCGGTTGTTTCATCATTTTTGATGCTATCGTCGTGTCAGGAGTTAAGAAATTAAGGATAATTTCAATGAAGCAGTTTAGTCTGCTTCATCCACATTGCGGTTTCAGGAGGCTGGTGAGGATAAACTTCTACTTTTTCTGCAACCAATAGTTTTGTGCGGTCGATTCACGCCGCTGGCATTGCTCCACCTGCTCAGATCGGACATGGTCATAATATCTGTGCGTATGTAGCAAAGAATTTTAATGAAGTTTCTTGCACCTTACAGCCAGAGAATATGCAATAAAGCACTATATTTAAGCATGGCTAAATGTGCGTGCCATGAAGTAGCGTAGCTGTGGCAAGTCACAAGACGAAAAGTATCGGTTTCTCAGCCAACAGCGAGGACTTCAAACTGCAATGTGCGTAAGTTAATTGTATAATTCGTTTAGATTACGTGTACAATTATTATTTAATGAAATTACCATGAAATACTTATAAGTTACATTATATTCCCGCAATTAAAGGAAATATTTTAACAAAGTGCAGAGTCAAAATCTCTTTAAACAACGTTTATGATTAAGATTTTTCGATTTCTCGGAATATGTATGAGGTTGTTTTTGCAACAATGCCGGACAATAGTGTGCTTCTGGATTACAGGATTAATGGAGCTCGAATGTAATTAAACCTGCGGGGGAGTATTAACTTTTTACCTAAGTAGAAACTATGAAGAATGAAAATGGATTCTTAACCAGATATGATGAAAAATTAAAGAACTCATGGTGGACAACTGAGATCAATTGCACTGCCTCGATTCCCGAGTTATAAATATGATAGGCAAGACACAGTGTGTGCTGTTCAAACTCTTAAGAAATTACTTTGTAGGTATAGTGATTGCTGAGTGCAAATGCTTGAGGAACTGCAGAAAATTGAAAATAAACTGCATAATATTATTAATAGGGAGAGGAAGTCCAAGCAGTTGAAAACATCAATTTTTTAAAAATAATCATGCTATATTTATTAGATAGTTTCAATGGTTGCTAATAACAAATATAACGTAAATCGCCCTACCATCTTCATCTTTTCTTAATTTTCAATTTTCTATTTGTCTAAGATACTTAACGTATTTTTTCATCAAATATAAATAAATGAGAAGTGCTAGTTCAAGGAATATATAATGACACTGCTCTTTCTCATTTTAACAGTGATTCTTATTTTGACCCTTACTCCAGTAAAAGAACATGGATGTATAAGTGAACATTCTACTTTTCCCACAATTTGCATTTCCCACAATTTACACTTTTTTTCCAGGGTCCCTGGAAAAGTGTAACTTAGGGGTTTTACTGTAATTACCATATATCTTCAAATATAAGACACTTCTTTACAGCCAAAACTATTGACTAAAACCTACAACTCAAGTATATGTGGAAATAAAAAAAGGCTTAATCTCTTAGCATTCCTATTCTCATTGTAATGTACGTACTATTTCTGTTGTATAATTTGCCGTGTAGATGTCAACAGCAATCCTTGATGCGATTGCCAACGCTGCTGCTTGATGAAGCAGTGAACTAACTGTCTTGATTGAGGGTGTCACATTATGTACCTTTGCTATTGCACCGGTGGTGCTAACTGGTGGTGGTACAATTGGTAGCACAATTAAGGTGAAGTAATAGGTCAATAATGAGGGGTCATGTGATGAATGTTTTGCATGTAAGATAGTTCCATAAAAGATTAACCCTGAAATGTGATATCCTTACATCTGGGGAGGAGGATAGAGATAGTGGAGTGAGATGAGAAGAAGAAGAAAGAAGCAGTTCTTTAGAATCTCTCTCAACATGGACTCTGACACGTAGCCTGTGTTCAATGTTTACAAAGACTTGTGATATGAGCACATGGATGAGTTACGGTGAAGAGTTACCGGTAGAGAAGGATATTTCCATTCTGCCTGTCACAGAAAGTAAAACACATATAAATTGGGATTCATGAAGTTAGGGGCTCACTCAGGTGGTGGTATATTGGGAAGCATAGAAGATGGGCAATTCAAGATTTCATGACAAGAATTTGAAATGTTTTTGTTTCATATCAATTGTTAGTTCATCACTCACCATATTTAATGACATTTACCCCCAAATTATTTTCTTTGAGTTTTCAAGTAATACCTGACTTATCAATAAATAAAGTGTGTCCTCATTTAATGTTGTTAACTCGTTCCTGAAAAACTCGACGTTAAGCAAAATAACGTTAAACGATGCTATATTTACCATGAGAAACAATGTAAAAAATTTAAATCGGTTCCTAACTTTCCAATTCTTCATTTCAGCACAATATTGATTTCCGCACAGCACAGCGATAAAAGGCTGGACATATGGCGTTATTGAATGAAACGTTCAAACTAAATTTCTAAAACATTTTAATGGCGAAGCTTTGATATTTTCACTCACAAAAGTTATTTTGGAATTATTCTCTATCCTGGTGGCATGGAAAGGTGATAGGAACTAACTGTTGATATTTAAAAATACAGGGGACCTGGTTGAAAGGCGTTAGCAATGGAATAATACTAAAAAATGGCCCATTTCCTAAAACATTGATATGTTTTTATGGACTACATCGTGTCATCCTCCGCCAATTTACGGCAATTTAAGTTACGTGTTAATTTTAGTTTAGTATATCTTATAAGTAGATGAAACAAACTAAAAAGGCATTTTTAAAACAATAAATGCCAGGTTTCCCTCCTATATTTCCGATATTTAGTGCTGTTAGCACCAGTTTCCCTTCAAGTAAATAGAAAGTTTAGCGAGAAATTCACTGCGAGAGTGTGTACGCACGAACGTTTTCGATCACCAAAAAAAAACACGTTTTCGATTCACCTCAAACAGCAGCCAGTGAATTGACTTTTTCTACCACCAATTCTATTTTATGGTGGCACAGGATTTTCAGGTATTTTTTTCACATAGATATCTGCCCCTGGATCTATCATTCAGAGTGGTACACTAACTAATGGTGAATATTCTCCATGGCTAATGCGTAGTGAAGTACATATAATGTTTTGCGGGCCATATGATAATAATTAAGTGACTTGAATATAAGTCAAAGGTTTAAAGAAAATGATATATTATTTCATTTTACAAAGAAGTATAGGTCCTCTACTTCCCCTGGTAGTCTACCAATACACGAACCTACATTCCTTAAAGAAAAAAAATTAATTTAGCACAGTGCTCACATTGGTCGCTCATGTGGAAGTGAGTGCACACATCTTAGGTATAAACAGTAAAACCTCATTAATTCGAAATTCAAGGGACCAAAAAAATTGGACTTCAAGTTATTCAGGTTGGAACTAAATGTACTTTCCGAAAATTAACGAATTAGACCCCGTATTTTCCGAGATAATCACCATACTGCTATATTTTTTTATAAAAAGGCAAAGAATATGCACTAAAATGAGGAGTTAATGGGCAAAATTCTTCACGTTTATCAGATTCAAGTTAAAGTTGAGGAAGTATGCACTTTCAGATGCTATCACGTGGAAAATAAAAACAAAATGAATGATTTCGGGCATGTGTCCAGTAATATCACATAAGGTGTATTTTCCAGGTCACCAACATTTTCGCCTTAGACCTTTAAATTTACCGGCCTGCTCTCAGCCCATTTCCCCCAAGACTTTTTTAAGATGAAGAACTGCTGCATCATCATTCTTGTCCGCCAGAAATCCCTTATCAGTTACGACCGCGAACCAAAAGTATCACATTTCACTCATTGCTTCTCCACGCCCTAACTTCCACTAGGCTTATGGCTTCCACTAGGGGAGGGGCTTGGGAGACGGGAGGGAAGGGTAGGGGTGGAGTATCACGTCAAGGTCGGTGACGAACCCAGAATCCCTAGCCCTCCGAAAGAAGCTCGAGAGAACCCGAGAAAAAAATCGCTGACGCAGCGTCGGACAGACACCACCAAGAATTAGTCCCTATATAAATTTGATTGTTTCAGGCTTGACTTCGTGGAAGTGATAGAAATCCATTTTGAATAAAAAGGTTTTTTATTCAAAATGGATAGTCCCTTCAGCCTTCCTTACCTCATTATTCACATTTGAGTTTGGGGAGATGGGACAAGAGTAGATGGGAAAAGCATACACAAAGCTGAGAACCATGACTTGTCAGCTATTCGGGGCAAACAAAAGCATCTGGGGAAGCACGCGAAGAGAGATGGGAGGAGCGGCTACCAAACGATGTAAGTGCTCATGCAGGGAAAATGGCTAAAGGATATCGCACCATCCGAAAAATACTACTCCACCATGCCTGGCGATCCTACAGTCATCATTCGAGGAAGGGAGGCTCGGAAGGAAGAGAGGGTAAGGCATTTGTCATGGCACGAAAGCACAGAAAAAGAGCAATGGGACGGAGCGGCCAAGCTTGAATATAGCTTTAATTTATGATAGTTCATTCATGAAACGAAAAAGTAGGAGAGAGTAATGGCGATACCTTCTACAATTCCATTATTCCAATTATTCCATATTCCTTTTTCACTCTCAGAAAGCATAATTCTCAAAACTTTCAACAAAGTATTTATTAAAATATTTTTTTTGTCTGCTGTGTTTTTGAGTTCTTTTTGTGTCCAAATTTTACAGATGCTCAACACAAAATGCTGTTTAAATAACATAAATGATGAGAGATAAAGCAATATTAAATTTTATAAGATGAAGTTTAAAAAATGAAGTTTAAAAAATGAAGTTTAAAAAATGAACTTTTTTCACGAGCCCATATATCAGTACCTTAAGGTTTTTTAGGCAAACAGTGAAAGCCAAGATATCGGCACCTTGAGTATCTAATTGTAAGGGTTAAAGAAATGTTTAAATATTTTTGATAACCTTTAAAAAATTTCTGTCACTAGTCTTATCTGGCACGTCCATTATATATTCATATTACTTCAGTTAGTTAAGCAGTGGAAAAAACTTCTCCTCGATATTAAAGTATATGCAATAAAAGTAATTAACTTAAAGAATATCTACTCAATATCTATCCTTGCTAAACTCAAACTAAGATAATCCTTCCCACGATTCCATGAAAATATTCTATTTACATAGAACATTAGAGAAATATAATTAAACTAACAATGATTGCAATTAAATAATACTACCATAATGCTACAAGGCCAAAGTTTTTAATTTCGGTCTACAAAATCCTAAATGAATTCTTTTCACACTCATATATTCCAAAAGCGAATGGGTTAGCGTGGTATTGAAATCAGCGATGCACTAGCTACGAGTTAGCTATGCATTAGCGACAAATAAATGAACCAGAATCGGATTTTGTTGTTGTTCCGTAGCTAAGATGAATTAGCGACTGCTATCCTAGCGAGTAATCCGCTAACCCAGAACCTGAATCGAATTTATAACTAGTCGCTAATATCGTCGCTAAATGAAGATAGCGGCTGCTAATAAGAACCATGATTGACACCCAGCAGTTTATATATGACATATTTAGTTAAAAAAAACTATACACAAAACATTAAGCCGTGAATTTTGTGAACACTACTTACTACCTACAGACAAGTTACCAAACGTTTCTTCAGTGCACATCGCCGTTCATGAATGATTTCAGGCTTTCCCGGCAAAGATTTATATCAGGGATCTTTCGGGGTTTGCACCGGGTAGTTAGGTCCATGGCGGCCGACGTTTCGATGCTCGAGTCGAGCATCGAAACGTCGGACATCCAAACATCCAAAATTTCGGACCTTACCTACCCATAGGGTATATATTGATGACCACTTCCAGTCAAGGCACTCACCTCTGCCCTGAGGACGATGCTCGACTCGAGCATCGAAACGTCGGCCGCCATGGACCTAACTACCCGGTGCAAACCCCGAAAGATCCCTGATATAAATCTTCGCCGGGAAAGCCTGAAATCATTCATCACCCACCTCTACGGGGAGGAGATGCATCGCAACATCCGCAACCTGGAATTGCTACGGAAAGAGAAAGCGAGATTACTGAGCTCCCTCGCTTTTCTTTTGAGATGCCGTGACGAAGAGGTCATCCCCACCTTTGCAATTGTCCGGTCATCGGTGAAGTCATCGGATGCCGAGCGCATCATGGAACGCGCTGGGCACGCCCTTGTGCGTGAACGCATAAGACACAAACGGAGAGCCTTAGACACCAACGCCAAGCAGCTGATGTCACTACATCTTCGCCTTGCCACTGAACTAACACCAAGTCACTGGGAGTACATTGACCGCGCCACCACCGCCTCTGGAGAAGTGCTCTTCAGGAGTGAAGGGGACAAGCAAAAGAACAAGTTTGCACGTCTACAGAAGAGTAAGGCACCCAGAGACTCTGGAGATCACGGCCGACTGGTAGTCAACCTTTCTGACTACGAGATTGACGAACGGACTAACTCCATTCTGACAAAAGGATTAAACTTTGCACCTGCTCCCAGACGTATTCCTTACTCTGACTTTGTGGGGGGTATAGAACAAGCCATACGGAGCCTTCCGGCTGAAGAAGCAGAGGATGTGAGGAGTGAAGCCTTGATGGTCCTGAAAAGGGCCGTGCCGCCGAAGCCAAACATTTCAAAGAGCGAAAGGGATGCTTTACGCACCCTGAGGAGTAATCCATCCATAATTGTTCTTCCGGCCGACAAAGGGAAGGCCACCGTGATTATGAAGAAGGAGGACTATCACACCAAGATCACGGAGATACTTCAAGACGAAGCCTACGTGCCTCTAAAACGGGACCCAACCGACGCCATCGTCAGGAAGACTATCGCCCTAATCAAGGAAACAGGGATCCCGGCCGAGACAGCCCGTGGTTTGAGAACTGAAGCACCTGCACCACCAAGGCTTTACGGTCTGCCCAAAGTGCACAAGACAGGCGTCCCACTCAGGCCGATCGTAAGCGCAATAGCGTCACCCACATACAACCTGGCAAAATATCTTACAGGACTCCTGTCACCTTTCGTCGGCTCCTGTGAACATCACGTCAAGAACTCCACAGAATTCGTGCAGACTTTGAAAAGCATCCATATTGACGACAACGACCTTTTGGTGAGCCTTGACGTCGTGTCTTTATTTACACAAGTACCATTGACCGAGACGCTTAGCCTCCTGGAGAAGAGATTCGACCCCAAGACATTGGTGCTTTTTCGCCACGTACTGACTTCCACATATTTCCAGTATGACGGACAATTCTTCGAGCAGAAGGATGGAGTGCCGATGGGATCGCCCTTGTCTCCAACCATTGCTAACTTCTTTATGGAAGACTTTGAAGAAAAAGCATTGAATTCGGCCCCTCTTCGCCCGAAGCATTTCTTCCGATACGTTGATGATACTTTCGTGGTGTGGCCTCATGGAACTGATACTCTCGCCCAGTTCCTGACTCACATGAATAGCCAACATCCCAAAATCTGCTTCACGATGGAAATGGAGGTCAATGGTCAACTGCCATTTCTTGATATACTCGTACGGCGGAAGACTGACGGCACTTTAGGTCACAGCGTCTACAGGAAACCAACCCATACGGACCTGTACCTGAACGGAAGAAGTCACCATCATCCGGCGCAACGACGAGCAGTGCTGTCCACTCTTCTCCATCGAGCCATATCTATTGCGGACGAAGAAAGCTTACCGCAAGAGATTAGGCACCTTAAGAAGACGTTTCGACGAAATGGATACGGAGAACGGGACATAACGTTGGCCCTGAAAAGGACCTTTAAGCAAGTAGATTTGAAGACGCAGACAGCAAAGGAAAAACCTTCCTCAAGAGCTTACTTGCCATACGTCTCCTCGATATCTGGCAAAATATCGAGGATTTTAGCCAGACATAACATAGACACCATTCACCGACCGCCACCCAAACTGAAGGAGCTCATAGTCAGAGCAAAGGACCCTATTGGCCTGAAGACATCAGGAGTTTACCGCGTTCCGTGTGAATGCGGTGAAGTGTACGTGGGTGAGACAAGTCGGACGGTGGAGACGCGAATCAAGGAACACCAGCGTCACCTTAGATTGGGCCAACCGGAAAAATCGGCTGTTGCAGAGCACAGCATCATGATGGACCATGCCATCCATTTTGAGAAGACAAAAATAATTGCCCGCTCATCTGGCTATTGGGACCGGCTCATCAAGGAGGCCATCGAGATCCGGAGAGAAAGACGAAACTTTAACCGTGACGCCGGTTACAACCTGAGTCACACGTGGAAACCTATCATCAAGATTATGGGAGAGTCAAGACCACCGGATGATACATAATTTTCCCGCCAAAATTTCGGACCTTACCTACCCATAGGGTATATATTGATGACCACTTCCAGTCAAGGCACTCACCTCTGCCCTGAGGACGATGCTCGACTCGAGCATCGAAACGTCGGCCGCCATGGACCTAACTACCCGGTGCAAACCCCGAAAGATCCCTGATATATATCGCCGTTCATGTTCGCTGATGTGTTCTAACCTGCACTTACTTCCTTGTTTTAATTTATTTGTTATTTTCATCCCAAATCTGTAATGTCGACATATCTTTACCTATTTTATCCATTAATTAGCCAGAAAAACACATCTGCAGGACTGACGTAAGTCAAGGTATACCTATAGTCTTAATGGACTTCACATGATCACTTTTTTAATCATAAAGGTACCAGAGAAATATATACATAGGGTAAGAAATACTTAGTGAAAATTACACCTTACCTTTGGTTTTTTTCTGTAAGTATCGACACATTCAACAGGTAACTTAGTGAATTCCACTTGATAGTTGTAACCTTTACTGGATAATTTGATTATAGTATGCAATGGGACATCCAAGTAAGGCACCTCTTCTGTACACATGCAAGAAATACAAAGTAATGTCATTTTAAAAACATTGACTACAGAATTAGAAATCACTTTCATACAATGCTAGTTATTTTAGCAGCTATGACTATAAAATCATAGTGCACCACAAGAGAGAATCAAGATGACATTATTCTAAGCACAGTCCCCTCTCGCAGCCAAATGAGAACTCGGCTATCAGTGATGATATCCATTTTGTCAACATGGTGACAATTCATCTGACATGGTTGAATTGAACCCAGCTCTTAAGCATTTAAAATATCTCACATTCTTGATTGATTTAAGTACGTAAATTACCAACATATAGACTGATAATAAGAGGAATGATTCCATGGATTGACTGGTTTTGCCAAGAGCATACTGTCATTTCCGGAATAAAATACATACCCACCACAAGATGCACCCTTGTTTTTACCAACAAAATGTGCAAATTTTCATATTTCTATGCGTAAAACACATTCACTTTGAGAGAATGACATTTTAAGATATTATCATTTAAGGGTCATCCACCGTTCAGCACTTGAAAAACATTGAGCAAGCAGGAGGGTAGCCGATGGATGGCTTTGCTGCTTGCGCATCACCCATTGCTTTTGTGAAAAGACCTTCTACCCCCTCTGCTTCTTCCTCCCTCATACATTCATGCTTGTCTATGGAAATACTTGAAGCATACAACTGGTTTGGTACCATAATGAGGGGTGAGTTCAATTGCTTGCAACCACCGGCACTTAAACACTGTTTTCTCCATCATGAAGTAAAGTCATAGTCATTGCCTTAGCAGGGAATATTTCACATTGCATCTCTCCTTGAGACGGAGACATGATTAAATAGAAACAAAAGGCAACAGTGAGAAAATATAGTTGTGTCATTGATTGCGTTTAAACTCACCCCACACTATGGAGCACCATCGCTACAAAGCTATCTATGATTTTTGTTCTACTCCCCCTTCATTCCCTCTCCATTCATGTTGGATTCCACTGCCATACGATGAGTCTCTAAAGAAATGAGTCATCAACTCTCCATCTAACTAGGAGGAGGACCAAGAACAGAGAAGTTCTCCATGATGCAGTATAAGCTGCCTATGAACGTAAAGTAAACCTATTGCACGATCTGTTTACATCGAGTGAGGTTGGTGACTTTGAATTCTTGTTTCAAGACATGAATATCACTCTTATTTTCAAAAGAGAATTTCTAAATTCTTCGTCAGATATCCACTTTTACTTTCCTAGATGGCATGACATCTACTCTGTGTAGACACTAAGTCATTAATACTTTGTACTCCTTAGATTTTTGATTTTTGCTATCAATGACTTGTATACAAAATGCTTGCAGAACTCTTTCATTAGTAGGAAAAATGAATCCATTAGTCAAAATACTATAACAGATGATTTCATTTTCACATTGCACCATAAACCTAGATTATTGAGTGAGTACACTTATTGTTAAGTTTATCAGATGACTTGTTCTTCTCATCTTAGATGGCAACAGTATATTTCATGATAGTTACACTTACAAGGAGACATCGCGTGACTGATGTTAGGGATCCAATTGAGGCAATTATTTTCTGGAACTATAGAGAGAATGCGGGAAAAGTGTCACAGCTTTCTTCCATTTAGACCCGGGTTTAGGAGAAAAACTAAACTAAGGAATTTATCTTCATATAAAATCCTTTGCAATGCTCTCATACATCAACTGGAGTTGTGGCCGAGTGGTTAGAGGCGCTGGGCAAGTAATCACCACGTTGTGGCCCCGGTTTGTGTCCCAGTCAGGTTCAATTTTTTTCTTTCGAATATTTTATGGAATCACTGTAAATTGCCCAATCCCATTCACTTACGGCAGTAACAACAATATTTTTGAAATTTTCATATTATTTGCTGGTTTTTCAATCAACCCGCTTGGGAGAAGTTCGAAGCTAATTTCAGGATTCTTGTTTCACCGAAAAGAGACATCACATGCCGACAGGCCTAATATTTTTAGATTTTGAATATCACATCATGTATCATAAATATCATAAAAAATATCACGTACAGATAACACAGTATCGCAGGGTTGGTGGATTCATGGGGAGGACTCACAAGTGGTGCAATGTATGATGAACTATTCACAAATAAAATTCGTGAAGCTACTTGCACGTAAAAAATAATAACACCCAGGTGCAGGCCATAATGCCAACCCTGTGATGCATATACTTACAGGCAGGTCAATCAATTCATTGCGAGGCTGCACAAAAGCAGTTATTTGTTGAAAGAAAAAATAGAAATTACATCCCGGGAGGATGGGATTAAAATACATTCATTGCTGCACAATCAGCAATCTTCGCCAGCATTCCGTGCCATGATGAGATATGCGTGGTATGCATCAAAACTGGTTGAAGATAGAACAGTATTCAGAAATGTCCGAGAAATGTGTTTCACACAAGATCTGCGTTCACGCAAATGTAATTTCTCAGATAGGAGCTTTAAATAAAGTGATTGGTGTAGAATTATTCTTTGTTTTAAATGTTTTTACGATGCATATAATCCAAAAGTATGCAATTCAACGCCATAATTGAAACGCTACATTTCATCAATTAAATAAACATGATGGAGAAAAAGAAATACTGTGTTATCTGTACGTGATATTTTTCAAAGTTGAAATCTATCATAAGGGCTAACCCCTTCCCAGCCCGAAAAATGCTTCCTCCTGCCCTGAATTTTAAGTGCATCCATCGCTATATATATTAAAAAGTAATAATCCGTTCATTGTTTACTGCCTTGAGAAAGAGCCACGACCATTCGAAGCCCATACTATGCACGGAAGTATCCTTGTATTTTCAAAATCTAAACATATTAGGCCTGTCGGCATGTGTAGTCTCTTTTCGGTCAAACAAGAATCCCGGAATCAGCTTCGAAAGTCTCCCGAGCAGGTTGATTGAAAAACCAGCAAATAAGTTGAAAATTAAAAAAATATTGCTGTTACTGCCTTAAATGTATGAGAGTGGTTAATTTACAGTGTTTCCGTAACATATTCGATAGAAAAACTTTTTAACTTTTTGGGACTCGAACCCGGCGGAGAAGGCTGAAGTTTGCCGCTTTGCTCGTAATAATTGCAGAATATTATGACAGCCTACCCGACAGCAGGATCTGGGTGCATCACTGGGTCGCTAGGCGAAAGGAACAAGGCTGTGATCACAATTTATTCAACCATCAAACATACTTTTTCAAGATAAAACAAACCTTTGTCCTTTTTCAGCCCCATATTCTGATTCACTCATGAACTATAGAAGCGAGCCAGGGGTGATTTTCGATAAAACAAAAACGCGCGCAGTGGCAGCAGACGACGTGGTCACGTGGCAAAAACCAAGTCTGTGATTGGCTGCGGTTGTGATTCTCGGTCAGAAAAATAGACAGTCGGCTATGCTCACACCCGTACCCGCTCACGCCAACCGCTGCCTTCCAATTGGTTGATGAGTTAACCGCTCCGACGAACGCTAGCGTGATTCGGCCTTAAGGCCAGTGACAGGCTTTCGTTTTCTTCCCGTTTCTGTCGCAGCGACAGCTAATAAAAGGTCAAACACATAGATTTTTATGGAGCCGGCCAGGGTTGCGACCAGCGACAGATTTGAAAGCGCTGCATGTCGTGTTTATGGCGCGATACGACAAATAGCTGATGTACACTCCCAATACAGTGGACTGGGGGAAAAGTCACTGCTTTTCGCGCCGTGATTGCGCGCTTGACAATGAGTCGCGGGTCGTCACCCGGTGTATCTGTCGCGGCAACAGAAACGCAGAAAAAATGCAAGCATGTCACCGACCTAACTGAACGTCCGCGTAACTCAGGATCCGTGTAACTCGGATCCGCGTAAGTCGAGGACTTACTGTATCCCGAACTGTTTGTAAACCCACATCATATTCTTTTGCCAGTTTAAGCAGAGTCTCTCCTTTTTCATTTCTTGTAATCAATTCTTGTTTTTTCGCGATGGAAAGGACAATTTTCTTCCGTTTTTCTGCCATTTTCAGCAGCTTTGTCACAGCACTACAGTAAAAAATGCAACTTTGAAGCTATTGAGTTTTCCACAGGAATTAACTGACACAATCGTATCTGGGCAAAAACAAATGACTGTTCAATGGCGAATAATGACCAGGGAGCACCGATACTGTTTCATATTTATTAATTCAGGCCGAAAAGTAAGAACATACGGAACAATAAGTAGTATTTTTAAGTATAATATACGTTAGTTTATTTGAAATTATTTCCATTGTATATTTACTATTCTGTTCGTTTTAGGAAGATAGAATATTCAGTGGCTAAGGGTAATGGGAAAGAACGGATAAAGTAATTTCAGAAGCAGATGCGTCTGAGTTTTCATAATTCTTAAACGTAGCAAACAGTTTTCATAATATTGTGATTAAATCAAAAAGTTAAACTAAAAAGAGACATTTACAAACTTGCAATTTTATTTAGATACATCAAACTTTCAAAGAATTTACTTAATTTTACCATCGGGATATTTTTCAAACTTTTAAGTGTAGGGATGAGGAAATAGCACGGATAATCCGCAAACCGGATAATCGGAAGCCGGATAATCGAGAGTTGACTGTATTACTCAGTGAGGGAATAAGACATGTACGAGAAAATGTTATTAATATGTGTACACAATATCTGAACTAAATTTTCTTCATTTCTAAACATTTTGATAAAATTCAGTGTGTTGTGGGTCAGATCATTTCAGGTGTGGCAGATACTCTCAGTCATCCCTCACTTAACTTGTCAAAAGTAGTGCCAGAATTGGAAAAAAATTATTTACAGTACAACAATGGAGAATATAGTTGACTAAAAAAAAGCAACTGCTCCGCATAGTGAAAATATTTCAGCATAAGAGCCAGCAGTGAAAGTGCTATATATATATTATGCACAATATCCATGGCCTAATTTGGATTCAAACTTATTCCAGTAGAGAGAGAGAGCATTTTATCCACCGATCTGAGATTGCCAGATTTATTGTAATGACATGTGAAACCATGAGCCACACCGTACACCATTTTGTTTGAATAAGCAAAAATTTCTATATTTAATTTAATTTTTTAATTTTTAATTTAATTACAAAACGTTACTAGTAGGCAATCGCCTGGTGGTAACATTAACATAAACATAAGAAAATACACGTGAATTTTCAAAACACTTAAAAATAAATAGGACACTGTCTCCGGCAATATTCGGTGGAGCTCCTTCATTTTAATAAAAAAGCACTTGGCTACAATGCCACGCTCTATTTTAAACAACATGACCCGGATTTCAGCATCTCATGCCATCATCAGGCATGAGATGCCTGATGATGGCATGAGATGCTGAAACCCGGGTCGTGTTATTTAAAATAGAGCGTGGAATTATAACGAGTGCTTTTTTATCAAATATTTCTAGTTTAAAACTGCTGTCAATACATCTCAAGAGGAAAACACATTTAATTTTATTATACTTAAAGCACGAACTTAATGTCATTGCTCCAGGGCTTACCAGGTGATTTGCTGAGGAAATATCCCAAAACAACTCGCAGAACAGCTTGATGACTCACAACCAACACCCCATCACCATTCTGCTCCAGCTCAAGTAGAAGTGGTTCTAATCGGGCCATTATATCAGCATAAGATTCACCCCATGGGTACCGGTAGTGAAGTTTGTCTTCATCTCTCCATGCAAACTCGCGAGGGTACTGCTGCTGCATCTCTTCATAGCTCATCCCCTCACACACTCCCTGCCAACAGTCATCATCTACATCAGTATATTACCCTACAGACCACCATATGGGCATGTGGCACGTCACCAGTCATGAAAAAGACAAACTGGGGTCATTTGGGATGGTTAGGGAAGAATTATTTCAGGAATAGTCACAGCCTCTTCATCGAGCAACATTAGGACTATCAAGTCCTCTCTTACATCAAACTCATTAAACACTTGGCTCACACCCATGCCCTGGCCGGAGGAAAACCCAGCCAGGCAGAACTTGAATCCGTGACACCCGGATAAGCAGGTGAGGACTTGAACCTGCCACCATTCGGGCCGGTAGAGGATAGAAGAAGGGTGGAGAGAGATACAGCATCAGCATTAGTCTACTGTAAATGAAAGGCATCTCAGGGTCCACATCCTATCTAATGGATGGCATACAACACTTGAAGTGCTCTCTGTATAGCACTCAAGTAGGGATTGGGATTCCACCCAAAAATCTTCCACTACCTCAAGACAGGAAACCAGTATTCAGAAGTGTTCAGTTTTTCGAAATGGAGAGTTTGACCCAGTGGGAAACCCGAACAACCCCCAACATCGCCAAATGCTGGGAAAGCCTTAGATCTTTCATCAGTACTCAGAACATTACACCAACCAGTTCCCCAAAAAAAATAATGAAAGGGAAATTTGTTTTGGTACAATCTTTCTCTGATCTGTACATGAAGAAGAGACAATGTAAGCATATACCATATAAAAACAATAGGTCTACTAATTTCCATGTAAGTTGTAGAAATCAAGTCGAGACTTGCTATCTGTGTGAAATTTTGCTTACAGATACAGAAATTACTGCACTGTTTGATGATTACATTAGGTGTATAGGCTACAAAAAGGCCATTTGCCTTCCCTTCACCACTCCCTTGCCATAGCACTGGCTTTTGAGTGCTTGTTGCCACCAGGGTTCTGGGTGCATGCCAAGGTTGTTCGCTTGATGGATTAATTTGGGGTGGGAGTTAGGTGCCCAGAAAGGAGGAGGTGAGGTAAACAGGGTTGGCAAAGATTGTTGTAATGCTGATGAGTGTGTACCGAATGTATAATGTACCCACTTTTATGCACCTCTAGTACTGCCACCACTACAATGACAGCAAAAGATGAAACCAGAGCCTGCCCCAAGCAATGGTCTGCCCTCTGATTTTCACCCCCAAAAGTTGATCAACTTGCATTTCACGTTTGCCTATTAGCACAAGCCCTCTTTCTATTTATCTATGGTAATACATATTTATCACGATCATTCAAGACCAAGTCACTTTCAAAAGAAGACTTACCATCTTATGAAGGCCAACAAACATGACATGTTAACACACATCTAAGGTATGAAAAATAAAAGGGAGCCTGGTGAGAAACGACTGTGAGAATGTACTGGTGAGTGCTTTACTTTCCCTGGCGCATATTAATTGCTTCACTGAAAGTGGCAAATGATTCCACGTGAAACTTATTTTTACCTCAACTATGGCTGAATCCCAGATTTTTCAAATATAGTTTCCACTTTTAGGACATTAGTGTTCTCCTCAGTAGATTATTGTCAGGGCAATTCCTGGAGAACTTCACATCACTTACTCCCTTTCTTGATGGTGATGGCCGATAGAAGTGGAAGCTGGATGGTTTACTTAGCCACACACATTGTCTATTCAAGCTCATTGTTCAAACAAAATTTTCATTCATTATCAGGTCAAGAGAACTTGTACTTTTCTATTTCTTTGAATTAAAAAAACATACTACTCTTTAACTGCAGCATGTAACGATGTAATTCAATCTTTGGAGCTAGACTTACAGTTAGACAAGGTTTAACTATGTTCCACACAAAAGGAAGTGAAAGGGATGTTTCCTTTTTTGCTTTTGATTACGATTTGCATTGGACTGGGCTTATGAGGGCAAGCACTCTTAGAACATGTATTGGACAGGCATGGGTGAAAAATCCCTTCAGTTCGCAGAGGTGAAAGAGTCCAATCTTAACACTCTCAGAAAACCTTTGTGGTTGGATATATTTGATCAGTCCTGTCAAGCACAACTCAGACAACAGAGCATGAGCCATATTCAAATCAATAAATAAGTTACTTAGGGCCTCAACACGTTCAACTTTGCAAGAGTCACAGTTAGATTTACCACCAGTGGATTGCACCATTCTTATTTTTGTATACAATATTTGAGAGGAGCCACTGGTTTGTGATAAAAAAATGATTCACCAGGTAAATATAAAAATTGTCATTACTATACCACCAACCAACCAGGTGGGAAATGATGGGATACTCCTGTCTCATTCCACCCAGGTGAAATAAAGAAAAATACATTATTTTTTTTGCCCCAATGCTACCCATACGGCATTTAAAAGAAAATCGTACACCTGGTTGAATGTGTCAAACAGGAAGATGAACTATGAAATGAACTACATCATTGCGACAAGGTTCAGCCCTAGGTAGTTTTTAATACCAAGTGATAAAAAATCTCATTCCAAATCTTGCCCATCAATTCTGTTCACACTAAAGCAAAGCCACACCATATTATGCAACACTTAAATGAACTCACAGCATTCAGCTCATTCAAGGCAGCCCAGTGCTCAACACTAGCAGTGATCCCAGCAACGGTTTGATGAGTACGACGTTTCTCACTCGTCCAAATGTGGAGACCAGGAGGCGGAGAAGCATTGATGTGGCGAGCTAAAGACACAGCGTACTGTCGGCCACGGGGTGACAGATCTGTATCCCCACCAATTCGTCCCAAAACATTGAACTCACTTTCTCCATGCTGAGAATAAATTGAGGTAAAAATTTATCACTTAATTGCATACTGTAGGTGGTTAAATAATCATTTTTCAAGTCTCAAAAACTCACCCTTGAAAAGTACATTGTCTTTGGAGCGGGACGATAGCTTGAAAGGAAAGACAAGATCCTACTCTGAAGATGTCCATTCAGCTTGTGAGCAAGGATGCTTTCACCTAAGTAATAGAGAAAAATCCTTTCACATTTAATAAATCTATATTATACACATACTTATATACATATAACTGAATGGTTCACACCAATCAATATACCTTTCACAAATGGTTGCCAAGAAGAGATTGTCACATCAAATGAAATAAAACGTGCAAACACTACGTTCATAAATTGTGCAATTATTGCATTATAAACATTAATGAAAATGCAACTACATACTTGATCCTCTTGCATGTATAGAAAGACTTCTTGACTACATTTTAGATTCATGCACAAGTGCAATTTCTTAACTGCCACCAAAAGGATAATACTAATAATAATTTTATTTCACCACTGGCCAAATATATGGCTACGTCAGGACAAATACACGGCATACAGGAAAAAATCAATACAAACATAAATTAGAAAGTTTGGAACAAAACTGACAGATATGGTGGATAGTAACATGCTAGACGATGATGTTGGTGGTTGTTCGGGTTTCTAATCTGGTCAAACTCTCCATTTCTGCCAACGTTTCAATGAATGAGTCGTTCATCGAAACTTCAGCAGAAATGGAGAGTTTGACCGGAAACCAAAACAACCACCAATATTGCAAAAAGCCAGGAAAGCCTTAGATCTCCTAGATGATGAGTCTTTCAGAAATTCACTGACACTAAAAACAATTTTTTTGAAGAAATTGTTCCACCCTATTTATAAATATTTCAGGGGAGGGGACACCTTAAATGTCATTTGGAACTTTGCTAAAAAGTACGGAAGCAGAGTGGTAGGAACCCTTTAGACAAAGAAAACTAGAGTATTGGTTAGAATGAATGGTATTATTGACACAGGTGGAGTAGTGGTTGTGAGAGGCATTTGTCGGGAGCTTGTTTAGGTTGTCTCTAACAAAGCAAACACATGTTAAGATGTACAGCGAAGGAAGTGTTAGGATGTTAGCTCAAGCAAAAGCTTTTCCTGGGGTGCAGATGGGAGCTTTAAACATGGTTTTAATTGCTTGCTTCTGAGCAGAAAAGGCCCTCTTGGCATTGGTGGAATTAACCCAGAATAAGATGCCATAGACAATTTTTGGATGGATTTTCCACTGAATACCATTCTTAGTGTATCAAATGACACAATAGAAGCCAATTATCTAAGCATATAAAAACTTGTAGATATGTTACTGACTGTGGCACAAACATGAGATGACCCATCAAGGGCATCAGAGATTATGAGTCCTAGGAATTTGGTTGCAGTTGATTTAATTAGTGATTACCAATTACGATTTTGGGGAGAACAATTGATTTGGTCAGAATTCTTACAGGAGAAATGAAGACACAGTTTTCTCGTCGCTTACTTTCAAGTCGCTATCATTGCACCAATGGCGCATTTCCATAACAGTCAAGTTAGTTAAATCGTTTACATTTTGAGGACTATTGGCTTTAATAATAGTGGGTGTATCATCAGCAAAAAGAAAGTTTTGCTGTTGGATACGTGCTTAGGAAGTTCATTAATAAATAATAAAAATACGAATGGTCTTAGAAGGGATTCTTGAGGTACCCCTCAAGTTAATTTCACACATCTGGAAAGAGCAGCTGAGGATCTAAAATAATAAGAAACAACTTGTAAGATCTGGTGCTTTCCTGGCACACTTGATGTATGAATTCTTCCAAGGTTCTCCACCAGGTTAGGCTCTCCATACTGGCTGACGTTTCGATGCTCGACTCGTGCATCGTCCTCAGGGCTGCTGAGTGTCGTTTCAGGGGCTGTGGTCATCCTTATATGCGGTTCTCCCGTGGATATGTCAGGTGGATATGGATATGTCAGGTGCCTATGCGAGAATCTAGGCGAGAACTTCCCGCCTATTTTGTTTAATGTTTCTTAGACCTGGTTTCCAGTATCCAGGCATTACTCAGAGGAAAACTGGAGTCGTGGTTGATGTTTTGTCTTCTAGTCGGATTTCTATTGATTCCTTAACTAGGCGATTCCAATAGCCATGTGAGCAGGCCACTATCCTGGCTTCCTCAAAATGGATAGAGTGGATGTTGGTGATATGTTGGGCAATGGCTGATTTTCCTTCTTGCCCCAGTCTCAAATGCCGTTTATGCTCTTTCAGCCTCGTTTCAACTGTGCACCCCATCTACCCAACATAAACTCCGCCACACTCACATGCGACACAGTAGACGTCGGGCATTCGGAGACCTATTCTGTCCTTTGCACACACCAACTGCTCTTTTAGTCTGGTTGGTGGAACGTGGATGGTTTCTCCGTTGTGTCTTGCCAATATCCTCGAGATCTTCTCAGATACTGAGGAGATGTAAGGCAAACATACTCTGGCAACAGGCTTTTCCATTCTTCTTCAGCCTTGCGCTCTCTCGGTGGAAGGTCCTTGTCAGGGCCAAAAAAACCTGACGTCGACTGTGCACCTATTAAATAAAAGTTCACCTATTTTATTGAATTTGTGAAGGCATTTATCTCATGCAACCGGCATATTCATCTAAGTGGCAATCCCTACGTCCCATGCATACTGGATAATAGGGAGTTAGCTGTTAGAGGATGACCACAACCGCTGAAATGACACTGAGCAGCCCTAATGACGATGCACGAGTCGGGCATTGAAACGTCAGCCAGTATGGAGAGCCTAACCTGGTAGAGAACACAAGAAGAATTCATACATAAAAACAACTTGTTGTCTGTCACTCAGATATGACTTGATCCATATGAGGGCTATACGAGAGATGCCAAGAGCAATGAGCTAATTTTTTTAGGATGCTATGGTCAATAAGATCAAAGGCCTATCTCAAGTCAAAAAAGATTCCCAATGTAAGAAATTTATCAAGCAATTAACAAAACAAACTTTTAAAAAATTAAAACTGATACATATGACTAGGGATGTGCGAGTAGTACTTTTTGATCTTGAGTCGCGTATCGAGCGGCTCCCAGCCTAATTCGTTTAACATCTGTATAATGCTGTCTGTACGCCCGTAGCAGTTTTTGACGAATCGCGCAGCTTTCCTTTGTATTTTATTAAGTTCCCGGATTAAGTCTTTCTGCACCGGATCCTATATCTCGCTGCATATTCAAGGTGTGGCCGGACGAGTGCGAAATATCACCTCTCTTTTACTTTTTCATCTGAAAATCTTCCCACAATACGCTTGACGAATCCTAGCTTCTTCAGAGCTCTGCCACAAATATTTCTTATATGTGTTCCACACGATAGGTTCGAGGTTATCGTAACTCCCAGATACTTCACTTCATCTGTCGCCTTTATGTTAACACCATCCACAGCATATACATGGGGATAGTTGGACGACCTCCGCAAGAAATGTACCGCCGTGCATTTGCTCAGATTAAGTTCGAGTCCCCACTCTTGGCTCCACACATGAACGTTGTTTAAATCCGATGATAGAGTTTCAAAGTCAGAGTGATCACTAATTTCGCAATAGATGACAGCGTCGTCGGCAAATTAACATATTTTAATGCTAATTCAAGAGCATAGGTCATTTATGTATACAATGAACAAAAGGGGGCTGATCACGCTTCCTTACGGGACACCTGATGTCACTTTAACTACATCAGAGCTAATTCCGTCAAGAACTACTTTTTACTTACGATCACTCAGAAAGTCGCGTATCCAGTTTACTACTGTTTCGTTTAGGCCGCATGACTGTAATTTGTATAAAAGTTTGTTATGAGGTACCGTGTCGAAAGCTTTCTTAAAATCTAGAAATAATGCGTCAACTTGTCTTTTCGATTCACCAGATATGAGAACGTCATGAAGAAAGAGAGCGAGTTGTGTTTCACATGATCTATCTTTCCGGAAGCCGTGCTGAGAGCCATGGAGGACGTTACGACTGTCCAGGAACGTCATGATATTGCTAACGACGATATGTTCGAGTATCTTGCCTATAATCGACGTTAATGAAATTGGTCGATAGTTCCCTGGGTCGTGTCTGTTTCCCTTTTTGAATATCGGTGTAACGTTTGCAATTTTCCAGTCTAATGGTATCTTTCCTTCAGAAAATGACTTCTTGAATATTATGTCTAAGAACGGTGCGATCTGTGGCGCTAACTCCTTGAGGACACACGTGGTTATTCCCTCTGGACCCGGAGATTTACTATTTTTTATCGACTGTAGCTGTTTAGTAATCCCATCGCGTTGAATAGCGATTTCTTTCATCGGTTCCTCAGTGAATGAAATTTCAAAATTACATGCAGTATCGTCTGTAGTGTATACACTTTCGAAGTGGGGAATTTAACGTGTTAGCTTTGTCAATATTTTTGGTGACAAGTTTGCCATCTTTATCAAAAAACGAATCTACGGTTGAAGATTTTCCCTGAAGCTCTCTCGCATATGACCAAAAAGATTTCGGATTTTCTTCGAGTAATTCACCAAGTCCTTTTTTCTTGAAATTTCGCAATGCAGTACACAATGATTCCTTGTTTTTTGAGCGTTGCGCAGCGTAACTTTCTTTTGCTTCAAGTTCCTTCGATTTGTCACCTAACGTAATGGACTTTTTGAACAAGTTGTACAGTTTTCTCTGTATCTTAAGGTCCCTCCTAACATCGTTGTTATACCAGCAAGGTTCTTTACTATCACATTTCAATTTTTGTGGAATATATTCGTTGATTCCCTGGCGTAGAATTTCTAAGAAATATTTCCATGATGCAGTAGTTCTTTTATCCTCTGTTTTAGCTACGAAGTCCGTGTGCGAATCATTAAGCATCTCACCAAATTTTATGAAGTTGCATTTATCAAATAAATAAATATTGCGTTTCGGTTTTACAGCTGACTCTACTTCAATTTTTAAGGTTGCAAAAATTACTCTGTGATCACTTATGCCGTCAATAATATCGAGTTGTTTTATCATTTTAGGATGGCTTACTGCAAAAAGGTCAAATATTTTATTTCCTCTCGTAGGCTTGTCAACTACTTGGGCAAGTGAGTGATTAGCAAGTGTGTTGAGTAAGATCTTGCTGATTTCCCTATTCCTTGAATTCGGTTTTACAGTGTAAGAATCCCAATTTATAGATGGCAGATTAAAATCTACCCCAATAATTATTACACTTTTACTGTCTCTCAAAGTAAATGCGAATATTTGATTTTCTAATTGGTAAATAATATCAACTTCAGAGTTTGGAGGTTTATAAAAAGAGCAAACATGAATGCTCCTTATGTTTCGTTGTTTAATTGTACACTACACGCTTTCTATTTCATTGTCAGTTATTTTGTGGGCGGTGCTGTGTAAATGTGATTTAACTGCTAGAAAAACTCCACCACCTGTCCTATCGCTTCGATCGCATTTGTAGATTTTATATCCTGGAGGAAAAACTTTGCTGTCGCTTATATCCTCTGTAAGCCAGCTCTCCGTTCCTATGACCACGTCTGCGTCCTGAAATATATGCTTGATTTTAGCGCGCTTGTTTTTAACGCTACGGAAATTAACAACTACAAAGTTAATGTCATAGTTTGTAGATTGAGTGTCGGTTGGTTCTTTTCCACACTTATGGGTATTAGGTGGGCGAATTTCACTGGAAGTGCTTATTACATTTGATATAATTTCTTTCGCTGGAGTACACGTTTTGGAAATATTAGTACTATTTTCCGGCTTTAGCGCTTCTAAGTTTACTTGGATGTGAAAATTTTCGCAATGCGGATTTCCTCGGAGGCTACATTTGGTTAAATCTTTACAAATCCCACTAGATGACCTACCCTCTAGTCTAAAAAATATCTACAGTGCTCAAAAATCCTACGAGCCACACGTTCAGATGCCTCTTTGGAATTATGCACCCCAGACGAGTGTTTAATAATGTTTCACTGCGTGAAGTGGTGATAGCAGGTTGTTAAGAGAGGACTAGAGAAGGCCCTAATATTGAGCATAGTGTGGCATGGTGCAGAACCTGAACACTAAAAACGATGATGAGAGTAGATTAGAGACAGCGGAGATGTGGGTGAGGATGTAAATGAAGATTCAATGGAAATAAAGGCACATACAAAGACTAATAGGACAAGCAAAGAAGTTCTTTGCATGTTGGGTGATTAAAGGAAGCTGTAGGAGGAAATTAGGAGAAGGCAGATTATGATTGTAGAAAGAGGCAGTTGGATGCTGAAGGCCATTAATTAGGATAATGCATTCATAGGGATGTGCGAATAGTACTTTTTGATCTCGAGTTGAGTATCGAGTCGAGTTGTAGTTACTCACGAGTATCGAGTCGAGTCGTATGAACTCTGGCAATTTCCCAACCAGGCTATATAATAATGCATGCACCAACATATTCTCGTTTTCCCAATCCCCTAGTGCATTTTCTCTTCTCAACATATGGCCTGATTTAGAAGGGAAAAGGTGATAAGGAATGTTTATTGTTATCGTGATAGAATTAGGAGATGAATTAAAATTAACGTGTCTTGAACAGTTCCAATAGGACAATTAAAATGAACTAACCTCTTGTAATTTGTCAACAGACAATACCTAATACAGTAGAAATCCGTCATTACAAGTGTGGTATATCGTGAGAATCTGGCTGTAGCGAGTGATTTTTTACCAATGGTTGGTCTCATGGTAATATCATACGAAGTTGGACAGTTGTAGCGAGTGGTTATTTCTCTCGTATCGCCATATCGAGTTCGATTTTTCGTTTATGTCATCAAGGTTGCATAATTTACAGGCACCTTCTGCTACGAGCGACAAAGTTATTCAAATAGAAATTACTTTGCGGCAATGTATCACCTTGAAAAGAAAATGTACCTGATTTGAGATCAGAGTTCCAATTCTATCTTCGCATGCTCCGTTGCTCTAGGTACGTTACTTGTCCTATTGATGTGACGATGCGTTTCAAAGGTCTCTCAGGCGCTATGCCACATAATTTCAGATTGTGGAAAAATCATGAGGAAGAGCGAAATCTACCTCACTGCTACCACCAGGGTAAGGTTACAATTTGAATCGACTGAAATAACGACTCACCTCGATTAGCTTGAGCACCGGCTGTATAAACCCAGTGTTGGCTTTCGGCTATCGCCGTACTTCCGAACTATCCGTAAAAATTATGACACAAGTAAACAATAAACATTACAAATTGATAATGGCAGCATTCGCTCAGATTACAAGTTGTACTCTTGTTACCCAAGGAATTCATTCGTGGGCCACGCAAAATTTTCTCAAAATTAATGTCGAAAAGTCACAAGTTATACAGTTTATTCACAAAAACACTCCAACCCAAGTAATAAATATTCCATTTGACGATCAAATTTTGCCTCAGGTAGAGTCAACTAAATTTCTAGGCCTATTTTTAAATTCCCATCTCTATTGGGACTCTCATATAGATATGCTTTTAAAAAAGCTTAATTCTGTCACTTTTCTTATTCGGAATATTCGTCACACTGTATCCATAAATGTCCTAATTTCTCTGTATTATGGTTTATGTTATTCACACATTGTGCAAACTATACTTTTCTGGGGCTCTTCTCCTCAAGCAATTTCTATTTTTAAATTACAAAAGAAAATTGTTCGTTTGATGACTAATTCTAAGTATGATGCCCCAAGTCTTCCTCTTTTTAGGGATCTTAATTTGTTACCTTTACCTTGTATTTATATCTTTACCGTTATTATATTTACAAAAAATAATCTTTCCAATTTTGCTACAAATTCTGATATACACAACCACAGCACTCGCAATGCAAAAAATCTTCACGTCTCATTCACCCGCACAAAGTCTACGTTCAATGGGCCGAGGAATATGGGCCTTATCCTCTACAACAAATTGCCTGTTTATTTTAAAAATATTACGTCTGTTCCCAAATTTAAATTTCAGCTGAAGGACTTCTTGCTTGGGAATATGTTTTTTAGCATAAATGAATATTTATCGTTTTGATAATTTTTCTGATTTTTTCATGATCATAATTTTTTGGCTTTTGTGATAATGTGATTTGTTAATGTTGTGATAATGTGATGGTGTGATTTTTTTACATGACGTGTCTTATACCAGTACGCAAACTCTTTGCATTTACTGGTCCTTGGACAAATAAATAAAACTAAAACTAAATTCATTGTTTACGTAAGGCGAAGGCGATCTTCTCGCATGTATCCCAAATCCTTCTCGCAGAATGTGTCCCGTGCTCATAAATTTCTTCTTGTCTAAAAATTAGCGGTGATGTTTCCTCATCCTAAGCGAGAGGGCGGCCTAGGGAGGTGTGGGAGGGGTGTGCAGAGGAATCAGCTGTCAATGCTTTTTGAGTCAGCGAGCCTCGGAGCAGCAGGATGATTCCGGGTGGTGTCGAAGAATCACCCAAGCCAAAATGCGAGCCGAGAGGGGGAAGACACTGTCAGCCTGTGCTCATCACGGAATGATTTACCACCGTCCTCCCGAAGGGAACCCGAAAAAAGTATCTAGTGTCGGAAGGGGTGGGGGGAGAGGGCAAAGACGAAGAATTCGGCTGAATCGGAGGCCCAGGTTGGCCTTGGCGCTACTATCATAGCAAACCGCCAATGAAGAAGTGCAACATGGTTCACGCCTTGAGGGGTGTGGATACCATTCAAATAGTCCTAAATAATGGTCATCCTGTGTTGCTACTGATGTTGGAACTAGTGGGAACCATGGAATTTGACTGCTGAGGCTCCCGAAAGGATGCCCCCTCCCCCCAACTAGTGGAAGTTAGGGCAGAACTCAGAAGTTAGGGCATGGGAAAGCGTGGGGTGAAATATAATACTTTTGGTTCGCAGTCATAAATGATAAGGGACTCCCAGCGGGCAAGGCCCCCCTCCCCCCAACTAGTGGAAGCCACTTGAGAAGTTAGGGCGTGGGAAAGCGATGAGTGAAATGAGATACCTTTTATGAAATGTGATGCTGACTCGAGAAAAAAATATCCCTTCACTCTGACCCTCCGATGAGCGCAGAGGCAAGGGCGGGGGGAGAGAGAGGGGAGAGCGAGAGGCAGGCCAAGGAGAAAACGCTCGGCGTGAAGGCCTGAGGAAAAAAGTGCCAGGCATCCTCTTTGCTCTACACTACTACAGAACTTATATTAAACTTACGTACTTGAGAAGTATTCATATTGAAAGATTAAGGATGCAGCTAGAACTTATATTGAAGCTCATTTTCGTATCACTTCTCATAGCCAAGGAACATTTCCGCGAAATTATCAATTTTAGGCAAGTTTGCTATGATAGCGCTTCCTGTCGGCAGATTTCTGAACCAATTGGCCTCGGCGGCTCCGTCGACTCGACTTTCGTAAAAATACTCCAAGTACTCGAGTCGAGTACTTTGAGTATTTTTACGAGAAACATACTGGACTCGACTCGAATTTTCGAGTACTCGCACATCCCTAATCAGAATAGTAATTTTCTTTCATTAGAATAACTAAGGCTGTCACTTTCAAACTCAAAAAGTAACAAAGGTAGAACTAAGCAGTTACAACTTCAAGGATTAACCTTAATAAAAGTAAAATATTATTTGCACATAATGATATCACTACATTTTGCAAAACTACTTTGAGAAATTTTGAATTTCATATACATAACCCATTAATTAACAACACACCTTAAGTTTTATTCTTAATAAAAAAAGATAGGTATTACGATATTAGGATGATTGCTACTTTAATTCCTGCTTTATCCTGATCTGAAAATTCATACATAATCAGTTCATAGCACTGAAAAAAACAACTCTGAAATGCTATTTATGCATAAACGCCTGTTAATTTGCAGAGGGCTGAATTATAAAATACAATTAAGAGTATCCATGTTGAGAAAAACCACCTTTGTTATTTCCACCAAACTTTATTCCACTGGCACGACGAGCATTTCACCACACTGTGGAATACTCATGTGCCACAGTGTGGTGAAATGCTCGTCGTGCCAGCGGAATCAAGTTTTGTGGAAATAACAAAGGTGGTTTTTCTCAACATAGATATCCATAATTTCTATGCGGTCAGGCCTGATATCATCAGTTTTACAATTAAGAGTAATTTTGGAGTAATTATTTTTTTAAAAACTTGGTTCTATTTTCTCTAATTAAATGAATGCTAGGCATATTTACAATCGATGTAAAAGGCATATTTTCCTCTGAAATAATGACTGAAAGATTATCCCTTATGAGCTTCTGATGAACTAACACAATTGATCGAACAAAAATATGTCATAGGGCCCACCAAACTCCATTTTGAATGTGCTGGAAAAGACTTAATATGTATTCCGAAATACTGGGTCATATTTTTCCCCAAAGCATACCTACTTTTGTAATTCAATGAAAACTTCCAAACATCAACAAATGAAATATTAGTACTGACCAAAGGTCAAGGGAATTAAATTTATCTGAAAAAGGTCCTAATTTTTCTAAATATTCCTCTTAAAATAAATTTTAATGGGTGTTCCTTTAATACAGCGGTTCCCAAACTTTTTCTTTCCGCGACCCATTTTAGCCCATACGTTTTAGCCACGACCCCCTAAAAATAACAAACAATGTGTACATTCAAATGATATTGTTTTTAAAGTAATTACAATCCTCATCTCGCGACCCCTTTCCGAACGGCCCGCGACCCCCAGTTTGGGAACCACTGCTTTAATATAATGGCCCAACCATGGACATGGTACAAACAGACCAATCCTGACAAAATGAATTGCCTAGACGGTGTTGCATATGCAGAACACAATTGGTATTGAAGGACTAATTCAGGCACTTAACCCTTTATTTGGCAAGTTGAAAAAAGCACTGGGAATAAAGGTTTGAGAAGTCATTCTCAATATCTTCATGAAATTCATTCATGCTAAGCACTTATAATATATTTAATCGCTCACAGTAGTTGTCACTCATCACAATTAATCAGGCCCATGTGCACTAGATGACTTTGCAATGCCCCAACCTCCTCACTTCCACAGGTCACCAGGAATGCTCCAGGGGGCCATTTCTGTCCTCTACCTGCAAAGGCCGTCTTACGCTATGCACTTTAATGCAGTTTGATGTACAGTGAAAATTGCACCGTGAGAAGCAGAAAATTGCTATAGAGACTGTACAAATGTATGAACGAGACAGGAAAATAGGCGAGAAAAATGAACGAGACATAGGCTCAGGTTCTGTGTCCACATTCTTGCAATATCTGTACGTACATCATATTGTGCAATGAAGTACCTTGTGCAAAACGGCCTTAAGGCTAGTCAGACCACTCCCCGATTTATGTTACACAACCAAAGAGATTCACAAAAGTTGGATCACACTAAAAAAAATACCTGCATTGACCAACTCTATTTCATATTATCTGTAAGTTGACTTGTCAGATACCAGTACAATTAATAATTCCACACAATAACTAAAAATGTGACATTGATTACACATAGCGACAAGCAGATGAATACCAAATCAGTTCTAAAATAATTAAAAATAACAATAACCTGCACAAAAAGTTTCTTACCAGCATTTGTAATTTTGATGTAGCTCAAATCTTCTTCACTGTTGCTATTTATGGTCTCAAATAAGTTGTAATAATGCTTTATTCGCATCTGGAAGTCATTGATGGCCTTATCTCTACTCATCTCTTTGTAGTCAGGACTGTTGAGTCTTGTTTCCTAAACAAGAGAAATAACAGACTTACATAATTAACCAAGGTCAAGAAACCCAAGTGAACCTGTTCATTTTCAAAACACCATAATTTATCATTCGTAACGTACGTGAATGTCATACATGGCACTTAACAGCAGTTTTAAATTCATCTTAGCAAGTTACAAAGAAAACGAGTAGGAAATCAAATGCATATAAAAAACAAGCTTATTCCTCCAAGCCTTTTTAAAAATTTGGTCACAGGACATAATATTGTAATAAAAAATGAAATTACCTCCATATTTCTAGCTATAATCATTTCATCCTCCACTGTAGATTCAATAAACAGAACTTTCCAGCCCATCTGATCATGAAACATCTGATAGATACTTTGCCTGCGCGATCTTGTTGAATTGGTTCCATCAATGATCTATAAAATGATGACAAAAATATCATTATTGCCTTTCTATTGCATAAGTCTTTGAAAATAAGCATTAACCATCCATGGCAATTTAATACAATTAAGAACAGAGGAAAAAATGATGTGATATACACTGGCAGAATTAATATTAACAGTGCTTCAATCAAAGATGCTATTTTGCACCAAGAACACAATCATATTTTAACAGCTACATAACCATATGAGTGTGTGTAAGACAGAATTATAAATACTACCAATACTCAATAAGCTAGCACAACTAGTTGTTTTCCAGTGACGTAAAACTGATGACACTCTGCAAAAGCAGAATAATACTCATACTAAATAAACAGCAAGCATTATTCCATGGTGGCTTTACCTTCCATAGCTATGGATATCAACTGCTGCATTAACTATGTAATAATATGAAAAATATTCCCCTAAAATTTGAAATTCAAAACATTCACACAGAATGCTAAATCTAGCAAAATGAAACAGGAAATTTTTTCCTTTAACTATCTTAAAATATAGTACATAATTGAATAGAGTTCAATTCTGCCACCATGTACTGCAGCATTCATGCTTAAAGGTAGGCCAAATCTTTCTGACTTGGCTGCAAGAGTAATGAAGGAGGTATGGCAGTGGATGACTGGAAAAGTTTTCCAGCCATCAACTATTTGAGCTCCTGGAGTTTTTTACCATAGATTCCTTGGAGGTGCACCATTGAAACGATTGTACTCCAAGAAAAATAGCATGTTTGAATGAAGAATTAAACTTCAAAGAGAAATATGTGGCAAGGCTCTCCAGAAAATTAAAAAAAACTATGATCTGTGCATCAAAAAAATTGAAGAAAACAAGAGCTTAGCAAGGAAAATTTTGTTATTAGCCTGACATGATTATTTACATTTGTGTCACTTTTAACTGATTAGGTAACTACTAGAGATGTGTGAATACTACCCATGAGTACTTGAATAATTATACTAAAAGGAGAAATTCGAATAGCTGTCATTCCCGGAGTTTCATCTTTTCCAGAAAATTCATCATTTTATTGGCACTACTTTGAGGTTAGATCCAAAACTCACCAGAAATTGAAGGTGTTTTAACATTTTCTGCTTTCACTTATTAAAACTAAAATGTTTACATATTCAATTATTATAATTATCGACCATTGTTAGTAATCTTTTTTTTCAGTTCACGAATCAAAACATCAAGTAGATACCATATTTGCTGGTGCTTAAGACACTTTTTCCACCCTCAAAATATGCCTAAAAATAATGTGCGCCCATAGTCAAAATTTTGAGAGGTAATTTCTGTCAGTCTAAACTAATTTTCTATGAAAAAGTTTTATATTGATATAATATATTGGTTTTCTATTGCACTTTTGTTTGTTTTTCAGCACCATATTACATGCCAGCAGAATCATATTTCATTATATGGCACCCTATATATAAAATAAATGGTTATAACTGGCAGAAGTTGAGATCAATATAGAAATGGGGGATTATCATTCAAATGTTTTTTCGATATTACCGTTGAAATAAAATTTGCAAAGGTTTTCATATAGATTTATGGTGTTGCTTCGAAACATTAAGGTCTAATAACCAAATAACTAATCGCAGAGAGTCATTTTTTTCTGTTTCTCCCCTGACTTCACTTGTGTTGGAGCGTCAGCTGAGTAATAGAAGCCATTAATATTTTACATGAAACTTATTTAGAAGCATTTTAAATTTCGCATGTGAAGGCCCCTTCACCATCTCATCTGCAAGGAACCTTTCACACAATTTCCCTATATTTGGACAATAAATTTGCACAGTGAAATGTCAGAAATTACACCATAATGCTTGGTTTCCCATTGTGAAGCAAAGATACTTGTCACCACATTCCCCAATCAGCAGAGTGTATGCCTTCTATTCCAATATTTGAAAGACTTTCATTCACAACTTTTTCCTACCATGGAGAAAAATGTTTCCCTAGAGATTATATCGTGGGTGAACCAGTAATTTGTACGCTCAATATACATCTACATACTACCCCGCAAGCCGCCTCAATAGGCGTGTGGCAGGGGGTGTTAGGACATCAGCCCTTTACATATAAAAAGGAAACGCTCTAATGAAATTACGCCTAGCATTTATTATAGTCCCGAATTGTTCGGGGGAAAAACAAATTCCCATACCTATCCGTTCGGCAAAATATCTCTCTTAATTTATCGTTTCTGTCGGATCTGGAAATATAGTGGGGTTCTAATATGATGTTCTCCGTGTCGCTCTTAAAAATATCTATTCTTAATTGCTCAAGTAATCTAAGCCTAGCACGCAGCCTCCGAGTCTCTAGCGGCTCCCAGCCTAATTTGTTTAACATCTGTGTAACGCTGTCTGTACTTCCGTAGCAGTTTTTGACGAATCGCGCAGCTTTCCTTTGTATTTTATTAAGTTCCCGGATTAAGTCTTTCTGCACCGGATCCTATATCTCGCTGCATATTCAAGGTGTGGCCGGACGAGTGCGAAATATCACCTCTCTTTTACTTTTTCATCTGAAAATCTTCCCACAATACGCTTGACGAATCCTAGCTTCTTCAGAGCTCTGCCACAAATATTTCTTATATGTGTTCCACACGATAGGTTCGAGGTTATCGTAACTCCCAGATACTTCACTTCATCTGTCGCCTTTATGTTAACACCATCCACAGCATATACATGGGGATAGTTGGACGACCTCCGCAAGAAATGTACCGCCGTGCATTTGCTCAGATTAAGTTCGAGTCCCCACTCTTGGCTCCACACATGAACGTTGTTTAAATCCGATGATAGAGTTTCAAAGTCAGAGTGATCACTAATTTCGCAATAGATGACAGCGTCGTCGGCAAATTAACATATTTTAATGCTAATTCAAGAGCATAGGTCATTTATGTATACAATGAACAAAAGGGGGCTGATCACGCTTCCTTACGGGACACCTGATGTCACTTTAACTACATCAGAGCTAATTCCGTCAAGAACTACTTTTTACTTACGATCACTCAGAAAGTCGCGTATCCAGTTTACTACTGTTTCGTTTAGGCCGCATGACTGTAATTTGTATAAAAGTTTGTTATGAGGTACCGTGTCGAAAGCTTTCTTAAAATCTAGAAATAATGCGTCAACTTGTCTTTTCGATTCACCAGATATGAGAACGTCATGAAGAAAGAGAGCGAGTTGTGTTTCACATGATCTATCTTTCCGGAAGCCGTGCTGAGAGCCATGGAGGACGTTACGACTGTCCAGGAACGTCATGATATTGCTAACGACGATATGTTCGAGTATCTTGCCTATAATCGACGTTAATGAAATTGGTCGATAGTTCCCTGGGTCGTGTCTGTTTCCCTTTTTGAATATCGGTGTAACGTTTGCAATTTTCCAGTCTAATGGTATCTTTCCTTCAGAAAATGACTTCTTGAATATTATGTCTAAGAACGGTGCGATCTGTGGCGCTAACTCCTTGAGGACACACGTGGTTATTCCCTCTGGACCCGGAGATTTACTATTTTTTATCGACTGTAGCTGTTTAGTAATCCCATCGCGTTGAATAGCGATTTCTTTCATCGGTTCCTCAGTGAATGAAATTTCAAAATTACATGCAGTATCGTCTGTAGTGTATACACTTTCGAAGTGGGGAATTTAACGTGTTAGCTTTGTCAATATTTTTGGTGACAAGTTTGCCATCTTTATCAAAAAACGAATCTACGGTTGAAGATTTTCCCTGAAGCTCTCTCGCATATGACCAAAAAGATTTCGGATTTTCTTCGAGTAATTCACCAAGTCCTTTTTTCTTGAAATTTCGCAATGCAGTACACAATGATTCCTTGTTTTTTGAGCGTTGCGCAGCGTAACTTTCTTTTGCTTCAAGTTCCTTCGATTTGTCACCTAACGTAATGGACTTTTTGAACAAGTTGTACAGTTTTCTCTGTATCTTAAGGTCCCTCCTAACATCGTTGTTATACCAGCAAGGTTCTTTACTATCACATTTCAATTTTTGTGGAATATATTCGTTGATTCCCTGGCGTAGAATTTCTAAGAAATATTTCCATGATGCAGTAGTTCTTTTATCCTCTGTTTTAGCTACGAAGTCCGTGTGCGAATCATTAAGCATCTCACCAAATTTTATGAAGTTGCATTTATCAAATAAATAAATATTGCGTTTCGGTTTTACAGCTGACTCTACTTCAATTTTTAAGGTTGCAAAAATTACTCTGTGATCACTTATGCCGTCAATAATATCGAGTTGTTTTATCATTTTAGGATGGCTTACTGCAAAAAGGTCAAATATTTTATTTCCTCTCGTAGGCTTGTCAACTACTTGGGCAAGTGAGTGATTAGCAAGTGTGTTGAGTAAGATCTTGCTGATTTCCCTATTCCTTGAATTCGGTTTTACAGTGTAAGAATCCCAATTTATAGATGGCAGATTAAAATCTACCCCAATAATTATTACACTTTTACTGTCTCTCAAAGTAAATGCGAATATTTGATTTTCTAATTGGTAAATAATATCAACTTCAGAGTTTGGAGGTTTATAAAAAGAGCAAGCATGAATGCTCCTTATGTTTCGTTGTTTAATTGTACACTACACGCTTTCTATTTCATTGTCAGTTATTTTGTGGGCGGTGCTGTGTAAATGTGATTTAACTGCTAGAAAAACTCCACCACCTGTCCTATCGCTTCGATCGCATTTGTAGATTTTATATCCTGGAGGAAAAACTTTGCTGTCGCTTATATCCTCTGTAAGCCAGCTCTCCGTTCCTATGACCACGTCTGCGTCCTGAAATATATGCTTGATTTTAGCGCGCTTGTTTTTAACGCTACGGAAATTAACAACTACAAAGTTAATGTCATAGTTTGTAGATTGAGTGTCGGTTGGTTCTTTTCCACACTTATGGGTATTAGGTGGGCGAATTTCACTGGAAGTGCTTATTACATTTGATATAATTTCTTTCGCTGGAGTACACGTTTTGGAAATATTAGTACTATTTTCCGGCTTTAGCGCTTCTAAGTTTACTTGGATGTGAAAATTTTCGCAATGCGGATTTCCTCGGAGGCTACATTTGGTTAAATCTTTACAAATCCCACTAGATGACCTACCCTCTAGTCTAAAAAATATCTACAGTGCTCAAAAATCCTACGAGCCACACGTTCAGATGCCTCTTTGGAATTATGCACCCCAGACGAGTGTTTAATAATGTTTCACTGCGTGAAGTGGTGATAGCAGGTTGTTAAGAGAGGACTAGAGAAGGCCCTAATATTGAGCATAGTGTGGCATGGTGCAGAACCTGAACACTAAAAACGATGATGAGAGTAGATTAGAGACAGCGGAGATGTGGGTGAGGATGTAAATGAAGATTCAATGGAAATAAAGGCACATACAAAGACTAATAGGACAAGCAAAGAAGTTCTTTGCATGTTGGGTGATTAAAGGAAGCTGTAGGAGGAAATTAGGAGAAGGCAGATTATGATTGTAGAAAGAGGCAGTTGGATGCTGAAGGCCATTAATTAGGATAATGCATTCATAGGGATGTGCGAATAGTACTTTTTGATCTCGAGTTGAGTATCGAGTCGAGGAAATATTAATACTATTTTCTGGCTTTAGCGCTTCTAAGTTTACTTGGATGTGAAAATTTTCGCAATGCGGATTTCCTCGGAGGCTACATTTGGTTAAATCTTTACAAATCCCACTAGATGACCTACCCTCTAGTCTAAAAAATATCTACAGTGCTCAAAAATCCTACGAGCCACCCGTTCAGACGCCTCTTTGGAATAATGCACCCCAGACGAGTTGAGGGGAGCCCGGCACGATCTTAGCACCGGCCGAAGATCCACGAACTCTGCCCCAATGCTCGCACAGAATTTCCACAGCCTCTTGTTGATCCAGGCAATCCTGTCCCAAACTCGAGGGCCGCAATCAGTCCGTGGAACAATGCTGCAGATGGATAGTCGCAGATCGACACCAGTACCCCTCCGAACGCATTCCACCTCCGAGTTTAGATCCCTAAAGGAATCCAAGATCTCATCGGCTCTACGCTCGGAAGCATCATTGGTGCCAACATGGGCCACCACCCGCAGTCTAGAGCAGCCCGTGTCCTTCACCGCTGCTTTTACCACCGCCGTAGAATTGGGTACGATTCCCCCTGGTATACACCAGGAGGTGACCCGTTGGTCCGCTCCGTCTCTCCTTGCCCTCTTCTCCAACTGGGGGAAAATCCGCCGAACGTTCGAACTCCCTAACAATACTATTCCTGCCCTCCCAGCCCGGCTGCCGTTCGAAGTTGAGTCCCTTGCAACGGGGGGTTCGTTCACGACCTCGCTAACTGGCCCCCCAGAATTGTCCTCCGACAAAACCGCGAAGCTGTTGCGAACGGGGATGGGATTAGCCTCCGCTTCCCCCACTCCCCGTCTCGGCCGAGTTTTATATACGTACTCGGCCGAGTCTCGATATAGTTTAGCATGTTACCGTTACTGTTACAACATTGTAATAACTGTTACATTTCAGTTAGTTTTAATCAAAGAAAATATCTTTCAAAGCAAAATGCACTTTTCCATATGTTTAATATTTACTAAGGCCATGAAACCTGGTTTGAGTGCATGGTGAAGGTAGCTTAGGTGACATATCTCCAAGGCTATCCAGTGGACTAAGTGAGCTAATGTGGACTGCATAAATGTCCTCATTTGTGTGATACAAAAATCTATTCTCATAAGTGTGGCATTTGAATATTCCCAGCAGCATCTGCCTCTCCCAGAGTTTCCAAGCTATTGAAGGAAGAGCCGTTTCTCTTATTTCTTGCAGTTGCCACATTCAGATTAGAACAATTTTTTTGAGTAAATTTTTTCTGACACTGTATATCACATGAAGGGATTCCAAGCACAATATATGATACTTATAAAGAAAGAATGAATTGAATATAATTAACGCCAGAATAAGGCAAAAAATAACTCAGCTCCACGACAATGACCAATTTAATCGATCAAACGGTTGGGTTCTAGAAGGAAAGACATTTCCGTGACCTCCCATTCATACACTGTTTTAATCAATTATCCTAGGAGAACAATTCTAACACTCTGGCAAACTGTCATTATGCTTGATATATATGTTTTCTATTTACATTGTTTCTCAAAGTTAAGATACCATCAGGCAGGGATGCCAGCGAGTAGATTCCAAAATTAAGTGAGAAAAGTGAGAGTCTTCTCCAAGAAAAGTGAGGAAAAAGTGAGATTTACATGGAAAAAGTGAGTAAATAGTGACGATATTGAGGAACATAACTAAAGAATATCAGCAATATTTTGAGTCTGGAGTCATTGATGAACGTATTTACATACAAACTTCATACTGTAAGTGTACTCCTGTGATTTTGTAATTTTTATGTCAACACGAAGATGTTTCAATGAGCGGAATGCAGAAACGTAGTAAATATTGAAATAAAATATAGCACATAAAGGACAAGTATTATTTACTGATAAACAAAGACAAGAACAAAATATTTTCTTGAGTCATCAACAATTAGAATGTAAAATGGTAGCATTAAATGAATTTATGTTATAAATCAGGATGTAAATAAAGTAATAGAGCATAGACGAAGACAAGACAAATTATGTCATCAAAGAATTTAACTTACAGGCAACATCTCTAAATATTGAGATGAAATTCATCTATGCATAAACAAAGACTGACTCAATTGACAAGGAACAAAATATTTTCTTGAGTCAGCAATATGTGTAAGATGTAAACTGATAACATAAAAGGTATATATGTAGCGAATCAGGACTGAAATAAAGCATACACAAAGAAAACACAAATTAAGTCATTAAAGAATTCAACTGACGTGTAATGTCCATAAATGCTGACATCAATGGTAGCACATAAAGGAGTTTTCTTAACTAATAAACAAATACTGACCCAATTGATGAGAAACAAAAGATTTTCTCGAGTCATCAATAAATAAAACAAACTGAAAACATTAAAAGTATGTATGTTATAATCAAGGATTGAAATAAAGCACAGACAAAGACAAGTCACTTAACAATTCAGCTGACAGGTAATGTCTCTGAGAGGCCTATTCTGAATCGGGGCACGCTATTCCACGATTGAGTTATTCCACACCTCATTATAGCTCATTTCCATATTCTAAATCGAGCTGGGCAATAAATAGCTCGGGAAAACTAGTGTTTGTGACAAGGTTGCCTTTGCCCACCTCTTCCGGTATGAAAAATTTTCAGAACAGTAATTTGAAATTTCAGCAGCCAATGAGAAGCAAGCTGGCGTTCAATGTTCGATGGCATATTCATTCCCTCTTATAATCTACTAGCAGGCCACCCGGCATTGCTCGGGAAGGAGAAGGGGGATACTTGGAATTCATGGTAACATAGCAGGATTTGTAGGTTAAGGAACAAAGCCAGTTAGATGACGGTCATATAAATAAACAGAAAACAGTGTAAAAAGGCAAAATAGAAAACTCTTTATTTCCGGAATGCGAAACTGATGGAGGACGGCTTACAGCACTTCTTTATAGACTATGTTGGCAGTTTTTCCTGTGGGGGTGTATATGTACAGATGGTTTGCTGATCCCACTCTGGAGCAGGCCACATAGAGCTGGCCATGGGCAAAACAGTCTTTTTCCAAGTGTATGCCCACCGTTTTGAAAGTTTGTCCCTGAGACTTATTTATCGAGATTGCAAAAGTGAGTTGCACAGGAAACTGCAGGTGTTTGAAGTGAAAGGGCATCTCTGTTGTAATTAAAGGAATTCGTGGAATGAATGTGCTTTGGCATTTCCCAGCGCCTGTTTGTATGGCCTTCGGACGGCGTGTCTAGCAGCATTAGAGCGATGTCTGGTTTCATGTTCTTCTTCATTTTCAGCAGCTCTTGCAGCTTTCTTTCGTCGAGCTTCCGAAGATGTATCATATGACGGGTGCTTTTTGGGGGGCATATTGACCTGTGAATGGGAAAATATGAAAGAACGAAAGAAGAAACACGATTTGTCGGAATACACGGTTGATAGGACAGACAGTTATGGGAAATTTACCTGTGAACGGTGAAGTTGCGAGAGAAGGCAGTATCGGAAACAGAAGTTGCCAAATCGGCCTTCACCTTGCACACAAACATACTAACATGGCAGATTGAATGGGGTTGTTATCGGAAGGTGGGAGAGTAAGCAGAGCGAGGGGATGGGCGCTAGGTGGCGCTGAGCGCACTTGCAGGGTTCAGTAATGAGAAAACGTCGCTAAGGACCCGTCGGACGCAACCGAAAGTAGCACTACTGGGTTCGGGAGCATGAAATGCACCTATGTACCAACTTTGGTCGCAATACGTGCTGCTGTATGGAAACGCATAGCGGACGGACAAACAGACATCCTCTTTTATATATGGGTCATTCCACGCCACTTCAGACAAGAGTTGACCGTTGACCTCTCAGATTTTGATGAAAATTGGTGAAATTGTTTGCCTCACTAAATAAAAAATATAATTTAAAGCGTTTTGCGAAAATCGAAAAAACAGATGAATAACGGACATTATTCAAAATGGCTGTTTTCAATGTCACGAAATATTCGTTATCATATATCACGGGGAAGAAACTAGGTTAAAAAGCACTTGATGGCTCATTTCCAATTAAAATTCTTTGAACAATCTCAAACTGGCGTAAAAATAGCGATAAAATGATAATTTGTTTAAATAATTCAATGTTAAACAATTAAAAGTTTAAACTTTTGAAGTTTTTAACATTTAATTTTTCTCATTTTTTCAACTATGGTACCTTGTAATATTATGAATGTTATATAAAAATTTTGAGAGGGTGTTTTTCCATTAAAGGGAGAAAAACATTTTTTAATTTTCCCCTGCAACGACCATTTGATGTAAACTTACGAAGATAACTCCACATATGCCTAGTTTTTATCACTTATCTATCAAATTCATACTTCCCCGAGACAGAACAATGGCAGATGAACTTAGATTTAAAAAATATATGGCTAAAATTTGACACCAAAAATTTCTTAACGTATGTATTTAACAAAAAATGGAACAATGTTGTCCAGTGAAAAACGATCTCGTAACCGATGACTTCAAGTTACACAGACTTGAATGAACACATTGAATTTATAGGTTTGGCTACATTGTCATAATTACCTGTCAGAAATTAGGAATAAAAAGCCATACATCCTAAGCTTTACTGATTTCATGTAATTTAAATCTTTCCTAATTAATTTTACTCTAAATGCAAAAATTCATTACTTTGCTTTGGATACCACTTCTAATTTCTGCCCGTGGCTCATACAAGTAGCCTGAAATATTAGGGAAGACATTCAGCCAATAGAATAAATTTTATCCCACGTGATTATATGGCATTATTAATACAACTCTTCCTCGTCTGAACTCTAACTGATTCCTCGACATACCTTCTACGGGGATGGGTATTAGTTGTTCCCCTCATTCGCATCAAACGCTCATCGGAACCTGATGATTGTGTCTTTGAAATGAGGAATCCTACACCTGGTGGTATTGCTGCGTGGTACGAACGGATTCCCTTGACAGCAGGAGCTTGTCGATACCTTCTTGTTGTATGTTTTTTATTATCCTCCACTTCCACATTGGGCACGTATGCGAAACTCGTCCCGTCCCGTCACTCGTCACTTGGGCCTTTCCCATGGGAGGTGGCAAAGAAATGCCACTCCACTGCAGCTTTAAAATCCTTTTCGTGATGGACTAGGTTTAGGAGATTATATCTATTTTTACATTGTGCTGTGGATCCATCAGAAAAATATATAACTTTTTTCAAATGTGCTACAGTGACTCTCAGAAATTGAACTAGTGAATGCTGGAAACAATGCACAGTCGCAGTAACATGAGCAGTTCATTCAGATATGACAACAAGCTTCAGAGGGCTTACTTCCTTTCCTTCAACTAGGCGATAGTAGCAGGCAAATGGGGGTAATCTAGCTTGCCTATTGTTCCAATGCACCCCTTGCACGCTCTCCTGAATTACAATGGAATAATTTTTTGAGAAGTCAGCAACAACTATCGCTTCCCCCACTGCTAAGTTTTCCCTGTGCATTGAAAACATTCAGCCTGCTGTTTCGCCACATGATCATGCCTCACCAAATTCGGGATTTTCTCCACGAAAAAGTCATTACATTCATCTGAGGTCTTCCTAACCGTTTTCATTGTTAATGAGACTACTTTCACCCATTGCTGGTAAGATAAGTTTTTCATGAAATGTTAATCAAGCACACTCTCTGACACTCCTTTCAGTTTCGTAATTTGCGGGCATTTGCTGCAACTACCAAAGTAACGTATCTTCCCAGGAATCTCACATACAACCATCAGTAGACAATCTCTGTAAGCGTTAAAAACTGTTTCTCCATTTTCACCCTTGAGTTAGCCGAGCTTAGCACCTTCGAACATGAGTTTTGTGTTTTGATGAATAAGGCACACGCAAACTGTGCATACCTGAAGCTCCAGCAAGGACACACTCTGTAGGTCTAAATGAGCAAACTTGGAAAATCTTCTTTTGGAAATCTCTCTTTGAACAGGGTGAATGACTACTTCAGGTTTCCTAAAACTAATCTCTTTTGTTTCAAAATACGCTGGGATCCTTCTTTTACACTTTTGTACTACACTCGTGATCAGATGATCTATCCTCGGATCCTATCCCACCATATTGATGGTGCACTCCTGAAGGCCTAAGTTATCTAATGCCTCGTTGTGATGCACGGAAGAAGTGGATGTTTTCTTGTTTTCATTATCAGGGTCATGCTCTTTCGGTATAGTCTCATTCGTACTTACTTCATTAAAGACGGCCTTCCTATAAGCTATGCACAGTTTTTTACCCTGTTTTATCCCAGGAATACTTATAATTTTACACTTCTCGTTAAGTTCGAAAGAAATAGTTTTCAGTTGTTTTCAGACGGATGCTTTCTGAATCGTGAAAGGGTCGGAGCATTTAGTTAGCTGAGCCGTATATCTTAATAGGTTCTCTGTTTCGTGTTCTTGACACAAAACACTCACTTTAAATCCATTTCTCAGTCGTAGTAAGTGCAAGCCCCGGCGTGAAAACTCCCTCTTCATTTTTATAACATCGAAGCGTGAACACAGTGTTTTTAAAACTTTTCCTAGTGAGCCTCCATTGCGACCCATTTCACGCCACAAAATACAACACAATTCGTAATAACACTTCACCATATATCAAAACACAGATATAATGGCAAGGACCATGACCAAAGAGAGGTCAGCAAAACTCAAGACTAAAAGGTAGAGGAATAGTTGTGGGAAGCAATCGCCCGTACAGCCACACAGTGTTTACAATTTTTGTTTTTAATTTGTATTCACATATTTTAAACCCGTTTCATACAATGTGTATATTAAGTATGTAATAACATTGAACCAATGAACGCCCGCTTAAGAAGTTCCAGGAAATAATAACTGAGAAGTCCGTATGACCTGAAGTTATCGGTTACGAGATCGTTTTTCACTGGACAACATTGTTCCATTTTTGAAAATGAAAATTTTTGAAATTTTTGGTGTCAAATTTTAGCCATATATTTTTTAAATCTAAGTTCATCTGCCATTGTTCTGTCTCGGGGAAGTATGAATTTGATAGATAAGTGATAAAAACCAGGCATATGTGGAGTTATCTTCGTAAGTTTACATCAAATGGTCATTGCAGGGGAAAATTAAAAAATGTTTTTCTCTCTTAAATGGAAAAACACCCTCTCAAAATTTTTATATAACATTCATAATATTACAAGGTACCATAGTTGAAAAAATGAGAAAAATTAAATGTTAAAAACTTCAAAAGTTTAAACTTTTAATTGTTTAACATTGAATTATTTAAACAAATTATCATTTTATCACTATTTTTACGCCAGTTTGAGATTGTTCAAAGAATTTTAATTGGAAATGAGCCATCAAGTGCTTTTTAACCTAGTTTCTTCCCCGTGATATATGATAACGAATATTTCGTGACATTGAAAACAGCCATTTTGAATAATGTCCGTTATTCATCTGTTTTTTCGATTTTCGCAAAACGCTTTAAATTATATTTTTTATTTAGTGAGGCAAACAATTTCACCAATTTTCATCAAAATCTGAGAGGTCAAGGGTCAACTCCTGTCTGAAGTGGCGTGGAATGACCCATATATAGATGAATTATTTTACCTCTTAAATAGATAAAATTAAAAATATAATACTTTTTATGTATTAATCGCTATAACTTTAAACTTACAAGCTTGAAGCAATATATTCCACATATTCTATAAAATGACTTACGATAATATTATGGTGGAGCAGTGAATGCTAATGTGAGTTCTGCTGTAATAAGATTTTAACATTACATTTTTAAAGTTATGTATTTATGTAAATGATGCCTGCGATCCCAAGTATTAAATAATGTATGGAGTTTCCTCTTTCCATGTACCAATTTTGTGATAGTAGTGAACCTTATTATGCTATCAGCGAGTCGTATATCTCATGTTGACATTTGTATTTTTGTGACTGGCTGTTTTGACATGCAAGTATCGCAAGTAGTCCTTCGGTCGAGAACTATCATTATTGTAATACATGTTATTCTACTCTGTGATTTCTTATTCAACTGACAGTAATGGCCTGGGAGCTCCCATGGACTGTAGTTTAAAGTTTGTAGTGGAGTTGACGCGAAGGTAAATGTAAGCGAGAGATGGGCATAGAAAAATGTTAATATCGGTCTCAGTTGAAATGATACAGAAATAATTTTACTGTCTTTATAATCGTTGAGGATTGGCTATTTAGTAAACACCTGAGGTTTTTGTCGGTAATGAAAAGTTAATGAATTAATTTCCCTGAAGAAGACACCATGTACGTGAGGTCATTGGACTTGTTGTTGATGATTACTTACGTTTGCCATTACGATACACGAAAGTGGTGTGCTCTTTTTAATTCAACCCTAGTATACTTGTTCATACATATGCTTGGAAAATTCTAAATTTATAACCAAGATTTTTGTAGTGTTCGTCTTCCTTTTAAGTAGGAATAAGCAATGGGAAACATGCCTTCGTGCTGGCAAATTGCATTACGGAGTATGAAATTATTGTATTGTATATTATAATGTTATCCTGTGGCCAGTAGCAATTAAAATATGTTCAATTCATAATGGGAAATAATCCGCAACTGAAGGGCAGATAGACAATAGTTCTCTCATCGTAAGTATATTGGTCTCCATTGAAATGATGAAGAAACAATTTTACTGCCTTTATAATTGTTGAAGATTAGCTTTTTCGTAAATAACTAAGGTTTTAGTTGGTAATGACAACTTAATGCATTATTTTGAAGAACCCAATTTAAGTGAATTTTTACAATTTTCATGGGGTGAAATTGTACTTGTTTGAATAAATATAGCGTGCTGTTTTCAATTAAACCATCGTATACTTGTGCGTACATATATGCTTGGAAATATCTTTGATTTTAGCGGAGTCACACTCTAAACTATCGTGGTTTAAGTCTGCTTTCGTCACACCAGCCTGAACGTCTTTTTCACTCAGTTAAAACTAATGTATTGCCATGAAATCCATGTCAGTCATTATGCCAAGTATGCGCATTTATAAAAAACTTTTCACTCTGCGAATTAACCCATTTCTCTTGAAATAGTAATGTGTCAAGCCGGAGAAGTGCCATTTTCCCTCTCCGCCGTACATGAGATAGGGTTGAGCTATTGAGAATAGCCCAGTAACCCTCACCGGTGCTATCCGCCATTCAGAATACCGAATAGCCACCGCGCTGTTGTCATCTTTAGAATAGCCACTTCCTGTGGCTATTTCAGCATTCGGAATACCAAATAGCCAATGGGTCTCCATAATCGTGAAAATAGCCACTTTTCGCACTATTCTGACGAATAGCTCGGCCTTATTTTCATTCAGAATAGGCCTCTTAAACTGGATCAGGATCACCTGCATCCTCCATGTCGTCCCGCTACCTTTTTCCATGATTCTGTAATAGCTTTGCCAAAAGGGAGGAAGTACGCTTCTCAACATTCTTTCTTAAGGGTTCGGCTATCTTTAAGCGCATATCTCGTGCACGTACATGGACAGCCATGGCCCCCTCTAACATACCTTGGGCAACTCTGGCTCTTACAAAATCCTTTTTCTTAAGAGCACCATTTAATATTTGGTTGGCTTTGTCAATTAATTTGTCAGCCGTTTGGCCTTCGCTTTCTTCAGCCGCTTTCGCAGCCCTCAGATCTTCCTGCAGCTTTCCTAAGCTTTCTTCTAAATCCTTTCTGACCAATTCATCTTTTAGCTGTTTGCTTTTAGCTTCTAGATGAACATGATATTTGCCATGCGCATTCTGAGCCCCTTTTAAAAGAGCCCTGGTGATGGGCACGCATTCTGGTTTGCCTCCATAATACCTTAAGCAATCTTAAATATTCAGTCATGCATTCATAGTGTGCTCCTCCATGGCAGAACACTCAGCTGGAAGTTGACTTATTGAAAATGAAAAGTGACCCTCAACATCTGCACTTTCATGAGCCATTGGGAGGGTGGCCTTAACGACTTTGGTCGAGTAGATATTTGGGTAGATTACAGACGTTCTTCAAGTCAAATATTTTGCTCCAATTATCTTCAATTCTCATACTAGAATAGACCGGCGGTAGCTTTCCCATCTGTAAAACTTTCCATTCATCTTGGAGCGTGTCATCTTCGATACCACGACCAAGCTGCACCATTTAGTGCACCGCTACAATGCTGCATAAACTTCTGCTTTCTTTAATTTTCTGTGGCTGGAGGCATTCTAGATGTTTGGCATCTGATCCCTTCAACAAAATGGATTTTTCTAACAGATTACATGCTGTGGACTGATAATGTTTGCACAGCATTCTCTCCAATTTCAACTTTATCGGTTTCATCAAAAATTTTGTATTGTTGATATAACACATGTTCAAACAGTCTTTTTTGTTTTTGATTAACTCATCTAACAGTATCTACTAACAGAATGAAAATATTTGACACTTCCTCATACAAAACACGGACCATTGCCTGTTCCTCTTGAAAAATGTTTGAAAACCGCTAAAAATGTTTTGCACTGTACACTACAAACGCAATTAGTGCGGGGAATGTCGTGCTTCTCAGCGCACTAGCTATTGCTTGCTAACACTTAGATTATAAAGAGCTTCTCAGAGATTTTGTGGGTGAGAAGATCTCAGAAAAATAGTGGGTGAGTGCTGGTTCCACAGTTCCAATAGTCTCTCGGCTACCGACCCCAACGTGACCTAGCTTAAAAACACATGCTTAAAAACCCCATGCTTAGGGACTTCCTTCTCCTCCTGTGATTGCTCAAAGACCTCGAATTGGCTAGGCTAGTCTAGAAAATCATGGACTAAAATAACAACGTCTGACACCTCCGAGTCAAATTGACCGAGACAGATTTGAAAGGAAGAGTGAAGAATATGTAGATTACAAAAGCCAATGTTTAAAAGACCCTGGCCGCGCTCTACTTTCAGTCGTTCATTGACTATTCTAAAGACAGCTTTGTGCACATTAGGCCCATCACTAGAAAGCATCAGTTTAGATAAAATCTCTGCAGTAGCTTTTCCAATAAAAAACATCTCAAGATGATGAAACACAGCCTGCTGCTTTATCTCTGAAAAGAATCTTGACTGCCACTTGCAACTCTATATATTTTTCATTTGTCGTTTCATCGTAACAAATCATAAAACTAGCAGCAGCTCTCCAATCTTCTAACATTGAATCGCAAAAATCGAGGCCTAATGCATCTGTCCACAAATAAGTAACCTTTGTTGTGCCGAAGACGTGTCCTGTGGCACGTTTTCTCCTCCAAACATACATCTGAACAGATCTACGACACCGTCACAAGAAGAGGCAGAATAAAAAGCCTTAATACATTTCATAGCCCATAGCAGTTCCACCCTGTAAGCACTACCCTTCCGTGTTGCAATCTGCAACAATGGAACAGCGGGGAAGATGGTATTCACGACTGCTGACGAGCTTGCCTTGGAGTCCATGGATGTAGTTGGTAGTAAAGGGGGTCCTTTGGTGAGAACCAGTTGACATGGATTTAGCGTGACTATGATGCAACTCTTGTGCTTTGCCATTTTGACGTGTTGGTAAGCGCCTGCGACCCCTTCCGTTCAATGCTGATGATGCATTCGCAAACCCGACAGTAGACTATAGTTCGTTAGATGATAGACGCCCAACAACCGATTTTGTAGCCCTGCGAGTTTTCCTTTTTCAGCCAAGCCTCATTTGTTGCGCACACATGCATACTAGAGGGAGACGTATACGTATGTGCCATATGCTATCTACTCGACTATAATGATAATAGACCACATCACGCACACAGAGATAAAAAATAATGACGGGACACTTCAGTACTTTGCGACAACTTGGCTAGTACGAGATAGTATCGACACATCGATAGTGCAAGAGAGTATTGACACCGGCCAGTTTTCCTCTAGCCGAACCCCTTGTTTGCTTTGCTGCACAGCAGTAGCAGCAGGCAAGAGCAAGTCGAGACACAAGACATGGAGCAACCAGTCGAAGAAAACTTTGTTTTGACTATACAAGACTTCATAATAACTAACAGCATGCATGCATGATGCATAGGACATGCCGGGGAACGTAGTCGGCAAGTCGGAGGAAAAATAAAGATAAGTACAATCGATGGACGAGCAGATCCGAAATCTGTGCATAAACCTATGAGTTTATAAATCGAGTAAACCTAAGTACAAAAAGATGATAAGATGCACACATATGCCTTATATTGTGTGTTTGAAATAGGCATGCCATCACATCGCACTGTGAAAGCAAACCCCACCGGCAAGGGCCTCTATCTTGCCATCCGAAAGCACTTACGCATGCTTAAAATATCACTTAGATGAGTCCAACACATTTCTCACACACTATTTAAACGTTCAGAAACAAAATAATGAGTCTCAAAAAGTGAGAATAGTGAGCATTGTTCAAATAAAGTGAAGAATAGTGAGTGTTTTGAAAAAAAGTGAGAAGAGTGAGTCCACTGGCAGCTCTGCCATCAGGCAATAACTTAGAGCCATGATTCAGAGCATTGTTTAAAAAAAATACAATTGTGAGAAACAACCACAACACAATTGAACAAAAAAATCTTTAAAGGGGTTTCTAATTAAGGTTTATATTTTTCCAAAGATAAACACTTCAATTAAAAAAGAAAAGAAATTAGAACATGCTGACATAGGCATAAACTAACAATGAGCTTAAGCCATGGGCAACAACCAGAATGGCTGCCATTGTCTCTTTGAGTAACAGTTACATTTAGCAGAGAGGACAGCAGCAAAAGTAGAAACTGTGTCATACAAAAAGCTTATGGTTTTATTTTGGCTCTTTGAACTAATCAAAACTAACAACATGTGTTGCCAGCCAACATAAATGAAATTTTTGGACTTTCATTATTTCCCAGGACAAATTAAGGTTTTCCTCTCATTTGACAAATCCAGGGCATTTCCACGTTTCCTGTCTTCCAGATGAGAGGGAAAGCTGAAAAATAAGATGTGCATGACAAATTTTCTTACCCCAACTTCACCATGCTGAGATGTCACCCAATTGGCAGCATCTCTCATTGCTTCTAAAGCACATTTCTTGCGTAATTCCATTGCTTCTTCATTTTCAGGGCAGAAGAAGTCGTGATTATCATACTGCTCCATCCACTTCCGGCGGTAATCACTTACACTGAAAACTAAAAATCACACCCCGTTTAGTCTATGGGAGATGACTTTTGACAAAAGTTTTCCTGACTAAAGCAACTAGGGACCTACATTATTTTCATTTGCGACGTGAATTTTTACGTGAAATATTTCGCAAATAACTAGAATTAGAGGCCATTAATACAAGGAGACTGGCTTAGGGCCACTGAGACTGTAAGACATCACGCACAAATGTGAAAAAACTCTGGCGAGAAAACACGTATGTGGAGTAGGGTGGCGCATATTATTTTAAATTCGAGAGACATAGGAATTCATATGCTAAAAAAATGATCAATTAGGTGGGAAAACTCGTATGTTTTTCAGTCTTACAGCTGTTTGACCCGCTGTAGTTCTGAGCCAGGATTAAAGTTCAGCAGAGTCAAGATAGTATTTTTTATGCGTAAAACAACTGTCTGTATAGTATGTAATCAGGCTACTTTAAATCCCCCCCAGAATGAAAATTTCAATCCTTTGGCCTATTATGTAGCCTTCATAGAAATGTACCAGCAAGTGCATGGCTGCGCACGACATGCAATGCCTGCTGCCGTGCGGGTTGCGTCCCAGAGCATTTTCTCCTCCCTGATCCACTGACTCTGGGCATAGCTGGGCAGAGCAGTCACTAAACCAAGCGATAAGCGTATACTGGTTTCCTGGTAAGCGGACCTACATCCTTATCATAGCCAATGAGCCATTACTAGGTAAAATTTAAGAATGAGTCATCAACTTAGGACTTTTTCCACTACACAACATACATTCTCTACTAAAACTTCGGAAGTGAAAAAGAAAAAAAACACATCACATCACAATAAAAAATATATTAAGCAGCTTTCTATTCTTCACTTTTACACAACTTTTCCAAGGATTACTCTGATGAGGAAGAGGAAGGTGCTCTTAGAGCTGAATCTGCCCAACCATCTACATCAGGCATCAAAGCCTCTGCTAATGAAAAATGATTTCCAAGTTCACCTTTGGAATCTGAAGATAGCTCAAATGAAGATTATTTACCGCCACCTTTGAAGAAGAAATTCCAGGAATTTGTATGGCACTCCACTGTAACCCTTCGGGTTAAACGCCACGGGTTGGCAGCACCCGCGGCGCGAGTAACAATGGATTATCCGTCGAACGCCGGGAATTTGGCATTACGCCCGGCGTAATAATGGGTGAGAAAGCGTAGGTAAGGAGGGGGCAATAATAAGAAAAACAGGGTCAGTAGTTACGGGACTAGGAAAGAAAGGGAGTCAGAGTGAAAAAGGTACGAGGGGAGAACGTGAGAAAAGGGGCACGTAGAGGATGGAAAGATAAGGTGTACGCGTCAGGAGAGCAGATTACACGGCAGACGCCGGAGAAAGGAGGGAGAGCGGAGGGAAGAGCAGGAACGAAGGGTCACCGTGAGGAAATCTTGCGGGAAGGCGCACGCCAGACCAACGTCGCGGTCCAGCGGATCACTGAAACCAGTAGCCACAATAAGTGGAAAATATCTGAACATTGAAATGGTTATTTAAAAAAAAAAACAGCCCACTGCAAAATTAAATATAAAAATTTAATTAAGATTATTAATTAGAATAAACATTACTATTAATTTGTAAATTGGGCCCAATCAAAACTAAAGGAATTGAATACAGAAATATTTGTGCATGAAAAATATAAATGTTTTCTTTGTTTAATTTCCTTAATTGAATGGTACATTAAGGGTATTGATATATGTATATGCGTGTAATACATGTACCTGTGTAAGAGTGTGTGTGGAAGGAATCAAATGAGCTAGCCGGAAGACAAGTGAAAGGTAAGGTAACCAAAAGCGAAAGGGGTGAGGGTTAACCACGGATCTGAAAATTCATGGATATGAACCCCAAGATTCTGGATCCAAGGCGAGTGTTAGTGAAGATTCTGCAATTCCAGATTTTTTTCATTTGTTTTTTTTCCATGGATTTCATGAAGTTTATTGTGAATGAAACCAATAATTATTACAAATATTCCAGCGAGAACGTTCTGGAGAGTTTGCATTCAAGGATAAAAAATTGGAAAGATACTGAAGTTGAAGAAATTAGTCAAAAATCCCAGGAGGTATTCAGCACAGGGCATAGGTGTATCCAGGGGGGTTTTTGGGGGTTTTAACCCTCCCCCCCCCATTGATAAAAAAACATAAAAATGATGTGTTTAACACATGCTAATAGTAGAATTATATCACACACTTTAGTTTATAAGTTTTTTTTATCTTTTGGGCAACAAACCAACATTTAAGAAAACTACCGAACTACACTTCGATTTTACATGCCCATAAACTTGCATAAACTCGTTCGCAACAGCTTCGCGGTTTTGTCGGAGGACAATTCTGGGGGGCCAGTTAGCGAGGTCAGGAACGAACCCCCCGTTGCAAGGGACTCAACTTCGAACGGCAGCCAGGCTGGGAGGGCAGGGATAGTATTGTTAGGGAGTTCAAACGTCCGGCGGATTTTCCCCCAGTTAGAGAAGAGGGCAAGGAGAGACGGAGCGGACCAACGGGTCACCTCCTGGTGTATACCAGGGGGAATCGTACCCAATTCTACGGCGGTGGTAAAAGCAGCGGTGAAGGACACGGGCTGCTCTAGACTGCGGGTGGTGGCCCATGTCGGCACCAATGATGCTTCCGAGCGTAGAGCCGATGAGATCTTGGATTCCTTTAGGGATCTAAACTCGGAGGTGGAACGCGTTCGGAGGGGCACTGGTGTCGATCTGTGACTATCCATCTGCAGCATTGTTCCACGGACTGACTGCGGCCCTCGAGTTTGGGACAGGATTGCCTGGATCAACAAGAGGCTGTGGAAATTCTGTGTGAGCATTGGGGCAGAGTTCGTGGATCTTCGGCCGGTGCTTAGATCGTGCCGGGCTCCCCTCAACTCGTCTGGGGTGCATTATTCCAACGAGGCGTCTGAACGGGTGGCTCGTAGGATTTTTGAGCACTGTAGATATTTTTTAGACTAGAGGGTAGGTCATCTAGTGGGATTTGTAAAGATTTAACCGAACGTAGCCTCCGAGGAAGTCCGCATTGCGAAAATGTTCACATCCAAGTAAACTTAGAAGGACTAAAGCCAGAAAATAGCGACAATATTCCCAAAACGCGTACTCCAGCGAAAGAAATTATATCAAATGTAATAAGCACTTCCAGTGAAATTCGCCCACCTAATACCCATAAGCGTGGAAAAGAACCAACCGACACTCAATCTACAAAATATGACATTAACTTTGTAGTGTATTTTAGTTATATATATACTCATTTGTGCAACAATGTTATCTTCTGGGGTCATTCCACCCTCTCTAAACGGATTTTTGCCTTACAAAAAAGTGCTCTGAGAGTTATTTTCAATTTAAAACCTAGAGTTAGTTGCAAGCCTGTCTTTGCTGAAAATGTCTTTCTGACTCTTCCATGTATTTATGTATTGTATTGTGCCTTATTTGTAAAAACACACTCTGAATGTTTTGTAAAGAATGATAATGTGCATTCATATGGAACAAGAAGAAATTGTGATATGCATATATTTCCCAATAATAGTGCTCAGCATAAGAAAAGTCCCACTTACAGGCTCTCAACAGTCTACAATAATCTTCCTATCAAAATAAAGAAAATTGATAATGTTATAAAATTTAAGAAAGAATTATGTACATTTCTGGTAAAGAAGAGATATTATTCCTTGACTGAGTTTGAAGCACATGTAAAATATGTTTAAATTACATGTATTTATGACGTGTTCTATGATTTGTAGAAATCCCACAGAACAAATAAAAAATTATTATTATTATTATTATTATTAGTAGTTAATTGCCGTAGCGTTAAAAACAAGCGCGCTGAAATCGAGCATATATTTCAGGACGCAGACGTGGTCATAGGAACGGAGAGCTGGCTTACAGAGGATATAAGTGACAGCGAAGTTTTTCCTCCAGGATATAAAATCTACAGATGCGATCGAAGCGATAGGACAGGAGGCGGAGTTTTTATAGCAGTTAAATCACATTTACACAGCACCGCCCATGAAATAACTGATAATGAAATAGAAAGCGTATGGTGTACAATTAAACAACGAAACAAAAGGAGTATACATGTTTGCTCTTTTTATAGACCTCCAAACTCCGAAGCTGATATTATTTACCAATTAGAAAATCAAATATCCGCATTTACTTTGAGAGACAGTAAAAGTGTAATCATTATTGGGGGAGATTTTAATCTGCCATCTATAAATTGGGATTCTTACACTGTAAAGCCAAATTCAAGGAATAGGGAAATCAGCGAGATCTTACTCAACACACTTACTAAGCACTCACTCGCCCAAGTAGTTGACAAGCCTACGAGAGGAAATAAAATATTAGACCTTTTTGCAGTAAGCCATCCTAGGTTGATAAAACAACTCGATATTATTGATGGCATAAGTGATCACAGAGTAATTTTTGCAGCCTTAAAACTTGAAGTAGAGTCAGCTGTAAAACCGAAACGCAATATTTATTTATTTGATAAATGCAACTTCATAAAATTTGGTGAGATGCTTAATGATTCGTACACTGACTTCGTAGCTAAAACAGAGGACAAAAGCACTGATGCATCATGGAAATATTTCTTAGAAATTCTACGCCAGGGAATCAACGAATATATTCCGCAAAAATTGAAATGTGATAGTAAAGAACCTCGCTGGTATAACAATGATGTTAGGAGGGACCTTAAGAGACAGAGAAAACTGTACAACTTATTCAAAAAGTCCATTACGTTAGGTGACAAATCGAAGGAACTTGAAGCAAAAGAAATTTACGCTGCACAACGCTCAAAAACCAAGAAATCAATGCGTACTGCATTGCGAAATTTCAATAAAAAATACTTGGTGAATTACTCGAAGAAAATCCGAAATCTTTTTGGTCATATGCGAGAGAGCTTCAGGGAAAATCTTCAACCGTAGATTCGTTATTTGATAAAGATGGCAAACTTGTCACCGATAATATTGACAAAGCTAACACGTTAAATTCCCACTTCGAAAGTGTATACACTACAGACGATACTCCATGTTATTTCGACATTTCATTCACTGAGGAACCGATGAAAGAAATCACTATTCAATGTGATGGGATAACTAAACAGCTACAGTCGATCAAAAATAGTAAATCTCCGGGTCCGGAGGGAATACCCGCGCGTGTCCTCAAGGAATTAGCGCCACAGATCGCACCGTTCTTAGACATAATATTCAAGAAGTCATTGTCTGAAGGAAAGATACCAATAGACTGGAAAATTGCAAACGTTACACCGATATTCAAAAAGGGAAACAGACATGACCCAGGGAACTATCGACCAATTTCATTAACGTCTATTATAGGCAAGATACTCGAACATATCGTCGTTAGCAATATCATGACGTTCCTGGACAGTCGTAACTTCCTTCATGGCTGTCAGCACGGCTTTCGGAAAGGTAGATCATGTGAAACACAGCTCGCGCTCTTTCTTCATGACGTTCTCAAATCTGGTGAATCGAAAACACAAGTGGACGCATTATTCCTAGATTTTAAGAAAGCTTTCGACACGGTACCTCACAACAAACTTTTATACAAATTACAGTCATACGGCCTAAACGAAACAGTAGTAAACTGGATACGCGACTTTCTGAGTGATCGTAAGCAAAAAGTAGTTCTTGACGGAATTAGCTCTGATGCAGTTAAAGTGACATCAGGTGTCCCACAAGGAAGCGTAATCGGCCCCCTTTTGTTCATTATATACATAAATGATCTATGCTCTCGAATTAGCAGTAAAATACGTTTATTTGCTGACGACGCAGTCATCTATCGCGAAATTAATGATCACTCTGACTTTGAAAATCTATCATCAGATTTAAACAACGTTCATGTGTGGAGCCAAGAGTGGGGACTCGAACTTAATCTGAGCAAATGTGCGGCGGTACATTTCTTGCGGAGGTCGTCCAACTATCCCCGTGTATATGCTGTGGATGGCGTTAAGATAAAGGCGACAGATGAAGTTAAGTATCTGGGAGTTACGATAACCTCAAACCTATCGTGGGGAACACATATAAGAAATATTTGTGGCAGAGCTCTGAAGAAGCTAGGATTCGTCAAGCGTATTGTGGGAAGATTCTCAGATGAAAAAGTAAAAGAGAGGTGCTATTTCGCACTCGTCCGGCCACACCTTGAATATGCAGCAAGCATATGGGATCCGGTGCAGAAAGAATTAATTCGGGAACTTAATAAAATACAAAGGCGCGATTCGTCAAAAACTGCTACGGGCGTACAGACAGCGTTACGCAGATGTTAAACGAATTATGCTGGGAGCCGCTAGAGAGTCGGAGGCTGCGCGCTAGGCTTAGATTACTTGAGCAATTAAGAATAGATATTTTTAAGAGCGACACGGAGAACATCATATTAGAACCCCACTATATTTCCAGGTCCGACAGAAACAATAAATTAAGAGAGATATTTTGCCGAACGGATAGGTATGGGAATTCGTTTTTCCCCCGAACAATAAGGGACTTTAATAAATGCAAGGCGTAATTTCATAGAGCGTTTCCTTTTTATATGTAAACGGCTGGTGTCCTAACACCCCCCGCCACACGCCTATTGAGGCGGCTTGCGGGGTAGTATGTAGATGTAGATGAAACTTTATTATGCTTCTATGTTGCAACTAGGGCAAGGGCCTAGCCACGTTGAAACACCGGTTCCCATCAGAACGGCGAAGTTAAACAACGTTGGGCCTGGACGGTGGTTGGATGGGTGACCCTCCTTCATACCTCGACCAGGCATGGATGGAGAGATGATACTCCCTCCATACCTATACCGGGAGGCCGGAGGGAGACCCAGACCGGGCCGGTTGGAGGGAGGACATCCTCTATACCTGGTACTGGGGTGAGGCAGGGGGAGGCCAATCCTCCATACCTCTACCAAGGTGCTCTTGTCCCCTGTCTGCAAGTGGCAGACAGGCATGGGGTTGGCACAATGGACCAAGAAAGGTCTAAGTGCTGGTAATCCAATTATGTTGTATAAAATAGTTGGTATGATAAATTTGGTAGTGTTTCACAGTCCTTGCAGACAAGACTACTGATATCTCGATCCAAGAATAATTATCAATAGGTGTTCGAAGGTTTGGCTCAAGTTATTCCACAATCTCTCAAACAATTTGAAATGAAAACGCAATACTTGAGGGGACAAGGCTATAATGGTGCTTAATCAATGAGTGGGAAATTCAACCGTGCATCTCACAGTCTGAACTTGGCTATTAGCAGTTCATTTCCTGAAATATGAAATTGTTGTGGAACGCTACTAAGGTATGTGTGTTGTTTAATACCCCTAAAGATAAATGCAGTCCTAAAAAGAGCCATTGAAGAGAAATGCCCTGAATCAAAAGCCACAAAGTTAAAGCAGGTATGCCCGACTCGTTGGGTAGAACGTCACTCGATTCTCCTTCTTGAGGAAATGCTGCCTGCTGACCATCACGCTTTAGAAGAAATTACAACTTGGGAAGTTGCTGAGACGGTGTCATCTGCAGTTGAACTTAGGTGTGCTGTAGAAAACTCTTCATTTCTAATAAGTCTGCAGGTTCTAGCAAAAGTTTTCTCGCTAAGCCTACAACTTTGCCGATCGCTAAAATTGAAGGATGTAGACCTTTTAGCTGCCATAAACAAGGTAACTCGGCTGAAAGACGAAATTCAAAAGATGTGATTAAACGCTGAAACAGAATTTTTCCCTATTTACGAATCAGCTCAAACACTGGCTCAATCGTTCGATTTAAACCTGATTACACCTAAGAATATCTGCCAAAACAAACCCAGAGGTGTAATGTAAAAGTAGATTCTCTTGAAACTTACTTCAAAACTGCACTTTTTTGGATCATTTCATGAGTGAACTAAAAATTCGTTTCTTGAATCATCAAGAAGTGCTTAGCAGTTTTATATGCCTGATGCCAACAAAGAACTCATCCGTAACTAAAGTAGAGGAGGAACAAATGAAAAAGCTGGTTGATTTTTATGGGCAAGACTTGCAGTGTTGTGATAATGCAGCTATTGGTGAACTTCAATTATGGTACGAAAGAATTCAATATTTGAAAACAGGTTCTACAAAAGCTAAGAACTACTTTTTAGCCAGCAATAAGGAAATATTTCCTTCAATCAATACTTTGCTGAAAGTTTTAATAACCCTCCTGGTCTCTACATCCACTAGCGAACACTCTTTTTCTACTCTTTGTAGGTTAAAAACTTACCTGAAGAATACTACAAGGAAGCAGAGGTTTAATGGTGTCACAATGCTGAATATTCATAGAGAAATCAGCATCTATCATCAGACAAAGTACTAGCAACATCACCTCGCCGATTGGAGTCTAGACTTAAGTACTATTGTGTTTGTTAAGGACACTCTGCCTTCGATTTAGTTTGCTGTTTGTATTACGTATTATACTTCTTAACATTTAAAAAAAATCATTACTTAGGCCTATTTAATAGGTATGCTACTAAGAATATATGAATTTTTTTAAAACTATACCCACGTAGCACACAAGCTGAAAAATGCGCCTTAAAGGCACCTGACTACTACATGCGCCTTAAAGGCGCCCACTATAGGCACCCTACCAAGTAGCCATGAATATTGGCTGAATATTGGCCCAATATCGGCTTCAGATTGGCACATCGGCCCCTCATTGCCATCATTTTGCCGATGTTGGCCCGATATGGGCAGCCTACAATGGACCGACATCATCTGCTGATGTTATGTTATGAGGCGAATAAGACTAAGTTCTGAAAGCATGCTGAAGCTAACGTGTGGGAATTGGAAAAATTTTGTTTATTCACAGTAATATTGCATTTATATTCATACTATGTGGCAAAATAGGATAACACTTATCTGGCATTAATTTTCTGGTGAAAAACTTTTATCAAGATTTTATTGCATTTCCTCAAACTATCATGGAATAATCATTTAATGATTATAGTTCTCGAAGTCACATTTATCCACGGAAGTGACTACATATATACGTCTTTCACAACACCTTTATTTCATAAAACTGATGATCTCAGGCCTGACCTCGTGGAAATTATGGATATCCATGATGAGAAAACTTTCTTTCGCTGGCACGACGCACGTTAAGAAAGATTGTGGAATTAACAAAGGTGGTTTTCTCATCATGGATACCTTTATTTCATTTGTGGGTGTGAGATTAGGTGCGTTGTGCGTGTGGTTTTTCCCATATTAATTGTATTTCATCCTCGGTGGCTTCTGGCTGCTACTTAATTAGACGGGTGACTCAGCTTACAAATATAGAAACAGCCATGTCAATTTACTATGCAAATATTTATAGTAGATTAAAATATGGTATTTTAGCCTGGGGTCACTCCCCTAAGGCAGTCCGTCTTTTTAAATTACAAAAATGGTCGGTAAGAATATTATGCAAAGCTAAAAAACAAGCTAGCTGCCGTAATCTTTTCAAAAGGTTACAGATCCTTCCCCTACCTTGTATATATATTTTTTATGCTGTGATGTTAATTAGAGAATTTAAACAAAAGTTGTGTCTTACCATGAATAATGATATTCATGATTATCATACAAGAAGTAGAAATGAGTTCACAGTGAGGCAACAAAATCTTTCCCTCTACAGTAGAGGGCCTATCAATATGAGTATTAAAATTTATAATAAATTACCAAAAGCAATCAAAGAGGAAATCAGACCTGACCTTTTTAACTCTTTATAGGTCGCTGGTCGCCTAAGCGACCACTTAATTTCCCAAGCTTTACGGACGGCGCAAATAGTGCCATATGTTCCCACTAGGGTTGTCATGTCCTGGAAAAATAAGTTTATCCGTTTGGTGGTGCCCCCTAGGATTTTATGAGCTAAGTGGTCGTTTAGGCGACCACCGACCGCTCTGGTACCCGTTAGTTTGTGTCCTTCTCCAGTGCGCTCATCACCTAGTTGGCTGTTGTGTTGTCCTGAGGACTTCTACTTCGACATAAACGTAAGTAAATTCTCATCATACTATATATTTTATGAAAATAATGCAAAAAAATCCAAAGGAGTTGTCGCTAAGATGTTATTTTCATTTCAGTGAGAACATTTTGAAATTTTCCCAGGATCATTTGTGTTTCCGAGCCATCATTCTTACGCAGCGTCCCAAAAATGGTATGTATTGCCCAACATTATTTTTTTTCCTGACTGCGTTACCAGTACGATATTAAGCATTTACAAATTTCCACTAGGATTGGCCTATTAATCGAAGAAACAGTATATTTTTTATGAGCTCGTAAAATGTATTAATATATTTTTCGTTTCTCGGAGCGTTAAGTTTTTCAGCGAATTTTAAAATTGTTATTAATTCTATTTGTAATACATACACATAACAATAGTCTTACGAAACATGCAATATATATGTGGATGCTACCAATAGTTTAATTTTAATAAAACAGGAAAAATGCCTAGTGAAATACTTGCTTAGTGATATTCTGTCCTACCGCGACTGCGGAATATTCCTTTCCCTTGATTTCGCTTGATTTTTTTGTTTCGATACATCTCAAGCAAGACAGATTTTAGAAAATATACAGTTTTAACCATTCTCTAAATCAACTGTTTAATTCCTAATTATCCGGAATTATTCCAATGAGGAGTTAGAACATTCAATGACATATGCAGTAGACGACTAATTCTTCTCTCCTGTATTCAAGTCAATTTTTTTAACTTAATTATTATTTCGTTATTGATAAATGAGTTGATACACGATTTTTTATGCCGAAAAAAACAAACCTTTAGTATTTCATTTATGATCTGTGATAGATGAATCTTAATTTTTTACTCGGACAACTGTGCTCTAGTAAGAGATTTTATTTAACTTTGGCATAATGTCAGCATGGCAATTTGAGATTGAACACTACATTTCTTAGAGAGTAGAATATTTTCTAATGCATTAAAATTTTTTTAACTTACACTTGAATAAACATCAGCATTTAGCATATAACTTTTTTCTCTTGTAGATTGGGGATCGGGAATATTTCCTAGATGATGAGGACGATGTACTTGAAATACAAAGGATGATAGAGGATGAAATCACGGACGAAATGGCCATTGATTCCAATGAAGAAGGCGATTCTGAAGCCGAAGATGACATGCCGGTTTCTTCTGTGAGTGCCTCCCCCGAAAGCAGTCGCACGCCTACCCCCACCCTTACCGCGGAGATTTCAAAGCAGGCGTCCCTAGGAAATAAAAGGAGGGCTAGGGCAGAGCCCTTTCCTCAACCTTCAAGTTCCGTTGAGAAACGGGACATGGGGCTACCTAGAAGCCCAACCAAGGTCCTTCCTCCAAGGCAGGCTCTGTACAAAGCCCCCCACACTCCTCCCAAGAAAATGTCAAGAATGGCAAGGAATGTTTTCCCAACCGCGCGGAGGGTCATAGACGTCGATGACTCCACTCCTGGCCCTAGTGGGTCGGCCCCTCTAACTCCTTTGCCCACTGAAGAAGTGCAGGGTAATGCAAGGAAATGGTCAAAGCTCGGAAGGGATCCCCAAAAGTTTAAAAACTTTTCTTTCTCGGAACCTAACTACGGCCCATCAGGCAATGTGAATATAGCTAGCCCACTTGAGATTTTCCGATTATTTTTTGACAATATTCTTCTTGAGCTCATTGTGAATGAGTCGAACAGGTATGCCGATCAAAATAATTGCAAATTAGCACTAAGCTGCGAGGAGCTTCTAGCATTATTGGGAATTCTTGTCATCATGGGATTTCACACATTACCAAGCCTGAGATTGTACTGGTCCTATGACAGCAATTTCAAAGTGGAACGCATAAGAGATATAATGCCATTGAAACGATTTTTGAGAATTTTACGCAATCTGCATTTGGCTAACAACTTGATAGCACCTAAGCCAGGTGACGCGCGTTTTTCTCGACTTTTTAAAATTGATCCTCTGATACAGCACCTCAATCGCAAATTCAAAGAGCTGTATAATCCATCCAGGTGGCTTGCTGTTGACGAGAGCATGGTGAAATTCAAGGGCCGGTCATCGCTAAAACAATACATGCCAATGAAGCCCATAAAGCGTGGTTTTAAGGTTTGGGCAATATGTGATAGCACTACCGGGTATGCATTGGGTTTGGATGTATACACGGGGAAGAAAGGGACTCCCGATAACAACCCTAACATATATTCATTAGGCGAAAGGGTTGTGCTGGATTCTGCCACTCCATGGATGAATAAGGGCTATGTGGTTTTCTTTGACAATTTTTTTTCAACTTTAAATTTGGTGGAAAAACTTTTGGAAAAAGACACCTTTTCTTGTGGCACTATTCGCCAAAATAGGAAAGGGTTTCCCTCGAACATGAAAACAGACATTGAACTAAGGAAAGAGGGGGGCATGGACTTTGCGCAGTGCAGTGACGTTTCTGTTATCAAATGGAGAGATAGGGGTTCTAAGCCTGTGTGCATGATCAGTAGTTTTCACCACCCCGGAAAAACAGTACCAGTGAAGAGAACACAAAAATCCGGATCAAGGGAAACAATATTGTGCCCTGAAGTCGTTGCGGACTATAATGCTCACATGGGGGGAGTTGATGTATTTGACCAACTCCTCACGTCATATAGCATTTCCTGGAAGAGTCGCAAATGGTGGATGAAATTATTTTATTATTTCATGGACGCTGCCATTGTGAACAGTTACATTATGTATAAAGTTTCATTTTTAAAAAAATGCCCCAAGAACAAACCTCTCACCCATTTGGAGTTTCGTTCAAAGCTCGTGTGTGTGAAATGATCGGAAACTTTTCCAGCAGACTTAAGAGTGGACCATCGCCAGTACACATAGGAAAGTCGAGGAAAAATGTGGCAGCTAGGACATTATCCTTAGATAACGTTGTGCGATACCAAAATGTTGGGGATCACATGCCAATAAAAGGATCAAGCCGCCGATGTGCAAATTGTAGTACGGCTAAAGACCCCAAAAGATCTTCGATCATATGCAAAAAGTGCGATGTGGCGTTGTGCCTAGAATGTTTTGATCCGTTCCACAATAAAAATAAATAGAGCTATAATATGTAAGTAATTCATTTTCCTTCTAAAGCTCAATTTCAAAAAATGTTTGTAATTTATAGTTTGTCTTGCATTTTATCTAGCAGTGGATGAAGAATTTCATAGCGTTATGTATTAAATTTGCCTTTGTTATGAATTTTTATTGATATTTAAATGTATAATTTTAATGTACACCATGATATATAATTCTGAGGACATATATATAATAAAATGATTCAAAAACTTATTTTTAAATTTTATTTGAGGCTTGGAAAACAAAGTGGTCGCTTAGGCGACCAGCGACCTATAAAGGGTAAATGTGGATAAAAGTTTGGCCCTAAGTGCTCGCTGGTCGAAATATCGACCACCTCATTTTCTCGCTAAAAAAATTTTTTTCGAGTAAAGAAAATAGCAAACCTCGTAACGAAGGGTATTATTATTGTGAATAACCCAAAAAAATATTTTTTGTAACAAAAAAATAGTTACGCCCTATAAAGGGTTAAAGCCAAATTAAAACAGTATCTTGTAGATCACTGTTATTAAATTGATTAATTCTTTGAGGATGCATCGCAATTGCTGTAATATATATGTATTGTAATATATGGTGAGTTTTTTTTAATGTCATTTTTCTGACGGGTCCTATATATGTATATACATATCTTTTTTGTGAGCAATAAAAATATTATTATTATTGTTGAGTCGTAGGTTAAATAAGCATTTGATACAGGTAGGCATTAGGTAGATATGAGGTATCATAATATGACGTATTATATCACACACAATAGAACAGTGAAATTGATTAATGGCAATGTTTTTTTTATATTGCGAGAGCAGTGAAGTCAGTGGAGAGATAATACGATATTCCGGCTCGTGAACGTTTTCGTCCGCTAGGTTTACGGCTCACATTTTCTATTGAATATTTTAGGAGCCATGGGATTGGTAAGGATATATTAATGCTTGTCACCCTTTTTACAAAAGCCTTACTAGTGCCTAAAATGTGCCTCAAAGTGGTGCCTTTTTAAGGCGCCTTAGCTCCGTGAAAAAGGCGCCTAAAAGGTGCCTTCAATGTGCCTATTACAGGGACCTTCTGTGCCATTTTTATGTGCCTCCGAGGCGCCTTCAAGGCACATTTTCGTGGTAGTGTGCTACGTGGGTAGAGTTTTCTTGCAAACAAAGTCCTATTTTATTGAAAATCTTAGGTATAAAATTTATTAATTAAAAGGAGTATAATCTCCTTTGTAATTAGACTTCTAAGTATGATTTTCATCCAAAGTGAGTGCCGTAAGCAAGTAGTACATAAAAGATTAATTATATTTATTAAAATTGTTTTCCCAAGCCTAGTTGAACTACCATTAGTCATAAGATTATAATATGAATAACATAAAAAGTATTTTAAAATATCCTTGTTTTTCACTAATTGCTCAAGTTATAGCAGTTTTTTCTAGAATGTAAAAAAGAACAAAGTTACACTTATAAGGCCTTAAACTCGCAATTTTGTGACTTAATTTAAAAACAGTTTTTAAAAACTTTGATTCAAAACATGCAATTACTAAGGGAATTTCAAGGCTCAGAACACCTTCAAAACGTCATTTTAAGATATATATTTTTCAAAATTCCCAGACCCCCCCCCCCCCCCCCCCCCCGCCCCTTCAGACGCTTTTAGGTACGCCTATGACAGGGGGAGCACAGTTACATTTACAAATGTACATACCAAATGCAGAGTTCTATTCAAACCATTGCTTTATCAAAGTGAGCAGATGTTTTAATGAGTTAAGAATAAAATGAGAATTCAATAAATATAATTAATAATTTGCTTTTGCAGAGAAATAACACACAAAATCAAGGGCAAAAGGGTAATTACATATCAAAAGGTACATGAGGTGTTCACAAAGGATGGACGATGAATACCATAAACATCCCCTGCATCTTAACACTGCACCCAAAACAAAGGAGTCACAATATTAGGGATTAAATTTTATCGAAATGATCATTTTTCCAGTTATTTTTCTGCTAAAATACAATGCACACATATGAATTATGAGGGCTTGAGTCAAATCTTTAAGTGCCAACATATCCTTCAAAGGACATATTGTCACCATAGGCGTATCCAGGGGGGGGGGGGGGGTTGTAATCCCCCCCCCATTGATAAAAAGATGTAAAAATTATGTGTTTAACACATGCTAATAGTACACCTCCATAACATAATAGAACACCTTCAAAACATCATTTCAAGATGTATATTGTAACATATCGCGCAGTAAATAACGTAACAATAGGTAGTTAGGGCGATAATACACAAAACAAGGGAACAAGAGATCGTAACTAGTGACTCGCGGAGAATAATATAGACGCGAGGAGTGAGAGCGAGATGGTAGAAGCAGAAAAGGGGTTCGGTTTGTCAAAAGGCGAAAAGAAGAAGGAATAGAGGGCATAAAAGTGTGGAAAAAGGGGCCGGTTTGTCAAAAAGTGACGGGAAGTGTTCTAGGGGCAGGTATAAGGAAGGAAAGCTGAAAGAAGCCGAGAGGAAGGAATTGCGGCGATAGCGAAAGGCTCACGACGGACTGGAGAAAGGGATCTCCGAGAGACAGCGATACTTGGAGGAGAATAAAGGATCACAATAAGTGCCATTCCAAACATTTTGTTATCTTGATGGTTTAATTTATAAGATTGAAACAAAAGGACTTTAATTAATTATATAAATTGCAAAATTTGAACCCTTGTAAATTGGGCCCAATTAATTATTACAAAATTAAAGGTATAAATATTAAGCAACCATAAATGTTTTTCTGCATGTTGTTTATGTAATAACTAAAATAATAATATCCAAGGTAACATTAAAGGAGACGAAGGTGTGGGTTACAATATATTTCAAAATTCCCAGACCCTCCATTTTACATGGGGGTACGCCATAGCCCCCATACCCCCTTCCCTTCTGACGCTTCTAGATACGTCTATAGTTGTCACTTCATGTTGTGATAGATGAGTGATGATCTTCATTCATCATTTTAATAGTATTCGGCATTTTCAAGAACTATGACATAGTTGAGAAATAGCAGAACTTGTCAATTCATTACCTCTCGCAGAGTGTCCTATCCAGCACAAGTACCTGGCAAGGCTGTGCGCAATAGCTGTTTTATTTCGAGCTGGGAGGCCAACCAGGGCAACGAGCAATGGCACAAATTGTTTTGTGGTCTTTCCTGTGAAAATTCAACGTACAGTAAATATAAAGGGAACAGAAAATAAAATAATTTTAATATTTCATGTAGTTACTTTTTCTCTAAATAAGCACTAACATTTTTATCAAGGTCACTTCTACATGCAGCTATAGACATGCATGCAATAATAAATCCATATATCAGTTTACATTAAATTCACTCAAATCAAGCCTAGGCTTTGATTAAACATATTTTTAACAGACATGTGTTAATCATGGCTGAAATGCATTATTTTACAGATATGTGGTGTCCAATTTACATTGCAATCACAAAAGCGAGAGATGCCATGTTTAATTCAATTAAAAATTTTATGCATATTTTATCGTCGTCAAAATATTCCAATTTTTTAACTATCAACATAGTTATCAAAGTCACTCAATCAAAATAGTAAGCAAACCTCCAAGCATATACAGACCCAAAACAATGTGGGAAAAATTATATATAGGTACCTTACTAGCACAAATAATATAACTATATTCACCAAAAGCAAATTAGACAGGAAATCATCATAACCTTAAAAACAAAGAAGGCAAAACGCAACAAAACAAAAAAAAACAAACTCAGTTGGGTTGGGTTGAAAAAAGTAACAGGTTTTCCCAGCACCGATACTGATAGCAAGCCATTCACTCTCCTCACCAGATTCTTTCAAGGGCTGCTGGATGGTCCCCACATGCTGTTCACCCCGACAAGCAGTGCTCTTTCTCCCTTCTCCAACGTCTCCAGCCATCTTTACTAATTATTTGTGACCTCCTCTGACCTTCTTCAACTAATAATATTTACCTCTTGCCGTTTCCACGGATTTCAAGCAAGAAAATGTGACAATATACTCACTCTACAAATAAGTACAAGATAATTTACTCGTACCTATAGATTGATTACCATACAATAACAGATCTTTCAGAAAACGTTGTCCACGATAGTGAATAACTAAACACTAATGTGACAATCCTTCAGCCAAAATGTATTTTCGTAAGATAATGAAAAAATCAAATACCGCAATGTAAAAATCCAACATTTATAAAACACAATTTAAAGACTCAAACACATCGGTTACAAGACACGATAAGTTATTGACAATATTCCCTCCTGAGAGACGATAGTATCCAGATTTGGCTTATACACATATACTTATGAAGCAGTAAAAAACAAAACGATCCGCTATTACACGCTCGAACTTATATATTTATGAGTTGTTTCATGAGAAAAGTATCCTGACAAACACAGGCAGACTACGGAAAAATAATATTACTACAGCAGGTCATGTCACTAACCAGCCGTCTGAAAGATAAAGTTTCAAACAGTGACGACGAATGTGCTCGTTGGATGCTTAGACAACCCGAGTTTTTACCAAGGTTTGTTCCTTGTGACTAACAGCGAAATGGTCATAATCTCGACGATTTGCTACAGCCTGGCACTTCTAACTCGTTTTCCTTCAGAGAAGTGGTCAGAGGAGGTGTGGCGTATAAAGGACTGCAGATCAGGCCTCATGCCACCACCTACACCTAAGTTCCTTACAATCGGGGCCAGTGTTAAGCAAGGAACCAAAACACAAGTTTCCAGCAGACAAAGAAGATAAAAGGCGTTTAAATTCGCGCCGCTTCTAATTTCTTCGGCTTTTAAAACAGCTTTCACTCGATGGTCGGAGAACAGGTAGTATGTACCGCCGCAGACACAATCATACGCAAAACCTAAAACCTACTCAATGAATGTTACTTCCAACTTAAATACCTGCCAACATCGATAATGCGGCAAACGCTCAAAATACTATACGAATGTAACAGTCCTCTCCAAACTTATGAAGCACGTTTCACGTCGAGTGATCACAATGCAGCAATGTTGACATGAAACACCTCCTTGAACATAATCACTTCAATGCCCTTCAAGTCGCCTTGGAGTGAAAATATCAGCTCCAATCACTTGATTGTATTTATGGAAAATCACACCAATGTGACTGCAAATATTAATTTCGAATGTCTTCGCAAACAGCGTCGTTCATTGCAATTTTATATCACTCCGCACCACTGGGCACAGCTGAATAGTAGCAGATGGAAGAAAAGCGTTCATGACATTTAAAAAGACATTGAAAGGAACGAAAAGATATACCACTGAACAAACTTAAACACACCAAATGTGATTCCCAATATCAATCAAAAGATCTGAAACATCACACCACTATGTTTTGGATTGACTTCTGTTGACTTAACAAACTTTATTGAACGATTCAGCAATTTACGCATGCGCTCTTCTCCTCTCGGCTGCTTTCAAAGTATGTCCGTGAAGTCGCCCTCCAGGCGCTCCAGACATAGCACCACCTCAACCAATGAAAACCCCAAATATCCAATAATGGCACTTCCATTAGACCAATGGGGTATCATTACCTCAAACCCCTACATCTGAGAGCCAATCAGCACCGACTCCTGTGCTCTTTGTTGCCTATTTCTAAGAAAGTATCAAAAGAGAGGGAATTACAAAATCTCAAGTACCCTGTTTCTGCATTTTAGCCAATAATCTCCTAATTTTTAATAAAAAATAATAAATGCTACCAATTTTGATAAAAATATTTATTATTGATATTTACCGCATTCATATCTGACCGTGCAGGACTTTTAAACCTCAGTTACAAGGTGACCCTGAGACACCGATCACATAGCTCCAAAGGCATTCCAAGGTTGAGGTGTTCCACATTAAGTAAAGAGAAAAGAATTGTCCACAGCATCGGATTTTAGCAACCACAAAAGCAAGTTTCATACACAGCATGGTAGGACAAGAAGTGAAATGTAATGCCCTATACACATCAATAGTTTTCAAAAATTTTCCATTCTATGTGATTTTGATTCCCCAACGCACGACCTTAGTAGGTACTAATCGTAAAAAATGTATCCCCATTACTTTGAGTTAACTTATAACTAGAGCTGCCTTTTCCAGGAATGGCAACGAACAAGTGAAAATTAAGTAGTTAATTTCAAACAAAAATCAAAGTTCCCCGCGCATTCATGTCGGGCGGATTCAATCCGTTATCATATTTTATATTTTCCCAGGAATAACGGGTGGGATTCCCCCTGCACCCCCTTAATCCGCCCCTGTCCATCTAGAATTTTTCGATGTTCAGAATGGATTCAAAAGCAAGGGACTCTCCTCTCTGTTTTTTTAAACAGTATAGTAGTATGACCTTATAATTTTTCAACCTTATTTTATTATAAAGTGTCAGCTTTTTGATTAATTCCAACCACATACCTCACCTAACCGATGGAATCCATCGGTTTCATAAAATTTATGTTGAACAAGCTGGGTAAATATTATTTTTCGAAATAACCGCGGAAACACGCGTGGAAACGCCGAGCGTCAATTATTTAGGTTCCTGTGAGTTCAGCCGTGTCCGTCTCAACGTTAATTTCGATGTTACAAATTCGGCGACGCCGCGCCCCTTTTCCAGTGACGGCAAAGAGATGAACTAAACTCGCGGCAAATTTAAATAGGTGGCTTATTTTCTCCCGTGGCCTCCTATTGTAACGTCTTGATAATAAGTCAACGTTTACTAATCCTCTCATCGAGAAGAAGGAACATGCAACCTCCTACCTCTTCACCATTGTTCTCCATGCTGGTTCCCCCACCTCTACCCCCGTAACTTCCTTCCCTGACCTGAGAAGGAAAATCGGTCGGAGCTGAAATTGAACATTGTGGAATAGAACGAAGTGTTTTTATTTGATTGCAATGAATAACTTCCACGAAGTAAACTTAACAACCATTGACTTTATTAATATTTCAAGTTAATATCAATAAATTACCATAGTGTAAAGAATAAACAAAAAAACAAATAAAATAATATACAAAACTCAAACAAAGGTTGGGCTAAACATGCTGCAAAATTTTAACCTTCCTAGCCATAGCACTTTTATGACTTGCAGCAGCTGTCGCCCGGTTCCTTTTTCTGCACCACCAGGGTAACATTACTGCACATAAACACTCAGCAATTGACTGCTTTAGTTGCAGAGGGTGGTCACTGCACTTGTTCACTAAACAATTGAAAATTTCATTCCCCAAAATTGTATCTTTCAATAGGGAACATATGTTTTCTGAGCATGCCAAGTGGGGAAGGACATTCTCCACAAGAGTTGCAGCCCTTCCAACAGCACTCATCAACTCCAAAGTAGGGTACGTGAGACACAATTTTTCTGATTTCTCCCTAAAAGAAATACCACTATGGAGGTATTTTTTGGGCGAGGTCGTGAGTAAAGACTCCCTACACTGTAAGCACTTAAGTTTTTCCACACACTTTTTTGCGATATATCCACTCACGTATGCCACAGAGAAACTGTCAGTAAGTATGTCAAAATCTTTGTATCTAATTTCCTTATCAGAAGGGCACTTTGAGGATCTGTCACAAAATTTTTCCTTACCTCCAGAAAGGAACTCCCCAAGATCATTTAGCAAATGACCTGGGTTAGCTTCTGCTTCACAATTTTGCCCCTGCAAATCTTTGAAAGCTAGCCCATTAATGATGCAGCCCTTCAAAGCTGCTACGAACTGGTGAGTCGTCGGGTTGCTATTTGACCCACACTGCTGGCGTACAGAGCCAAACAAATTCTCGAGGGCATCCTGATTAAGAGCCCTCAGCTCGAGGTTCAGGAAGCCCATCTTCTTCAATTCTGCCCAAAGAAGTGGCAATGCCGTCAGGGTAGTGATCCAACCATCTTGACAAGGTGGTCGGAACACTACGAAGTCAGCAGAGGCATCTGCATTGGTAGGAAGGGTTGCAGACGTCCTCCTGTCGAACTTCCAGCCATCGATTTCCTTCACAGCCAACCTCCAGAAGTCCAAGTGCAAGTCCTCTCTCTCCACACGCAGCTGGCACTTCAAACCTTTAGCTCCTGAGGGCTCCACCGCACTACCATTGACACTGTCAAATATCTTATCGGCCAAACCAACAAACTGTGCTGTGTGCAAAGCATCAGAAGTGAGTGCACCTAGAAGGAAATCATGTATTAGTTATGCAGTTAAGTACTTGAACAATGCAAACAGCTTTCAAAGAGACAAGGTAACAGCTTGAAAAGAATTACTCACCATTTTGGACAAGACAGCTGATGGTGGCAGCAACAGAATGGCTAAGGGTTTGTGCAGCAATTGACACCCTCATGGTCAGATATCCATTTGGATTTAAATGATTCTTAGTTAGCTTATCTAAATTATTGAAAAGAGGCTGTATCATGTCAATACGATGGGCCTCTTGAATGTAGTGCCATCTTGCACACCCTTTAATTTCTTTTCCTCCAACATTGATACACAACTTCACGTTGTGCTTTAGGAGCATATTCCTTAGGCACTTAAGGAGATGAGGAGGATCAAAGAGGGTGAAAATTTTCTTTGTGCCATGCATGAAGTATGGTGCACTTGGGTATGCACCCATTGATTTAAATGCCCTCACATTGTTTGTGCCCATGTCTGTCACAGTCGCCACTACATTAAGTCCACAATCGGTGCACGCAGCAAGTACTCCTTTTATCACCATTACCATTTTCTCAGCATCCATGCCACCATGTGAGAAGAAAAAGGCTACAGGCTGTTTCCATGGTCTCCTCAAACCCCTTAGCATGAAAACCACTGCATGATTGGCCACTTGCTGTGATCGTCCCAGGCTGCCCAAGTCTTCCAACCCAATAATCCTGTCGGACTTAGCATCATACTGTAGGTGCTCTCTGATTGACATCTCATCAATCATAAGAAGGCATGAGCGATCTAGATCTGTCAATGCACCTACACTCTGTGCAAGAGCACTAAAAACCCTTTGGTCTATGCCAGGTAGAAATGGCACCATATTCACCATCTTGATTAGTGTCTTCTTATTTGGCAAGGCAAAAATCGCTCTTAACAATGCATAGCATTTAGGAGACCTTTTGAATAATGCCAATGCCAGGAGCTTGTTTTCCTTTGTCCAGCGTCTCCCCTTAGGCTTTTGTGATGAGCAACGTATCTGTGAAGCCACAAACTGAGCTGAAGTGTAAGACATTGATTTACTCAACAACTCCACACATTTCAGAGGCTCACTTGTAACTGACGTCAGTTGCTCTAAAGACAATTTGGCATTTTTGTACTTAACTCTAAGTTCCTTTAGGGAGCGCTCCCTTTTCTGGCATATTCCTATCAAAAACTTCTTCCTTGGAGTCATGTGGTTGTAACGAGTACAATTCAATTGTTTCAGAAGCGACTTTTCCTTCTTCTTCTTCAATGAGGAGCCAGCTATTGGCCTGCTGGTAGAAACTGTCTCCCCCTGTGACAGCACTGACTCCACTGCCGGCAGCACTGCTCCCTCCTCACAATGGGGCCCCATGCTAAGACTCCCATCAGTTACCACAGTAGGTGGGTAAGTCAGCTTCACTACACATGATGTCTTAGCAGGTGTAGAAGTTACCATGCCCGACTCATCGAGCTCAGGTGGTACCACAAAAGAATCAGTCAGAGATGATGAATCAGCAAAATCAACAGCATTGGATGCTGCTGCACAATGAGGAGATGCAGGAAGACCATCACTTTCTAGCTGCATTCTTGTTATGCTTGGAGTTGCGCCATGAACAATGGTGGTCCTTGATTCATTTCTGAATTGGTTGCGTTTGAAATGACGCCCACAAAGGTAAAGTCCTTTAACTTTCTCCCCAATCTCAAAGTGGACTCCAGCAATATCAGCCCATTGTTTAAACCTGTAAAACAACAGGAAAAAATTTAATGCTGCTTAAGAGCAATTTATATCACTACACGACTAAACCCTTGCTCAACATAAACACAGCGCACAACATGATAATGACGTTGATAATGATTTATTCACGGGCAATTTGCCCATCACATTAACAGACAAAATTGTAAACATTAGAGTTAAATTTAACTCAAGTCCAGCAGGTAACTACAATGAATCAGGTTTACTAATAATTTAACAAGAAAAATTAGACCAGCTTGATTTTGGCATAACTAATGTGCGGGAATAATGATCAAAGACATTAAATGAGTAGTCAATTCATATGCTTACGTTGGTTTTGTAAGACATTGGCAGAGATCAGGCATAAAAATTTGTGCTTCATTTTTTCTATGGTTTCCCGATTGACTTCATAAAAAGGTAACCACACAACTGAACCATATTCTAAAATACGTAAAAATAAAGTTAAGTGCTGATTCACACATCTCATATCTGACTGACGTCAGGATAATGTGACGTCGGGATCCCTCAAAATAATATAAACTTTCTTAAAAAACTCGGGCATTGCCCCTCTTTATTACAAGTCTCTTTCTCTTCAAACTTTTTAACAATCCCCTCCTTGCTCTGAAGACGATGGAGGAGTATTCCATTGAAACGTTAGCAAACCAAAACCTTACTCGGCTGGAAACCCGAGAATTATTTATTAATCCCCTCCTTTATCAAACATACATAGCAACGTTCTTCAAACAAAAACAATAAACAACATAAAACATCAACCCATCGAAACATACGTATTAACATACAAATTAATATTATCAAAAACAAAACAACGAACGAAATTAAATACATAAAGCCAAATAAAACAAATAAAAATGGAGCTTGACAAGGCACGACGTTACATTAAAAACTTCCACAAATAAAATTAGAAAATTACCAACTCTTACCTGATAGCATTACGAGGAAAGCGGAACAATGTATGCTGGCTGGATACTGGACAGCCCGCCTTGCACTTCATGTACTTCATGTAATTCGCCATGTTTACGAACAATGGAGGGAAAACAAGAACGTTGTCCTTGTATTCAAATCCAATCACAGTCCAAAATCAGTCAAAACGGTGCAGAGGTCAAAACCAGGAGAGTAGTCCAAATCCAAAAGATGCAGGGGTCGATGTAAATAAAGCAAAAGGCGCAAACTAGTCAAACTCCACACTGCTCCACACAGCACACAGGCAAACACGTTTGTAGGATCACAAGGTATAATTCTCGCGTCGAAAACTTTCGAGCATCGAAAAATGGCTGCGATGGCTGCTATTCGCGGAAGAGGCGCATGCGCACTACGATTTAATCAGTGGCGCTCCTTTTCCAGCGACGGCAGCCTCGTAAGAAAACCTTACGTCGCCCCCCTATGCCAGTTACAGCCGGCTGTGTGAGTTTGTAGATGGAACATCTGGCAAAGATGTTCATTTAAACATTCTCCGATTGGAGGAGATGAGACGTGTCACCATGGCATCATGGAATCGCTATCAAGTTAGAAACATCTGAGCATGAGACAAATCAACCATAGTAACGATAGTAACCTTTTAGACCTTCACCTTTGGTTCAAGCGAATCAACCTTTGACTTACCATTGTTTATTTATCAGTGATAACAACTGTCTTTGACTAATTTGAGTTAACAGCTCAAGAAAATATTTATTTAATTAATTTTGGATGTTATCTCTTGATTGCCATTTATTTTAGGGAATAAGCATGTTTTCTGGATTTAGGTTTATTTAGGTGCGTGCATTCTATTTTGGGCAACGTCATTATGACACTGAACGTGGCTTAAGCTGGGCTGATTTCTCTTTGCCTAACATGAAGTGTTTTGATTTAACTTTAGCTATAATCAAGCCGAATGCTACGAAGGTCCCTCATGTAGTTAAGGTTATTATCATTTTTTAAACTTTTCCTTCACTCATTTCTGTACCAGGTACGTTCACATTGTATGCTCTTTATAGGCTATTAGGGATCGTATTTTACGGAGCGGATTTTTCGTGATAAGGACATCTGAAGTGCACCTGTCATTGAGAGAAGCGGAGGAATTTTATAAAGAGCATAGGGGAAAGTTCTTTTATGAAAGATTGTCGACGTTTTTGGCCAGGTTGGACTGGAGGTGTATATCTGAAGTTACCTATCTGCTTTGTGTTCCTAAACTGATACTTGTTTGCCCGTGACAGTGGTCCTGTACATGTACACATTCTGGCGGGAATTAATTCGATTATTTTGTGGAGACGTATCTTGGGGCCTGCTAGAGTATATCAAGCCAAAGCAGATAATCCTAATTCCATAAGAGCGTTATATGGAGTCACTGATACGAGAAATTCTGCCCATGGTTCAGGTGCGTCTAAATACACACAGGTGTTGCATGATATCTCTCTTCGAGTCCTGTAATGTCATGATAGAATTACCAAGTAATGATATGAGCTGTATAGTTTAAGTGGAAATGTGGAGTTTTTCCTATTGGTTTTGGCAATTTTTTTTTCAGATTCAGAGCAATCGGCAATTAGGGAAATACATTTCTTCTTTCCTAATTTTGATGTCAATTACTGGCACTCCAAAGAAGAGTGCTATTTTCGATCATGTCAAGTAAAACTGAGGGAAAAAGAATTTGTTCATCAAATTTGCCCTTCATTGAGGTATGTATTCCACACTAATTGGGTATTAGCTTTTCGATTCAGTGACATTAATAAATAACGTAGTAGTTTACGCGCAATTTCGAAATTTTACAGCAACTTTGGATAATTTGTTTTGACTTAGTTCTTTAATGTCGCAAGTGGGTAGTTATATGTTCGCCTGACAGAACCCTCACGAGGCATCTCTGCCTTGAAAGGTCTTGTGAAAAGATTGTGGAGAATAATCATCTCTGCAGGAGTTGGATTAGTCTCTTAGCCTTAATCACCTAATTCATCCACCAATCGGCGTTATCTTAGATGGCAGCAATTGTGTACCATTCCAGACAATGTGAAAGGGATCCTTCTGGGAAAGGGATATGGAAGTTTTTGAATGTTCTGAGCTCTCTGATTTTTTATAATGAATTGGGTAGGCCTTTTCATTTGCTTCCCCTGCAAGAAATTTGATGACATTGGTGAATTGCCGACCTGCTTTTTGAAACAACATACTAAACTCTTACTGAATTCAGTAGCCCAGTGAGCATCCCTATGAACTCCTGAATTCAGTTGCCTTCTAATAAGTACCAAACGCAGAAGCCTAGCGATATAAATACCAGCTGAAAATTTAAATTAACACCAACACACATTTGTGACAACTGTAAATCAATTAGGATTTGATAGAATAGGGAAATGCTGAAATCATCAATTAGATTCTGACTCAGTATCATTGACCACAATGCACAGTTTATAAATATGATTGATGTGAAATACCCCAACTGCCAAAATATTCACTTCTTTGGTCTCGAGTATCCCACAAGGGAATTCGTAGACATGCTAGAGCAAATTATGAACTGCAGCTTCATTCTTTTTGTCTGGAGAAGATTCATGCTCTTCTGCAATACTCCTGCATCAAAGAAGTATAACATAATGGTGGAGGAACAGGACATTATGTTGGGTAAAGGGCTGAGTAATTACAAGAGAGTTGCACCATTAATAGGCAATCTCTATTAAGTTAACTATATTCCATTTCAAATGACTTAGTGGCTGGGAAGGTGGGGCCAGCCAGGGGGAGGAGCTTGAGCCCAGTCATGTGGTCTTGGGGTAACCAATAGGAGCGTGGGTGGGGAAATTCCTTCTCCCGGGACCCCAGTCTTGCTCTGCCTGCTGTCGTGCGAAGATCTGCTCTCTCCTTGCAGTGTTGCCATGTGTCCTGCGTTTACATCAGCGATTTATAAAGTATGGCTGTGCGATTGCTGTGGCAATGCCTTGCTGGCGTTCGTCCTTCCCCTACCTCACATTCGTCCCTCCTCTACCTTGCCCATTCCAAAGATTTCCCCTTCCGTGCAAGAGTAAGCGAGAGCTGACGAGAACGGCCGAATTCTCAGCTGCCATGTCATTTGAAATGGACTATAGTAGATCAATAAGATTTAGAATATTTCTTCTTGTGCTCTACACATTTATAATGTTATTTAAAGGCTGTTACTCAATTAACCCTTTCGCATTGAACGTCACACATAGGAGTCGGGGTTTCCTTTATGCAAAAGACAGGATGTCTATCATGAGCACCGAAGATTTCTTTACGCAAAAGAACTAACGTCTCCTATAGGGGTTGTGGAGGGTGAGAAAGTGACCGCCGCTGAAGCATTTGAAAAGAGAGTTCTTTCGACCCTTCGAGTCCCTACTCAGTGGGGGGCAAGACCCTTCCATCAGAAACTTCGCTCGATCCTCGATCCCTTCAGCGATAATTCTCTTAGCATGTGTTAGCTGTCACTAATTGTATGTACAGTTGATTCTCTAAATAAATATTCATTGGCTATACAAAAATATTAACCATTGAAATGAACTCCTTGTGTTTCGCAGTGTGTTCTCAAATTTTAAGCGAAATTCAAGCCCTTATATTAAGGGGGTTGTCTTCTGCTTTCTTTTAATCATTACTTTCCAATTAATATCCTATTCCAAAAGCTAGTAATTCATTTAAAATTTTCAAACGATCAAATGAACACGAAGAATTAATTTCAGACATCCATTCTTTCACGTTTACAATAAATGATAGTTTAAACAAACCACTGCACATACAAATAAATGACCGCAACCCCTTGCTGTGTGAGGGTGTGCTGATGAGACGGAGGGTCGAGACCAGTTGCCGAGCGAAGGGACGAAAGGGAGGGCTGGGTACACCGGAGAAGATATTCCCTTTAAATGCCTTAAGTACAGAGATGAACTGAGTCTCCCATGAAGCTCAGGACAATAAAGATATTTCTGTGAAAGGGTTAATATCTGATGTCAATGTCATTTCTTCTTAGAATATGGACACACATTTCAATATCTTTTGAAGTAAGCAATATTCTCACGTAAGAATCTTGCAATGCATATATGTATCTTCTTTGTATACATGACTGTGAGTGTCAATTAAAAATATTTCAATGAACTAGTCTTACAACGAGAAATATCGTGATATAAACCCCATAAGGATGGGAACAACAAGTTATTTTTGCATATTTCACAGTAAAGAAAGGATCATATGCCTCTCCTCTTACCTCTAATAATGCAGTTTCAACAGATGATAATAATATTGTGAAAGAGAAGCAGTAGCTTTGTAATTCCACTTGTAATTATTAGAAACGACCTAGGTTTCGACGTTGCATATCATCATCAGCTGATGATGACGTGTATCATGATGTACGTGTGATGATGATGATGTGTATGGAATTACAAAGTTCCTGCTTCTCATTCACAATGCTAAGCAAATCCCATCAAGTCACGCCTGAAAGAATGGAGGTGTTAATAATAATGATTGGGCCTTCCCCTATTGTTTCCCGAGTCATATTAACAGGGTGGCCACATGTCAATGAAGTCAGGGAAATGTCAGGTGAAAGAGGTTGGCTGTCAGGGTAATGTCAGGAATTTTCATGCCTTGTCAGGGAAACTCATAGCGGTCCCACCTCTTCAAGTGGCTTAGCTCATGTTCCATGTATTTATTTTGCCTCCCCCGCCATCCGGTATATGCCAGGCCACTCATTGCCAGTTCTTTCTTCCTCTCTTTGGCTCTGCTCGACCATTCTCGTCTACCTTTTCAAATATCTTGGAGGAAAGGCAGGCCTGAAATGTGTGGGGATGGGTACCTTTCAGGAAACCCCAGAACAGTTCAGAGGTAAAACTTTGTATGGCTCATTAACTTGATGATATCAGCACGTGAAAAAATTTCCATGAAAATCTGAGACAGTGGCTGACATGGCCCGAGTAAACTGACGTGGAATGACCCATCTCTTTTTGTTTGCACTTCATATTGGCTATAAATAGATTTAGTAAATAATATTCGCAATTTTACACAGTATAATCTTTACTGCGACTGGTTTCAATGCACTGCGCTCATGATGCAGTGCATCAAAACCAGTCACATTTAAGTTTACATTGTGGAAAATTGCCAATATTATTTAATTATGATATTCGACCAGATCAAGGCTGAAAATTCTTTTTATGCTATAAATAGATGAGGAATTATAATAATAACTTGAATTCAATAATAAATCACAATTTTCAATAAAAAAGGAACATTGCAATCTTGGAAGATACATTGAGAGCAGTTTCCTTTTATCTACGTGGGCTGAAGTCTTGCTATTATACCCTTCTAAAAGTATTCACAACTGTCATCTAATGCATTAAAACACTCATGAAAGCAATATTTTATGAATTTATAAGGGCAAAAACTTTATTTCATCACAATAGTTTCATTAGGGTCTCTTGGTCGAGGCGAGGTTCCGAATTTCAGGTGATCAGCTTTTCAAGGTGTCAAATACGTGAGTGAAACATATGTTCCCGAGTGAAACATATACATGATAAACAAAAGACTCCCGAATTCCGATCGATTTCTACTGCTAAATTGCACGGAAAATTGTGCGTTTGCACTCATCGTGTAAAACGACATTTAGTCTGATTCAGTCGTTCATACAATATTTTCTTGTACACTTGACTGTACATGCGTTCGCACGATAGATTGTACAAACAAATGTACCGTGTAAATCAGCCTTTATACTAATGGAGAACATCACAAAAAACTGTGCTCCAGAAGCCATTTTGTGAAAATGTAACTAATGTAGCATTTATTTTTAATGAAAGAATGAAAAAGCCATAATTTTTATTCTTTGGGATGATAGTACATACCTTTATGATGGTTATGATATAAAAAATGTTAAGATTAAAAAATACCCTTCTAGTGATAATGGCACTGGTAGTTAACAATGTTTTTTGCCGAGAAATTATGCTAAGACTTAACATAAGAATTTTCGTAAGACTGCAAAAGACAATTTAAGGGCTCATGCTATTTTTTCCTGAACTCCTCATAGCCTTGTGGTCATAGCTGGAAAATATCTGGAGAATTGATCCGCAAATGAGTGAGTTAAAAATTTTTGAGCAAAATAGTACACCTTAGGAGGCGACCCTCCTGAATGGAAGACATTGAGAACTTGCTTGAAGTTTGAGAGGCTGTAACTAAAAAACTAATGGAGCTAAACAAATAAAATTTGGAGTTATCTCTTATATTAGTGAAGGGATGATATTTACCAAGTTTCGTCAAAATCCGAGGTGGTGGGTGTCAAAACCTCATTTTTGTGGTTGAATTGACATGGAATGACCCTATTGCATTTTGTACTTTCAACAGTTATTTAAAAAATGACAATTTTTAGAACTAGCTTTTGTTTTTTTTTCGAAATGCACTGATAGCACCTGCATCTCAAATATAGCAATGTATTTTATTACGTATTGTGCTATTATTAAAATAAAAAAATTGTAAAAAATCGCTGTACACTTAGTTTCAGGGAGACATTTTGTCAGGGAATTTGGTGGAAATGTCAGGGAATTTCAAAATTAAAACTTTGTGGCCACCCTGATTAAGATGGGTTAAAAGAGCCACTTTACTATGAGAAGCATGCCTCCTCTAGGTTATTATTCTTTTCTATTATCTTGGGAGCTGAGAGGCTGGACAAAAGTTCTTGGGGGTGAGCGAAGAGAAAGCTGCTCATCATGTTAATTTCTCAGGGCAAACTAGGATGCAGTAGGTGTGACCTGGTGTCTCGGAAATTCAGTTGCTCTCAAACCTCCATTGTGTCAGCTTCATGAATCTGCTTGCTGTTTTGAAACCTCCGCTGCCATTATTTGATCAGTGGTCATCCTTACTCCCTGGTTTCCATCTTTCTCAGTGAACACATAACCTCCTTTTCCTTGACGTCTTCCTTCTTTTATACTGCAACCTATATTCATTTATGTTACCACTGTTCTTCCATTAAAATTATGTATTTTAAGACATGGATTATACCGAGAGCAAATTATATTGGCTGACCTATCTCTGCTTTAGGCTCATTTCCGCTGCTGCCATTTTTGAGCGAAAAAGCATCCTCTTTTTCACATTCCTATATGCTTTTTGTTTTCAAAATTCCACCTGTGAATCAACCAGCTCCTTTGATCATCTCTTTCTTGCAATGAATTGTGGTAAAGATCAAGATATACCCCTAGCCCCTAGTACAAAAAGATTGCATTGGTTACCCTCCCAACCAAGACGATGACCGAGCGACACCCTTCGCCAAACCCACGGAGACCATAGGGTCTCTCTCATTGTAGGCCTTGTGGTTTTTTCATCTGAAGGGGTTGAAGGATTATCTCAGCAATGTAGAGCTCAAGTCGCCCCTCTTGGAGGCAGTTCCCCACCCTCGACTACGGAGACCTTCGAACTGTTCAGGGCTTTCCTGAAACACAACCGCCCCCTACAGATTTTTGTCCTACCCCTCAGCCCCCAAGATAAAGCTTTGAGAAGGATGATAGGGGTTTTTGTTCACAGTTAAAGTTCAAGGGTTTCCAACTTCAGGATAAAATACAAATTAAATCTGTATGCATGCACAAATTTGTCTGTGGCTTATACTTCTTTCTAAAAGGTTTGCAGAGATAATATTATTCTTGCTGGTCAATATCTAAATATGATCTGGATTGAATCCATACTTATGTACATATCTGGATTTGCCATCTCCTTTGGCTGAAAATATGTAGGTAGATATATTCCATTTTGTGCTAGCATGGGGATGGAATCATTGAAAGAAATTGTTTAGTTTTTATATGGAAATATTTTTGATAAATATTTGGAAACTTTTGCCGATTCAAACAAAATGCATTCTAATATGCATGCATTACAAAGAAATGATTTTAATATAAGAGGGGGAACCCAAAAATAACCAGATTTCTGTTATAAAAAATTATTTATTAACTTCTTTTTACAAAATTCCTTCAGTCACCTTCAAAGTACTCTCCAAGAGATGCGATACACTTGTCAAGTCTTTTTTCTCACTGTTTGAAGCACCTCGGGAACTCTTCAACTTTGATATTGCCCAGTGCCCTTTGCGAAGCTGTTTTTACCACCTCCACATCATCAAAACGCTTTCCTTTTAGATTTTTCTTTATTTTTGGGAACAGGAAAAAGTCGCACGGGGCTAGGTCTGGCGAATACGGCGGTTGGGTAATGAAAGACCACCTCTGAGAGGCCAAATAACGGTTCACTCGTAAGGCCGTGTGCGCGGGAGTGTTGTCATGATGAAGGAACCATTCACCTGATTGCCAAAGTTCCGGGCGTTTCCTCCGCACATCCTCTCGCAAACTTTTTAAAACTTCCAAATAAAAGTGCTGGTTAACAGTCTGACCAGGGGGAACAAATTCCCGATGCACAATTCCACGAACATCAAAAATGTAGTAGTAGTAGTATTTTTATTGAACGTGCTTCGATGGCTAAGGTCATTTCGCACATACTGTCTGCCACGTGCAGACAGGGGCAACAGCACTCGGACAAATTGGAGGATCACCCCTCCAAACTCCAGCCGAGTCCAACGATGCTTACCTTCGGTGACTGATCGGGAACCGGTGTTTCCATTGTGGCAGGCTGTTGCCCACATAAAAAAAAGACAATGATCATGGTCTTCACATTTGACCGCACTTATATTGCTTTTTTTGGCCTTGGGGATTTGGGAGTCTTCCACTGGTTTGACGCTTGCTTGGTTTCTGGGTCATACCCTTAACACCAACTTTCATCACCTTTAATGGCTTTGGTCAAAAGGTTTGGATCACTTTCAATCGCGGATTTTTTCAACATTTTCAACATTTTCATCATTTCGAGATGTTGAAGGGCGCCCAGAACGAGCATGTTCTTCAACACTCAAGTCACCACGTTTGAATTGCCCTAACCACTCGAAAACTTGTGTGCGGCTCATAGCATCCTCCTTGAAAGCCTGTTGAAGCATTTGGTAAGCTTCCGTTGCCGATTTTTCAAGCAAGAAACAACATTTCAAACACTCTTTGTTCTTTTATATCTGCCATAACGACTTCACAGGGGGAACTTAACCACTCATCTGGGTATTTAAATTCTCGGTTTCCTACCCGTGGTGGGTATTTAATTTAGAATCGAGGCGTATTTTTACCTTTTTTTAATGGGAAGTTTTAAGCGGTCAAAATAATTTCTAGTTCATAAAATTTAGCCAATTTTTTGACCGAATATTGAACAACAATGAAGTAATTTTATAATTAATATTAATGAATTACAAAAATTATTAATATAAATAATTAAAAATATGTAAATATATATGTAAAATGATAGAATCTTCGACAATATGATATAAATCCATTGTATATTAACTTTTATAGTTCATATGTGATAAACTAATAATGATTTATATAGTTTGAAGGAGTAACATTTTAGTAATGCCATAAATTGTTCCTGGCTAATTTTTAATTTTAACATATTCAACGATAATATGCAGGAATTTGTAGTAATTTCAAAATGGAATGTATGGAATAGGTAAAGACATCAATGAAGATTTATTATGATTAAATAGAGTATTTATTTATTTAAAAAAATAATAACAATTATAAATTGTTTATTTATAATTTATCACCAAGAGTTTTTACTCTATGCTATATTTTTGAAAATAGTGGTACAGTAAGTAGGTGTTGAAAAAATATTTTTAGGAAAAAAATCATGAAAAAAATACTATTTGTTGTGAAATATTTGTTGAATTGCCGGGAAAACAATGGAACCTCCACTTTCTCCTGCACAAACCCAGAGGAGGAACCCAACCTGCATATTCCCCTTCCCGGACGCCCGGCGGGCGGGAACAGCCTCGACTGCAGCTTGACGTCACCATTCACTCCCTACTAAACTTCCCTTCCTCTTCTGCCCATCACACCCAGCGTGTCACAGTACACATTATTAGAATGTACAAGGGTTACAGTAAATCATGCAATGAACACAATCACTAACCTCTATTCAAAGAAAAGAATCACACCAAAAAAATACATCTAAGGAAGGATTATCCGTGTAAAATTGAAGAAAAACATGTGCATTTCACTAAGTTTCCCAGGCAATTGAAATGCAAAAATATAAAATTGAAAACTATTGTATAAGTTTATTGCATGAATTATTTTGGATAAGGCCGTCACTCCTGCCATCCCCACCCATGTTTTTGTTATAGCCCTGCACTAAAACTGATTTTACCACTATTTTCCCTCTTTTCTCTACTTCACGCATATCAGTATCATGGAATGTACTTACCACTGTCACATCTCTTTTGTCCTTCCCATTTATGATCTTACCACGAAATGCCACCGATATTTCTCCTTTCTTCAGTTTTGCAAATTTCACGGATTGGGGAAACTCTTTTCTGCTGGAAACCATTGTTCCGACTACGTCAGTTTTACTTTAAACTAGTTTGTCCACCAATCTAGAGCTAGTGTACCAATGATCTAGGTACAAAGTATGTCCCTTTCCCAAAGGGGTATCTGCTAAGTCGAAAATGATACAGGCACTAATATTCTCCGCTTTATATCTCTCACTGTACATAGGGTCCTTCCCCGTGCAGATATGAAAATTCCATATATAGCCAGAATTACTTTCGCATACAACAAAAACTTTTACACCATATTTATTCTGCATTGAGAGTATATACTGTTTCCAGGAAATACGACCTTTCCACATAAGTAGAGGTTCATCTACGACCAATATCCCGGTCAGGAGAGTAAAGGATTGCAAATTTATCTCTCAAAAATTGCAAAACTGGGTCAATTTTGAAAATTTTCCTATCGCTAACATTTGCATTGAACATTCTGTTATCCGCAAAATGTAGAAATTTTAGCAAAAGGTGAAATCTCTTTTCACTGAATACTTTTGAAAATAAATGAGTTTCTACGCTATCTCGTTTGCTGAAATAAATTCCATAATCTGTTTTCACAAATAGTTCGTAACACACTAGAATGCTCTCCCTATCCTCAATTTTGGAGTCCAGTCTTACCTTCAAACCATCAAACTCGAACTTCTCTCTCACTTCTTCATTAGCACTCAAAACTTTGGGATAACCAGATTGATTTGTTATCTATTCCTCCTTCAGGACATCTTCTCCCTCCTATTTTCTCGCTGTCTTTGACATCAGTATTGTTGTATTCATCGCTGGAACCACTTTCTTCATCACTTTCTTCTAAAAAAATGAACTATTTATTCCTCTGTCGGTTAACTCAGTTGTCTTTTGCTTGTCGAAGGTATAATCAGAACCAAAACAAAATTATTTCAAATGAAATATTTTGTACAAAATTACCGGAAATAACAACAAAACTGCAAAAATATTCCGCATGTTATTCGAGCAAAGGAAATCTCCAAAAACACTGACAACCGCTACTCCAACACTCAACGGATAACTGGGGACAACTCTACTGATTGAAGATTTTCGAAGCAGCTAATTATACATCTCTTATGTGTGAAACCGAGGAGACCACCCTTTGCGAAGGATAAGCAGGGTGGTTTCTTTCGGGAAAAACCCGTGCGCGAGGGGTTTGCCGTCGGGAGTAATAACATGAACTATCCTCCCGTCTTGGTACCATAAAATGTTCCATGGCCAGGAAAAAGGCTGGCTTTGGGCGCAAGATATTATAAAATAGCACATACTTCACTGAAATGAATGTTTGGGAACGAGAAAGCAAATATCTTTTCGTGACGACCTGAGAATAAGAAAAGCGAACGAAGAATCGTAGGGGCAAGGCGAATGCAACCCGCAACACAATTACAACGTTTCAGTACGAGACGTAGAGCTTCACAGAATAGGACGGTAGAACCCATCTAACGATGGAAGATTAAACTAAAAGGATGCTCTAAGGCATGCAGTAGCTCTGCGGCGGAATATCACGGCATTACCTTAGCAAATTAACCGAAAATCATCATGACGTATATATACGGCATACCCAGTACCGGAGCAACCGTCCATGACGTATATATACGTCATACCCAGGTGAGTGGTTAACAACAGTAAGAGAAACACAACACTACGATCAAACGTTAACCTACAAACTGTCGCCGTCTGGGCACTTGTTTCGTGAAGGTACCTACTAACCACATCTAGCAGGAGAACTCTCTACTACGTCTACGAATGGAAGTGTGCTCTCAGTCTGGTTATTTTTGGGTCCCCCCTCGTATGTACTGAAGTACCAGGATTGGAATTCATTCTGTAAAGCCTGATTCACACAATCATTTTTTCTGTCCCTTGTCAGGGATCATTTAAGGGATGCTTTTATCAATTCGCTCAAATGATAGGGAAAGTGACAGCTGAAGCCATCATTCTCTGTATCACACAATCATTTGCGCCGTCACTGGGAGCATTATTTCAGCACCTGAAATTTTCTTTTCTCATTCATCAAGATTTGTCGTTCTTGATTTGAACCATTATTGTGACTATTCAAAACGAAGCAGCTATTGTTTTTTCATTATAATACAGTATTGAATATTATGTTATTTATGACCATTAACTTATTAATTGACCAACCACGATATTCTGTAGTTTTATATGGCCAAGGGGCATTTCAATTGTCTTTCTGGGAGTTCTATATTTTCTCAAAAAAAGTAAACTGTCATGGTACATAAATGCCTGTTCATAAACCTAAAAAAACATGATAAATACAACATATACTGGAGAATATTTTAAAATAGAGGCAACTGCGTTTCAGCCATTAAATTGGGTATTTCTGTCAGCTAATTTGGCTACTTTGCGTTTGATAATTTGCGTACTTAGCATATTATTTATGGCAGCGAACTTTGGTTTTGTATTCCTGAGGGCATATCACTTTAGGTGCACTAAAACAAGTTTCTAATGATGAACTCAATGCTTGCCATGGAGTGGGCCAAGATCAACCTAAAAACTTATTGGTAAACGTAAATTGATGCTTAGCCATGTATATGATCTCGTCTGTGTAACATCCGCACTTCATTGAAGATTTTATTCGCTATCTTCACCGAACTGATTACGCAAGGTATTTCTTTTCATCTTCGGATCTTGCATCATTGTTCCAGAATGGAAAGGTTCCACACTCATCACTATTTTATTTTATCTCTTCATTCATAAAAATTTATTATGGCAATGAGAGGGTTTATTATTACTAAGGTGGTCATATTTTTCCTTTTCTATGAGAGCTGTAATTGCTTTCACCATCCACTGGCATGATTTATTGTGAGACATTTTATTAACATTCCGCGGTCCTCTAATGTTTATAATGCCAGCGCTTAATTCAATATTTGCGGCAGTGCACTCTGATTGGCTAAATGACAGAGTCAGGGATGGAAAAGAGGATCTGCTCAAATGATGAAAAAAGTGATAGGGATCCCTATCGTTGCCACTATCCCTGAAAATGATCGGGTGAACCTTCATTTTTCAGCCATAATTTGAGCTATCATCGGAGCTATCCCTGAAAAGGGACGGAAAAAATGATCGTGTGATTCAGGCTTAATATACATGCATTGTATTGACAATGACTTCTCTATGTGGAATTTCCCCTTAACTCCTCAAGCGGGTATATAATATTTGAGTATTTAACTCCTCAGGAGTATTTAAACTGATGTATAAAGGCCGTTTTACATGGTACATTTGTTTGTACAAACTCTTCCGTGAACTCTTGCATGAGGCAAAATGTATCGTGTAAAGCGGCAAATTGTATGAACGCTTGTGCGAATGTCTCAATGCCTGCACAGGAAATAGAACCTGTTCTAATTTCGTTGAGACAAACGTACAATCTCACGTACATTCGTTTGTACAAAATCTTTCATCGTGTAAAACGGCCTTAAGGAACGTGGACGTACGCCATGCATTGAAACACTGCTGAGACAGAAAATTTACGACCCGGCTGGACGACGGGTGGCGACTCTGATTCTTTCTTACTCATAGATTGAATTGTAGCCAATGCAAGAGAAAAAATGGTTGTTTCGGTTTAAGCCCCTTTGCCTATTCATGGGACTGGGGTCGAAAGCTGCCCTTTCCCTTTCATTTCCCATCCTTGTTCCCTTCCCCCTCCCTGCCGACTCCGCTAAACCTCGGTAATAAGCTGACACTTGAGGCCAAGGGCAGGCGGCACTCCCAAAGTGGAGGACGCACGAATCAACTGCTGGGACAGAAAATAGGGTCCGTACTGGTGTAGGTCGAAACGGCTTGAGAGGTTAATTAAGAAGTAACTCTACTTTCCAAATAGTTTTATGATAAAAAGGATCCCAACTAGGTTTCAACAGATAGCTGTTATTTTCAAGGTTTAAATAACCAGTAAGTCACTCACATATGTACTACATATTTTTATATGCTCTTCCTATCCTTATTTTCCCCTGTCTCCCCTCCCCCTCCATGCAACCCTAATCCACCTTCACTTTGGTCAAGAGGTATATACATGCATATATGACTTACAGGCTATTTGTACCTTGAAAATGACATTGTTGAAAATTTGGTCCCTTTTAAATTAAAGCTTATAAAAGGTGCTGGCATTTAGCAAGAAAAAAAATTGAGTTCTAACCTAACAGATGTTAAAAACATTAAAATAGCGATGGCACTCAATATCAATATCACAATACATACGTACCTATATGTCCTCGTGTAGCACAAAACATTTTTTGTTTTGGACTAAATTATCATTTTACCTATAACCATATAGCTGAGATACAACACTTGATAAAAAGTTAGTCGTAACAGCAGTCTATTCCAGGATTTAGAGAAATCTCAGGATCTTAAAAAAGGTGTTTTTTCCAGTCTTGGAAAGGAGCATTATTTTTGGAAAAATTTGAACTATGTATGTCTAAAACCAACATTTTTTTAAATTTGAAAGGCATGAATACTTTTTTTTGAAAATTGTCTTTGTTACTCTTAAACCCAGAGGAAGACAGTTATACAATTAATTTCTTAAAATAAGTTACCCAAATTATCACAATAATGGAAAGGAGGATGGATAAAGGGATGGAGTTCGGTCTGGAAGAATGTAAACAATTCACCTGGAGAAGGAAATATTTGGGGAAAAAATGGAAGATATTTATCTCTTTGACTGAAATGCCATTTATCAACTTGGCAATGAAGAGATATATGAATATCTGGGTGTTCTCCTGCATCAGATAAAGTAGCGGAGAGCAGGAAGGCCTTTAACCTAAAGTATAGAAAGCTTTTCAGATGCAAATGAAGCTTTGAGCTGTCTGCCAAGAACAGGTTCTTGCCATGAATGTGTTTGTGGTTCCAATGCTGCTCTAGACCTTTAGATGCATCAAATGGACGGTTGATTGGTTGCAAAATCTTGATTGTGGAGTTAGGAAAATAATGACAATCCATTGAAGTTTTCACCTTATTTATTTCTTAGCCAGAATTTATCTTCCATGGAGCGCAGGTGTTTGGGGGCTAGTAATTCTGGAGTGTCTGTGTGACAGAGTAGTTCTGGGGACAGCATGTCACATGTTCCAGAGCACTGTCTCCTTTCTGCACCGTGTAAAAGGTTACAAAATTACTGGCATGGGGGAGTTATTTTTCTAGGTTGCAAAGATGGTAGTGAGCAAACTCACTGTTCCAATTCCTGGTGGAAATGGAAGGGGCACCATTGTCCTGTTGTTGAAAGCAGAGGTTCCTGAGTGTGAATCAAGAGAGCCGAGCGGAAGACCTTGCTCAAGTGGGTCACCGAGAAGTCCATTCACGAATATTTCCATCAGAACATGGAAACACATGGGGAATTGAATGAGCTGACATTGACCATTCTGCGATCCATGGGTCTGAAGTCTGAAGATGAGGATTTTGTCCGTAGGTGCTGAGATGGTTCCATAAACACACTCGTGGTATTATCACCTAATCTTCAAGGTAGAGACCTGAGAAGCAGAGCATGTTGTTCCAGCTGGAGACTTAAAATCATCTTCACTCTGGCTGCAGCTTTTTTGAAAAGGCAGTGTACATAACTCATTGCACAGCTTAGTGCAGCTCTCCGGGGCTCATTTTCACCTGCAACTCCATTGCAGCATACTTGCAACCCTGGTGCTGCCCTATGCCCCTGGAGATATTGAGTCTGTTGTGGAGAATTGATAAATGTAAAATCTCATGGTATTAATGTTTATACCACCAGGCAGTTTTGAGGCGGCAAAGCCTAATATTGTTCTCCTAAACTGCCTCTCTCATGCCATGTTTGCGATTAAGGCCGGCCCCAGTAGCGGCAGGGTAAAGTCCTCACCTGCTAATTCGAAGTTCCTGAGTTTTGAGTCCCGCCTGGGTCAGTTTTTTGCATGACCAGGCCATAGTTGTTTCTGTCAAATTCTGGTGGTTCGGTCCCTGAGAAACCTGAAGACAAGCCAATGGCTTATCGGGATCGTAGGGCCCTTCGGATCACCAGAATCGTCCGAGAGCAAAATAAAAAGTTCCCAGCTCTGGCAGAAATGAACATGGATGCATAGGGGATAGAAAAACAAGCTGTAACAAGATATGCTGTGGGAACCTAGACACTCTGTCAAACTGTTAGTCCTCATCATAGGAGTTCTTGGTGGAGTAAAGGGCACCTTGCTCACGTCTTTTAAGTACATCTGTGTGTAGAGAAGGAGTGGGTGCAGTGGTTCATGACCCCACAGCAGGGCAACCACCTATATGGCAGTTCCGGATGTTATTACCAGACTGCAAACCCCCTTTCAAGTCTCCAGCCATTATGATGGTAACCAGACAGATGTGCAGTAGGGGTGATAGTCAACATTTTTTTTCGAATTTCAGGGAGCTTGGGGTCAGAAAAGTTGTCTTTGGGACTTAATATAACGCATGATTTTTTTCAGATTAATTGTCAACTGTCCTGAGCTTTCGCCAAGCGTTTGAAGTTTAAAACACCGGTTCCCGATCAGTCACTGAAGTTAAGCATCGTTGGGCTCGGCTCGAGTTTGGAGAGGTGATCCTCTGATTCGTCTGAGTGCTGTTGCCTCTGTCTGCGTGTGGCAGACAGTATGTGTGAAATGACCTTAGCCGTCGAAGCACGTTAAACCAAAATACTACTACTTGAAGTTTAAATATTTTAGGCCATTTTGGTAAAAAATTGAAATGAGCGGAAGATCGTGCCCTACCTTATTTTTTCATGAAAAACGCTTTCAAACTGTCAGAAGGTTTGAAGAAAAGGGTTTAGCAGCAGCTACAGTGCAGAGCCGAAATAAGCAAGGAAATAATTATAAAAAAAATTAAGGATAGGCAACCATGCATATACATCGTTTCTTATTTCTGTGGAATGCGATGCCCGTATGATTGCGGCAATAAATTTGAGTAGTTTGCCAAGCGGTCATGTAATGGAAAAGGAGTAATTGATTGCATTCAGTCTTTACTTGATCGAATTTAGAGACACCCATATTGTGAAGGAAACACTTTGTAAATTTCCTCGTCATAATGCATTTTTCCCCAATGGATGTCTTCGGAATATGTATTGTCGCAATCATCAGTGAACACGTTAAAGCCCGTCTTGTGAACACCGAGTAGTTTTTTGGCTGCTTGCCCTCGCACTCTCTTATTTGTGTCAGTTGTCATGCAAAATGAGCATATTTTCAGGATGACACCAGAAAGCACCACGTTGTATAATTGGATCCACAACTTTCAGCAGGTCTTCTCTTAAATATCTAGTGGAGTGCACCAACTCGAATGTGTCGAGCTCCATCAACGCAATTAGGTTTTGATTTAATCATGAACCACATTTTGATGGATACTTTCTGTTTGCACGTGACTAATATAGTCAGCTCGTCTAAAGCATTCTCTGTTGTACAAGTGTAAAATTCTAGCTGCTGTTGTAACCCATTTGGCGATGAAAAGTTTTCCCGGTGACTGTTCTGCTGAACCCGTCGGGCATTTTCCGGTTGCAACTGCTATTGATACATCTATTAGGTATGATTGATCATTATTTATTTCAGCAATATATACATTTGGGAGGTGACTAGCCGGGATGGGTGTAAAGTCAACAAGACGTAGATTCTCACAGTTTTGGATCTGCTTCCCAATTTGGCCGCTGTAGGTTCTGGATCCAGCCGTAACTCCATCCAAATGAGTAATAAGGTTTCGGAAAGGGAGTTAATTTAAATGGAGAGGACATATGCACCACTGCAATGGCTTATTTAAATGTTTTTCCAGAATCCTAATGACACCACAATATTTTCCTGTATTTACCACAGTGCCGTCGCAGCTGATTGCTCAAATATTTTAGAAAGTCGCAGGATGCTCTCCGATACATTTAATGATTGAATTAGAAATATCCTGCGCTATACCGGAAACAGGAGTCACATGAGTGATGTACTTTGAGTCAGGCTCACTTATAATCACCACATGTTCTTCTAGAATGGTACATACATCTGTAATACTTGTCATTCTTTTTTTGTTGAAGTGTTGTTTAACCCTTTCTTCCATCAAAGTAAAGACCCACTGCGGGTTCACCATATTGTGTTTTTTCTACCTAAATTTGTTACCGTTATCATATGGGCATCGAATGCCACGGAAATAAGAAAAGATGGGTTTGCTTATCCTTAATTTTGTTTATAATTATTTCCTTGTTTATTTCGGTTCTACACTCATGTAGCAGCTGCTAAACCCGTTTCTTCAAACCTTCTGACAGTTTGTAAGCGTTTTTCATGAAAAAATAAGGTAGGGCACGATCTTCCACTCATTTCAATTTTTTATCAAAATGGCCTAAAATATTTAAACTTCAAACGCTTGGCGAAATCTCAGGATGATTGACAAAAAATCAGACAAAAAATCGTGCGTTTTTGACCCAAGACAACTTTTCTGGCCCCAAGCTCCCTGAAATTTGAAAAATAAATTTTGATGATTCTGCACATGATGATGATGATGTGCAGAATTATGTGATGCAAAGTAACTACCTAATAATAATTATAAAAAGTTTTATTGGTCGCAAAGGATATGTATAAACAAATATAGGCTTGTCAGAATGATAGAAAAGTAATAAAAGGTATCCTATAAAGCATAAGCATCACAGTAATTTAACAGGGTGTCTAACGATCCTTGAAAACCTTAAAAACCGTGAATTATCCTTGAATTTATTTTGTATCCTTAAAATCCTTGAAAAAAGGCCATTTTTTAAAAATTTTTCTTTAAAATCTCTAAGCATCCTTGAAATTATATATTCCAATCACCGATAGATGAAAAATCAATTTTAAATGCATGACTTTAATATTCAGGCAAACAATCTAGAGAGTGGCATACGATTATACAAACAATTATATGATACGAAAATCTCCAACTTACTAGCTTAAGACTGTAGATCGCAGTACCACTCACAGAAACGTATTCAGGTGCCGAGCCCACGAAATGAATGTTTGATGACTAAATAGTATATAGTGAGTATTATAAGCGAGTGTTTTTGGTCATCATTGCGGATTAGGTAGTAGGCTCCGCGCTGCTATATTTAACCCGTGTAATTTTATATCCATACAGTGGTCCTGGAGTGTGGTGGCCTAGTGGGTAGAGTGCTAGGCTACCGATCAAAGGGTCCCGGGTTCAAATCCAGGTGAAGCCTTTTGACGCCCCCGAACAAAAAAAATCCTCGGAGTGCCAGGTGACCCAGGGAAAGGAACTGGCCCCCCTACCCTGAATGTGTGAAACCCACACGCCTGTGGCTTAGTCCGGGGTGAGCTCTACCCTCAACTCTCCAAACCAACCTTTGGGTTGAATCACTGAGTGAGTGACAGTGGTCCTGCAGTTGAACTTGGCCTTTCGTCCACAATTAGACCTCCATAAGCTGCGTGTTAAGTCAACGGGCACTTAGATCGCACCGTGAATCCCCACCAAACACCTGTAAGGTTTGCTGGGTAATTCCCCCCACATCCGTACATAGCAGAGCGTTAGGTATTGAACATCATTTATACATCAAGTATACCATAATAAGCATAGAGTAAAATATAATCACCGACAGAAAATATGAACCAAGCCATCAGTTGAATCACCATTTTATTAAGTCAGAAAATTATGAAAATATTAAAAATTCGTAAATGATAAATTTTTAAAAGTAAAGATCAATTTTATAACTTCAGTGGTTGTAGACATAGAGCCATTTTTGGGTTGGTATCAAACAGACCGCCCTATGCTACCTTTCATGAGAAATGACGTATTCAATTTATTTAAGAGAGTGATGAATAGAATTATTAAGTCAAAGTAATGGAAAATGGTCCGTAACTGATATTTTAAATATTGATTTAGCAGTTAAAGAAATTTTATGTCCTGCAGACTCACTGGATATTGGATTTGGAGCTTCTGCGAGTGCACATAAGTTGAAAGATGTTAAAGCTTAAGAGAAATTGCAATTTAAATTGAATGCCAAAAGTTTATTTTACATATATGTACTTCAAAAACTGAAACAAAAGTCTACTCTTTCATCCACACTATTGCGTGGTGCCAGTTGTTTTTCACCGTATGTGATGGAGTTAGAAAATATTGCAAAACAACGAGTAGATGCTGCACTCAGCTATTAGGTTGATAAAAATCTTATGAAAACAAGAACAACAAAATTAAAAAAAAGAATTAAAAATACGTACTTTGGATCAAATAGAAGAATTAGGATTATGAATAAGAAAGATTTTAGAAATTGCGAAGGAAGAAGCAGATATTCTTGAAAAAGAGGCTGATAAATTAATGCAAATGTCAAAACTATTAGAATAGAATAGAATAATATTTATTGTCACATGACACTTACATTTGTTGTGGCTTAAGCCACAGTAAGATTGGTGACTCGTCACAAAGGTTATACAAAAATTTATGTACAAATTATATAAGACCCATAAGTTTTAACAACAGAAGTACAATAGACAATATAAGTGTATTCTCATAAACAATGTGGAATATATTTACATATTTACTGAAATAGTATCGTCTAGATATTCTTGTATTGAGTAATAAGTTTTTTCTAACAGAATTTGCTTAATTTTAGTCTTGGAAACATCGAAATTCATGGAAACATTTTTTAAGTCATTTGGCAACTTATTGTAAACCTTAATACCCATGTAGTAAGGACACTGTTTATAAAGCTGTAACCTGTGTTGAGGGGTGGACATTAATAGGCCATTTCTAGTCCCATAATCATGATTAACATTTCCTTGGTAATAAACATGGAGATTTCTTCTAACATTGCATAACAGTTCCAATATATACACAGAAAATAAGGTAAGTATTTTGTATTTTTTAAACACAGGTCTACACGATGATCGTTTATTTAGAGCCCCCATGTATCTTATAATTTTTTTCTGAAATATAAATACAGACTTAGCTTCCGAGGAGCTACCCCAGAGAATGATACCATACTTCATTATGGGGTAAAAGCACCCATAATAAAATGTTAACTTAGTATCATGTCCAACAATTTTTGAGAGGCGAGCCATTTGGTAGCAGGTATTATTTAGCCTTTTACATAATTGTATGGTATGCTCACTCTATTTTAGGTGCGAATCTATTTTTATTCCAAGTAAATTGATATGCTCTAGCATTTCAATTTCATGTCCCTCTATTGAAATGGAATGGATATATTTTGAACTTTGGACGGTGCGAAAATTGATATAGCCACTTTTGTTTGTATTTAATTTCAAACCATTTGCTGTAAACCATTTGTCAAGTTTCCCAACCATTTCTCTAGCGATGTCAAGTGCTCTGTCATGGTCTGATTCCTTAACAAGAACAGTGGTATCATCAGCATATTGGATGGTATTGGGGCTAATATTACTGGGTAGGTCATTAACATAAAGTGCAAACAAGAGAGGACCCTATTATTAATAATTTTTCATTGTTTTAAAAAGCACTTTTTTTATTTAATACCTTGTAGAAAAATTATAATTTGTGTTCGAATATAGCTCATTGATTTTGAAATATCCTTGAAAAGTGTTTTTTATTATCCTTGAATACCTTGGATTGTCCTTGAATTTTGTACTTGATTTTCGATAGACACCCTGTTTAACATTAGTCATAAATTAAGGAGTTCATCTACCAAATATGAAGTGTTCCCAAAGGTATTCTTTTAATTTGACTGTAGCCTTGTGTGGTAACTTTTCATCTTTTATTAATTTTGTTAAGTTTTTAATAACCGTGGTGTTTTGTTAATTTATTACTAACCACAAGCACACGGTGACTGGCCCATTACTGAAGAGGGAAAGGTTGTACTGTTTCACAGCACAGGCATGTCACGGAATGTCTTGATTCATAATATGGCTCCTCTTGGGTTTCAATTCTATAAAGAACATTACTACTTGGATCACACATGTACGAGGTAGTGGAAGGATCTGTGATTGTTGAAACAGATTGACAGCTTGTATCCTTGGATTACTGATGATGTTGATAGCTCAGGTTTGTAACTTGAAGAGGCGGATTGCCTCAGGAGATTGCTCCCAGGTCATGCCATTACTTTTTTCAGCTGTATGAGCATAGGAAATGGTTGGTGGTTCCGAAATTTATTACCTTCATTGTCTAAAAGTGGCAGCTGGAGGCCATTATAGGTGAAATAACATTTATTTGGGAGTCCTAGTTAAGATTTTCACTAATATAAAGACCCATATACTTGGTGTCTGTGGCTAACTTTCATATCCGTGAGTTGTGATTTGTTATGGAGAACAGTCAACAAGTGAAAAAAGTCACCGATGGCCAGTTCTATGGAGTAGTGCATTTAAACTAGCACCTATAGGAATTGTGATATAATTTTAGCGATTTAAATCAACAGTGTACACATTCAGTTTACGAGTGAACTAACATAAAAGATGGCAACAATATGCAAGAAAAGGGTGAAATATAAAGTGCTTTATGCTGAAGAAATGTCATTTGAATTGCATTGATTCTTATTGGCTTAAATATATTACCAGATGACATTTTGAACAGATAAATAAACTGCTGTGGCATACTAAAGAGAAGAAAATATTACACTTGGCACTTACACAATCACTACTGGCTAGTGATTTTTTGACGAGGAGTTCAAGAGAAACCCAGGCCGTAAGAAGTTTACGGGGAAATTAATCCCACGCCAGTGACCAACAACAATACGCAACTGAAACCAGGCACACGACTTCACAAAGTGCATGGTTCACGAGTTTGTTAATTTTGATCGACATCATGGAGTACATACACACGTACACTGCGTAGGAATTGTCAGAAAAATCAGCCTGCACCGGCCATCGAACCACGGGCCAATGCGTGAACCACAACGGTACCCAGGCCTCCTAATTCCCATGGCAATTTTGGAGGATACAAGGGAACTAGATGCTAATCTCTTGCGGTCCATCAAAAATGGCATCGTAAGGGTGTCCTCTACTCCCTGAATTGCCTTGGGAATCTCACGTACACTAATCAAACAAAAATAAACAAAATGGATGGTTTACGCCAGAATTCAATGGATAGGAACTTAAGAGATCGCAAGCAAAAAATAATCATTGACGGCATTAGCTCTGGCCTCTTGATATGGTAAGAGTAACATCCGACGTGTGGAAGCCAGCATCCCACAAGAAGCGTAATTCGCCTCCTTTTATTCATTATTTATATAAATGGCTTAAGTCCTCGAGTTAGCAGTAACCTTAGATTAATCGCAGATGATGTGGTCATCTACCGCGGAATCGGCGAAGATGTGAACTTATAAATTCTATTATTGGGCCTAAACAACGTTAGCTCGTGGTGCCAGGAGTGAAGTAAATCTTAGTAAATGCACTGCAGTTCACTTGTGGAGTAAATATAAAGTTGTCAGATGAAGTAAAATATCTGGGAATTACCTTAACTTTAGACCTATCGTAGACACACATATTGAACATATGCAGCGAAGCCTAAAGCTGTGTTTACACGATGCATTTACCCGCGCAAGTACGTGGCTGGACAGATGCGTGAACACATTCACCAAATTAGAACGGGCTATTTTCTGTCCACGCATTTGTGCAATTTTGAGTGTTTACACGGTGAAATTTTGATGGTGATTGTGTTCACGCATCTACCCGCGTGGGTAAATGCATCGTGTAAACTCGGCTTTAAAGAAACTGGAATTTATCAAGCGTATAGTGGGAAGGTCCTCAGATGAAAAAGTGAGAGAGAGGTGCTACGTTGCTCTGGTTAGGCCACACCTCGAATACGCCCTCGGCATTTGGGACCCTGGACAGAAAGATTGATTCGAAAAATAAATTAAATACAATAGAAAGCTGTGCGCTTAGTTATAAGCTGTTATGAGGGAACAAAGAGTGTTTCACTGCTGTCAGAGGGATTACGTTGGGTACCACTGGAAACTTGGAGGCTACACGCTAGGCTTAGATTGCTTGAGAAATTCTGAACCGGTGTGTTTCAGTGTGACACACACTACGTTTATCAATCGATCTCAGATCGATCTGAACTCGGACCGATCTGAAAGTTCAGAAGCGAGCTGACTCAGATCGCCTGGCCAACACTGTCTGAAAATATCGATATTGAACAATCGAATTTAGTAGTCTGAATAATTTTGAAATTTCTTGCCTATTTCAGCCGCACATTTCTCTCCCTTCCCTTCTTAAAACAAGCCACGCCGAAAATTGTATCGATTATATTTTGTTTCCCATCGGCAACCAAAAGAAGAACAAAGAGCACCACGATCCGACCTTTTCGGATCCATCTGAGATCTCAGTCCGGTCTGGGAAAGCGGGCTGGCTTGGCTCGCTTCTCAGATCGATCTGGCCAGCCCGTTCCGTTTACCATACCGAGCTGAGCCAGTCAGATCGATCTGAGATCGATTGGTAAACGCAGTGACAGAGAATATCATTTTGACATGGCACTACATCTCTAGGTCGGACAAGAAAGATAAAATAAGAGAAATACATTGCCGAACAGATATGTAAAAAAGTTTGTTCTTCCCTCACACAATAAGTAGCCATAATAAAAACTCAGATCCACAGAAAACACTACCGAAATGCAATTCACCTTTTCACTCCCCCATAACATTCTCCTTCACACCTTTACACGGCTGGTGCCCTAACACCCCTGGCCACACGGCTCGCTAGGTAGAATGTAGATGAATTTTTGGTGTTTCTAATATCTCAATCACCCGCTGAGTTGGCGGTTGTCAAAATTTGCATCCGTAACTTACTTGCTACCTACGTAATTCGATTCACCGGCTACAAAAGTGAACAACCGCTGAAATTTACAAGAAAATTTAAAATTTTGTGATCGGAGTATTTTGCAAAAAGGATAAAAATTCGCAGTGAAAAAAATAGACTTGACTGGGATTGGAACCTGGATCTCCCAATTGCTGGTCAGCTGTGTTAGTCAGTTACATTATATAGTCCTTTGGATCCTGCGAATTAGAATGCGTGCGCGCCAAAATCAACATAGCTCTGTGATTTCGGTGCCGATTTTTAATGAATCAACCCACGCAGCACACAAACGTTCGCGGAACGTTACGTGAACGTTCGATTCGAACCGAGGGAATTTTACGGAAACTAACCGCAAGAACGTTCCCAAATGGTTCTCATATCGCCTGACCGGAACGTTCCGTGGACGTTTGTGCCATCCACGTTCTCATTTCGTTGCAATGTTGCTCCGCCCGAACATCTCAGGTAAAAATTCCTGCCTTGAAACTAAACTGAAAATGACGTCTGCAATAAAACTCCCTTGCCCACAACACTGTAACTATCTTGTCCACTCTTTTAGCCTCTGTACTGAGACTTCCCTGTTCTCTCAAAAAAAAAGAAAAATTAAAAATTATAATTTAAATATTATGAATGTTACCATTACGTTATGATATGCCTGCGTACAATGAATTATCCTATCTAACATTTACCTAACAACATTGCATCATTCTCGCTAAATTACATACCCTATGATTCAACATGCATAATCTCGCATCCGAATTCAATAATCCCATGTCTAGCAAGTCTTATATATGTCGCCACTTTGGAGGAATAAAGTGACTTCGAGAACTCATTTTTAAATGGAAATTCCGTGATAGTTTGAGGAAATACTATCCAATCACGATAACAGTTATCAGGTATTAATTAATTGAAACAAATACTGCCTCATAGTATGAATATAAATGCAATATTAGTGAGAATAAACAAGATTTTTTCCAATTCCCACTCCTATGTTCACATTTCAATCAAGACATAACTTGCGGAAATGTTGAATGAAGAAAATTGCGAAATGTACCAATAAACACACAGAAATAATATAAATTATAACGGAAATTAATTCCACAAAGCTCCTAGTGAAGTGTTTGCTGGCTGAACTAAAGTCTTTCCGATTCGTATCCAAGCTTTCCATTTATGCCAAAATTTGGATGTAGATGCAATAGATGGTGCTGCTATATACCAAGCGCCAAAGGTTCTATTGCAACGTATAAATGTAAAGGACGGCCAGCGAACGTTCGCGTACTGCATGGGAAGGGGTAAAGTGTAACTCGAATATGTACTGAAATGCCTATAATTACCCGGAAAAATCCTGGGAAATTTATTTCTTTAACTGAGTGGTCACCCTGTGTCAAGTCATTTTTACAATTCGGTTTAAACCATACTCAGGGCCTCTCTTAGGGAAAGTATGCACGAAGTATTTGTGCATAAGTCATGCTATTTCAAGCTGTGCTATATCCGATGTCATTTCTCTCTTCAAAATTCACCCTCGTTCCCCGTTTGTTGTTTCTGTTCTATTTGACCACGCTCTTTTGGAGCTGTTCTCCCAGAAATTTGGGGCCCTACTGTGTGTGAGTGAGTGTTTTGTGTGATTGCGTGTGCGGTTGTGTTAATAACTTGGCATCCTTAGTATAGTCACTTCAGCTCTGCGAAGGATCCCAGGTTATAACCCAGGAATCCTTAGCTGGGTCCCATTAGCCTACAAAGGATTCCAATTGGGTTGCGTGTGTGTGTGTCTGTGGTGGTCCCTGGCGAGGAAATAACTTTCCTGTAAACTACCACAGGAGGGTATTCTGGTGGAGAGGCTGTGGTTGGTCCCTGTTGCTGAGTCCCCATTCCCACAAACCAACACAGTAAGTGTTTGATTTTTGACGAGTGGTGCATATATTTTATGGCCATTGGAGAAATTTCTTATCTGGTTAATTTCTCTCTCGTTAGAACTCTCTTAGAATATGCTGCTAGCTCGTGTAATCCACTTGAATTAAGACTTATCTCAGAAATTGTTGGAGTCCTGCGGAGAGCACCTACATTCGTAAAAAGTTGTTACGGTGTACTCAGCCGTGTGTATAAATTGTTCTATCTTGTGTTTTTGCAGAATATCCTTTGCTGAAAATCTTCCCGGGTGTTCCACAGAGTCAAAGGCTGCATTATGTCTTACTTGCTGCACTATGCAGGTACTTATTGACATTGCCATAATGCAGCCTTTGACTCGGCGGAAGAGCCGAGAAGATTTCCTGCAAACTGTTTGATGAATTAGGGTGGAAATCTCACCCAGACCAAATGGTAGAGTATAGGGTGAATCTTATTCATGATTTCAAAGCACATTTTTGATGTAGGTGTTTAGCGTATTTTATGGACTCCAACATACTATGGTCAAAACACTCACCAATACATGATAAAGGAAATACAGTGAAACCCCGTATTTGCGTTATCGGAAATTACGTTTTCCCGCAATTTACACCACTTTTACGAAGTCCCATTCCATTTCCTATGTTTCCAATGTATGCAGAACCCCGAATTTAGACTGTTCATTTTTCAGTTTTCCCGCAATTTGCACCACAACGCGCTCAATCAAAATAAAATTTAACTTTCAAAGTCCATTTCTCATGCATATAATCCTTTGCTAAACACTTTTTGACTTTGTCTTGCACATATTTTCGGAAAACAATACGAAAGAGGGCAGTAATAGGACCTGTTTGAAGAAAGAAATTGAATTTGGCGGGGATAGTTCTCAGCGCCACTCGTAGCTGAAATTGGAACTACGTCAACTCGTCAATCTGCCGCGAGGAAATGATTCAAGCTATGAAATGAATACATTGTGAGGCGAGGAGCTAACTACGTAATTTATACAATGTAATTAAACCTGTGGAGGAGTATTCATTTTTTACCTAAGTAGAAACTTTGGAGAATGATAATGGATTCTTATCCAGACATGATGAAAAATGAAAGAACTCGTCCTAGTGGACAACAGATCATTTGCACTGCCTCGATTCCCGAGTTATAACTATGATAGGCTACAAATGAATTAAACTTATCGAAACTTGCGTTATCGTACCTTAATTAGACTGAATCATAAAGTTTATTTTTTAGTTGAACAATTGTTTGGACTAGTCAAACATCACGGCTGATCAGATTCTCATGTCTTGTTAATCATCCTCTAATAAACTGGGACGTAATTCTATCCTGCTTGGCAATGGAAAAGCGCGGAGGAAAAAGGACTTTTTCAATCAAGGAGACAATTGACATTTTAGAACAAGTCGATTCTCATGGTGGAACTCGCGTCGATCCAGCGAAACTGCTACGATTGCCTATCTCTACACTAAATACTATAATTGTGAGAAATCGCGATGGAATTCTGAAACAAGCCAACCCAGTGCGGTAATTTGTCTAAAAAGAGAAAATATGCTAAGAATTCTAGGTATGAAGAAGTGGAAGGGTTACTTAAAGAGTGGTTTTTGAGTGCTAGGTCTTCAAATATCCCTATATATGGTGCCATCATACAAGAAAAAGCTCTGCACATCGCCCCAAGATTGGGAATTGCAAATTTCACAGCATCCAATGGTTGGTTGGATAGATTCAAAAATATTATTTTCTGATGTTAATATATGTATTATTATTATTTATGGGCAGGGTCCACAGTTACCATGAGTGAAGAATTTTTAAGAAGCTGTTTCTGTAACTTTTATTTATTCATTTGATCTTGATTTTGTGCGATATGTAGTAATCCCTTATTTTATGTAGGTATCAATAATGAAGGAGAAAAATAATTTTCACATTTCTATTCATCTAAGGTATTCAATGTCTTTTTTTCATCGTATATAAATTAATGAGAAGAGCTAGTTCAAAGAATAAAGTATGACTATGCTCTTTTTCAGTTTATCAGTCTTTTTCTTATTTTACCCTTACTCCAGTGAAGGAACATGGCTGCAGAAGTGAAAATTCTACTTTTCCCGCAATTTGCACTTTCCCGCAATTTGAACCTTTTTTTTAGGGTCCCTAGAAAAGTGCAATTTAGGGGTTTTACTGTAGATTGCTCCGCACGAAATAGCAAAGGGCGACGGAGGCACTAATGCCTGCACCTAGGCACCCCATTCCCACTGCTAAAATTGACATTTAACCTCACAATCTGCAGACTACATTTTTATTTACTATTTTATTATCTTTCATTTGTTTTGGATCAAATGTAGTACACCTTCATCTACATCTACATATTACCCCGCAAGCCGCCTCAATAGGCGTGTGGCGGGGGGTGTTAGGACACCAGCCGTTAAAAGATAAAAAGGAAACGCTCTAATGAAATTACGCCAAGCATTTATTGAAGTCCCTTATTGTTCGGGGGAAAAACGAATTCCCATACCTATCCGTTCGGCAAAATATCTCTCTTAATTTATCGTTTCTGTCGGACCTGGAAATATAGTGGGGTTCTAATATGATGTTCTCCGTGTCGCTCTGAAAGATATCTATTCTCAATTGTTCAAGCAATCTAAGCCTAGCGCGCAGCCTCCGAGTCTCTAGCGGTTCCCAGCCTAATTCGTTTAACATCTGTGTAACGCTGTCAGTACGCCCGTAGCTGTTTTTGACGAATCGCGCAGCTTTCCTTTGTATTTTATCAAGTTCCCGGACTAAGTCTTTCTGCACCTTGGTAAACACTATATCCTTGTTTACAAATGTTTGGAAGCAATGGGTTTGGACCAAAAATTTGAATCCATTTAGGACCGCGGGACATCAATTTAGTAATAATTCCTTACCTAGTATTAATTTTTTAATATCTTATTAGATTTCAATGTTATCTCATAAACTTTAAATAATTCAAATAAGACCATTTGATATGTATGTACCAAAGTGATACATATTTTAAAAGTTGACAACCCAATAGCTTTGTTTTAATTTTTGTTTAATATAATTTTTGTTTAATATAATTGTGTGTTCATTACGGTGGAGGATTTTTTTCCAGGATATAACTGTTGTAAATGGACCGAAGTTGCTCCACTTATGGCATGAAGTTTTATGGATGAAGATTTCCAGTTGTTCAAAAAAAGTAATTGATGAAATATGTAGTGATAATAACTTGTAGTGAGATGGAGGATGATGTATGAGTAGAGATATTAGTACAGCATGTATATTTATGGCATGCATTAATTAGATTATGGAAATTACTCTAAGTAGTCTTCAAGTCTAGGGGCAATGACAAGTACATACTGCCATGTGGTACATTTTATGATTACTTCCTGGAAGGTTCTGTTTAGCAGGTACATGCATTTTTGTCAGTGCCATACAAGGCTTATTTAAAGCTCTTTGAGTCACTGGTTATATACCAGCCAAAATATCTTTGCATAATGGCTTGTAAATACTATTTGGCGGTTCATTTAGTTGGACACAGTTTTATGTTGTCTAAAAGATTTTTACTGATATCATGTAATGCCATAAGCTGCCTCTTGCCACTATTTAGGACTTTAACGTCTGGCACTATATATAGATATAATGTTTTATATACTTGAAAATCAATGTTTAAATGAGTTAGTATCATATTTTATGTGAAGGTCTCTGATATGGTAGTATGTGATATGCAAAATGATAACACTTAACAAAGTGTAATACTTGGCAGAAATCTCTTTTAAAATAATTTTTTGGGTGCTTCTGGTAATTATTTAGGGTGAAGGTTATAATTTCTCTCCTCCTTGGGTTGACTTTTTTCTGAAGAAACTATCATATTAAGTATACTGTGTAATTTGACTGTTTTTCACATCTGAAAAACCTGAGTTTCGTGACAGAAACTGCTAATGGTCATTGAAGCAAAGAAACTAATGAAATTGTTGTTGCATATAAAATATGGAAGTTTCTTCTTTGGTATATATGAATGTTAGGGAATTATGTCCATAACACATGGCTATACCCACACGTGTGTATTCATCATCTATTTTTTTAACGATGACTGGTATTTTATAGTTTTCTTTGACAACTTCCCTTAGTAATTTTTTTTTGAGTACATGTACCATTTATTTATGATATTGCTGGAGTTATGTTGGGAAATACCTCTTTAATCTTGAGTGAAATCAAGTGTTGGTAATATTTTTGTTCATTTGCGACTTGTATTTAAATTGGAATATTTTTATAACTTTTCTTGCATATGTAAGTATCACAAATGTGGTCTGATCAGAGATGTTTTAGGCTAAAAGTTAATTGTAACCATAGTGTGGGTGAATTTTTTGAGTTTGGTATTTGTAATTGTTTGCAATTTGTTGTTTAATGTCTGGTGAGGATTATTTAATCCTGTTTATTATTTTTTTTTAAATTCAGGGATAATCTGTTTTGTCTCGATCAGCACTGGCCCAAGTTAGCCCATTTGCCTATGTTTTAAGGAAAATCCTCCAGTGTAGTGCATGTTGAGGTGCTCACTCTTGGCCAAGCACTGCAAGGTGGAATATATCTAGAATATTTGTCTCCCTTTTCTTTTCTCAACTAGTGCTGACCTGACTCGCGAGCAAACGTTTCATAATTGAATGTAAGATGAGCCCTGGTGGGATTAGGAACTGCTGTACAGACAGATCGTAGGACATAGACCTTTGTCTTTCACAGATTAAGAGTGTTGTTGGGGAAATGGTGCTCTTTAATGTGAAATGGCTGTGAACCCCTCTATAGAAATGTGATGAGATATTAATTTTCTGATGCTCACTGTATGCGCTTTGTGTTGAAATGAGTGTATTGTGTAGATTTTATGTGGATTGCTCTTTGAGTATTTTTAGTGGAAGGGGTCTTTGGAAGTCATGCCACCAGGCTTGCCTATCTACTGAAAGTCAGTGGAATTAAATATTACTGAAAATATTCTGCAATAACTGTTATGATTTTGTTTTAAAGATGAAATAATTAAATATGTCTTTAATGCAAATAGTCTAATAATTTCACTCCCAATACCTTATGCTTCATTTGGTGAAACTAAAGATCTTTGTTCATCATGGTTGTTGTATTAGAGAAGTGTGCATGAAGTGTGAACAAGTAGTTCAAGAACTTTTCTTGTGTCTTACTACGTAGCAGTTGTGGCCCAAAAAGTGCCTTTTAGGTACCCTTCGGGTGCCTGTTCTTCTTTCTTGGCGCTTAAATGTAACCTTGTCACTTGAATTTTCTCTTTCCATCGAAAGTGGCAATTGGCCATTGTAAGCGAAGTGGCTGTGACATCAGGTGGCGATCTTTAGAACTGAGGTGAGGAGGGGGATGGGGCATCCCAGTAGCCCTGTGTTTATATTGAGTTGATTGCTGTTAATATGAACTAGCTTTACCAGTCGCATTGATATAATGTCCAGCATAATTTTCTCTTCATAAGAAATTCTAAATTTCAACTAAGACTTACGGAGGTATTTTAAGGAGGATAATCGAGTGGGAAGATTTAGCCCCTTTTTGGGAATCCAGACAATTCTGTGGTGGCTGTAGTATTTTAATGAATGTAGATGCACCGGCTCTATCACATAATTATGAATTGACCAGTTAAGAGTATTTTGATGATGTTTCATGATTTAAAATGTAAGGTGATGTCTTTGTGGTGATTCCATTCATATTTCCCACCTGGCTTATAGGCAATGCAGTATCAGTATGAGTATCAAGATGAGGCTTCTCATCCTTGAAGTCAAGGAGTATTGCATAGATTCCTTGCCCATTTTGAAACAAAAAGTTCCACAGCTCAATTAATGATTACCAAATCTAGTATTTTTTGCATTTGATATTAGCGATATTAACTGTGTTTCTGCTCAAGTCCCATTAAATTCAGGAAAACTCCCAATTTTGTACTTACTGTTTTTTAAATCTGAGAGGACATATGATCCGGACAGTTTAAGTCTCCCAGAATTATTACATGTTGGCCCATTATATATGTGTTTCCTTATGAAAATTTTTTTTAAACTTTTCAAGCCGAGAATCAGGAGGAAAATAGACAGTACATATGTTCAGCCGTGTATAATTATTGATAGATGACTTAATCCACAGATCTTCATTATCAGTTCCAAGCTCAGGTAATCTATTGGATTTAGACGTGTCTCTGATTATTTCCATTATGCCACCGCCATAAGTTTTGGACATTGGCGTCCCCAAGGGGGGTAATTGCCACCCCCCCCCCCCAACCATTTTACACATACAGTGAAACCTCGTATTTGCGTTATCGTATATTACGATTTCCCGCAATTTACACCACTTTAGCAAAGTCCCATTCAATTTCCTGTTTCCAACGTATGCAGAACCCCGAATTTAGACTATATATTTTTCAGATTTCCCGCAATTTGCACCAATATTACGATTTCCCGCAATTTACACCACTTTAGCCAAGTCCCATTCAATTTCCTGTTTCCAACGTATGCAGAACCCCGAATTTAGACTATATATTTTTCAGATTTCCCGCAATTTGCACCACAACGCGCTCTTTCAAAAAATAAAATTCACTTCCTAAGGCCATTACTCATGCATACTATCGTTTGTAAAACACTTTTTGACTTTTTGTTGAACATATATGTGGAAAACGTACGAAAGAGCAGAAATAGGACCTGTTTTAAGGAAGAATTTGAATGTGGCGGGGATAGTATGCAGCGCCACTAGTAATAGAAATTTGAACTACATTAACTCGTGGTCTGCCAGATATGATTTAAGCTATGAAATGAATACATTGTAAGGCTAGGAGCTCACTATGTAATTTATGCAATGCACAGTCGAGCATCTTTTATCTGGGACCTAGGTGATGCCGGATCACAGATTTTCCGGATAACAGATGTTTCGCGTAATGTCTTTTTATCAGAGGCCTTTTCAATCCAGTTAGCGATAGATACTTCTATAATATCGTTCTTTTACTGTTATGGTTACGGACATGGTCGTAATATCTGTGCGTACGTAGCAAAGAATTTTAATGAAGTTTCTTGCACCTAACAGCCAGAGAATTAGCAATAAAGGATTATATTTAAACATGGCTAAATGTGCGCGCCACGAAGTAGCGTAGCCACGCCAATGGAGTATTTGCACAAATTTAGGAAACAACGGCAAATGTTAACTTTGAACATAAAAACCCTAAATCCATAATTTAGCTGTTGCACATTGCCTACTTTTTAAATAATAAGAGATTTAAAATCACAATTTTAGCCTTGCGCACAAACAGACCGCGGCCATATTGCGACTGCTGTGACGTCATCCCCCTGACTCGGGGCGCGTTCCGAAATTCACTGATAGTATCCATAGACCTTGAATTCAAGGTCTATGGTAGTATCGCACAGTGATCCATGACGTCAGCCAATTGATGACGTTTCTCACTGTGAACTCTACTGCCGCTACTGCGGCCCAAGAGCAGCAGCAGCGGCAGTAGTAGCAGACGGCCATCGAACAAATGGCGGAAAAATCAAATCTACAACGTTAATAAATAATATCAGAAGAGTTTAGAGACACTGATTCGAACATTTTAATGAAATATCGACGAGAGAGAAAAGTCTCGATACACTTAAATAGCTAACAACATCTGATTAGCGTATAATAGTTTATAAAACGCATTTATTTATCAAGTAGTACCGGTGAATATTTCAATAGGATAAAAGCGTTAATAAAATGATGAGGTAGTGAACAACAACAGAAGTGATACAAGTAGAGAGGCAATTATATTTGCGAATGTCAGCGACTTGTGAAATTAGGTACCAAAAATTAATTTAGTGCCATGAATAATCGTGGTACACGTAATTATATACAGCTTCTTACAAGAATGGTAACTTAGCATAACACTGGTATGTACAATAATTGTCGGGAAACTTAATTTGTTGCATAAATTTAATTGTTAGGGAAAATATTCTGCGATGCAATCCTCAACAACCCGTATATTTTCCTAATTATCGATATCACTCTAGGAAACGCTTCGTACGACTGGCCATGAAGAAAATCCAGGGCTTGAAAAATATATTCTAAGACTTGTTTATAAGCCCAAGATTCAAACTGCTTACTATAAATTCGATAGTGTTAATTATAACGGAGATTTGTTTATAATAACACAGGGTTTTTTCTCCATGCTCGGGTAGCTGATGCGAATTCATTTTATTCTCGTCAGAGAAAGTAACCAATCAGTATGAAGTAGCATTAAGTAGCAAGACAATGAAAATTAGAATACAATTAGCATGCCCTTTATCAATGTCTTAAGGATTAGCATTAAGAATTACCGCATTGAAAGATCGCTTATAATAAATAACCACGCAATTCGGCCATATTGAATTTCAAGCCACTGCCGACCGTTCCGAAATTCATGCTACTGCAGCAGCCGCTGTACAGTTTCGCGTTCCGTTTCACGGCAGCACAGGCAGTACTGACATAAAGCGCTTGATCCTAATACAGAGCTTTATACTGACAGTGAATTTCGGAACCCGCCCTCGGCAGTCGCTACCGGGTTTGTTTACATTCGTTCTGGTTCTTTTCCGCCTTGAACGGTGAATATTTTGCGCAATAGGCTATAGGGTGCCGAAGTACACCATGCAGGTACCAAATTATACCCATGGCATAATTAATACGATAAAGAAGGGCCAGAGTTTAATGAATTGAACGATAATGTAAGCGATTTAAGCCTATATTAGACTGCTATTATTTTGTTTGTTATGCCTGCGAAGGACTTATACAATCATTCAATTTCATCAATCCTGTAAAAAACAACAAAACAAAAAGAGCACAGCACACAGGACACTGGCCCGTTAAAAACTATGGATAGTTATACAAACTGAAAAGTAAGAAAAAGTACCCCCTCGGATCTCTCGTGATCGTGATCTCCGAACTGCTAGGCGATGACTTGACTGCGTCTCCATCACCATAACCGATATTTTGACTATAGTCACTCACGTACGCTAAACTAATTTGCTCATACATGATCAACTCGGGGTTGCCGTATCTAGAAACTCATATCATTGTTTAAAATACGGGAATTATAAAATAATTTCATCCATGTTTTCATATGTTTAAAATGTTTTCCAAATGTTTTTCATTTCAGTGATGGCAATATTTTTCGGCCACCAAACCGTTAGACGCAACATTTTAGACAGCTAAAAACCCGTGTGCACAATCTAAACTAAACTCAGTATATTTCCATTTATGATAAGATACTTTATACTTTTCTACAAAAGTTGTAGGTACTTAGTATTTTACTTAATCATGAATACAAACAAAAATAACTTATACGAAGTGAAGCCTGCCACTGTCAAGTTTTGCGCAGTAAGTTTAGACTGTGCCACCATGCACACAAAAATAGTACATAGTAAAGCACCCGGTAGTCAACACCATTTAAGACGCCCGCAATATTATAAACTAACATCATATTCGTAGATTGGGTTTTGCTTCGCTATCTGTTAATACCAGCTGAAAATGTGCCCAGATAACCAAGATTTGAGGTGAAAATTTCTTATTTTTCAAGATTTTTAGTTTAATGATTTCAGATTAGTAAGCATTTTCAACAACTATCAATAATAATTTTGGAGAAACATTGACAGCAAGAGAAAACACCCATTGAGATTAGCGTGGTGATGAACGAGACTGATATTTTCGTGAACACACGTATCGATTGTAAAAAAGTTTCAAATCATCAAGATTGATATTATAAAATGAAGAGGGTTAGTACTTATATTGTACTCAATACACGATCATATTTTCGAGCGCCACAATGTTCATATAAAATTGGAATACATTTTTTCAAGGTTAGAGACGATAACCTTAGAACTTCCGACCTGCTAGGCGATGAATTTACCGCTGAAAAGATACCCCATTATAAAAGTTAATACTGGCCTACGAGGAAATTTATAACTGCTACAAAAGCGATCGGCATTGGATATTTGGTGATTGAATTGAATAATTATGAGTAACAATAATATATGTACTTTGCAGTTTAAGATAACCTGCATGGAGTACAAATTCGCATGTCACAATAATAAACATCAAACGGTTTCCCTCCCTGGCACAAGATGTACACATGCCGTCGATCAAATTAAGAATAACATAAGAAACAATATACTTTTACAGTAACGCCTTTTAAAACTTTGGTAATTTTGTCTAACTTTTACTATATTGGTAGAAAATTATAATGAATTACTGAATGACAATTCCCCTCTTTACTATTCACCCAAAATTATCCGCATTCCGCCAAGTCATTACTCGATAGTTGATGCAACAACCATAGTTTATAGTTGGATCAAGCCTCGATTATACCTGTTAACTTTACAAACGTAATGATTCCCTATTTTGAATCAGTAAAGTCGGAATAATTCATATATTTCCACTTCATACATCCTCAACACACTATAACACAGTCTCACCCGTCTGCTGCAAGGGGGATTACGTCACTACGCAACTAGCCCAGGAAAAATAAGCAAAATTTGACCCAAACCCGGAAAAAAATAATAACAAAGCCGGACCTTTTTAGCTGTATTCAGGACCCCTTTGAGATGAACAAATCAAAAGTCCCAAGCTCTCCCAGGTGGGATAACGAAAATATCCTGGAAAAACCTGGAAATACTGGAATTTTCCTGGAATACGTGCTGTTCGGTAACTAGAAGAGCTAGAGAGGCGTTCTTTTTTTCTGCCACTCCTGCTTTTAGTGCTCTACATTAGTGAAAGGCGTTCGGCAGCCTCCCGAGGCTCCCGTTCTGATCCTGGTCTACTCTAAGGTCGTCAAGTACCACATAATGTACTAAAATCGCCTTAAACCGATATTTTCCAGACTAATAAGCTACGAAACGGCATTACTACAGCTTGCTTCGGTGCCTGACACAAGTATAACTTTTCTGAGCACCAATACCGGCAGCAGCACCCCAAACCTGCCCGCCTACAAGGTGCGGGAAGTGTTCGACCATCCACGAACCTCAGATGTGGATGCAAAGAATCAGTGAAATGTGGTGAAAAAGGACTACAAAAAAATTTGAATGCAAGTAAAACGAGAAAGGATGGTGCCGAGGTATTTTTTAAGGACAAGATGTTGGTGCTTTTGCATAGCGAGTGCAGAAGGTAGTACACACGCAGACCGACATCCCCCTCTGCGGAACTTTCAGATCATCTGAAGAGGAGATCATCCACAGACACGCCATTTGATTTTAAAGTACATTGCATTTTTTGTGCCAAAAATGTGGATGAAAAGCACCCTGAGAGAAAACCATGGAGTGTAGTTGGGACCGTCGAAGTGATCAAGACTATACGTACCATAAGCAGATGCAGAAAGAGGTGATCGGGATGAGTGGGGAACTGAAGTAATCCTGAGATTAAGCGTAGTGTCTGATATAGTCGTGGCAGAAGGCAGGTATATCAGAGATTGCTATACTTACTTTCAACAAATTGGCTCCTGTAAGCCAGAAATCACATCAGAACGTGGCAAGAGTCGTAATGAAGTTGAGTCAAAAAGTGCTGCCTTTGAATTGTTACATAAGGAACTTGAGGAAAATTGTGAAGATGACAGCCAGTACAGCATGGAAGAATTGATTACAATACTGGATACGTATTCAAAGAGTAACCGAGAAAAGTACACTGAAAAAAGGCTGAGGAGTAAACTAGAAGAAAGATAAGGTGACTCAATCGCCTTTACTGAACTGCCTGGACGCAGGGGCGTGATGTGTTTCACAGGGGCTGCGCAAAAAATATTAAGCACGAAACGGTACAGTGAGGGGTGCGTGGATAGCCAATGTGAGGAAACAAGAATAGTAAAATTTGCTGCACAACTTATCAAGCACCCAATCAAGTTACAAGCATACGATAATGCACGGCGGTACATTTATTGCGTAGGTCGTCCAACTATCCCCATGTATATGCTGTGGATGGTGTTAACATAAAGGCGACTGATGAAGGGAAGTATCTGGGAGTTACGATAACCTCGAACCTATCGTGGGGAACACATATAAGAAATATTTGTGGGTGAGCTCTGAAGAAGCTAGGATTCGTCAAGCGTATTGTGGGAAGATTCTCAGATGAAAAAGTAAAAGAGAGGTGCTATTTCGTAATCGTCCGGCCACGCCTTGAATATGCAGCGAGCATATGGGATCCGATGCAGAAAGACTTAATTCGGGAACTTAATAAAATACAAAGGAAAGCTGCGCGATTCGTCAAAAACTGCTACGGGCGTACAGACAGCGTTACACAGATGTTAAACGAATTAGGGTGGGAGCCGCTAGAGACTCGGAGGCTGCGCGCTAGGCTTAAATTACTTGAGCAATTAAGAATAGATATATTTAAGAGCGACACGGAGAACATCATATTAGAACCCAACTATATTTCCAGGTCCGACAGAAACGATAAATTAAGAGAGATATTTTGCCGAACGGATAGGCATGGGAATTCGTTTTTCCCCCGAACAATAAGGGACTTTAATAAATGCTAGGCGCAATTAGAGCATTTCCTTTTTATATGTAAACGGCTGGTGTCCTAACACCCCCCGCCACACGCCTATTGAGGCGGCTTGCGGGGTAGTATGTAGATGTAGATACTTCTGTGTACCCAACACAGAAAGACAAGACTACCGGAGGTAACAACCTTACGCCAAAGCTTCTTGATATTTTTATGTCAGAGCTATTGCCAAAAAATCTAGATACTGTGAGGAAATGGCTACAGTGATTGAACATGACATAATTGTAGTAATACGTCCTCGCTCGTTCCTATCACCAATCCAAGTAGGACTCGGTGTGGCCCTTCATCGTTGGTTCGCTTCGAGGTGGCTTATTGATATGCTCCATAAATTAGGCATTTCAACTTCGTATCAAGAGTGTGAAAAATATGAAGCGTGCTTATCTCTTTGCTCACCTCCTGAAGTGGATATGGATGCTTATATCCTATTTATTTACGACAATGGAGATCACAATCTGCGAAGTCTTGATGGCCATGGCACAATTCATACTTTAGGAGGGATTCAGACAATACACCAAAGTCTGCATTGCATATATATGTAAAAATCCTGCGCCCAAAGCGTGCAGAAATGATTGGAAATGGTTTCAGAAAAGCACAGTACACCAGTACTTTGCGCCAGATATAAACGGGCTTTCTAAGGTCACACCAGAGAACAGGAATGAGTTGGTGATATGTGAGGACAGCTTGCATATAGCTTTGTTGAATGCGGCAGACATATGTGAGAAGCGAGGACAAGCCCGCTATATGGTGAGTTAACTTTCTACATATATCACTGATCTGCTAGAACTAAATTCAGCAATTTTTCGTCAAACTTTTGAATTTAGAAATTTTGTACCGAATAGATTTTTATTAAATCTCATTGCAGTTGACTTTTGACCTAAAGCTGTATACTAAGGCATTGCCAATGGTGCTTGCCGCGTCTAGTCAAAATCCTCTGAAAAAAAGGAATAATTAGGTTGGGTGGTTTTCATCTGTTTAAGTCATTCCTGGGTACCATGAGTGTAATTTTAAAAATTTAATTTAATAAATCGTTTTTGCAGACGATCGGGCACCTCTCGCACCTTGTAGGCGGGCAGGTTCGGGGTGCTGCTGCCGGTATTGGTGCTCAGAAAAGTTATACTTGTGTCAGGCACCGAAGCAAGCTGTAGTAATGCCGTTTCGTAGCTTATTAGTCTGGAAAATATCGGTTTAAGGCGATTTTAGTACATTATGTGGTACTTGACGACCTTAGAGTAGACCAGGATCAGAACGGGAGCCTCGGGAGGCTGCCGAACGCCTTTCACTAATGTAGAGCACTAAAAGCAGGAGTGGCAGAAAAAAAGAACGCCTCTCTAGCTCTTCTAGTTACCGAACAGCACGTATTCCAGGAAAATTCCAGTATTTCCAGGTTTTTCCAGGATATTTTCGTTATCCCACCTGGGAGAGCTTGGGACTTTTGATATGTTCATCTCAAAGGGGTCCTGAATACAGCTAAAAAGGTCCGGCTTTGTTATTATTTTTTTCCGGGTTAAAACCTAATTTTCCTGGGCTAAACGAGCCAATGGCTGGGCGTAAATATATCGTTGCGAAAACAATGCTCAATAAATCGTGATTATTAAACAAACTAGGCAAGATTTAGAGCTTATAATTTTAATATATTATTATGGAAACACAATTTACGATATAGAATGGATTTCATAGCAATCCCCCATTTATGCAAACACTCCAATTTAAGTGGCGGTTTCTCAGCCAACAGTGAGGACTTCTAATCGTATAATTCGTCTAGATTGCGTGGACAATTATTTTTTAATTAAATTACCGCGAAATACTTATAAGTTACATTATATTCCAGCAATTAAAGGAAATAGCTTAAGAAAGTGCAGTCAAAATCTCTTAAAACAACGTTTAGGATTAAGATTTTTTGATTTCTCGGAATATATGTAGGAGGCTGTTTTCGCAACACTGCCGGAATATAGCGTGCTCCTGGATTACCAGATTATGATTGCTCGACTGTAATTAAACCTGTGGGGAATTATTTTTTTACGAATTTATGAAGAATGAAAATGGATTCTTATATCCAGATATGATGAAAAATGAAAGAACTCGTGGTGGACAACTGAGATCATTTGCACTGCCTCGATTCCCGAGTTATAACTATGACAGGCAAGATATAGCGTGTGCTGTTCAAACTAAGAAAGTACTTAGTAGGTAGTGATTTCTGTTAGCAAATGCTTGAACTGCAGAACATTGAAAATAAAGTGCATAATATTATAAACAGGCAGAATAAGTCGAAGCAGTTGAAAATATCAATTAAAAAAAAATAATCACGCTATATTCATTAGATAGTTTCAATGGTTGCTAATAACAAATAAAGTAAATCGCCCTGCTATCTTCATCCTTTCATAATTTTCACATTTCTATACGTATAAGATGTTTAAGGCAATTTTTTTGTCATATATAAATTAATGAGAAGTGCTAGTTCAAGGAATATATAATGACACTGCTCCATGACTGCTCTTTCTCATTTTAACAGTGATTCTTATTTTTACCCTTACTCCAGTAAAAGAACATGGGTGTAGAAGTGAAAATGTTTCCCAAAATTTGCATTTTCTCGCAATTTACACTTTTTTAGGGTCCCTGGAAAAGTGTAATTTAGGGGTTTAGCTATAGTTTGTTACGAATTTCCGGGATGAGACCCGCGAACCTCTAGTCCGGAGCCGCCCCTGGTTGTGGATTTATGTCTTTTCTGTATATCTTATAATTACCACACGTTTAACTCCATTCCATATGTCCATTACATTTGAATTCTACCAGGTTTATGTTATACACTCCGAATCATAATCTGACTCGTACATGGATAGATTCAATGCATGTAATTTACTTTTCATACTGCTTGACATTATGGTAGTGCACTATGTCCGTTGTTCATTTTGCTTACTGATTGCCTTATTACTGTTATGCTATAATTTGTTTGAACTTACTGGAGTGGACGATTTTATAGAACCTTCAGTACATGCATCTTCATATAGATTGAGTGAAAAATGCTCCTTACAGCTCCTAAAATAAATTCAGCTATTCTATATCTATTATATTTCTATACATATTTAAGCACTACGATCACCTTTTACGTACACATGCCCTCCACGAACCATTGACCATTCATATTGAAATTGATGATTGCGTTTTGGATCTCTCACTGAGACATGTAATTTACGATTCAACGGAGTCATTAAGATTCATTCACAAAGATAATGCCAGTCCTGTCCACATCACCTACGCCAATCCTGACCAGGTTATGGTCGCCAAGTGAGAGATCTCTTTTCATGTATTGGTGAGTTTATCCTCTTAGTTTTGACTAATACTCAGGTTGTAGGAACTTTTTTTGGGTTTTCAACTGGGTTAAATGCCCTGAAAATGCACTGAAGACCATTTTTGCAGTCGGACGTCGAAATGTTGGCCTACCTGGAGGCTTTAACCTGCTGGGAAACCCGAGAAGAGTTGCTGCATCTCATTCGCCGAGAAAGTACCACATCTTACTTAGTACCTAAGCGGTCGATTCAGGATCCTAATCAGAGAAAAATGACTAATATTGGAGAACATTACCCAAATAATGTCACAATGATAAAATAGGCAGTGAGGCAGGTTTAGTAAGGTTGGGTTAAAGTTATACACTGGATTTAGGTAAATGCAATAGTTATAATGATTCAACATTCAATTTACTTAAATGATCAATAAATACACAGTAACAGTTCGTACTTTAGAAGGTAACACTACCAAATGATCAGAGTGAATAAAAGTAGATACAACAGTGTAACAAAGATATGATACCTATATTATTTTATGTGGAGTGCCGGTAAATTTCAATAATTCTACTATACATGAGTTATTTTGAAGTACTTTCATAAAAAAACATTTTCAAAACATTTTTATGCATACCAAAGGCTATATATTACAAATTGACATTGCCCTAGTAAAATTGACAAAATTGGTACTCTCAGATTAATTCTCTTGGCCTGTACCTGTGAATGGTGATAAAAACTTAACCCATAACTCATGTGATGTATTTATACGTACTTACACTGAGTCGACCCAATTCAATGTTGTGTCCAATCATAACTCATTTTCCCAACACCACAATTATAAATCACTATACATAAGAACATCTAATTACTACATGTAGTGAAATTATTTTATAATAAAACATTTTTTCCATCCATAAAGTTAAGATATTTTTATGCATTAAAATTTATACCAATTTTAAAATAATATTCTTTGGTGAGGTAGAAATGTTTTGACGAAATTTCCTTTAATCGTAATACTATAATGAATTACTTAGGCAAATTTACCATGTAAATAAATAATACACTACCATCAATGTAACAAACAATATGAAAATATTCCAGTTTTAATGGATATCTTAGCAACTGATTACGTGATAGCAATTTCATAGCGTACACATTAGCTGACAAAGACAGAATGTTTGTTTCGAATATTTCCTCCCATATTAACAAAAAATTATCTTAAAAATGCACTGTGACATGCATTGTATTTGAAAAAACTGACTAGAGTAAGAGAGAACAATTTCAGTCGTAGAAATAACATGAAAAGGTGAGATTAGTGTAAAGATAAACTTATCAAAAATTTTTATACCTAGTTTTTGCTCCATTATTTTTCTTATTTTGTTAAGAGCCTCATATTGAAAATGCAGTTATTAAAATTGAATTGTAGATTCGTGGTTGGTTACACTTTTCCTTTCCATTTACCAACAAGAAGTCACTGGAACTTGCAGAAGATTAACTTAGTAGCTATTCCCAAGTACTTTGAAATTTAGCTTTTATGTCAGCACCAGGAGCAGCATCCCCGTTGAAATGATGCTTCTTTCTTAGCTCTGAAAAAAGAGAAACATTCAATATATTTCAAAACATTCTCTTATTTCTCTACTACAATCCTAATTCCAGTCGCCAACCACGTTCTCCGCTACATTCAAATTTTGAAACAAGTCCGATTCCTTGCGTTACTATTTAGTAAACATGTGAATATATATCGTGCTGATCAAGTGACTTTCAACAGAATTCGAACATTGATGCCTGAACATATATAACGCCAAAGTTGCTTCAGGATAGGTTTAGGTAAATATGAAAACCCAGGTGACCCCATAACATTGAGCATTGGCAATAATGCAAGGTTTTTGCTGCTTTCCAAGAAGTATTTACGCTTTTGTTATATCATGAGTACACGCATATTTATCTCAAAATATATTGTTGAATACTTATAAAAATTATTGAGCTACCTATATGACTTGTGGTAGGTAGGTACCTACATTCTGTGGAGGATTAGCATGTGCCAAAAAGGAATTATGCTAATGCGGGACATAAGTAAAACATCAAATAAATGGGTGTCACAGCAATTGCTTTTCGTAATTTGTTTAATGATTCTCATTTCATTATCAAAGTATGTTTTGAAAGCGAAATGCCTACTTGGGGCTCGGTGGATCAAATGATTGACTGCATCATTCTGTGGGACCATGGTGTGGGGTGGCAGGAGTAAGAGGGAATGACGTGGTCTGTATACGTGGGCTTCCGATATATCGCGATAAAGGTACGTTTGTTATGGACGAGAAGATCCGGATCGCAAAGGTATGTTTGTTAAGGCCGTTTTACACGATGAAAGATTTTGTATAAACGAATGTACGTGAGATTGTACGTTTATCTCAACGAAATTAGAACAGGTTCTATTTTCCGTTCAGGTTTTGAGACATTCGCACATGCGTTCATACAATTTGATGCGTAACAAGATACATTTTGCCCCGTAGATTTTCTCTTCATCTCATTGGCCACTTCTATTTACACTTATTGCTTAAGTATTCTAAAATTTTAATAGGTGAATAGTTTATCCAAATTCTGATTGCTAATTTTAGCAACTCGATAACAGTCTTCCTCACATCCTCTTTGAATAAGATTTATGTGCTCTCAGTCTACAGTTTTATTTAGTAGTACCATGATTTTACGGATACAAAACTAAGGACGTCACCGGTTGCGTTGGGAGCAGTGGTAAATCATTAAGAGGAAGAAGTCAAATTGTTAAATTACATTGCTTTTGAATACCGCTCCCCCATCCTCCCTCTTGAACATAAAACTTTACCCCCCCCCCCCTTCCCCGTATCCCCTTATCCCCGCAACTGTGTCTTCCTTCCCCCTCCCCCATGACGAACGGCGATGGGATGACCTAATCATCCTACCATTATGTTAACACCCCATTCTTCCATCCTTCCACCTCTTCTACCTCAATACCGGAAAACGTGTGGTCAATTTTAAAATAAAGTGGACAGTACGATATCGATTGCTTTTCATTGTTGAAATATTTTATGTTTACCACTTTTATTATCAATTCGGTGTTGTATATTGGCCTTAAAGGGCGACCACTTTTCTAATTTAAAGGCAACGTACCAGAAACCAACTTGGGACTCAGCTGATTTGTGATAGAAAATAACTCGCAAGCAGATAGAGTACATTTAATATTAGGTAAATATAGGATTCCCTTTTCTTTAGAATTCCGACCATATTTAATTCCCTGGTAGTCCTGAATCCCTCTGTTAGTCTTTTTTCTGCGACCTCCTTCAACCCCTTCTGGTGACATCTTATATTTGTCTTACGCGTGACTATGTGGTTTCTAAGTGAATATAGACATTTGATTTTAGTTGTTAATATGTTTTATTTATTTATCTGTTATGTCCGCCAATGTAAAAGGTCTTTGTGCTGTTTTGGCGTATTCAGTAAGTGAAAGAAATGCTCGTAGTATCCATCAGGGTAACATATTGGTCACTGCACAACTAGAAGTCTGGAAACTTAATTCACACAATGATACGTTTGGCAGGTTTCCGGGTTTCGTCCGCGTTTTAATTATATCCTCAGTTTCTTTGATAAGTCTTGGGATATTGCAATGCAGCTGTGGGAAGTCCTATGTTGGACAAACCAAGGGGGCCATACAATAGAAGTTGAAAGAACATGCACGGGCAATCAAGAACGGACAAGAAGGGAAATCAGCCATTGCTGAACATGTCTTGGCGGAGCCAGGTCACAATACCAACTTCAAAGAGACAAAAATCCTGGCCAAAGGAAAACGATATTTCACAAGACGTGTTAGAGAAGCTGTGGAAATAATTAAAAGACCCATCAACATGAATAGGGAGGACGGCTACACCCTTTCAAACACATGGGAACGCGTTTTCCAGGACGCCCGAAATGACGGGCGAGGTGATAGTCGTCGCTTCCCGCGCTTTGCGGACCCTGGGCCAATCAGAGAAGATCAGCCGCGCAAACACCCCTGTGGACACTAATACTGGCGTTTTCCGATGCGATCTCAACTTCATCCTGGTCTGAGGACGACTCTAGCATAGTAGGTCGCCGCCAACACGCGGACGCCAATGCGGACGACACCCAGAAACCTGCCAGAAACCTTTCCATGTAACGAGAATATTTATGTTACGCAAAATGGGCAATTAGGGACATAGTTTGAGCAATCCGTAGCAAATCTTCCTAATCCCTCTCTAGCAAACAACTTCCTCATCCTACGCATATCTATTCGGAATCTATTACAGTTTTCAAATGAATTGAAATTCGAATAAAAGACATGAGCACCCGTTTTACACCTACCATAAATAGAATATCCACTATAAGCTGAGTGAATTTGTATTGGCGGTATTGGCAGACATGCGCCCTCACAACCAAGTTAAATAAAATTTATTACAAGCCATCAAATCAAATGAAGGACAAATGGATCATTCCACGCTGTAAAACACGTCAAATGGAAAATATATTTCTCACTATGAATTTTTCGAATGAGACTTATGTAAACACTAACTAGTAGTAATCAGTCCAATGTAGGAACCTCGTTTTCTTTACGTGTATTACAAATAATTGTACATTAATTTTGCCTTATAAAATTCATTGTAAATGTAATCATTATTAACGTAGACACTTTCAGAGAATATGAAGATAAAAGTGAACATCATTTTTTAAACTTTCTTGGTCTTTAATGCTTCAGCAAATAATATTCGTTGTTGATATTCACATCTTTTTTTTCGTCTCGATCGAAGAAGTATCGATTTCTCAATTGAAAGTGCAAAATCTCTCTGTAACTTGAGAGAAAAAATTGTACCGATAAGAATTTCATGGAGCAGTACAAACCTGATATTGCCCTTAATATCTTCTGTCTTGCTACATATGTAGGAATACCAAGGAATCTCAAGTCGTTATCATCAAGAGTCATAAAAGTGACCATGTCAACTTCATTAGAAGTGAAAATATCTGAAAATGTGAACAAATTTGAAATTCTCACGTTATGTTGACATGCTGTGAAAAAAATACATTTACATCTACACGTTTTGCTTATTCCAACTATGCTAGGGAATGTTTCAGCTAAAAATGAAACATCTGTAATACTATATTCACTATAGGTAAAAAGAAAAATTTTATGTGAGATACGTACATGAATACCTAGCCATGCCAATTCTCCTAAGAAGTGAAAATAGGTCTGTCACACTATGGTCTATTCCTGCGGACAATGTTACTCCATCTGTAGTCATTGATGGGCATAATGATGGGGCTATTACTTCAGAGTCATCCTCAGATGGACATGCCAATTGGGCACCCTGCCCTTTGTCTACCTGTTCAAAAAAATAACCACATTTCTCCAACATCTGGCCTTTAATATCTTGTGTCAAATGCTTGCAAAACTTACCTCTTGTGAGCTCTCTATTTGTGCTAGGACTTTTGACTTCAATACACTTCCTGGCATTGAATGGCTAAATCCAAACCCTGACCATTTTGTATTTGATACCCTTAATTTTGAAGAATCTGGCTCATTCTGCATCGCTGTAATAAGTAAAGCTATTGTATCTCCATGTTTCTAACAATTTAAAAAAGCTGCATGCAATAGTGAATAGGGAATGCACTCCAGCGAAAAAAATGGATTTAAAGCATAGATATTTTGACGTACAAGGTTTTGTTCCCTACGAGTAGTGACATTTCTTGGAGAAATGCTGTACACTTTTAATACCTTTAACAATATATACATGAGCCAAGAATACGTATTACATCAATGTGCCTACCTTTCAACGCCATCGCTTGTTTATTTTCATAATCGGAAAATGATAGTTTGAGCTGTTCATCCACAAATAGTTCCTCTTTGTTTTCACATTTAATATATGGTATTCCACTTATCGGCCTTGATGATTCCCATTCTAAAAATTAATGAAAATAACTTTCAGTGATAGCATTTGGAGAAGAAAAATAATAGCCAAGGTAAGCTGTGAAAAAATTAGAATCTTACCACAGGTTTCACCATATCCAGAGTCGATTCCTTGTAAATTTATACTCCCTGACCTCGGAGAAGCCATTGGACTTTTAGAAGTGCTAGATAATGAGCTAACATTACTACTACCCGCAAAGTTATCCTCTGCAAGAATAAAGAACAATTAAAAGATTGTTAGTCATTAAATGGGGAAATAAACAACTAATTATAACGGAGCAAGTGCTAGTTGTTTCCAGCAATGTACAGTCACTCGATAAAGTATTGCAACAAAATACACTTACGGTTCATACACGTCGGCACTCGAAGTTCGAAATAGGTTGGCTATCCTAGGCAATGTGATGACAGGTAATGTTTGGCTACGCTTAGGCACATTCTCTCTTATGCCAGTTGCAGAAAAAAACATTTATCCAAATGATTTATGAAATCTAAGTGTTAGTGTTAATTAATTGATAAAAGTGTTGTTATCTGACGAATGACCAGTTTATTTACTCGTGCTGGCTGTAAGTAATGCGCACAAGGAATTTTATGTATAAATAGTATGCAGGGGTTGCAAAGTAGAGCAAATATTCAAAGCAACACCTTTGTGGTGTGATTTACGAACGACAGGAAGTTCTTGCTCCTCGAATTAAGGAATGATATCCTTAACTTTATGGAACTGTTCACTATAGATCCCTTAGGTGAATATTCGTGCAACCGGCCATTATTCGAATAGGACCTAATGCCAGCTGTGCTCTTGACTTCGTCCACTTTAGAACACAAATGGTGAAATGAACTCACTGCGGGAAGCAAGGGTATTCGGGAACTCATCTCGTTATCATGATCTCTAAGTACCTGTGATGAAACTGGAAAGATCTCCTCTACACGAAAACGAGCGCTCGGTGACCAAAGTGGCGACTGAGTCCATTCCAGTCTTCTCTATTGATGATTAAGTGGAACAAACAAGCGAGGATAAAACTGAGGAGATATTCGATCACAAGGGCCCCGCTGTACTACAAGACGAGGATATTACATTAACAGCTTCAGTATCCAATTCAAATAACTAACATGCAATATTCAGGGACACTAAAGATTTCATGGTAGTTCATTTCATTATTTGTGTTCTGACGTTGAATAAGTCGCGAGCACGGCCAGCTTTGGACCTACTAGACAAGGAGAGAACCCATACACCTCTAGTTCCTTCCTTCATTAAAGTGTAGCGCTGCCTAATAGGATCGCCTAGTTTTGAGAGGGAAAACATAGAACATTGGTTGTAGTTAAAACCACATGCGTGCATTAGATCTGAAAGCACTTCAAGGAACCTTTCATTAGTCACTGGAGGGGGACTGTTTTCCTTGGCAGCGCTCGAGGGCTATTATGAAAGTTCCAAGTTTCACCAGCACATTGAAAGCCAGCATGGTTTAAGAAAGGGGTTTTATTAATGGAAACTAACAAAGCATTAATGTGATGTAAGCATACAAGCATGCTCTCTATCCTCTCTTTATGTAGAAAAATTTTCAATCGATGGAATGGCAGCCCAGAATGGAAGGGTATGAATGGCAGCTCTAATTTCAGATTAATATTTTTGGATTTTATTCATTGGGCTTGATCTTTGAATGATTGAACCATAAATAAGTTGTGAGGAAGTTATGCTCACCCATAGATGGGTACTATTTCTATAAACTCCACCATTATTTTACTAAGTAAAGGGTTGTTTAATTGGCGAGAATTTAAGCATTTATAGACAGACGCCAAACTTCCCATGAAGCACATGTTTATCCATAGAGTACACAGATAATTCATGTCGTTTCATTGTATACAGCTATTATAAATATATAAAGAATTTATATAATGTAAATTAAGCCCAATGTCAGACTTTCAAAAAGTACAGTTGTCTATCCCATGGAAAATAATGTATGACATGCATATTAACAAAATATAGTGCCAAGTGCTTTAGTATAATAATTTTATTTATGCATTGTATCGCTGCACAATGCTGACTTTTTCATATCTCATGGATATCTTGCCGATATATTATGATGTCCCTGAAATATCCTGTATTTCGCTGTGCGCCACAACAGAGAACTTCAGAGATATCCAAGAGTATTTTTCACAAACATTAAAAAAGAGAAAATTGGAAGGTTACATTCAGGCGTGGGAAAGGGAGTGGTAGGAAAGCAGGTAGTAGTTTTAAATATCTCAAACACAGAATGGGATGAAACAACTACCTCGGTGCTCAAGAAGGGCTTGAACTTCGCCGTCACACCTAAAGTGATTCCGAAAGAAACCATTGAATACGTCCATAAGACATTTACCAAAAGAAAACGCCGGAGAGATAAGACAAGATACGGCGAGAGTTGAGCACACCGCAATGGGACGACCGCCACAATCAAACATAACTAAAAGAAAGCCCTGGATCAATTAAGGTAGACCAGTGACTATCATCCTACTCGCTGATAAAGGAAAAGTCACGGTCATCCTGCATACGGAGCTTACGCTTAAACACCCTCGTCTTTTCCTGTCTTTGTGTCGTTCTTTGACTACGCTCATTTTGAGCTTGATTCTCCCAGAAGTTGAGCCCGTTTGAGGGTGTGAGTGCTTTTATGAGTGATTGTGTTCATAACCCAGGCATCCTTAGCGGGGTCCCATCGGCCCTAGCGAAGGATCCCCGTTCGGGTTGAGTGCGTGTGTGTCTGTGTGGTTGTGTCACTGATGGCGAGGAAGTAACAGTCCCGCAAACCACCACCGAAGTGTTTGCCGCTGGTCGAGAGGTCGTGAGGTTGGTCACTGCCGTGGAATCGCCCCATTTTCCCGCAATCCAACACAGCAATTTTTGTTCACTTTTTACGAGTGGGGCCTATTTATGACGGCCATTGGATATTTTTTGAAACTTGTTGCGGCCCACACAAAAAAATAATCAAGGATCCAACGGGGAAAATAAAGTGAGAAACCTCGGAACCGATAAAAAAGATTATCCTCGATCTAGAAATCCGCCGACTTATCACACCTCTGGACCCGATGAATCTTTATTTATTGTCTACCAAGAATACCTAAGAAAGGTGTTCCATTGAGACCCGTAATCATCACCATAGACTCACCAACAAAAAAAATTGGCAACTACGTACATCACCGCTACTCATCAACCTTTATCGGAAAGGCGAACTCCTGCGATTGGAACGCCCAGCACGTTTCCAGTCGGATCCGTGACCTGCGACTGATAACAAAAGACGTTTTAGTTTGCTTCGATGTGGTGTCACTTTCCACCAAGTACCGATTAATGTAGCCATTGATGCCATCCGGAATATTTTCCACGAAAATATCGTAAGCCTTGCGGAGATATGTATGAAAACGACGTATCACAAATGGAGAGTTTTACAAACCAGCTCTGGGATCTCCCATCTCTCCCGCCATAGCAAATATATACACGGAATACTTCTAAACACCTGCTTTGACCTGCAAATCATTTCTATGGCTACGGTATGTCGAATGGCACCATTATGGTTTGGACGCACGACCGAAACGAGTTGGGAGAAATTTCACGAGCAGGTGAGCCAAATCGATGGAACAATTCCATTCACATTCCAAGGGGATAGGAATGGAATGAGAAGCTAACCTTGCTCGATTTCATGACAATTAGAAGAGAAAACGAAACGCTGAAATACGCAGTAAATAGAAAGCCAACCAACTCCAGAGGTATCTCCACGCTAAGTATCCATGACAAATGAAAGGTCTTATGAAAACCTTGATCCAGCGGTCGCTCATCATCGTCTCCGTTCACCAAACGGATACGGAGAAATGAAATGATGCGAGTAAGTGTTCGTGGGAGTAATGGATGGACAGTTAAGACGAGGATCGAGGAGCATTCGACTGGGCAACTTAGACCTGTGGTCTGTCGAACATGCTGCCCATGGTTGCGGAGCAGACGTGAAGAACGCCGTAATATTCGCAGAAAATTAACATTGTAAGTCGAGAACCTCAAAGGGGGCCTTGGATATGAAAATACATAAGAATAACATTAATTATTTAGAAGGGACGGAAGATTAACGAGTCACGGCTATCAGTACTTTCTTGAGGAAAAAATAAGCATCCAGAACCATTAACGCCCACCACCTCTCCCTCCTTCACCCACTTGAGAGTAGGTATTAAAAAACTAGATACCCCCAAAATGGAAGTAGATTAATCATGAGGTCGTCTCCGGAAAAGGAGAGGAAATATCGGCTATTCAAAATGGAGACACGGGTAAACCCAAAAGAAAAGACCACCATTTACGTATATGAACCACGAACGTTGAAATAATACTCCGCGAGCATAAGTTTGTCCAAAAGTACAAATCCAAAAATAATGTAAATATATAAGAGAGACTGACAACTCATGATGTAGCCTTTTGATCTACTCGCTTCGCACATAGTAGTAAAAATGGAGTTGTTAGTTCTTAATAGTATTTGCATCAAGATCATACATTATTATATAGAGATGTTTTCAATCCTTGACATAAACACTACGATGTCACTAAATTCAATTTACGGTTAATGTGTATATATTTTTAAAAACTCATATATCATACATCGTAATACTTGATGCACACTTAATATATAACGTTACATCTAAATTATATCATCTGTACATATAAACTTGTCTTATATTCTTAGTATATTTCTTAGCTCTTCCATATCTCTTAAGCATATAGGTAATATGTCAATTTTTCCAATCATTGCGATTGCACAAATGATTTGCTACGGAGCCATGCGCACTGGCACCATGATATACGCCAGAGCGGGTGAAATTCAACATGAAGTAATCATTTGACTTGACCGTGATTCGAACCCAGATCTCCCAATTGTCGGTCAGGTGTGTTAGCCAGTTACACCACTAAGTCATGTGAGCCAAGCCCAGATGTTCTAGTGTAAAGTGGGGACAAAAACATATATACCCCCGAATAAAACCCCGCTGAAATTCGCCATGAATCAAGATGGCTTGGTGGTTAACTGGCTCACACACCTGACCGGCGATTGGGAGATCCTGGTTCAAATCCTGGTCAAATCATATGATTTTTCATGGTGAATTTCACTCCCCTTGATGTATATATAAAATGTATCTACATAAATGAATACAATGTGGTATTAGGGCTATGAAAAATCAAATATTCGTCCGGACTTTGATTACAAAAAATACCTTCATGGCTACAGCTGTCATAATATTCAGATTTATCCACTTCTACATGAAGCAACCCCCGGCCGGATTCTTTTGAGTCTTCTTGCTCAAGACAGCCATTTTCATCCACATCCAGGGTCATAGAATGAAAATTTCCACAATCATGATGCATGATCGATGGGATCAGACATTTTCTCTTCGATGAGAGTCGCCATCCCAATGAATCAGCGGCCGTATTACTGGCAGCTGGGTTCTCAGGAGATGAAATGGGTGACTGAATAACTCTCTGGAGCACTCTTTGCACACCTTTCCCTGTAAACATTAAATCGGGAATAGCTTTATTGTTATTAACCCTTAACATTGGACAAATTTACCCGTGTTTTATTTTTATGTAAATATGATCATTCCCGTCTCTTTCGGTCAATCAATTCCACATCTCTCCCTAGGTTTCATTTGTACATACAATCACTGAGAAATCCTGGCCTAAAGTCAAATGGAAATATACCACATAATAGGCATCAATTTCCCATACTTAACATTTAAAAATATAATAAGGGTAAATATATTTCATTCACTTTTACTCCTATGAACTATCTTTCATTTATACAGAAATAATTCATAAATTCATTCTTGGGAAGACATGAGGGATCATGCCCGACAAGCCTCGGTTGTAAAAATATCACTTTGGATATTTATTTCTTGCTTATTCATGCAAATTAGTTTAATTATACATACAGATACACACAGTCACGTAATTAAGTATCGCGATAAAATACTCTAGCGGTCTGCGAAGGTCGGCATCTACTCAATTCTCGAAATATGTTGGCAGAAGTGGGACATCTCGGATGGCTGTGAGAATGTTGTGGTATACTCTTAACTCATTTCATTCACGAGGTACAATCAAAACGCTCCATTTCTTGCTGGTAGTCAGGTAGCCATTGAAAACCAAGTGAAAAACTTTATTACAAGTTTCCTAAAACAGAATATACGGAGAAAGAGATATGACTTTACAAACACTAATGTGAGAAAAATTAATTCAGAACCCCTTGCAAATAAATTTTCGGATACGCTTCCGCATATTGTGCATATATTAGAGCACTCGGTTAAACAAAAAAGCTTCAGGTGTGATCACTCGACCTTTGGCCAACTTATTTCAACGGCGGGCACCGACTTCATCAGTGCTGCTTTGAGAAATATTTAAGGGTAAAAATAAGCGAATAAGGCAGCCAAGGTGCGGAAGGGGGAAGGTTTAATGGGGTGAAGGAGCATATGACCGTACAAGTGAGTTTCTGGTCTACTGCTCCCTTCCAATTCCAGGAGAGAGAACGCCTTCTCTAAATAAGCGGCACATCTACACCTGCACTGGATTGTTAAACGCAGAAAAGCTGAATAAAGGGGCAGACGGCCTTCACTGCTGTCTATGATAAAGTTTGCCTAGTCTCGTAAATTAGTTTCGATGAACCTTATAACCAGCCTAAGGTAAATGTCAGACTGGTATTTTTGTGTCATGTCCCATTGAGATGTGACATTGGGAAATGGACTGGCGCCTACGCCCACATTATCAGTAGGTACAATAATAAAATAACTAAAAACTTCACGTTTTCATGGAAAATACTTTTTATCGCTGTCACTTAAAACGAATATTGTAACACAAATGTCAAGTTCCTCCTGGCTACATGCAAATATGATATTACTGCGATATAGAACTAGGTATAACTACCACGCAATCTAAGTCTTCAGGAAAAGTTGGAATGCTACTGATTATCACAGGAGAATGCTACTGAGAAAATTAACTAAGTAGTCATACTCGTGTCGCGTTTTTCAGCGGGGCTTCCCTGATCGACTTTTAAGTCTCATCGTCCCTGTTTACTCCTCGTAGCCTTCGATAGAGAAGACCACTCCAGTCAACGAGCGTTCGCCTTTCTTCACCCACCAAACTCACCACCAGAGCACGTCGGGCTGCTCTCGTAACTCGCAAAGAGGAGGCCTTCATTTTACACGCACTCGAAGTAATGCCGAGCAAGATTACGATAAGACTAATATGCCAAATACAGTTGTTTCCGGCAGTACCGTCATTTCAATGTTTGCATTCTGACGGGAAAAATTTCGACGGCTGTAGTTTGGTCCCACTTGACAGAGGGATTATATCGAGGTGTAGCCGACATTTCAACCCTTCCCCCACCCTTCAAGATGGCGTCCTCGCTAAATTTTCGGAATCAGGTAACTGCTTAATTGGAGAGTGTGGACGCAGCTTTAATGTCCCCAGAGGCGGAACAGGGTAGCCAACGTAATTCGAGATATGAACGCAGACTTGATTTGGCAGCCAGTGTAATTAATCGCGGTACATTATCAGGTGACCGTGTGTTTTCACCACCAAAATGGTATTTTAAAATCTGTGGCCGAAAATTTCTAGAGCAGATTCAGCTAAGAACTCGCGTTCATCATGAGAGAGGATGAGGAACACGAGGTCTTGATGAAACTGGACCCATTTACAAAGTATTACCTGGACCTTCCTTTGCTGGTGGTGATTAACCCATGATAGTCACCCACGGGACTTGAAAATGCAGTTCAAAATCAATAATATGCCCAGTAATGAGGATACTACCTGAAGAGTTTAATGAGGAGCCTTGTCCAAAATAAGACGCTGGTATTTCAGCTCTTATAGTTGGTTCGTTGGAATTCAGTAGCATTTGTCTTGACTTGTACAATTTATCTAAAAAAAGGAATAAAAGCATATATTGGAGATAGGAAGGACCCATGAAGGAATATTTGAGTGTATACACATTGAATTCTCAACCAGTTGATCACCATAAATCAGTGAAAAGAACACTTTAGTCACTATCTGTGCAAGATACATGGAAGATATAAAATGAGTTGATAATTATGTGATGTAGCTAGAATATTTAGAGAACAGCAGAAATGTATATGCAATTTCAAGTTACCTAATTAATGTTTTGCAAAATGAAGTAAAATTCTCAATATTTCTCTCAAGTAGCTGTTATAAATCAATAAAAATAAGATTGTTACATAACTTAATACTTAAATATTTATTTGTAGAGTTGCCAATGCAGTTTAGTCACAATTTACATCTGGGAATCAAAGAATAATGCACACACAATATTAAAATTTAAGTACTTACGAACGTATTTCCATTTCCCTAGTCTCGTCTGAAATGACGAAAACACGATATACAGACTATTGATTACATTGAATTTGCCGCGTCTACACTGACCACTTAAGTACGCACTTAAGTGTATTTTTCACCTAAGTACAGCGTGTAGACACCCTCTCACCACTTAAGTAACGGGTCCAATTAAGTGGACCCGGGGACCCCCTTTTAAGTGGACTTGTATGATATCGATAGTGTACAGTCGAGGTGGTCGAAGTCTCGCCATCGATAGGCCGAGGAGTTTCGATAATCATACACATACGTATGTTTAAATCATTAATATATGAGGAATTAAGTAATTGTCGAAGTGTTATCCTACTTTTACATTTGTTTATAGGGTTATACGAGTCTATAAAATATCTTATGTTACTTCTCGGGAACATAATTTTTGTGCGATGCAAATTTCTTTCCATCGCCACTAGGTAGCGCTGGGGTAGATATAATATCTGTGTGTAGTCGCTCCCCTGCATTTAAATGCTGCACTTAATTACACGCAACTTAAGTACACCTGTAGTGTAGACGAGGCAATTCTCTACTAACAACTTCAATAACTAATATAAATTGCTAATTACAGCATTGGAGTTGTGTTGTGGTCCAAGTGGGCGCGTTCAATTTCATCGACAGGGACAGGCGTGATGGAGGGAGGGTATGGCCAGAGAGTATGGAAGGAGAGTGTGGGTTGGGATGGTCAAGTTAGTTAGGTGCCAGTTAGCGCTCGGTGGAGGAGGGGGAAATTAGAAGTGGTTATGATCAGGGCAAGAGCAAATGTAGTTGTCTTCATGGGTGTGTGCTCTCTTGATCGAAGAGACAATTTGCAAATAAGATTGTTGGAGGAAGTTTGATGCCCACATAAAAGGCAACTCAAAATGGTTTCATTACATGGAATCCCATTAGAGGAGTATATGTATTATCGGAGAAGTTCTCTGTTAAACTTTTTGTGCTATGAGGGATACTATTAGTCTTCTCTATTGATGATTAAGTGGAACAAACAAGCGAGGATAAAACTGAGGAGATATTCGATCACAAGGGCCCCGCTGTACTACAAGACGAGGATATTACATTAACAGCTTCAGTATCCAATTCAAATAACTAACATGCAATATTCAGGGACACTAAAGATTTCATGGTAGTTCATTTCATTATTTGTGTTCTGACGTTGAATAAGTCGCGTGTCAGGGTTAGCTGGTAAGCTCTTGGATAGAATCTACCAGATCGAGTGACTCTTCCTCTCCACATCTCTCAGGTTTTAAGCCAAATATTCCCCCAAATCCATTGTTCATTAATTATTAAAAACTGGATTAATTTTTTAAAAATCTGCGAACCAAATGGCTAAATACATGGAGTGGAAGCTTCCTAAGTGTTTTCAAGATTGCTTTACTGCTTACAATTAAATGGTCATACACGCAAGTGATTCGAGTTAAATATTTTAAATTTTCTGTCTCGAATATGCAATTTAGGAAGTCTTCTATCGCTTGCTAACCTTTTCCCCTCTCGTAAATGTGAAAGCTTCAACTTTAAACTTTAACTGAAATGCTTCTGAAGATTTAAAAAATATTATATAATAATATACAAAATTCTGGCAGGCCCAAATCCCAAGCCTTCCTCATTATTCTGATTGTGAGAGAATTGCATTCAAAAGCAAATGTTACGCGATTTTCATTTCTTTAATATGCTGACCATCGTAAGAATAAGTATTGCGCCTTAGCATTTGTTAGAAGGTTTAGCGTGGAATGCGACCTATAAAAGCTAGGATATGATTTTTGTTAATTTACTAAGAGTAAAAAAATATATTTTTAAAAGGCTTCCATTGCTTTTATATATTAAAGGGTATGCTTAGTGATGAAAGACGATGGTAGAATGTCAATGAAATCCATTGGATTCTTATTCCAAATCCAAGGATTGTAACTGAACAAAAGAGACTTGAATAAAACTTTGGAGAATATATGCAACGCACCTATCTATGAAGGGTATATAACATATAGGTGTGTAATCATTTTCATTCAAAATTAGTGGGAAAATAGAAATAAGTTTAGGAAGGTTTTGAGTGAGTATGGGGTGAATGTGTAGTTTTTGAATGTTATGAAGACGATGTATGATAACAGTAAGGCAACAGAGTAAATGGGGCTTGAGTGATTAATTTGAAATAAGATAGGACGTAAAACAAGGAAGCCGTGGCTTTTAAATATTCACATGGATTGGTTGGTTAAGGATGCATTTAGTGATAATGTCGGTTGGAGATAGTGAAAGTTTGAGTTCTACCGTACGCTGGTGATTCTATGCTACTGTTTGAGAGCTCACGAGGATTGGAGGGGCTCCTGCAGAGATACTCGAAAAAACAATCGCATTTTTAACGTCAGCGATAGGGTAGGTTTTTCTCGCTTACAAATTAGGGCCTTCAGCGATTCTGGGTTGTGCGTTCTCCGCACTATATCGTATGACCCGGCCTTACAGCCTAGCGCCGATGTGCATGAACATTGTTTTCGGTACTGTAACTACTGTACATCATCATGAAACTAATGCCACCGTTTATCAAAATGACGAAACAATCTGAAGCAGTTGTTGGAATTAAGACAGAAAACAAAATGGGAAAACGAATGCAAGAAAGATTTACTAAAACTGTAAGCTACGAAAATGAATTGAGGTAAAACAAATCGAGCAATTTGTAACTGGCTATTTTGCTCAGTTTTTCCCTTGATGAATATTAATGAGTTGCTAAATTACCCATACCCATACGTATGTAATGTTTTATGAATTGAAAACTACGCACAGTTACGGCGCATAAATTTTATAGGCAACAAATAGGGGATACCGGAGTAGGTGGTCATGAAATTAATTTTGGGTAAATAAATACCTTGGTGACACACTTCCTCCCTTGGCAAATTTTCCCCTTTTTGCACAAACTTGGGAGGGAAATCGGGCGATAGTCGCGTATTGTGTTCCTTCTCGAGCCCGAAGAAAGAAACCCAACTCCTAGCGCACGCACTCTTTCCATTGATTTGTCTCATTATGAGAAATAATTTTTTCGTGGGCAAACATGGATCCTAAACCCATAGCAGATATGACGGATATAGCCAAATACCTCACGACAAGGTATTATTCTACATTTACGCAATTCCCTGCAAACCACCTCAAGAGTTATGTGGCAGAGGTATTTGGTTTAGGTAGGAAATGGTGTAATTGAAATGTAACGGTCATAGCTGTAGTGATGGTGGTCAGTTCAAATGTCTGAACAATTTAAGAGAAAATCGCCTATTTTTTGCATATCAATTGAGTTATATATTGAGGCTTGTTAATTGTTGAGGTAGTTGGTTTTGAGAACGGCTATAGATATGCTAATTTTTCAGTGCCGAAAATTGAATCAGTCATCTACATCATCTACATCTACATATTACCCCGCAAGCCGCCTCAATAGGCGTGTGGCGGGGGGTGTTAGGACACCAGCCGCTTAAAGATAAAAAGGAAACGCTCTAATGAAATTACGCCTAGCATTTATTGAAGTCCCTTATTGTTCGGGGGAAAAACGAATTCCCATACCTATCCGTTCGGCAAAATATCTCTCTTAATTTATCGTTTCTATCGGACCTGGAAATATAGTGGGGTTCTAATATGATGTTCTCCGTGTCGCTCTGAAAGATATATATTCTCAATTGTTCAAGCAATCTAAGCCTAGCGCGCAGCCTCCGAGTCTCTAGCGGTTCCCAGCCTAATTCGTTTAACATCTGTGTAACGCTGTCAGTACGCCCGTAGCTGTTTTTGACGAATCGCGCAGCTTTCCTTTGTATTTTATTAAGTTCCCGGACTAAGTCTTTCTGCACCGGATCCCATATGCTCGCTGCATATTCAAGGTGTGGCCGGACGAGTGCGAAATAGCACCTCTCTTTTACTTCTTCATCCGAAAATCTTCCCACAATACGCTTGACGAATCCTAGCTTCTTCAGAGCTCTGCCACAAATATTTCTTATATGTGCTCCCCACGATAGGTCCGAAGTTATCGTAACTCCTAGATACTTCACTTCATCTGTCGCCTTTATGTTAACACCATCCACAGCATATACATGGGAATAGTTGGACGACTTCCGCAAGAAATGTACCGCCGTGCATTTGTACCGTCATGTATCACTTATACTAAATGGAACAGGTGGGTGATGATGGCGGGTAAAAATGGTTGGACGAGGGAGCAAAGCTAGGGGAATATTTTTAAAGGAAAGGGAAACGAAGTGGAAACTCATACGTAAATAATGCATTATAGTGTAGGGGTCTGAAGAAGAGAGCTACTTCGATTTTTGTAAATAACTTCGCTATGAATTCTCTAAATCGAGAGAAGTCCAATAGTCTCTGCGCGAAAAAACCTTGAACCTCTCTTGCTCGTAAGATCTATCTAATGTCCGCCTCCCACGCCGGTCATAATGTTACGACCTCTCCAGAGAAACCCCACAGTGGAGACGCTGTCTTAGCTTATGTTAATTGTGTGTGCTTTTATCGTTTAGTTGGAATTATTTTAAAATGAATCCTTTTTCTCGACAGCTTTGCTTCTTTGCATTTTTATCTTTTACATATAGTGGGCCTTCACAATTGCTCGCAGGAAGGGGTTAAGAATTTGTAGATCCGGCCCTACTTCAGGCCGTTCGTAACGGACAACTTAAGGCCCACAGCCAACTCGCAGGAATCGCTTGAGCTCATACACAGCCTGAGGCCAAACTTATGGCCGATGTTCAGACCATTTCAGTATCGGAATAGCTCTGCTGGTAATTTATGTGAAACAACAATTGAAATGAAACTAAGGGTAAAGCGTCAAAGACCAAAGTTGTTTTCGATCAGGGGAATGGGAAAAATAATTGTATCATGATGTTGAGAGGTGAAGTAGCTGGAAAAGTAGATGACTTTATGAACCGTGGTCGAACCTTTTTGAAAAATAGAATGGTAGATTAACAGATTAGTAGGCGTACGAATGCTGAAACGAAAGACGTAAGTAGCAGTGTCAATCCTATCTGTGTACTACAAGGATAATAAGGATGAACTACAGAACTGGTGATATCTGGAACATTTAGTTGAAATTTACACAATTCTTTCTCTTCTTAAAATGAAGTTATACATTTTTGATTCGGAAACCTGAGAGTTAGAGACAGAAATGCTATTTATTTTGAACTATCTTGGATAAAATATTTACTATTAGGATTTTACCTTCCATTGCCAAAGGTTTCTGTACTAGAGAAGAAAATATTTTATGGATTTTAGTGGCCATCAAGAGTTTTAATAATTTGAAGAGTGACTACAGTTCCTCAAACTACTTATTTTTTTCAATGATTTAATTATAATAGCTGTAGCATGTTAGAATAAAATTTAATGGTAGGCTTGGAACAATTGGACTTGTCTTGAAGGTCAGTATGTTAAAAAAAACCCAGAAAACATGCATATACCCAAGTATAAAATGTAATTACCAGCATGTCGCTCCAGGCATTTTATGTGTACAGAATAGGTTCCATACTTTGGCTTCAAGCGCACCGATATTACCACATCTAGCAATTCCATTATGTTGTTACAATTTTCTATTCCAACATGCTCCTCGGCAACATTAAACATCAGCACCAGAGGTAGAGACCCCTAAAAATAATGCAAACATTTTTAAAATTAGAAAGTATATCAATAAATACTAATTGAAATACAGGTCTGTGAGATAACCCTCAGCACCTCAATGGGATGCTCTTTTTTTCCGACGTATTTAACTCTAATCAGACCGACATGGGAAACGGTATCTTTAATGAACATTACAATGGACACGTGGCAGTGGGGTAAGTACAAGGGGGTGTCCTAAGGGGAAGGAAATTTGAATAGAGAATTAATTTGGATTAGAAATTTGACATTTCAATAAAAGTAGTGATGATGCCAACCTTGGTGTCCCTTTGTAAAGGCTAGCCTCACACTGAACAAACAACCTGGGGCCCCCGGCCCTAAGTTATTCAGTGTCGGTTTTAAGTCTAATTTTAAGTTAAGGGTTCAGTGTCTCTCCGTTTTCCACTAGCATTATTTCTTGGATCCTCCCCCAGATGAATTCATATTGTAGGTTTCAGCAGAGGGTGATGTGGTCGATAAATATGTACGTATACGTCTTTCAATTTCGACATTATGAATTCAAAGCAAAGGAAAATAATGATATGATTGCGTAATAAATCTCTTCACATTGGTGTACTGACATACATTCATGCTTATGACCATGCAAAATGAATTAAGGTTTCCCGGTTTCCAGTCGGGTGAGAGGTTCCATTTTTTCCCGACGTTTCGAGGTCCGACGCGGCCCTCATTATCAGGGATACTGATATGCGGATGCCTAAGGTGGTCCGCTATATATAGCTCCAGTTCTCATTCAAGTGTCCTCCGATTGGTTAGAATTTTGGCACCAAATTTCACTAATAGTTTGACTTCTTTCAGGATCGTCAGCCATGTCTTATGGAAAATCCGGAGTCAAGATTAAAATTATTTTTCTTCATCCGGATCTCATAAGCTTCCTTCGTCAGTCGGTCCCAGTAAGTGGAGGAACGGCACAACGACTTTGCTCCGTCGAAGTTGGTGTCATGGCTGCACGTGATGCTCTGCTACGGCTGATTTCTCTGGTTGTCGTCATATGCCGCCGCGCGCCGGCGCTTCTTGAAGCGCGTTCCCGCGGTTCGGCCAGTCTCCACGATGTAGGCTTCGCCGCACACACGGGGAAGGCAGTACTCTTCAAACCAATCGGGTCTATAGCTTGTACGACCATGTCTCAGATTTTGGCCACGTATTTGTGAAAGGTCGTGATATTTTCTCTCTTCAATATTCTGGAGGTACTCCCGGAGATTGCTGAGAGGACACTTTAATGAAAACCGGAGTCGTATATTGGGGATCGTGCATAAACTACGTTACCAACTTAGGGGGGGAGGGAGTCACCTAAAAACCTACGGCGGGTAACTAGGGGAGTGGGTTAACTCAAAGTAACGTGACTGTTACAATGCACCTGATTACGTTTCTTACTCGTCAACATCGCTTAATTTATTTGTCTTATTCCAACCTATCCCTAAAAATAAACTCACTCAACAATTGAGAAATATTTTTGAATTGAAAGTTTCATTTGTAAAGACAACGTTACAAGTCGGGGGGGGGGGGAGCAGGGGGAATACTACGGTTGTCAACGAAGGGGGGGGGGGAGAGGATAAAAAAATCACCTAAAACGGTAACGTAGTTTATGCACGACCCCTTGCCGAAAACCCTAGACATCCACATCAGCATCCCTGATGATGCTGGCCGTGTCGGGCCTCGAAACGTCGGGAAAAATAGAACCTCTCGACCGGTTGGAGACCTGAGAAACCTTAATTCAATAGATTAGCCGAGAAAGCACCAGATCATTCACAATGCAAAATGTTTTCTTGGAGTTTCCCTTGATGGAAATTTTGGGTAGTCAGACCAGTTTCTAGAATGTAATTCTCTTAAATGAGTGTGGAGATGTTGAGAAAGAAAAATTCAAGGATAATTGTGGAATAGAAAATTACGATTTAAATTACTTTGTCTTTAAATGCTAATTCAGGTTTTTACATTCAAAATTGAATAGTGTGCATATAGTTTTGAGCATCACAACACATTATCACAGCTGATCAGTTTCAAATAACATACTTAAATAAAAAACAACTTTATTCAGCCAAATACAATTACATGTGTGTACATACACTCGGCCCACTGGGCCGAGTCCCGTTGTTGCCAGGATACATTTTCATATGAGAACTGTCTATAATTTCAAATTTACGAATTGATATGGTATTATGTGGCCTTAATAATATTTTACGTGACATCATCACGTGAGAGGCCGCCCCACTGGGGTCAGATGCCTTTTGCAGCCGCCTCACTGAGGTAGAGACGCTGCATGGACTACCATTAGTCTGTCTCCTAACCTCCGACCTATCTGGCATGGGTGGCTCTACCAGGAGCATTGCTCCCGCCAGTACAGCTCTAGGGGTCATCGGAGCACTTAATCCTTTCCTAGGTTGTAGTCCTAGGGAAGAGAAAACGTGCTAAAAATAGTTTTTTTAATGCAAAAAATGAATCCCCGAAAAAAGAGCTGCCCGGGGAGGACCAACAATTCCGTCCGCCTATATATGTCACTGGGCCTACGGTACTTGTTGTGCAAAAAAGTAAGCCCAACAGTGACTTTAATTTGCATTCCAGATTTCCCAAGGAGATCTAGGAGAGCCTATTACCCGGGTTCGGGTTTACCGGGATGGGGATCAACTGGGATGACCCAAAATGGCTAATCTCGCAAAACTAATATCCGATTTTTCATTACGTGCTCTCGAGTTTTAACACTTGTAAAATAAAAATACCTGAACCGGTGTTTTTGGAATTGGAACTAGCATTTAGCTTGTTCTTTTTCCGTTTATTGGTTGAAAAACTTAAGTTCGTTCTATTGCGGTGGAATTAGAAATACTGTCCTTTTCACTACGCTTATTCACCTGTTTGTTTGTCTGGATGGAATCTTGTAATCGATATCTAACCCACTTTACCATGTTCAATCGAGCTGAAATTTGGCACACTTACCTACTCTCGATGATTACAATACATGCATCAGTCATTAGATTCACTAATTACCAAGTTAATCTACTAAAATTAAATGGTTTTGATTTTATATTTCTTTATCCTAACATGACGCAACCCGCATCACAACCCCCCCCCCCCCCCTCATTGTACTCTCAGCCTGCGCTTTCGCAATTCATTTGCTTACGATCAGTAGCAGTGTCACCATTAACTTCACCCACTTATTTGTCGTTTGTCTAGATGGAATCTTGTAATCGAAATCCAACCCCTTTTCCCAATATTCAATCGAGCTTAAATTCGGCATTCTCGGTGACAATATATCAATCAGTCATTACATTCACTAATTACAAAGTTAATCCACTAAAATGAAATGTTTTGCATTTAAATTAAAAAAAAGTATTTTGCCAATAGATGGTGCTAGTAGAAGCTAGCATTTATAGCAAGGAGGTTGGAATATACTAAGTACATTCCAACCTCCTTGATTTATATTGAGAAGAAATGCTAAGAATTTAAATTTCACAGAACTTTTGCACAAGTAATATAAAGACTAGAAGTTACAAAATAATAATATGTAAAAAATACTTTTTTTAAAAACCACGCTCTTAAGTGTACTATAAAGTAAAAAATAATTTATTCATCACTCGGAAAATAAAAGCGTGGGTGGTTTATCTTAATCAACATCCAACCTCTGTCATAAATATAAATACCTATTCCTCAAGCGCATTCCACCTTTTATTAGGAGAGTGATGAAAACATTACTTTTTAATTTTTGGTACACTTAAGTATAAGCGTGCTTTTTTAATAAGTATTTTTTACATATTATTTTCGCTTCTCTCCGCCGTAGTGAAAATTTGGGCCGTTGGGGGATATCTTCCTCCTGTAGTCACATGACATCAATTCTCTGAATTTTTTCATCTCATCCCTTAATGCCTCTTTCACTTCCAACTTTTCCAAACAGCTCACAGTATTTCCCCCCTTCTTGAATGAAAGACATTTACACACAATTTGGAATGGGCAGAAATTCATTTGTATCTAATTTTAAATTAGCCATAACATTTTACTAGGTCTATTTTAACTCTGAAGACTTACCAGAAGTCTCTGTCTTGCCAGATACACATTATGGATGCTGCCACTTATTGTGACAGTACTTTTTTTGAGTGGTGGAAGATTGGGGTCCATTGCATCAGGAAAAATAATTATTGTTGATGTCTGCATCATGATTTCCTTTAAGTTGCAACTATTAACACCCCTAACCATTGAGTGATGTTGCGGTGATATTTCCATTGTCATTTGCACTGGCACTTCTCCCTAAAAATGAACAAGGAGCAAGTAAATTATGTATATGTCACTTATTACAGCATCAAAGGATTGATGATAGCAAACCTCAGCCCTAATATTTGTTTAATGACAGGAAAGATAGACTTCTTATGATAAATGTTTGATATTTATGAATGTAAGTCAGGGGTTCAGAATGACTTTGGCTTGGGGATAACACCCCCTCTAAACTCTAGGGAAGTAATGGAAGGTTAAAAATGTGTAAATAATATTTAAAGAGTTCTTTCTTTTAATGTTGACAACCCACTTTTTGTTTTAATCTACCCTATTTATGTTAATGACTGGCGATAGACCTGTGTATTAATAATTAGTTCTCGATACTCTCAGGCGTTACTTTGTAAAATTCCATTTTGATAGAATCAAAACAAACTTTGTAAATTTTACAATCAATTTTATTCACTACGACCGGTTTCGACGCATAGGACCTGAAGATGTCGCCTATGCGTCGAAACCGGTCGTAGTGAATAAAATTGATTGTAAAATTTACAAAGTTTGTTTTGATTCTATCAATAATTAGTTCATTCTAACAGTATGCCTTAGGGGAGGCATTGGAATGAAGTAATATCTAACAAGTCTTGAAAAATAGGGGAGACAATGATGACATAATCAATAAGAGTCCCATAGCCCTCATCTCCCAATTTATCAAAGTATGTATTAGAATTACCAAACCATATTCCACATAGCCTCACTCCGTATATATTGAAATTCCAGACAAGAATTAGCTACAGGTGACTGGAACAGGATGTGAAAGAATATCTGGACGAAACAAATTTGGCTTAAGGAAAAGTGTCATGTATCCATTTCAACTATTTTTCTGCTTCAGCTTCAGGCATTTTCATGATGGCCCAACCACCTTAGATGGATTGAAGTGAGGAGGGTGCCAGGAGGAGTGGGTACTCTTGCTAGAAATTGTCAAATGTGCTTTGGCACGGACAGGGTAAGGGAGGGAGTGAGAAAGAAAGGCACCTGCCTCTGGTTGGGTCGAGTGAAAGGATGGCCAAGATCTCAGCACTATGCATGGCCACGACTCGTGGTAGTGATAACCTTGGCCTAACAGCGCACAAGAGCGTGAAGTAAACACCACCAAGGTTTGAGGGCAACTGAAATTTCCTCGAAAAATTCTTGGGCTTAGGCTGGTGATTGGGATGATGAAGTACACGATGGCCGTTGAAATGTTGACAGACATAAAAGAGTTTGACGTGGTGGAGAGCCTGAGAAGAGTTGATCATCAGCAAATACCAATGAAGTATCAGATTGCTCATACATATATGAAATTGATCATGGCATGAGAGAAGCAATTTTAGTTGTGAGGCATCTTAGCCCTTTTGTTGCAGTCAACCTGCGGAGACTTCCCGGCCCCTGCGCAGTGAAAAAGTGAATGGTGGGCAAGAATGACCTTGCCAATGGAATGTAGGAGCTACGTTCACACCAGTTCACTAGGCGGTCGTAGCTCCTACATTCACAGTGGCGAAAGGGTTAAAGAGAAAATAATGCAAAACAACCAGCTTATGTGAACTGAATTCATTTACCTGGAGGAAGCATTTGATGATATGGATTAGAAAGGAATGCTAGCCACACTAAAGATCATAGGAGTGCAATTTAATGACAGAAGAATAATATGCAGGCTACATGAATAACAGTTGGCAGCGATTATAGGCAGCTGCCGTGAGTAAGATGAAAAGGTTAAAAAAAAAAATTATGGCAAGAGTGTGGCTTATAACACACAATCTTTAATATTTACATTGAAAGGGCAAAAAATGAAAAAAAAAATAATAAATAAAATAGAATTAGTACATACATGCATTGGGAAACTATCAGCATACTACACTTTGCTATCAACATTCCAACTTTAGCAGAAATTGAGGAGGATCTTACAAGAATGTTGAACTCCATTAATAAAACTGAAGAATTAATAGGTGAAGGTAAAAATCAAGAAAACTAAAAACTTATGTGCAGAATAAATCAGGAAGAAAAAGTCACTGTCAAACTTGGTCAGTCACAACTGGAGCAGTTGGAAGAATTTTGCCAGATAGGAAGTAGGATCACCAGTGATAGAAGTAGCGAGAAAGATACTGCATATTCTAGATTATATATTCTATGGTGGAATATGTGCAGTTTAACATTTTCTACTCATAACATGCTCTGAGCAAACACTACCCAAATGGATTGGATACCCCTACAATTTTAGCTGAAATATTTTAATTAATAACTAATGAAAAAATTTACTTAAATCTTAATATTGTCCTAAGTATGTATTTTGAACAAACCCACTCTTAACATCAAAGTTATGATCTAAAAAGGTTTTGACCAATGCGTCCTGAAGACTATAACCAGCACTACCAGTGATAATTTGAATTAATGGCAGACTCAAGTACTACCTTCAGCCCAGTTAACTTGTTGTATCAACCCATTGATACTTAAACATGCTCACTTACTTCTGAAGAATGACAGAGCTTCTGAATGAGAACTCTTGTTGCTGTTTCAGTTTTTACCAGTTCTTCCTCGGATCCTTTCACAAGAATGACATCAGAAAAAAGTTTTGGACCTTTTCTCAAAACTACGTGAACATTGTACCTTTCCTGAACCATCTCAATGATTTGGGACACTGATGGAGATGATTCGTCCACTGGACTCATAGCAGGCAACTCAAAGGCAAATTTTACTGGAGCCAGCATCTGAAAAATGTGATTTCAATTAAAAATATGATACAGGCAGTCCCTGAGTTACGTAAGCCTCGAATTACATAAATCCATACTTATTTTGAGAGCACGGACTCAGTTATGGAGAAATTTTTGACTTAAGTATCATGATTTCCGTAAATTTTGACTTATGCTGCTGCTAGTGTCAGAACACATCTATTACGTAACTTGGGGACTGCCTGTAATGGATTTTGCCAAAATGAAGTCCATTACAATCAATAATTTACCCTATGGTAAACATAACCAAAAATTCAAAGAATGGATCCTGAAACAATGTACACGCAGTCCCAGTTTTTTTTTGACATTGTGTTTTCTGTCATCTCGGTCAGGTGAAATATAACACCACTATTCTATCATTCTGTTGCCTTAATCCACTTTTTTGCCACAGTGGTGTTTTTGCCTGTCTGTTTTTTGAGTTCCCAATCATGTTTACAGGGTAGAGTTAAGTGCTGATTAATCATTTTTAACAAAAAGGTCAACAAAATGATGAAGAAAGGGACAGAGATACATGTTTAAATTTGATGGAATGCATATGGGATTTAGTGTTCCACTTTTCGTCGGAATTTTTGAGAATGTAACGTGACGAAAAAGTGGGGACTGCCTGTATTAGACATGGATATAAATACAAGAATGCTTGTAGGTATTGATTTTTGTAATTTATTTTAACTAGATTTAAAATACATACTTAAACTTACTCTCAGTTGCTGGCGTGCCTTCTCAACCCCAACGATATTCCCTGAAATGGACACCTGATTACTCTTTTCATGAGGGTTACTCCGATTAGAATCGGGGAAATGTATATGGCATCCTGTCTCTTCCATCACTTGTCGAATTGTCTCCCCTCCTCTCCCAATTATATGAGAATGATCTGTATAGCATATATCCATTTTCATAATTACCTGGAATCTCTGGAATAATGTAATGTTCATACAAGGCGATAATTAGTTCATTGGTATTTGAAAATTTCACCATCATTGATATTGCACATATTATGTGGTACACAGTCACGTGAAGGGGTGCTAAGATGTACACCAAAGAAAGTGAAATTCGTCATGAAAAAATCAGTTGACTTGACCGGGACTCAAACCAGGATCTCCCAATTGCTGGTCAGGTGTGTTAGCTAGTTACACCACCAAGCAATCTTAATTCAAGGTGAATTTCAACGGAGTTTATGTGAACAAATTGTTCTAGTATTTGATGTACGTGTTACCAGTCATGTATTGGAATTGTTATTATATATTTTTTGGCCTGGTTTTAAGGAAGGCATGGTGTAGCCAAGGTGATTTTCCTCTTTGTAGTTGAGAGAGCCATTTAAAGTGAAGAAATAAATTCTTGTTTTAGCGGCAAGGAAAGGCATGAATCAAAGATTATGTAAAAATTAATTGATGCATTGCTTATTGCCTACATATTTTCATTTTTAGGTTTAAAAATATAAGTTAAGAAAGTCAAACAAGGTGGATTCCACCAAATACAGGTTTCACTGTCCGTATGTATTTTCTGAGGACTTAATCTTTTTAGTATTTTATTGTCATGATTCAGATCAACAGTAGGTCTTGTTTTATCTATTAATATTATTTTCCCAGCTAATTTTTGTACATGTCAATTCTGCTTAAAAACATGATAGGAGTAGTAGCACAACCAAAATGGACTGGCATATGTTTAGTCAGCTGGCAGAGAGGTCTTAATTTGATTGCTGTGAGGTAGGTACCTATTTATATCTATGAGTTGAATTCACTGCAGGTTTATCTTCTTTTACTGGAAATATTATTGGGACCATGACATTTTTCCAATTAAGGCAGTTTTCCCATTAATTCATGTTAAAAATTTTAAAGAAAGACATTAGAAGTCCATGATTTTATGTCCAGAAGATGTGATGCCTAAATGCATCTATGATTTTTACATTTAATTCATAATATTTAATGAAATAGTATAGTGTTACATTATTGTGCATGAAGTTTTTTCATTTCAATAGAATAATATAGGTAAGTTTTTACAGACTGCAGTTCATAATATGTACTCTGACTTTTACATCTGTTTCTCCTTTCTTTTCTGTATTAATAATACAAGCTTCTAAATGCAAGCTTGTAAATTTCCCCTCTATGTGTTTAAGAGAACATTTTCCATGGCTATTGTTTATGGAGTTATGCTAACTCAGGTTCATATGTATAGGAATCATAGGAATTGATCCCATTTCTGTGTTTGACTGTTGCCATTTAATATTTGGTAACAATGGATGAAAACCTTGTATCCCCTGATGGGATCAAAACTTTTTCCCAAATAAGAAGGGTTTTCACTTAACTCAGGTTCCACCTAATACAGGTTCCATTGCATTTGAATGCAATTCATGTCATAGATTTTCATCAGTTATCAAAGTAAGATATTAGCTATTTTATTGAATTACTTTTGGTTCCAGTAGAGACAGCACTCTTTTTTTAGCATCCTTCACATTACTCTGACTCCCATGAATTCGTATGTATGGATCTGTCAAGGAAAAGGACAAGTATTGCACATAAATAATTATTTGTATTAAATAATATTGCAATTTTTTAAATGTTGGTTGAAACTATTTATTTCAATAAAAAAGTATCTCCAATACATAGCCTACTATATGAATTTCTTTTTAACCACGCCAACCACTACATGACACCCAATAGATGTTCATTTGGAATCCAAATATCCAGTTTCCCTTTAGGCCAGTGATTCCCTACCTTAGGGATGCATACTCTTTAAGTGATACATTTTCAGGGGTTTAAGGGTTCAACCTCTGAAAATGTACCGCTTAGAGAATTTTCAAAATGACATCCTTCCATGATGTGAACATTTTATATTCCTTTGTGCTAAACATTACACAAGGAGAGCTCAGTTGTGAAATATACCCACAAGTTGGTAATAAGTTTCAATTAATTAAACCCTGAATACATTTAGAACTAAAATTACCATTACCTTTCCTGGTCTTAGCACCTATTTTAAGCCGACGTGGCCAGTCAATCATCGTCTTCGTTTCTTCCATTATCTGGAAAAAGTATAAAAATAATGCCAAAAAAACTAAGCCTGCTGTCATGGCTTGTAAAAAAAGCTGTGCGATAAATGAAAAAACATGCTGGTACTACAGTCAATGTGGAATATTTGACAATTTGACCAAGGGATAGATTTCTCAAGTTCCCTCTGAAGACCTTACCAATTCAAAGAACCCTTCAGCATGTTCACCAAAATCATGATGCCCTGCAATAAAAAATATTCCTTCATAAGTTTGAAAGAAACCAATTCTATGTGTGCCTATATTAATACATTTAACTATGTACATAGTATGATGTGAACTCATATCATCAAACTCATATCAAGGCAATGAACTCTTAAAAGTAATTCTAAGCTATTTTATGTTTTAAGGGTAAAGTTTCTGGTAAAGGGTAAAGTCTGTCCACCATTGTAGTCTATTTCGAGATTTTAGAGCTAGACATAATAGTGTACAAGAATTTATTTTGATGAAAAGAAGTTCATTGCTTTATCCTTTAAAGACAAAAATTTTAAAAAATTGGTATGTACCCACTTCATAAATCTAGAAAGGGAAGTAGAAATACTGCTATTTTTTAACGAGATTTGATAGTAATGGAAACTTTTCCCTCCATCTCTAGCTTCTGGAAATCTGGTGTTCATATCAGGGTGAGAGCAATAAGGGGCTTATATTCCCTATTCAAGTCTCATCAACAAGAACTAAGTAAAACAAAGGCTGGAGTAAACATTTTTTTGGGGCACCATTAGATATTCCCTCCCATTAGTGAGCATTCCATCCCCCCAAGGGTATGAGCAGAGAGTGGGTTAAAGTTTATTACACACTTACTGCAAAAGATAACCTAAATCCAAACCAAAACCAAATAATAAGCAAAAGATGAAGAATTGCTTCACACGACAATATCCTTTTAATGTATGCTTCCTCTCAAGTAATTACCACAGTGATGTCAGAAGAGGAGGGAGAGGATATGAATTCTCTCATAGTGAACTTTCGATTGAAAGCAGATTAGCATTTTCCATTTTCATGAAATAGTCGTGAAGATGCAAAAGTAAAAAAAATATATGCTGTGGTGAGCAGCTGAGCATACGCCATTGCTCAATTGCTGCTACTTCTCAGTTATTTTTACCACGCTTATTATAACTTGCCATGTTTGTTTGTTTTTTGTCTAGATGGAATCTTGTAATCGAAATCTAACCCACTTCCCAACGTTCAATCGAACTGAAATTTGGCACACCTTCTTACTCTCGATGGCAATACACGAATCGGTCATCAAATTCACTAATTACTAAGTTAACCTACTCAAATTAAATGGTTTTTTACATTTTGTGCTGCGGGTTGCGTAATATGGCCCCTTTTTGTGTTGCTGGTTGCGTCGCTTTGGAGGTAGTGTGAAAGTGTGACTCGTAGCACGTAAATTAGGTGGCGTGGTTTGAGGCCCTCTGGCTCTCAGATGCGTCCATTTCCTGCCACTGAATCCTTTACGGAAGAACTTGGAGCTTTCCTTCCCGCCGCCTACGGCCGCCGTTGTCGCTGGTGGAAGTTAGCATTTATAGTGAGAAGAAATGCTAATAATTTAAATTTCAAAAAACCGTTGTACAATTAATATAAAGACTAAAAAGTACAAAATAATAATATGAAAAAAATACTTTTTAACAAACCACGGCTATATTAAAGTGCACTAAAAAGTAAAAAATAATTTTTTCATCATTCGGAAAATAGAAATGTGGGCGCTTTTTCTTAATCAACATCCAACATCTGTCATTTATATTCCATCAATATCTATTCCACAAGGTGGGCGCTTTATACAAGCGTGGTTTTTTTTATAAGCATTTTTTTCACCTAATATAATTATCTTCCGAGACTTCTTACCGGAGAGTTGGGCCTGAATTGAATGAATACCAATGGCAGCACAAATGGCTCCGAGATAAAAGGGGGGGGATGATGAAGAAATGTGCATGAGAGGGAAAGAATGATAACCATAGAATTTCGAAATACATTAAAGCATATGAATTGTACGTTGAGGGTGAGGTAAAAATTAAGACATCACTGTCGCTATTTCATTGAAATTACACAATATTTGTTTTTACATGCTTATAATTAGCATGTTCAAATGAAGAAAAAACGATTTGCCAGAATTGCCATTTCACATGATGCAATATATATTAGAAAAATAATTTCTGAAAAATATGCATTATTTACTAGTGGCTGTAATGTAAATATTCTTAAACCGAACCTAGTACTTTTTACGATGCATTATTTCTGATACTCCAAATGTCTTTTAAATAATACTTAATCATTAGGATTTCCCTAATTGAAACAACTTTCAACTCATTTCATCAGAGAGAGAGAGTAAAAAAAAGGATCGCTTTAAGTCTTCCACGCGTACAATAACTGCAGTAAAAATATCACAACTTTTTTTTAGCATGTCAAAATTGAGGATAATCCAAAGCCAATTGGAGGAGGTTCCAGGTTGCAAGAGCAACTACCTTTCCACAGAGGACGAGGGGTACGTTATTTTGTTCTATTTTCTTGAAGGCGAACACAGTAGACAACAGTGGCTGAATAATATTCCAAGAAAGGACTGGGATCCTTCTTCAAGCACAGCAGTTTGCATTGTGCATTTTGCAGAGCTGGATATCCTCCCAATGTGCAACTTACATGGATAAGAACGGTGAACTATAAGGTTTTCTGTGAGATCGCCCAAAGTTGTCCCCTGTGTGCTGCTCCCAAAAATAAAGTGGAGGTTGAGCGTAAGAGAAGGGCCCCAAAGTGTGCCTTTGTGAACCGAATCATGTGTTTAAAGCAAGTGTGAGTGAATACATTAGGGGCCGCGGTGCATCCCGGACCTTGATGCGGAATAAAGAGGGGATGAAGAGGGGATAAAGAGGAAATAAATAGGAAATAATCCCGGATACAATACGGAAAATTATGGTCATAAGGTGTTCCATATCCCCCAGACCCCTGGAAAGTAGCAATCCGCCCCCAAAACAACGATCTTAATCCACCACTGCCGGGTTGACCCCCCCCCCCCCCCGTAAAAACGCGATAGTGAAGTGTTTCCGTCTGGATATAACATCTAGAGAGGTGGTCACCTAACAGGGCCGGCGGCAGAGTGTTCGCACCAGTCCAATCACATTTCAATAGCACCGCATACATATTCAACGATAATAGATTGAAGAGCGTCTGGTACACCAATAAAGAACGGAACATAAAAAACATACGCGTTTGTTCATTTCACGGACTATCCGCTGCTAGCAAAGAAGATCTAGGCCAACTAAAAGCTCAAATATCGACATTCACCTCAAGAAACACCAATTGAATAATAATTATCGGCGGGGATTTAAATATTACGTGTATAAACTGGGACACTTAGTGCAGAATATAGAGCGAGACACCAAGACACTAGCGAGGCGTTTTCAAACCGCTCTCTTACCCAAGTAGTCAAGAAACCCACGAGAGGAAACTAAGTATTAGGCCTCTTAGCTATCAGTCACCCTGCGATAATGAAATGCCGATATCCTCGAATGCGTAAATGGTCATAGGGAGATTTCGCGAACTTTTAAATAAACAGAGGAGTCCATAGTAAAAGAAAAATGAAAAGTTTACATATTAGAAAAGTGTGATTTCTCAAAATTCGGACTGGCAATAAAAGTTTGACTCGCAGAATTTTCAGCCAGTACTAAAGGCAAAAACACCGAGGGGACATGGAGGTACTTCTTGGAATTTCTACGCAAATGAATCCATGAATTTATTCCAATACAATTGAAGCATTAGAGCAAAGAACCTCGATGGTACAATGACGAAGTAAGACGGGAACTCAGGAGGCAGAGTAATACTTAAAAACACCACCAAATATGGTGACAAAACGACTGAACTCAATGCTAATGAAAACTACATTATTTTACCGCTCAAAGCCAAAGAAAACAATGCGTATTTCTCTACGAAACTTCAAGATAAAATTATAGGAGAATTATTAGATGAAAACCCTATATCATTTTGGTATCAAGAGAACTTTAGGGTAAACGTTCACCTGTAGTCTTTGACGGGCGAAATTGGAAAAGTAGTAACTCACAGTAACGGCTCTCACAGTAACTCATTAAAATACTTATTTGAAAGTGTATACACTATGGACGACCCCACGCATGACGGAGACATCCCTGTCATTAGTGAACCGATGGGTGACATAATTATACCGCGGGATGGTATAGTACAACAACTACGCTCCATTGAATACAACAGGCCCCCAGGTCCAGAAGAGATACGTGGACACGTGCTCAAGGAGTTGGCCCCACACATCGTCTCATTTCTATAAATCATATATAACAAGTTATTATCCGAAGTTAAAGTACCACAATACTGGAAAATAGCCCATGTCACTCCAATTTAAAAAAAGGAAGCAAACAAGAGCCAGAAAACTACCGGCTTATATCGTTAACATCTCTATCTAGCAAGATTCTCGAGCACATAATTATTAGTAACACCATGACCTCCCTGGATAATGAAAACTTCTTCCACTGCAGTCAGCACGGCTTTCGGGAGATCAGACCTTGCCAAACCCAGCTTATAGTCCTTCCTCCATGATATTTTAAAATCAGGCGAAGCAAAAAAGGAAGTTGACGCGTAATTCCTGGATTTCAAGAAAGAATTTGACAAGGCTTCCTCTCAAAACACTAATATTCTAATTAAAATCATGTGGGGTAAACGAAAACATGGCGAATCGGATACGTGATTTTCTTACTGACCGCAAACAAAAAAGTAGTAATCGACTGCGTTAGTTTGAAATTGGTCAGAAAAAAATTCGACGCCCTTCAAGGAAACGTGATCGGCCCTTGCACAAATATTTAAAAAAACGACTTAACTCGAGTGCATAGCAATATTAGATTGTTTTCAGACGATGCCATCATCTACCAAGAAATTGGTGCAAATGCTAACTTAGAAAGCTCTCTCATCAGACCTCAACAAGGTTACCTCGTGGTGTCTTGAGTGGGGACTTAAACTTAATCTAATTAAATACACTGCAGTACTCTTCTTGCGAAATAAACCATACCAACGCTACATCTGTAAAGTTGGAGAAGTTAATGCAAAGGAGCCAGATGAAGTGCATACATGGGAATCGCATTGACTTGAATGCGATGCATTAAAGAAACTAGGATTTATCAAGCAAATCGTAGGAAGATTTTCTGATGAAAAAGTGGAAGAAAGATGATATTTTGCCCTGGATAGGCCAAATACCGAATACGCCGCGAGCATTTTGGACCCATCACGAAAAGATTTAATTCGCAAAATAAATGAAATACAAAGTATAGCCGCAGCTTTGTCCAAAACTGCTGTGAGCAAGCAGAAAGTGTCACACAGCTGATGGAGGGATTAGGTTGGGAACTGTTAGAGAGACTCGGAGGCTAAATGCTAGGCTTAGATTACTTGAAAAACTTTGAACATATGAGTTTCAATACAACACGGGGGATGTTATTTTATATCCGAAATATATATTTATTTTTTCCATTATTCATAAAGTGGCCAAGATTCATACGAATTCTATATATTTAGTTTAATAGGAACACGTGCGGCTTGTTTTGTGGTAGTGATTTTATATTTGCAGTTGTACCTGTTTACTGCGAATTTTTGCAGATAATTTTATATCTGTAGGTACACTTGTTCTGGTGCACTCTATTAATTTTTTTTGAATTTATTAATTTAATTTATTGATCGACTTACATTTTAATACATATTAATGCCATTTACAAAACACTTTAGGCCCCGCTAAGTCTCAAGGACTTGTCAGCGGGTTCCATTTATTGGTATTGCTTATTTTTTGGTAAAAGATTGAGATTATTTCAAAAGAGATTAAATAGAAGTTGATCAAAACAGGGAAAAATTTTAGTATTTTTATATGAAAACACTAGGAAATATTTTAACATGGATATTAAAATAATAATCGTTATTTGAAATAGAAATTTTGACCGGAGCCGGGGCTACGAAATAAACTGTAGCTGGAGCGAGCCGGAGCCGCTCCCTAAGACGTCGGCTCCATACGTCGTCGACGTAGCTATGAATTAAACAATCCTCGAGACAGTGCAAAGAATTGTTCGTGATAACTAACCTTGGAGCTAACTTTCTATCTCAAGTGGGACTTCCTGATGTTAATATGGCCATAATAGATTTTGCTAAGGCTTTAATCTTCAAACAAGAGTTGACATTTTTCCCGATGACATCAATCCTAATACCATGAGCTGCGTAAAGAAGTGCTTATGTTATCAGCTCCCTATTTAGTCATCATCGTTCTACATGATTTGGATTGCGTAGTTTTAGACTAAATTAGGTCGTTTGAAAATATAACTGCGATCTCCAAAGGCATATCTAGTGATTAATATTTCAAGAGGCTGAAGATTACTGGCCGTGACCTTCCGATTCGTGGAGAGCCTGTTGGGCCAACCAAAGGCCACGAGTTTGAAAGCCACCTTTCTCGTTGATGGAATCTTTGTCCTAGATTAGTGTAATTATGTGCTGTAGCGCGATTTATCCTATGCGGATGTTACGAAACAATGGCTACCATTTACGGTAAGATTTTCCTTTTATTTCCAAAATAGTATTAAAAATATATTATAACAATTATTACCTTAATTGAGGACGAAAATAAAATTATATATAATTTATTCAACTAATCGTCGTGAACTTCAACTGTCTTGAAAGTTTATGAAAACTATAGGCAGTTGATGGACTGAACCCATGAATGACGTCCTTCGATTGTTTAAGGCAGAACCTCTATTACTATTACCTCCAATAACATGACCCAATGTTTTCATACATTGCACAGAGCTCAATCTTTCGTCGATCAGTGAAAATATATTGGGGTAATCGTCCAATTAGCGCCGGTTAAAGTATTTGCAAATCCTAATTTTCAGAATAAATTCGACAGTCTCTGGCGTTATATGGTGGAACAGCATTTTAGTACTTAAAATAAAACTGCAGTAATTGCACTGTCCACTTAAATTTTAATGTAAAAATTTACATTAAAGTTTATGTGGACAGTACAATTACTGCAGTATTATTTTAAGTACTAATTTTCAGCCTTATATTACATTGCCCTTGTGGTGGAATGATGGCGTCCTTCCATTTTATATTTTCTTTCTGGGAGCGTGGTGGCCTAGTGGGTAGAGCGCTTGGCTACTGATCGAAGGGTCCCGGGTTCAAATCCAGGTGAAGCCTTTGAACGCCCCCGAGTGCGATGTTTTCCCGGGAAAGGAACTGGACCCCCTACCCTGTTTGTGTGAAATTCACACGCCTGTGGCTTAGTCCGGGTTGAGCTCTACCATCAACTATCCACCTTCGGGTTAAATCAGTGAGTGAGTTCTGGATATATGCCCCTCTCACAAACTATATCTCAAGAACTAATAGGTCGTCTCTAAATACTCGAAGCATGAAGTATATTTCTTTCAGGGTACCTCATCGGTCATATAATATCAAGATTTACGATTGAAAATCGATGAGCAGATGAACATTTTGGTCCGTGGCTACCATAATGAAACTAGTTTGACAGCACTGTTTGGGGAGTTACAAAAAAACCTGTTTACTCGTCGATGCATAACGTCTGGAGTGCACAGGTTTCATGTTGCTTCGCATGCCACTAAGTAATAAGGATTACTTGAGGAAAACATTGAGACACTCAAATTTTATACAACGTGTGAGCAATCATAATCGGGATATCAAAGGTCCCAAAACGTAACTGAAATATTGCTCTTTACTTCACAAAGACGCTTTTTTTTTGCTATTAACGAGAATTGATGTGTTATGCAAAAGACAATTTCAAACGCTTTAATTTCAATCACGATTAGTCAATATTTTTGTCCAACAAATGATTCTTTTTTCTTATGAATTCATTTTTCAACATATTTTTCATTCACGGCGTAGTTTTGAATGTCATGTCACGTATTACGTAGTTATTATAAGAAAAATTATGAAATATAAATGAAGTACACCTACTATTCGTAAAATAAATAATCCATAGGAATATAAATAATCGAAACAGCTTCTTGATGGATTTGTTACTCATTTTCTCCGATAGAAATGATTTGCTCCTTTAAAAGAAGTTCATTCAATTGTTCTCAAAAACAAGTCAAGAATTCCGCTGTTCACATTTATGGCATCATTGAATCACACTTCAAGCATATCAGCAGCTTAGCCAAAAGGTTTGCGTGTACGGTTCAGCATCCTTCCACTCCCGAAGGTTAGATTTGAAACTAATGTTTAAACCACACTGCGCAGGATAGTGCTTGTCTAGCAATTAGCCTAATTTATCTACGAAATTGCCCTTGGAGTTGATAAGCCATATTTCTAGCCCTCAAATGGAATTTTCTATGAAAAATGGGCAAATCACATTGCACAGAAGAACTGAGCTAATATTTATTGCGAATTAATATGATAATTCAAGCACAATTTGGAAAAAATGCACGAGGAAAATCGTCTGGACAAGGAATGGAACCACGGACCTTTATCTTGCTAGGCCATTGCTCCTATCATCTGGCTACTCAGTCTATGCGTGTATGCCACATACCACCTTGCTAAAATTACGATATAAAAAGAATAAAAAATGCTATGAACCAAAACGGAAATTGAGTAGTTTAAAAATAATATCAGTAGGCAACGAGGCTCAACGAAGCAGCGAAAAAAGCAGAGGAGTTTCAAGTAGAATGGTAAAAGCTCATGGTGTTAGTTACTCTGAATGTATATGTTTACAGTAGAGTCAAGCTTATTGTTAGCTTAAAAATTTTCGATGCTCTCAAGAGACCTTGTGTCAATATGAAAGGTCATTTAATTCCGCTGAATTAGTGAATGTCGAAGAAACTGTTCTATCGTTCACAGGTATTGAATATTGGAAAATTAGTTGAACATAATATCAACATAATTTTGGGATATATATTCTATTCATGACCAACTTTATTTACTTCATGAAAGCAGTACTTCGAATCGCTAATTCGACCTCAATGGAAGTTGTTGACATCTTCTCATATAGGTAGGGGGAAGTCAAAAACATATGGAGCTGGAAAGTCAAATGCGGCCAACAGCCTCCCTGACCCGTAATTGTAGAGTTAAATGTTAGAAATCCGTATCACTGCGATACCCCGAAGTTACTCCCCTCACTCTTCCACTCCGGCTGGCTGGAGAAAAGCCGACGAATTATGATCCGGCCGTGCCTTGGGAAGAAGAGCCTTCGTGAGCCGGCCGCAATAAGATCGCAGCGCGTGGGGTAGCCGAGGTGCCTGCCAGCCGGCGCAGGGGCGGCGGCGGCCGGAAATGGACTGGTGTGCGAGGAGAACGGAGCCCAGCCGAGGAATAGGTGTAGCTTTGTTTTGAGCTGTGTCGGTCACCAAAATACAATACATGAGTGGTCACCAAATAAGACACACTTTTGTACTGAAGATAAGAAAAAGGAAGAGTGACTTTTGTGGAAGACTTTCATATTAAAAAACAAAGATGGTGCACCGTAAATTAATCAAAATACATTGGGCACTCGTGATATGTTTCTTCAAGCGAGTATACAACCCTGGATGACCCAAAGAATTTCATGAAGGATGCGATTACTTCAAAACGTAATTGCACCGCAAATTTGGCATATAATGGACTCCCTGTAATAGGCTCCCTGAATTGAGGCGAGAAATGTGAATATAAATGAACGATTATGCTGATTCATATTTTGAAATACAATTTATTTTTAAAACTTTTACGATACCCATTTTATAAGATTATTCTTAATTGTTAACATACTTCCCCAATTTATAATAAATATGGTATTTACCTATTATTATATTTTATACTGGTACTTTAAATGTATCCTAGCAGCGTACGCGAAGAAAACAATGCAACACTAAAAAATAAGAGCACAGAAATATCAACGTGCACGTCCTCCTTTCACAACATGTAACAGGAGGTTATGAGTGGGTTTGGGATTAGCCATGAAGGTAGGATTGCACTTGGATCTGTGGTGAGCATTGAATCTTATGTTCTTAGAGTAGAAGAAAAAGGTTGGTTCTGAGAAAGGATTATTTTGTCATGTACTGTGAAATGGGAAAAGGTGTGGCGTATATCTCCATTTTTCAACGCCGCACTCCATCGATTAGTTTTCCGATGCTCTGCCCGTCATTCATTATACGAATTTGTATGCAAGGCTGCCAAATAAACCTAATAGTAAGGAGACGAATGATTTGCACTAAGTGAACTGAAAGTCTTTGTAGACTGCCCAAACGAATCTTTTCTTCAGGTTTATAATCGCTCATTCCCAAGAAACTTACGTTAAACTGTCGTTGAATCCCGGAACTTTCAACAGTGGACTAGCACCCTAGGAAACCATCAGTGGACAGTGAAAGGGACAGCGAAGCTAATGGGAAATCGCAGCGGGTGGGGGTTTTCAAGTAGATGTTAGTCATCCAGGTGAATTCTTCACGGGATTTCCACCGGATCAGGTGTTTGGCTACTGCCGAAGTTTCAATGACACTGTCAATACCCTGAGGACGATGGCAGTACCAGACATTGAAAGGTCGGCAGCAGCCAAACCCTGATCCGTTGGAAATTCCGTGAAGAATTCACTTTCATCATACGTCGGGAAAGTACCAGATCCTTAATTGTTCATCCAGGTTTCCAGACGCGTCAACTCAAATCAAATTGAAAGGAATATTCTGGACAATGGTCGACCGCCAACAGAGACCAGTTCGGCGGATTTTTAGTTACCAGGCAGACTGAGGAGAGTAGTTACACAAATTCCATACACTATTACACTAAATGTAGATATATTTTTAGTACCCAGCCGATGGCTTGATTTATTCTTCATTTTATGATTCTATAGATGACATAAAATACTCCTTAAAGAAGTAATGGTCCTATATCCTTGATATAGTTAAGATATAACTATATCAAGGATATGGGACCATTCCCAAGAAACTTACGTTAAACTGTTGTTGAATCCCGGAGCTCTTCAACAGTGGACTAGCACCCTAGGAAACCAGCAGTGGACAGTGGATTGTATTAGTATGCCGAGGGTCGCGATAGCAGAAATTTGTTCCTAGTAAACCCAATGTCAGGGGCTCGAATCTCTCCTTCGGTATGGATATTATATCCGTCTTGGTACTAAGGTTAGACAAAGAGATATGCTATGGTAGTTGGAGCAACTAAAACCCATGTGTACCACTGCTTGTTTTGTCATTCTACAGTTTTAAGAGGGATACCCCTTGCGATTTGAATGTCCAAAGTGTTGCATTTAACTAACGATCGACGTGAGCTCAACCGCTTTAGAGCAGCTCGAAATTTTGTAACAAAGCCTTGTAAATCCCTAGTCCCGCTCTCACTATTCTTCTGGAGCTAGGATTCCCTCTAAAAGGACTACGTTGAGAGCCTCATACGTTACCCGGGACCCAACACTAGGATAGACATGCTGCATACCGACACACCGGGACGACTAGTTGAGTGAATGATCAGTTATTGAATGTTGTCAAGGCAACGTATAAGAATAGAAGGGGAAGTGTAAGAGTTTATGGGATGAGTGACTGGTTTGAAATAAAACTGTGTGAAGCAGGGATGCGTAATGTCACCTTGGCGATTCAATGTTTTGATGGATAAATGTGTGACAGATGCGTGTAGGGATAATGTCTGTGTAATGGTTGGAGATATAAATGTGTGAGCTCTATTGTACGTAGATGATGCAGTATTTGCGCCTGAGAGACCACTGGAGTGATTGGGGCTCCTGGATAACTTCTATGAAGAAACAAGGATAATGCATTTAGGTAGAAATGCGTCATCGACAAATGTCAAAACGAAACACTTTGCATTTCCACACGATTTAATGGGTCGACCGCGGTTTCAACGCATGAGCGTCATTATCAAGACAACATATACTTGGGAGTCACAAGTGTCTCATTAACCCATTTAGTTGTTGGGAAGAGGTGGGTATGGGAGGGAGGGGTGAGGAGAGGGAGGGGTGAGGAGAGGGAGGAGGGAATGAGAGGGAGGGGGGGGGGGGAAGGTAAGGTAGAGAGAGAGATTTTGGGAAGAGATAAGGCGTTGTCAAGGGGGGAGTGGGGAGTAGTTGGGTCAAGTAATGGCATTAACGGTGAAGGTCGCACACGCTAAGTAATTTAGGAGGGTGACACACTATGGGAATGCAGTTTAGAGTAGGTTGCAAATTGTACTAAAATCCAGCTTATTACCCTTGTCATTTACATATAAAATAAGGGGTTTAAATCACGTGTGTCCAGTGTCAATTAAATACTTGGCGAAAGAGGCTGTTGTGTTCTTCACATGTCACTTTAAAATTTCTCCCGCGTTCCCAACATACACACTATTACATTAGTTGCAGAATGGAAAATAAACACCACTCTTACGTTGTAATTCAAGCTTGTCTTTAGAATTAAAAATGAGTTTCCTCAGCGTGAATGAGTTTAAAAGTGAGATGTTAAAATATTCTCTCGGTATCAGTCTAGCTATTTTGTGTGAAATGGTGCCCAAGAACGGTAGTGAACGCCACTTTGACGGCTTGTCAGGGTGTTTTCCAGGCTTGTGGATGCGCGAGTAACGTGTAATTTCTTTGCGATGAGTATATCGATCAGGGTGGGTTTAAAACCATTTAGTTTTGCCATGGTTTTTATAACTCCAAGTTCTTGGAAGGAAGCCGAGTGGGTTGAGGTGATAAAGGTTAGCCTTTGCAGTACTGAGTGAAAGGCGGCAAGTTTATGATTGTAGTGATGGTTGTAATTTGTCGGAATGGTCGAGGCTGAGAATGTGCCTTTGTGATAAGTGAAAAATTGATGCGCAGCCTTCTTTAGAGCAAAGACCAATTCCAGAAAATTAATGCACTCCATACCAACCTTTACAGTGGTACCTAAAATGAATATGATTGTGAAGGGAGTTTAACAGAGTGTCAAATTGGTCAAGAATTAGACAAGTGATACCGCGCGGTTACGTCGAGGAACCGAGACGCTGTTTCGGGTGGAGGGACTTTTTCAAATCGTTATGCACCTTCGAAGGGCAATAGTTCATTGCCTGTGGTTGACGAATACACAAATGGTTTGTATATTTTAGTTCATGAGAAAATATTTTGTAGTGTACACTACTTAAATATGAGAAATAAATGATATGTATGTATATTCCCCATTTGGTTGACGTGTTTCAGTCTGGGTTTATGGGTGAATATAGCGCAAAATCTGCTTTAATACAGGTTACGGATGGTATTAGTCTCTCAATCGAGATTATTATGATAACATGATGAGAAAACTACCTTTGTTATTTCCACAAAACTTTATTACGCTGGCGCGACGCGCGTTTCACCACACTGTGGCATACTCATGTGCCTATGCACACGAGTATGCCACAATGTGGTGAAACGCGCGTCGTGCCAGCGTAATAAAGTTTTATGGAAATAACAAAGGTGGTTTTCTCATCATGGATATCCATAATTTCCACGAGGTCAGGCCTGAGATCATCAGTTTTAATATGATAACAGTTCTCACACTTTTGGACTTCTGTAAAGCATTTGAATGCGTCGAACATACCCTGTCACTGAATAGGTTGTGTCGGTTAGTTATCATATTCAGTGGTAGAATGGTTTAGCTCCGACTGATCGACAGCAGGTAGGGAAGGCCCAGAGCTGCGGCTGCTCCAAACCTTCTCGGGTTCCCCGTGGGGTACCTAAAGGCTCTATTCTCGGGTCGATGTTGTTTTCAATCTTAGTCAGTGACCTACTCAAGGTGATTAGTCACTGTAAATACCACATCCAAGCCTATTATTAACATATTTATCTTGACTGCAAATATTGACGATGCCATAAAAGAAATTAAACAATCTGTATTTCGATTTTCAACTGGGTATCCTTGCCAAAATAAAGTTGATTGCCAATAAAACAAAAATCAGTCAATCATCGGTTGTATATGCACGGTTTGAATTGTTAAGTTCACTTCATAGTTTCAGTTTACGGCATCTTAGTAGACTACTCCAATGAAGTTAACAATCTTGGTTTTATAATCAATAGTACTTTAACCAGGCGTGATCACGTTACATTTACATCTAATGAGGTTTTATACCAAATGAAGCATTTATGGAACATGGTACCGATTTCAATGCGGCATAAAATCATCAAATCGTTTTTATGTCTCTTTATATATTATTGTACGCTGGATTTTAAGATATAAACAATGAATAGTTATTAAAAATCCAAATAATAGACACAGAATGTAGGAATTAGATATATTTTAACGTAGGATACAGGGAGAAAGCCTCGCCATATTTCAAAAGACGATATGTTAATAATAAAAACTCGTCAGATGAACCATATAGGCTTATTTATGCTTAACTTAATAAGAATAGGAAAACCGTCATACTTTTATGGTAGGTAATATTATTCGAAACAAGACTCCAATGTCACTGAACATTAATGTATACTATAGTAACGTACTGTAACGCTTATAAAATACTTTGAAATAAAACTATGCAGTTTTCAGAATAACTACCTGGTAATACTAAAAATGTAAAATCGGTAAATGAGTCTAAAAAACTATTTGTAGAATAGTTTAGAATACATAATTTCAAATGGAAATTATAAATAGTTGTTAGCCCACACAAGAAGTAGTAAAATTATAATAGTTATATTACTAAAATTAATATAAAATTACTGTCTTCTTGAAAAAATGTTTTTGCTAAATTAAGGTATTGTCAAAATATGTAAGTGTTATAATTTTTTGAGGCTGATTTTGATATGGCGTATTTTGCATGCTGCTGATTCTAAAGTAGGTTTCTACTGTTTGTTTTCCTCACTACATTAATTCCTCGTCTTTTAGCTCGTGAATTGAAACATGGCATGTCATATCTTATCCTATAGGAGAAAAATCACGAGAGAAATGTATTCCCTTCTAATTCCAATTAATTTTACTATAACATCGTCAAAATTTTGTAAATCTTATGCCAATTTTTTAAACATATTGCATATTTATGCTTGTGGTTAAATGGAACATCGATATGCTGTTTATTATAAATTTGTAATACTTATTATTTCTTTCATATTGGTTGTTATCTCGTGTTTTTGTTTAAAAATGAAAATATCATTTGAATAATGTTGTACATTATGATCCCATTTGAGTAAATCCCATAGGGCAATAAATCTTTCTCTAATTTATACAAAAATATTTTAATTTCTATAGTCCGTTTCCCAGGGGTAACCATGGACAACTCAATTCACTGGGCGCCCCACATCTTCCAAGCTGTAGTGAAATCAATTGCGTTTGCCCTCGAGACGATTTTACGACTGCACTTCCCCCCCATCCGTCCTTCAAGACAAAGCTTCAAAACACAGCATGCTTCGCCCCCCTTCCGTCGTTCGCGGCCTCTCATCCTGGCTCCACGCCACAAATATGCACCTCAGCTTAATCGTAAACAAGGCTAGCCGAAACTATCTAGATACCCACCAGATTCTCTACACCGTTAAGGCAAAATCACTTTTAAATATAGTTTTCATTGAACACGTTCCTCGGAAGCCCCTTGGAGTAAAATGAATGCATCCCCCTTCCCCAGAAAACCACAAAAACTGCCCTCATCTCGACTTCGCACCACAACGCTGCCATTAGAAACTACCTTTATTCTGAGATAAGAGCCAAAGACAGCTGAGTGCTGCAGACCGACCCTTACACAGACAATTAAGGGGCCTTGGAATTCACCGAGGAGCCACATCGGTGAAGCACAACGGGAAAGTGATAACTGGAGACCATATAACAATGGGGGGGGATCAGAAATCCCATCCGTGCGCAGCTGGCAGCCGAATCGTAAAATAAATAAAGAAGCGTGTACACCCCTCATAATTCAGATACACAAACGGGAGCACTTACAAAAACAATGAAAAAGAAGCATAAAGTTGTGACACACAGGCTCACGTCTTCTAAAGATTTTACACTCTTTTCATGACATCCTCCTGTCCCAAGCGTGGTGATCGTGAATGAGACGTAATAATTTATGGAGCCCTATGCCACCAGTAACATTTAACGTCTGTAATGAATAACTATTTGATGAGAAAACTGATAAATGAAACATTATGTCGTTCCATTAACCTTCACGGTCCATTAATGAATTAAATGTACGTAACATGCAATCGCAACATTAAAGGTGGCATATTGTTCGTTGTCTTTATTTTTCAATGGTTAGAGAATGCATTTTCTTCTTTTTTCGAAAATTGACAAACGCGTAACCAAAAATATTAGAAAGCAACATGGGCTGGACCATGTTGCTAATTTTGAAAAGGGGAGCTAAAAACACCTAACTACGAGATCTTATCTCAATTTATGGACCAGTAAGTCAAAATTACACGCTTACAATATAATTTTAACGGTCTCTCGCAATTTAGCCAAAGTCCAACTGTGTAAAGTCATGCATAGATACTTCAAAGAAATAAATTATGGTACCCTACCTTGAAGTCTCCACTGATTGTAATGGTTTTCGTGATTTGACAAGAAAATATTTTCTCAATACTCCACCTCTTTCTCGAACGAATTTCCCCGGAGAGCAGATCTATTCCAAAGAATTTGTAATAACCGAAACCATCTATATGCAGTACGATATCTCAAATCGTAAAGAGCAGTTTTCTCAATTTTGCATGACATTATTGCTCGTATACGATAAACCAAATGGGTGTAAATCTACGGTTCCTGGTACTACATCTTGGTGAGCGACAGAAAAAAGTTTTAGGTTCTTTTGCGAATAAAAAGAGCGTCATTGTATAAAATGAGGAGAGCGTATCTACGGCCGCTACAGTAATGGAAGATGATCAATGCCCAGGCATTCACCGAGAGTGGAATGGAGGAGAGGAAGTTGAGGATTGAATCTCACCTCCACAACTTCCTCTCCTCCATTCCCTCGGCCCCCATAACATTATGCACCGAGGATTTACCATAGAAATCATTACTAAAGATGGTTTTTGAGATCAATTACCACTCATTTTTGAGGAAGACTTTCATTTTGGTTGGCTGACTTTCCGTGACAAAAGACGTTCGAATCAGAAGGCAAGTGAGTTTCATTGAAGTGACAAGGGAGATCCAAAACAAATTCAAGATCATTTCAATGGCTAGGCAGTTCCAGAACATCTTTAAGCAAGGGTGAATGGTTACTCCGTATCATTATAATTACAAGGCATTTTAATTACTCTGCTTTATGTTGAAACAAAAATTCCAAACTTCCCTGGTTTTGTTTTCATTTCAAGAAGATTTCGGAGGAGCTCCTGTGCACTGATAGTGGAGACTACTCCGTTTCAGTTTGATTTCAAAGGAATATTTTTTTCCTTACTCTGAGATGGGGTAATGGATCTTTCGAGTTAATACTTTCCTTTCCCTCCTATGACCAATGAAAAGTTTACGACGGACGACCGCTGAAAATAACAAAGGAAAGGGCTTCGCGAGTGTTTGGCAGAAGGTGGAAACAATCGAGATGGACGTTCACGTTATTGGAAGGGAGGGGGTCAACAAGAGTACACGGGCGAAGGTTCTAGTGACTTTGTTTCCGATCGCCTGGCAATGCGCTTTGAGTACTCCTCCCACCCCCCCGCCCTAACCACGCCACACCTCACCAGTTCTATGGACGAGGGGGGGGGGCTCATCAAGCGGCCGTGAGGGACTAATAAGTGCTTTCCATTTCTCGGACACTGCCGTCTCAAATTCTGTATTCTAAGTTAGTTATGCAGTGGGTGAGTTTCAAATTATATGTAGTCCTACCGTGTCTCGCGCATGAAGGTAAAGGAATCCTAATATAAATTTCACTTCTTATGAAACCACATATATACCATCGAACGTGAATACACAACCAAGAGCTGATCGAATGGCTCCGTAACAGTTTTCGTGGCTCATCTGCTCATTCAATAAATTCAAAGGAAAATAAACTGTATGCGACGGGAGTGCGTAATGCCAGTAATAAACTCACTCAAAATAAGATTGAACTCTTACTCACCGAGTATCAGCTGCTCCAATTTCTTACGATCCACCAGGAATCTATCCTCGTAATTGTGCCGTGAAATTCTTTGGGCATCCTGACTTTCATCACCAGAATGCCCGGCGTATTTTGAAGCGATATTTTGCACATTACCCTCGGCGTCAATATCCGTTCTACAATATAGTATTTCATCCACTTCAGAGTCCGAATCCATCACGTAACGAACCAAGAAAGACACTGACCGTGCACACACCTCGAGACCTTCGGCTGAAGTTCAGAAAGTTTGCGAACTGGATGTGGCCAGCTCACCGCTGCCCAGCACTGCGCATCACTCAGAAATATCGAATCGCACGGGTGTCGAATCGTTATACCGTTGAAATCGCCCAGTGGTCGATGGATCGTATAGCACTCTCGTTTCCCAGTTTGTCAAAAGATTTTGCCCGCATTGAGTCACCCGTTTCATTAAAACTATGCATGATTTTATGAAGCAAGTGCTTGAGGCATTATAGACATTTGTGTTAAGCCTTAGTGTTTCAATATGTCCTTGTAGGAATAACATGTTCCGGCTCTACTTGGACAAGAAAAAAATATATGGAGTTGGTTGGTGTGGTGGCTGGAGTCCTGACTTCCTAAACAGAGGATTCGGGTTCGATTCCTGGCCAATAGAGATAATACGGTGACATCTCAATCCGGATTTTGGGTATAACTTGTAGGGCACTCCAGTTGATAGAACTCCGTCCAACGAATAGGTCTTTGTTCAATCGATATGTAATTCAGCAATTCCATAATTTTTGTAAAATAAACGGTGATAAAATCCATTCCTCATAATGGCCGGGACATTTTTCATTTAAAAAGTTATTTTAAAATTATTCGGCGGGAGTTTCGCTTCTTTACTTGCCTACACAAATGCAGACCTTGAAGTGATTCATTTGGCAGGTGATGCTAGAAAAGTTCGAGCAAATTTACAATAAGCTATGCAGATAAAAATAAGCCATAGTGTTGCTCCTAACGTCAATTTTGGAGTCATCGAAGTGAATCCATGAAATAAAAAAAGCTCAGTGTTACACTCTTTTTGTAAAATTTATGACGCTCAAACTTGACGAACACTTCATCTCAACTGAACGATGCATCCGTTCAAAATACAATAGATGGTAGTAATTTAGTAAGTGTGTGCTATAAAGCAACATCAAAATAGATTTTCAGAAATGTTGCCCATAATATACACGTACAATTATGCGCGAAAACACTCAGAATGATAACTTCATTGTCTTGCTGGGCGATAGAGGTATGATAAGTGAAAGGTTAGTGCGCCGTCTGACCGGGTAAATATCCAGAAGCATTAGGTTGCATTCACAAGTAGCCCTTTTTTGAGGTGAAATACGCAACTAATAATAAAAAATCCAGCTCAGATATGATTAATAGAATGAATAAAAGATAAAAGTTAATTGTAAGTTACCGTGGTCGTGTCATTGAGCATGCCATCTTCGAACTGCCGCGAAAGTCGTCACGTGACCAATGTTAGAGCCCTTCAGTATTGAGCGCACCCTTAACCATTTATATCTTCACTTTTACCCGCGGCTGCACTCGACTTGTAAATATTCCGATCATCATATAAATCTACTCTGTTACTCTGTTTTTACTCGTTACCTGACCTTCTTAACTCTTTTTTGGTGATCATGTTTATGTTTTAATATTTACATGGTTCTCAGAGTTAACCTCGAAACATCGCTAGGAGGTGACCATTTTTCGTTTCTCGTTGGGAATTTTGTTTCTCACGGCAGTTCCCCTTATCTACTACCGTATGAGCTAGACAAGAAGGGAAAGCTTTGCTTTTTATCGGTGATAGGCACTAGAAATATTATTTAGTATCTACATATTTAAGTTCCTCTTTATATACTAGATTGGCTGCTGGGCCTTCCGGTTGGAGGATAACCAGGCTGTCAGGTGAACTGACCTGGGAGCAGGCAACATCACTGGCCATGAGAGAAAGTCACTCCTCTTCATATAAGCTATATTCGGAGTCTGACCCTGTGCCATATTAGTGAGCATGGCATAACAGTCCTTAACCGGGAATTGATGGGGCTTGACCAGAAAATGATAATGTGATAGGATTAGAAGGATGCGAGGAATGGAGACTATTTCTCCTTTACCAATGCCTGTAAAACTTGCAGCATCAAAAATGTTTTCCAGCTGAGTCTTCACCAGTAGCCTCCAAGGCAACGGAGCCAGCCAGTGTTTAAGCGAATAGTTTACCTCTACAATTTTCCTTTGGCAATACCCGCTATCGCGTTTGATACAAATATACTCCTATTAGAGTAGTTATTTTTAAAAATAAACTTCAGTGAAAACCTAGGCTCTGAGACATAGCTGTGCGGATAATTCATTGTAATATCTTCAATGGTTCCAGAGGCTTCAAAGATATCGTGAACAGCCAACGAATGAGTGGTACTTGCCTTTAATTTCTCGTTGAGGAATAGTCGGGTGGGATAAAAACTCTTTCTACATCGCGAATTAATGGAAGCGATGGAAACTGTTAGGCTGGATTCACATGGACATTCAACACGGAAAATAATCCAGCCAATCACAAGCTAGTGTATAGCGAAATGGCGGAGCTTAACCATTCGGAAGCTTCGGATTAGATTTATTTTTTTCGCGTTCTGCATGCGGATCCTGGCACTCTTAAAAACAGTTGAATGACGTTTTGCGCTAGTGTTCTGATGTCGGCTGCTTTAACATCATCTGTACCATCCATTTATTTATGCATGATTAGTGGCTGAAAACGAATTCGTTATTTTCTGATAAATGTATCTGTTACAGAACCACAACTACTGATCCTTTCCTCGCTAAATACTTTGCTGAAAACAAACTTCCATTACTCTCGCACTGACTCAATACGGTTCCTTAAATAAATTAATCTCGGGCTATGAAAAAAGTGACCTCATGTTTAGTGGTGTACCTACGGTTTCTGGCGACCCTGGCAATACCGAAGGGGTAACGCCCCTTCCCCTACTTTTATCTCATCTATTTTCCTCTTTCAGTTATTACTTTATATTCTCTAAATTTTTTATTGGACAAGTGGATGAGAATGTTTTCTTCAACATTATTCTATCTTTTGGGGAAAAAATGCAGGTAGTCCAATGTTTTCTTTTCAAAATAATTAATTTAACCCTGCAAAGTCTCTCAAAGCTCTAATAAAAGTCATAAACCTCTGTAGGCGTTTTAAATTCTCCCATGTCAATTTCATCCATCTGTCGCCAAGTATCTGTTGTCAATTATAGAGTTCAATTAAATAAACGATAGGTACTTGCTTCCGACGCTAGAAATTTCAAAATTGTTGTGTGTTTTCCAAATTAAGGAGTGAAATGTGTTAATTTTAACAAAAGAATATCCTCTATTTTTTCCATATTATTTTTCAATGTCTTAACAGGAGTTAATGTATTCGCAGAATATAACTAAGCTATATTTTTTTGTGTATTCACCTTGAAATTCATTTAATTTAATTTCAAATAATTTAATCGCAGAGCCCAAAAGCCTGAATACCATAAACATGAGCTGCGAAAATCTACAAAAAAGAAAATCCTCACTTTCTCACTCATTAAATTTCACATTGTATAGCCTCACATTTGGAATCATTACACGTCTGCTGGAAGTGCTACTATCTATGGTGAAGTTACCACTCAAATTTCTGAAGAAATTCATGTTTTATGCATTGCCAATGTCAGGAAGAGCAACTTCATTAATATTTAATGTAGGAAGTGTCTTTCCCATATTTTTTGCTGAAGAAACATAGTGATTGCTCATTCCTTTGTTAGCCACAAATTATAACTACATTACATGTCTTAAACCTCCGTTTCCTGGAAATAGTATACAATTGACTCAAGGTATCATGCCAGCGAAGGATATTTGGTTGACTTCTTATTTATATTTCATCAGAATCTACATTATCGTCCCCCTCTCATAGGTTTAGTTCATGAAAAATTTTCCTCGATTTTTGGAATTTCATCTATCACAGAAACAATATCTCGCGCACTAGTTTTAATCTCCCGTGATTTGCTATTTTTAACAACTGTTAAAAGATCGCTCACCGGAACGGTGATATGTATTTACATCTTCGGCGCTGTCATTCCACCCCTCGATGCTTTTGGAAGAAAATGATTGAAGTAGACATTTGACTCAGTTGTGTGACATCGTCCCTACCAGCCGAAGTTAACCATTCTGTGGATGGTTCTAATCTGGAAAGTGTGTTACTTATTCTCCTTGGTGACTTGGTAGATGTTGCCCCCCTTTTTCCTCATGATATGATGACATCTTATTGCTAAATTCCCTAACTGTGTTTGTCGTATTCTCATGAACGTTTATTAAGTACTGTGTTGGTGATTACAGTGAGAGTTCACAGCATACAAAAAACGAAAGACAATGAAGAAACACTTAGCGTTACAATATCATGACATTTCCTCATCCAACTTACAAAATTCAACCTTGTTTATTGTACTAATTTTAATTCAAATAAACTTTCGGGCATTTACACCAAACATTTTACAAGTTACAAACAATTTACAATAACCAAGAATTCACCTTAACACACGAAATACAAAATCAATGAAGATATCATATTGTCATTTTAAATCAAATAAACCTCCAGACCTTAACATTTTAAAATTACTGAATGTACCTCCAAACCTTAATATCACATACGTTACAATAATTAAGAATTTACCATAATAAACGAAATACAAAATCAATGAAGATACCTTTTTGTCTTTCTTACAATCCTACTCGATCTGGTTTTATACTCATTACCATCTACATTGTTTTCATTTGTTTGTATAGGGCTAGTGGGTTTTCTCAAATGGAATGAATTCCTTCGCAATATCTTATCCTTATGAGACTTTACTACATATGACCTTGGCGTTCTATCTTTGGTCACTAAAATACCAGGTTCCCAGATTCTCTTATTTTTAATTACGATGTTATCTCCTGGTTTGAAATCTTTCCTGGTGACAGCACCTCGATCATATTATTGTTTAATTTTGAGTTGGTTAGACTTCAGCTTATTAAGTACATCTTTCTGAATCTGAGGTTTTAACAGTTTGCTATCAATAGGCAATTTGGTTCTCAAACTTCGACTCAGTAACCGGTGATGCACCTATGCCAGAGAGAGGAGTGTTTCTATATTCCAACAGTGCAAGATTAATGTCACCTCGACTTTCATTACATTTTCTTGACATCACTTTGCAGATTTAGACTCCTCTCTCTGCAAGTCCATTTGATTTAGGGTAGAGAGATGAGCTTGTTCTTACCTCTATTCCCCAATCACTTGAAAAAAATGTAAGTAAAGAGAATTAATAGGCATATTGTCACTAATTATTAACCTTAGAATACCATGAGTTATAAAAAGGGGTTCCAGACTTTTTACTATTATATCTGTTGTTTTCGATGTTAGCAACAATAATTCAATCCAGTTTGAAAAATAGTCAATAACTAACAGATAATATTTTACAGTAAAATCAAACAAGTCCATACCTATCTTTTCAAAAGGAAATTCAGGTATTTCATGACCAATCATTGGCTCTTTTACATTCGCGGTTCTGAACTTTCCACACACCCTACACTGTTTACAAACTTGCCATGTCTCTGTTAATGTTAGGCCAGTATAATACTTGTCGAGCCCTCGCTTTGGTTTTTTCGATTCCCATATGTCCCTCGTGCAATAATTCTAACTTGCGTTGTCTCAATTTTGTTGGCACTACTAACTTGTTATCAAACAGCACTAATACACATTATCTTTATGAATGTTATTTCTTATATTATAAGATTAACTTAGTTCACCCTTATGACATTGCTTTTTAGACCAACCAACTTTACAGAAATTCATAACCTTTTCCAAGTTTCTGCAGTTTCTGCTTTACACTCCATCTTTCTCTTTTCACTCATTTGCAATTGATCACACGTACCAACTACATGAATCAACTCTGTCAAATAAGGTTCATCATGGACATCACCTTTACAATATGATTTAGACAGAGGGTCTGCAATGTAGATAAATTTACCTGGTAAATATCTTACATCTAAGTCATATTTCAATAATTTAATCCTCATCCGCTTAAGTCGAGGTGATCCAATTTTAGCTATGTTCATATTCATAATAGAGACCAAAGGTCTATGATCAGTATTTATTACAACTGTTCTACCATTTATATAATAATGAAATTTTGATGCTGCAAAAGTTATGGTTAGAGATTCCTTTTCTATTTGCGAGTATGAGTTTTGAGTTTCAGTTTGACCACACGAAGCAAAACTAACTGGTCGATCTTCACTTAGTAGGCAACAGCCTAATCAATCTTTTGAGGCATCACTTTGTATTACAAGTGGCTTGTTTGTAATAACATTACTTGAGACTGGTGAATTCGACACAATTAATTTGAATTCGTTTAATGTTTTTTCATGAATTGGCAGCCAACACCAAATACTTGTACCTTTTAATAACTCTCTTAGGGGAGCTGTTATTGCTACAATGTTTGGGATAAATTTTCTTACATAATTAAATAACCCCAAAACTCTCTTAAGTTCTAATTTTTTCTTAGGGATTTCAATAAATAAGGTAACTTAAGACCAGCAGAGTTGTCAACATTTACATCTTGTGCAGATAGGTCAACTGGTTTTACTTCATAATTATTATACAGACTTCTTTTAAATTGACATGCAATTGCAAAATGATTTTGCTTGCCACAATTATTGCAAGTTTTACCTATTGCTTGGCATTCTCCTCTTTTATGTTTATAATTGCACCTCATACACAAATAGACATCAGCTTTGTACTTATCAGTTTGTTTCACATAGTCCTTTATTTCTTCAGTTTTCGTCTCCTTCTTTCTGACTGCATCAATGGGTTTGGTGCCTTGCAGGGTCGCAACTTGCATTGAGATACTAATAAGGAAGTACAGCCTAGCTTCCCCTAGATTGCTCTGGGCTCATATGAAGGAAGGTAATCACAGTGTTGTGCTTATGGTATGTTATCTCCCGGTAGATGTAGAGAGTGAAAATATGAAACATATGATCCAGGGAAAATGAAGAGGTTTTAAAGAATGGGACCCTGGTGAGAGAATAAAGTACAAGGTGTCATGGATGGCTGGGTTGATGTAAGAAGGGATGCCTCTCAGAGAGTGGTTGGGTCATTTGTGGGTCTTAATGTGAATGATAATGGTGAAAACTTGGTGAGTGTGTGCTTAGATAAAGGACTGATTATCTCAAATACATAGTTTTAACTTGAGATAATTCATTTGAGTGAAGGACTAAGGGGTGACTGTAAGGGCATGATTGATTTCATTTTGTGTGATGAGTACACAATGGAGATAGTTAGTGAGGAATACAAGGGTAATGAGGGCTGCTGAATGTAAAGCAGACCGCTTTGGTGGTCTCTAGAGTGGATCAGGGTAGAAAGTACGTTTCAAGGAAGAGTGGTGCATGTAAGCAAATGAGAGCAAAAGTGGAAAGGTGATTAGAAGAAGGGTTGGTAATGTTGTTTTGAAGCAGTGGCAGGTTTCAGGGTAGGTTTAGAGAAAGATGATAGATATTTAAAATTTTGTGTCTGCAACCATGAATTGGACCTGAGGTATGTCATACTCCCTCATATTCGCACCTTAAGTGATTCTGGAAGTGTGTGCTGAACGAGCAATTCTTTGTATGCAAAGGAAATTTCTGGCCTTTTATGACCTCCCCCTCCCTAGTCATCCTATCTCGGTGCACCGCGGTGGCGTGATCTCCTCTCCTCGTGTGATGCTGCACTGTGCAAGACTTTCTTCTTGGACGCTTCATCAATAATTTACCACTTTAATGGTTAAGAGACCTCTTGGATTCCCATCAAAGATGTAGTTCATGGCGATGAACTCATTTTGCTAGCTGAATTTCTATTACATTTATTCGATGAAAGAAGGACTCTTCGCCATTTTGTAACTGAGAAATATTTAATGCGACCGGTTTCGACGTTTTATATTATTATCAAGCCATATGTAGAACTTCGAAACTGGTGAATATTTATCAGTGGAAAACTGCTGAGAGTTTTTCTTACGTCATGACTCTGTCAAAACCACATCAGTTCTGAGACAACATTATTACAATTCTTTGACCGCCATTCATGGTTTCAACGCTTCCATTTTCAAGGCCTTCAGAGAGAATCAGGTGAGCCGGCAGAGTACGCGGACTTGGAAGGTGCGGGTTCGAATCTCCGCGAAGAGTCTCCTCCACTCGAAAAGAACGGGTTCCCTCAGTTTGTCAAACGCCCCTTTTTTCATTCACGCCTCACACTCCTCCTCCACTGTGACTCCCTTTCACGTTGGTTGATTGATCGGTTATCCGGAGTGGTCGAATGACCGCTGAGGTCATTTGCGCCATTGAGGACAGCTTGGTAGGTTGGCACCTTGGCTGTTTGGCTCAACGTCCTATCCGACGGACGGAGTGTAGCACTTGAAGTGCCCTCCAAATGACACCCAAGCAGGGATCGGGATTCCATTAGAAAATCTACGCCGCAGCGAATATTCTAACCCTGGCCCTCGTAAAGGGAAGCCTGTAATTTAGCCACCACATCCACCCAATTTCCTTCACGTAGGCACATGAATAAAGTTCAACGACGTCGTTGGGACTTGACTAAACACTTTCAACAAAACACTTCACCAGTACTACAACGGCGGGCACTCGACACGCACCAAGCCCTTCATCTCAAATTCGCTGTCGATTCGAGGCCACCGTGTTTTTAACTCCCAAGAAATTTTCAGCGATAGCAAAAAATCTAAAATTCACCTATCTGCGTAAAATATCCTCTGACATTAGAATTGCACTTCTGTCCTCTTCGTCGAATCTCTCCACGCAACGTAGAGACCTCGAAATCACATTCGTTCCAGGTGAACAAAAGTTGAACGCTCACGCGAACTGACTCTGCCAACTTCGTAAAATGAACGTATATTACCTGTGCACTCTTCCCCGCAACGGAGTTGCTTACTACATATGCTCCAATCCTTCCCTCGAGTGGAATGTCACCAAAGTTCCTCTCTTTGACGCAAAACCTCGGTGTACGGCATGCAAAGTTTTACTCCGCTCAACTTACCTTTACGTGCTTCCCGGAGCACTTTAAATTTATGACAAATTACTGCAAATCTCCGTTTTTTAACATGATTATGAGCAGTAATAATGTAAATTCTTTTACGAGCTGTCTCTTGAGTATTTGAAGCGACCAGTATCATTAACATTTCTATTAGCCATGATTTTATTGATAAAACACAATACAATACTTATTTCTGCCCTAGGTATCACCCATCGAGTAACTATATTTATGCAGAAGATTTGATTTTGGCTCGACATTATGGTCAAATACAATATAATCATGAAAATATGAAAAAACAGGCATAAGTACAAAATTAATCTTACAGAATGTGAAATGATGCATTAAATATGCACGCCAACTTTGTATTTCGAAGAGATATACATTTTTTATTTGATTACATTAATGGAAGCTGTTTTTCAGGTTTTGGGGCAAAGTTTTTCATCGTTTGGAGGCGGTGATTAAAAATTATTTAAACTTGATATTTGTTCGGGGAATCGGGTAGTGTAGAAAATTTGGGTTTGTTCAAAATGTCTTCTGGGTGATTTTAGACCTAGACGTAAACATTTGGGAGAAGTAATTCGGGGTTCCTTCTCGGAATAGATTAAAGAGGAAGACATACCTAGTGCAAGCCAGCCTAGGATAAATATATACTGAGACACATGAGCTTCTCTACTGAGATCGAAAACAAATCTTACGCAAGAATTAAGTAACCTTAGTAGTATCCATACTAAATTATACACTTCGTATTTTTTTCTACAGTTTTCATTAGCGGTGCAACGCGTTTCGCAGATGTACGGCATCATCAGGTACAAATTCTTAGTTTGCTTTGTTTATTGACCATGGTTAAGTTGTCGTAGTTCGGGGGTTGGTTTGAGTGATGGGGAGGAGGAGGAGGCGGTGATATCGGTGGTAGGGAAGTGTGGGCGCGGGCAGGTGGTTGATTTTCCTTAAAGTTAGTTTCTAGGAATGGAGTGGGGAGGACTGCGGGAACAATTGCTCATTACAAAGGGTCGTGTTAGGGTCATTTTAGGGTCATGTAAAGGTCATGTAAGGACCCTTTTCAATGCAAATTCTTGCACTGTAAAATGTTATGACTTACGAAGAAGCAATGAATTTTCTTTTCCAAAGCCAAATCCCTCGTTATTCAAAAGGTCGTTTCAGTCCATTGCGCCGAGAACTTTTAATAATTTCCCGTGCGTCATTAAGGAGGTGAAGAGTAAATATATTTTTTGTAAATAGGTCAGAGATTGGCTATTATCTCATCATGAGATACTATTTTGTGTTCTATTATGATCTCATGGTTGTGTAATGTAGAAAAAATTGTAACATATTTGTTGCTGTCATTGTAATTTCCTTAATTCTTAAAAATTACAGGCAACTTATTATTTATTCTTGTAAGCTCTTATTGTGGGCATATTCTTCATTCTTTTTGTGGTGGTTACATATTTTTCCTCATGCCTATTGCTACAATTTTGACTATTTTATTTGAACGCATAAATCATTGATGGTAGTTTCGATTCTGGTGTCAACCATTTGAAGCGACCCAAAGCTCCATTATTGCATTGGTAAACTTGTTACTGTTTTCAAGTTGAGCAATAAATGTATTCTCAAACGTTAGATCGGCTAACGATGAAATCAATAGCTATACTTTTCCATAAATTTCTCCTCTACCCTAACCTTTTCCTCTTCTCTCATAGCTAATAGATTTAAAAGTAGTACAAAAGTGATATTCTACGTTTACCATGGCTAACCACCATATTGAAGATAAGTGTAGCATATCAGAGATAAGTGTAGCTCTTCTATGAAAATTTACCATTTTCATAACTTGAAAAATATGATTTCGTTACTTCAGCATATTTCAGTCTACATAAGTAACTTTCGCGAAATAACCTTAGAACCACTCATAAGCTTATATGCTGTATTAACGCTCTTTTCTGGGATTCAAAATGGTGGTTAGCCTGCTTGTTTGTGTAAACCGCGCCTAATGCGTGAAAAGATCGTTTCGATTTACTTTCAAAGAAATTTTCGTCGAAGGTCTGAATGAAATGAACTTACTGCTCTTCTCAAAATTTCAGTTTGGCTGAAAGTGGCAAGTTTGCACGTGTTTCGTGGCCAAGCTAAACGATCTCCTTCACCTGTTGGAAAACAGTGCGTGAAAGCGCGCTATGCTCGTTCGTTGGAATGCAACGGAAATGACTGAAGAGAGCCTCAAGTTTCTTGTGGAGATTCGCTTTCCGCAACTTCAGCGTAGCTTAATTGGAATGAGGCTACACCTCTGAACATGCGGATGGGTGAACTACGTAATCTTTTTACAGTCAGAGCTAGTGGATAGATTGAAAAGCACGACCGTACGAAAGACATTTCAACAATAATAACGATTGAAAGAGAAGAGAGTTAGGAAAGCTCATTGCACTTATTTAATATTTGATTGCATTATTCCATTGATTGTTTTCTGTACACAGAGTCTACTTCTAACAATCACCGTGAATAATATTTTTTGTTTACCATAATTGTAGGTGAATACTGTTTCCCAGTATGGTCCGTATTTAAGTCGGGTTTTAAGCATTGGCTTGATAAAGATTAAAACTAGGGAACGTGAGCTCTACGGCCTCTTAAAGTTATAAGGTATGAAAAAATCTCCAATGGCCGTAATAAATTGAATTTATTACGGCCATTGGAGATTTTTTCATACCTTATAATTGATAAAGATTGTCTAAAGCGCGAGCACACAATGATTTTCCATTAAAGTTGTCAAACAAGGTCGTCTAAAGATTTTTCTGAATAACGTGATCTTCATCAAGGACGCTGTTTCAGGGTGACCTCAGCTTGCCTCATAGTCTTGTTTCATTGCAAACCAGCAAATGCTCAAGTAAGTAGGCTTAACAAAATCGTCAAAGCTTATTTTGTTTGTGGAGTAATACAAGCGAATAAGTTAGCCTTCATCAGGATGACCTCGAATTCGTCTGAAGCTCACGAATCAGCTGATTTTCTGCCACCTGCTTTGGATTTTAATATTGGACTTTAATATTGGAATTAATGGCACTGTCTTTTATTGAAGTTGAATATTTATGCATAACATCTCTTGATTGAATCCATCGAATATAGAATACCTACCCAGACATATGAAACAATTTTAGCAAAAGTTTAATCATACAAAATGAATGCTATGAAACGATAATATTGCGGAGTAATGTGAAACGAGGGAACTCGTTTTCAAATTGAGCCGGTCACGATGGAAGATCCGAATTCTCACGTATCCTGCAAGTTATGCGTACGTGCAGCTGCAGGTTGAGGCAGCTTCTTGGCAAGAGTGAATCCCCTGCCGATAGTTACAAAGGGCTGTTCTAAACACGTGTCGTCGCTGATAAAAGGGACATGGAAAGATACGATTTACGTTAAGTTTTTCGAGATTATCATGTTTTGGTTCTATGTGAGTGCTTTACCTGAAACTGTGAAATGTGGTGAATTTATTAAGCCTCATGCAACGCTAGTGCACGAAGGATGTGATACTATGTGAAGAAAGGTTTCTCAGGCATGGAGTCTGTAACCCGGTGCTCCTGCCGGTGTTAGGGACTCCATGCCTGCCGACGTTCCGAAGAATGACTCGCTCTTCATCAGCGGAGCTTCGGATGCCCTTACGATGAAGAGTGAGTAGTCGTGCTTGGAAACGTCGGCGGACCCGGCGGCACACCCAAGAAGAAGGTTTTCCGGAAAAACATCAGATCACGATAAAGTTCCATTTCATTTAGAGGAATAAATGGCTTTATTAATTATTAATAACATCTATTATTTTGCTTATAAGACTCTGTGTTTACTCTTAGCTCAGCTTAACATACCATTTAATGTGTATAAATAATTATAGTGATTAATTATAATAATAATTGATTATATATATTTGTTTTGACGAAAGCTGTCTTTGTTAATGAAAGGGAATCGTAGAGGCTCTCCGTAATCCATCCCTTGACCTTCTGCGTTGTTTGGGAAATGATAGTATTTTAAAAGCATGACCCAACGATATGTGGAAAGCCCATGGGTGGGAAAAAGTTCAACGGGGTGGTGTTTGTCCAGGTTGTGCGATAAATTGCAATGGAAATGCCAGGAATTGAAGTGAGAACTCGTCTGTATGTTACAGTAAGTGAACAGTTCATTAAAAGACAATTGTGAACATGATTTCCCCCTTGAAATATCTTCTTTATTGCTGTCACGCTCTTTCCCGCTACAAATATTTACTTTGACGATGTATAAAATGTAATTTGATTAAAATATTTATTGATGAAAGACAGTAACTTTAATTTCTCTGTTTTCCTGCAATATATTCACTCATTTTTAACAGGTTTGTCATATTAACTAACTACTTTCTCATTAAAATTATTATTGCGGTTCTCCAGAGTGGCTGATAAGTGATTAAATGAGGCAGGAATTGTAATAGTAAAATATTTCTTATATTTGGTTAAGCAAAAGTTTCATGAAGTTCGCCTCGTTGAAAAAAGCTGAACTTCATCTAAAGAATTAAATGAAATGGTACTTTTTTCACAGTTTATTTCTATAAGTCGACCGGTTTCGTCGCATAGGCGACATCATCTGATGATGTCGCCTATGCGACGTAACCGGTCGACTTACAGAAATAAACTGTGAAAAAAATACTATTTAATTTAATTCTTTAGAATGGATTTTCACGAAGTGAAGCCTGAAACCATCGAGTTTATGAACTTCATCTAGACCATCTCCTTTTTTACTATGAACCTGTAGCTCAGATATATCGAATATATATCGGAGCTCGATCATCGTCAGCAATAAGGCAATGCTCATTAATAAGGAAGTTTTTCTCAAGTCACGACTTAGGACCTGACTATGAACGCGGCCCTAAGTGTTTTATTCCGACGTTTTAAACTGATAACCCCCTATTAGCCTGTACTTCATAGACAACAATGCAAAACTCCCGGTACTTTCCCGTCACTTACGAAGTATGTATGTAACACGCTGTAAGGAACAGAAGAAATTTGTTTGGAAACTTAAGGCTGCCCACTAAATGTGGAACATGAATGCGAGATGCTGTAAACAGAGGAAAGACACTTTCTACATCGTTGAAGTTGATCTGTTTACCAAGAAAAAATATATCAGCTCATAGTATAGTGATGATCGCGCCGGCTGCCTTAACAAACCCAACCCAAAGTTTCGTTTGAATTCAGCCTCGGGCATGGATATTGTGTCAGTCTAGGGATAAGGGTCTTAGACCTCATGGCGGGATATTAAGTTAGAAGTATTAACCCCTTCACTACTGCTAAAGTTATGATATTAAATGATGCATGTAGTTGTTGTTAGAGCCAGATTTTTCTATAGTCATAATAAGGGCTTTTCGAATTTTGTTTCAAAATTTCAGCAACCAAAAGAAGCATGGATTAAATATAGTAATATAAATGACTTCTGAACTGAACTTCTGAGTAATCAACTAAATCAACTAAGTATACATATTTGAGGCATTAAGCTTGATTTATGTTTCACCTCGTTCTCTGAAACTGCCTTCACGACCGTTTATTGTGGAATAATAAAAGTTTTCGTTGGGTAGTCATAAAATTTTTTTAAATGATTGAGTTAACACACGATATACCCACCGTTAAATTTCTGACACGGTCTGTACGTCTGCAGTTCCTAATTTTTAAAATTTCTCTCTGGACGCACAGCTATGCCATATCGCATGGGAAACGGCTTCTGTTTTTGGTAAATATTTCGAAAAGTAGTGGAATGAGAGGCCGATCCTTGGGTATCTTTGGAAAGATAAGATATTTTGCTTTATAATTATTCCTAATTCATTGTGTGCAGTTATATCTCACTTAAAGCACCTTAATTTTGATGCAATTGGTCATATCGCCAGTTTTGATGCTATAACTGTGCTCTTAGTTGCGCTTTGATGTAACTTTGTTGATTTTTGAGATGGAGAGATTGATGTAGTCAGAAGGCGTGACCCCATTGCTGGCCATGAGCAATATGAGACGGATGTGACTAACCGCGTTGGATGGCGACCAATATTTCCGTTGTTGATGTCTACCCAGAGTACGGCTATCGCTGTTTCAGCCATTCACCGGAGATATTCATCGGAAACGTCGACAACTTCCATTTTCACTCACTAAATATATTCTCCACCTGGGGAAACTTTCGAGTTCAAATGAAAAAAAATCGTCACATAGATCTGTACGGCGTGTATGATGATTAATATCCAATTTAAAAAGACGTGTATTCTCCAGAAACCCCTGTCTACGAATTGCGGCTGTACGATTTCCATGTCGTATTCTTGGCTCCATTGTGATTCTCTTGGGGCAACGGTCTCTGAACCAATGCAGCCCCCGCATTCCAGATGACTGTTCCCCAACCTTCTGGCATAAGTGATTTTGTGCGAGCCAAAACTTCTGATAACTACATAATTGGCCCTCGGGAAACAATCAGATGTTATGTCAAACTCGAGTGGTGAAACGAGTGGTTCTCCCGATTAAAAAATACGTTGTTTCACGCAGTTTTCAGCCCGTGCCAACAGAGGGTACTGCAGCGGTGGGATTGTTTATCCGGAGCGGGGGCGTCGAGAAACGACGTCAATGGGAGCTTTGTGGAAAGAGAGGAGCAATTGTGTGCCGATGCCACCGATGAATGAGAGCACGCCTCTAAGGGGTGGCAGGGAGGGCCAGGGGAGGCCGGTCGACACGCACTCCCGTAATGCCAACGAGGGGCGATGTTACGCGACATTTTCCCCTAACACATACCGGGCCATTGTTCAGAGTCGAGCTGCAAAATTTCCCTCCGATGGTTCGACGCTGCCATTCGACTCTCCACAGTGGTTCAAAGTTTTCGTTCACCGTTTCGCCATTTCATGTAAAGTCGATCCCGTTCGTTCTCTTTGTGAAGAACATCCGGAGCCTGGCTCAGCATTTTTGCGAGCGGCGTCAATTTTATTCGCCACGATAACCGTGGTGGCGTGCGTTTATAATCTTCGTGCGTCCTGAGTTGTCAAGTTTTTGCTCGAGAGCTCCGAAATGATTCCGAAGCTGGCAAAGTCACACTCATCAAACCCGGAGTGCTTCCACCGTGGAAACACCAATTGAAAATATAGCATTATTTTTATTCCGTATTTGGCACGCATGCCGTGAGTTCTCCCTCACTCAATATGAATGGGCGTATTAGTGATAGAAACCCACCCTCGCAAGGTGATGCAGAGGCATGTACACGTTAGACGTATGGCACACGATGCACGCGAGGAACTTGCTGCGAAACGGAGGCCAGACGGATCGCATTGAAGTTTTCTTTATCTTTCAGACGAGGCTGTATTCAACACACCTGTCCGCTATGTAGGAATCAAGTCACCAATGTATGTGATTGAGGGTTTATCATTCGTATTTTTGCTGGAAATTTTTAATCGAAATAAATTGTGTATATTCTTTATGCCAATTTATGCAGACTGTTTGTCATACAGTGGCCTGGTGACCAACTCATTAAACTTTGTAGATTCTCATATTTTCTGCTTCCGCAAAACGCTATCTGGCGACATTTCACACATCGAAGCGCCCTTTAGCAGTATCTCTTAAAAATGTAATTTGAAACTAATAGGCAATATGCAAATAGAGTGAACCAGAGAATAAACATAGATGGCAGTTTTTCAAACACTACTGTGATAACCTTCCCGGAGTGGATTTAAGGTGGCTGGAGCGGTAATCGTGGGTCATTGGGTGCGCATTTGAATAATTTTTCAATTAAGTCGAAAAAAATCACTTAAGTGCATCTGTTTATCGTCGGGACTCACTATAAATTCAATAATTGAAATGGCACATTAACTATAGTTTAATATTTTTACTTAATTATGATAAGAGTTCTCGGTGCGATATTCGAAAATTAAATGAAATTATATTGAAATATGTTTATTCCGTATTCCGGACTCGACGTGACATCTTGATATATGTTAGAAAAACTTATAATAATAATAAATGTACCATTTCGTGAATAGAAGAAAATCTGTACTTATTTAATCGAATTATTACGAAATATATGTTGTTCGCCATAAGGCTACGGTATTAAATAGCATTGGATTAAAAAAAAACAAATCGGAATGGTGCAATTATTTTCACTTGCATCCGATAAAACTAATGAGAACACGCAAAGTTTCCGTAATTATGTAAATAAACGAAAATCACTGCAACCACCTTAAGATGCAAACTTATATTGCTAGCAGTACGGATTTCCTTGCAGCGGAAATTAGAGGAAGATATTATCTAAGTAAATCTTTTTTCAGCTTGCAAATGCAATTAAAAGCTTCAGTGCTATCCGCGTTTGTACCTAAATAATTGCTCATTGTTACATATTTAGGAAGTTGATAGAAGTCAATCGTCTAAATTTTACTTTGTTCGTGATAAGGTCTCTTTCTTAAGGTTAGTTCTTCAATTTCTCTGTTTTCTTGCGTTGGCAGTAATTAACTCTCAAGGAACTTCATTGGTATTTTTCAACTATAAAACCTAATATTTGTCCCTTAACTAATCTAACTGTGGATAATCTATCAGTGGTTTTTATCCCAAAGGTTTTCCCAGTTTTGGTAATAACTAGAAATTATCAAATCTCAACAACGCCGTGGCACCAATGTCTTCACATTGACAAAAACGTTTCTTCATCTAACTGGAACTTATCTGAATTTGATTTAAATAAAAGTTTAATCTATTGCGTGATTTAAGACCACTATTGCATCATAATAGCTGAGAAATGTTTCCAAATACCTTATTAGGAAAATTCTGGGTGCAGTGCTAAATCAATGTCTGGAAGAAATGGAAGAAACATGTACCAACCACCGGAGTTATCACTCAGCCGGAGGAAGAGCCTCGAGACTCAAACAAAGTCCCGATATTATACCGAATATGGCTATTGCGGTCCTCAAGCCAGCTGACGAAAAAGAGTAAGCGACCAAATGAGGATATTTGCCCAAAAACAAAAGGTGGATTACTTCATGATTTCTAACCTTTTTTTGGTCGTTGATGGGGACAAACTGGATAATTTTAATGTTTAGGTGGTACGTAAGAGGAAAATGGGATATGATAGTAGAAGGAAAATTGCTTTATCGAAAAAGACGTTGAATATTAGGAGAGAATTAACGATGATAACCCAGTGTAAGAATATTTTAAAAACAGGCAAAGAGTATAAAATGGAGTGTAGCGTTTGATGGTGCAGAGATTTCGAGTCCGAGGAAAGAGGACGAGAATAGGCTGCAAGCGTTTGAGATGCGGGTGAGAAGGAAAATGGAGATGATGCGATGGATAGAAAGAAATACAAACGAGTAAGTGTGGTGGGTGAGGAGAGAAAACTGCCGTAGGAGGTGCAGGCCGAGTAAGTGGTCGGAGCGGAAGGTGAGGGGCGCGGGAATGCTGAAGGCCGTGATAGAGTTGGGTGAGGGCAGGAGAAATAATGGGCTTTGTGGATGGAGATTAGGTGGGACTTGCTCCGATCTGACGAATGAAGAGTCTTACAAGGAAAACCGTGGAAAGGAAATCTTGTTAGAGGAAAACCGGTTCATGCCTCGGCAGGTCTCCTTGCCACATCAGCATGCATACCTGCCGACGGTCTTATTAAAAGTTTATTATTATAAGTTATTATTATTCCCGGCGAAGACTGAATATGTGAATCGGGTTAAACATCCTCGGATCAGGTCTTCGATTTCCTCCGAATTTCTTTTTTATTTCCAAAGCAGCTTTAATTTTTCTTAAACAGAAATTAGCACAGTTTTTCTCTTATTTAAGGTAGTTTGAGCGATACATCAATTCACCCAGAATTTGATGAATTTGACGTCAGTAACAAAAATTCTCTTTCCAATAATATCAAAATATTATACCCTTGCCGCGCTACTTTTCGAGCAATTTGCCTAAAAATATAAGCTGTTTTACATGGGATAGATTACGGCTGTGCGCTCCAGAGGCCGAATATTAAAAAAATATGACCCCTGGATTTCGTCAAAAAGTAGTGGTGTGTAGTTTGTATGTTTTGCCAACTATTTATAAAAATTAATCAGTTACTCACCATTATAGTTTTTACAAAATCGCAAAAAAACAATTGTGAGGGTGATTTCACCGTACGCAGCGTGAAAAAGTTAGTCAAGATGGAGACTTATAATATATTTATATAAATACTGAGAATTTTGTCATATACAACTATATTTTTGCACCGGTAATGTTACAATATTTACTTCATATTTCTTACAGTGGCTGAAATTAAAGAATAAATTTCGAAAATGGTCTCCATTATGACTAGGGATCTATCTCGCTCTAACAACCAAAAACATCTCCTAACCATAATCAGATAAATATTAATGGAGCTACGGTAAAAACTTAAGACGTGCTTACTAACAGACTCCGTAACGCATTGTAACTTCTGGTGAACTTCCTCCCGCAAAACTTGGAATTCTTTTTGATTTTGGAAATTGAAATCGATTGGCCACCCTGATAACGTAGAGAATGCCGTGGGAACAAATCAGAGGGCAGACGATCGCTTGACCTGACCACACTCCCTGGGAATCAAGTTGTAGGCACGCGTGGCTGGGAAAAGCCGTGACGCGTGACCCACGAGAATTAATTAAATATATAAAAAGAAAGGAACGAGGGAAGAGCAGGAAAGGGAAGAAAACTCACCGGCCGTCGGGATAACATCCCCGATCAGGACTCCGTCCTAAACCAATAAGCAATGCAATGCAGAGTAATTATTCCATAATTTTGCAGGACCATTACATAATTAAAATTAATGATTTTGGAGGAAGAAAGTTTTACGAAAAAAGGGAAAATTACGTATTTCCATAAAAATTTTATTGTTAAAGTGTTTATTGAAAAAAATTGAATTTTCCTTAATTATCAGGAACTTAGGAAAGATATAAATTAATCGTCTGCATCGAATATGTTAATGATATCATGTTATAATTTTAGTAAATTAATTTCAATGCTTACAGGGACATTGCTACAAGTTTCTTACATTGCTTATTCACTTAATGATGATTATCGATGGATGCTCGATTAAGAATGCTTCTTCCAACATTTTTTGCAACCTTATTTGTATAAATCCCTTAATTATTCTAAGGTTAAAGATACTTATTTTAGTTTATTATTGACGTCACGAGAAACAACTGAGCTTTGATCGAAATTATTCTTCTTCTAAAAACGGGACGGGACTCGAGTTAGGGAAACGTGACGGGATCGTTGCTGAGCCCGAGCTGAAAATAACAAGTGACGAAGGATCGCTTCCTTATGTGGTAACACCACACAAATTATCATTTTAGATCACTGGCAAATCCTCACTTGTTTGCGAGAGCAAAGCTTGACTAAGCATTCGATTCTCGACGTGGAATGGGAACTTGGCGTACGGGTGCTTTTCGGCGGGGTGCCTGGTCATCGCCCCGAGTTCACGGTCATATCGACGCACCCCAAAAAAATATTCATTTGACGGTGATGACGGAGAAATATGTGACAATTCACGCGAGGCCTCTTTTGCGAGTCCGCGAAAAGGCGAAGATGAAAATCTAGAGAAAAAAAGAAGCCGGTGGGGTAATTGACTTGTATTCGTTTCACTCGGTCGGGCAGGAGTTCAGGGTGGTATTGATGGGTGATCCCAGTCGTGAAAGCGAGAGCTACTTCACCTCTCGGGAAATTCATAATAAATTTCCGGATCGTGAATGAGAGAGGATGGGTTGGAGGGTCGCCGTTGTCGGGAGTGCACGTGAGTGGACGCCGCATGGGTTTCTCTCGCTCGGGGTTCTGCCCCCTTCGACTCCCGCCAGCGCACCTCGACCGGTCGCGTGCTGACTCCCGACCCCGCGGGCGGCCGGGGCCGATCGGTGGTTGAGTGACGGCGAGTGAAGTGACCCCCCCCCCCCGTTTCCGCTCGCACCGCGAACCTCGGAGCCCCCACCCCCTTCCCCGTCGGGTTGACGTATCTCTATCCATTACCAACACGTATACTCAATCAACTGACACTCGAATACCGAGAGTTGAATAATGGATGGTGACATTTATTTCGGAAAATTTTCCACCGAACGGCATAACATCTATTCGAGCATCGACAAAACATTGCCTTATGAATGCGGAATAATATCTTGTAACACGATGTTTAACAAAGGTTGGCCTAAATGTATTCATTTACGCACCCGAAGAGGACATTTACTGTCCTTAAGGCCAGCGTAACTGCAAGCGTCGTTGAATATTCCAACGGTGACATTTATTGGGGAAAATTTTCCACCGAACGGCATGACATCCATTCCAGCATCGGCAAAAGATCGCCGAATGAATGCGGACTAATACCTGGGAGGAGAGTCGGCTGCGTTTTGCCTAATGGGACGTGCCGCCAAATGGCCATGTGAATGCGGAATAATATCTTGTAACACGATGTGTAACAAGGGTGGCCTCAATGTTTTCTTTAACCAGGCACAATATGACATATGTTGCCTCTAAGGCCAGTATAACGGGAAACGAAGTTGGTATTGCAATAAACGACGCAGTACACAATTTATGCTCATGGCAATATCTATTAATACAAACTTCATAGTTATCTCCTACAATAATTTATCCATTTAAAGCGAAAACTCAATAATATTCAATTCCGTTCCCAGAGCTTAGTCGCTTGTACGCATACACCTGGCCCAGGTCAAAGTCTGATGTCTTAACCAACTGGGATAACTATGTAGGAAAGATAGCATTTTTTATTGCTGTGAGGATAAGCTAACTGATAAATTTTAGGGCATTTGGTGTAACTCCAACACCTTGCAATTGCAGGACAATAGATCACACACGGAACGATCAATCAGGGTTTGGTTTTAGGTGGTGAAATTATATCTCGTCTCTTATCAATAATGTTATGACATTGGCTTCGAAGAATGAAAAGTAGTTCCTTTCCTTGTGCATCCAGCATTTTCTCATGTAACGGTGGACTCTCCTGATAAATGATGCATTCATCCTCAATTGTTTATTGCTATTAAGAGAAAAATCTTACAGTCGGACCATTCAGAATATTTGGTCTTAAGACCCTGGTTTAGTCTTTAGAAAACCCTTATGTTTATCATCCAAGCAGTTGTTTTTTTCCTTGTTGGTCTTATCCATGAGCACCGTCTAGGGACTTCCCTCTTAACTCAACTCTTTAGGAACACAGTTTCCATTTCGATTCATATAATCTTTCTTCTGTTTTAGATCCATAAACAGCCGTGCTAACAAATGCTTCAGTATGTGATGAGGAGTGGAAGGGTCTTAGCCCTTTCACGGAGTTGATTGAAATGAGTAGAAAAATTTGCTTAAAATAATTTTTAAAAGTAGTGATGCAAAGGTTTGCAAAATATATTTTAGATAACAGACTATCTGTACTGTCTTTTTACTGCAAATTGTGAGCTGATTTGTTTTTCCCGTGATTGCGTGAAGGGTTGTGATCAGTGATATATAGCATTGGAGTACGTTTTTAGGTATTTTCTGGTAGGGCTAACTTAAATGACATGAGGTTTTGCTTCCTTGGATACAGAAATGAACTAGGGACTGTTTACATTTCTTTGTCTACCCTGCTCTTTTCGTTTTGATAAAACATTCGAAATACCACCAGTACTTCCTCTTTTCCTGCTAAATCTTTTCACTAGCTTCGTGGTCCTTATTTAAATTCACCTAATACCTTCATCAAAACTTTATCACTAATGCTGCCACCTAGGCCTCGTGGATGCAGAAATTATCTTTCATACACCATGCACAGCTTCTTAATGCCAACCTTTATTCATTTTTGACATCGCTCTTGTTTTTAGGAGATCATTGCTGAGTATTAGCGAACATTCACGGACGGCCCACATTTCGAAACTGAAGGTAGGATGATACAATATGTTACCAGGGGTGAGGTTTTAAAATTTTAAATTGATTGAAAAGTTATGTAAATCCTACGGTGTTGAACAACCGTAGTAAACAAGCGAGGATGACAGCGCGGCATCCCTAACCCATCAGACCCCTGTCGATTGTTCGATAAAAAAATGCTCGGCTTTAATCTTAAGTTTGCTGCTCCAGCGTGGGATCAGATTGATCACTTTGATCCTCACAATATGCTCGAGTGACAGGCGAATAAATCTTTCTCCAACGGTCGAATCGACTAGGAATTTGTAATTCTCACTTCTTACAGCGTCTGAACACTCGATGCTCCGTTGTATGTCCTCAGACCCAGAACACAAAGTTCCCTTACTTCGACCATCGACGAAACGGTTTAATTAATTTGAATAGCTATTCATTTTCATATTTCATGACGTTTAATGTTTTTATTTTTAATCCTCATTTTCTTTCTCGTGAAAAATTCGGCACACTGCAAAGCCCAGAAGTAAATGGTGCTGGCAAAATTCGCTAGATGTCTCCACTTTTGACTAGCGGACATACGCCTTGCCAGAAGAAAATTGACCATTTGAATATGCGAGATTATCTCTCATTTTGCATTAGTTGCGGTCACGCTGCCTTCGCAGTTAATTTGAAAGTAAATATCTTAACCCCTGATTTTAAACTGTCTGGAATTTATAAGCCTTAAAGAATACTTCCCATATTTTGAGCTATTTACGATAAAATAAAGATTTTTCTCCCATAATATTGGTGAAATATTGCCTCTTGTGAAAGGAATTTTATTCCAGCAATTATCTTGTGAACAGATATACAATTTTAGAGTACGGCAGAACCATTTAGTTACTACTGAAGGATACAAGGTAGTACCGCTGATGTTTTTTTAAAGAAATATATGAAATACCCAAAATATTTGGTTAGTAATTTTTATTTACAATATAAAATTTTTAATATATATAATCATTTAACGTAAAATATAAAATTGAAATTATGAATCTTATATATTTAATGCAAATTATCTCTTGGAGTTCATGAGTCCCGTCAGGCGCTTAGTGGTGAAATTTACCCTGTGATTTATCCAATTTTGCATATCAAATATTAATTTAGTGGAAAATTTATAACACTTTTGTAGAATCTATGGTTTTGTTCTCTATGCGGCATCCATCGCACTATGCTCTGATGTTTGATATTCAGAGCGATGCTTAATAAAAATATAAATGAAAATGAAAAAGCTATTTATTAAAAGAATACGAATAGACTTTACTTCACGGAGAAAGTTTTCAGTCTTGATTCTCTATTTCTTTAGGAATCACAAGGAAAGGTATCCCTTTGAAGTTAATTTTTAAATTCTGGGTTAGGAAATTGAGGTCATATCTACAGAAGTCCCAGCAATGTATCTGACGTTGAATTTCCTGCACATATTCTGGAAAAACATGTTGACTAAAACATTTCCATAATTTTTAAATTAAATCTTGGAGATGCTCGAGACCAGTTAAATGGTTTGACAGAACAAATGGCGACAAAAGGTAAGCAGGGGGAATGATGGCAAACGATGTCACTGGTTATAACGACAGAGCAGGTGAATTGATATGGCACTAGGCCGTACGAAACGCTTGCGTTACTTTCGCACGATCTATGGCCTCTACTGCTAAAAAAAATGAGTTTTGCACCCATTTGCTGCAATGAATCGGAAAACACGCCTGAAACTCTTTTGATTTGAGTCTAAGAAACTTGGTTGATTTCTGGACAAGAAAAGAAGAAAAAATTGTTTTAGACGCAAGAACGAAATATGAATCAGCCTCTTAGGTTTATTCCAATATGATTATAACTTCAACGTAAGTATATCTACATGTTTAATTGCATTCATGATCAATAATAGTAAACCTTGAGGAATGTAACCATCATCATTGGTTAATTGCAGCATTCCATTCTACCCTGTCCCCTGCTAACTCCATCATGCCCTTGTAGCTCCTCTGGTCCATATCTCCCGTTTCACCCGGCCTATATGTTTGTCCTTCCTTCTTCCTGGTGGGGCTCTCCCTTCCATTATAATCCTTACGAATTCATTGCGTCTCAAAGTGCAGCCTATTCATCTCGGCCTTGTCTTCCTGATAGTGATCCATATGGTTTTATCCTGACCTATTCTTTTGTACACTTCCTCGTATCTGAACTCAACCGGCCATTTCATCTTCAGCATTCACCTCCAGCACCAAATTTCGAAAGCCTCTATTCTCTTCAGTTCCATCTTTCCATTGGTCCACGACTCTGAGCCACATAGTGCAACACTCCACGCTAATGACTTGAGGTACTTGAAAGTTCAGGTATAGGACAGAATTAAACTTATTGTTAGTAAAATTGTATGCCTTGTATCGCCTCGCTGTTTTGCTCATGTCGTCAGACAATGTGGCTAGAACTCAGAAAGTATGTTCGTTTATTTAATTGCTGATATTGTATTCAATGTCACAGCGTTTAAATGAAATATTTAACTTTTTTCTATAATTTGAAGGGGAAATGGATAGCCAAATGTGTGTATGTACTAGAAAGTAATGGGCGGGGGTATATGTCTATGGCAGCTGATCTTAACCTATCGTACGTATACCCTTAGGGTTGTGACATAGCCATGGGGGAGGGGTCCATGGGGTCCAGAACCCCCCCAAATATTTGAATTTATTTTTAAAAACTTGTAGTAAAGGAGAAAGTTATACTTTTTTTAAACAAAAAATGTTGAATTCATTTATTCTTCAGTTTGAACAACTTTTAACGTAATTTAACAAAGTAAACATATTTGCACATTTTAGGAACAAAAAACTGTGATTCTTCCAGAAAATTGAAAAGCAAAAATCTTTAAGTATTGGCTGTTGCACCTCAATACTAATTGCACTCTGAATTGCATAAACACAAAAATTTGCTCCGAGGGGTCAAAAAAACAAGTTTCACCCTCAACCCTCTAATACTCAACATAGACCCTCCCAAGTACGAAATACAGGCAACGTCTCTGCCTTGGTGGTACGTTCTTGGTCGTTTAAGGGTACACACAATGAGTTGAAGTGGCAAAAGTAAGTTGGGAATACTCGTGAGAATAAAATAAGGACACAAGGGGTACAGTTACGGGAAACGGGTGACTAACCACATACCCTATTGCTGAGCAATTAGAAGAGGGTGAAATGGATAAGTGAATGAAAAGGATAGATTGTGGAAGTTATTACGAACCTAGCACATGGCGGAAGAATGTTCCGGTGATCATGAAGCACATTAAGCTCTCTTTGCTGGAAAATAAATAGACTTAACGCACCTAAAGCCCTAATGACTTATGTAAGTTGTAAAAATAGCGAAGAACATAATGGTTTACGCAAGGAAGTTTATACGTAACATAACCTCTTGCACACATATCTCTGGCAACATTTCCATTTGTGTCGCTCATTTCTTGTATAAGGAGGAAAAATAAGAAGGAAGATTAAGGGGACTTATGTTGGGAAGTGTAATGTCTTAAAAGAGAGGAAAAAATGCTCACGATCACTAAAAGTTGCTAGATTAGAGAGAGAGACATTTTATATCCTCTAGACTAACTTGGCTGGAAATAGTGCCATATGGTTCATAACATTTAAAGCCCTTGAAAGAATTAATTTTTGACAAACTAAGGCATATTTAATGAAACCGTGAACTGGGTGAAGACGTGCTGAACGTCCTGCATCGTGAAAAAATGTCCTAATTCCCATAGGCGGAGCAGGGAATATGATCTCCCCTTGTTAGCATTTCCTGGTTTTTATTCGAAAGTATTTGTGCTGCGTTATACTATAAATAAAGTATTAACACATTACCTTATTTATCAATTCCGAAGTATTGTAGCTTTTGCTCTTCTCAAGTGCGTGTGTGCAGAGTGTGCAGGAAATATTCTTCTTATTGACCTTTCCTCTCCATTTGGTTCTTCCAACCCCCTTGCATTTTACTGATCTTATCGTGTAATAAACTCGCAAAGCTTTTAAGTGCCTCGGGCTGGTAGATTGCCAGAATCTGCTTTCACCACTTCTTTCTGCTGCATTATATCGAAAAATTTCTCTCATAAACGAAGAAAATCAAAATATTTTGGTATATTCTGGTGATGAAGGTAGAGGTGCACGTTATCGATAGATGGGGTATGACCAGTGACATAATATATCCAGCCTACAGTGAAAAATGTTTTTGCTGCGCAGATGAATTCAAAACAAATATCATGTTTTTAAATAATAACAGTAATTTAAAGTTTTATCTTTTTAATTATCATTCTTGTATATCATAAACTATCGGCCATAAACAAACGTAAAAAAAACAATACGAGATTAGTGTTAGCCCCATGAAAATGGCACTGAATTGATTAATTTTGACGGCATTGCTGATGAACTATCAATGGAGAAATCCACTAAAAATGGATGATTATGCGATTAAAATGTACCCTCTACACTGAAAATTACAATTCAAGCAGGTTTTATGTAACTTGCGAATTATTCGTAAAATTCAATTTTGAAAATTGCATTGTAACCTTGCGCTCAAAACGACTCGTCGCCATGTTTGATGAGCGTTACGTCAGAGTCCAGTAAATACAGTTCCGTGGTGCCATTTAAAATCCCCAGTTCCGTCAGTCAGCAGTTGTGAGTCGCTGTATATCTTTTTTACGAAAGAGAAAATTATTCAATCATGCCATACCTTTCTGGAAAAGTTCAACCATTACGCCAAATAAGATATTTGTGAATGTGCCAAAAGAATGGAAAATCACTACAACACTTCTTCTTCAAGACAACTTCTTATTCCTGCGCCGACGAAATCATCGTGGGCCTTCCATCTGTCGAGTACCAAATGAGTGTTTTATATGATTCTCCATTTGATGGTTTGCCCTTTCCGATTCGTCGTTCCTCCTCGCATCGTAATACCCTATGAGCCCCTTATCGGATCCACGGGCGTCAATGCTCGGTGCATGTGGAGTCGCTTCCTCAGGAGGTCACGCCCCTTCCCCCCGCGACCTCCCCTCCGTAGAGAACCCCTTGCGGAGCTGCCCACGCGGAGGTGATCCGTCTCCGCAACGGGCGTAACACTTGAAGCGATCTTACTTTCAAAGATGCCCGCATGCATTATAATGCCATTGACATTCGCCGTGGGATGGGCGGAGATGGAAGGGAGGGAGGAAATTTAGTTGTGCGAGCGGTGATGCGGCTTTCCCTCCCTTCCCTCTCCACTCCCACAGAATCCACGAGAGCGCGGAGCCACGTGGGGCGCGGGCACGTTTCGAGTGACCGAAACGAGAGGGAGGGAGGGGTCGACCACTTACGTCACTGACGCAACGACACGTCATGGAATCTAGATATTGAGGTGTTCTGAGCGAGGCATCACTGCTCATAACATTCACTGAACACGGCCCCAACATGAAGAAAAGGATCTCATCTTTTTAATTTTATCGACATAACAGGCACTTATCGCTCAAGTTTTTTAGATATTCGCCAAGAAATTGAAGCTATTTTTCTTGTGATCGGACTCCGGCTGTGAAACTATGAGAGACAATATTAAAAAATGAGCAAGCTTTATTATATTCCATTGCTTATGGTGAAAGCAGCCTGCCCATTTTTTCCAATTATGCCACAAAGCGTAAGTGTGATTGTCGGTGGCATTTCAGCGATATTCCCTGAGAGGCCATCATTACCACTTTTTTTAATACTAAAAAATGAATAAAAGCTTTAATGCAACGAATTCTTGGTTCACTCAAAACTTTGCAATCTTATCCCCAGAAAAGTTTATTCGTGCACTTTCGCAAAAGGTGGTACTGCACGGAACCTCATCTCTCCAATTATGCTTCTCGTACAGCATTTAAGGCGGGGTCAACATTCATACCGGGCAGCCTTGTTTTCTCTTGGCCTTAGGTTTAGGTGAACTTTTAAATAGGGTGTTTAAAATGAGTTCCCTCGCAATGCTTTCATTGCGTTTCGTCCTTCTCTTTATGCAAAACGCGTTGAAGAAAATACACCAGCATAGCCGTGAAATACATTCCGCGAAATGCTTTCAAATGACATAATGTCGCTCCTTTTTGGAGCCCATGCCAGCAAGCGGATGATGAAGTAAAATGTCCGCTCAAATCGACCAAATTATCCTCTTAAGCCACGCGGAACGCGTGAAGGCTGAAAATACTTGAGTCTCCAAAAACGCAATAGCTAACGAGGTTGGAGGTTTTCGTAAGAAGGCCTTTCCGCGTTCAAGGGAGATGCTTGCAGTCCACAAAGAGGCTCGAGTAAATATATACGCCAAAGGAAAGCAATGACACCGTGGCGTGGCGTGCTCGTGGCTTACTCAGCGCACCATTTTGTTGAAGTTATGTCTGCGTCCGTTTGCTGAGTCAAATTCAGGTTTTCGTGTTGATATGCGACCCATCATTAAACATTCACCGGACCTTTCGAGTACATCAGAGGAACTTACGGTACAGGTAGGCTTTATCCTGTAGCAAAGACATTTGCTTTTAAATTGACGATCATACCTTCTGGTATATATCGCAAAGGGCGTGAGTGAATAAGTTATGTGGGGAGGTGAGCGAGAACGGAAATAATTTGGGGCATTAGGGCAGTGGGTGCGAAGGCTGATAGGGAAAGGATAAGGATTAGAGGAAGGGTGTGAGAAACCCGACGTTAGCCTTCTCTCATCGAGAGACGCTGAGGGCTCATCTTCCCCTTCGACGGACGAAGTACTTCACTCAAAGTGCTCCACAGAGAACCTTAGTAAGTTTCGGGATTACATCGATACATCTGTGCCATTTCCGGGATTAGAACCCGGGCCATCATTACGTAAGTCACGAGGGTAGAGATTTAAACCGTCAATGATATGCCCAGTGCAAAACGCCCAATTTGAAGTTCCTCAGGGGTCGTATTTTGTAACTCGCATCACTGGTGATGAGCGACCGCCGGTGATATGATATCGCCTATCACCACCTTTCCGATTCTTCAAGCCGATAAAGTGAGGTTATTCACCCAAAACGGGGCGACATCACCGATCGGATTGCTCGTCTTTTCATATCACCAATTTCATCACCTCCCAGTATGGCGTCGAAGTGTCACTATCCATCAGGTGCTGGTTAATACTAGGCATGGTCTCATCCTAAAAACCGACGGTATTCAACCGACGAGTATTTTAAAGCACTATTTATACCGGATCGGTAGTACCGACGCAATGTAATCGGTATTCCGATATTTTTGACTTTACTTTTATGAATTAGTTGCAAATTAACGGAACCCTGACCAAATTAGTCCAGTATTTCTGTACACTGGTGTCAGTAAACTTCAGTACAGTAGATCACTACGCTCAGATAATAATAACAGAATAATTCCATCTGGTATAATTAAAAAACACGATAGAAATTCATTATAATCTATCTTGGACGGTGCTTTACTTTATGTTATTTACATCAGCGAACCGTATCTCAATATCTCTCTGGTTGATTTAATTAAAGCTTAATTAAACTATGAGTAATTTTGCGTGTATTTGTTTTTGTCATCCAATTCAAGAATGATTTATTCTAGATTTAATGGATGATTAATTAAGAGCTTTATGTTTAGTGGATGTAAATCAGTGACAGATACAGTGGAGTCATCCTAAGTGCTTACCAAACTATAATCAAAACCTGGCTTGATCTCCTAACTTGTTATACTTACCTATTGTTAATTAGTTTTACCGCGAGACTCGAGGCTTTCTCATCTCGTCTCGAGACGAGACTCGAGATGAGCTTCACAAACACTGTCACCTCTGTGTAGTCTGGGTCGGTTGTTTTGTTTGCTTACATTAGATCGTCTTCTGTTTCAGGAGTACCCCGCCATTGGCTACCGCAAGCTACCGGGAATTATCAGAAATAGTACCAACACGTTTACACACATATCATTATCACCTTGCCATCACCGGGTGGTGAAACTTCACCCTCCACCTTCTTCAGCATTGCAAACGGTGATGATTGGTGAAGTTTTTCGGTGATATTCATCACCGGTGGTAGACATAATCCGAACTGGAGAATACGACCCCTGAGAAGCTTAGCTCTCATAATACTGAAGCCTAAGGCAACACTGGTCAAGTCATTTTGGGGTATTATAAAGTTTTTTTTGTCTCCACGCTTTTTAATAGGATATAGTTGGCTCGCCGCCTCTTAAGTCATTTTAGGCCCCATTGCTAGAAATATTAAGATTGTCATATATCTTCGAATAATACTGATAACTTAAACATAGCTCTGGACGAAAACGGTAGCAATAGTTATATTTTATTGCTAGGTCGAAAAACATACCACCCAATCAATCAGTACTTATGTTAAAATTTTGGCGGGTAGGTGCTCATCTGATCTTCATTTGTTATTCTCTCAGCCCGAGGAGCCGCCTTTCAAAGCTTACTTTCTACCGGGGTCACTGCCGACAGTCCTTCAACTATTTTGGCGGTCTATTCTCCTTTGAATTTTCCACAACTCCATGCTCGGTTATTTTTTCATCTCCTCCGATGCGTTTGGCGGGGCAATGTCCATCAGTTTACTTCGGCATGGAATATTTCTTCATTGCGCAATCGTGCATCAAGATTGATTGTTACCCAAAATTTTCATTAATTCATTGTGAACCCTTGCGATATTTTCTTTGCCATTACATTCTTTGATGATTGGAAAAATCGATATATCAGAACCCAGTGTGGTATTTGGGTACTCATTTTCCTCAATGACATCCTGACTTCTCGCACTTCTTAAACTTTGCCCTTAGTTCTGGATTGCAAGTTTATTTAACGTTTGGCTGATTAACAAGTAGTTTTTATGTGGTATTTCGTAGTGAAATATACTTTCTGATTTTCAGTTAATGGTTTATAATATATTCCCCCCGCTGCATCGCCATCACACAATGTAGCTTGGAAAGAATTTCCGGTCAAGAAGGGCGTTTTCGGCAAGAATATCGAATTCCTTCTTCCGGAACACAAAAACACATAGAAAAGAATAGTTTTGATTTGGTGCCTTTGCAACGCAGTCGGTGAGCGTTTGAAGAGGATCTCGGCTCTATTTAATTTTCTTGAATTAACTGTAAATTGTTTACTTACTTCGCATTTTTACTTCCTACCTTATTTTTCTTGCATTTTTATTTCCTTCCATCACTTGATTTTCTGTGAATGGTGACCCAATTTTTGAGACTGAAAGTCGGTTTTCGTCAAATGTTTGCATTCATAGCTTCCAGTTTCAGGCCTTGTAAGGTAATTCCGAATGTTCTGTTCATTTATTTGGAAAATACTCACGCTCATATTCACCCGTTCCGCTATAAACCGCTCAAGTCCTTTGTCCATCCATTCACCCCTTACTTTCCACTTCGCTCAGACCTATCATATCGAAACCTGCCTGATCGTTTGTCGCGTGATACCTACTGTTCAGTTTTCCACCCTCGGCTTAGTCTAATCGTTCCAAATTCTCACAAAGGTAAAGCCTAAAATGCACCTTCAATGCTTGGAGGGAGAGAGCCAATGAGAAATACGTTCGATGAAATACGCAATAAGGTGACGGAAGGTGCAAGAAGATGGAGGAAGATCATGGAAGATGAAGGAGATAAAATATCTCGTAACAATTTAGCGCCGATGGAGGAATGAGGTCGACGCAATATTGAATAATAGATATGAGGTAATTATTAGGCTAAAAATGGAATCACCTTTTAACGTTCCAGAGGAGACAGCGCACAATTCACGCGTTAGGAAATGGGGTTAACGCGTGGGAGCAAAACATTAAGATTCCGCACTACACCCATGTAGAAGTGTACAAATGTTTCCTCTCGCGAATGCCGTGATTGGGTGAGACCCTTTTCTTCTCTCCTATCTAATGTGGGTATCTCAGCCTCGTCGATGACTCAAGACATTTCCCTCGGCGACCTGCGGGAAGGGGGGGGGGGGGCGCCCACCCACGGGCGGCCGAGAGAGGACCGCGAGCGATGAGAGGTGGGGGGGGGGGGGGGGTCGGAGGTTAACGGGATAACGGCTCCGTTACTCCAGCGCAGCCAACGGTTCTTGCCGCGAGGCAGTGCGGATCGCTGAGAGGGTGGCTTGCGGCCGGGAAAGTACAACCGAACACCTTCATATAACGTACTTTTAAATTTTAAATGATTTTGAAGAACGTCGACGGGCTGTTTGAGTGAGATATCACTTTGCATGAAATTCATCTCCATTGTGAAGAAAAATATCTCATCTTTCACATAAAAAAATGAGGAAGCCCCGACGCACGGCTCGCGTCAGTTATGTCACGGTTTATTTTTCGTGTGTGTTCTCAAATATAAATGTAAATTAATTTATTACTCATCATAGTACTTTTCATGAATTTGTATAAAAACCTTCGCCTGTGAAAGCAATTTCAGGGTGCGATGTGAAAGAAATAATTTCAAGTGTCAAATATATATACTTTTGATTAATTACTCAGAAGTTGAGTCATGAAATCAAAGTTTACCATCATTGATATCGCTACATTTACTTCTTGCTTCTTACAACATCTAAAATTTTACAGTTAAATTTGCATGCGGTACCAATTGTATGACTAGAGGAAAACCTCGCTCAAATCCCGTTAAATGTTTAGAGCACGAAGCGAAAAATTTAGTGAGCCAGCATTTAGAAATGGAATTGCTCGATTGGGTTGGTGAAGACGTCATTCGGGAGGGAAGATATAAGCGACTCCTTGAGCGGTGATCATAAAGTGAGGGGCCCGATGGCAAGGATTAAGTCAACATGGGTTGTCCTACAAGCTTGTTGATACTTTTTTGTAAAATTCCAATCTTTCCTTTTCATAACTAGCCCACCATCAATTCTCACAGGAGTTGCTCATAACCATCGAGCATCTCCGTCTTCCTCTCCCGCGTTTGCATTGCGTCCTCCCCTCACATAAGTCAACAATCTCTTATAAAACCTATTTCAAGGATGTAATGAGATCGTCTCGATTTGAATTCCATCTCCTCTGTATGTGTTTCACTTATGCTATGGCCCGTGTACGCTTAATTAGTAGTAGTAGTACTCCTAATACTTGAATCCTTATCTGTTACCTAGTACTAACAGCACGCCGTGCATGTTTTCTACATAAGTCTTGAGTCTCTGTCCATTCGTGTAGTTGCAAAATACATATATATTAACGGTCCCTCTCCATTGTGATAATATCTGTAGTGTAGTGGTGCATGCTTGTGAGGCTTCGTCTCGTGGCAAGCATTAGCGATTTATGCTAATGCATAATTAGTCGTAGTTACACTAACTTTAGGGTATAGTGTAATGCATGGTGGTGATTACTCACCCCCTGCCACACACCCCTGAGGTGGCTTGCAGGGTATTTTGTAGATGTAGATGTAGAATTGTCCCCGATCATCTATATGATTAGAATCGAGATTCCACCGACCCCAAGCGTTGATAACGATTCAAAATACAGCGGTTTTTGTTTCAGTGGCAGCTCAAGCAGAGACGCCCGCTGAGAAGCGAACAAATATGAGAAATGTATTTAAAAAACGTAGCATTCCTAAATTGTGCTTTGGACGCAAATCCCTCTTTGTTATTACACAGAACAAGAGGCTATCATAGTCCCAACCGGTCTCTCATATAGGATTTAGTATTTTTATCACCATTAATACCACCGTGAGTGCTTTATATTCACTTACCTAGTAGCCGTATTTCATGAATTTCGGGTAAATAATAGTTTTTTCCCAATTATTGTTTGTTAATTACTTAAAATAGTATGAAAAACGACATTTCTGTTTTCCCTCTGACCATTTTTTCAAAATAAACCTTTTCAAAGGATATATCAGAAACTAAAAATAAGAGTAATTGTAACTCTGATATGTATACAAGTACAATGGTTGCAAAAGGATAAGGATGACAGAGGGTGTGGCGGTGTGCGTTTGCATCAGGTTCGCATATATCCACCCACCTCCATCCTCTGCCCGTGTTGCCTAGAAGTTTAACTCAAAATACGGCGAATTTCATTGATACACCAGGACTTAGAAGCCTCTTAATTAGGATGGATTGTATTCCAAGCTTTCTCCAAAGGGCTTACACCGTTTTGCTCAAGTCTGTTCGTTGTGAATAAGAATGTAAAACAATTCTCTGAATGTAACGTTGATGGTTGCCCCGAAATCGTGGCAAGTACCAATTTCGAGTGCATTAAGTATGTACACGTTCTACCATGCAATGCTATTTTTTTCTAATCAAAACCCTAAATGCGTAACTTTCCATCGACCTTAATGTGCCATATTTTTCTGTATGACCTTACCTTTGAAGTAGAAGTAGAAAAATGGCAATGGCTCCAAATTTGTGCGTCGATAACTCTTCATCACGTCAAGGGGCGGATTGAGTGACAATAGGTCCCCTTCTCAGACTCGCAAATACTGAGGAAGGCTTAATGCAGCGGTCAATTTGCGAATAAGCTAAGAGGAACCCCCAACCACTGGATGTAGGTATAACGAAACTTGGTGGCACTCACCAGCGGTGGATTAGAGGACACTGACCGTAAACCAAGCGTTGATGTGCGGGCCAAGTTATCGAAGGACTCCCTCTGCAGGGTCCTCTGGGAAAAGGCTCGACCACTTAATCCCACATCTCATGTATGCTTTCCTCACCTCAACGTCTTTATCTTCACCAGCGAGTGCCACCAAGTTTCGCTACACCTATACTCCGGGTACGTTTTCTCGCAGAATACCGGATACCAGAATTTTCTCCCGGGTACGTTAACATTCTATGTTTCCGTTAGCTTATCTTATGCCCTAGTTGATCTAAAAGCCTGAAATTATTCTAAACGTCTCTAACGAGTTATGACAACTTACTCTTATTATTAATGCTAATATTGGCACCCAAATATCTTAAATTTTGTTATTAATTTTATCTAGTGTAGATGTCACTATATATTACCACTCGGTGAGTTGGCTTTCAGCGTTCGCACACCGTGTCCAATTGCTTGGCAGGGAAAGTATTCCGCTAGCGCTAGCACCCCTGTTTCAAAGCAATTAAAGAAGAACGGACTTCTACACGTTTTTTACATCATTTGATTTATTGATTTAAGATGCCATAGGTAACGTTGCGTATCCATTTCTATTTATTTGTTCAAATGCTAGTCGGGCACCTTCGGCACAGGGAAAAGGGTTCGCGATAACTGAATTTGTGGTTAACGCATTTCACGCGCTGAACGAACCACTTAAGGCCCTTATACACGGCGAATGATCTTGCGAATGATCATTCCAATGATCATGCGCATGACGTTAATGCCTCGTGTAATACGGAAAATTCGTCGAATGCTTGGTCATGCGCATGATCATGCGATCAAAATTAGAACATGCTCCATTTTTGATCGCATGATCCCGTGAATGATCGCATGATACGAGCGCAGTACGTCCATCTTGGTTGTTTTGATATTGAATTCACCTCACTTCGCTAAAGCAAACTCATAATAACATATAATGAAGGCAAGGAAAACCATATCAATGTATTTGGAAATAAATATCTCGGTAGGCAGGATACAATGCACACACTTTGGCAGACGTGGAATGGTCATTTGGTTAAAACTATCTTGGAGGTTTTGCAATATGAAAACATCGAAATCTCAAAGGATTAATCTCAATAGATCTGACCAAACCTTTAACTGTTTATTCAGGGCTGCAGTACAACGAGTACAACATATCTGGCCCTATTTTGACTTCAGTATGGACGGCAGAAAAATGTTCGTAATGATATCAACGATATCTACAGCTTTCATCAAAGTTTTCGGCTAAATACTATGGGAGATACTGCCAAATGCAGAACAGATCTTAGTGCAATGACCTCTCTTTGGACCAGTTTATTGAAATAATCATACTTGTATTCACAGTATATCATTCATTCCTCACCGCCGACTGTATATACCAGGTATATATTTGTAAAAATGCTAAATCTTCTACCAGGTATCGATGGACGAGTAGGTAGCGTGCCCTAATCCCTATGGGAAGAGCGAGTGGCGACAGCCTATACGAATCTCATGGGTGGGGAAAGTTATTTGATCGTTTTTCAACGTTCCTTTGCAAATATTTTTTAACATATCGTTATAAATTCATTTCCCAAAGAACTGTTTTTTTTCAAAACGTTTAAAAACTTAAAACATTTAGTCCAGATCGTAATCAGACCTGCTGCAAGCACCACAAGTCATTTTATACAGCAATAATTTTATTTTTAAGTCACCGTGATATAAATATCGGGTGACCATCTTCGTTGTTTTGATAGTGAGTTCACTTTAATACGCAGAATTAAAACCTTATTATAAAATATTGATGGAAACTATAGCCATATTTCATTGCAAATGATTAAAAGAACACTGCAGGTAGTACGCAATGCATACGTTTTGGCTGGTGTGAATAGGCCTAAAACTATCGTGGATAATTTATGAGAATAAAATTTGGCTGCCGCAAGGCCGTTTTACACGGTACGCATGTTTATACAAACTGGTACAAAATCTTCCGTGAACTCTTACATGAGGCAAAATGTATCGTGTAAAATGACAAATTGTATGAACGCACGTGCGAATGTCTCAATCCCTGAACGGAAAATAGAACCTGTTCTAATTCCGTTGCGACAAACGTACAATCTCACGTAAATACGTTTGTACAAAATCTTTCATCGTGTAAAACGGCCTTAATAAACACTGCAGCAGCGGTCGCTAAAATTGTCTCATCACGGTCCATCTTCTATAGCATAACGTCACTCACTAAACTTTTGCAGTTACTCAGTGTTTAAGTGAATAATGTAAACGAATATCTAAACCTAATAATATAGTAAACGAATATCCCAGTAGGTATCTATAATATTCATGATTTGAACAAAACTCCGTCTGCTCCGTCGGTCGAAACAACTATTTGGTCGGAAATCTCCCGTAATCGATATATACAGTCGATAGATCAACCACTGCGCAATCAGTCTGTGCAGAAACTTCACTGAATTAATTCGCCGTGTAAAACGGGAACTTTTCAGGTCATCATTGATATTAATTCGCGAATTAATGCTCGAATGATCATGCGCAAGATCATTCGCCGTGTGAAACGGCCTTTAGTATGGGCGACAAGCCGTCAACAAGGCGTGGGCACACTCAGCGCCGCCGCGTGCGAAAGAGCAATTGACCGCTCGCCGCCTCTCCAGCCCGATCCAGATATCCCCCATCATTTTGAACATCCATCCTGGGGGCAGCGCATTGGTCGCTTCAATTGGACGTTGCAATATGCGGATGCGGTCGAATGGGGTGAAGTGAGCTCTCGAGTACGCGACCCCATTCACTCGCGGAGCATGAAGGCTCCTGGGAGTCGAAAGGTGAAGAGTGTACCGCGTGCGTAGGCCGTTGTTGTAATGCGCGGGGAGTGACTCGTCCCTTGGTGTGAGTGAACAGTGGGTCGTGGTATTTCTCTCGCATGTGCGACCTGCCTCCGCCAGACTCCGTTCATTCTTCTAGTTCCACCGACGGACCATTTGCGCGGCGTCAAAGTGCGTGGGGTGCTGAATGGCATGTCCGCCGCGGGAAATGATCGTCGCGCTTATTCTTCTTCTCGAGGAGTCATGGAGGAAATTCCCCCTCGAGCCAGTCACGGGGAATCCATTGCAACAGATTACAGTCGGTGCGAAAGATATGGAAAATTGCCAGATGAGATTCATAAATTTAACGACTGAATGAATTGTCTCGTAAAAAGTGCACGGTACTGTTTTGCTTTTGTATAACACCTTTATTTAATACCGTTGGAATAAGTCACATATTGTCGAAGAACGATCGTAGAAAAAAAAGAAATACATCCAGCAAAGTAACTTCTAAATTCTTCTGTAATTTTGGGGGGTGAAATGAAATATAAACGCCTTTCCTTTAATTCAGTTTCTCCCGATTTTCATATGCTCTGATACCCCAGGAAAAGTGCTGTTTGAGTAATTTCGCCTTGAGAACTTGATGAGTATATATTATGTTGATCATGAGAGCTGAGTACTTCAACTCGCTTTCTCAAAACACTTTGTTGCATACTTTGGGCCGCCAAAAAAACACACGCCATTCATGCTCAATGTGCTGTAGCCCTGGAGTTCAGTAATGTTTTCTCTCATGTCTTAATATATACCATTTTGGACGATGTACGCTCATCTATCGTTTACAAAAAAGACAGATTGACTAAAAAATGAGTCTCAACGTATGAATCATTTAATGCTAAATGATTAAATTTTAATTAAACATTGTCATCGATGTTATTATATTCTTTAGTGTTCAATGTAGCTCCCAACTTTAACGTTGATTAAATAGTAAATATTTGCGGATCAACAATAACATTATCTAAAATTTTCTTATTTCCACTTGCCATTATAATGTCTTCCCATCGCTCGTTTGTTCAGCCAAAGTAGGAACAGGCATTTCAACTCATTATTCCAGACATCGTTTGAAGCCAAGGCTGCTGTAACTCAGTTAATCAAGATTCTGACTTCGCGATTGTTCAAGTCGATCACTGGACTGCATATGTTTGTCCTGAGATATTGAAGGCAATAAGGGGGTGAGTCATCAGCTATGACTAAGGAAAGTGTTAAAGTCTCTCAATAAGCTTTCTGATGGTATAAGACTCGCTAAGTTCGTAAGGTATGCGGAAGTCATGGGGCTCTTTTTGCCGACAAACTTCGGGTGCGTTCATGATGCATAACAATGCCACTCATGCCTTATGCTAATGATGCATTGCATCTCGCTTTGTTATGGTAACTGCGTCGTTACATGTTTTATGGGAGGAAAATGGCACACCATTCATTCGTTAAGGATTTTCTTGCATTCAACCGTACACATCTCATAATATATATCTCAGTGGTAGGGAAGGGTTATGATATTGCTATGTAGAGAGAAGGATAAAAATTCATTCATAAGTTAATAGTGTTAGTAATATTAATTACTAGATGTGTATTTAGCATTGTACTGCATATTTGCATGTTCATTTACGTTGCACTCTCCCAGTTTCTAGATTGACTGAGTACTGTTCTCCTGTCTGCTTTTTTGTCTGCGCCAACGGCCAGGGGCACGTGCGAGGTCCCGATTTGTGCTGAGACGAGTGCTGCACACCTGGTGTAGAATCACCCCGTGCCACACATCCTAGTGGTGGCTTGCACGGTACTTCGTAGATGTAGATAAATATTGTTCGATAAATATAGACAATTTATGGATTGCGACACAATTTTAGGTATGCATTTAAGGTGGTTGGAGCGAGTTTTGTTTGTGAACAGATTTACGTAATATCTATAGAGAAAAGTGAAAAAAACTGCATGTTACTGATTTGGTTTCTTAGAAATCCAAAGCTACTTTTAACATGTAGCCTATATAGCATATAGCGTACGTATGGCGTGGCGTATATGACGTGCATTTTGTGGTAATTCGATTACATATGAACAGATTCCCTTCTAAAAGCAAAATAATACGTTTCATATATTATTATAAAACTATTCAATTAAATAATTATCGTAAGCCTTCTTGGCCCGTAAGATGTTTTACATAAAGTTTGCATGGTACCTATATATTACAAAAAGGAAACAATTAAATTATAATAGTATTGAATTAAAAATGTAAAAAATTAGAAATACCAACAAAAATCACTTTTACATCCCACTAGGTGCGTACTTGGTTATGCTCAGCTTCAAAATACACATACATATCGCACCTATTGATAACATCCTGCTTACTTCCATGTTTACACATAGTTTTCATGTTAGACCGCACAGTAATTCGTATTAAATATGAAATTATTTCATAAATTTATCAAAGAACAGAAATATATTATTTCAACTTATAATATATCAGAATATATCAGAGCAGCGTGATTAGTTACACGGAAGTACTGCCAGGTACTATTAAGAAGTAGTTTATGTAGCTTGTACACACGATCAAATCGGCAAGTGCTTCGGGTCAAATCGACCAAACAGGTCCTAAAAACACGTGTACCAAGCACCTTGCTTGTGTTACAATTTGCAGCATTGTTTCACGCACCGCTAGCACTATCTGGGATTATTTATCCACTTAAAACGTATATAATCAGGCCCAACGACAGATTGAGTGCGGTTGTTGAGGTAAGATCGACACCACTCTACTGAACTTCTTGAAAGGTTGTATTTGGCCAGTTTATGAAGGAGCAGCTCATGATCTACCATATCGAAGGCTTTTGAGAAATCAAATAATATCAGAACGGAGACCTCTCGTATTTCCATAGCTCCTCTTACATCTTCGGTGATGTTCAATAGTGCTGTTTGGATGCTGTATCCCATGCGAAAGTCAGATTGCAAATGCATTTAATATGTGATTATCGACTACAAATATATTCTGTTGGTCAAATACCACTTGCTCAAGAATATTAGCACAGGCGCAGAGGATACCTATTGGTCTGTAGTCTGATAGATTGGTAGGTTCAGTGCATTTCAGGATTGGGCGTATTAGAGATTGCTTCCATATCGTGGGATATTGCGCCGCTTGAAGGGATGCATCAAAATATTTATAAGCACAAAAAATACGACCGGTAGAGCCTTCTTTATTACAGCAATGTTTATACTGCCATGACCTTTTACGTTTGTGGTGATATCATTGCATACTCTCTTGACTGAAGAAGAGGAATGTGAGAGAAATTAAACTGGTTTCCACCGAAATCGGTTATGTTATGACTTTCTAGGACGTTGCTTGTGTTTCACTTAACGCTACTTTTATTTATTGAAAAATGATTATGGAGTATATCTAAATTAATATTGATAGAATTATTATGTTTCGGCTGTATTATACCAAGATCACGAATAGTATTCCACATTGTTTTGGCATTTGTCTGTTTTACTATTTGTCTGTTTTCCAATGGCATTTTGAAAGTGTTCTCGTTTAGCACTACGAATCATATCTTTAACTCGCTTTCGTAGTTCTTAGTATTCTGTGTTCACATCCGGGTCCTTGAAACGTCTAAACAACGCCCCATTTATTTATTTTTTATTTTTGTCTTTATTTCTGTTATAAGCCATGGCTTTGGAGGATGGGTAACACGAACGGTCATCATAGGGGCGTGAGTATTGAGGGTCTTGAGGAGCGAAATATTTAGCATGTCCACTTTTTCATCAATTGAAGCAAGTTCATTGGTTATACACCATTTTATTTTGCTTGGGACACTAAAGAGTCTCTCACGATCAAATTACTTAAAATCTCTGTAGGTGACTTTTTTTTGTATGAAAGCAGGGGCCGTCATATTGAACATAATACCTGATCATGGCATGAGACTGGGGGGTTTGTCCACAGAATGACACTTTTTTGAGTTCGTCAACACAGATAAGATCCAAAGTGGTATTTGTAGACTTCGTATTGCAAGTATGAGACGTCCGGACGATACTTAGGTTGCTACCTTTTATGATATTGAACAAGAGGTCACTATGTAAACTCTTTTTTTACAATATTTATATAAATATCTCCCAGAACTACGATATTATCATACATTGGAACCTTGTTAGCCAGAAATATCTCCAAGTCGGACAGATTATATGATTTCGGTGGGTTGAAGACCACCACTCTCATCATTTTGGAATTAGTACTACTGATTTCGATGGCGATAAACTCCGAGTTAGTTTCATAAACAATAACCGAACGGCCAACGACTTTAATTTTTAGTGATGAATGCATATAATTCCAACTCCTCCTCGATTTCCTTCTCTGTTCTTCCTGGTAGATACATAGCCTGGTAGTGCAACAGCCTCTGATTTGACTGATGGCTTACTCTCACTCACACCGATTACATGCATATGGTTAGTACGATATTAAAATCTGAAATCTTCGATGTGAGCGAGGAGCGCTTGAGCGTTTATATAAGATATCTTTAGCAAACCAGAGGATAATTTGAATTGTCTGGAGGTGGGGAGCTGTATTTAGGAACAGATGGCTCGACTATAGTTACCTGCCGGAGAATTAAATCACTAATAAAAAAAACTTGAAGGTTTTTCTGTGTGAATAACTGCAACAGAACAGTCCTCCGACTCCCTAACAAGAATGGTACCATTTCTCATCAAGCCAAATTTCAATCTGACATTTTCTTGAGATCCCTAGCAACGGCGAAAACTTTTCTATTGTATGTGGTGAGGGCTTCGTCACTGTAGATTGTTCGTGTGGTTTTAGAAGAGTCAGAAGGCCATCCCATATCCAGGACGCTGAAGTTTTTCCTTGACCGCCATTTGGCAATCAGTTCATTTCTTTCACTCTGCCTGACAAAGTGAACAATGACAGGTAGTGTGCGAGAGTGAATGGGGAAAGTCTTCCGTGGTCGTGGCCTAAAGGCACAATGTACCTTCAACAGTTAAAGGATCAGTAAGTGTGAAGCTAAATGTATCACAATACTCTCGATGCTCTCCACTATGGTCATTGGTACACCTCTAATCTCAACATTATTTTTCAACAGGTCTTGTTCGCGTTTGTTTACTCTACTTTCAAGGTCATTTACATTAAAGCCCTCTAATTAGAGGGCTTTGATTTACATTACCTCGAAGCGCATTTGCTAGTTCCTTTACGCTTATTAATTCTTTCTCAATCACATTAAACTTCGTTGATAAACCAGACAGGAGATCACTGTTTTCACTTACTTTTTCAGTCAATGCCCCTTAGTCTTCTATTAAGCTCATCCAATTTATTCAAAACCATCTCTAATAAGGTCCGTAGCTCACTCGATGACATCTATGATGCCTCGCACGCTCCTGGTGATGTGTGCTGCACGTCTGATTGCATGATGCAGTCTGTGCCAACAGGGTAGGTGATGCCACGTCTTATTATTGGCGTGTCATCTCGTGGACCTCCTCTACCCTCTTCAAGACACATTTCACAGGACCAGGGCTTCTGTAGTTCCTCGACCGTATTTACGCCTGATTGGGTAAGATTTTTGCAGGACGGGTGATGTAAAATCGAGCAGACGCTACCTTGGAGGGAGCTGCCGCGCTTAACTTGGCCGCCACAAGTCCCACAGTTTGGCATGACGCACTTAAGCGAGAGCGAAGGCACAACCGCAATGCCAAGGTGACTGAACGGCAAAATGACAGTGGATGGGGTTAATAGTTGCTAACAGAGAATAAGGTATCATGCCGAGTGAAAAATCGTATTTAGACATGATCTTCGCTTAAATTTCGGATTTTGCGCAGAAAATCCAAGTCATACCAATGCTTTAATTAAGGCGAAATATTTAAAATATAATTATTACATCATTTACATTACTGCATGTATGATAATCCACCGTAAAAACAGATTTACGCTAGTAATATAAGGTCCAAGAATTTGTTTTCGACTTACTACTTAAAAATTTATTAAAATGTGCACTTAATGACTCAAGATACCTGCTCCAGCCACCTTAAACCAGGTTGAAAATTTTAACAATTACTTGCAACTTAGACGGTTTATTGACAAGTTCAACAGGCGATTGATTTAAGTTTTACAGCAGTTAATTTTCACCGTATGTTTACCTACCACTTTGGATATTTTCTGCATAAGCATTTTCTGTGAATTGCTCATTGGAAAGCTGATTATATCAATGGAATAATGCCTTAATTGGTGGAATCGACCGATAATATCTTCGTGAATTGCCATTGCAATCATACTAAAAACCTTATACTACAAGGTAATGTAAAGAAAATTTTCAGTTATTGCAATAATATGAGCATCCTTCGGGAAAATACAATGGAAGGGGGTATGAATGAGAAGTGTTATAAAGGAATATCAAAAGTCCAGTATCACACACCACGATGCAAATTATGAGCGTTGCTTAAAATAAACACTCATGACGGAATGAAGTGTTAGGCTGCAATGGTAAGAAGCTCGAGAACTGTATCAAACCCATGTTGTGATTAAATACTGCCAATGATGATGATGACGATAGTCAGAGAAATACATTTTCCGATTACGCGAACTTATAACACTTCTAACACTTATAACTCTGTTATTAGGGAACTTATAACACTTAAAAAAAAGTAGCACTATTATTATTTATTATTCGTTACAGTTGTAACACTTCCCTCCGAGTCCCCGGCAAGCCTCAGGTTTCATTGCCGTCATAATGGCCGGAGACTCGAGAGGGGTTGTGCAGTGCTCTCAGCCACGTCCGACGCCCATTGGATGAGTGGCTACGCTGCCGTTGGTTCATGCGTACGCAGTAGACGGAGTGACCCAAAGGATGACGGCCTTCTGCATGCGTGCAACTAGTGATTCCGCCTGTGCCACGCAGGACGGAATACACTTGATGTTATTTAGCAGCGACCCCTTGACTCCACCGAGCACACCTACGATGAGGACCACTAGTTTTACAGAGTGTCCGGGGCACATCTGTCGAGTTCGAAAAGCAGGTCTTGATATTTCGTCCGTTTTTCCACCTCCTTCGCATCCGTGTTAGTTTCAGCCGGAGCCGAAAACTCGATCACGAACATGGAGCGTGTGAGGCGGTCGAGGAGAACGATATCAGGCTTGGTCGCCTCCAACTGCCTGGTGGTGGAGAAGGAGTAATTCCACCAGATCGTGCATTTATCGTTCTCCACGACGGACTCAATATCTCCAGGGGCTTAGGGCAGCACAAGTGTTTCGTCGATTCCATAATGGTGTCGAAGGTGATAGTATAACACCCGCAGGGCCGCGTTGTGACGAGCTAGATACGCTGACCTGGCGTAATAATTTCAGCCGGAGAGAAGGTGAATCTAAGTCTCTGGCTGGGCTTGGCACGCCCTTCATCTCGTGTCCGCGACCTCCGCCTTGAATATAATTTGGCGGTACACGAGTGTGTTTATGACACCATCCTGGCACGTGAGTACAAAACCCTCGGTCTCTGACTTCAGACCGGCAAACGTCAGCTCCTTCGTAGGAAGGCAAACGTCAGCTCCTTCGATAACCCATGCTTTTCGATGTTTCGATAGAAACATCCATGGCTTATCGGTATGCGCATTGAGCAAGGCCTTCTGCTCGGCTTTTTTTATTTCGAGCTTGAGGACGTCTGACTTCAATGACGAGATGTCCGTGTCATTGTCGCTGCCGTCGGATGAGGGGTCGAAGTCGAGACCGGTCTCGTCAGCTGCCCTCTTTGCCGCCTGCAAGCGAAACGCCCCTACTCCCGCACTCTCGTGCTCTCTCACGAGATTGAGCAGGGGGTCCCTGCTTTTCAACACTCAGCATGCCGTACCCAGGACAACTCTGTTGTGGAGACACTCCAGACTCAATAGTCCTCTACCACCTACATTGCGAGGGAGATACAATCTAGCGACGGAAGATTTCGGATGAAGACTTCTGTAGAATGTCATCATCTTCCTCGTTCCCCTATCGAGGTTCTGAAACTCGTTGACGTTCCACTTCATGCATCCGAAGGTATACAGCAGTTTAGGAAGCGTGAAAATGTTCGTGGCAAGAACCTTGTTATTGCCAGACAGCTCAGAACTCCAGATGTTCCTGAGAGTCTTTCAGAACCAGATGTTCTCGAAGGTCTTTCGCATTAGAAGCATAAAGCTTCTGTTCATCAGTAAAATAAATGGGTGACCTTATGTTTCCTGTCACCTGGAACACCGCACATGTACCCTCTACCTCGTCGCAGCCTAAGGGACAGGGGTAGGAGGGAAATAAAAAACAGTTAGGGGCTCAAGCTGTCACCTCGGAAAACGCCACAGTGGTATGTTACCAACTCTTTGGAAACTGATCACTTGACTGAAGTCATAAAAAAGCGCGTTTTCCAGAGTGGTAACAGGCATTGGATGCAGGGCACTACCTCTGGGTGGACTTTCATCAACTTCAGCATGGCTATCAAAAGATCAAGCGAAATGGTGTCAAAAGCCTTCTTGTAGTTCACCCAGGCCATTGATAGGTTTCACTTATGCCGGATGGCATCGTGGTATATGCACCTATCAATGAGCAGGTTGACCTTGCATCCCGCGATTCCACGCTAAGAGCCCCTCTGCTCGTACACCTCCCACACAGGCTGGACGTGGTGAAGGATAAGGTCGCTCAAGATCGAGGTGAACGCCTTATATACAGTGTTCAGACAGGTTATAGGGTGGTAGTTCCTTGGATTGGACAAGTCTCCCTTCTTAGGTATCAGCACCGTGCGTCCCTCAGTCAGCCGAGGTGGAATAGGATCTTTACCTATCAGAAAGGACGAGAAGATTCTGGCGAGGTGTTGGTGGGTGGAAGTAAACTTCTTCCACCAGAATTTATTCACGGCATCCATTCCTGGAGCCGAGAAGTTATTCTTCCCAGAGAAGGCCTTCTTCACGTCACTTTCTGCGGCTGAAAGAGGTCCATTCACATCTTGTAGGTGGTGGTCACACAACTCTTTAAAGAGGCCTATGGCCGGAGTGTCTCCGTTGAATGGCTTGGACGTTTCGTAGGTATCTTTCCAGAAACGTTCAATCTCTTGGACGGGTGCAGGAGATTTGACGACAGGCGTAGGTGGTCGAAAGAGACGGTACGGGTAAAGGAGAAAGGTGGAATTTTCCCTCCCCTCAGTATAAAACAAATCTCGATGGAGGACACATCAGATGCGATATCTGCATTAACAACTCCGTCTGAGTGGTTGTTGCAGTCATTGGACCTCGCGGAGTTGTCCTTGGAGGATCTATTCGTCCTCATTAGCGGGGTATCTACATCTACATCATCTACATACTACCCCGCAAGCCACCTCAATAGGCGTGTGGCAGGGGGTGTTAGAACACCAGCCGTTTACATATAAAAAGGAAACGCTCTAATGAAATTACGCCTTGCATTTATTGAAGTCCCTTATTGTTCGGGGGAAAAACGAATTCCCATACCTATCTGTTCGGCAAAATATCTCTCATAATTTATCGTTTCTGTCGGACCTGGAAATATAGTGGGGTTCTAATATGATGTTCTCCGTGTCGCTCTGAAAGATATCTATTCTAAATAATAATAATAATAATAATAATAATAATAATATTTATTCCACTTGTGAAGTAAACAAAGTATATATATACAATATTTAAAAAACACAATAAGGTGGAATTTAGGTACCCCATAGGTAAACCTGTTTTGGGGTTACCATCATGAATTAACATGAAGCGGCTGGTGCATATGTATAATCATTTTTTTTTTTTTAACCTGATAACAGAAAAACAATTAGAGATAATACATATTGTGTGCGGAATTATAGCAGAGTAAAATAATTCATAAGAATTTTCACTTGCAACAATACAAATAAAAGATGATTAAGTACAATGGCAATACAGTATAAATAACAAAGTAATAATCACTAAGTCTATACAACAACTTTCAACAGTTTTTCAATGTATTCACTCTCTTGGCAGAGGAGCCATTTTTTTAATTTTGACAGAAACAAAGACGTGGACATTTGGTTCAGTAACTCAGCCGGGAGGGAAGAGAACAATTTGGGGGCAAGGAAAGCATATGTATGTTTAAAGGCTTCTTTATTGGGTTTAGGTACAACAGTTCCAAAACCTAAACGATACATGTCTTTTTTCCCCCTTAGTTTACCAGAATATTCAATTGGTTTTGCTCTATTTCCCCCACGAATGTAAAATATCTTGAGCACCTTAAATACAAATAAATATCTTAGTGGTAGAACATTTAGTTTTTGGAATAGGGGCAACGAGTGCTCAGTTCTCGACTGCCTAAATATCACCCTTATGATTTTTTTCTGGGCAATCTGTAGAGGATTAATATTAGACATGTAGGCTCCTCCCCAGCAAGATATGCCATATTGTAGTCTAGACTCAACCATGGCACAATACACAGAACGAACTACTGTTATGGGACATAGATATCTTAAAATAAAAAAATTTCTTAGAATCGATATCATTTCCAATTTTAATTTGTCAACATGTAGTTTCCATGTAAGGTTTTCATCAAGAGTTATTCCAAGATATTTAATACAATTCACTTGTTCAATTTTAAAACATGCAGAACATGTTTTTTTTGTTGTCACACATAAGGCATCTATAATAAACACTCTGTTTCTTGAATAATCTCCTTTTTAAATTAAATATAACATATTTTGTTTTTTCGCTTAATACCAGTTTATTTGAACAAAACCAGAATTTTATTCGATCAAGATCTATTTGTATTTGTGAATATAGATCGCTCATATTGTCAGATGTATAAACCAAAGCTGTATCGTCCGCAAAGGAAGTTACTTTGCCATTGAACAATCCATTATTGAAGTTGTTCACATATATTAGAAACAAAATAGGTCCAAGGACCGAGCCCTGAGGGACTCCACAGGAAAGCGATGTTTCTTGGCTATAACAATCATGTATTTTCACGTACTGGATTCTCCCACTTAGGTAACTTCTGAACCATTCATTAGCAACTCCTCTTATTCCAGCTTGCATTAGTCTTTTCAGTAATAATGTGTGGTCTACGCAATCGAAGGCTTTTGTAATATCTACAAACAAGCCTGCAACTCTCTTATTATTGTTGAGTCCGTCAGAGATATCAGAACACAGCTGCAAAATTGCATCTTCAGTGCTTTTACCTTTTAAGAAACCAAATTGCCTAGTGCTAAAGAAGTTGTTGGCGTTCAGGAAATTTAAGAGACGAATTTTAATAACTTTTTCCAATACTTTTGAGAAGACAGGCAAGAGCGATATTGGTCTATAATTGCTAACCTTTGTTTTGTCACCTTTTTTGAAAATTGGCACTATTACAGCTGTTTTTAATTGCTTTGGAAATTCACCTGTTGTCATACTCAGATTTGCTATATGTGTAAAAACCGGTGCAATATGGTCATGTACTGATTTAATAATATTGACACTAATTTTATCGTAACCCATTGAATTTTTAGGCTTCATTTCTTCGATAATTCTGCTGACCTCTTTAACATCAGTAGGAAAGAAATACAATGATAGAGGTATTTCATAGTTTGGAAACCACCCCTCGTGATGATTTTCAATGCCAATGTCAAAGTTATTAAATTCACTTGTCAGTCTTGGTACAGCTACACTGAAATAAATGTTAAACTCATTTGCTATGTCTTGAGCGCGAAACAACAGACTGCCTTTTTCTTGCGATTGAATCTTCTCAATTTTATTACCCATATGGTCCCTACCTAGGATGTTGTTCAGAGTCCTCCATTGTTTAGCTGAGTCGTTACAATTTGAAAAGAGTGTCAAATAATACGCTTCTTTGCACTTTGCAATTTCATAGTCAAGACGGGCTTTAAAGGATTTGTATTGGCGTTTTAATTTATCGTTATAAGGTTGATTCCTCATTTTTTTATATAAAAAATTTCTTTTCGATATTCTAATGCATAATTTCTTTGTTATCCACGGCTTTATCTTCCTGTACTTGTTTCTTATTTTAGTAATAAATTTAGCACCTTCGATACCTCGTTCAAATATTTCTAGAAAAACCGCATAAGCTTTGGTGACATTTTTTTGGTTATATACCTCATCCCAGCAACATTGCCGAAAATATTCATTCAAAGAAAGGAGATCGATTTTTTCATGAGATTCATCAATCACATTTTCCCGTTTGCTACTTGTATTTAATTTAAGATCACATAAGATTAGGTGGTGATCGGATATACCTAGGTCTAGCACTTTTCCTATGCATTCAAAATTATCTCTACTCCTGTAGAATGCATGGTCAATGCATGACGAAGTGTTTTTTGTAATTCTTGTGGGAGTGAATATTAATTGTTCCAGGCCATAACTCGCCATTAACGTTTGATATTGATAAGTACAATCATTCTGACTCAGAAGACATAAATTTATGTCGCCAATTACAATTACATTTCTAACTACAGATCCATCTAGTACAATTTGCAATTCTCTAAAAAAATCATTAATTGAGTGAGACTGAAGTCTGTAGATAGCTATAACAGTTACTGAAACATTGGATTCCAAAGTCACAGTTATTTTTACGATATCAGCAGATAGCAATTCGGGTAGCTCATTTGAGAGAGAAGAATACGTTTCTAGTACATACACAATCACTCCCCCAGCTCTATAATTATTGTTACATTTAACAAACTGATTATATCCAGTTAATGTATAAGCCAATACCTCATGGTCATTAATCCATATTTCTGACAGAATTATTATATGAGGCTTGTACTTTAGATTTTCAAGCTGCAATACAAAATTGTCAAAATTTGCTCGTAGATTGTTCAAGCAATCTAAGCCTAGCGCGCAGCCTTCGAGTCTCTAGCGGCTCCCAGCCTAATTCGTTTAACATCTGTGTAACGCTGTCTGTACGCCCGTCGTAGTTCTTGACGAATCGCGCAGCTTTCCTTTGTATTTTATTAAGTTCCCGGATTAAGTCTTTCTGCACCGGATCCCATATGCTCGCTGCATATTCAAGGTGTGGCCGGACGAGTGCGAAATAGCACCTCTCTTTTACTTTTTCGTCCGAAAATCTTCCCACAATACCCTTGACGAATCCTAGCTTCTTCAGAGCTCTGCCACAAATATTTCTTATATGTGCTCCCCACGTTAGGTCCGAAGTTATCGTAACTCCTAGATACTTCACTTCATCTGTCGCATTTATGTTAACACCATCCACAGCATTTACATGGGAATAGTTGGACGACCTCCGCAAGAAATGTACCGCCGTGCATTGGCTCAGATTAAGTTCGAGTCCCCACTCTTGGCTCCACACATGAACGTTGTTTAAATCCGATGATAGAGTTTGAATGTCAGAGTGATCACTAATTTCACGATAGATGACAGCGTCGTCGGCAAATAAACGTATTTCACTGCTAATTCGAGAGCATAGATCATTTATGTATATAATGAACAAAAGGGGGCCGATCACGCTTCCTTGCGGGACACCTGATGTTACTTTAACTACATCAGAGGTAATTCCGTCAAGAACTACTTTTTACTTACGATCACTCAGAAAGTCGCGTATACAGTTTACACCTGTTTCGTTTAGGCCGCATGACTGTAATTTGTATAAAGGTTTGTTATGAGGTACCGTGTCGAAATCTTTCTTAAAATCTAGAAACAATGCGTCAACTTGTCTTTTCGATTCACCAGATTTGAGAACGTCATGAAGAAAGAGCGCGAGTTGTGTTTTACATGATCTACCTTTCCGGAAGCCGTGCTAATAAGAGCCATGGAGGACGTTACGACTGTCCAGGAACGTCATGATATTGCTAACGACGATATGTTCGAGTATCTTGCCTATAATCGACGTTAATGAAATTGGTCGATAGTTCCCTGGGTCGTGTCTGTTTCCCTTTTTGAATATCGGTGTAACATTTGCAATTTTCCAGTCTAATGGTATCTTTCCTTCAGACAATGACTTCTAGAATATTATGTCTAAGAACGGTGCGATCTGTGGCGCTAACTCCTTGAGGACACGCGCGGGTATTCCCTCCGGACCCGAAGATTAACTATTTTTTTTCGACTGTAGCTGTTTAGTTATCCCATCGCGTTGAATAGTGATTTCTTTCATCGGTTCCTCAGTGAATGAAATTTCAAAATTACATGCAGCATCGTCTGTAGTGTATACACTTTCGAAGTGGCAATTTAACGTGTTAGCTTTGTCAATATTTTCGGTGACAGGTTTGCCATCTTTATCAAATAACGAATCTACGGTTGAAGAATTTCCCTGAAGCTCTCTCGCATATGACCAAAAAGATTTCGGATTTTCTTCGAGTAATTCACCAAATACTTTTTTCTTGAAATTTCGCAATGCAGTACGCATTGATTTCGAAGTTTTTGAGCGTTGCGCAGCGTGACTCTCTTTTGCTTCAAGTTCCTTCGATTTGTCACCAACCGTAGTGGACTTTTTGAGCAAGTTGTACAGTTTTCTCTGTCTCTTAAGGTCCCTCCTAACATCGTTGTTATACCAGCGAGTTTCTTTACTGTCGCATTTCAATTTTTGCGGAATATTTTCGTTGATTCCCTGTCGTAGAATTTCTAAGAAATATTTCCATGATTCATCAGTGCTTTTATCCTCTGTTTTAGCTACGAAATCCGTGTACGAATCATTAAGCATCTCGCCAAATTTTATGAAGTTGCATTTATCAAATAAATAAATATTGCGTTTCGGTTTTAGAGCTGACTCTACTTCAATTTTTAAGGTTGAAAAATAACTCTGTGATCACTTATGCCGTCAATAATATCGAGTTGTTTTATCAACTTAGGATGGCTTACTGCAAAAAGGTCAAATATTTTATTTCCTCTCGTAGGCTTGTCAACTACTTGGGAAAGTGAGTGATTAGCAAGTGTGTTGAGTAAGATCTCGCTGATTTCCCTATTCCTAAAATTCGGTTTTACAGTGTAAGAATCCCAATTTATAGATGGCAGATTAAAATCTCCCCCAATAATTATATGACTTTTACTGTCTCTCACAGTAAATGCGGATATTTTATTTTCTCATTGGTAAATAACATCAATTTTGGAGTTTGGAGGTCTATAAAAAGAGCAAACATGTATACTCCTTTTGTTTCGTTGTTTAATTGTACACTACACGCTTTCTATTTCACTGTCAGTTATTTCGTGGGCGGTGCTGTGTAAATGTGATTTAACTGCTAGAAAAACTCCGCCACCTGTCCTATCGCTTCGATCGCATCTGTAGATTTTATATCCTGGAGGAAAAACTTCGCTGTCGCTTACATCCTCTGTAAGCCAGCTCTCCGTTCCTATGACCATGTCTGCGTCGTGAAATATATATGCTCGATTTCAGCGCGCTTATTTTTAACGCTACGGCAATTAACTACTATAAAGTTAATGTCATATTTTGTAGATTGAGTGTCGGTTGGTTCTTTTCCACGCTTATGGGTATTAGGTGGGCGATTTTCACTGGAAGTGCACATTTGATATAATTTCTTTCACTGGAGTACGCGTTTTGGGAAAATTGTCACTATTTTCCGGCTTTAGCGCTCCTAAGTTTACTTGGATGTGAAAATTTTCGCAATGCGGATTTCCTCGGAGGCTACGTTTGGTTAGATCATTTCAAATCCCACTAGATGACCTACCCTCTAGTCTAAAAAATATCTACAGTGCTCAAAAATCCTACGAGTCACCCGTTCAGACGCCTCTTTGGAATAATGCACCCCAGACGAGTTGAGGGGAGCCCGGCACGATCTAAGCACCGGCCGAAGATCCACGAACTCTGCCCCAATGCTCGCACAGTATTTCCACAGCCTCTTGTTGATCCAGGCAATCCTGTTTCAAACTCGAGGGCCGCAGTCATTCCGTGGAACAATGCTGCAGATGGATAGTCGCAGATCGACACCAGTGCCCCTCTGAACGCGTTCTACCTCCGAGTTTAGATCCCTAAAGGAATCCAAGATCTCATCGGCTCTACGCTTGGAAGCATCATTGGTGCCAACATGGGCCACCACCCGCAGTCTAGAGCAGCCCGTGTCCTTCACCGCCGCTTTTACCACCGCCGTAGAATTGGGTACGATTCCCCCTGGTATACACCAGGAGGTGACCCGTTGGTCCGCTCCGTCTCTCCTTGCCCTCTTCTCCAACTGGGGGAAAATCCGCCGGACGTTCGAACTCTCTAACAATACTATTCCTGCCCTCCCAGCCCGGCTGCCGTTCGAAGTTGAGTCCCTTGCAACGGGGGGGTTCGTTCACGACCTCGCTAACTGGCCCCCCAGAATTGTCCTCCGACACAACCGCGAAGCTGTTGCGAACGGGGATGGGATAAAAAGTTCGGCGATTGGGAACCCTACATCTCCATCAACCCTTTGTCGCCACATCACAGCGAGGACCAGAGCAGCCGATTTTTGGAGCTGACGCGAAAGAGGGCCGTGAGCAGTTCGTCGCCGAAACCCGTGGATGGCGAAGCAGGACCCTCCAAACGCTACAAGACGTTTAAGTGATCTGATCCGGAAATACAAGGCCACGTCTTGGAGTGAGTTGTACGTCTTGGAGATACGGATGCTGATGAATGGACTCATTTATTATTTTGCACGGTTCTAATTTGATGCAGGAATGTACTCTCTTGAGACCCTACTCCTCTTAAGGAGTTTTTACCAGGCCGTGGTGAGTGCTCTTACTCTATTGACCACGTACAGCTTAATGGTAAGCAGCACGCTTTTATTCAGTGTGTGATGGTTGCATCTGAGACTGCGCGCTATGCGCACAACTTTGGTGGTGAAAGTTCACCCAAATAAGATGTATTCCATCACACACTGGATTTTCGACGCCCGTCGTCTCGCCTGCGTGATCTTGGCCTCCAACTGTTCCAGCCTCTTTGCTGCTTTGTCCTCCCAAGAGGTGTTCTCTTGGGAGTGAGCCATAATTTTGGCAGCAGCGTAGACCACGCTATTTACCGTCCAAAGGTCCGAATTCCGTCAGGATTTCGTCGATAAGATCATTCAACTGGGGAAGGTGGTTACCCCGCAGAGAGATCTTTCGGTGGATGTCTCTCTGCCTAGGTTGTCCTTCATCATAGTTAATGGTGCTAAATAACCAAGTTCGTAGTTCAGAGACGGCCTGACCAGCTTCTTCCACATTTGGCCGAGAGACGGGCACAAATTTCGTTCTTGCCTTAGGTGGTGGAGAGGCTGCCTGTGTCGGGGAGAGTGGTCTGGCCGGTGATGTGTTCCTCTGAACTGGCGGTTGGTGGGGAGTTTCCTTTTGTCGCAGGTGGTTGGCATATTCGCACAGATTCTCCTGCGATAGATGGTCGTGTTCCGGATGCATCTCACACAACAAAGAGTGCATCCTTGCCATATACCCCCTGCGATCGGGCTCGCTGGCAGCTTGGCATGCGAGGAGGTCACCCCTTTGGGCTTCCGTCCACTGCATACGAGCTCCATTATGAGGTGGTGAATTTTCATTGCCCCACCCAACTGTACTAGGGCCCCCATCCGAGAGTGGGTGCCTTTCCTGTTTTTTTTTCTTGGAACCAGTTTTACTATGTGTGGGGTGGTCAGCCCCACACGCAGACGTCCACCATTAGCCAGCAAAAGCCATTACCAGGTACGCCACGGGGAGGCTGGTGGTCCGGCTTTCGTACCCTTACTTATCCTTATATACTTCAAAGAACTAAGCTATTAACTTGATATTTCTTCGTTGCCAACTCAAATATTGTTCAGACAACGCTGACGATTTCGTATTGATTTTAGACAATTTCACACAAATAATCCCTCAAGTGGTCCTTGCCCCGTGGGGTTCTCATTAATGAGATGAAGAATTTTACGGAAATCGAAAAAAAATACATGGGCCTTTGTGGATCTTAATAAGAACTAAGATATCACAATTTTCCACAGATAAAGTGGAAAATTGGAAAATTTATCTGTGGAAAATTGTAATATCTTAGTTCTTATTATGTTCTTATTCCACAACATCTCGCCTGATTCCTCCCTTTTTTGTGGATCTTATCAAGAGAGCAAGGTGGTAGAATTTAATTTGGGAGATCATTGACAGCTGAGGTCGCATGAGTCAAAGAGGATAAGTGGGCGGCTTTGCTGAGGATGGATTTTCATGGAAAGGACGGAGGGTGGAGAGGGGGGAGAGGTGGGAGGGTGGGGAGAGTGAATGACGTGAACAAGGGATTACCGCTGCCGCTCCTTGGATGCGGCACCGCTCTGACGGCGCGGGAGGGCGCTGGGAGACGCCTGCGCTGGCCGCTCCCACCGGTCGGGGCGCCGCCGCGCGCCGTCTCGTGGGAATCGCACGGTGGCTGGATGTTGCCCCCTGACTGCGCTCGGGGGTCGGTGGGTGGCGGGGTTGAGAAGATCTCCACGACTCCGGAGTCACACATGCAAGCAATGACACTTCATTGTTGCAAAGAGTTAACCCACAAAAACCAGAATTCATTTGATCATTTTTTCAGTTATAATGAAATAAACTGGATCTAACAGCACTGAGAGACTGGCTGTATTCTTTCAAGGATACGAAGCACGTGGGGGAAGCACTTGTAATGAAATTGGATTCGTGGAATGGGTAATATAAATCACAACCAGGATAGGGCATAAGTACTTCCTGGTGCCATATGGCATCTGGGAGTTTGAGCAGAGTTTTTTCCAGTTATAATAGGGACCAAATTTGAATTTTACTTTAACATTTCAGCAGTTTTAAGAAGTATAAAGCAAATAGTGTAATATCTATGACGCAGAAAATTACTTTATCACCGAATTTCTCAGTAATTAACTATACATAAACATTAGAGGCTTCAATATGACTTGCTTGTTTCACGCCTTACACTGAAAACATCTCCACAATCGAAAGTGTTTTGTATTTTGTCAAATAGTATTATGGTGATTAACGCTATTATTTTATAAAATGATTGAGCAATACCTTTACTTTTTTTAATGTCTCCCTGGAGCGCACGGCCATAATATAGCCCACGGAAAACACGTCTTCTATTTGATGGCAAATATCTTAAATAATTAGTGCACTAAATAGACTGATATTTTGATATCTTTCGGTAATGAGACCATTTACTTCAAAAGAGGCGAAATTCATTGGATTTTTTGTGTAGTGATATTTCGCTCAAATGACCAGAACAGCCTCTGACTCCTGTCGAATCAAATCTTTACCTTTGGTCCAACCCAGGCCATTACCCGGAATTCGTGCGTAAGGGCCAGTAAGCAATTGTAGGGGTGAGGATTTTAGTAAACTACAGTTTGCACTGTGAGATCTCATACAAGTAGCCCATGCTACAGTAAGACAGTGAAGCTAGGACGCCAAAGACGGCAGAACTAACAAGATGGAAGTAGTGGAAATTTGGAAAATGTGGCGTTTTGGAAGAATAATAAAGACAAAATGGACAGAGTAGATTACTAATGAAGAAGTCCTGCAATGGGTAAGTATATGTTCATTGAATACTATGCATGGTAGTAGAGGCAAACTTATTGCACACAATTTGCGATATATATATTCCTCTTGAAAACAGTAAATAAAGGAAAAATGAATGGGAATTATTATTGGGAGAGACCAATAAAGAAATGAAGCAAATTATAAAGGCCGTTTTACACGAGGCACTTAATTGTTTGATGCACGGAAATTGGGAGAACACGGGCGCTGATATAGTATTTGTCTGTCTTTTGTTCATGCATTTGCTCAGTCATTCAAGCAAGTCCCCGCTTTACACGATGCAATTTCAATGGAAACTTGAGTGCACATCCATCCTTAGATCAGACTGTGCAGTCAAGTTCCTCGTGTAAAACGGCATTAAGGGACATTAAAATGAAGACCTTATGGAACAGATACCAGCGAGAAGAATGGAGTGATGAGCTACAGCCTACCAATCCTAGGAATGATGATAGATATTGATGGCGAATTAGTAGTATCGCAATGTACAAGACGCAGTGGATATTTCTCCCGATGGTTCAACTCCGGAAAACAGATTTCTCGTGTCAAAATATCACTAACGGTGAAGTGTTCATCATGCTATTAAATAAGGTAATATATGGGAAATGCCACATAGCGAAGCATGATAAAGTAACAATTTTTTGCTACTTGACTTTATTAGTATGTATTTGATTTCAAGTGTTGTTTCGGATGATCGTATATGAAAATCGATGCCGACCTGTCGAGTCGAGGGGAGCTTATAAAATCGGAGGTGATGCAATGGTAAGTGGCGAGGTAATTGGATTTGCCATTGAGAGCCCTGGGGTACGAACTTCAAATAGATAGATGTGTCATTCGAAAGAGCAAGTGCAGGGCCTCGAGCATTTTAAAACCCGGAAATAAAAATACAGTGATCACCGATGACTTCCAACGGCTGAAGTCATTTCTAGCCATTTCTATATGGTATATTTAAGTTCAATGCTTCTAACACGTCGCAAATATTAGGACGATTGGAGTAAGGTAGCGGTTAGCGGCGAAAGAAATGAGGTGGGTGCCGGCATAAGTTCTTTTTACCCAGTGATAAGAGCATTCTAACCGATACCACGACAATGTGATCTCCGACAAGACAAACGACCTGTAGTGATATGTCGATGTACAGAATGTGACTGGATTGAGCGCTGCCTTGTTAGGAAAACGTGCCGTCGCCACCATGTTCCCAGAAACAAGTCCGTATTTTTAGGGGGAAATTTGATAATTCTTTCATGTTTTCGGTATTTGTTCATACCCCACGCACTCTGGCCAGTACACGGCGTTGACAATTATACTTCTAAAAAATGATGTCGCTGTCTTCATTTTCCTCCCAACTTCCCGCAAATCCAATGGACTGGTGAAGACGTTACTTAAAATTACTTCTCCCACAACGTACTCCTTATATACTTAACAATAACTTCAAATGTATTTTGAAACGAATCGTAACCTGAATAATGAATGGTAAAGATGACGTTTTAATTTGGGATTTCAAGGCAATCTCAGCCTAAGATCCGTATTTAACTTATATACTACGTGTAAACAATCAATCCATTAAAGAAGACTTAAATGTAAATTGGAATGATGGCAAGTTTGACTCATGTTGGCCGTGTTGTGGCTGCACTAAGACCTGTGAAAGAATATTATTATTAATTTTCAACTTAGCTTGTCCTGTTTTTTTATTGGCATGTATTTCTGCCGCGTTGTCCTATATGTGTATTAGTTACCAAGCAGGGAATGTAAACAAATCAAACTAACCAATTCAGAAGAAATCTAATGTTTATTTTGCTATTAACAAACGCAAACACCAGAGGACGCTGGGCAGTTAAGACAGTTCAGTTCCTTAACTCTTTCTTCTCCTTCGTTCATGTCGAGCGTAAAATTGTAGGATTTACTTCTTAATTTGTGCTCAGGGCCAACTGGTGCATTTACTTTGCACTCGAGTGAATTTCGAACAGCAAATTAATACGGTAACCATCAAGTTAATAAAATCATTAACTGTTATTACAGCTCTTTACATTACAATGTAAAAATATTTCCAGCTACAAAAAGGCAATACACAATAAAATATTCATCTCAGGAGAAGGAACTTACCTCTTCATTTTTGTTCCTCTAATCTCGTCAGCGTTAAACCGATCATCTCTTCCTAGAAACTCGTGAAAAGTGAGAATATCGAACGCTGGTAGATTGTCAGAATCAGCTTTTAAGAAATCTTCCTGCTCCGTCATATATAAATATTTCTTGCATAAACGCAAAAAAAACAATATTAAAGCATCTGTTGTCGATACTTGCAGCGGCAATGGCTTGCTGGGATATGACGAGTGACGTCATCCGTCCTGCGCCAAATGAAAAATCGTTTCGCGGCGTAAATGATTTCATACAAAATTTCATATTTTAAAAGTAATTTAATGCTTCATATGATTTGCGATGTTTTATGTTATTTATACTCTGCTGCTCATAAACTATTGCATAAACTCAATAATTGTACGAAATAAATTTTGGTTCAAAACCCCATTGCTTATTTTTCAGCTCTATATTACTCGGCAGCGGTTTCCATGTAAGTATCGATGATTGCGGCGCAATACGCCTGGTGTATCCTCACCTAGTGACGGAAAAATCGATCTCGATTAAAATCGAAAATCGAGTTTTAATAGTCCAAGATCGATGAAATCGAGATCGAGCCATGATCTTCGAGTTTCGATCCAAACCTGATTTTTCAACTTCGATATTGACCATTTCGTTTGATCTCAGCAGCGCGTAGTAGTCAGCTACCCTACTCCCGCGCGCGCGGAGCGCAGGCGAAGAGCATGGGATAGAACTCCACAAGAAGCTGCCTGTGCCGTGGGAGAGAGAGAGCAGGATGAGTCTCAACTAAAGGTGGGCGGGTGTCCCTGCATCTGCCTGCAGCCTCGACGATGAGGAAGATGATGTTGATGACCCGAACACGAACACAGGTGAGGGAGTCGGTGAAGATGAGGAGGATGACGAGGTCCTCGATGAACTGCTACTGAGGTCTCTTCTTGTGAAGGTGAAAAGAACGGTGCGCTTTTTCCGCAGTAGCGATGTCGCCACCGCGGAACTCCAGAAGCTGCAGGCAGATGCAGGGACACCCGCCGACCTTTAGTTGAGACTCATACTGGGAGTTAAGCATAGATACAACTCTTGCTACGACATGCTGGAAAGATTTCTCTCGCTGTCAGACATGATCGGCACTGTCCTATTTAAACTGTCAAGAGAGAAGACTACAAAAAGGAAGCCTCCGCCCGTGCTATCTGTAGACGAGCTAGAAACGTTAACCGAGGTCAAAAAACTTCTTGGACCATTGGCCGGCGTAACAGCTGAGGTTTATACTGACAGCAATGTGTCCGTTAGCAAAGTAATCCCTCTGGTAGCCTATATGAAGGAGATAAGCAATAATGAATATGGAATCTCATTAAAAGTACGAAATACGATTTTCTTTTGTCTTAACAATTTTCATAACATTCGCAGAAAACACGTCAGTTTGATGCAGTAACGCGGGTTGGCAAGCACGTGAAGAAAACCCTCACAGACGAGGTGGACAGAAAATTCGCTCGAGTCGAGACGCATCCTATTTACTCTTTAGCCACGTTGCTTGATCCGAGATTCAAAGCAGTTGCTTTTGCAAGCTCGCTTCACGCCAATGCTGCCAAGAGAAACCTGGGTTAGTTAAGTCCAGCTCCAGCGTATTATCAGAATGAAAAGTTTTTTCACAGATATACTCTACGCGCGAGGGTCCCTCCCTCCGATGAGTGACGCACTGGGAGTCTCTTGCGCGTGGAAGTAAGTCTGTGACAAAACGTTTCGGATGATAATACCTACTGTTTATTGCTGTTACTTCGTTTCACCCCCTGATTTTGAAGTAACATGAGATTCATTTTTATAGGTAATAAAATCCAAGATTTCATTAATGAAGCCCGTGCTGCTGCTGACCGAGATGCACAGGCAGGTGACGATCCTGGCCTCCTCTCCGACGACACCTTTGAGCCTGATGACGACGAGGAACAATATCTGTGGGCGGCGCTTGACAAGCGCGTCCGCATGACCAACGCCGACCAGGACAGCGTTGGGGGAATGCCAGTAGAAGTTAGGCAATGCCTCAACAGGCCACCCGTCGATAGGAAAGTCAACCCCAATCCTATGAAAGTCTGGCAGGAGATAAAGGGTGAATACCCCATCACGTACCGTTTCGCGATCAGAGGAGATGAGTATGATAACGTCAACCGTCCCATGTGAAAGACTTTTCTCTAAGTCCGGTAAAATTAGAAAGGCACGCTCTAGATCATCAAGAAAGCCTCTCAATCAGTTGGTCTTTCTTAAAAATTTTAGTGAAGCCGAATGGTACCAAGCGGTGATCCCAAAACTTTAATGTGCGTGCATTTGTAAATGTTTACTACTAATAATTCAAGAATGTATTTTAAGTACATTTTTAGGGTTTTTTATACTATTCAAATATGTATTATGAGCGCTTTTCGGATGAATATATTATTTAAAAAACAGTTGGTATATGTTTTTGTACCAACTGTATTTTTTTCAAAGAAGAACCATCGATTTTTTCGATTAATCGATCTTTTGGTTCAAATTTCGATTTTTGTTGAAAAGTCGAGCTTTACATTTCGATTAAAAATCGATTGCTCGAAAAACCGACATTTTTCCATCACTATCCTCACCCTCCACCACGGAAAATCGACGCCAGGTCTCAGCCGTGGGGGAGGAGGCGGGAGGGGTTGGAGGATGATGAGGCGCTGATGTTGGCGCGCGCGGGAATCCCACGCGACGTGCGTCGTCGCCGAGGCCTTCAACTCCTCGCGGGATAATCGTTTCCTTGTTTGTGCTCTCTTCCGCTCGGGAGCAATGCTCTTCCGCTCTCCTCCCTCCTCATGGTGTGCTTGGGTCGATTGTCCCCCGCAAATCGGGAAACGAACTTTTGTCTCTCCCCCCCTCCTCTCTTGGAGGAGGAGCAATCGGCTTTCATCTTCATCCAGCCACCACTCCACCAAAGGACCATTCCTCACTTCCCGCCGTTCCCAATCCCTGATTCCCGCCATTTCAGTGGGATGATGAAGTCGTGATGTCAAATTACTTCACTGACAATATACTCCCATACGCTTAACATTGGCTTCAAATTTATTTGGAAATGAATGGTATCCAATTGTTCGTGACATCCTTTAACCAGTTCATTGCATTTTCCTCGTCATTCTAATTCCCACCAATTCCCTTCACTCATCCTCACCAATCCCATTCACAACTTCTCGCAACACTCTATCTCTATCCATTCTCCTTTCTTCCTCCTTGACATTCCCTACTTCCTTCCGATCCCCTTCCCTAATTCTCGCCCTTCCCATTCCCTCCTCGACTTATCCCTTCCCTACTTCTCGCCCTTCCCGTACTCACATATTCGCGTCAATCTAACAGCAGACCTCCCGGCATTCCCATTCCTTCATTCTCGCCATTCCAAGTCCATTTTCTTGCTGCTCGCTTTCCATCGATCCCATTATTCACTCGCCATTCGCATTCCCCATTTTTTTACATTCCCATTCCCTAAGTCCATCATTCCCATCCATTCAGCATTCGCTTTCACCTTTTCCCTTCTCCTTTCCCATTTCTCATCAGTCGCAGTTCCTACTTCCCGAAATTCACATTTCCTTCCTGCTATTCGTAGATATTGAATTCTTTTCCCGCCGTGCACGTTTGCATGCAGTGCGTGGGGTATAAACATTGTAATTTATGATAGAGAGATATGCCCATGAGGCGTTTGACCTTCCAAATGTTTTACGGGTTAATGGATATGTTGCATTGGTTGAGGGTCCATTGACACTAACTAAATTATATTAAGATCGTTTATTGTACGCATTTAGTTTCCATGATATAACATCTTAAATAAAGCTAATGTTTATTTATTGAAGTCACGCGGGACCTTGAATTTATTCTCAATGAACAAAATGCTTAGAAAAAGCGCAAAAACTGTTCTATTGCGAAAGAACTTTTTTATGAATTACTAGCTAAACCCGGCCACGCTACGCTGTGGCTCAGTCTGATATGAAATGAATGGGAAAGTAAATAAAAGTATTTTAGCGAACATAGATTCAGCCAGAATTTCATCATCATCAGATCATTCAATTCATCCTTGCGTCTCTGTGGCTAAGCTATGGAATGAAAGGAAAGGAATAAGAAAGATGTTTTCCACAGAGAATAATTTTTTATTGTAAAGCTAGTGGATTGACTACATTTTTGTTTGTCAGTTTCCTGCTTAAAAATAAAGAGCATGCGACGTATAATTGCCCATGAAAGAAGAATTGTTTTCGAAATTCAAATCGCACGCTTGCAAAGATTGCCCTTGCGCTTTATTGATATGCATAGGGGACACAAGGCGTTTTGGAAAAAGGAATTCGTTTGAACTCGAGTGTCATGTTGGTCGGAATAAGTGGTATTCGTGGATGTAGTACGTCTTCACATTTATGAAGTTCAATCAGAATTGTTGGTTGAATTAGATTGTTCATAAATTTTTTAACTACTAATAGTGTGCCATTGCATAAAATTGGCTGATTGATGTTTCGAAGTAATACAATTGGCCCTCCAATTTTCAAATGCAGAATGTGTGACGATAATCCGGGAACACAAATAGAATTAAAAAATTCCGTTGGAAATTTCAGTACTTTACTTTAGTTCATCACGGAGTCAATCGATTTGTATGTCACTGTTTCACCTGCGATTCTGTTTAGAATGATGTTGTTCATATCGTATACGTCGACATTTTTAGCCGCTAGAATGGCTCTTCCACTCAACCATGCGTGATTTCGATAATTTGTTTCGATGCTTTGGAAAACCTTGCCTACTAATTCTCCATTTGAATTCACGAAATTAGATTTGAAGGTGATTTTTCCTGTTTCTGAATTTGTCGGTACAGTGCCGATACTAACATCGAGTGATTGCTTTGAATATATGTCAGCTGTTGGATCGGATTGAAGCTAAACTCTCATATTTGTTGTTACATGCATTTTTTTGACTATGCTCCAAAAATATGTATATTTCAAGCCGGCATGCAATTCATCAGCTGGTATTGAGCGAGGTATAACTGGAAGCATTTGTCTGAAGTCACCGGATAGCAACACCAATACTCCACAAAATGGAACCTCTTTATTTCCAGGTCTTTCAATGTGTGGTCTAATGCTTCCAATGACTTCTTGTGAGCCAATGTACTATCGTTTTCACTGAAATGTAGACACCCAAACTGATTGTACTGATTTCATAAAATAGGGCCGGGTCGGAAAAAGCATAAGAGGGTTGGCACACGAGGCTAGCTGCGGACTTTGCCTTAACGCCACCGAGGGCCGACGAGGACGGACTTGGATGCGACCGGGATAGCAGAATTAGAGTCAAATAAACTCCGAGAGCATAAGCCCTAGCGAAAGGAATGCACTGAGGAAACTCACGTCCACGCACACGTTGGGGCGATCGGAGTATTTTCTTTTGGGCTCCGTCGCGAGGTTTTTCCTCTCCCTAGATTCAGGTTTAGGCTCACCGTGAGTGACTCGGAGGGAAGCGGCTCCGTAGCCGAGATGGTTAATGCCATTCGCCGAAGTTGGTGTGCGGTTTTGGCAGGGTTCGAATCCGTAGTCAGGCCATTTTTTTAATCTTTTAGATTAAAAAGATGCATTCTTCAACACAATTTATATAGTTGACAAAAGAAAGAGTTAATGCGGTTTTTTATTTACGGCTTAAATTATAAAAATAATGGCTTTCTACGTTACCACATTTATTTCTTAACAGATTTAATTCACTGAGAGGGAAAAAGCATTGGAAGTGGCAGTGGTTGCATCTTTGTATCCTTGCAGTGAAATACCTACTCATTGTATCTACAATCCTCTATAAATAACCAAATGTATTCGTAGTTTCGATCATTTTGATAAACCCTAGAGTTTGAAAAAGGTTTGTAAGTCAATTGATATTTTTCATCTTCAAACTTCCAGTACTTTTTTACGTAAAAATGTGGGAAGTTAGGTGTTTTAAAGAACGAATGCTTTCCTTTCAGTGGGTGTGCGCAGAGCCAGATTAACAATAAGGCAAAAGTAGGCAGTTGCCTATGGGCCCCTTGTTATGAGAATTGTTTTCCCCTTTCTTCTCTTGCGACTTGTTTATTAACGTGGGCCCCGTTGCTTGTACTGCCTACAGGCCCCCAAGTGCGTTAATCTGTCACTTGGTGTGCGAACCATAGTAAGCTATAAGGACCAGGTGGAAATAAATACGCATATCAGCTCTTTTACCCCAAATTATCCTACGATGTTTAATAGTTATATATGTTTGACCGAAATCAACGTCACCGCAATCAACGTAAGGATGCAGATATCGGTGACGCAGTAAATTAAGCAGTAAATAAAAAACCGCATTAACTCTTTCTTTTGTCAACTATATAAATTGTGTTGATATGAAGAATGCATCTTTTTAATCTAAAAGATTAAAAATTTGGCCTGACTACGGATTCGAACCCTGCCAAAACCGCACACCAACTTCGGCAAATGGAATTAACCATCTCGGCTACGGAGCCGCTTCCCTCCGAGTCACTCACGGTGAGCCTAAACCTGAATCTAGGGAGAGGAAAAACCTCGCGACGGAGCCGAAAAGAAAATACTCCGATCGCCCCAACGTGTGCGTGGACGTGAGTTTCCTCAGTGCATTCCTTTCGCTAGGGCTTATGCTCTCGGAGTTTATTTGACTCTAATACTGCTATCCCGGTCGCATCCAAGTCCGTCCTCGTCGGCCCTCGGTGACGTTAAGGCAAAGTCCGCAGCTAGCCTCGTGTGCCAACCCTCTTATGTTTTTTCCGACCCGGCCCCATTTTATCAAATCAGTACAATCAGTTTGGGTGTCTACATTTCAGTGAAAACGATGTGCACTCATCCCATACAATGATTTTGCACGCCTGAAGAACCTTTCTCATTCCTGATGTTTTTGAAATTAACATGTTGGGTTTCCTGTTAATTGCATGTTTAGCGACAGTTTAAGAGTTGAATGCGCTGTACTCCTTCAATTAACGTGGCAGCAATGCCTGAAGAAGCAACAGCTAACGCAATATGGCCATATGAACGAATTTTAGCCAGGATCAAGGAAATTAAGGACGTTTTTCCAGTTCCACGTTTAGCGTGGAACTGGAAAAAACAGTTACCCGGGATTGGTTGGCCACAGCTTGTATGATGGGATCAAATGCTATCTTTTGTTCTGGAAGGAATTTCGGTGTATTTCCGAAGACGAACAGCTGTAAGTCATTTCTGTTGTATGATTGCTCTCTGAGCAGTTCCCTGTCGAATGTTGCTGTAATTCCCAATTGCACCAAAAACTTGCCGTACATAGCAAGACAAAGATCCTCAATGAAAATTAGCGCTACATTTTATATTTCTTCTGTGAAATCCAAGCCATGCAAACCATGTGAAAAGCATGGATTTTCCAGATTTAATCCACTCATTTGAAGTGATTGACCTTGTGTGAGAAGGCAAGGCGAAAGGGGAACTCTAGTCGTTTGACTACAACTTTAAAATTAGACACTGAACCTGGCCTTAAAATGCTGCAGGCGTAAATAGCCATTCATGAAATCGCTATCAAATGGATATCCATGCCTGGTTGCCAAGGAAATTTCTATTGTTGAAAAGGAAGAGCAATCGATGAATATAGATTAAAACGCAATAATTGGGCATAAACGAAACGTATACGAAAATTGAATGAAATTATTAAATACTGCATTTTTTTATGCGTTCTATGATAAAAATTTCCACCCAATATCTTGAGTGCAATTAATTTAAAAAAGCAAATGAAGAAACACCCGCACCGAATTCAGTGCTTTTCTTATGGGAGTCAATGTTAACAATTTTGGGGTAAGAAAACTACCTCAAAATTTGCAATTTTTTATAATTTATGAACCTTTCTGGGCGCGCGCACAACTCACCAGAGTTTCAAGTCAATCGACAGACAAGTGTTCGAGTTTTGCGGTCGCTAACATACGCAGGCTGAATTTTCATATATAATACATTCCTAGGGGAAAAATTGTTTTTCTTTTCTTGCGCATCATGGTGCAAATGCATGTTTTCAGGAGCGGGAATCGCGGGAAACACGTTTAAATGTGCGCAGTCCTTTGCAGCTAAATCTCTGTGCTAGGTATACAGAATAAAAACCCTGATACAAAATTGTATTTGCAGCGGACGAGCAGCGCCTCCAAGAGAACAAAATCAGCTAGGAAAGGGGTCTCAAAAAGTTGGAATGATCTCATGTTCCACGCGTTCTTCTAATTGCACTCTGAGCATGGATAAAGGCAAAAACCTTGGAGAACTTTAAGATGATGAAGCGATTGCAATGGGGCTTAGATGACTGACGCGTGAAGGATATACCTGGTAAAGTTGTCAAGAAAACATCGCGACCCAATGAAGAGAACCGGCAACCTCGTGATAAGTTGTGACATCAGCTTTGGGAAACTATCGCAGGATGCCCCATTTGGACGTGTTTCAGAGAAGAAGGGAAGGACGCGGGTTTTATTTGAGACGGCCTTATGGAATAATGTCAACCGCGGAGGCACCAAGGAACAGTGTAACAATCAGAATGTACTCTTCATCAGGTGACCATTTTTTAAACAGAGAATAAGTGTAAAACGCGCAATAGAGAACACCAATCTCCGGTTTTCCACTGCAATGTGCAAAAGTTATTCGGTGACTCTGGGAAAAAGTGCTAAAATACAATAAACTGCTTGTATACGCTTAATTGCAGTATTCGATTGAGAAATCTAAAATTAGGACTGTCCCCTGCAGATAAGGGAAAGATCCCTCAGTGACGTTCGAATTTGAAGCATTTTAAGCTAAATACCAAAACATATGACATTCAACGATTTTGACCCCATTATAGAGAAAAAGGTCTCATATTCCTGAATATACCAAATTATCAGCCAATTCTTGCACAACTTTTGGAGATATTTTCTAAAAAGTAGAAGAAGTTTTCCATGGGGATTTGGTTCGGCTGAGCGCTCCAAAGAGGCATTTATAAAATACTTTAGAAGTTTTATAGCACATATAGCGCCAGGGGTGTAAGGTGTGTAGATCGTAGGTTTTCTCAACTGTAAAAAAAATGAAATTAAAACTCTTTTTATGAAATCGCAACGAAACCTTCGATTGTAGACGCTTTTAGTGTAAGTCAATATTAAGCCTCATTTTTGCATATTTAGTAACTACTGAGAAGTCCAGCCATAATCACTATGTGTTTTCGTCATTGATATTTTATTTCGTAATTTCTCAATTATTAAAAAAAATTAAAAACTCACCGTAATACTTTATAGGAAATCGCAACAAAACCTTCGACTCTTTTAGTGTAAGTCAAAATAAAGCCTCATTTTTGCATATATAACTGATGATCTCAGGCCTGACCTCGTGGAAATTATGGATATCCATGATGAGAAAACCACCTTTGTTAATTCCACAAACTTTCTTACGCTGGCACGACGCGCGTTTCACTACACTGTGGCATACTCATTTTTGCACATTTAGTAACCACTGAGAGGTTCAGTCACAATCACAGTGTTTTCGTCACTAATATTACAACATTTAGGTATTTGATTCATCCTTCTGATAACCTCTAAAATTATTAAATGACCATTTTCACAAATCCTCTATTGTGACTAAAGAAAAATTTCGTTCCGACGACCTCGATGCTCGTGAAATGCGTATTTATGCTGGAAACATTCTGGACCGCCAATCGCGCCGTCACAATCATCGCGGCGGCGGCTCGGCGTTCCCGCTGGTGCCCGCGCGTCGCTCTCAGGGGCGGCCCTCGGGCAGCGACGACGGCCAGGGGGGCCGGAGCAGCGACCCTCTCCGCGCCGTGTCGACATCGGTTTATCTTTAGACGCGGGAGAGGGGGAGCGGCGCGGAGCCGTTTCCCTCGCCGCCGGCGCGGGGACGAGTGCGGCGGGAATATTTCAATCGCTCGCCCTTGACATCCTGATCCAGAAATGTAGTCGAGTGCGCATATTCTCCGTCTTCCGGTGCTTCGAACGGAATCCTCGGCCGTATTAGTTGGAGAGATTGAGCCCTCTCGAGTGAATCCGTCACGTTTCCCTAGCACTTTCCCTTCTCCATCGATGTGCCCAGCGGCCGCCGTCGCCGTGCCGGTCCTCATCGCAAGCGACGCGACCAAGTGACCCTCGTCGTATCCGAATCCCACCCCTGTCGCCGCAATGCACACTGGGGATGCACGCTCATTGAAAATTAATCCTTTAATTGACGCAATCCGATTAAAGTTATCGAATAGTCGCATAGAAATAATGTCTAGGTTTTTCGATTTCTATTTTGAATAAAACACTTTTCCACAATTTATTTGAAAACTGCGACCGGCTTCACCTTAATCAGATATCTTCTATCATAAGATGCCTTATTAAAGTGAAATCGGTCGCAATTTTGTCAAAAGTATGGAAAAGTACGAAGTTTAATTATTCAAAATGGATATCTATCACTTCCACGAAGTCAAGCCTGAAACAATGAAATCTATAGGCTTTTCGATTGATAGTTCGATTATTTTTTTTATAGATAGTGGACCCCTGGTCATCCTCTGATTGAGTCTCCTTGCATTATAGTTATTATTTTGATTTGCAGCCGCAGCATATTTGATTTTTCAATTGACAGCCACCGAGTAGAGTTCAAACGCTCGTGCAGTTTTATACAAATAACTTACGGAATAAACAACACGAAATACCACGATTTCCTTACCCCCCCCCCCTCCTCACTGCATGCCGGATTTACTTTGCGTACTGATTGAAAAAGTTTCCATCGCACAATCAATCACAATCCGGTGGGAGTCACACGCATACAACGGATGTGGGGTAAACGGCTTTTAAATTTGGTAATTGGTCGTCCGAAAATTTTAAGTTTGATTATTCGTAGGATTCTCCCTGTATCGGTTGAATCCGTCTAGCCGTGTGTGCGATGCAGTGGCGTCGGTATCTTTGAATAGCATTGTGCGCGGTGCACGTCTCTGCGCCATCTCCGATAGCAGCCTGCGACACCCTTGAGTAACACGGCCGGCGTCAGGGATAGGAGGAGGGGTCAAACTCGTTAAACCACGGTTGAACCCGTTGAAGCGAGGTTAAGCTGTGGAAGTATGTACTTACCCTCAGTGGATAAAGACTCAAAGTTTAAGCTCTCCGTGTTGAGCGCTTCCTAATTATCGAAATATGCAGGTAGACACAGCTGACCATTAGCATGCGCTATGTCTTCCATAAAGTGATTGGTAACCACTCTTAATAATCTGCCTAAATAATCAATGATGAAAATAATCTCGAAATAATCGATTAAAGTTTTCCATTTAATCAGACGAAATAATCGGCTATCATGTTGATCCTAATCGTCATTGTGCATCCTCAATGCACACTGCACGTTCGTCGACGAGAGCTCCAAAACCCACCCGGAAGAGTCGGTCGAGACCAGGCCTAGATCCACGAGTCTTAGCAGGGTGGTTGTTGTCTACTCACAGGAAAAAGTTCGAACGAAACTCACTACTTTTTTTCTTTCACTGATAGAATGCATGGACAAAGGTTATGACTTATTTTATTTACTCATATGAGTGAATATATTAGCCGGATGAGATAAATCAGCGTCATGGTCGTAATTCCATAGTTTTGTCAAAAATGAGTTTCCAGTACGTTGCAGGGAATATGAAAAACATCGTGTCAATTTTCTTGGAACACCTGCTATTGGTGGTGCCTATCTTCAAATCCTCATGCATGACGTTATTCCTGATAAGCCATGTAACATTTCAAATAGATCTCGATGATTTAATTTAGAAATGGAAAAGAGCAAAAGTATGCGGATTTTGTCGGAGAGGAGAGGGAAGAGCGGTTGGAGGGAATGGATACGTGCTTTCTACGGTGGCGTCCGACTACCCGAGACGCATATGCAGTGGGAATGGACGGACTCGTTTGTCGGCTGGCTAGGTTCCGTGACAGCCCTGCCTATAATACCCATTCATTGCGTCGACGGGCGGCATAGTTATGCGTCGTGAAGGGATGACGAAAGTATTACGCTGGATTAAATGAATCATTCATTCACCCAACTTGGCCAAACCAACGAAGCACTCTCTTTTCATTCGTTCGTTCATTATCGCAAATATTTCTCAGATAACTCACGTCTCTGCCTTCGCACTTACTTCATACCTACTGCATTTAGCTTACACTTATATCAATCCTGACATAATCAAGTTTCACTCACTGCCATACAATAAAGTGAGGAGGAGTAAATAGTGGGGAGTAATCTTTATACAGCGATTTCCGCTTCCTTAGGCACACTCTCATTCCTTGACATGCTGCACACGATATATGCCTACAACTTTCATTCCAACATTCGCACGTCTCTTTACCTCTTCATTTATCCTTTTATCTTTCGCAAAAATTCAGCCTAAGAACACAAAATAATCCACTTGTTCAATTAAATAACAATTTACCCTTACATAACTAAAGAGATATGGTAGTCTATATGTTAGTCTCGTTGGATCTTGACGCTTTACACGCATACATAGACGTGGTCCGCATTAACCTCGCTAGAAGCGAGGCGCGTCAATAGGCGTGCACCTTTCAAAATGTACGTGTACCGGTAAAACTTTTTCCATTGTAAGGAAAAATGAATCTATGAATTTCCACATCCGAAAGGTTAACAACTTTAACACGTAGTGCCTTGAGGGGTGACTGTAATTTAATTTAGGTAATTGAATTGGAGTACACTGCTTACGTAAGAAACCACATATAGAAAAGGGGAAGGGGTAAATGTAAAGGAGTCAGAGGAAGTGAAATACACTAGATTCGCCGTAACAGGCCTAGCGTGGGGAAACCTATGCCAAACGGATGGCCGGGTGTTCCTTCCTTCTTCCTGGGTTAGCCTTTCTTCCTTCACATGCGTAACGTTTGTGGGACCACATTGAAGGAACTAGGATTATCAAGCGAGTAGTAGGAAGACCCTCCGATGAAAATGTGGAAGAAATTCTGGTTAGGCCACATTTCGAATACGCCGCGACTCTGTACAGAAAGAATGAATTCGCGAAATAAGTGAAGTACAAAGGAAAGCTGTACGTTTCGTCAAAACTGCTACGAGCAAGCATAGAGTGTAACAAAGCACTTGGTTGGGAGCCGCTAGAGCCACTCGGAGACAGCACGTGAGGCCTAAATTTTTAAAACAAAATTAAGATCAATCGACAATTTTCCAATCATGGCGGTTGCAAAAAGGAAGTGTTACGCAGCCACGCGCACAGATGCGAAGATATATTTGCCATAAATTAAGATGGTTTGGTGGTGTAACTGGCTAACAAACCTGACAATTGCTGGAAATTGGGAGATTCGGGTTCGAACCCCGGTCAAGTCTAATGATCTTTTCTTGGCGAATTTCGCCGTGTTTAGTTTATAAGATCAATTGAGTTACAGGATGACGCAGAGGGTATCATTTTATCCCCGCACTATACCAATAAAACAGATAAAAGTGGCAAAAGAATAGATATTATCTGCCAAAACTGATTAGTACGAAAATGTATTCTTCCAACGCATCATTAGAGACGAAAACAAAAACAGAGATGGATACATCAAGACACCCCGATTACTTAAAAGTGATTTTTACCCCCCGTTTCCAATTTCTCTCCCTATTCCCTACCTATTCTATAGCTGGTTAGTGACGTAGCCAGGATTTCGTTTCCATTTTGGTCCATGTTGAGTAGAAGCAGGTTGGAGAGGTGTGAATGTTTTTATATATTCGGAGAAAATTTATGTTTAGGCGATTTTTGTCCGATTGCGAATGCAGTGTAATAGCCGATGTTTAAAGACTTTAGCTGCGCAAACTTCTGAAAGAATCCAAAATCCACAATGTTTAGTTTACATTTTACGGAGTTATTAATTTTAGGAGAACTTAAAACTGAATATATTATGAATTTTACATTGATTGTTCAAAAAACAGTACACATAGCATTCACCTATAATGCAGTTTAAAAAAAATAATTTCTAAATTTTGCGGACCCCATGATTACGTCACTGGCTGGTATCTTAACACCACATGCCATAAACCCCAGAACTGGATTGCTGAGTAGTGTGTACATGGACGTAGACTTGGCTCTGATCTCCTGACTCAAGCTCGAAGCCTCTTTGAAGTGGTTCCCTGTTTTCCTCACAGATATCATCGCTGTCGTGGAGGAGGCACCAGATGATCAGCATATGCATGACTTCGTAAAGTGGTCAAGGATTGAATTTTAACCAACATGCACGGCACTATATTCTACAAATATTGTACACAATACGAATATTAATGCATTATGCAAATTATTACATGCACAGTGATGGAAGAGCTGTATAGGAAACATGTGAGACGTGCTGTTAGTTCTACTTACAATTAGCATGCGTAGAAAAGAGTTTGATAGCAAATTTACAGGGGTATAAAATAGTAAAATACGGGCTAAATAAATAACGATTTTCAAACCACCAGTCGGTACGAGTTTTCACACTTACTGCATCATAAAACTCTAATCTAAGCATGGGGTATCCTTTTCCATATTTATCCAAAGATACCTTCTCCCACACACATCCTGATAATTAATGCTTCCGCACAAAACGTGCACAAATCACGGGTGTCTTTCTCATTAATTAATTGGTTTTGAAGTTGCACGGGTGTGGTAATAATAGCAATGCTAATTAATATGTAAAAGTGGATCCACTAGAATAATCTATCGAAATTCCTTTGAAATACTATATCCTCCACCTAAAATGAATATCCATCATCGTCACTAGTCATTCAAACTCGAGACTGGTTGATTGAACAAGCCCTCCGCTCAACTCTGCCACAAGATATCTCCTTAACATCTTTAAAGCATTCTGGAATGTCAATGCCCGGAGTTTAGTCTACCCGGGTGCTCGATCCACGAGTTAAACCCAGTAGAAGCTCGAAAACCCCGCTACCCGGTGAAGCGTGATAAGCCGTGTATCCGGGGAGAGCTTGAAAAAACTGGTACTCAGAGAGAGCTTAAGACCAATATTATAGTTTGTGGAAGATATCAAAAAGACCTTGTCATCATGAGGCTTTAGCATCGAAAACTGGTCCAAGGTAAATAATTTAGCATTCCCTAGAATTGCGCAACCAGAGACGGAAGAGGCTAGAAAGGTAAAGTGAGAAAATAGCCAAATTAAGAATACATTCAATCGGAAATCGTTCTCTAGCAGCGAAAGCATGGAAATGAGATAGCTTTTCATGGAAACACATATTTTGAGCATACACTTATGTGCCAAAGAAAGTTGGACATAAACGGTTTCAGAACCAAGAAAATGGGATGTGATCGGTGTTTTCGATGAATTATGATGATCCAAAGGATGGAGAGAATAACCATTGTAGAATTTCTAGGAAGAGTTGGAGAGAGATGATGCTGAATGAAAATACTGAGAAGAAAAAGTGGCTTTTTGGATTCAGTAAACGAGAAAATAGCCTCTTGAAACCGATAATGCAAGAGGAATGAATGGAATGAATCAGCAGAGATGACGAAAAGAATCCATGGGGGTATTATGAGAGATGTTAAAATGAGGATCTACGGATGAATGAAACGGTTGGAAGATTGGGAGAGGGCTGTATTAAACCAATATTCAGAGTAATTTCTGTTGATGAATTAGTCTCGTTACGTTGGTGTGAAAAATTTTGACTAATTTCGAGGATTTACAATTTTCACTGTTTATTTTCAGTGAATTTTGGTCATAGTGTAATGCCTAGGAGACTAAAATGAGTGGCGAAGCACCCGATAGTGACCCGAACGTGATTGATACCTTCCAACCATTTGTATCGTAATCCATTCAACACTTCAAAGGTGCAAGAAGCTACAGTGTTCTGGTTAAAGGTGTGTTAAAAATTATGATTTAATGGTTAAACTAGAAAATTAATAATGAGGCAAAAATATTTCAACGGGTGGTAACGAATGGTATTTGGTGGTTTTTCATAGTTACTTTTTTCATACACAGCTATCGGCGTGCCCTTCTGCTGGCAAAATGACACTGCATGGTAAGAGCTCCTTTGAAACATAGGTAGTCGGACTAACATGGGACTTCTACCGAGCTGCAATCCATTGATTATCTCGGAATATGAATCCCTTTATTGTCCATGATACTCACTTTTATGTCAGTTTCAGGCTCTGAATAATGTTTTATATCCAGCTATTCTCCACCAATATAGTTCTCCTAACGGCATTCTGGTTGGGTGGTAACCAAACGTTTCAAAAAGTTAAACATGGCAATTGATAGAATCCCAGTGCATTTATTCGATGGTTTTATTAATCTTAGGCGATTTGATTTCATTAAATGAAACTTTTGGATGATGCAATTTTGTCTTTGCGGGGGGGGGGGGGAGGGGGGGGGGAAGAGAAGTGGGAATGGAAGAGCCAGTGGCTGGTTGACGACAATGTTGCAGGAGAGCCTGGTCTCTGCGTATTACGCCACGGGTAGAACCGCTGACGGCAGGAGGGCGCCCAGCAAGTGCACCACAACTATCAACGGCAACATGGGAAGATAGGAATTTGTTCGTTTTATAATCAATCTGTTGTGTCGGCCACGCGACGGGAGACCCCCCTGGCGTGCCGCTCCATCTTCCACGCAGAGAATGCATGCAGGCGTAAAGGACAATGAGAAGCCATTGTCGCAACATTGCGCTCAACGAAATCAATCACGGCCGAGGAGGATAGCAATATCTATCGTTTACCAGTCACCATGTGTGCCTCCCTCAACGTCATTCCCGAAGAGTCTTTTGACTTTCGTGATGCTATCGGTTTCCACGGAAATGACACTCGTCCCTGAGGTATGGACAAGTCCCTCACGCAACGCTCGTCAGTCAATCGCCGCCGATCTCGGTGGCATTCGCTCCGTGGGCACAGCTGGCCACCCTGGCGCACCCTCCACCGAAGCAGGAGAACAGTGGCGCCGTGGAAGAGAACTGGGACACGCGACACCACGCGATTTGCTCCTCGCGGCTACGGCCTGGAAAGTATACTCTCTGCCACGGCAAATGAAAACGATGAAAATTAAATGAAAATTTTGAAGGATTCCCGAGGTAATAATTTGTTGGCACTGTCCAAATAACTATTTGCAATTTCATATCAAAGAGTTCCGAACGCTCTCTTTTTTGCTCAACGCAATATTGAATTAATATGTGCATTTATAGCTATCATATGTTACTGACATTCCAAGCGACATTTGCCCCATCTACACACAGTAGTTAACTATATGATTAAATACGACCGTTAATTAACTATGCCCGTGTAGAGATCGCACCTATAATTAACTATGGGTCATATTTAAACGGGTCGGACTTCCTAGATGACTATCATTAACTCTACTCCTTGCGCATTTGTGCGTATTTTGTTCGGAAAATGAAGTGAATTTGGCGGATGAATTATTATTTTATGAATATTTTAGGATAATTTAGCAGTGGCTATGCGGTGGTTGGCGGCAAAGAAGTTGAATTTAGGGATGGACGGTTATGAGGAAGCACTGATATGAGGTTAGTTGGTTATTTTCTACCAAAAGATAGGTTTTTTAAAGCAAGCTGAAGTGATTTTTGTAAATCAAGTTTATTCAATAATTACTTCCATTCTTAATGCTCCAGTAATGAATATCATTTGCTGTGTATGCACCTCATTAAGCTCTAGCTTAGTTTTAGCAAACATTATGGCAGAGGTGTCATTCACATACCTAGATTGGTGAAAAATAGCATACTAGATTTCTGGGGAGGTCATTGATGAATAGAATTAGGAAGAGTCGAGTCCCAGGAATGGAGTTCAGGTTTTGAAATCGACATATTTGTATTATCCTCGAGGACCTGAGTACTGTAAAATCGGGTTTCCATGCGGTAACAATGCTCAACAGCCATCACACAATATGATAAGACCAAATTTTATGATTTTCGTGACATCTTGTAATGTTTAGGAAGTATATCGATGTATAGGTATTTGCGTTTAGTATTTTCTTTGCATATTTGGAGAAGCTAGCTCGCCTCAAATTTTCTTCGATTTATACTGAGATAGAGAAAGTCTTCGTTTGTAATTCCAAATGTCACACGCGCATTCTTGGTGGGGCTTAACTAGTGAAGAATAAAATATCTCTTTTTCTATTTTTCTTTGAATAAATTCTATATTTTTGCCCGACAACATTTTTCTCAAGTAAGTATGTTTATACTCAAAGACAGGCCCTGAGTAATTGTGATGCCTAAATAGGTACCGGAAGCAAGGTTGACCATTTCTTTTGTCTTAATTCTGTCGTATGGCTGTTGTTTATTTTTCCCTATAAAAAAGCGACGAATTAGCATTTTTTAAATTCCAGTTGCACGCTATTTGTTCTCTGTTTGGCATTTTATAACGCTTATTTTCGCCGTTGGCGCTCACCGATAGTCAACTTAGGCTTAGTTCTTGATCTCCGAGTTGGTGACTCTGTAGTCGATTTTATTATCCGTGTGTGGAACACACGGATAATTAAATGGACACAGGGTATTAAATATGCAATTAAGTTAAATATATTTAATCATAAGTGTGTGTGGGCGGGGCAATTAGCCAATAAGTCAGTCCATTCTTGATGTATTTTCACTAAATTTTCCTTAGTCAATGGTCCCGTATTTTAATTAATAAAGCCGATAATACCTTGATTTATTGAGGATGAACTACTCCGCTGCCATATTTGTAGAATTATAAATACCCTTTCTAATATTTCTGAACATCATACTTTTATTCCAATCATGATTTATTTCAGAGGGAGGAGCGAAATTGCGCTTCAAGACAGCGAAAAGATTGGCATCCAAGGCTCGGGGGAGTGCATGGGGTGCCGTCTAATCAAGGGTGGTCAATAAAAGTCTGACTCTAAGTAATAGAGGTTTTCAATAAATTTCCAATAAAATCGTTTATTAATTAAAGAGAGCAATATTCACATGAACTCAGTAAGATTTATTAACTAGGGAATTTTAGTGGAGGAAGCGTCGAAGTACTTTTCATATCATATATTAGGAACATCAGTGTGATAGAATACAATAGTGTTCAATCATTCTATATCTACGGCATACCCAGCAACCCACCTCAAGGGTGTGCGGCAGGGGGTGAGTAGTCACCAACATGCATTACATTATACCCTAAAAAACGATCACAGGAATAAGATAAAGGAAATTGACTGCAGGATAGATACATAAAATTTCATTTTTAATAATTCACATAATAGTTGCGATTGATCAATTCTGTGAAACTCCCACTCTCAATAGGCAGAGTAGGACTTATACTCGTACTTCACAGAATATCATCATTATTAAAATAAAAAAACGCTCGAAATGTTTCTCCAAGTAGGCGTCTTTCGGAAGACGTGAAGACTAATGAAGAAATGCTGGTGAAGCTGCGGTCAGAAACCAACGATAAACGCGACAAAGACACGATATTTCTAAGGCTAAGCAATGCTTTGCCGTGCTTGGACGTAACTGGCAGCAAACAAGGACTCTGTTGGTTTCCATTTGGTTAAAAGATGGCAATACGGAAAGAACTGAGAGGAAAGACGGGTGGAAAGGTCAGTATTGAGTAAAAGGCGTCTCATCCTTCCCAGGGATAAAAAATACAGGGGTGCAGTCCATGCCCAGCTGCGAGGGAAGAGCTGACGGGGAGGATCATTAGAAACTGGGACGAGCCTCAAACCCCGTGGGACGACATGAGGTCGAGAATTGGAGGGCAGAGTTGTTTTTTTTGTAAGGACTGAATCAGAGTAATTGGTTTATGCAATAAATTCAGGTGCAAAGGTAGTGAGAGGAACAAAACTTGAACATTTATCGTAAAAATATGTTTAGCCTATCGCTTCCAGAGCAACCAAATGCTGAAGACAGTGCACAGCAGCGAAACCTTGGTCGTGAAACCCAAGTATTTTATGCAAATTAGCAGTTTTTTTTCGTCTCTTCTCAGCCAAATGCTTATGAATGCAACTAGAATGGCAGAGAGCGTAGTAAAAAGCTTTCACAACTATCATCTGTAAGTTGATGCCAGAAAATGCTAGACCTCGAGAATACCGAGGTGCGCCATATCACAGAATTTGCAAAGAGATATATGTAGCTCTTATGCTCATTTGAATATTATAACTTGGCATCATAATTTGAGAAATCAAAATCGAAATTTATTGGTTCAAAGACGTATAATGTTCATCTGGAAATATACCTTAGAAATTTTCTTTTCCCTGAACAGGATACGAATGAAGCGTTCTTAAAAATAAACAAGTTTGCTATGAAGTTATGCAGATTCCAAGGTATTTGACTTCATCTGCTACTTCTAAAAACCTGTCATCGTGTGGAATACTTAACCTTCACCTACTTTCTTAGCTCGAACTTTTAAAAGTTTCCCACATATTTCATATTTCCAGAAATTTCTTACGCCGCTTAATTGCTGCACTGTGTGTACAAATACGTAAACCAGATTTGACTTTAAACGCAGCGATCAATGGACGGACGCTCGTCCCGATTAGCCACTAGCGCCCCACACCACTTGGTTTCCTGTACCCCCTAAGCGGTGGCGTGGACACAGATGTCTTATCCGTATGTCATGTTCACATGCGCGAAATAGGTGGTTACTGCTCGGTTTAGGTCTGGCGGTAACTAGTTTACTTTTTGATCCATTAAGAATTTTTTTTAAATGTTGGTAATGGCTTGAATTAAATGCATGGAAGTCGTAAATCTGTTAATGCATTGGAAGATAATTTTGTATAATCTTTGAATACATGTCAAATAATAATGCTCATATAAATGCATAATATGTGTATTCACGATGATTAGGTACCTACTGATGAAAATAATTTATCTGACTTTGGGTAATAAGTTGAGTCCGGATACAAACACATTTATGGAAAAGTAATGGCCGGGAATTTAGGGCCGTATCCAGAAACCTCACTACTGCTGGATACGTCATCAGATGGTGACGTAGCTGCTATAGCGGCCGAGCTCCGCTACAATCACCCGCTGCAAAGTCTAGTGAGGTCCATGCCATGCTACCCGCTACAAGTGCCGCTAACTAACATGGCCGCCGGATTTCGTCTGCTTATCGTCTCGCATTTATAATTAATAATTATTGACGTTTAAAGGGCTATAAGCTCATGATAATCATTTCTTATTATGTAAAAATATAGTATGAATGCTTCAACAACGGACTTTGATGCTGATGAATTAATATTTTACTTAACATAACTATTTATAACTTCTGTCAACAATACCGTGATGAAACCTCTTCGGCTTCACCGTTTTTATTGCTATTAACTTCCGAACGGGTCCTGTCATGCCTTGAAAACCATTTATAATTAAAGAAAAACAAATTATGTACATATTTAATGTCTTGCCTTGATGCTCGTGACATACTTTTTTACGTAAAATAACTACTGTCGACACAACTATGCTGAAACCTCTTCGGCTTTGCCGTTATAATAGGTATTAACTTTGGTATGGACCGTGGCTTGCCTTGTAAACCATTTATATTTTTATATAAGTGTCCAAAGAAAGTTGAAATCACCGCTTTGTGTCTGTGAAATTTACAGTTTGCGTAAAATACTCAAAACAAGAAAGCCGTCTTCCAGCCAGCTCTATCCATACTCAGTTACTGCTAGTAAAAGTAATGAGAGTTCCAAGCCATGGAAAACCATGTACAATTGCGTTTAAGCGTACCTAAAATGTGTAATTTTGATACTGAAATGATGAGTAAAAGTTTATGGGAATGTCTCAGAGATAGATGGAAATGGCATAGTGCTTCTACGTCCGTTGACAATATCTCGTTATATTCATCTCATAATGAATGTCACGTACATCTTTGGGCGTTATAATGCAATGCATATTTGAATATCCCACTACACAAATGCGATCGACAGTTGTACGTGTATATTTGCCACCCACCATGACGAGTGATGTTGGAGAGGCGAAGGATTATTCAGCAATAGCTCCCTTCATAAGAAATGAGAGCGCAAACTTTTCATAATTAACGTCTAGATTTAACAACATTTTATTTAAAAAATCACCAATAAAGTTGGTTCCGACACTTCGTGAGCAAAACTTGATGGGGTATTGCTTTCCCACCCAACTTGGCGCCTGGTACACCGGCCGGCTTGCCCCGGCGCGCCGGCAACTACCGGCCCCGGCACTACCGCCGGGGCGGTAGTGCCGGGGCCAGACGGCAATCATCGGCGATCGGCAGTATACTATAGCCGAGACGCATGGTACCTAGGTACTTGTCTAGAGTTTCCCGAACGCGCAGATCGTCATCATGTATCGGCAGGTACTCGATGATAATTTTGCCAATTTTTTGATGCATTTAGTACATAATGAAGGCCATCAGATTCCGAGAAGAAACTTGAGGGACCGGGAGTATCCCATGGAAATACTAACGCATCCGTTTTCTTGGACTCCAATACAGCTTTCCTCGCGACAACTAAATTTACTATTAAATTCTTCTCCTCCGTGGAAATCCTGCTCCCTTCCCCTGTCTCCATTTTGTTTACTAACAAAGTCACGTTGAGAATTCGTTATTCAATTATCGCCCTTAGTTCATCCCGATGCCCGCATCTAGGGGAACATAAATGTCACTACATTCGTCTACGTCATCAATGTAGCCCAAAATAAATGTGGCAACACTGCCCCCACCAATTTGGAGCGATTTGGAGTAGCGGGGTTTCTGGATATAGCATGCAGCAGCAGGCTCCGCTGCAGGTTCAGCACTGTTTCTGGATGCGGCCCTTAGACCATTTGACAAGCTAGACTTAGATTGAAGATTTAGTCGAATTTACTTCATTTCTCTTTCGCCCCCTCAAGTTGGCAACTAATGAACAAAATCTTTCGAGGGGAAGAAATTTCTCATGCATTCCGTAGTGCCTCTATGCTACAATTGAAGAGGATTCCGAGATTTTTTCTTTCAAAGAACTGCAAAAGCTATGCCATTGGCATAAAGATATGTTATAAAATCTATTGACTGCCATCTTCTACACTGTCCGTTTGCTATATACTCGTGACAAATTGTCAATAATGTCCACAATGCCCTAATATATGTACTATCGTTTTCACTGAAATGTAGACACCCAAACTGATTGTACTGATTTGATAAAATGGGGCCGGGTCGGAAAAAACATAAGAGGGTTGGCACACGAGGCTAGCTGCGGCCTTTGCCTTAACGTCACCGAGAGCCGACGAGGACGGACGTAGATGCGACCGGGCTAGCGGAATTATAGTCAAATAAACTCCGAGAGCATAAGCCCTAGCGAAAGGAATGCACTGAGGAAACTCACGTCCACGCACACGTTGGGGCGATCGGAGTCTTTTCTTTCGGGCTCCGTCGCGGGGTTTTTCCTCTCCCTAGATTCAGGTTTAGGCTCACCGTGAGTGTCTCGCAGGGAAGCGGCTCCGTAGCCGAGATGGTTATTTCCATTCGCCGAAGTTGGTGTGCGGTTTTGGCAGGGTTCGAATCCGTAGTCAGGCCAATTTTTTAATCTTTTAGATTAAAAAGATGCATTCTTCATATCAACACAATTTATATAGTTGACAAAAGAAAGAGTTAATGCGGTTTTTTATTTACTGCTTAATTTATAAAAATAATGACTTTCTACGTTACCACATTTATTTCTTAACAGATTTAATTCACTGAGAGGGAAAAAGCATTGGAAGTGGCAGTGGTTGCATCTTTGTGTCCTTGCAGTGAAATACCTACTCATTGTATCTACAATCCTCTATAAATAACCAAATGTATTCGTAGTTTCGATCATTTTGATAAACCCTAGAGTTTGAAAAAGGTTTGTAATTCAATTGATATTTTTCATCTTCAAACTTCCAGTACTTTTTCACGTAAAAATGTGGGAAGTGAGGTGTTTTAAAGAACAAATACTTTCCTTTCAGTGAGTGTGCGCAGAGCCAGATTAACAATGAGGCAAAAGTAGGCAGTTGCCTATGGGCCCCTTGTTATGAGAATTGTTTTCCCCTTTCTTCTCTTGCGACTTGTTTATAAACCTGGTTGCTTGTTTTTTGCTTTTGATTTGAAGAATTGTTGCTTGTACTGCCTACAGGCCCCCAAGTGCGTTAATCTGTCACTTGGTGTGCGAACCATAGTAAGCTATAAGGACCAGGTGGAAATAAATACGCATATCAGCTCTTTTACCCCAAATTATCCTACGATTTTTAATAGTGATATATGCTTGACCGAAATCAGCGTCACCAATATTTTCAACCTTTTTAATAATTACAAATTTACAGGAAACCGCCTACTACTATAGGCAACTGCCTACTTTTGCCTCATTGTTAATCTGGCTCTGCGCACACCCACTGAAAGGAAAGCATTTGTTCTTTAAAACACCTCACTTCCCACATTTTTACGTGAAAAAGTACTGGAAGTTTGAAGATGAAAAATATCAATTGAATTACAAACCTTTTTCAAACTCTAGGGTTTATCAAAATGATCGAAACTACGAATGCATTTGGTTATTTATAGAGGATTGTAGATACAATGAGTAGGTATTTCACTGCAAGGACACAAAGATGCAACCACTGCCACTTCCAATGCTTTTTCCCTCTCAGTGAATTAAATCTGTTAAGAAATAAATGTGGTAACGTAGAAAGTCATTATTTTTATAAATTAAGCAGTAAATAAAAAACCGCATTAACACTTTCTTTTGTCAACTATATAAATTGTGTTGATATGAAGAATGCATCTTTTTAATCTAAAAGATTAAAAAATTGGCCTGACTACGGATTCGAACCCTGCCAAAACCGCACACCAACTTCGGCGAATGGAAATAACCATCTCGGCTGCGGAGCCGCTTCCCTGCGAGACACTCACGGTGAGCCTAAACCTGAATCTAGGGAGAGGAAAAACCCCGCGACGGAGCCCGAAAGAAAAGACTCCGATCGCCCCAACGTGTGCGTGGACGTGAGTTTCCTCAGTGCATTCCTTTCGCTAGGGCTTATGCTCTCGGAGTTTATTTGACTATAATTCCGCTAGCCCGGTCGCATCTACGTCCGTCCTCGTCGGCTCTCGGTGACGTTAAGGCAAAGGCCGCAGCTAGCCTCGTGTGCCAACCCTCTTATGTTTTTTCCGACCCGGCCCCATTTTATGAAATCAGTGCAATCAGTTTGGGTGTCTACATTTCAGTGAAAACGATAGTACATTGCATGCCAAAAGTATTTCTGGCTTTGTCTTAGCTTCTTACGAAGTCAATGAAATAGAAATCACAAGTCACTTTGCAATTTCAAGATAATTTCATGCCAAATACAGCTCTCGTTTTCTCCCGAATGCTGTTAAATTCGAACTGCTTCCCCAACATATGACTTTCCGTACGGTGGTTAGAATTTTTGTGTAGAATATCCAATGAGTCGGCATTTCTGGTTTTTAGGCTGGTTTGGCATGTATACCTTGAAAGGATATCTCAATGGAATGGTTAAAGTGTTCACATATGAAACGGTGTGATGCTGGAGTTTAGAACATGGGAAGACATTCGTATACAGTTTCCCACACTTCTCGTATTAGAGTTACGAATTGCATATTTTTCAACCTTAGTGCAGCGATCGGCGACCTTGGTGTGCACGCGTGCCACAATTAACATACATTTCCCCATTCAAAAAACTAGTTTTGGGTTCTCTCACCCCAGTTGAAAATGAGAATACTAAATACAGCAATATTGGCGGCGAGAAAACTTCAACTAGAGTATGAGTTATTATTTGCATGTTTTTTAACCCTAGTGCAGCGATGGCCAAACTGTGTGTGTTCGCGTGCCGCAATTAACATAAATTGAAATTACGAGCCAGGTGCGTGCCACCCCATAGTGTTTACATTTAAGAAGGAAATAAAAAAGTTTCGGTTAAAGTTCGGACATTAAAATTTCGGAAGTTTCTTTTAGTCGTCGTTTTCTTGGCGTGACGTCAACAAACTTTTCGTGTGCCTCCTTGTGGCACGCGTACCATTGGTTGCCATTCGTTGCCAGTGGTTTTGCCAATGAATCTGTGAACTTTTAGGAACAATTTGAACCCGATTTTACCCATAGTTAGTAGGTACTCTATACATTGTAGAACCTTCATATATCCCCTAAGTAGCCCGAGGTCATATTTAGTGGCCGCTATGGTTCCGAATGGATAAAGGTGACCAACAAACTCTTTCAGTGCACAATACATCGGTATGCTACCAAAACTCCCTTGGTCTGTTCTCATGGAGCAAATCGTAATCTCTCTCTGCATAATTGTGTGTAAGAATCAATCATATGCTCTCATTCAGTGATTATTTTACCGTCGGTATGGAAGCTTGATTTTATCCCATTCAAGAATGTTGTGGGCCATTAAACGGATTATAGTGAGCAATATGTTTCGCCATTTTCAACGATTAACCAAACCCGAATAGATATTTGTTACTCATAATAAAAACTGTTATCAGTTTTAACCTAAATGATGAACAAATGGAAGGAATATTTAAGTAAAAGTCCCGACGATTAGCACTTGATTGGGAAAAGGGCGTTTATGTTTCGGTGCGGTTAGGATTCGAATTTATGTTGAGGTGAGTCTCGCACTTTCCGGAAATAATTACTTTCCTTCCGCGCTCTCCGCTTTTTTCAAACGATTCTTCTCTTATATGATGAGTTATGAAGGAAGTAATATCTCAAGCAACGCCGGGTAATTCATCTATACATATATAAAAATGTAATGGTGTTTGCCTGCCCGTATTTCTGTCTGTTGATCCATCACGCAAAAACTACTGGACCGATTGAGCTGAAATTCGGCATGTAGATAGAAAATATAGGTATCTGGTTCTAACATAGGCTATATTGAAAAGCTCTCGGGGCCCCCAAAGGCCCCCCCTGGTGGCCCATGCTAAGCATTGGGTTCGGTGCAGTGGTTTCATTTTTAAAAAGTACTTTCACTCATGATAGAGGGCTGGAATTTTTTTATCGGATGGCTGAATAAATGAAATTTCTTTCAATCGATTTTTTTACGCTTCGCATTTTTCTGAAAATCATGTTTTTATCTGAAAAATCTCATATTTTTCCCTTAAATTAACAACTGCATATTTAATTGACAAACAGAGATGTGAATTTCGTAGGGAATGTCTTCCGTGCTTCCTTGGCGTGGCCAATGTGTCCATGCGGTGGCGAAGGGTAAGGAATGTTTCGTGTATAGGGCGTCTATGTCAAAAGTGAGGGTTGATGGTGTGGTTCCAGACGGTTTTAAATCGGGGTTTTCGATGTTGCTGAGGGAATATGCGAGTTTTATTATAATCAATTGAAAAAGAAGCTGAAGGAAATAATATTTAAATTTGCGGCGATGTAGCCTTTGCGCAGAGACGAAGGTGCATAAACAAGTTTGCGGATGGACGTTATTTGAAGTGCCTTATTTTTTCTGATGGGTGTAAGCTGCAATTCCGCCGGTAGAATAGCCATATATATGTGTATTGATGCGGATCAATGTTTTTATACACGAGACCTTTTGTTTCTAGGAGGGGTTTGCTCTTGTGGTTGCTTAAGTGATAAAAGGCCTGGCTCTGCTGCTCTTGCTTTTCGTGGTGAATTAATGGACCGTCCGGTCCGACACCTCCGGCCAGCATGTTCCGATGAAGCCAAATCTTCCGCCGTCGCCGGATTCTTCATTCGGAAACGAATACTCTTAGCCATAGCAAGGCGACACACTATCACCTTGAAGTGAAGGAGTCTCGTACGCCTTTGGGTCGGCGGGGATTCGCCCCGCAGATCCCGGTGTCGAGCGGGCTCGGTACGTTCAAAGTTACGAGAACGATGGAACGATGAAAGATAGAAAGCGTGGGCCCGGGCACGGCTATGAGGCCGGCGGGGACTGCATCGTCCGTTTCGGCGGTCGTTTACAGCGACACGCTCCCTGGTTGATCCTGCCAGTAGTCTTATGTTTGTCTCAAATATTAAGCCATGCATGTCTCAGTACTAACCGCTTCAAGAGGAAACCGCGAATGGCTCATTAAATCAGTTATGGTTCCTTGGATCTTACCCACACTTACATGGAAAACTTTGGTAATTCTAGAGCTAATACATGATTATATATATTGTATATGCTAGCGGTACCTCTCCATTGTGAGCATATCTGTAGTGTAGTGCATGCTTGTGAGGCTTCGCCTCGTGACAAGCATTAGCGATATATGCTAATGCAAAATTAGTCGTAGTTACACTAACTTTAGGGTATAGTGTAATGCATGTTGGTGACTACTCACCCCCTGCCACACACCCCTGAGGTGGCTTGCAGGGTATTTTGTAGATGTAGATGAGTGTCTTGAAGATTTGGGTTTTCGTGGTAAACTTTGGGTCCGTTAATACTCCGAGGAGCTTGACGCTCTCTGAGAATGAAATCTTTTCCCTACCGTAATAAATGAATATACTGTTCTTCTTGTTGCTGGGGCGGGAGGAGGTGATGGAAGCACATTTGAAAATATTTCCTGAGAACTTACAATCCTCCGTTTAGTCTATGCGTCTACGAGGTGTTCCTGGACCAATTTGGTCGCCTAGTTGGGATTAAAGGATGGTGGGGGTATCCGCGGCATGTTGCAAGAGCTGCGTAGAGATGAGAATGTTTGAGAGGAAAGGTCGTCAATTAAATTTTTGAAAAGTAAGGCGGATGGGACAGAACCTTGGGGGCACACCGATGGAATTGAGTTTAGGTGAAGAGGTCGAATACTTGACTGAGGTTGAGGAGGAAAGTTTGGCGAAGAATCACTCACCATATGAATTTTCGGTGGTAGCAGATGGGAAGATAGGAACTTTTGGGAATGCCGTATTGCCAAATACGGTGGAAGGCTTTTAATAGGTCCAGGAACATCTGCGTTTGCCTGGTTATATTGAATGGATTCGAGATTTTTTCCGTCAGCCGTTTCATCTGATGGGTGGTGGCATGGTGCTTTCAGAAGCTGCTGATGTTTTCATTCTGGAGTGTTGGTTTCCATTTGAGTCTCCTCAGGACCACTCCATCCAGATTTTTTACCGGGAGCAGAAAAGATTAGGTAATGAAGAGGAAGTTGAATGGGTCATTTAGGGTGTTTGCCTGGTTTCGGGATAAGGATTAATTACTTAAGCTACAGCTTCCATGGGCGAGGGAAGTGTAAGCGAGGAAGGCAGGTATTCAACAGGTGACGAATGTGGGTGATGACGACGGGAGAAAGGTCGTTAAACTCCTCAACTGGTGACCTTGGCTTTCAATCCCGTCTCTGCGCGAGCGCGACTCCATTTGACACGTTTCGAGCGAATTGCATGGGCCACGGGCGATCAGAGCGCGGCCATTCGGCGAGGCATTGTCCGCCGCCCTTGCAGCCCCCGTGTCATCCAGATTGTTTTCGCGTCGGGCAACGACCTCGCTTCCCGCAGTACACAAACAGACTTCGAGTCCCATATGTCATCGAACTCGTGGAAGAGGAACCCGCTTGGGGCATTTACTGGAGGTGATGAGGGCACATGCTCGGAGCAAGCATGCTTGGAATGGAGAGGGGGACTGCTGGTCGGTGGTTATCGCCGCCTCTTCGTAAATGGTGAGGACAAAATATTTTGGTAGAGGACATTGGAATTTTGGCGATGCGTGGCTATCGGCCGAGTGGTTAGTTTGAGAACTAAACCGTGGAAGGGATATTATTACTTCCGCCTTCGGTGTTTCGTGTGATCTCTCAATGCCACTGCCAGATTGGTGCCAGAAAATGTGTTGCTAAATATCAAATAGTAAATTCTAAGCATTATTTGTGGAATCATTTTTTTAAGTTTAACTCTTAATTATGGAATAGTAAAAACATATGTTTAAATTATAAAATATTTATTTTATTATTGTTGGAAATGTGTCCACGGACCGTCGTCCCTATACATACTACGAAAGCTAGGACTAAGGGCCGTATCCAGAAACCTCACTACTGCTGGATACGTCATCAGATGGTGACGTAGCTGCTATAGCGGCCGAGCTTCGCTACGATCACCCGCTGCAAAGTCTAGTGAGGTCCATGCCATGCTACTCGCTACAAGTAACATGGCCGCCGGATTTCGTCTGCTTATCGTCTCGCATTTATAATTAATAATTATTGACGTTTAAAGGGCTATAAGCTCATGATAATCATTTCTTATTATATAAAAATATAGTATGAATGCTTCAACAACGGACTTTGGTGCTGATGAATTAATATTTTACTTAACATAACTATTAATAACTTCCGTCAACAATACCGTGATGAAACCTCTTCGGCTTCACCGTTTTTATTGCTATTAACTTCCGAACGGGTCCTGTCATGCCTTGAAAACCATTTATAATTAAAGAAAAACAAATTATGTACATATTTAATGTCTTGCCTTGATGCTCGTGAAATACTTTTTTTACGTAAAATAACTACTGTCAACACAACTATGCTGAAACCTCTTCGGCTTTGCCGTTATAATAGGTATTAACTTTGGTATGGACCGTGGCTTGCCTTGTAAACCATTTATATTTTTATATAAGTGCCCAAAGAAAGTTGAAATCACCGCTTTGTGTCTGTGAAATTTACAGTTTGCGTAAAATACTCAAAACAAGAAAGCCGTCTTCCAGCCAGCTCTATCCATACTCAGTTACTGCTAGTAAAAGTAATGAGAGTTCCAAGCCATGGAAAACCATGTACAATTACGTGTAAGCGTACCTAAAATGTGTAATTTTGTTACTGAAATGATGAGTAAAAGTTTATGGGAATGTCTCAGAGATAGATGGAAATGGCATAGTGCTTCTACGTCCGTTGACAATATCTCGTTATATTCATCTCATAATGAATGTCATGTACATCTTTGGGCGTTATAATGCAATGCATATTTGAATATCCAACTACACAAATGCGATCGACAGTTGTACGTGTATATTTGTTACCCACCATGACGAGTGATGTTGGTGAGGCGAATGATTATTCAGCAATAGCTACCTTCAAAAGAAATGAGAGCGCAAACTTTTCATAATTAACGTCTAGATTTAACAACATTTTATTTAAAAAAATCACCTATAAAGTCGGTGCCGACACTTCGTGAGCAAAACTTGATGGGGTATTGCTTTCCCACCCAACTTGGCGCCTGGTACACCGGCCGGCTTGCCCCGGCGCGCCGGCAACTACCCGGCCCCTGCAGGCCCCGGCACTACCGCCGCGGCGGTAGTGCCGGGACCAGACGGCAATCATCGGCGATCGGCAGTATACTATAGTCGAGACTATAGTATACTGCCAATTTTTTGAGGCATTTAGTACATAATGAAGGCCATCAGATTCCGAGAAGAAACTTGAGGGACCGGGAGAATCCCATGGAAATACTAACGCATCCGTTTTCTTGGACTCCAATACAGCTTTCCTCGCGACAACTAAATTTACCATTAAATTCTTCTCCTCCGTGGAAATCCTGCTCCCTTCCCCTGTCTCCATTTTGTTTACTAACAAAGTCACGTTGAGAATTCGTTATTCAATTATCGCCCTTAGTTCCTCCCGATGCCCGCATCTAGGGGAACATAATGTCACTACATTCGTCTACGTCATCAATGTAGCCCAAAATAAATGTGGCAACACTGCCCCCCACCAATTTGGAGCGATTTGGAGTAGCGGGGTTTCTGGATATAGCATGCAGCAGCAGGCTCCGCTGCAGGTTCAGCACTGTTTTTGGATGCGGCCCTAAAGTACACATGCCTGCGTAACATCACGCCGCTCCCTTTCGGGGTAGGTACTACACTCAAAAGTGCTCAACGTTTGGTGTTAGGCGCATAAAACTGGCTATATATTAAAGTTTCAATAAACTCCTCCATGTTGCCCTCTCCTCACATGTTTCCCTTGCTTCTGCCACCTCCATGCATTGCTTCATGCACGTTCCCTTGTTCCTAAGGCACCTAACATTCCTCATCTTAAGAGCCTTCCACCACATTTGCCCCTCATCGGTCTACCTCTTACTCTCACACCATTCACTCATCAATCATATGTGCTTACTTATTCCACAATTATCCATTTCTCTCCAGAACACCAATCCAACGAAGCACGCTCCTTTCATACATGTCCATTACCGGAGCATTCATTCCACATTTCATGACCCACTCATTCCTAACCCTTTGCCTCCTAATTTTGCCGAAAAATCTTCTCCGATGTGCGTACGCAATCCAGTCCACCACTCCTCCTGGTATACTCCTGGTTTCACTGCCATGCAATTAATTGGGGTTGAATAAACTTCTGTGCCTGGAAAGTTTTACTTCCTTAGGCAATCATTCGTTTATATGCTCCGCATATTTCCCACGACTTCCCTTCCAGCATTCACACGTCTTTTAATCTATCCTTTTATCATAGTACTTGGGGTACTTTGCACCCGGAGGCGAAACTAAGCATGAATTAAAAGAGGCGTTTCCTAACCCTCTGTGTGCCAGATAGCGAATTTCATAACTAAAAATGAGCTATGTTACGCATGAATGAAATGAAAAATAAGTATGTTACGAGAATCACTCTGTCACTTGGCTGATTTCCCCCATCTGCCTACACCATGAGTCCCACAGGATGAAATAATGGAGGCGTCAAAGGTTATTTCTGCATTACCCAATCTTCTCCATTGAATACTATAGCGAATGAAAATGTGAAGAAATGTTACCCGTTGCAGAGGATACTTTACATCACTATTAAAATAAATTAAGGAGACAGGAGACAGGTAACAGTGGGACATCGAGTGAGCATTAACACATTTTCAAGCAGAAAAAAATATTCTTGGACCACATTTCATTTAAATACATCTGTTTTGGCAGTGGAACCATGCATACAGGCAGTAATGGAAATGATGCAAGATTTGAATTTGACATTTATTCCCCTTAATTAAAGCATGTTGTGACTTGGAGTTTTCGGCTTGGTATTCGAAATTCAGGCGATAATTATATTTAAATGTTTTTTCGTATATTTTACTCGGCATTACACCTTGATATGTTCAGCAAACATTATAATAATATGAAATGTGTTATTTCGCGTTTAGAAGAATATATGTTCATACTTAATCGAATTATAACAAAATATATCTCATTGTACCGTAAGACGTGTAAAAATAGCATTGAATTGCCAAAACACCAGGTTAGTAGTAAGAAATGATTTCAATTTTATATATATATACATCACTACATCACTAATAAGAACACGTCGGTACAAAACTGTTTGTTCATATGTTTGTTTAATTACAAAATAATGGATCTTGCATTTTTTACTCCTTATTCTTTCAAAAACTCTTTGCAAAAGATCCGCATTCTGCGGTACTTTTTCTTGTACCAAGGAAGGGTTTTGAAAAAGCACGCAAAGATTAAAGGACTGTCAGGTTAGTATTGCTTGTGTCAAAAGATGTATTTGGAGTTATAAATAGGAGACTTGCAAACCTGACGACCATTTTGTGTTCAGGAGAGGACGGGGACGCGTTACGCTACCGGAGTCGTGAAAGAATCTCACAACGTGGTCAATCTGTTTATGCTCGGATCTTATACTTCAAGGAGGTGTTTATTGAAGTGGATAGGACGACATAAATGGAAGGTCCGAAGGTAGATTAGAGAGACAGGTGTCTCAAAGTTATTTTTTATGGACGGTTGTGGACAGTGGCTATTCATGCTATTTACCTTGACTTTCGAAAAGCAATTGACACCGTTAACCACATTTTAGTGAAAAAACTTAAAAACATTGGGGGAGCAGGCTCGCTCCTAAAGTTAATGCGCTCATTCTTACTTGAAAGAAAGCAGTATGTAGTACAAGGCAATTTCTCATCAAGTGAATATCTTGTATCGTCGGGAGTGCAACAAGGTTCAAATTTAGGTCAACTCCTTTTTTTAATATTTATAAATGACCTGCGAAGATATGTTCAGCATACGAACTGTTTAATGTTTACTGATGATATCAAGATGAATAGAAAATTGAATAACCTGAATGACTGTTCACAAATACAGAATGATTTAAAAAATCTCATTATTTGATCACAAAAACAATTTGCACTTAAACGTTGATAAATGCTGTGTTATTACCTATTCAAAGAAAAAAGATGATTTAAAGTTGAACTATTCAATGAAAGATCATATTAGCAAGAGGAAAACAGGCATAAAAGACTTGGGCATTCTTTTTGATTCTAATATGACTTTCGTTGGCCATATTTTACATGCATCCATTGCTGCATCTAAATTATTTGGTTTTTATGTCGTATTATAAAGTACCAACTTCAAAAATTAAAGTGTGATAACAATGTTGTATTATTCTTTTATAAGGAGAAAATTAGAATATTGTCCGGTGATATGGAACCCATGTACAAAAAAGTATAGTACAACAATTGGGAGAGTCCAGAAAAGGTTTTTGAGGTTTCTTTATTATGTTTGATGCCATGTTTACCCCACTTTTGAAAATCAAGTTACGTATGAAGAATTATTGTCAGTGTTTAATTTTTATAAGCTTAGTGAAGAATTTTCAATGATTTGTTGTTACTGCATGATGCAATTAATAAAGGAGAGTGCTCTAACTTGTTATGCAAACTAAATATGCTTATTCCAAATAACAAAGGTGGACAGAAGAAGACATTTTAAATAATGAATATAAATAGTAGCTATTGTAAAAATGCTCCCATTAATAGAATGTGTACTACATGAAATACTGTGTGTAAATACATGAATTTATTTGAGGACAAGAAAACTTTTTACAGTAAAGCGTGTAATAAGTTGTTAGCACTCAAATTGTAAAATTCAAAATCATGATATTGTATATGCATAATTCTTTTGGCCAGCTTGACTCCTTCTTGTATTTATAGCAACTGTAAACATTTGTGTTTGTTATTGTTCATCCTTTTTATTTATTTATATGTTGGGTGAACTTCAAACTATGTAAATTCAAATTAAAATTGAAAGGAATGTCTAAATAAAATAAACGGGGACTGGGTTGGTGCGGTGCCTACGTTAAAGGAGAGCTTTTGCACTCGTGTGCGGTGGTGCATCGCGTCTTTTACGGCGCGACATTCACATCGCAGTGTGGCATTCAAATTTGAGCTGGGCGTGGTTCACAGCTCAAGGGTCGTGACCACGACGCGACGGAAGCGGGCACGGAAGCATTTAGTCACGAAGTGGAAGTGAGAGGCAATCGCTCGCTCATTGACACTAATTGTGTGTTTATTACATATAGTAACCCGAATACTAGTGTGATTGATTGTTATCTATGATTTGGGGATGAAATGAGCGAGGGCGTTGACACGAAGTTAAGCATTTAAGAGCGGATTAAAAAGCATTTCACAATGCTGAACTAAAATGGTTATGACATATTATCCGACAACGGTGATGACACCTACTCATATTGTAGAATGATGGCCAAAATATTTGTGAATTATTTCTAATCCTAACTAACAGGTATTGAGAGCTTTTGGTATCAAATATAACATAACTAAACATCACTAATCAAACTACTGAATAATGCCCTGGTCGTGTGGAACAGGCATGGAGGGAAGGGAGTTTTAATCCGAATTAACAAATGTAAAAAAGATTGCGTGCACCAGTTTTATATTACAAAATATTCCTGGACTCCTCCTCATAACTTCAATCTTACTCATGCATAATGATAACTCATCACATTCGATGGCCACCCCAGGTGTAATTGTACACGTCCACTCGAAGTATTTATCTTGCGCTCCGCGATGCGTCAGCAAGAACAATTGCTTCGTTGCTTTAATGACACTGCACTAGGAGAAAAAGAAAACAAATGCATATGTCGGATCGTGACTTTTCTTAACGAGACTTCAGGGACAGCTTCCTGTTTTGGTATCGCCGGTGACCTCGATGTTTCGTTTCTGTGCGATCGTCGTGCTTACTCAGCTCATCGAGTTACTCATTCGCGTCAACGACGGATGGTGTTAGGGGGGGGTGAAGAGGAGGGGCAGGGGAGTGGAGAGAGCCTTGGACTCATCGCCGAGGGCTATGACCAGATCATAATCAGGAAGAAACTTGTCACGCCTTGATGCTGTTGTTTTTAGCTATGTCCGTTGGTTCACGGGGTGCGTTTTCAGGAAAATGACATTATCTTAATTATGGAGCTGTTACGATTGACTCCAACGTTCCTTTCGCGAAAAATTTAGTTCTAACAAAAATGACAAAATATTTTTTAAAGTTTTGCCTGCCGAACATCAGTATATTAATACCAGTAGCTCCAAGGTTTTGTTTTTAAGAACCGCAATGGACACGGATATACTTCTGCTAATGTACATACATCTACATATTATCCTGCGAGGCGATACAAGGGCGTGTGACAAATGGTGTTGAGTACACCAGCCATGAAGAAGAGAATAATGAGGAATCTTAGCCCATTGTGTAACCTCCGAGTCTCCAGGGGCTCCATGCCTGGTTTTTCCATCGCCCGTGCCACACTATCTGTTCGCCCGTTGCAGTTTTTACGTGGCATGAAGCTTTCCGTTGTAACTTGCGTACTTATCGATATACATCTTTCTATGGAGGATCTAAATGCTTCAGCTATATAGTTCCCTGCAAGCCACCTCAAGAGTGTGTGGCAGGGGGTGAGTTTTCACCAACGTGCACTACACCATACCCCGATGAGGTTAATAAAACCACGGCTATTAATGCATTGGTAAAACCCTGAAAATTCTTGTCAGGAGGTATTATTTCACCTACTTGTACTACAAATATTTAACAAAACTCAATTCTAGCTGCCACGCATCGCACCACTCTTAGATTGCCTCGAGGTCCTTTATTAGCGCTTTCTTATCATTATGGCAGCGGATTTTCCTATGCACTACTGCGTCGTCTGCAAATAATCGAGGCTTGCTAGCAGCATACTCGTGATGTGGCCTAAATAGAGCAAAGTAATTATTTTTCAATTCCTTCTTGATACCGTCCATAAAACCGTCTTCTCTCTCTTTCCCTTCCCCGCTTGCCCATCATCACCGTACTCGCATCCCGAGTAGCCTACTCCCCAACCTTCTATTTATTATTATGAGAAAAACCTTTACCACGTGAGAAATAAATCTAATTGTTCGGTACTCCTCGCACTCCGACGTTTTCTTCTCCTTCAGGACAGATGTAAAGATTGTTTTCAGGAAATCTTTTAGGCAAACTCCTTCCTCGAAGATCCTACGAATACATTCGAAAAAAGATCGTTTTACCTAATTACCTAAATTCTTCAGTAATTTCGAAGGTATTTCATCTACTCCCTCGGCTTTTTTTGCCTTCATCTCTCATAACTCCCTCTCTATTTCATTTTTAAGTAACTCCGGTCCGAGGTCATCTTTATTAATTGTTCTCTCATATATCTAGGCTCACAGGTCTATTACCGCTGTCATATACCTCCTCCACATATTCTGTCCACCTATCCTAGATATCTGTATTTTTATCAACCTTTGGTATCGTTTGCCCTCTCTTACCACCCGATAGCATTTTCACTTTAGCGCACCTGCACATTTTTCCTCCTTTACCTGCAGCATTCCCATTTCCTCGCAAAGTCCTTTACACCAGTTTTCCGTCGTCCGATCAATCACTCGTCGGAGTTCATTGTTCCATTTCTTGTTTAACTGTTATTAGTAATGTTAATATTGTTTAACTTTCTTTAGCCTCGGTCTGTGTTGATGTTTTTCCACCTCCTCCTCTCTTCCATTTTCCTAATCATTTCCTCCGTAACCCTCTGCTTCTTTATCCTCCTCATTGCCACTGTTCCTATTGTTTTCTCTGTCGCTCTTACAATGCCTGTTTTATAACCCCACGTTTTCCCTCGATTGTTCTCATTTACTCTAATTTAACCACGTTCATCTCCACTAGCTCCTGTTATTCCCTCCTTCTCAACCCTTTCACTACTTCCGCGTTCCACCTCTTCTAACTCCTATTTTTACAAAGCCTTTTGAATCTTACTTCACTGTTCATCATAACTAAGTTATGACCTGAGTCCACATCCACCCCTAGGTAGCTTCGCGAGTTTTTTTACATTGTTTCTAAATCTCTGCATTACCATGATGTATTCAATTTGCTGTCCCCCGGTATCACCGGGCATTTTCCATGTGTTCCTTCGCCTGGGGTGATGCTTAAATCAAGTGTTTGTTACTACTAATTTATTTCTCCTACAAAACTCAACTTCCTTTTAACCGTGGTCATTTCTTGTTCCTAGTCCATACCCTCCCACTTCAAATCCATCCCTACCTACCCCCACGAAATCCGTCCAACATGCTTTTATTCCTACCACTAGTATTCTGTCGCTCAATGTTTACTACCCTCTTCCCTAGTTTTGCATTCAGTGCCATGGTTACCCCACGTTGACTCTCATCTTCTCCACTGTAGAATACCCTGTGTCTATCACTTCAGTAGTCCTCGCTATCCCTCCATCTCACCACGCTCAGCCCCAAAGTAATTATTTTCCCCTTCTCCATTTCCTGTTTAATATTTTCCAGCTTCCCGGCCCTCATCATGTCCTTCCGTCCCAAGTTCCTATTTTTACCGCTGCTTTCCTCCTATTCTTTCTCCTTTTCTGTTCCTTCTCCCTCCTATTCCTTGTATCCTCTGATGACGTTGTTGCACAAGGATTTCGTGAGATGACGACCGCGGGGACCTTGTCTCCCCCGTTGCCGGACACGACACCCGCCCTTGTTGAGGGCGTCCCGAAGTTGCCAGGATTCAATTCTCTTTGATTGAGTTCCATTTGCAGGCAATGATATTCGGGACAGGACTTCCCCACCATCACTCCCCAACGGTGTTTTTGACTTCATACCATCACGTACACTACCTAGTCTTTACCCTTTGATCTATCTGGCATTTGCGGCCCTACTAGGAGCAGTATCAATTGCTCCTCCCGGTGCAGCTCTAGGAGCCATTGGAACGCACTAGCCCTTTCACCGCGTCAAGTTTGTATTCCAAGGGAAGGGAGTTTTTAATTACTTTATGATAAAAAGCTCACGTTTTCTAACACACTTTTGAACGAATTACATCACTATAAACAAAACATGCGGCGGTGACTATTGTAAATCTTTAGAATTACACCCACCGGCATATTTTCGAACGTTTTGCCTGTGCACATCGTTTGATTAAACGTCATTTGAGTGCGTTAAAGTATGCAGATGTATTCCTATTAGCACTAACTTAAACACGTGAATAGAAAGCTCCAATAATGACCGGTGGCATTCAATGTTAGTACTTTTATTGTCAGTTCTAACCGTAATATTCAAGTCATTGTTTTTAAAATTATAGTAATTTTATTTTCTTAAGGACAACAATTCCTTATTCTAATTTCATTTTCTTACTTTATCGTGAAGTAAGAATTTCTATTGTTAATTCTTTGAAATGACGATTATAGGAATACGCGCATTCTACCGGGAAGGTGAAATTTGGTGGCAGAAGAAACTACGATGACTTTGCATGTATTAGTCTCATGACACTTATCCCAGCCTGCTTTTTCTGCGGTTTTTCCAACCAGCTTTATTTATCATGGAAAAGAAAAATTAACATTTTACAAGTGTGGGAAAGTGTGAGTCTCTATTTCAGATAATTTCGTCTCCATTTAGCTTACGTTGACCTCAGCAGATGATATATATCGGCCGTATGCGTTAATCCTTTAGCCCAGTCTTCAAAGAATTAGGAGTTCAAAGCATTAAAGGACAATGGAACTGCATTGGTGGTGCACTTTCGAAATAAATATGCCTTCATAATATAACATCTTCGAATAGCGTGATCTCGAAATGCTTTCCTCATAAATGATGCTTGGATAAGCAAATCGTGTCGAGTGTTTTCAACAGAATTCACGAAGACCTTCAAGGCACTCTAAAGAGTATTCCTAATGTACAGTCAGATGGAAGGATGCTCAAGCCCCAAAAGAATAATCTAGAGTTCTAGGTCTGACTAATGCCCATACAAAAGTTTCTGGTGATTTATTGAATGAGCTACTACTAATTTAAAAACATCTTGTTCCGTAATTAAAATTTGATGAATATTTTCCGGAGCCTACGTGGAATACACCTTATTATCGTCAAGAAATTATGGCTTACGTATGGATTGAAATGCTGGCGGAATGTAGGGGAGCGTGAGGGAAAAATAAGTAGCTGGGTTTGGAGAGCTCGGAAAGGGCGGCCTGGGAGGACCCTACACTCATTTCGACGCACGTACCTGAATGTCTTCTCTTCGAAGGACAATGGTTGCGACACAGTGGCTTTGCTCTTTTGTCACGATTTCCATTGCGGGCCGGGTGGCAACAACATTGATATTTGGCATTAATATATCCCTGTAAGTGAAACGACTTTGGATACTCTTATTTAAAAAAGCTTGCAGCTTAAAGTGTGGCCCGCAAGGAGCTATTTCGGCACTTCGGTGCTAATAATATAATGTTAACATTCGCTCCAGATATGGTTCTATTGATACACGCAGGAAGTACCGAAGACAAAATATAATGCATGTGATGAAATGAAACTTATCAAATGAATGTACAATAAATACAAAATTAAGAAAAAGGTTTATGTTACGCGAACTCAGCCTTGGTGACATGGAATTTCCTTTGCACCGTTCATCGGCTCGGAATCACACTTTACTGGTCGATGATCTAAAGCTTAGGTTCATAAAGAAAGGCAACCAATTTCCTCTAATTTTTATAATATTTGCTCGACACTAAGTACTAAGCCATGAAATATTGTGAGAAAAGAGAAGCTCAAAATGGTATTGATTGTTTCACTTTAAATTATAGCTAAAATGTACTATAATTTTATTTTTAAGGTTGAAGGGTACTTGACGGAAAGAAAAAATGGGAGTATTTTTCTCTAATTACCAGTTTTGATGTAATAATTTGATTGACTATACTTATGGCCCTAGTGTCCATTCGCATCATTTTGCATTTCCCAAATTTCAATAGAATTGAGGCATCGAGACGCAAGCACCCCCTGCAATTCATGCTCCGCTTTATTACTATACACGATACTAGTACCAGTGTTGTATCTTATACAATGAAACATATTTTGTAGACTACAAATGCACCATTACAAGCTTCCATGCAGATATATAATAAAGGTACTTTAGGCCAGCTATTTTCGGACCATTGTGAGCCAGCCAGTTTGGGACCATTGTGAGCCGGGAGAACGTTTTATCCTCCAAATGTACTCCACTGTATCCTTAATCCTCTTCTGTACACATCAATGCATAAAGTGGAGGGAATCATTTGAACTAAATATGCCACCTCTTTTTCTCTTCTCTACGTCTTCCGATGAATTGCTATGCAGGCAGGGATACGGGAATGGTTATGGCGCTGAAGCGACAGCGGTAGCGGTATTTCTCTGATCGTGATTTTTGGGAATATCGGGTTAATACCAGGGGCAAGTGCAGCATTTAAAATTTCATGGCGAGAAAGTTTCAATCAATTTGGCAGGTGAATTTACAATGCAGTTTTAAATCATAATGACGAAAACTGGGTCAGTCCTGACCACATGTTTTTCCTTACCATTCTCTCCTGCTTTATCCAAACCATTGCGAAATGCACAAATGACATGGTACATAGTCATGACCTAGAGGTCCCAAATTTTTTTGGCCTTATTTTTTGAGTCACTTTGACAACTTTTTCCAGAGGGCCAAGTTTCTCCGCGAAGAAACGATTTTTTCCGATCCGCCCTAATGTCCGCGGGTGTTTCGTCTCTTAGAGCGATCGCCCCTTGCACGGGTGGCCTCGGCAGGAGCGAGCGCGTCGGTTCACCGCCCATTGTTCAGTTTCAAGGGTAATCGTATCTCCTCAATGATAGGCTTAGCGAGACGGAGAAAATTGTGGGGATGCTTGGGATGTAGGTACGTGCTTGAAATGTTACTTATGCTTCGAGGTAGTACATAGGAATTGGTTGTTTTTTTTGCGGTGATATATTTACCCCACAGCTCTCCGTTCGTGACATTGACCATGATCTTGCTGGAAAATATTGATCATTGCACACGCGATATTTATATTTGATTTTGGTGCTCTGGCGCCAGAGGTCATACACCCAAAATGTACAACAACGGCACAAATGAAGCAAATGATTTCTCCACACTGTCGTCCCGCCCACAGTCTTTCGGTCACCGAACTCCAATGTTTGGCCAGCTGGTATTTGCTTGCTTTTCAATGCATGAGGCACCGAAGGAGCACCGTGGTAAGTTCTTTTGCAATAATTTTGTACGTTTGTAATTACAGCTTGCAATAGGCATACTTAATTCATAGTGAGGCTCAAAGTTCCGAAAATCATTTAGCATTCAGGGGTTAAACGTACTGGTTATGTTTTACCAAACGATATGTAGACTATAACTAATTTTAGGCAAGTGGAGAGAGTGGTTATGTAGCTTTTAGAAAGGGGAATTTCTTTTCCACGCGTCATTAGTGAATATAACAAAAACAGAGCATGGAATTTAGACACGAAACTATCATAAATTCACTTTCGTTTTCTGTTCCTCTTCCGATTACTTTTTCCCTATTCCCTCCCCTTTTCACAATTGTTATCTTAAAACCCACTGCCAAACACCCTCGCGGCGGCTCACAAGGTGCATATGCATCTACATCTACGAGGTACCGTGCAAGCCACCACTAGGGTGTGTGGCACGGGCTGATTCCACACTAGGCACGCAGCACTCGTCCCAATTCGAATCTGGACCTCGCTCGTTCCCCCGGCCGCAAGGCGCAGACCGAAGAGCAGCCAGGAGAACAGTGCGCAGTCAAACCAGAAACTGGGAGAGTGCTACGTAAATGAACGTGCAAACATGCAGTACACTGGTAAAGAGACAACTACTGGTTAATATTACTAACACTATTAATTTATTAATGCTACAAAATACTAATTTATGCAGAGAATAAAATAATGCCGGGCATTTCCAGCGGGGTGAAGTTTTAGTAATGAGGTTACGCTGTTAAACAGAAGAGAAAAGCCTACTCTATCGAGTGACTTAAGAGTAATATGTGGATGTAGACATCCGAAATCAATTTATTTTTCCTAGTGCTGTGGCAATTCAAATGGGGTGCCAATTGTTAATACCTTCACTCCGCCGTGCATCCATCTCTTGTTATCTTATAGGTAATACGCCACGGCAGAAGGAAGGAATATGGAAGTGCATAGCGGTCGCAGTGTGTCGCCGGCCTCGGTGGAGGCGGGGTAACGTCCTCGCCTGCTGTCCCAAAGGTCGCGGTTTCGAATCCCGCCTGGGGAGGATTTTTCACTTCCCAGCGCATGGTTGTTTGTGCTTGTCCATTGAATAAATTTGAATAATACAATGATGTATGTTCCACAGGACTAGTTCCTAGAACAAATTGAATAAATATTATTATTATTATTCAATGCAGGAATGTGCAGCAAGTGCGCTGCGCTTTTGCATCCACGAGACGATGACGTGTGGACGGGTAGCTCGTCTGCGTGCAAGTGACTGATTTCATGGGGAATATATATATACTAGCAAATGGGTGCTTGCAGTTTGCAAGCGGAAGGTGTAGAGCGTATGATGGTACATTGTAAGTCATTAAAAACGAAAGAAGTTTAGTCTTACTACTCATGGAAATTAAAATATTGAGGTGCATTTGTGACCTATGAATATAATTATGAGAATATAGCAGGAAACGAATAGGTACATAATATATATGCTTTGTTGTTATTGGTAATCGCTAGATTTCTTCTATAATTTACATGCCATTGAGCAATGTTGAAGATATATATTAGTAATTGAAAATGATTAGATTTATTGGGCAATATTTATTCAATCAATATCAGCCTAAATAACAATAAGTACAATGGATTTTAACATTTCATTTTTATTTTTGTTGATCTCAATTAATATAAACAAATTGAACCTTTTAAACAAATGGCAAAGTATTTGAATTCATAATTGCTAAACCGAAGCGATAATGAAACATGGTTCATTATCGTTTTACATGGTTTGGACTTGTAGAACAGTGTTTCCAGGTATATTTCAGAAAGGAGGTGCAAGGATTTAAGTTAACCGGAAACACAGTGATAGAGGGAATCCCAGGCAAATGGAATATATTAGCAGGTGTTAATCAATTCATGGCCTCCAACTAATAAATTTTCTAAACATCCTTTTAATGAGAGAGCTTGTTACTTTTTCCTTGATTTTAATATAATATCATAGCATTGCTACGGTTTATAGATGTGAGAGTGTTATACTATGTCATTTATGAATATATTTTTTATTAATAATTCTATTCCTTTCGCTCATAGTTTGCAAGAGTACAAATGTTAAAAATTACTGTTTATATATGTATCATCATAAAACATTGTAAATCATGTAGGTCGAAGGCATATTATCGTTAAAAGCTATTTAAATACGCACTAATGCATGCTTTATAGCGAGTATAAGGTACTGCAAGCCTCGGAAACAATGGAAATATTGCCTAACAACGAAAATGAAAAAAGATCGAAATTTGCATTAATTTTGCGTTTAAACTTCAAATATTTCAATTTATCGATCGATAGAGAAAAATCGGCTGAAAGAATTAAATATTTTAAAGTTTTGGCCTCATTTCAGTCGCAGAATGAAACTTTTATCTCAATTATTTCGTATTTTAATGAACGAAAGAAAATAACTCTACACGTAAATTTTTCGTTTTTCCCATTTAAACCCGTTAAAAAACAAAATCCTATCTGGACTCGAAACTAATGTAAAATATTGGGATTTTCGATTTTTTCCTGACTCGACACCAAATTCAAACCCTCCCTAAAAATTTCAACCTTCTAGCTCGATTAGAAATGCCCAGGAATTCGTATCAATGAGTGAGTGAGTCAGTTTTGTAGCTTTATATATTACTATGATATATATATATACACATGCATAAATAAAACAGTGATACACTAAACAAACACAGAAACACGCAAAAATATATATATATATTCTCATTCATTCGAAAATCAGACGCTCAAAGGCGCGAATAAATTCATACAATCATAAGAAATGGATAGGAACACAAAAAAGGACGAATACAGGGTTTGGTGGGGAAGATGAAAATGTGTCGAATCCAGAGAGAAAAAATTTCTCCTTACCCAGGATTCGAACCTGGTTCTCCCGATTTCCGGCAAGGTGTGTGTGTATATATATATATATATATATATATATATATATATATATATATATATATATATATATATATATATATATATATAAATAAACTTTGCCACAGGTGGGGCGGAAATAAATATAGAAACACAAAAAAGAACACACACACTATACGTTCTGATATTTCGACAGCCGAGCTGCCTTTCTTACAGAAGGAAGGATACAGAATGATGGATAGGAATGGGACAAGGGGTAGAGTGAGGTAGGAGGAGAGGGAGGAGAAAGGGGTAAGAAAGGGGAGAAGAGGGGGGGCGGGAGGGGGTCAGAAGAGGAGAGCGGGGTGAGGGGGGGGAGAAGAGGGGAAGAGGCGGGAGAGGGTCGGAGAAGGAGGAAGGGATGTGGGAGGGAGGAAACCTTATATATATATATATATAAAACTTCCAGGAGAATCACTCGGGTGATAAATATACAATATGCCAAGAGGGTGGCCGATAAAAATATACACACGGAAAAAAGAACACTTACAAATAAAAACTTCCGATATTTCGGTGAAGATATTAGCTCCACCTTTCTCTAGGAGAAGAGTAGGAATGAGGAAAAGGATAGAGGTTGAGGTATGGGAGGGGAGGAGGGGGAAGACGAAGGTGTTACAAGGGGAAGGAGGGGAAAGAGAGGGGAGAGGAAGGAGGGGAAAGATGAAGAGCTGGGAGAGGGCGGGCGGGGTGAGGGCGAGCGGAGGGGAGAGAGGAAAAAAGGGGAGCAAAAGGAAGAGGAGTGGAGGAAGCAGGGAGAGATGAGATGAGGGGGAGGGACAAACTAGTGTGATTTATTGAGTCCGGGGGGCGAGAAAGCCTGGTGGACGAGAATATAAGAAGATTCAAGATCTTTGAGCTAAAGGGGAGAGGAAGAAGGGGGAAGGGAAGCAAGAAGACCAACTTTAAAAGTGTTATTGAAAGTGGAGTTGTGGGAGGAGACGTGAATGGCGACAGGGAGAGAAACAGAGAGGGAGGGGCAATCGTTACAAGACGAGCGGTGCCCATTCATTCTAATATTGAGAGGAGTGGTGGATAAGCCAATATAGAAAGAAGGGCAGTATTGGCAGAGGAGGATGTAGACAATGTTAGGCGTGGTGCAGGAGGGTGAGAGGACAGAAGGGAGGGGAAAAGCGAGGAACTTGTCCGGCAAGGGCTGGGTGATGAGGATGGGGCAAGTTATACATCGCGGGCGGTTGCAAGGGGTGGGAAGGGATTTGGTGGGTTTGAGTGATTTGGACAGGGGTTTGGTAATATTGAAAATGGCGGATAGATTGGGGGGCATCTGAAGCTGAGAGAGGGACATTGGGGGAATATTTTAGAAGTGGTTAGGTTGTCTGACAGGATAGGGTAGAGGCTTTTAATAATACGTCTAATAGAGTCCACACCTGGGAAGTAGGAGGTACAGAGGGAGATATTGTGTTGAGAAATGCTATTAGTGGGAGGCAGTTTGGGGGAGTGTGGTTTTTTGAGGATTTTTTATTCAGAAGGTGCTCTGGATAGCCTCTGCGAAGAAGAGATTGATGGAGGTTAGTGAGGAATTTATCAAGGGAGTCAGGGTTGTTGCAATTTCATTTAGCCTGACTGATATTCATTCTTTACCTAACTATTTATTGGTTTTTATGGTTTTCTATGCATATTCGCTAGAAGTAGCTAAATGGCATGTGGATTATAACAGAAATATATCGAACACAAATTTACAACAAGAAAGGATTTATATTGATCATGGACTTATTCATTAATGGTTAGAATCCTTACGTTATATAATTTGCTTATATTCATTTAAAACGTCTAACTATTAAAGGTTTTTACAGTTTTCGTTCACAAGAATTAACATTCAATGTAGAATAGGCTTGAGGGCCGTTTTGCTACCCACGAAATATTTAATGCGGTCCGCGAAAAAATATTTATTAGGCCCCCATAGCTTACAGCTGCTAATCATTTTAATTTAAGAACCAAGTCATTCAAGATATGAAGTTCTTGATCATTTTATTGGCTTAGATATAGCACGTAATCTTGATAAGGATGAGGGTCATGATCATGTTACTCTCGCGTTTCATGCTTTACAGAGAAGCATCATAGGCATTTAAAAGTTTCTTGTAATCTGATTGCAATTTTCAATCCCTATGCCATTTTCATCTTTAAGAGTCCACACATTCAAGCTTACGTTTTGCCATTTATTTTTGCTTACTTACTACTGGCATCGTTGAGAAGTTTCGTGGACTCTGTAAGCATATTTATTACGATTTTATATTTTCTTCAACGCATTAATATATAAAAATAATCTCGGGTTTTGTCCCGAGTTCCAGACCAGAAAAGATTTAGTTTATTAAGTTATTAAAAGAGGAAAATTTGAAGTTTCCATGTATAACAACGGTCTTTCTCAAATTTTAACTTTAAAAAATCCTACAACTATGAAACTTAGAGAACAATATGTCCAATTGACCAAGGTTTAAGTTTCTTTCTACCGATGTTTAAGTTTGTCTACGTATTTTCAGCAATTTTAGTTTAAACGCTTGGTTATGATAAGCAGTATTACCCTATTGATTTCATTTTTAATGATTTACCATGTACTATCATACACTTCATCCCTTCCGCTTGCAAACCGCAAGCGCCCATTTACTAGTGGATTCTTAATTAGAGATTCAAAAAACCCTTGTATACCAAATTTCATCTGAATCCGTTGATTAAAAAAATAGTCCACCATATTGGAACCACCATCTTGAATCCTGAAAAACTGACACCGGATTCTTAATCAGCCACCCAAAAACCCGGGTATACCAAATTTAATCTAAATCCGTTGATTTCTTATTTTTAATATTATACCGAACCCAATGTGACGTCACTTCATGTATTTGCAGCAGCCATATTGTGTCCACCATCTTTTATCAGCCTTATCGGATCCATTTCTGTTTGTAGTGCATGTTGTTTGTTGCTACAGTGACTCTTATTTCAGTTACTATGCGCTGTTTTGTATCAACTTTCGCTAAATTTTAGGTGGAGAATTGGCTAATGGAAGCCATATTGATCGGCCATCTTTGATTTTAAAAATTCACCATGTGAATCTGAAAAGTAGACGTTATGACCTTCAATTTAAGTCTACATACGTTTAATTTGGATTAGAGGAATTTTGGCTTTAGGGGGTGGTCTCCGATGATCAGAGAATGCCCCATATATATACTCATTGATATATTGTGCAAGTGACCGATTTCACGGGTAGGGGATTATATATGCATAGGGGAGTCGTGGAGCGGAATGGGAGTGGAGCGTGGTGGCCGGGAGTGGGTAGAGAGCTTGGCTACTGATCGAAGGGTCCCGGGCTCAAATCCGGGTGAAGCCTTTGGACGCCCTCTAACAAAAAAATCCTCGAAGTGCGACGTGGCCCAGGGAAAGGAACTGGCCCCCCTACCCTGAATGTGTGAACGCACACGCATCTGTGGCTTAGTCCGGGGTGAGCTCTGCCCTCAACTATCCAAACCAACCTTTGGGTTGAATCACTGAGTGAGAGGAGTATGTATGAATAATATATATATTCATACATACTCATACTACATGTGAATGAGTATATATATTCTCATCCATTCGAAAATCAGACGCTCAATGGCTCGAATAAATTCATACAGTCATAGGAAATGGAAAGGGATAGGAACACATAAAAGGACGAACGCAGGGTTTGGTGTGGAAGATGAAAATGTGTCGAATCCAGGCAGAAAAAATTTCAACCCCCAAACCCCCATTTCAACCCCACCAAACCCTGTGTTCGTCCTTTTATGTGTTCCTATCCCTTTCCATTTCCTATGACTGTATGTATATAATATATATATATACACACTCATTCATTCGAAAACATGACACTCCAAGGCGCGAATAAATTCAAAAACGCGAATAAAGGCAAACATAGGGAATGTAAAGGGATAGGAAAACATAAAAGGACGAACAGGGTTTGGTGGGGAAGATGAATATGTATACATGCACACGCACATATATAACCGATCGACACTTTATCTCGCTGCCCTGGTCGATGGAGAGAGGAGTGGCCTCGAGGAAAGAGCACCCGAGGGAGCGGGGAGTCGTCGTTAAATGGTTCGCTCTCGTGGTGCCTACCCTCTTGTGGGTGGACGCACCTCCACCTCACCTCCTGATGCATATCGTCGTATTGCATGCGGAGCATTTTTCCACATAATAACTCTGACATTTCCTAATCTACTCTTCTAGAATTTAAATGAGGGAATGTGCGTCAAACCAAATGAAGAAAGTGAACCGTTTTATTTACACCCAGTGGCATTCTTGGTGGACGCAAGAATAGGTGGCGGCAAGTTCCGAGAGCGGAAAACCGAGAGAGATAGAAGAAAGGAAAAGTGACCTCGGCAGAGACTCGAGCGCGTTTCCGCGCGACTTTGCATGACGATATATATTATGATACTGTTCATGATCATATCTCACGCTGTCACCATTTCTATCGGTGGCTTGCGTGAACTATGCCATTCAGCTGTTTGTGCTTGATCTGCGCGCGTTGGAAAAGCACTTTCAACTTTGCCGTATTAACTAGTTGCGACAAAGATAAATTCTTATGTCCTCGCTTCATTATGAGTGCGTGATATGCGTTGCATGTTCAAATTGAAATTCCAGGTATTGATATGCGGAAGGGAGATTTTTTCTTAGGGATCTCCGTGCTCAGCAGAATTGGAAAAGACCATGACAGATTCAAGCAAAACTTTGTGGAATACCATCGCAATTAAAAGACACTCCTTTGAGAATTACGCACATTTGGGAATATCTATCTTATAGATAAATGCAGATACTAATATTACACAGATATTCGTTTCAATAAACTGACATGTTCAAATCTCTAACACGATTACCCTTATTCCATTAGATATTAAAATTCATAGCGTATCACTCATGAAGTTTCTCTGTAAGCTAATGCCGCACCACCCGCAAGTAGGGTAACAATTACACTATTCCATACAATTCTTAGCTCTATCTATCGATGTCGACGTCTCAACCGTTATTTTCAAGCCACCTACGACGAATTTTTCGCAATCTCGGAAAAGGGAGTACGATTTTCCTTAACCTTTTTAATATCCAACATCTCCCCACAGAACCGGCCCCTCCTTCCCTGTACACACCACGGCACAGATGTCAGCTGACCTTGGTATTGCTTACCCTCCCCCCCCAACCCCTTCCTCCTCAATCTCATGCAATCCTGTTCTCTGTCCTTTTCAAAATCCGACATGCAATTCCTCTCTCCCCTCCCCACCACCTCCTCACACCACTCCCTTGCCAATCTTTTCTCTGACTCAAGGTACACTCCACAGATGGTGGACATTTCGTTGCGTGTCTCAAAAACGGCGCTGCAAGCCGTCGACATCGATCGATAGCATACAAATGTGTAGGAATTACCAAAAATCGTCTTTGGTTCTAAATTTACCAAATTGAACTGCGAAATTGAAAGAAAAAGTAGCGCATGGAATAGGCACTTAGTAGGGTATTATGTGAAGTTACTTGCGATTCATTTTCAAGTATTCGTAACTTAAGCGCTGAATAGAAAACATGGTACTATGAAAAAATTTTCTTTCAACGCCTCAGCTTATCGCTGAAATTACGATTTAAGGAACTTAATAGGAAAAGAATATTACTGAGAGGCAAGACGAGACTGGACATGCAACTAGTTGTGGTCTCCTCACCCTTTCCAAACTCGATCCCGTCCCGTGAAGCCCTTATGTGAGAAAGTCAGCTGCTGAATTCCTTGCAAATGAATTTGCAAAATTCGACATTTCCAGTCCAAAAGATATTTTATTGAGTATAATGACAACGTAGAAACTCTACAAATTAAAGTTAGCATATGGAGCTTAGAAAATTCGCTTCGAAATATTGAGTGGTGGTCTAGTGCTATTTGTTGAAAGCAGCGTAAGAAAGATAAAACTACAAACGCTACCTTACTAGCGGAAATTCAAGTATTTTTAAAATTAATTTTACCGTAGAGTTAGAATTTAAAATTATTTTCCACCGTTAGATCAAGAGTCTCTTCTCGCTTTCATCATCAGCAGTCATCAATTCGAAGATTGGTTTGCTGCAACTCTCCTAATCGTTTTATTCCTACATAAGCGTTCATTTGAACGTCCATCTATGATCTTCCTCGGCAGGCCCCTTCATTCGTTTCGCCTCACAATTAAGGCTTACGAGAGGCTGATGTGTCGGAGAACGTTTCCAAATCGTTTCTCTCTCATAATTTGCGTCGTTTTTCTCTTATATCTCCAACTCTTCGTACGACATCTTCACAGTCGATTTTCTCCGTCCATTGGGTCCACTCCGCTCATTTTTTATTTGAAAACACTTGTTCTTAATTTCTTCCATTCTTCTTCGTTCAACTGCTGAAAGCATACAACTGTCATCGCCATGTAATATCATGCTCCGTTAATTTTAACGAAGTGCACACTCACTTCCAAGCTTATATTATTGGTTGATTGCAGACTCTTCACCCGGTAGATGAATTGATTGATTGATGACTCTTCCTTTCCTTGTGATCCTCCTCTCAATATGTCTTACCTGCTTACTCCATCACTGGTAATCATACTTCATCGCTACCCGCCAAGGGTGATGTGAACGAGGATCTTACCTCAGGTTTAGAGCTGTTAGGGGCGTCAAAAGAAAGATTAAGTAATGTCAATATTTTTAATATTATGTTTTGATAATTCCAATCCGTTTTGATGAAATACGACCGAAAGACGAAAAACTTAGTCACTAATATTGCTATAGTCAAATTGAAGACAGGAGGCTTGAGTAGTTATCATTATTTACGTTTATAATGAGGCAAAAAGTAATTAAAGTAAATTTGAGTAATGTATCTATTAACATTTTTCATAAGTTACCTCAGAGGTTTATGGCAGGATGGCTAAAAATATGTTGAAAATTATTCTGACAAAATAAGATCCATTATGGTGAGAAAATGCTATAGCCGTTTCAGTGAATTTTTTTAGAATAGCATTGAGGGGAATGGTATTGTAATTTGGTTGGTAACAGTTTTATTGAATTATGTTAGATATATTTATATTTTGATATTTTTTATTTCGACATTGCTATGATTTTATTGTTTTCTGCTCTAACGATGCATAAAATTTAATTTGACAATGTATTTATTTTGTAAATTTGTATGTGAAAATTACTTTAGGTAAAATAAGCATTTAGAATAAACTGTTAACTCTTTCAAATAGTCTCAAACTTGCGCCTACAATGTCATAAAAAATGGACGCCCGACCGTGGCGTGACCTCGCAGGAGTGCTGCTGCATCAGTCTATCTTTGGCTCTAAAATTTTAGGGTATGACAAAGTAATTAGCAGATTTTATTCCAAGTTGAAAACAGTTAAAAATTAATTTTCCCGGGTGTGACTATACGACTATTCTGAATTTTGTCCCGTGATATGAACAATTTGAAGCGTTACCCAACATGTGTTTTAAATAATTAATTTTTTATATCTCAAGGCAGGGCGCAATATTTCATTATTGCCTCAAGTACTAAAATGAACGACTCGGCACGACTATGCTTCCTAAACAGCACAGTTCTCCCAGTTCCTCCATTTTTTCCGTCCAACTCTCTCGGTGACTAAGTATGTTTGATTTTTTTCATAAATAGTTTTTTTTAGGTTTTCTTGAGATTGATCTTCATGTTGTATTTCAGAGTGAGTTCTCGTGTTTCCAACTCGGTTGAGTGCCGTCGAATAAAATCGATTTATCGTCTTTTCAACGGATAACTCCGATATCGTATTCAGGGCGAAGGCGCTTTTCAGTCAGTGGTCGCGGACGAGTGTAGCTCATCTTTATTTGAGCGAAGGTGAAGACCAAGGTACTATAAGTAGAGGAAAACTGTTGACTATTATCCATTGTCTATTCACCTTGGGTAGATACCGCGTGTGTCGGTACAAAAACTCTCATTGCATTGCAGACGCGGTAAAAGTATTTACCCAAACGGCTTTGTACCGTGATGTAGGTGACAGCGGGAAATCAACACATTAATAATAGGAGAGGCGCAGCAGTCTTTTTGCTTTGATTTGTTCGAGAGACGTCCTCCCGAGTAAAGCACTTCAGAGGTGATAAATATTTTTCGCCGTGTTCGGATTGGGACAGAGAGGACTTCAGTAGAGGGAACTATGAACAGGAATGTATAACGAGGAGCTTCATATTTTGCTCAAAGGCTTCAAAAGATGTTTCAGTTGAGAAGTAATATATTTTTTTTGAATAACATTAAAAATAATTTGGGCGGGATATTTCGAATTTTGTACGGTAAAAAGCGGGGGCTGACTGACTTTTATTTTTTTGGAATAGGTACATATATGTCGTATTTAATAAAATTTTTATTAATCTTTTTGATTTATTTTTCTCTATAAGACTATGCTGATTGAAAACATTAAGTTTCGCCTCGCCCTTTCCCGCCAAATTCCCCTTCCTAGAAAGGGGTTAGAGGATGATTCTTCGTTTGAGTTCGTGCATGTGGTTTTATCGATTCTCCATTATGTGAGATAAGCCTTGAAAACAACACTAGCAATGGCAGTGCAATGAGATTTCATTAATATTACAGTTCAACTTTTAAATATTTATTGTTAAAATTCAAATTAGCTTCTTAATTTGATGGATTATTATTAGTTGATAGGAATTGAAATCTGAGGTAGAGAGGGGACTCGCTAGGCATGTGCATTTGGAATGAAACTTAGAAGAAAATGAAAGTGGAATGAAGTGAGTGGGTTTTTGGAAACTTTTAATCCAATTTGTGAAAGAAATTAAGAAAAATAACATCTCCTCCCTGTCGGGGTTGGTCCAGAACCAGTCAACCAAAGGACATGCTCTGCAATATTTACAAAATTCAGCGCTGGCGAATTTGTGCCCTTCGACTCCAGTTACTGAAGTTTTATAAACAATAACATTTTTTAATTGTGTAAAAATATTTTTAAAGGTAGAGCTGTTCATGGGAACACGCATATTCCATTTTTACATACAGGTTCCATAAAGTAATTTTTTTTAATATTATTTATCTTACAGACTCGCGCAATACGACACTGCATTACAGTGCCGTGCCGCTGTTTCGTAACGGCATTTCATGAATTCGTGCCACTGCGGAGATAAGATTTATTTTTAACTTAAACACAAGAAGAATAATATACCTCTCACCTTTTCATACAAGGATTTACAAAAATATCCATTGCTTCTTTTGGTTAAATATCCACTGGGAGAACGGAATTGTCATTTATTTTCCTTAAATATCAACCAAAACACAACAATATAATAGTTGAAAATAATATCTGATGTATGATAAATACAAGGTAAATACTCTAAAAAATAAAGAATAATACTATCAGAAGAAGACTTCCATGTGCAGTCCTTGCTCGTCAAGGGAGGCCGGGGAGAAATTCGGTTTTGCCTTGTCTTTGCCTTTGTTTGAAGCCCGTTTTCCACGGGGCGCGTAATTGCACAATCTGATGTAGGTACGACCGTGCATTTCAAATTGCATCGTGTAAGGCCGTGAATTGCACGAACGCATGCGCGAATGCATGAACGCGAGATGGCAAAATAGCCCCTGCTCTAATTCCTAAATCAATGTACACCCGATTGAGAAAAAAATGCAGTTTGAAGTTGTGCAATTTCGTGCCCCGTGTAAAGCGGCCACTCTCTCAGTCGCTTTTGTTGGCGTCATCTTTGCCTTTCGTCTTTGGAACACGCTCTCCACTTTACTATTTTTAGGATGGTTGTATATGAAATGGCCAGCATTTTAATTTCCCGTGTGCGTTTAAGGACAACGTTTCCTCTTGACCTCCACACAGTGTCTCTGAATCGGCAGAAATTTAGTACTCGAGAATCCTCAACACTGCGATTGCCCGTTATTTGGCCACTTTCAAATGTTGAAGAAATTCTGATCCACCTCACCTTAAGGCCATTCTCTCATCCACAATCAAGTTTCGCTTGGAGGTCATCAGTTTGTCCATTGTCTGGTGAAAAGTGGGCTATGCATGTCTGGACTATTCGCCTAATTTTTTATTATGAAAATTTGCTCACATATGTGTACCACATATATTCATTTAAATACATATTGGGTTTCCTTGCGACACCACACCATAATGATGATGCGATGCAATGATATCCTGGTCACACTTTATTGGTAATCGATTGAAGCGAATAGAGATTTCTGATAGATAAGAGCATGCAAAAAGATCAGCCCTCGTACCTATATTGACTTCATTGCCCTGGAGGAAACGTCTCATAACGTGAATGGAAATTAACTCTGAATACACCAAAGAAAATTGAAGCGTCATAATGATGGAAGAATAATTTGCGGGAAGTATGAAAAAGTTAGCGGCCAATAAATGGGGCCGCTGTGTGGAACACGCAATAGGGAGGAAATGAGTACAGCAAGGGTATTAATCGTCACCTATAACCTTCAATAATCTACGAAAAAGTCAAATAATGAAATAAAAGAAATATTAAAACAAGAATATTGATGCGCACATCGAGAAATAATGAACATGTCACTTTTCGCTCTTGAATCAGCAATTTTGAAAGGGAAAAATAAAATGCGAGCCTGCTGAACTGCATGGAACAAATTTAAGAAATACAACTTAATGATGAGGTAGCACCGCTAAAGACGGTATTTTTATGAAAAGATAAAGAAAATTTTATTGAAAAGTGGAAATTGCGCAACACAAGTTAGTAATTCAAGAAACAATTAATAAAACATTAGAATTAGGTGTGGTATGATATGGCAGTGATCAAGCTCGCACGATAACGGCAGTAGAACAGGAAATTGGAAGCATTGGAAATGTGGCCTTATCGAAGAAAGATGAAGTTCCAATACACGCAGAGAATCACCACTGAAGAGGTCTTATGAAGACCTGGAGAGAATAGACACTTAATGAAGACTGTAAAGTATAAGAAACGAGCATATTGAAAATATTCTGAGGCATAATAACCTCCTGAGAACTATCACGGAACGTGTAACAAATATGTAGAACTGCCAAGGAAGACTAAGGATTCAAATTATGAAGGATGTGATGATAGGTTGGTGAATATGAAGAAGTGAAGCGGTCACATGAACGGAGAATACCACCGTCTTAGTACTGTTCCTCAAACGTGTACTGACTTTGACCGCTCTCAGAAGTATTACTATGCAAAATTATTGCTGTTAAAGTACCCCGCTGTATTCGGCGCTACGCAGCCCATGCGTCAACTCCCTAAGGGTTGAGCATTTGATTGGTTGATATTTGGCGTATACAGCAGTGACATCAACGCTCGCAAAGCATTGCACACGTGGCGGTAGCTTATGCCGTGTCAAGGCCTTGACCCGCCGTTAATACCGCCTTTGCGACTCTATTGCAACTGAGGTGCATAAGGACTCAAAGATAATGCTAAGGCAATTCAAATAAATAATGAATACATTATTATCATGTCTATCATTCTAATGAGTGTCTTTACTATATATTGCCTCGTTCATTTAGAACTGAGAATCGAATTGCTTGTCTGTGATGCAATTCTCTGTCCCTGATATAAACAATGACATGACCTGGTCATAAACTCACCTTGAATTCAGGAATCAGTTCCTAGTTAAACTAGAGAGGCGGTCGTCTCCAAACCATATGCCATATGTCGTGGTCACGAAAAAGGTATGAAGTCAGTCCTTCAGCTATCTTGGACGAAAGGTTTTCACCGGCAGAGTATCAAGCAAACACTTATTGCTTTTCAAACTTGCCACTCGATGTCCATTTAAACTATTCGAGTGGTCTCATCGTCTAGGGGCGGCGTGAAGCGTGGGGCGCTGGGGGGCATTTGCCGCGCGCGTGCCATGCAGCCGCTCCCCTCTCCGCGCTTTCCTCGAGCCTGTCCGCCAAGCACTTGCTGCTTCCGCGTTGTGTGCGGGAACATGCTGTCCTTCGGAGTGGCATCGTTTGCCCGGCGGATGCACTAGGGCACTAGGGCCCATCAAGGGCTTGGAAACTTCCTCAGAAACGCCACCATAGACTCTTTATTCTGAACACAAATATGAATGAATGAATGTTTATTATGCTCTGGTTTTCCCCACAAGAGCAATACAATAATTACACGAATACTTCTGATTTTGAATAAAAAAAAAAAAAAACATAGCTGGTAAACAAGTCATCAATAAACAAAGGATAGCAACAAAAAATATATGACACACCAAAGACAAAAATGGAAAAGTAATTGACAATGAGATAAAGAGAAAAAAATCCAATTTAAAAGATCAATACGTAAATTGAGGAATGCTAGTAAATGAGATACACATTTGAGAGAACAAAAAACAGAAAAATTAAGTTGAAAGTAAATCAGTTGCAGTCAACATAATGGCTTCAAGGCATGCATACAAAGTGGGGTTAAAGACACGTGGGCTCTTAATAATAATTATTAACTAGTTTCTCCTGAAAAATTGGCCGAGAGGTAGAATGTTTTACGGACAACGGCAACGAATTCCAAAGGATTGAGCCAGAAAGAAGAAAGGATTTAAGGTCCGAGGTATAGTGTGTATGAGGCTAGAGGGGTGAACCCCAGAGGGTCTAAAAATAGAGACTGATCTAGATAAAGAGTAATGAGCCAAGTAAAGTTTAAGCATGACATATGACTTCCGAGAAGAGATATGACATGTTGTGAAGGTGGTGGGAGATATGCTCGTCTTTACGAGGGTCAAGGACAAATCTTACACAGGAATTCAAGAGTCGCTGAAGCTTCTTTTCTGATTCAGAGGGTAGGTTGTTATAGAGTAAGCGCAGTAATCGTAGGTGGGGAATATGAGAGTTGCAGCATGCATTTTACGACTAGAAATATGGAGACGAGATTGTTTTTCTGTATCCAAAATCAGCGTACCCACCTTAATATTAGGGAGGAGAGACAATTTAAATTTGTCGAGAAATCTGGAGTTCCCTACCTGTGTTTTGGAGGAAATTAAAATCAATAAATTTCCATGAGTCCCATTGCAAATGGCGGAGACATCTTCGCTAACGAGAGAGATAGCTGCGGCCAATTTGTTATGGTTGGTGTGAAAACTAAACTGTAAGTCATCGGCCTGCAGCATGTATTTGCAGTGTCTAAGGAGTATTTTCTTTGTCAAGAATGTAAAGGCAGAGCAGAAGAGGGCCAAGCGCATAACCTTGAGGCAACTCACAAGGTACATGCTGCCAAAACGATCTATTATTATTTACCCTAAGGCTGCCTGACATCTATCATCAAGATATGACTTTAAATCAATTTAAAACAGAACAGGAAAAGTTTAGTTTTTTCAATGTGTGTAGAATACGCAGTAGGTTAACACGGTTAAAGGCTTTACTGAAATCGAAAAGAACTATAATGGTTACCATCTTGCTGTTCATTGTGCTACAAATATCATCGGAAACCTTGAGTAACGCGAGTTGTATACTGAAACATTTGCGAAGGCCAAGAATGGAGATTGAAAGGTAGTCTGCCGGAGAAGAGAGCTTGTAGCGATTGCTACGCTGAATAATACAACTGAGAAGTTTCTGTAGAGGAGCGTTTATTTCCACTTCGTAGTACAGACTGAGACTGGCAGCCGAGATGGCCTGCTTATATATTGGCGGCGAACTCTCTCGAACCCGGCGCCGGAACTACCTCGAACATTCTAGAATCCTTCTGGAGAGAGGCAGAAAAAATATCGTCCGGCGCCGGGAATCGAACGCGGTCCTTCCGATTGGCAATCCAACACCCATCCACCGGTCCGACTCCGTGTTGTGGCGAACAATGCGCCACACTACTCCCCCGCTTGGAAGAGAGACGGAGAGCATCGGCCACAAAACGTTCCGGAGGACGGACGGTGCGGCCGGAGCGAGTAGTAATATCTGGTGATGGTGCTGATGGAGTAGGCGGAGAGTCCTACTCAAGAAGATGGGCTGGCTTGAGACGGTCGATGGAAACAGTGGAAGGTTTGCCATTGATGTTTAGGGTATAAGTCTTCTTATTGCGGCTGAGGACAGGGTAAGGGCCCGTGTACGGTACGGCGCCACAAGCTTTTAAAATTTGTTAATTGGCCTCACAAGTGCATTTTTCCATAGGATAGGGTAAAAAGAGAGGGACAAGGAGAAGTTGAATATTTCAAGGATTATTGGTGATAGGTTTTCAGGAAACTTACAAATGAAGAAATTTGAAATATCGTCAAACCCAGATGAATGGGATTTAGAACCGGCCAAAAATGTAAATAACAAATTAGTAGTTTCGTATTGGAATATAAACCGTTAACATTACAGGGCACAGAAAGATCGTCAAAAGGAGTGGAGGCAGTGATAGAGCGTTCGTTAAGATTATGGGACACTGAAATGAAATACTTATTAAGTTGGTCTACAGAAATGAGTACCGGAAGGTGGTCGAATGAGACCAAAATTACTTAACTCCCGCCAGAGGTCTTATTCAGTAAGGACTCGACGCGGTCGAGCCTCGGAAAGTCGGCGGATGTGACATCAAAGCCCCCAATAAATCTCAACTTTTGAATGGCCCTATTTGAAAATTTAGCGGCTGTGACGTCAAACTTTCGTCACTTTTGAGGCTCGGAATTTCCGTGAACATACAGAATAGGCCCCCAGGTTAGTTTTAGGTCAATTACACCAGAAAATAATTGGGGTATTAAATAAGCTTGGCCTACAAAACCCGAGTTATAACTAAGTTTCGGAGCTCCTTGAATATATAAAAAAGTTAGGTTTCCTTGTCGAATGAATGCTTGGTGGAGATGGTTCCTATCTGATATTAATTTGACAATAAGAGAGCTGAACCATGGAGATTTGTGTCACTTTGGAGTACGAGACCTTAAAGGAGCAACCTTATTAATGCCTTTCAACATATTGCATTTAAAGCATTTTAATTGAATATCAATACATTTTGAGTTAAAAACTTCATTCCAGATACAGGAAGAGGGAATTTCATGGAACTTGAAAACATCCAGTTTTTCACATTCCGAAACATGAAAGTAGGAAAAGGCAAATGTGGAAATTTAAAACGATTGGACGTGGTGAGCACGGATACTTTCAGGTAATGGTGGACATTACCTGACATTACCTTGATATTTGTTAGCAACCATTACAATAATATCAAACGTATTATTTCGCATTTAGGAGAAAATCTGTACAAAATTACGGAATTATTACGAAATATATGTCATGTCCCATAAGGCTGTGTTAAAATAGCATTGAACTGCCAGGAAAACGAATAGGTGTGATGCAGTATTTTTCACTTTCATCTATAGATATTACTTCCGAGAACACGTATGCGACGTTTCACGCAAATCTGTATGCAAATAAATATCGCTCAAACCACCTTTATTGCGATGCGGGAAATTCTCTTGACAGATTCGTAATTCCATCCTTTATCCAGTTATTAAATTAGAAAACAACTATTCACAATAAGTATTGGCGCTGAAGCCTTGTTAAGCGTGGATCCTATTTTGCGTTTTTCAATGACAGAAAGTTGTAAGGGGCTTGACAGGAAAAGTTGAAGTCGCAGGCATTGCGCTTTACGCCATGATGTGGTCCTCGAGATATATTTATCGGCGCTTTGCGACTCTTTTGGGATCCTGATGAGGAGAGAAATCCTTAAATGGGGCGCTATTGTGACGTTGTTTGCACATACTTTCTGTAGTTTTTATGCTTGAATGCATTTTTCATGCCTCCCACACTGGGAAATAAACATCTTGTGCCAATTTTTCCTCCTAGAAACCTCGAGACTCGAAAATCCTCGGAGACTCTTCGAGACGTGACAGTCTCCTGCGGTTTCCAGAGAGTGCCAGAGAGCGATGAGACAAGTGCCGCGTCCTGGCTCTGGTCAGCGCAAACGCTCAGGTCATCGCGATTCCTGCAAGGACCCTGCTTTTATTCGGTCCGCGCTGGTGCTGACATCTTTTTCCACTTTCAAGTCAACCTGTGAACATTCCCATCAATCCAAAGTGTGATAGCACCTCCCCTACTCTCCCCACTCCTCCACTGGTCAACGGATTCCCGTCCTGCGCTGAAAAAAGTGTACCGTGAATAGACTAGCCCTCTTTGAACCTGACCGCGGCCGGAGAAGGAAGTATCTTCTTGGTTCCAGTTGTGACTTGTGTTCGTTTTGCATAGACCAAGTTAACGATATTTAGCCTACGGGCTTGTTTTCTATTGTAATAATTGTGGTTATATAAATGCTGTTACTGGAAGTTAATCAAACTGGCTAACGTTGTTGTCATTTTTCTCTCGTTTCCGCCCACCAATCGCAGTCAATTCACTCGCGACGTCAAGTTTCAGTGGCTTGCGTTGCAATCTAATTGACTTGACTGCATATCGGAGGGATACGACAACAAGTATTGAATATGGGGGGAATATAACTCTGATAGACAACAGTAGAGTTACTAATGGATTAAGTGTATCTCATAAATGCGTACCTATCCTTCAGACCACCTGTAATAGATGAAATAACAGGTTTCAGCACGCATAAAACAATCGTCTGTTGCAGTTTGCTCATAGGCACGTAAATACAAAAGTTTTAAATTTTTCCGTGACTATTATAAGTCGCACGGATTAGTATTATTAACTGCAACAGTGTTATGAGATGCCTTGAAATCTTTCAATACTGTCGCAGTGGTGCTGTAACTCAGTATTCCAGCCTATATCTTTCTACGTAAAAACTCCTCTCTTTTGTTTGCTTACATTTCTTCCCATACTATCCATGTCTAATTTCCATTCTGTTTCCAAGTTCCGATATTTTTGTTCTTGGGTCTTTCGCATCTTTTTTCACCCTCCCTGATTTTCTTCTGGTTCCGTCAATTTTTGCATTGACGTGAGACGAGAGGCATGGGCGCTGCTTCAAATAATTACCAATATGCTACCGACGAGTATGTCCAAGGAATTAATTACTAGGGTACCGAGAAAAAAATACCGATACGTCTGCAATTATTTATCTGTATTTTTTATTGCAAGCCAACGCAATTCAAACTTAAAGACTCCTGTATATCCGAAAATAGGTATGGGGTACTGCCAGTGCTGTGAATATTTACCCTACAATTATCACCGGGTATTTTTTATTGAAATTTATCAGAAAATAAATTGTGCATTGCTACGGATACCATTTATGCGTACCCAAAATATATACATATTTATATTTGATGGTTTGATTCCAGCTCACTTATTAATAAGAACACGTCTTTATCTACTTATGCCATGGACGTTAGATGTTTAAGATCTAACTAGATTGCTATCTTTATACTATTAGAGACACGTTCAATGACATCTATTAGGCCGATGGATACGGGTTGCTTGTTGAAAATACGGACAATAGTACTTGTATTAAGTAGCATGGTAAAATCTTAGCCAAACAATAAATAATGCTCGGTATAACAAATAAATCGTCAGAAGCAGTATAGTGAATATTAAATAGTGGCAGTCCATGACTGAAGAAATATTATAAGAATGAAGAGTTTTTAGAGAGGGAGAGTATTAAGAGTCAAGTTTGGTGCAATTTTATAATTTATTATTCCTCATCATGTCAATTTGAATAAATAGGCGTCAAATTCACAAGGCTTGGCGAGATGTTTCAGTTCTTTATCACTAAGAGCGACGTAAATACGACGAATTACCGTAATATAATGTGTTAAGCAACTGTTAACTTACAGAAATATTAGTATGGGGTTCGGTAGAAAATGAATGAGCGTTAACGCATGCTAACAATTTTGACGCGGTTGTGACGGTTTTAATGACGGATATGACGGCGTGTGGTCACCGACCCACGTGGCAGACACTTTATTTTTGCGATAACCACAGCCTACTCTGTGCCGTATGATGCTTTTTTACTCCCGTATGAGGGCATCGCGGAAAGCTGGAATGTTCTCCTATCTTTGGATAATTTTCGTCTCATGATACCGTTGCGTATGTCATTTTAGCCGTCGAAACTGCTGCACTCTTAATGAATCATTGTTTCACGGCTTTAAAAATATATACGGTTTTTTCTCTCCGCACCTATCTTTTCATTTGCGGATATGAGAGGATGAATGAGGAAGGTGGAACTAGGAAAACGTGCGCATCCCTTCCCAAAGAGATGACGATGAAGAGATTTAGCGATAGTTAAGCAGAAAATGTCCCAGGCAGGCTGGCGAATAACACAAGGGACATAAAAGGCGTTTTTTTCTGAAACTTTTAAGTGAGATGAATGGAAATTTCACGTGGCCATTCTCCTTGGGAAGGGATTCCATCCTTCTGGGAGCATCCGTCACCACAGCAGCACTACTGAACGTATTGAAAGCGTACTACCTCGAGCCTCCTGTGCCGGAGACAATTGAAAGACCCTAATTGAATTGCATTATTGGAATTACAATCATAGTGAATCCGGGTCGCCAAAAATATACCCATTGCGACACAATTACCAATAATTTAATAAAATATATTTAGTCGGTACGCGAAGGTATATAATTTGGGGATGAACATTATTCGTTTTGATTATAACGAAGGATAGGATTTCATAAATAGTAAAAATTGGTTGAAGTTTCCCATTTAATAAATTTGGATGCACTGTAGGATGGCAATTATTTTTCAAAATGAGGAATTTCACCAAATATTCCGCCAGCTATCTATATGGAATGTAAGTTAACCTAATTTTGAGGATACCGGGACTAGCCACGGTAGTTACCTTTACGGAGTCACCCCCAAGTGCACATAAGTGCGATATTCCACAGAGGAAAAATCATTCCCGGTCAAGGCGAATGGTTTTCCCTCTGTGGAATTTCGCACTAAGTTAACCTGTTAAAGCGACACATGGCAAATGGGCCACGTCAAGGGGGACTAGCATGCGCTTCCTTGGAGGAGGCGAAAGGCCAGTTCCATTGAGCTTTTGACGCCATGTTTCGGGGAAAACGTGCTGATTGCTTTGAGTGGGAGTTGAGAGCACGATTGATTGATGATTGCATACTGGATTGATTGAAACGTCCATTTCGTGAATCTTTGGATATCTGAAAAACCTCGGATATTATGGATTCTTATTGAGTAATTTCCCAACTGTTATGGGTGGAAAGAGTTTCGGGAAAGTGGTTATTCTTTCCTTTATTTCCCGGTGAATCCTCGGGATTGTTCAGCGATAGAGCTTGACAGTTACTGCATTGCAGTTATAAGGGTAGAACTAAAATGAGAGAGATGAGTGAAATACTTTTGCATTGACATTCGATTGGGAGTAAGGTAGTGGAGAAAACGTGCCATTCCGTGATCCTCTTTTGGAAAGCACTGTGGGTGAATTATTGATGATAGACTAAAGGAGGAATTTATTATTTATGCATGCTTTGCAAATAATTTATTCTATTTTAAATTATTTATATGGCTTATATTTTTCATGCCCTAAGCATTACAATCCATTTTTAAAAAATTGATTGAAGATGGGAGCACAAGGAGAAGAAAATCATCTCAGAAACCTTCTCTATCTAAACTTATAGAGCATAAAAGTTGAAAAAATCTACCGGAAGGCAAAGAGACTCAATAGGAAAGTTGAATAGCCGCGTAGTTTAATTCGTGATATCGTGAAAGGTACCTCTGCCTCGCATTTCATCGGAGGCTCTGACTAAGTGGGCCTATTACGAGCCGCTCACCCTAACACCTTCAAAATATCTTGTCGCTAAGTTGGTGATTTGAGGAAGGCATCCGAGTTCCTCCAGCACTGGCTCATCTGGTGTTTCTGTCGGCGTCCGAAGCTCAGGTTCTTAAGGTTTGGACATGAAATTGCCGACTGAAACGCCGGCGAAACTCTCGTCATTCAAGATCAACCAACGCGGGAGGAAACTGGAAGCCTTGCTGACAAAATGCCTTGTTTGCCGGGGAAATGTTTACACAGCTAGGCCCATTAATTTATAATTGACCGTTGCTCGCTTCGTTTGTTACTTTAACAGCAATTTATGCTTGAATCGCTGCCTCATTAATCTAATGTAGCAGGCCGCTCACTGTTAGAGCATTCTATAATCAGTGGTTGCGAAAATGTTCAAAAGCTTCACGCCTGACCCAGGAATATCCGGTATTTAAATTTTTCAAGGGCTTACTAAATATTATGTAGAAACCGAAGGGATATTAAAATATGGCCATCAATGTCATGAAGTACTACCATTTAAGAGCAAATGTTTATGATTATTCCCAATACGCCAAGAACACCATTTCCCAATCGGCACGAAAAAATATTAAGGAATGTTTTTATGAATCACCATGTTATTTACCATGGCCTAAGTTTATTTATAGATTGAACTTAATTTATCTTTGCAGAATTTCTTATCGCCTCCCTGAAAATTAATGCTTTATTGCACTTTTTTCTAATCAGGCAAACCATTATTGCATGCATGATACGACGAAAACGAACGATAAGAAGGTTTGCTCTTCCTGCTTTTTATGGTGATATTTAAAGTTGAAAAAGATCATGCCAGGGCACCTTTTAAACCCTATACTACTACTATGATATTTTAGTTTTTAAAAATATAATGCACCACGAACATTGATAGCATGATTTTTTCATTTTATTATATTTATATGTTGAGTGCTAATTTTATTTTAATTTAACCTTTAATTATATTTGTATGATGCTTGAACGTTAAATTCAATAAATTTAAATTAAATTCAATGATTAATTATTGAACGAAAAACTTTTTATGAGATAATTCGCAATTTAATCCGAGCATCTTTCGTCTGCAATGTACGTCTCGCAGAATCCGTCGGCTCAACCTTGACTAGTGACATTTCCGGAGGCATTGATCGCGCAATTTTTCGTACCACTATAACATCCGCCGATTTGGGTCTCACCGACCCCCAGGCGTGCATCATCCACCCGTGACGTAGCTCCCACCCCCCATGCCTTCGCACCGGGCAGAGAACCAACGCCGACCGCACAAAACCCCCACCTGACGAAATGTTACCGCCCTACCGTTCGTAATATCCCTCTAAGCGGCAAATTAAAAGAAGTATAAAGCTGCTGAGAATATGAACAAATGATAGACTGTTCACGATTGCATTGCAGGAGTACGGAAGCGCTTCGAATGCCTTCTTACCCTTTTTTTGAGGGCGGTGCCCTTCTCCGTCTTCTACTCACTTTTGTGTTGACGTTTTGCTTTGATGCACGGTTATGTATATCTGTTATGCTCGATGCATTATAACTATTCGTTGTTCTCATTTATTCCCGTGGAATATTCACCCCATGTCACATGTAATGCAACAAGAGAGCAATGGCAAGTAAATTTTAATTAAAGAGCAAAGTAAATTTTCAATGAAATCAAAGGATTTTGATTTAATTGACATCAAAATCCTTTGATCATATGCATGCATTTTGGTCATACAGGTGCCCATCTAAAGGGAGAGTTTAAATTTCTTAAATCTCGAGGTTCCCTCGGACTTTAAACGCATTAAACTTCAGATAACATGCACGTGTTTCCGAGAATTAAACTCCCCCAGTTCTCCCAAAATTCCTTTGCTTTTACTGGCAATTTGGATTCATCTTAAATTATACCACATGGGTATCGTGTGCTTATCTTATTGTTTACGTCATTGGTGACCTAATCAAAGGAAAAACGTAAAGGGCGAGGGACACTAGACTGCCACCTGCCAGCATTTCCAGAGTTTAGGCAGGTATACGTGAGTTAGGGATAGAGCAGAAAAAAAACTTGTCAAAGTTATATTCCATTTTAACCCTAGTAAGCAACCTATACAATATTTTACCTAATGAATTTTGATTACCTATCTCCTATCGACCTTACTACGCTGAGTTTATCACCTTCCTCGCTCACATAGTATGTCACAATCTCGTCTGCTTGTTTACCCTTTGCGATCTACGCTATAATTATCGTGAATCTTATGATCACTGCATGTTTCAAGGCGCTGTTTGCCATTTTTTATGAAGGGAATTGAATATTACCCGGGATAGAAATACGCCACGCAGCTTTATGTGAAAATTGAAATATTTTAAGCGTGATATCTGGTGTTCAGTGGTGTTCGTGGTGTCTCTCACACAACATCACACCTCATTTGAAATTTACACTCAAATGCCATCCACGGCCTCTTATAACTTTCCCCACCGTGCGTCGGTGCAGCGCTGACACCCGTCTTATTTCCGTTACACCTGAATGTCGGGTGAACCCCCAAAAAGGTATCATTGTTATTGTTCAAAGCAGGTTTATTAAAATAATTGTTTTCTTTATTTTTGAAATGTTAATTGTCACACAGCAGTGACAAATATCTTAAAATAATTGTGACTTTTATACGAAATGTGTGTATCAATTACTTTTTAAAGTAGAAATTAACAATGAAATTGAAAAAAAAAAAAAATGAATTGACTTCAGGCCTGAGGACGCCGACAGGATGGCTGGAGAAACTGTTGTCGATAACGGACATCACGCGGTGGAACGCCCGAAAACTGCTCCAATAACTAAATCCCGCGGAAACCTTCGTATCAACAATGAAATTGTTTAAAGAAGAGAGAAATGAATGAGTTTAAATCCGACCAGTAGGGACTAAGTTAGAATATTTTGCATGGTGAAAGAGTTGACGAAGAGTTACACCAGGAGGGCATACTCTAGTTATTTTTTTATTTTTTTTTTTTTTGGAAAGATTGAGAGTGGGAATTGGAGAGAGTGAGTCTGTCGTCGCCGCTAAACGCTAGTCTTCCTCCCAAGGTGATCCATGAAGTGCACACGCCTCCACTGCGAGGCCGGGGGTGTGCTCCCAATCGACCGAGACTCCCATTGAGTGGAGCCGCGCACGTCCCTCGCCCCCTCTGCGGACTCTCAGCGCGTGGGACACGTCTGGAGCGAGCGGATATCGCCTTCACACTCGGCCAGCCACTCGCGTGACGACTGGAGCAGCGTGGGGGTCGCCGAAGTGATTGCGAATTCAACCTCATTGCCGCCCCAGCGTGTGCGAGTTAATTACGCATCCTCCGTCGTGGTCGGAGCTGACGATGCACCACTCAACGACCATCATTTCTCGCTCTGAAAAGGTTTAAGGTAGTGTGAGCGAGATAGTTCCCTAGTCATAATGGAGACCATATCCAAATTATTTTTTTATTTCAGCGTCTGAAAGAAGTATGAAGTAAATATTTTAATGGCGCAAAAATGTTGTTATATATGACAAATATTCGCAGTAATTAAATCAATATATCCACATAAAGTCTATAACTTGACTCATTTTTTCACGCCGTACGGCTAAAAAGCCTTCAAAACAGCAGGTTTTTTTACGATTCCGTAAAAATGACTGCGGTGAGTAATAGATTAATTTTTATAATTTGTTCAGAAAACATAGAAACTACACGGGATTATTTTGGAACATTGGACAGATGGCAATATTTTATTTAAAATGAGGTCAAATTCAATAAATTCTAGGTGAAGTGATTTGTCGCTCAAACTATCTTAGTGGCTTAGCTTCGGTAGTCTGGGGTAGCTGGGAATTTATTCGCTTATTCCCCTGATAAGAGTTCGCTTCGAATTCCGCTCGTTTCCGCGTCCATTCGTCGTCGTGTGCGAAGTGCATCTTATCCGGACGGCGTTCTCCAACACTCTCGCGTGCGCTAGTTATGCAGACGCAAGCGAGTCATTTGCCTGTCACATCTTGTCACGCTACATGACAATTATTGTATTCTATTTGTAAATATTATCAATAAAAGTCAAAGCTGGTGAATAAGAAGATATTTTCCACAACGGTTCAAATTTACTTCTATCATTGTAAATCTGCTGTGGATGATTAGGGGATCCATTTTTTTCTAACAATTGCTGGTTACGGTACTGTTTTACTCAAAAACAGGTTATCGTTTTCATGCTCCATCACATATGACACAAAATACTCTATTTCGTTGATAAATAAGGTAGCCAAGGTTCGTCAGAGTCATACGTTATTTAGAGAGTTAAAAACCCAGTATTAGGTATATTTGTTACTTCACCATAATGATATTGTCATTCTTGACCAGTTAAGGTTCATTGTATACCCTTCATAACAGAGGCGTAAATTCAATTGAAATCTCAATAATACATGTGACAGCTTTTAATCATATGTTTGAGAGAAAGTTTCATTTTGGTATGTCAATATAGACAGAATCTTTGGAATGCTGTTAACATTGGCCTTTGAATGCTCATTCCCTCGTAGATAGGAAACATGCGCTACTATCACGAAATACCTCTGCATATATGTCATGACTACATTTCTTAATCTTGAATTATCATGTGGAAAGTTGCTACGCCAAGTGCTCAGTAAATTATCAGACACTAACAATAAGTCACGCTTGAGCTAATTATAATACAGTAGATTTCGTTTATTATAATTTAGGCTCCAATATACATGCATTTTTTTAGCTCATCTTTCTGGATTATGATTAAAACGAAGGAAATAAAATATTAGGAACTTCATAGGTCCTCCTAGGGTTAGAGGCCAGGTTTTTCAAGAGAAATGGTCTACAGATGAATTTTTCTCCTCCAACAATGACAGTATAACTTACCAGTTTTACTTTTGAGAAATAATAGGATAAAAGGTTCTTAATTAGAACGCTACATGAAGCAAAAACACCTGTCGTTTTTATAAGAAACGGATAAAAATGAATTTTAAAATATTTTTTGCTATATATGACAGGAAAAAGTATTTGATGTCATAGACCTCCATCGTGCCACTGAAAGTATCTTCAATTAGTTAATTAATGCCAGTTCTAGTAAAGAAAAACGGTATTCAGGTTGTAACAAATTTTTATGCGATAGAGTATAAGATACACTCAAGATCTGATGTCGATGATCATTCATCGCAGGATTACCCATAAAGTTTGGCCACATATCAATGAAACATAATAATCTCCTTATGATTATTCGCACGGAAGAACGGGTATTTGCCTCAAACTATCCTTTTGTTAAGGTAGCTTGAACACAATTTTCCTCAAGTCATACTAGAGACCATATTCGAATTTTATTTTATTTAAAATATAAATATAATTTATATAAAATAAAATTTATATACAATTTAGATCGTTATAAGAAACATTAAGTAATTATGGTAAAATCAGCGACGAAAAGATTGATATAATTTGAAAGCTGAGATATTTTCCTTTATAAAGAAACAAAATGAATTATATTTTATCCGTAGAAATATCTAATTCAACCTACCATAATTTTCTGCCTCTGGGAAATGGATTGTTGCCTTCCACTTTATTCTGTTTTTGACTCTTCACAAGATTGAATGTGGTTGCTATCACGTTGAGCGAAGGGCAAGGGCCTAGCCACTTTGAAACACCGGTTCCCATCAGAACACCGAAGTTAAGCAACGTTGGGCCCGGACGGTGGTTGGATGGGTGACCCTCCTCCATACCTCAACCAGGCATGGATGGAGAGATGATACTCCCTCCATACCTATACCGGCAGGCCTGAGAGGCCAGGCCAGGCCAAACCGGACCGTTTGGAGGGAGGACATCCTCTATACCTGGTACTGGGGTGAGGTAGGGGGAGGCCAATCCTCCATACCACTACTGAGGTGCTCTAGTCCCCTGTCTGCAAGTGGCAGACAGGCATGGGGTTGGCACAATGGAACAAGAAAGGTCTAAGTGCCCGGGCTCCTGACGAAGGCCCCCACAACAACAATCTAACATCTAACTATCACGTTGAGCGAAAGTCTCGTTCACAGTGACATTTGTTGACGCTTTCAAGAAGATGGCCATTAGGGGTAGAGTGGATTGGGTCAGTACGCAGCAAAACATCGGTAGTGTTACTTGCGTTAGCCTAGCTACTGTGATATTCAGATTAGGGATACCTAAGGGAAATGAAAATGGACGCATTCAAATCTTTTTGTTTATTGATAACATCAATACTGTGATAAGCAGCATCATTAGCCTCTCCTTAAACGACGCAGTATTGTACAAGGGTGTTACCAGTAAGACTGACTGGGAGACGTTGAAAAAATGCGTAAATGTTATCAATAAATGCTGCAACACTTGACAAGGTTAACTTTAAGTAAATGCATGGTTATGAAATATGGTCCGCTTCCAAAAGTGCTGAACCTGCCTCTGCAACTCCTGTCATTTTGATAGTAAGCTCAATTTTACACTGTCTTGGTCTGGTTCAGGGAAGAAGGTGATAAAGTGACCGACGAGAAAATGGTCAGAGGGCCAGAAGGATGGGCTTAAGCCCCCAATCTCACGACGGCTGAGAATTCTTCATAGCTCAGGTATTTTTTACCAATAACCTGACTGAGATGACACTGGAAATATTTAGCTCCTGTCTCTCATATCCCCAAAAATAAGGCGCTCTGTGTACCGGCACGAAACTTCTTCACTACTTCCAACATGACGTTCCAAGTAATACATTGAAACACATTTGAGTGTTTGTTTTATGCTTTTGAAAACCTGAGTTTTGCCAAGACTACTTTTCAATCACTTGAGATACATTTGCAGAAAATACATTTTTAGAAACCCATTTTAAAGGCATGTGAAATTCATTAAGATATCACTATTTTTTAATTTCGCAACGTATGCTGCCAATTCTTCGTACCTCTACCACTATGATCTTCGTTGATTTTTGTTAATGTATTTTAGAAAAATTAAATACTTTATCATCCACTTTGTGTAACTGAAAATGCTTTCTAACAAATTATTTATTATTCTTATACTTGAAAAATCACTACGAATTGTTTTTAACAACTTTTTAAATCATGTCCACCAGCATTATGTTTATTGATTTTTCCAATTTGACGTGATGTCTCTCAGACCGCTGATCGAATTCAGTTGCAAATTTACAGAAATAAATAATAAAAACGTTAAATTTTAAGAGTGTTATATCCTTATTATACAAAAATAGGAAGCTAACGAGAATAATAGACATTTTAAAATAGTCATTTTGAAAATATTCATAATTTTAAAAACGCAGCGGTCTCTCAGACCGCATGTCACCGGTTAAGGGTTAACCCTTAACCAGTGACGTGCAATGTTTGTTACACAACCAGTGACGTGCGGTCTGGGAGACCGCAATAAATCAATTACCTATTCATAAAATGTTTCAACGCCATTTTTATTGCTTAGTTTAATGTTTCTTTATCTGCTTAACTATTCTAAAACTTATATTTAATTTTATGCATTACCAATACGAACCAATTTTTTGGTAAAAATAGTTATTTGAAACAGGTTAAAAAAATTGATCTCAAAAACACTTGTGTTATTATTATCGTTTTTAAGTATCAATATTTGACCAGATTTAAAAATAAGGCCTTAAATGTTAAAGTAGGAAGGCTAAATAATAAGAAACAATTGAATTTATCTCAATTTTGAGGAAACCGGGACTAGCCACGGTAGTAACCTTCACGGAGTCACCCGCAAGTGCACATAAGTGCGATATTCCACAGGAGAAAAATCATTCGCCTTGACCGAGATTCGAACCCGGATCCCTCGATTTCGCGCCGAGTGCTTTAACCAGTTAAGCTACTGGTGGCTTAAGCCACCAAATAATCCACAGGGGATAAGGACGCCTCGGTAGCTCGAAGGTGATAAGACGTGTCTCGGTTGCGCTCCGACTGCTCGGTTTCACCGACGTGGCCTTCGGCTCTCCCGGCGAGTGCAAGCCTGCCCCGCCGGCGAATTTCGGGCGGACATCTCCGACTTGAGTGAAGACAGTTGAAAGTTGACGGCTAAAAGTGCAAGTTTTTCGTGCCTAGAGATACCAGACGACGTAGTACCCTTCAGTCCTGGGGGGTTCCCCTCCCCCCGGGACCAGTGATCTTGTTTCAACACGGCCCCATAGGTGATTGGTAAAGTGTTTTTCTTTTCCCCCTTTTTTTTTCCTGCTGCCATGGTGATTCACCGGCAGCACCAAGTCCTCATCCAGGCGGATGATGACTGCGAAGCACCAACACCGCTTGAGGCGCTCGCATTTCTCACTGAGACGATGCGCCTCGCGGAAGAGGAAGTGTACTTGATACAGTACGGATTGTCGAGGAGACAGATCTATGTAAAGTTTAAGACTGAAGAGGTCTACAAGAGAGTGATGGAATTGGCGCTCCCTCGGATGCCGTTTCCAACCGCGTCGAGCAGAAGAATGGAGGTTAGTGTAGAGGCTGCCACTGGGAGCCCTGTTAATGTCCGCGTGATGTGCCTCCCTGTTGAGGTGCCGCACGCGGCGATTACGAGTGAGCTCTCCCGGTATGGGAAATTCGTCCGTATTTGGGACGGAAAATGGAACAATCCTCGGATGGCCCATATGTTTACGGGAACTAGAATAGTGAGGATGATTATTGAGAAGAATATTCCCTCCTATTTAACAATTGAAGGGAATAGGGCCATCGTTATTTACGATGGACAGCGCCGAACCTGTGCCCGGTGCGGTCAGGAGGGACATGAGAGAAGAAATTGCCCGCGGAATAACACCAGGAGCTACGCCGACGTCGCAACGGTGCCGGCTGCCATGCACCTGGATGAGGCGACGGTCGAGCGGCAGGCCCGGGAGCTCGTCGAATTGGAAGCTGAGGCCGCCCCACCGGCACCTTCGACTTCAGTGCTCGCGGCGGTTCTGTTGCCGGGTCGGCCGGGGGCGGCCCCCTCGCCCGCCTCCTCTCCGGTCACCCCGACCCCCGCCTTGGAGGAGGGTGGGGGAGGGGATGGGTTCGGCTGACGAAGAACCGCAGAAGAAGCAGAGGATAGAGCAACATTCAAACGCCAATAAGCCAGCGCCGATGCCGCAGCGCGTCGGTAAACAAAACCACGTCACCCCCCGGACACCACTGCCTTCGACGTGCTGGGCGCTGAGGACCCCTCCTTCCCTTCCCTACACTCTCTCCCTCCCCTCGCAAGCCTTATCCAAAACCTCTCCTCCCCCTCCTCTTTGCTAAGCATGATTACACCCTTCCAATGAAACTGCACGCACACGCCGATCGGGAGTGAAGAGGTGGTACGGTCCGCACCGTCCGCACCTTCCTCCCGCCTCCGCCCAGCCCCGGCCGCCACGGACAAAACAACGGAAGGTCGCCGCGGGGGGGAGGAGGGAGAGTCTCCGGCGAAGGATTCGCGGTTTCCAACGCAAAACATTGAGTCCATACCCTCCCCATACGGGTCCCATTCAACGAACGAGGACGGCGAGGGCCTGTTTGAGTCTTCGTCCACCACGACGTTTTTCTTGGAGTTACCGGAAGAAGACCTTGGCCCTCCCCACCGTACCCCACCCCGTACCCCATCCCGTACTCCTCCCCGTACCCTTTCCCGTACCCCTCCCCATAGCCCCTCCCGTACCCCTTCATCCTCTACTTCTCGCAGTCCCACTCTTTTGGCAATGAACAGGTATAGTATGTTAAGCCGATCATGCGACCTGGAATCGGCGGAGGAGACGAGTCAATCAACAAACAGCATTGGTGTCGGGCGGCTGAGGACCGGGCATCGTTCCCGGAAACGCCGCCCTAACAGGAGAGGTAGCCGGGGGACCAGGGGTGGATCGGGCTCATAATGGCGGGTCACGGAGGAGCAAGCGGTCCTCGCAACGCCTCCTTGAGAGTCTTGTCTCTAAATGTCGCTGGGATTTCAAGCCCAGTAAAAGTAAATATAATTCGTAAATTCTTGCATTCTTTGAAAGTCGATATAGTCTTCCTTCAGGAGACTGTAGAGGGAGTTGTTTGGCAAGACACCCTCCTTCAATCCTTGGACAATTTCTCCTCCTGTAATCGAGGAGGCATCACCACCTTGGTGCGCCGGTGTATGTGCGTGACCGGATTGCGGCGCCATCCTTCTGGCCGAATTTTGACCCTCGTTGCAAATGGTGTTCACCTCATCAATGTCTACGCGCCTTCTGGCGAAAAGTATCGAGTAGAGCGCGAGTCTCTTTTCGACTCTGCGTTAGTCCCGTATTTGGGTTGTTTTTCCGGGAAGGCCATCCTCGGAGGTGACTTCAATGCTATTTACCGTCGGGAGGATTCCGAATCTAACCACGATCGTTTGAACTATCGTCCAAGTCGGGCGTTTGGTCTGCTACTTGACTCCATTCGCTGCATTGATACCGCAGTTCATCTTTCACCGGGAAATTCGACCCCATATTCGCGTGTCGGGCACGGCTCTCGCACGAGGATCGACTACATCTTCCTTTCCCCACTTCTTGCGCCCTCTCTCCTTTCCTGCGATACCCTTCCCGTTTCCTTGTCCGATCATTGTGCGATCCTCGTCTGTCTGAGCCACCCCCGAGACGCGCCCCGTCCCACTAAGCGCCCGTTTTGCCCGTCTCTTTGGCGGTTAGATTGTAAATTGTTGGACGATGAATTCTTCCGTGGCGTGATTCGTGCCTCCGTGATCGATTTGATCAGTAACGTTCGCTCGGAGTTAGATGTCGGCTCCTGGTGGGATGGCGTCTTTAAAAGACGCATCGCTTCACTTTTAAGGAGGTGTACTAACGAGTGGAAACGAGAGCTCGATGAGAGCATCAGGTTCCTCCGCTCCGCTCTTAGGGAACTCCTCGTATCTCCCTTACGATCGGCAACATTTTTTGAGGAAGTCGCAGCCCTTAAGAAAAGAATCTTAGGTTTGGAACTAGAAAGGTACCACCCGAAACGTTGGCAAAAGGAGTTGGACCCCGAAATTTGGGGTCCACTAACGCTAGCTGAACTCAGACGCACACTACGGATGAGTGATGATGCTACACCGCCGTCGGATAGGGAGGACCCTCGAAGTGACATCTTAAAGGACGCTATGGCACACTTTAAGTCGAGGTTTCAGCGAAATGGGCCCTGGAAGGAGAAGGATGCGCCTCCGCTTCCCGACTCTCTGCCCACCCTATCCCCCGAATCCCATGATAGGTTGGCATGCGATGTCGAGGTGGGAGAGTTGGACGCTATTGCCAGCTCACTCCCCCGCGGAAAAGCGCCTGGTCCGGACGGCCTGCCGTACGAGTTTTACCTCACGTAGTGGGATGTTCTAGGCCCATTTATGGCTTGCGTATTTAACTCGATCATAGACCGCGGCATGCTGACTCCTAGCCAGCGAGTCGCCTTGATTACACTATTACCAAAGAAGCGTCGGCCGAGGACGTTTGACGATCTTCGACCGATCGCGCTACTAAATTGCGATTTAAAAATTTTATCTCATGTCTTTAAACGTCGACTTCATGGCGTATCACACCTTGTTTTATCGCCATACCAATACGCGATCGCGAAGGAGCGTACTATTCTAGACGCCTCTTTCCTAATTCGCAATGTGATTTTATCCGCAAATCAATCCGCGAACTGTAATATTTCTGCAATATTGGCCGTGGAATTGGCTAAAGCTTTCGATTATGTACGCATCGATTATATTATAACAGTACTTCGTCGAATGGCTTTCCCGGAAGCCTTCATTCGCACGATCAAAATTTTTTACACTGACATTTTGGCAAAAATTAAATTAAATCGTGACGTTTCCCCTACGTGTGCCATATTGAATTCAGTTCGTCAGGGATGTCCGCTGTCGATGCTTCTTTTCGCCTTCGCGATGGACCCTGTGATCCGCGCGATGGCGGAGGGTGGTGTCGGGGCTTCGCTCTTCGGCGAAGTTTATACGGGTGTGCTGTATGCCGACGACCTGACGCTCTTCGCTGGCCACTTCGACCAGTTGGCGGTCGCGGACGGGATTCTCCGATCTTTTGAGACCGGAAGTCTCTTCGTGAATCGCGCTAAGTCCAGGTGCCTTCCTCTTACGGGGGAAGGGCTTTTGCCGTCGGAGTCGGTATGCAGCTGGACCATTGCTAAACCTTCCATCAAGATCCTGGGCCTCTGGTGGGACATCAGTCTCGACCGGACCCTCGATCGGAATTGGGGGGAAATGGTGCGACAGGTGCGGGAGGTGTCTGCGAGATATGCTCTCCCGTCACTCCCCCTCCTTGCACGCGTTCGTCTCTTGGAACAAATGATTATGCCCAGGATATGGAACATAGCGCACATATGGCCACTACCTTCCCGTGTGAACTCGGAGCTCATAATGTGCACAAACCGTTTTGTTTGGTTAGGACACGCCAAGAAGGTTTCGAGAAAGCAATTGTACGGCCCGCCGCTAAAAGGTGGACTCTCTTTAACAAATATCAAACTAAAATGTGACATTCTCTTCTCCAAACTCCACGTCCGCGCACTCTCCGATGACATGTCCGAGTGGAGGGATTTAGTCAAGGCCGCCCTCGCCGGGGCCAGCTCGAACCCAGCGTTTCGTTCCGCGGAGCGATCAATCCGAAGGATCGTTGAAGCGCTGGCCCCCGGTGAGTCGCTCGTGACAAAAAGAGTTTACGGTAAATTAATCCTAAACGAACTCCCATCTTCCGTCCCGGCCGCACCTGACTCAATAAAAAATTGGTGTGCAGCAAATTTTAATTCTCGCCAGGGGTCACTCATGTTTTCCGTCATTAATGACCTTATTCTCACCCTTGAGACTCAAAAGCGTTACGGACTCGTCCCTTCTGATCGGTGCCCTCTTTGCCGGAGGGTTGACACACTCACTCACCATCTCATTGGTTGTAACGAGGGTCAGGCGACATGGTATGCAATACGTCGGATCTTTCGTACTTGGGATTCCTTCGGGAGTGGCGTCATTCCCGACACCAAGTTAGTATCTCTGAATTTCCGGCTCTTTCCTTTTATTAAATCGATTACCTTATCTAGGATCATTGCGCGATATGTAGAGACAAGGCTTGATGGGGGAAATGTCGAACAGGGACTGGTCTCTTATCTGAGGTCTGCACACCTCGCGGGGGCGCCACCCACCATGCGCCCCTGGTTACTTGAAAAGTTCCAGGAGTCAACACCCTACCCTGGAATTTCATCTCTTCTAATCAGACGGCTGCCAGCGCACACAAGACCGCCGGATGCAGCACCTGCCAGTGCAACCACATCGAGCGCCGCCACCCTGTCTTTGCCATCAGCTGTGTAGCGGAGGCATACCTCACGGAGGATTGTTACCTTGTTTTACAATGTATCAAATTGTACGATGAACTTATTATGTAAAAGCGATCAAGAATAAACATATATTAACCGTAGCTTAACTGGTTAAAGCACTCGGCGCGAAATCGAGGGATCCGGGTTCGAATCCCGGTCAAGGCGAATGATTTTTCTCCTGTGGAATATCGCACTGAATTTATCTCGTTTATTCCTTTTCTTGATGCATTCTGCAGGCGGTTAAAATTACATTTTTTCACAATAGCTCTCATCTCCGTTTCCACACAGTCTTTACAAATTTTCTTCGTGCATTCCAAGCACATAGGCTTTTTGCATCGGAAACATAAGAAAGAGGTTTTCCGTTTTTTGTATGGCGGGCACAGTCCACATGTTGTCCGCTTCTCGAGCCTTTCAACTTCTTCAGCCTCTTCCAAAGGTAGATGGAGAATTTGCGCAATACTTAATCGTACCTGTCTCGGAAGTCTAAGATTTGACATTCTCCTTCTCACATGTGGTCTAACAAGATCTGCAGCTGTCGATTTAATGAAATTAAATTGTGTCATATCTTTCTTATCTTACGCAGACTGCTGAAGCACAAAGGAGTTGACAAAGGAAATATCTAATATTCTGGCCACCTGCTTGTCCTTCGGCCGGATGTGTAGCTACAGCACATTATGTCTCAAGTATCTACGCCACCCTTAGTCGCGTTGTATAATGCAATAACCTCTTGTTTCCCTGACTCTATATCGTCACTCACCCTGTGGTGCATTGATGAAACTAAGCAAACAGCCTTATTTATTTTGGGGACATGGGATACTAGAGTCATATTGGCCGAGAATCTGTAAAGTGAAGAGCCCACTATGCGCCCTTTGGATGGCGCAAAATCATTAGGTATTTCTCTTTTATTTTTCTGATTGTACCAACGTACTGCAGCCCTTTTTCTTTTAATTTTTCTACCAGTTAATTAAATGTAAATAATTATCCGCTGTGTTATTCCTGTAGGACCTAATGATTGGCTCAGAGACACGAAGAACTGACTGGGTTGATTTGATATCTTTTTGTCTTTCTCTGACAAACCTATCCCATCTGTGTCTTTTCCTGCGTACAAATATGCGTTAAACAGATAACTGTTTTCGGCGTCAGTCAAACACATCATTTTCAAACCATACTTGGCGGGCTTGCTATGAATATACATTTTGAAACGGCATCGGCCCCTGAAGGAAATCAAAATTTCATCAATGCAAGTTACCGTTCCCAATGAATAGCAGCATTGGGAGTTTTTTACTAGAGAGAAAAAAACTCAGAAATTGGAGCAACTGGGTCAGTTTTGTATTGGGCCATTCGATCCGCTGGGTTATCAAAATGGAGACTCGTAAGAAGTAAAGTAAACCGCTGTCCTGACATTACTGATCGGAAAATTTCCCTACCAGTGCCATCTGTGGCAAATGTGCTGCAAATGTCTTCATCATTGGATTTGAAAATCGCAGAATAAACCAATAGATTTAGGCGCGCTAAATTTCGGGGTTCAATGGGTTCCGTCATTTTTACAAAATACATTACATGCGTACTGCCTGTAAGGGGTACGAGAAATTAGCCACTGTTTTATTGTAATTATTTATAAAGTATTTAAGAAGCTTAAAATTCAAAGAACAAAATGCGTGATATTTCCAATAAAAATCGGATTTCATTTGTTTTGCGTTCACCTTCAGCAACGACTTGAATAGTTATTTATTCTTACTTAGCATCGTCGTGAACAAGGAACGCTTGTAGTACGCGAGAAAACATCTTCCTGAATTCTGCGTGAATAGCATCCTCGAGTACTCAGCCGATTCATCGGAATTGCTTACCCCTATTTAAATCCACCGAAAACGGAAAGTCGAAAGATACCAAATCAGGTACCCAGGATGTGGCGATAGTTAAGCTGACAACAGCACAGTGTACTGACGCCACTGGCTGACGCCGCGATTAGAATAGACTTTTCTGGCCACGAAAGGGAGCCTCCGATGTTCTTTTTGCGGGAGACAGAAGATTATCTCACCATAATGGATATTGCGGACAATCTCAAGAGCGTTGTGTTGAATGATGACAATAACAACTGTTTCAATCCACAGAGTTTTTACTGGTACCTACTAGTTTCAACGCTACAGCGTCATCATCATCGTTGTATTGTTTGAAATGACATGGGAGTGGCTAAGGTACGGCGAAATTAATATATTATTCTCCCGAGTCACCCGAAGAGTTCAAAAGAAAGATCGTGGATATTTTATGGGATAGGGACACGTGGTATAATCACCGTGTAGGAGTAGTTACTGTACGGTTTATTTAGACTAATGGCATGACGCTATTCCCTGCAAAAAAAGCGTGGCGCAGGCATGTTTTTGTTCAACGCCATTGAAAGATGAAAATAATATTTTCTCTTTGTTGCGTCATTTACCTTTTCATACCCAAATTTTTCACAGTATGAAGAAGTGTCTCCGCTACATCATTTGCTGGAATTATTAGGTCGCTTTGATTAAACGGAGGAATCATTGGATGATGAGCCAGGCCTCATTGAGCCGCGTAAGGTTTCAGATTGCCGGCTTTTGCGTTGCCAGATTAGGCTCAGTCATGTCCGTTTGCGGAAAACTGATCGAAAACGGAAATTTGCGGAGCAGGGCATTCGAGGTGAGAGATGGGCCCCACCCAATTGAACCCCGGATGCAAGTGGCCCGTTTCTCGTGAGCAGCAGGTGAAAGTGTGAGAGGACGAAGGTCAGAGCGATATGCGCGGTGCCCGCAAAGCGCCAGTTGTAACGCCGTTAAAGCTGGCTTGTCTGCGTTGATATGCTCTCCCAACTTCTCATGTTAGGCTCAATGCCATCCCCAGGCGAATAGGAGAGCAAGACAGAGTAAGATAATGGTTATGATCGGAGGGCGCGAAATAAAAAATAATTAGATGTGATGCCCGCCGCACTACCGTTGGTGATCATTGCGTGGTATCGTATTGCGATGTAGAGACGATGGCCAAAAGAAATATGTCTAATTGTCGGCGCCGAGTAGTAAGCAGAGGTATAATGAGAGTTGAATCATTTCTATTCTACGTTTTTTTCCATTGCTTGAAAATGCTGTTAAATATGTCTTCTTTTGAGCCGTGGATATGCTTGTTTCCTTCGCTCTCGAAATGTTGTACAACAAATCTTCGGTGAGCTTTTAGGCTTCTTAGACTCAAAATTTGATGCTCTTTCATCCTGTTACTTCTTTCTGCGAGCATTTAATGTGTTTATTTTGTGGAAATTTGGTTAATTTCCCCTGAATTCACAAATTTTTTATCAGTTCCCAGCTCATATATCTATTTTTTACGAATTCAGTTATTTTCGCGATTTTATGCCTGAGAACAATGTAAGTGCTTTCAAATGCACAAAAACTCCTTGCATGATTTTCCGTCGAGCTGCACTAACCTCATGCAGGCGGCGACATGCCATATTATACCCTTACTTGTAAGCAATCTTCTTTTGCGTAATGCGGTCATAAACTATGGCCATTTACTTTAACCTTTCCAGCCTTCCTTTTTCGAATGTCTCACAGTATCTCTAAGGTTTTCCGAGGTGAAATGATTGATATACCTACCTAGACAGCGACGTAGCCAGGATTTTGTTTCGGGGAGGGGGTGGGGGCGGGACCGATATTGAGTATAAGCATGGTAGGTGGTGAACATTTTTGTAAATTAAGCGCCAAATTGGGTGTTTAGGTTATTAAGAGTGCAATTCAGACTGCATTGAAAATGCCGATTTTTAAAGGGCTTTGCTGTGGAATGTATTTAATACGAACAGTTTTTGAAGTTATACTTCTTTGCGCCCGTTGGAGACTTTTGGGATGGGATGTTGGTCGAGAAACCGCGTCACGCTCTTTTTTGGGTGAGAAAAATCCACAATTGTACTCATTGATACGAATTCCTGGGTATTTCTAATCGAGCTAAAAGGATGAAATTTTCAGGGAAGGGTTCAAATTTGGTGTCGAGTCAGGAAAAAATCGAAAATCCCAATATTTTTCATTGGTTTCGAGTCCAGATAGGATTTTGTTTTTTAATGGGTTTAAATGGGAAAAACGAATAATTTACGTGTAGAGTAATTTTCATTCATTCATTAAAATATGAAATAATTTAGATACAAGTTTCATTCTTTAACTGAAATGAGGCCAAAAGATCAATGCATTTACTTCTTGCAACCGATGTTTCTCTATCGATCGATAAATTGAAATATTTGAAGTTTAAACGCAAAATTAATGCAAATTTCGATCTTTTTTAATTTTCGTTGCTAAGCAATTTTTTCATTGTTCCCGAGACTTCCAGTACCTTATACGCGTGCTATAAAGATTAAACTTAAAGGAATATAACATTCTCCGTGCGTATTTCAATCGCTTTTAACGATATTATGCCTTAGAAATATACTTTTTACAATGTTTTATAATTATATACATAAACTGTTTCGTAGCTTTGACACTCCTCCATTTGCTCATGCCTACGAAATCCGTTGGGATCGCTCCAGATTTTTTCATTTTGCTTCTGAAACACTCTTTACACCTTATTCCGGGTTTCCCTCTCTCTGTTTTTCCAGGAAACATTAATCCTTGCACCTACTTTCTGAAATGTACCTCGAAACTCCATTCTACAAGTCAAAACCATGTAAAATGATAATGTTCTATGATGCATGATCTCTTGGATTTTGAAATTATAATAGAGAAGCAGGCCCCAACATTTCGAAGAGAAAAAAATGTCTTTTATTTCATTTATATATCCTGTCTGCCTGTGTGTGTGAGCGGGTGTGTGCGACCGGCCAAAGAAGTATAACTTCCACCGTCTGGTCCGACGCAGACCACGTTTTTTAATTTTGAAAATTGCGCTAATACACTGCACTACACTACAAATACACTAATTGAACAGTTTTTTCAGCACAAAGAATTAGTTAATTCAACATTTTGTGTTTAAAGAAATAAAATGTGACATTTTACAAAATATTCCTTCATTTAAATGAATCAAAATTACGGGGGAGGGGGGCTCGGGACTGCATAAATTCCCCTGCCTACGTCACTGTTACACACAATTTTGTTGCATAGCCTCGAGCCATAGGGACTCGCCATCCTCACCACTTTATAAAGCATTTCGAGTCAAAACGCCCCCAGAATACTAATCCATAGTGATATTTCCCCGATAATGGGTTGTAAGACAGCGGAGGTCAAATTTTGGTTGTGTAATAAAAATTAATACCTGCGAATGTTAATTCCATAATGTCTCGCGTCAATCCATCTCATCTTGTTCGTCCTTATGCTCACGGCTTCGCCCGTCAAAAGGCAAGAATTGTTTAAGCAGAATTGTTCAAATATAATCCAAACTAATAACCTACTTGATTTTAATAATCTAACCAAATCAAATAAGTATGGAAATAACTGGGTTGTGTTGGACTTTTTCGGTTTCATATTTATTTGTGGGGTTTGGTTAGGTTATAATGTTTACTTGTCTTGCTGACTTTTGGTGACTTCGTTTAAATATTTTGGATATAAATTTCCTAGAAAATGTTTTGTTTGTATCTGCATGCACACATCTTTTATGTTGGGTTTTGATATGCCATTGTTGGGTTAGCTTTTAATTGACTTCATTTTATAACTTGACTGAAAGTTGTAGAGTAAAATTATTAATAAATGAAAACATTCGCTAGAGAAATAATGTATAAAACTGATTTCTACAATTTCCATGAGAAAATTACGGGGCAATAAATGCTTTGCAACGTTAGGGGATAAATCAAGGTTTTTTTCGATGCACTAGTTTTTTTCACTAACTCTTTGTAGAACCTAAATGTTGAGGGAGCTTCAATCATAAAGTGCTTGGATCTTTTAGATACATTTTATTTCTAGCAGCACTTCAGAGCAAAACGTACAAATTTGTGCTCTTGAATCCTCCAATATACACAAAAAGTAAGCCACATACAGTCGGTAGTCACCAATTCGAACATTTTACCTCGGTTCTCCTCTCGAGTTTCTTTCCATCTGTTTCACCTTAATGTGCACATTTAATGATGCCTTAAAATTATCATTAGTCTTTTGTTTCATATCCTTGTCTCCTAATCCCTATCCTCTTACTCATTCTTCCCATTCATTTTCTCTCCCATTGTTGTTGGTGGAAGGTACGAGTACATTCCCATGGTGGAAGGTACGAGTACAAAGTACCTTAAGAGTATATATACCTCTTGGAAATTGTTAAAACTTTGTACATGATGATGACACCGCTGTGTCGAAACATGTCGTACCAGGAAAATAAATCTGTGGAAGGAAACCAAGTTACTTTTTCATTTGTGAAATTCAACTTCTACATAGTTGAGCTTGAAACCATGGAACATATATTTAGATCTTTAACTATACCTATATGTTGTGGCATTTACGGACCGATATCTTTTAACTTTAACTCTATCATCACATATGAGTTACAAACAGCCTTATCGTCAAAATCGTCTGATGTTTCTCGAAAGGATCATCCCTGTTATGTAGCTACAATTTATTTTTTTGAAAATGATAAATATAAGTGTTTGTAAGGGGGAAAAGAAGGAAATTAAAAGGCAGAAATGTATTGAGTATGGAAGTATTTGCTGAGAGATGGTAATTACTGAGGAGGGTTCTGAGAAAAGAAATAATTAATGTAATTTACCCTATCTTCACCTTTGATAGTTTCTGGCTCAAATTTCCGACTTCTCATGATGCAAGCTCCCTGTATGTTTGGTGAAAAATCTCTGCATATCCTATAAAATCACAAATTATTTCATTTCCTTTGTCTTACGTAACTCAAATCTAATAAGGAACGTGGCATGGCATATGTCTGACACATGACCCAAGGAGGATTTCTGTAGGCAGGAGGGCTTTCGAGACATGTGTGTGGCAAAGAGCGAGGACGGTGACTTTAAGTGGCAAGGAATACGCGAGATGAAGGGCTAGTTATGGTGGGGGAGGAAAGGAAATTAGTGGCCGAGATTCAGAGTAGCCAGTGAAAAGGATGGAAGACGTGTTGAGGGATGAAGGTGGTGCCAAAGTAGAGATGGGGAGAGGACTTGGCAAGCGCGGATGGGGAAAGAAGAAAATGGGAACTTCGACGACATCAGGAGAATGAATACGAAAAGAATGAATGCACCCTCATCTTCTAATAGCATGCTATCCATTGCTTGATAACTGTTAAGTTTCTTCAGGTACTCTTTCCATCTCTATGCTTTTTCTTAATTTTCTTTGAGATTATTTATCTTTTCATTCCAAATTACAGCTATACTAATTGGACGCTCTTTAAAGTGGCTTCTCACAGTTCAATTGGCAGTCTCAGCGTTTCCCAGAGAGAGCCTGCTTTCATTTTTCTTTTGTTCGCAAGTGTGGTATTTTACCCGGAGGAAATCTTAAACTTGACTGAGAGTTGAACCCAGGTCTCAATTGCCATACACGAGTGTTACCTAGTCACTGCTACATGCCATCTTCATTAAAAGGCGAATTTTCGAAGGGGTTTATGCAAACTATATGTTCTCTACTTCAGTATTCTCAGTAGCGTAGAAGACGTGGTTGACTTTATTAGCCAGTGGCGTAAGAATAAACCCAAAATTTGTTGCTTAGCATGACCAAATTTTCAAAAAGTATTGATTGGAACAATAAAAAATTTCATTGCAGTCAGTTGATTACTGACTAACGGACTAACGAATAGGAGATTCGAGAATATATCCTAATCAAGTTGAATGATTTTTTATATGACCTTGAGATTATCAGGCTTGACTTTGTGAAAATGGATGATGATTAAATCGCTATAAAAAGCTTGTAATTTTCACAACTTTATTATTAGGATAAAACCGGTTTCATCGCGAAGGCGTCACCAACAGATCATTCAAAACTGGGAGGGGGGGTTGAGAGTGGGGGAAGGGGAGAGGTTGGGGCAAGGGGAGAGGGTGGGGTGGTAAGGGTTAAGGAAAGAGGGGGAAGTGGATGGGGAAGGAGTGGATGGATTGGACGTAATGGAATGCAATGCAACTCGCGGTGGGAGACTATGGGCAGTAGTTGGGGAAGGGTTTACCGAAGATTTGAAGGTGGAGGAAAAGTTTTGGTTAAGGACAGTGGGACATCTAAAAGGGGAGAATAATGTTCAAAAATGTTTTCGTTCAAATAACACCCCTCCAGTGACATAGCCAGGATTTTGCTTTGGGGTGATCTGAAGCCTGAAGCCTGGGGGGTTCCCTATTGGTACAATTTTTTTCGCTATCAGTTTATTTATGGCTAACTTTTTATATAGAAAACTGCTTTATTTTTTTCCTTTTCCCCCTCTTAAACCCTTGTAATTTTCAGCCTATATATTACATGATAAAACTAAACTAATAATACAATTTGTAATTTCGGGGGGGGGGACTGAAGCCCCTCAAACTCCCCCCCCTGGCTACGTGCCTGCACCCCTCCTTCTAAGGATTCCATATCTCCAGCTACTGATGGGAGTCCCATTTTGCAGAACACCTTTGGGGAACTGACTTCGACCCGTAAAGTCTTCACCTCGCGGGAAAAGAAAGAAGAATGGACGACCCCCGTAACGAGAGCCTTGGACTTGCAGATGGGTTGGGCAGATGAGGGTTAGAGACGGAGCGAGCACTCTTCAACCCGCCTCTATAGATAAAGGTCGGAGTCCTCGGGGTGGCTTCGTCCTCGCTCATGGCGTCACTGAGCCGTCTGTTCCACCCAAAGAATGAACGAGGGTAGCGCATGTCCCAAACACTTAAATTAGGATTTTTGATACAAAAGAATGTGTTTCCACCTAACTTCTGTCTTGATTGTCACACTTTCAAAGGGCACATGACCGCACAAGGCGATAGATATAATACGACAAATAAATACATGAAAATGTTATTTAACGGGAGGGCAAAGAAAGTACATACGCGACTGGGGAACAGTGCTTGTTGTGGATTCTAACCGCTAAGGCAAGGTGCGAGTAAGACAATAATAGAGAATGGTGGGTGTCCATTTGAAAAGAAATGTTTATTGTAATAATATAGCGTACTATTTACATTAAATCATAGGCGTATCCAGGGGGGGGGGTTTGGGGGTTGTAACAACGATAAAAAAGTTAACATGGGAGTATGGAAGACCCCACATACCCCTCATATAAAACCCCTCCCTTCAGTGGTGGTGACCCTCCCCTTTCAGACGCTTCTAGATACGCCTATGCATTGAATGAAACTTAATTATTTTCATGTACATATCTTGAAAAAGAACAATTGTTAAACGGAATATCGCAATGGGTACCAATTAGAGTAATCAGTGCATTGATATATGTCTTCACAAATGGATATAAATAATATAAATAATACACAATATTTAACAAATATTTTCACTACAAGCGTTGAACCACCATTCGTTACCTTCATTCCACCCTCCAACTACCCACGATTCCTTTTGCCACTAAATAGTGATGGATGGAGAATTCCCCCAACGTAAACCAATGAGCCACAATTTTCCACCACCATGTCTAAAATAGATGACTTCTTCTCCACCAATATTCAAGACACCACGAAAATGCGAGCAGCTCTGCGGACTTCCATGAGAGACCACCGTTGGCGTTCCACGAGGCGTTGGTGCTGCTGCGAGACGAAATGCGACGGCGATCAGACACCACACACTTCCGCCAATGCGGTCGCCTCCTGCACCAGGAGCTCCATTTGCTGCTGGAGGACCATGCTCACGGAAACCAAGGTTTTCATGGTGCCGGTGACGGGGGGAGATGGGCAGTGGGCGGTGAGCTGCCGTCGAGGGTGCAGGTATCGGCGGCTGTTGAGCGGACACTGGCTTGGTGGGGGAGCGGAGGAAAGTCGTCATCCGGCGACTACCTGAAGCACGCTCTGCCGGTTGGTCCCGGGAAATTCTTAAGAGCCAATACTTTGGCATCTTGAGTGCTTAAAGGTGACATGAGGAAGCCAACATAGGCTCCTTGAACAATTAAAAATATAGCCTGTTTCACTCCACCCAATTTTGATTTAATAAGAGATATTGAACGTAAAACCACGTTTATGTGATTCAATACAATGGTTAAAGGAAATAATTGTCGGACCTCTATGGACTTACTTTGTAACCAATGAGAAACAGGTCTCTACCTGCCGTAAAACGTTTATGTACCAAGCGTGGAGAGGTTCGAAGGGGGATTTGAGAGTCAAAATGTTAACCCACAATTCAAATTGGCAACATAAGTCCCCACAAATTTCAGCTGTTATCAAATCTTCATTCCTGCTCCGAAAGTGACAATTCTTCCTTCATTTTTCTGTTTTAAGGCCTTTGCTCGTTCATTTATCATGTAGTGATATAAGATAAACGATAAATATTTTACAGTTAAAGATGTTCTGCCCTGAGACCAAAATTGTAATTAATAGTACACTGTAATTCGTTAGTAGTACCATTTTTCCTCTCAGAATTCTCAGTGTCTTGAGCTTCCGGCAAAAAAATTGTTCTGCTTGCATAATGTGTTTTAAAATATTTGAAATGAGTAAGGTATCTCAGTTGGGAGGTATATTAAAATATGACGAAATTTCAAAAATATTTTTTTATTGGCATAAAGGGGTTAAATAAATTACACTACCCCAGATAAAGCCACAATTCATTTAAAACACACCCACGCCACTCAATATTAAGTCCTTACTGCGAACGAAGGGGTCAACATATTCATTACTAATAAATGAGAATATTCAGATGCTCTGAAGCTGTTTACGGGAAATTACTTCCACGCCAGGGACAACCTCAGATGACACTCACACATCCTAGAGTAAGTCCTTCAGGTGGATTTAGGGGCTAAGTTAAAGACAACTAATAAAGGGTGCTTACATTCTCACCCACTGACGCTGTTTACGGGAAACTATTTCCGCGGCAGGGACACGTTCAGACTCTCACTTCGCTGTGGATCCTTGTCGGAGGTGTTGGGGATTCAGGAAAAGACGCGACTCTTAGGGGAGCACGCAATCACTCATGGCCCTCACTCTCTCACTCGCACACTCTCACGCAACCTTCGACAAGCAGGTGAATTAAGACCAACTTCGGGAAATCACTCACCCGGTCGCAAAATCTGAAGAGAGCGCAGTCAAAATGTTGTCGGCTGACGCCTGTGTGATGTGATGAGGAAAAGGGAAACGCTCGGAGTGAGGCGTGAAGTAAGCTTCATTTATCGGTTCTCCTCCACGCGAGCGAATAATGAGTTGCGTGCGTGTGTTTGTGTGCTTTAGAGTAAGTGTGACTTGATCTGGGGCCGTGTAATTTATTTCATTTTTTCGCTCCCAACCACCCTTTGTACCTCACCACGTTCGGTGCATTAAGTTTTTACGGCCAGTGGAGTCCTGTTTCTCATTAATTACACAGTAAGGCCGTAGAGTTCCACCAACTTTTATTTATTGAACCGTTAAATTGAATCAACTTGGACGTGGTTTTACGTTCAATGTTTCTTATTCCAGAAAAGATGTGTGTTGCGTGACGGGCTTAACACGGTCGATATAATTGAGCCACTTACTTACCCCTCCCTGAAAGGGCAAACCCCTGTGCACCATCCAAGGAGGTTAGAAAAGAAATGGAGGCGACATAGCACTTGATTCTTGAATCCAATTCCGCCATTGCAGTCGGCACAGTTTAGACCTTCCTCTGGCTTACGTGTCCGGCGGTCGCGTTCGATTTTCGTCAATTCTAAGTTAAACACCACAAGTCGATGTTTCGTGACTGGTTTGGCCACACCTACTTGGCATAAAATTCTTCCCAAGCACCCCTATTCTTGCTTCACTTTCGCCCATGTGCGTTCACGGTCATGCCTCCTCCATTTCATTTTAACCTCCTTGCCACCATCCCCACCCATCCTGCACAACCCCAATGTGCATTAGTTTAAGTTTTAATTAGGTTCAATAAACTATTTCACGCTCAACGGCCCTCTTTGCACAGTTAGATCTTTTTAAGTTATCAAGGAAAATGTAAACACAAAAAATTCTTAAAAAAGTACATGTGCCACATTGTAAAAAAAACCTATCAGACAAACAATAAAAACCAACGGGACAAGATTAAGAAAATAGTCACGCTAAAATATTGGCGGGCCAAAAATATTATTAAAAAAAGACGAAAATTATTGGGATATTATACTATTAATCACCCCAACGCAATATAACGTAGTGCGGCGGGCCGGAAAAAGGTGGAAGTAGGTTTATTGTCGTTTTAATCGATGAGTTACTATTATCATTATTGCAAAAATTTATGTGGTTTAATTAAAATGGGTAGTGATTAAAATAAAAAAAAACGATTGTTCAACACATGTTAGTGATGGGTCGGTCGAGAGTGATGGAATCACGAGATCCGGATCTCTTAAAAGAATGATCGATGAACTGAATCTCTCGAATGACCTAGGAGCTCATCTGTACCACGGACGTAGATTTAACAGGACTGGCCACTTCCAGAAATTTCTGTCCGCCTTACTGTCGCCTGAGGGAGAAACTTTAGCCAGGTGGCAACACACTCCCTAGCCCTGTGGCTTTCAAGGCCGTATGCAGAGAGGAAACTTTCACTTTATCTACACGCCAAAGGATGGCAGCAGTAGGAACAGTTACCGGTGGCATTTTCCCTTCTAAGTGCTATCTTGAACGTCCCGACAACTGAACCCACCCGACGCTGTACGAAGTAGGGGCGTGGACTAGATCGCTGTAATTTTCATATTTACGCCATGCTTCCGTGACGTTTCGTGTGACGTTTTACCATGTTTACTATCCACAATGCATTGCCCCGATCAGTGCCGATGGAGAAAATGGAGGACGTGGACCTCAATCGGATGGTAAGGTTGGCTAATGAGGAGACGATCTTTGAAATCTTTGAAAGCATATGCATTATTACCAACAATAAGTTTAATTACAAGATCAAGTTATTTTCCATGTACATGCCATATCGGAGTTGTTCAATATTCACAATTGAGTTCAGCAGTTTAAGAATGCTTAAAAAAACACCCTGAAAACATTTCCAAGAATTTATTGTGGCGAAACAAGTTTTTTGCTGATACCAAGATGTTATTTTATGAATAGAATGTTTATATAGGAGATAACACTGTTGGAAGAGCCGTAGCTTGAAACATAGGGTAGAAAACACTTTAGTGACAGGCAGAATCCCTTCAACTGCTTCTCAATAGCAGAATTCCTTGAGGTATCGGTTTACTTAATGATTAGGGACATTCTTCTAACATTAGTGAGAGACATTAACCATTGTACAACAGAGGTTTGCTTGATCCAGTTCTTTTAAACTATTAAGTGCCTTGCTGAAAAGTTACCAAGTTCAGAAGACGATTTCGCATTCCTGGATTTGTGGATTGCATCAATTGCACCCATGGTTGATGAAATGGTCATTGCAGAGTGAGCGAGTTGTGCAGAAATTTCTTTGGCCAAGAATTGAAATAACAGACACATTTACTAATGGCAGGCTTCATCTCATGAAGCAGGCTTTTAACAATAGATAGATGCTCGGTTTTCAGCCAATATAGTGATTGACATCTCTGTTAGGAGTTAGTTGCTACCCTCACCTCCATCCCTTTGGTTTGCCTCCATCGACAAGGAGTCATGACACATGAAACTGTTTACATGGCACATGAATTCACAGGTAGTGTGAAGTTATTCTTAATGTGTATACACATCAAATGCATAGTCCTACAGAAGGAAGAAAAATTTTCATAGGGTATATTAAACCCATAAGAGGATGTATCATGTAGTCGTGAAGCAGTGATGGGTCCTCTGGAAGGGGTCTGTCATGTCAAGCACGAACTCGCCGTGGCGGCCTTGAAGCTCCCATTCGAACTTCGTCAGTGTGGCATCCAACTCACTCAGCGATTCCTGTAGGGAACACGTGATCCTCGATGGCATGTAAAATGGGTTGGTGCCGGAGAAGGAGGGCATTCTTTTCTTAGAAAGTGGGGAACGTCGAGGGCAGGAGTGCTCGAAAGGCGAAACTGTCGGAAGAAAACAGCTGGGGAGGCGCGGGCATAGCCTGAGAACAACCTGAGGCCACGTTGGAGGACCGTCCGGGATCCTATGCGCCGAGACCGGGGATACTGCATCGGAGGACTGCTACACACTTGTTCCGGGGAACTAAGGTAAGGATACCATGTAGTGATGCCGCGAGACTCGTGACATTCTCGTTTTCGAGACAAGACTGCCCATCGGCGAGAAGAGACTCATGAGACTTGTCGATATTCATATGGTCACAATATATTTAGCGTTTACTGTTCGTATTGTTAGATTTTGCTGTAAAATACTTTAAAGATCACTTTTGGAGCACAGAATGACAATGTCTTTTTGAGTTTACAGTCACCTTTCTCGCAATACGCATTGCCGGAAAGGTTGTCCTACACTTGATGGAACTAAAGCATTAGGCTTTCAATCTGAGTCAGACATGTGCAGAAAAATGCAATGAATGTTTGAAACATTTTTTTACATTTGCTATAGGGAATTTGGAGGCGTATTTTTTGCCTGTAATATTGACCTTTTTTCTAATATTTGGAACCAGGTTAAGCTTAGCAGCCTGACGTAATTACGTTTTGTACAGTAAATGGCGTCCATAATTTTATAAAGAATTTCTTGCATATTTATCCGATAATGGGTCGAGAATACTTCTGTCACTCCATACTAACCTGTGATAGGGCTTTTCTCCAGCTCTATGATTACATGCAAACATTTTTTAGTTTCATTGTTTCATAGATACTCCACTCCATTTTATCTTGTTCACATGGACAATTTTTGTGGAATGTATTCTATGCATAGAAATGTGAAAATGAAGGGAGCAAAAATACCTTTCTGGGATTGAAATTTAGGAAATACTGATCTAACTTTAAAGCTGCATACTCTACAAATCCATTTAGAATGAGCTCTTCGCGATTAAGCCCTTGAAAAACATTCACTTTCCGTAGTAACCCAATCCCTACAAATACTATGGGATTCATTGAAGGGCTAGCAGACTTACTTAATTCTTATGAAACTCCCAAATCCGAAGGTTGGATTTATTTTGAGGGCCTAGCGAACTAGCCGCGGTATTATCTTTGCGGCGTCACCCACAAGAGGCACAGCAATGCGTAAATTCCGACGAGGGAAATCATCCGCTTGTTAGAATAGCTGGGAAAACTTCGACAGAGTTTGCTATGAGGAAAGGTGTCAAACAAGAAGACATCCTTAGTTCTCTACTATTCATCATTCTGATGGACCAGATAGATAAACAATGCAAAAGATGAACACAGGTTAATATAGGAAATCATAGGTTAAGGTCTGTATATGTTCAGTCACTGGTTTATGCAATGACATTGTATTGATTGATAAGAATGATAGAGAATTGCAAACAGCAGTGGAAGACTGGGCAAATGCAATTAGAGACAATGAGATGAGAATGAATGTGGGGACAAGCAAGGTTATGGCAGTGTCAAAAAATTAGGGGCAGGAAAGGCTAAACATATCGTGGGAAGAGAACGAACTAGAACAGGTTGACAAGTTCGAATACCTGGGGACACAAATTACTAGTGGTGGAAGGCCAGAGTCAGAAGTGAGACACAGAATCCATAAAGCAAAGCAGGTGTATTATCAGCTCAGCAGATATATTATGAGCAAGAGGGAAATATCGGAGAAAACAAAGATGAGGGGGTACAAAACAATTTTCCAGCCAGTATTGTTGTACGGAACAGAGAGCCTAACCCTACTAGGCAAGCTCAGGAGTAGATTCCAAAGCTGTGAGATGAGATACCTAAGACGAGCAGCAGGACGCACTAGAAGAGATCGAGTGAGAAATGTTACAATCAAAGCCCAATTCCAGCAATTCCAGTAGAGTCGATGGAAAGAAAAATTTATGATGGTGTGGACATGTGGTTAGGATGAATGAGGAAAGGAAGCCAAGAGAGGTGATGGGGGCAAGACCAGAGGGAAGGCGAGGAAGAGGACGACCAAGGATGGAATGGGAAGAACATGTGGAGAGATTGGCAGCCAGGTGCGGAAAGAGCCTGAATGAGGTGAAGCGTCTCGCTCAAAACAGGAAAGAATTTGGAAAGTGGCTGAAGGGACGCCTAACAGCAGCAGAAGGGGATTCAAGAAAGAAGAAGAAGAAATCATCCGCTTTGAGCGGCTCTCGTACCCGACCCTCGATATCGCGGCTGAATTTGTCATTAGAGACTTCCTTTCTCATTATTCGAGATGACATAACTGGATATTCACTTGTTTGTTTTTATTTTACGCCCGCCATGAAATTGGAAGCTCAAATCTTTTATCACCAAACCGCGATCTAGTCCGTGACGCAGCGCTTCTGGAACAAAATACTGATTCTTGTATGCACCACGCACGATTGAATGAAAGTGATACCAGCAAAAATGATGCAAAACAGAGCGAAACAAAAGAACCGCTACATTTGGTATTAGCTTCTATGAATGATATGCTAAATACTACCATAGAGTAAGTATACTTACTTTATGATACTACTGACAGTATACTACTGATTTTTTAAATATTTTATTTTTGAAAATTATTATGTGCCACAAAACGTTACATTCCTAATTTTCAAATGCTAAAATTAAGACTTCACGATGCTACGCGGTTTAACGTTTGAGGCTTCACTTTGTGGAGCAACGATATTGGAAATAAAACGTCTCTTTCTACATTCCACTCACACACTTTATTGACGGGCCACGCACACTTTATTTCGACCATGATTTCGACAAATAATTGTCATTATCAAGGTTGATGACCTTGTGTGGCCCGTCAATAAAGTTTGTGTGTGGAATGTACAAAGCGACGTTTTATTTCCAATTCACAATGCTAAATCATTAATTTATCAATGTTAAAAAACACCATCTCTATTGCCAGTAATATAAGGATTGATCCTATCGACTATATTTATTGGCTGAAGTAATCGCCCGTGGTAAATTATCCAGTTGAGTAGTCATTGCAACTGCACATGTGCTAAAATTAGACCAGATAGTGTGGAGGTCGCGTTTCACATTTTTGCAGCTCTAGTTAAGTAGCTTTTCCGTAACGGTCACCGTACGTGTACCTATGTGATGATCATTCTCTCCTTCGATAAGTCATGAGGTATGAATGGGGTCAGCGTCAAAACGTAAGTATGCACCTGTCATGTCTATACAAAAATTGAGCTACTAGGTAACTGCTTATAGTTGCGAGTAGCAAGTGGAATATATGAATTCTGAGTTTAATCAAGGTGGCTTCGTTTGTCCATGAAAACGCTTATTTATCATGAATGATCCTTTCTTGCTCTAAGCTGATCGTATGTGAAAGTTGGACATTTAGCTGTCGTTTAAAATCTCTGTGATGGAAAAAGACTCGGCGAGTTCAGCTTCTACTTATCTTAGTGAGTGATGCCGAATGATGAAAAGAACTGATGCAACTCTCTTAATTTGCCATGAATATTTGATGATTTTATTTGATGACAATCACATTTTTAGAAAATTTTCAATTGTCTGTGGAGAGATCTATGTCGAAATGCTTTATTGCATTGTATATTTATATTCGAAGAAAGCGCTTTATTATTAATTACAACTCAAAATATTCATGTGGTAGAGAAAATTCTATATTTTACTTGTTAATTTGAAATAGGAAAGGACCATTTTGTTTCTCAATTGCTGTTTTAACGAAGTTTGCAATGAAGACACCTTCCATTTACCGTTACCGTTAGTTTTCTCTAAATAGAACTGCTTTCCGACAAGTACGCTTTGTTTTTGCATTATACGGTCGCATCATTCTATTTAGAATGGTTGGTGTTTAACTGTTTAACAAGAGTGGCACGGCTGTTAATCAAAGCAGCATTTTGCAAGATAGCCACTTACGTGGTGAAATACATTTTCACATTTGTACTCAATACTCCAGATTTGGTTTTATTGGCGCTAGGATATTGGAATAGAAAATGTTGATGAGATAATCCCTCTCATGTCAGCATGTGAGATGGATAACGGTTGTTACGGCGGTAATTGACAAGGGACACTGTCCTGGACTTGCTTGGTGGGAGCGGGAATAGGAAGAAGGTCGAAGAATAGTAAGTTATTGCTTTGGGTTATGGAGTGATTTTCCACTGATGGGGTTTGTCAAAATTGATAAGTGAGCAGTGAATGCCGTGAAATGCTAGAGTGAGGGTTGTACTTGGTGTGCGTGCACTCACCACTTGTGTGGCACGGGAGAGTCTTATTTGACGAAGTAACGAGGACACGACAAGAGACTCCGACTTCAGAACGCACGAAAATAAGTTCCATTGAGTAAATTAGCGGTTAGGGTTACTTCCGTTTTTTTTTCTTTGGAGTGCAATATAAATTTTCAGCTGTGCAAAATTTAAACGCTTAAGAACTAGAGCAAAGGACCGTAACAGATTGTGAATTCCTTTAGCAAATTGCAGTGGGCAGCGGTTTAGAGATATCAAAAAAAGCATAGGAACAGCGTGCGAATGAAGTGGATGAACAAAATCATTTGTTAACACATTTTCTTCGAAATTCTAGCTACATGTCCTGCAGTTGTTGAGCGAGTAATTCTCGTCCTTAGGCGAAAAAATCGCTTGATCTCGTTAACCACGCTCTGCATGTCCCTCAGACTCGTGTAATCGTCCCACGAACTTGCACCCCCACTGTACCCGCAACCCCCTCCACTATCTTCCTCAACCAGTAACCGCCAAAGGTGCCGCTTCTCTTTCTCCGACCTTCTCCCCACCTTCCCACCCCCCCGCTCCGTACAGACCCTCTTCAACGGCCGCCTGCACCGCCACCAGCATCTTTTAATGACGCTCTTACAACTTCCCTACCTCTTCCTACATTGGTGAATGAACTAACCACCCTTCCGTCCGTTTGAAAGACTCACTCCAGCAAATCCCTCCATCCTATCCCTAACACACACAAGGCCTTCCGCCGTGAAACTTTTGGCAAGTGGCTCTTTGCAATAGTACAAGCCCTCCCCGAATCTGTAACCCGCATCTGGCCCTCTGAGGGCCTCTGAGGATCCCCTCCCCATTCCATACGGTGGACAGCCACCCCTCTCCTCCACCACTCCTTCCCTACCGTCCCGCCCATGATAACAGCGCAGTTGAAATATACTGATTTGGCTAAGAAACAAATGAAAAGTCAACAATTTTTTCACGATAGAGTTATTTTAACAAAAGCCACCATCGTGGATTCTTTGGTCACGTGATTTCCCTCTTAAAATGAACGTGTTTACTGATTGGCTGCATTCCTGTCAACTTCGCCATTATCTTGGAGGATGTCTAGTTGTATTGAACCGACAAATTCGGCTTGACCGTCAAAGCGACTGCAATTTTTTCAGTTTCCCTTCATTTTTATTTTCATGTTTCTGTGCTGAAAACACAATTACTTATACGCGTGCATGGACAAATGAATGAAAGCGATCAGATGGCGATGGGAAGGGGGTAAGGAAAGGCTTGGGGTGAATAAAGGGAAGGGGAATTTGGAAGAGAAGACGAAGAAGAAGAAAAAGGAATTTTTTGCTCTAGGACATATGTCCTATAAGAACAAAACAATTTACAGTGAAAAATAGAATCATTAAATCAAACACACTTATTCGTTGTGTGCGATAGACCAATGCTACAAAAGAGTTCCATCATATAAAGTTCGAAAAAGAAAAACGCACTAAACACAATATTCCAAAAAAAAAGATTTAAGTTCCATCGTTGTAACAATAAATAACATTACAGCCCATCAGTTACATTGCGATAAATTACATAAAGCGGTAGGAATTTTCAGAATGAGTTACTGGAGCAGCTTGAAATTACATAAAAATAATAACAAACAATCAAAGAAATATAAGAAATATAAATTTTTGTTCACATTACCAATGATTTACAATGAGGTGGTAAGCAATAAACTTAAAATCTTTGTCTTAAAAGATTTCAACGTGGGAATATTTTTTAATTCATCGGTTAGATTATGCTAGAGATTGGATCGTACAACCTGGAATGATTTCTGAAAAGAAGTTGTACGATGAGCGGGACAGTAGATGAAGTTTACATCTGTTCTCGTAGAAACATCAATGGTTTTTTTGCTTAGTTTAGGATAGAATATGTAATTATTCAAGCTTTTTATTTTAAGAAATAATACCTAAAGGAAAGCAGCTAGGAAATATTTCCGTCGTTTTTAGTAGAAAGCCATCCGATTTCCTTGAGGTATGGCGATATGTAAAAGACGTAGTGGTCGTCAAATGTTTCGCCTGTCTATCTACTGGGGGAAGTGATTCAGGAGGATCAAACAGAGTTGCGATGTTGGGGAGGGGACGGAAAGTAAATTACAAGTCGTTGTTTGGTGGGGAGGGCCAATCCAGCGCGTAGTGAAGGTTATCGAGTCCGGGAAAAAAGCCTTGGGAAACCATGATGGACATTTCACCGTTCCGTAGCTGCGTGTTTAACGCATCGGCGGGGAGGGCGTTAGGAACGGTTTATCGTCTTCAAATAGTTCTCCAGATGACTTGAATATTATCAGGTGTAAACAATTATGCACTGGCTTTCGAACTGAAGCATGACGGCGATGCATAATTTTTTTTAGCAGGTAAAATCAAATTACTCAGTTTGGTCTGCTCCAACGCCCGTGATCCGAGTGCGATTACTTCCTTTGATATTTTATTTCCCGGGCTTGGCCACTGGCTAGCCTCCATAGAGTTCTAAGAGTGTCCTGTTAGACGATGATTTGCTTTCGGAGTGCGGAGAGGGTGAAGCAAGTAACGCTGTGATGCCTCAACGAACGAGCGGCTGAGTTGCTTGAATGTCGTTCTTGTCTCATTTAAATATAACTGCGCGTATTCTTGGCCTCGTAAAGGCGTGAGAGCTATTGCAGTTAATTTGCCCTTTCTTGAGTTGCCTGCCAGCCGTACTTGCGGGCAAATGAAGAACATAACCATGCTCGCGTGGGTTGTTTATCTCGGTGCACGGCCGTATTACGAACTCTGGATATCATTCGCGCCTGCGTGAAATGTCTGTGGATAGCAGTTGCATTATGGGGAAATATGGGTGCGCGTGAAATCTTGAGGCTAAAAAAATCTAAAGAGTGTGTACGATCGCGCGTCCTATATTGGCCAAATAAACATGTTGTGCACCTTGACTTCTTCAAGGAACCTGCCAAAGACTTTGTGCTGGCCAGAGCGTTGGGAAGACGGCTGGCGTCGCAATCTATATGTATTGCTCCGACTTTTCGTTTCCGATTCTCATAGCACACATTTACAATGTATCTAATAACAGCTTTGTCATTTTTTCCTTTTTTGGTAAAGGAATATGAGCTACTTTTATTACTTTGATGCTCCAATGGAAGTATAATAAAACTAGTTTGAAGCATTATTTACACAATTGTTAATATTTAGGGGGAAAGTAATTAATGGGTCATTTTCAAAGAAAAATAAATAACATTGTGTAAGATTACTGTGGTTATTTATTCCGTTTTGGTGATATCGTTTCATAAAAATATTTCAGTGGAAGATATTTTCTGAAGACAAATTTCACTGACAAAATATTTTCAATGAATTTGTTTCGGTTAATCGGCACACTTCGACGTTTGTCCCTTACATCCCTCTAGTAGGCCCTAAGTATGGAGTCAGCATCCCCATCTTTGAGACATTAATATTGCATTACTCTAGTTACTAATCGTTGATATTTATGATATTAAACAATCATCAAAAGGATAGCAATATTATGTAATAGTACTGCCATCTTAAAATCGATTGGCTTTTTCTCAAGTACAAGCTGGTTGAGAAATTCTCAAACTTTCTTGCTAATTCACCGTCACGCACCACTGGGTCTAAAGTAAAAATATCTACCTTATATTTCAGCCTGTTCATCGTTGATATAAATCAAACTCTAGACATAATATATAGCTAATCCATTAGTATTATTGTTCCATAATTCCAATGGCCACTTACAAAACCTGGTGGCTACTATAACAGAACTGGATTACCAAATGCGGAAATGCATCAGAATATGCTTACAAAGATAGAATTTCTTCTTTTTGGATGAGTATTTTATAGCAGTCACCTCAAAAGATTTTGGAAAACAGCAACGCATTTACTTTTCTTATCACTGATGATCCAGTTTCCCCGCTGGAACATTATTTTCACATGCTACAGTTTCCACTGCCAAAGTTAGAATTCATGTCTCATTCCTCGGACCATTATTTTGGTATTCATTAAATGTATCTTCAATTTGTATTTCGTAACAGATCTTTTCATATAATTTAGCATTCTCGCCATATATTCCTTCTTCTCCGCCATAATTTCAATGTCATTGGCTAGGAGTAGCTTTCTCATTCCCCCCCCCCATTGATTGCGTGTTAGTTTTTTATCTTTTTTCATTGCAGGCATTGGAGGTCATGTGTAAACAATTCGTGTTAACTGTGAGTCCTCACTCTTGCATGCTCATGCAAGGGACTTTCATCCTGGCGGCTCTCCGTTCCTAAATCCCTCACTTCAGGACCCAATCTTCATCCTTGTATAGAACTTCCTTTTTCTCCTCCATTCATATTGTTTTCATGCTTAGGCTCTTAAATGATTCTTCTTAAATATATCCATCTCATTAAATATTTCTTCATTTTCCAGTAGAACTTCCATATCATCACTCTGAATTACATTACTTTCATTGAGCCTTATTTTAAGTAACTTCTTCGAGAACTATAGGCACCATTTTTCCCGGGGATAGATATTGTTCAACCTCTTTATAATTTTTCCATCCATTCTCCCCCAGCCTTTCTTGCTTTACGGCAAAGTGTATTTTGTTACCAGTTTCTATAGCTACTGCTTTTCTTCATAATTCAACGATTAGAATTTTCTTCTTTCTTCTATTAGGTGTGTCACCTTCTGTAAAATTCACGAATTCTGTTTCTCTCGTTTTATTAGTCCTACTTTCTCTCATGCTCCTTAAAAGTTCATTTATATATTCTATCATCATTCTTCGATTGATATCTCAAAAGTATTTCCTATTTGGCGTTGCCAATGGTAGGTACTGTACCGGCAAATCTAGCTATCCCTTCGATTAATCCCAGTTCCTGCGCATAAATAAAGTAGTTTCTCTCTACTGTCGTTTCTCTTTCCCAGATTATACTTATCTACTGTCTTAATGCTTGGTCCTTCTCGTACCACCGCATTCCAGTTTTTAAAACCATAATGTTTTCTTTAAATCCTAACACCCGAAAATTTTCTTTACGGGCAAACCCAAATGAAGTGGAGACACTGTTATGCTTCATCAAGTTGAACTCAAACACCTTTCATAATTTTATAATATACTAACACTGAGCATTTATAGATGCATGCTCAATAATTGATGGATGAATTCATGCAACAGATTAGTAGCATTACTGAAAGCTTACCGAGCCCATTTATACTCTAGTACAGAAAGAACATGGGAGGGTAGAATGATATCAACTGACGATGCTCACATGTCACGTGTTAAAATTACCCCCGACGCCGCATGCCATGATGACCCGACAAAGAAAATGCATATCCTTGATTTCCCCGAAGTATATGTGCATAAATAATGAAATGACGTAGGTGTCATGCCATTGTTTGTACCATGGTGCACACAGGGAAGGTGCGCAAGCGTCACAATCTTGTCACGTGCACTGACAGATAATGCACTCCATTTGTGAATCAGACACAATATTAAGGCTATAGCGTTGGCTACGAGCAGGCGCATGGCGGATTGGCGTAATTTTACGATACGACTAGAAACTAACAATAATTACCCAATACCATTCATCAGCACAGATAATCTGCTTTTTAGGCCAGTGAAAGATTTATCACTTTGCAATTTCAACGCATTTTTATTATCACCGACCATGGTTACGACAGAGATGTAACTATCCAAGTGCAAATAAATTACAGTGCCCTTATAGCCTGAAACTTTATCTTATTTACTGATTTCTAGCGCTGAAATAAACAAAATGAAGAGTTTCGAGTTGGTGCACATGTACTGGTATCAAAAGCGAAGTCAGTTGAAAAGAGCACCAACTAACTAGTACAAAATATGCAATACTATACGGCATCTGAAAGGCAATGCTCTTTTCAGTCGTGTATTGCGTACAGTATCCTTGAATGTACAATATATTAACGCAGCTAAAAGCAATTGCAATCCTGTGGTGAGCTAATTGCAAATTTAAAGCTGTAGCTCAACCTGCAAGCGAGAAATACCAACCGTAACCAAACACCAACAAATACCGAGTGTATACACAACAGTGATTGAAAACAAATAAAACTCTCATGTACATATTCATCTGAATTTTATTCATGGTTTCAGTAATTTCCATAAAACTGGTAATAAATTAAAATTGAATGTACCTTCTAGTGCATCTAGCAGCTCATATTTTTATTCATAATTGAGAGTTCGCAAGGTAAATTCTCCAGCTTATGTCCTCTCCATATCGTTTGCATATTTTCTCACTTTTAAATCAAAGTAACCATGGAATTGGTAAACACTGTCTCATCGTCATTAAAAGTGTAAGAAAGTATATATTTTTGAATATCACTATTATTTTCAAGATAAAAAATGTACATAAGGGTGGAATGTTTTTTGATGAGTATTGTATGCGTTGTGCTCATTACCAAGGTGGAAAACAATTTTTGAATAAAGGTTTCAAATACACTTTTCCTTGGTATTACCGATGCTAGTATCATTAATATAGTATAATCCTTGGATATTTGGAATACTTTCATTAGCAAATTTATTTTAATTTTTCAATTAGCTCTCTCTGTTATTCTCAATGGCTGGTAAGGAATCGACTGAAGGAGTGGTGATTTGCTCTTAAATTGGGATTTTAGGTCTTAAGCAAGCATGAAACAGAAAAATGCAGGGTTACGAATTTTCCCGATGTTACTAAAATATCAAATAATTTTCCATGCCAACTGATCTACCCATTGCATTAATCTTAGTAAAAAATTATGGACGAAGGAGACATGCATATTGCGTTTAAACCAAGGTTTTCTTTCCGTCCTTATGGACCGTGAGCCATTTAAGTTTGTACGAGTTATGCGATATATTATTACACATCGGAAAAAAGGATTATTTATTCTGGGTGACAGATCAAAGAAGAGAGTAAATGGTGTTACGTCCTATGTAATTTATTACAGGGAAAAGTCTTTCTATATCTAACTGGTCGATGGACAGAGTGGCGCTTAATAAAGCTATGGACAATTTGCGTGTTTGTTTTTGTCATCCAATTCAAAATTTATTAATGCTAGTTTTTATAAAAATAATGTGGAAATACATGGAAAAAGTTTGCGAAATGTTTTATTTCTGCATTGCTAAGATTTGGTATAATTTGAAAATTAACTATCACGGAAATTACCTGTATTAGTCAGGTTATAGTTTGATGTCGAGCTGAATTCATGTAGGGAGTGTAAATTCATATCCTTGTCAAAAGTCATTTAATTCACCCACGTTCTCTCGAATGGAAAGAACTGTTGCTGATGATATTGCAAAAATTGCTTCTCTGCGTGCACAAATTAATTTTTAAGTCGCAAGCACATTTATCAATTCTATAAATCCAGCGTGCTACACCATGGAATAAGATTGTGTTCTGAGGCAACCGATGTCCCCATGGAACTAAAATGTTTTGCTGATATTTTATACACATTAGGAAATCAAATTTATTTTCCTCCCGAACTTCGTGCGATATTCATTCCTTCCGAGAGATTTTGTTTGAGGCATAGCGTCACCTCGTGTGGTACTACACCTGAACCATGAGAGAGTTTATCTGGTGTATTTCATGCATTAGTTTTTCATGGCATGACCATATTTGAGATCTCAACTTTGTCGAATAAATAAAAAAAATAAGCGTGAAAACTATTGCATAGACTATTGTCGCTCCAATTGAAGTGCACAATTGAAATGTGTGACACTTTAGGAAATCTGAAACACTAAAAAAATACTAATCATGATAAGCATTATAATAATCAACTCCCAAGTCTATAATACATGTATGAATTGAGGCATGCAGTTTCTGCTCGAGGCTTTCGCAGCGCTGTAGTGCAGGTGCATTTGCATGTTTTCCGGGTTTTGCTGCGTCTGGTTATCTTCATGGTGATAAAGTTTCGTGACCATTGCAGGCTACATCTTCAGAACAGGTCCGAAAGCCGACAGATGATTTGAATTGAAAAAAAAGTTTTATTTTGTATTTGGTGTACAGGAAAGGAATAATAAAAATGACAATAAACAATAACAACGAAAGAAAACAACAGCAGAAAATGCAGTCCCTGCTAAAGGCAAAAGCCTTTTCAGCGTGGGTTCATGGTCACTGGAATAGGTGTTTGGTGTACTACCTATCTGCGGGAGAAGCTGAGGATCGGTATTTCCCCTTACGGACGGCGGGAAACCCGCGAAAACCACCTTAAGGCCACCACAACAAAATAAACAAATAAATTCTGAAAATAGGCTATGCGAAACAAACAAACATCATATAAAGATATAAATGTAAAAACCTAATTTTGGTGTGTTTCTATTTTGGCGGACATTTGTTATCAGTCTTTTCGAGGTTTTGTGTTGGAGATGAGGAGGTGCATGTCGTACAGCTCCAATTGGAGCACAGGTCAATGGCGGTCCTCGTATGGCGTACTCGTTCGCGGAGGAGGGTGGCGCGAAGGAGAATTCTTCTGGCCGCTCTAGTCTGGACATGGCGCTAGACTTCCACGAACCGTGGAATCGTATCTTTGTCACGGCAGTGCTTGAGGAAGGCCAGGAACGAGATGAGTTTGAATTTCTTCTCGTGATGATCCTCGAGTTTCCTCGAGACTGCTGAATTTCTCTTCCCGTTGAGGCGTTTGAATTTCTGTTCGAGGCTTTCGCAGCGCTGTAATGTATTTGCATTTGCATGTCTTGAGGGTTTCACTGCGTCCGGTTATCTTGATGGTGATGATGTTTCGTGGCCATTGCAGGCCACATCTTCAGGCCATTTTTACACAATAGTTAATGATTTGGGAGCCATTACTAATGGACCATTTTCAAAGAAAAAATAATCGGTGTAATATTACTGTGGCTATTCACCCTATGTTTTCGTAGGCTTCACGTGGAATGCCGCCTCCACATTTCTCTATCCTCCTCGGTGCACCCGCAGGATTCGCGGAGGGCGGCGTCCTGCACCCGCCGCTCCCCCCATCTAGGCAGCCATCCCCTTCTCCTTAGCCTTGGGCGGGAGCCCCTCCTCGTTACTGCCCGCTGAGACCGCGGAATTGACGGCCAATAAATAATCCGCGAGCGTCGCATCCGTGACAGCGAGATGAGCCGCCGGGGCCCGCACGCGGCCTCCAAGTTCCGCATTTGACGTTTTCAGGCGCATCGCCTCGGCCAGCGGCTTGAATCCTCCCAGATGTCAATTAGTGGTCGGAGCGGATATGGAGTGGAATTGCGTCACGAAACGGAAAAGATATCGATGGGTATGGACATCAAGAGAGTGGCCACATGACGAGTGCTCATACTACGCCGGAAAAGGCGTTTTAAGAGCGCTGGAGTTTTCATCGCAATGGATGCACGTCACTAGATAAAAAATCTGTTATCACCATTTGGTGCTCAAAATATGGGTCAGTGGGGCAAAATTCTGCGTGTAAATTGATGCCAATCATATTAGGAAGAAAAAAATTGCAAACTTAGTTCAAAATAGGCTATTTTTAACGCTGCAGTACTCTTCAATGGTGAGTGATATGAAAACCAACGAGCGCATGAGGCACGCAATGGCCTTTCAACTTTGAATTCAGTCATTATTCGTGAATATATATTCCATCGTAGGTTTCCGCGGCGTTCAGATGAATTAGTCTGCATTTTCGGGTTCCCACCGCGTAGGTTGCTTTTCTTAGACAACAGTTTCGCCCGTGTGTTCCAACGGGCGTCTTCAGGTCGAAGACGCCCGCTTCGACCTGAAGACGCCCGTTGGAACACGGGCAAAACTTTTGTCCTAAAAAGCAACCTACGCGGTGGAAACCCGAAAATGCAGAGTAATTCATTCGTGGATATATGTTGCGTAGAAATTTTTCTGTCGTGGTAACTGCGGAGGATATCGTTTACCTTCCTCGGCGGGCTGCAGTCCGGGCAGCGCCGTCCTATCCCGCCAGGGCCCTGCAGTCCGCCCAAATTGCCTCCCCTCCACCACCTACACAGCAGCTTTCGCGAAATCCTTTTGTATTTTGGCGAATGTCCATGTGCATTTTCGAAAAGTATCCACTTGCTTTAACTTGCAACTCCTGGACCATTTTGCGCAATTCTGCACATTGCCATTTCTGTCGCCAATACCGCATTGTGCAGGGCATGTGTCACCGCGAACCAAACATGACGATTGCATTCATTTGATTCATCGGCATTAACCAAATGAGTACAATCGCATTTTCAGTTCATCCGGGCGAAAAAGATCGGAAATAGCATTGATGAGTATACTAATATGAGTCATGACTGATCGAGACCAGTTTGATTTGCTGGATTCATCAAGGATCAGAATTGTTCGAAAAATAATTTGTGAAGAATGGTCGACTCTCTGGAGAAACCAAAGGAGTAATTTGCGAAGAAGTTTCGAGAATATGGAGAATCTTACGACTCAAAATTGATCGAGGACACTTATGACACAAAGATGTCACGAAGGGCAAACATGTCAAATAAAAAAAACTGAAACACCTGTTACAAGTTTGAAATATTGCCTTTCTTCACAATTTACGATACGAGTAGGCACGATATTAAAAATATAATAAATTGCATCTCTGACCCCTAAATGTTAGCTTATTTTCAAGCAAAGTATTTCAAGGTAATAATTATTTCTTTTTCCACCATATTAATCAAAAAAAGACTAAGAAAATATTGGAAAGAAGCTTAAGTTTTCGGTTTATTCATATCATACATCGACGACAGCTGTAACAAATTCTCCATCACCGACTTTGCTGCCTTGAGAATACGTGAAGATACTCAATTGTAACCATTTGGTTCATTTTGAACGATTTGAAATACCAAGTCATTGCCATGAACCAAATCGAATGAATCGAATTCGAAATCGACACTATATTTTTTAACCGAAAAATTGGAAATTGATTAGCCTTCACACCAACAATGAGTCGACTTGTCGAAATGAGCAATGAGTCGACTTGTCGAAATGAATCGAAATTCCCACCTCTTCTCGATGAATGTGATTCTCGCAATTCAAGTGGCTGCAATTCATTTCCACGCCATTCGCATCCATATTCTGATTGAGGCGGAACGGCGTTAAGTAAGTGGAGAAAGGAGTAGATACAAAAAAAAATGCAGTAAAAACTACACTCGCTTACATCGATAGCATTTTTGTTTGAAGTTTTTAAGTGCGAGGCATCCAGAACGTTAATGCTATTTCATTTACTATATAAACTAATAACATTCGTTAAGTCTATACATTAAGTATCTACGCTGACAGGCTAGTAAAAATGTATTATATGTATTGTGCAATGTTGTGGATTACTTCCGCTTCCTGCAAACTAATATATGATCTTTATCTTGATGATCTACGATCTATTGAGCATTGTGTACGGTGCACCACGCGTTCCGGACTAACAGAAAACAAGACTTATGATCAGCAAGACAGATGAAAAAAGGTCTTTTCAAATCATAGTCAGTCACAGTTATAATACGTTATCCTCACATCAAGGACGTGGGCACCGTTTCTTTCCGAATAGTTTGCACAACTATTTACTCGCACACCGAACGAGGAAACGATTTTGTCACCGGTTATTCACCTTGAAGAAACGGTCAGTATAGAAATCCGAGGTACTGCTTCTCCTGTATATATGCAGAACGGCCCACTGTCAATTTCCCTAATCATAGTTGCATGTAATAATCATGAGCTACTTTTTATGCACGTAATGCTACAATAATCAAGAACTCCACTGGAGAAAAACGGAATATCTTTGTTGATAAGTCTCTACGGGTGCGTAGTAATAGGTGGGAGGAAAACTCATTTCATTGCAAGTATAAACCGAAATACCGAAAATATACCGAAGTAACCATTTAACCGAAATAAACCGAAAACTGTACGAAATTTAATCGTGTTCAATATTCGGAGGCATTTTACACAGATAGAAAGGTATAATTATGTACTGAAACTTAAATGTTAATACTAAAAATAATCTATTTAACGTATTTTTGCTTAATTCATAAACATTTTTCCTGAACAGATTATAAAAGCTTAAATTGATCATTGCTTGGTATCGGTGATGCCGGGATTGAATGCAAGTGGTTGTTCCGATCAACACTCCCAAGTATTGCCCGCTGCACGCATGGGAACGGCGCAGCGGATATATATCTGGGAAGATGTAATATCCGGCCTTCATTGTGCTGACTATTGCTATCGTTCCCTATCTGAGTGATTGCATGAGTGTTAATGAGTTTTTCTGCCGTAGCGGATGACTCATTTTGCAAAACGCGCTGTTCTGCTTTAAATCACCCAACCCTTCAATGAAGAAGAGTGCTCATTTGCGCATTGCCACGCTAGTGACGCGTAGCATGTAGTTCGTCACGCACCTATGTCAGTGATACGGAATTATCAGTATAGCATTTTCATGTGGTTTCATGCCACGTTTATGTTGGTGAAATCAAAACAAAACTAAAAAGCAAACTTATTAAAAAAAAATAAAATTGCAAAATTGTTCTGCAGAAATTGAAAGGATAGTTTGTTATGCATTTGTGCCAAAAGTTTGAAATCATGCCAACATTCATTTTGCGTTTCAAGGACTGTTCAACTCAAACAAAAAATTCGAAATAAAAATTAATTTTTTCAATGGAGGATCTTTATCCACCTGTTTTACTGCGGATATACTTCTTAAAATCCATCATTTAATTTTTCGATGCACGCATATCTGTAAGGCTAGAGTAATGTTTCATTACCTGAGAATCGCGTGCACCTCCTAATAATAAAGCCTTATGGGAGGGTGAATTGTACACGTTTTCAGACCGTTGGGGTTGTCATTGTCACGTTTGCATGCCATTGAGAAAACACTGCTTTCACCATTCGATGCTAAAAAGATGGAGCAACAGGGCAGCTGTCTTTTAAATGATTCACGGATTAAGGCGTTAAAGAACCAGGTGGACAATGGCAAGAGAAGTGAGGTGTGTAGACTGAAATGTGATACATGTGGGGCGATATATATTGGTCAAACAGGTCGTAAATTTAAAACAAATAGTCAAATAACATTCCAACGACGTGGGAACAGCGAACCCGTCATCGCCTCTATCTAGACATTTGACGGAGTGTTTGAACACCAATGAGTGGTACCCGGACTATCTCCACTTCTCCACTTGATACAAATCATATTGGAAAGAAATAATGGTAAACTTCGCCAAAATACACCATTTTCAACGGAGCATTATGTACTCGATAATTGGAAGTGATGCTAAAACCAACTAACGTATGCATCTTGCAATTATCATTTACTTTTGATTTCTGTCATTTTTCGTTAAAGTATGTTTCATAGAATTTTGTAATCGCCATAACCGAGAGGAGGGTGTCATTCCCCTCTCTCTGTTGTCAGACGTTTTTTCCAGTCAAGACCACGAATTCTGCAAGATTGAAAGGCGAATTTATGAAATTGCGATTTCCACTAGCTATAATATTGTCGAGCTGATGTTGCTTTTCAGCCTAGTGATGTTGCTTTGCGGTAAAACAATGATCTATAACATCAAAATAGCTCGTGGGAATTGCAGTGCTATAAATTGATCTTTTATTCTAATGATGAAAGATTTCCATAAAGTTACGCCGTGGACTGCCAACCCCTCACTCCGCACGCATTGCCTCCTCACTACCCCCAATTAATTTCATATCCATAATTTTTGAAATCCTGGAGAATTTTGGTGAATTTCCATTTGAATTTTTGAAAAGCATTCACTTCCGTTAAGAAGCTCAGTCATTTAGCTAAGGGAGGGGGGCGCAGGGCATTCTGTACTGCCCGCGTTTAGGTATCACACATTTTTGTGACTCGAGTACATTTCGCCTTTAAGTAGTCGACGCAACAGTAGTAGTAGTAGTCTTTCGCCTTTTAAGAAAGAGTTGGAAAAAACCTGGACTTATGACGCAGCTTAACAGAATTCAAAGCTGTTTTACCTAGGAATATTTTGGAATCCATATGACACCATTTCTAACCTATGAATGAAAACGTCATCGGATGGAGCCTCACCTACGGAATAATGGGATTCAAAAGCATGTGCCTTGAGATTTCTACGCACTAACGTTCTGAGATGGAAATCAATCGATGTGGTTCATTTTTATCTGTAGAATCGAAGTAGAAAATATTTAATTACCCTGCACTTAATTTTACTTTACGTAATTTATCTTAGTTATTTATATTAAATATAACAGTGTAGTTTAATTAATTTATAATAGGGGTAAACCTTTCTCATGTCTTGAGCAAACAAATGAGAATGTGTTGAGTGGTAATTTAAAATATTTTCATGAGAAATTTTTTTTTTAATTTCCATAATAATGTCCTTCAAATATTGGTGGAAAATTTATATAGTTTTTGGGGCGTCTACGCTGTTATTGACACTGCTAAATCTCAGTCCGGGATGCTTAAATGAGTGACGAGACTTCATTATTGAAGCAGCTGATGAAGAGTTCATATTCCTGTGATTAACTCAGCAAAGGAAGCGTAAATTCTCAGTGACATTTAAGACATAATGGATCATGGCAAGCATTTCCTGCTGGTTATCTGCCTATGCCGCATTTACACTCTAACAAGGGCGAAAAGTTACTCATTTCCTGTTACTCGACAAGGTTATGTGCTCCACTTTTTTTTCTCACAATGCGTCTCTGATAAGTCACCACTCGAGCACCGTCAATCCTCCTCGGTTGGGAAACTCGCGCACTTCCGTCTCTGGGCCGCTCAATATCGGTTATCTCTCCCGGATTACTTTATTCCGGGTGTGGCCAAATGGGACGGCTCTGGGTGACAGCGATGATCAGCGTATTCACAACCTCCGATTTACTCGCGTTCAGAGTTGAAGAATTGGGCTCAACGAAAACGTAGCGGGCTGTAATCACGCGATCTATCGTTATTTACCCTGAAGTAGCAAGTATAGAACCAAGGCCTCTCCAACTGCATCATCGTACGTTCCATATCGTCCGTTTTTGGGTCACCATTTGGTCGAAACCTTACCTTTATGGAAGAAAACGTGCAGTATTTGCAAATGACTGTCACTTCAGTTTATAAACTAAAATATTTCAGAATGCGATAATTTCAGTTGAGGGTGTATGTATTTGAATATGCGAACAACGAAAATAATTTGATGGGAAGATTTGCACATATAAAATGACACAAACGTGATAGTGAGCTACTCTACAGCTGAAAAAAGAGAAAACTTTACCTCCTACTTTAACGGGAATGGCCATTTTTCTTTCACTTGAGTAATATTCAATAATTTTACTCTCGAGCCAAAGGTGGACAACAGAGTTACCATGGTATATTCAAATACACGGGTAGTAGTTGACTGTTGTTTGCAGCGTTAAAGAGAGAGAGAGCAACTATTGGGCTCAAAACAGAATAGGCACGTGACTCGATTCACATTTTATGCTATTAGTCACACTGCTAACTTTTGCAGAGCAAGATATCGTAAAAATTTGTTTTACAAAATGAAAATTTTAATTCTTGAGTGCAAAAGGGAAAGATAAAAGAAAGCTTGTCTGAGCCGTCATGCCTTCTCTATGTAATCGTAGGCAAAAAGAGAATCATACTCCACTGAATATGGAATAAATCTTTATAACAGCATAATTACTTCAGACCTTCCGACTCCGTCATCTGAAGGGCACACCCTTGCTGTGGTTGCGTCGAAGGGGACGTCGAGGTGAACACAATTTTAGACGAATAATTATTAATGTGATGTCATCCGACACATTGTCCACCTGATATATGATGAAAGTACTTTTTCCAATTTGCTGAAGGGACAGTTTCAAAGTGAGGAATTTCTACATTTTTCTTTTCTAAGTTGAAACCTTTAACTCAAAACAATTTTTCGTTTGGGCCAAACCACTTCAATATGATTTAGCTCATTGCGATATGGCGGTTGGATAAATACATTGCTAGTTTTTCAAGTTACCCAATTTTTTATTAAAATTTTCCTCCAGTTCGTAACAGGAAATGGCTCTAATTTTCTGGGTTGCTATGATGCAATATAAAAGACTGTGATGGATCCTTTGATAAATTCGAAAGAAGACTGTTTCAAACCAGTTATACTTATATCCTTCGTCAAATTCATCATGCTCGTCCATTGCGTTCTTTTTTACTCCCTTTATAATACCTCACACTGTCTGTCTGCTTGTCTGTGTACGTACTAACCCATTTCCCCCCCTCATCCAATCGATCTGAAATTTGGTCCATTGACTCCTTGTGACCAACAATTAATTTTAACAAACTCACACACACACACATAAATACACCCTGACATTAAATTGTATTTGTATGAAAATGAAAGAGCATTTAACGCCCGTTATCTGCCTATATCATTGCAAGCAACCAGTAGCCCAGGCTTAAGGTAGTGGACTGTCGAGTGGAAGGTGTGGTGTTCGATTCCCTGCCGGGGAAATTATTTTTCTTCTTTTTTTTCATAGCCGTTTTCAGTTACGTCTTTTGAAATTTTGTTTTCATAATCACATTACCCTCTAAACGTTTTTTGCAATATTTTACTCGCTAATTATTCATTAATGACGGCGATCAAAGCTAGCACTTAGCCCTTGGACGTTGTGGGAGATGGACCGTGCTGAGCTGTGATTATCGCTATTCAATGTTCAAGAATGAATGTAAATGTCATATCGAATTACTAATGTTCCTAATGGTTGTCGAATGTCTGAATAATTTGACATATCAGTGAAGATAAAATGATTTCCTTTCACAAATTAAATTTATTAGCAATGTGATGATACAATATTTGATGGCAAAGATACCATAAAACAATGAAAAAAATAATAAAATGCACCGAGAATATGAGACTTTAAAACGTGACGTAATGCATATATGAAAATAAAGGGAGTATAATACAAACTTTGTTTTTATGAGGTTATTTTTATTCTAAGTAAAAATCGCGATAATCCTTCAGCAAAAGCATATGCCGCTCTTGCGTTATAACAAATCTTTATCCATTAGAAGCGTCAGTAATAGCTCTCGGGCCAACAGTTAAGACTTCGAATTTACATGCATTATTTTCCTTCCCCATGGTTCGAATACCATTATCATCATACATTACACAGTAGCTCCCTGGAATACAATGATGATCCCAATTAGATTCAGGAATGCAGTAGAATCGTCGTCATGCTAATAACATTTTTATATATTTCGCTGAGTTGGAGGAGTGTTCTCAAACATTCAACGAGCTTTCCCTGTAACTTACAATTTAACGACATCATTGTGTATCTCTCGCTGTTATGCGAAATTTAATTATTTTTACCAGTTTTCCTAGGTTACGATTAATTTTGTGGTAGATAACACGATAATTACGTAGAAGAGGAGATAGCGGAAGCCACTTATTCCAGTTAATTAAATGAAATTGTTAACGATTTTAAGTTAATATATAGGCGATATTTAACTACATGGGGCACTCATGGCACTTCAAACAGCCCGGAGAGGAAAACTTATCACGCCTCAAAGGGCGGGTAAAAAAGCTTTTTGTGGAAGACAATACTTCTTCACCTTTCAGCGGGTGTGTGGAAACTGAAGCCAAAAGAGTTCTTCTCTGTGAGATGCGAAATTTCGGACACTATTTTTTTAGGCGAAGTTGCTTCTTACAATGAATGAAAATATGTAAACTCATTCTATGGTTTATAAAATTCATCCTCTATCACTTCGAAATTCTACCCCTATCCTTATGAGGTTATCCATCGTTCAAGGGCCATCATAAAAAAGACCTTTTCCTAACAAAATTTGCAAAACCCGGGTTGCAAAATATAAATGCTGAAACTTAATTGGCTTAGCAATTAATTATTAAAGTTAAAATATTATTTATATTGCTTTGAGTGATTATGGTGATAAACCATAGATATTGTTGATCAGGTAACATCTGTTTCGAAATATTGCTAATAATCTACCATCATTATATGGGGTATTTATACACTTTCCTCAATTAAATATGATTTAAGTTTAGTATTTAAAAATCCAATACCTTATAGATGAGCTGCAGGACAGGAGTTATAGAAGAAGAATAATTTCTTCTTTCAATTTTCAAACCTTTGTCAGTGTTTGAATACAAGGAAGTGTAAACCAAAATTAGTTGAAAGTACCTAACCGCTACTTTTTGCGAGTGGCTGCAATGTAGCTGCTTCTTTTTGTTATTTGTAGCTAGCAGAGTAGTGGCTACTTTTTTGAGGAAGTAACCAAAAAGTAGCTTGCTACAATTTTTTGTGGCTTACTCAACCCTCATTAAACTTTATTATGATGAATTTAAATTGATTTTTTATACGTTATTCATTAAAAATATTCATTGAAAAAACCGGGTGTATAATTCAAAACTTCCCTAAATTTCATTTTTTTCGCTGACTGGGAAAATACTGAAAATAAAGAAAAGTTTTCGTTTATTTTCCGATGCCATTCATCACTAGTTTTGTCACCAACGAAGGAAAATGGAAAGTAGACTCAGTCCCTGCCAGTCATAAGGCAACCTCGGCCATAGCCTTCTCGAATGTAACTTCCTCTCAACATCCCTTTCGAAAACTCTTCCCTTGCTCCGATTCACGCTTTCCTTCCTTAGCAACTTATCGACTCCCGAAAGTCCTTCATTTCCTTCCTTGACACATCCTCCTCTGAATTGCTCACCTCTAATATCTCTTCCACCTAAATCACATTCCCCCACGTCAAAATCTTTGTTTGAGCCAAGCTGAATACCTCTATCCATATTTTAACCCACCAAAAACTTCTTTACTTTACTAGCATTATAATGCTTCTCGTCCCTATCTCACCAAACGATGCTTCCTCTACTCTCTTTCCATCCCATGCTATCGCATTTGTGACATGCCTGACTCCCTGGATCAGCTCCTCTCCAACCTACACTAATCACTCCTTTGCAGAGGATATGCATAGACACCCTTAGCAAAAAATCCTAAAGAAAAACTCGTACCACCAAAAACCACTGCTCAAAGCTAATGAAAATTATCTGTGTACTTGAACCAGCTGCTTTCCAGGCGTACACTTACTCAAATACATCCTCAAAGCCATTTACCCTTTCCAATCCGTTCGAATAACACAACCACAGCCAATATAGTGCCCATCCATCAGATTGAAAGTCCCTCAAAACATATCCCATGTCTTTAAAACCGAAAAAAAACTCAGACCAAATATTTCCCAAACTCTATCCAATCTTTGAAACAGCGCGAGATGAAAAACGTGCCCGATCCTTGCCATGCACACGCTCTCCAAAGGAGTCATTATCAGTTCCCCTCCTTCCGTTCCCATCCCCTCCTGCATCACCAGCAACAGAACCTATTTGCTACGACGCAAACAATGCCTTCCACATTGGACTCAGTAACACACCTCACAATGGAAGAATTCACAATCACTGTGCATCCTGCAACCATTCTTCCCAAAATGCTTCATTCTCTGGGTGTGCCGGATGAACACACTTGGGGGCCCGTAGGCAGTACATGCGACGGGGCCCACGTTAATAAACAAGTCGCAGGAGAATGCCTCTTGCTCACGGTAAAATTTTCGGTAAAACGTTTTATAAAATCGACTAATTTTATAAAAATGAGCTTGCTAACGATAAAACCGTTTTATAAAACCGAGTTTTATAAAACGTTTTACGGAATAGGACAGGTTCTATTTCCATAAAACCGTTTTATGTAACAACCAATGAAATGTTCCGCTCATCGCGTTGATAATAATCTCGTATCCATGGGAAGCCAAACAAGGAAAACGTAAACAAACATGGCTGGAAGTTCATGGAACGTTGAGGCAGTATCCTTCTTGTTATCCAATGTGTTAGAGCCTTATCACCGTTGAGTGTGATCAGAAAGTAAGTCAATAAACAATACATATAGTTTTTAACCTAACAGTCATTCAAAAGAGAGTGCATTTATCACTTCACGTGTTCGCAAAGCATCTCATAGACGGCAGGACATTGCGGTTTTATGAATAATTTTACCGTGAGAAAGCAAGTACGTTTTACGTACAATTCATAAAACTTTCGATAAGAATTTTTATAAAACTCTTTTATGGAACATTTTACCGTGAGCAACAGGCAGAAGAGAGGGAAAAAAATCTCGGGGCCTCTCAGGGGCCCACAAAGCCTCATAGGCGCAACTACCTAAATTTGTTGGTAGTCCAGCACTGCTCTCTGGCCCACGGTTCTTTCCACGGCTCCACATTCGGTAAGTGCTTCAGTACATTCTTGCATACCTCTCCCTTTCGCATCCATTGAGCTCCAAACATGCGTTCTGGTTGCGCTCTCTCCGCCCCATCTCAATAGATCACACATGTGTCTGCCTCCTCCTCCCTTCCGCCCCAATTTTAAACTCTCCGTCCCCCCTCGAGGCCATGGCACCTCCCTCCGCCCATTGCGCCGCCCTGTGCCGAGGAGGTCCTCGGCGAGGAATAATATGCACTTGTTATCACGGCTCTTTTCCAACCCCCTCTTAATCGCCATTGCATTTCTGTCCACACAGCTTTCATGGATTGCCTAACTATTAGAATGGCTTTTCTCGGGGAAAATGTTATACCACTGTCTGCCATCGCAAATTCCACAGTGAGATTAAGTAGAGAAAATACTACTCCTGACACACAAACGAGTAGTGCCAACGGACGAAAAACTATTCCCGACTAACGAACAAAAACTAAATGTTAAAAAAACCTCACAAATTATTTTACTACAAGATGAAAAAGAAAAGTACGTGAACAAGACTAAACTAACCAACACAAAGATTTAAAAAATACGCTTGATATATGAATGTTGAAAATGAAGACCTAACGCTAGGAAAATTAATAAAAAACTAAATTTATAATAAAAAATTACAAAAAATGCCTAAGACTACCGTAGAAGAATTGAAATAAGTACAACTGAAGTGAAATACGAAATGCAAAATTGCTAACTCTAAACCACGCTACAACCGAGAAACTTAATCTAAAGAATTAAGTAAAATGGAATGCTAATGCTGCTATAACTATATATATATATATATATATATATAATTAATAATTTGAACAGAAGGTGAAAGAAAGAGATAGGAAACATGTAACTAAAATTGGACGAAGACACTGGTGATTTGGAAGATGGTACAGCCGAGAAATCAGAGGGTAAAAATGTGCCGTGACCGGGACGGCACATTTTTACCCTCTGATTTCTCGGCTGTACCATCTTCCAAATCACCAGTGTCTTCGTCCAATTTTAGTTACATGTTTCCTATCTCTTTCTTTCACCTTCTGTTCAAATTATTATATATTTATTCGCCTAAAAGGCGGTGTGTGAGTGAGTGAACGAAATATATATATATATATATATATATATTTCGTTCACTCACTCACACACCGCCTTTTAGGCGAATAAATATATAATAATTTGAACAGAAGGTGATAGAAAGAGATAGGAAACATTTAACTAAAATTGGACGAAGACACTGGTGATGTGGCAGATGGTAAAGCCGAGAAATCATAGGGTATAAATGTGCCGTGGCCGGGACTCGAAAAAAAAAAATATATATATATATCTTACTCTCTACCTAGAGAAAGGTGGAAGCTACTTTCCACCGAAATATCGGAAGTTTCAATTTGTGAGTGTCCTTGTTTTCTGTTTCTGTATTTTTATCGGCCACCCTCTTGGCATATTATATATTTATCACCCGAGTGATTCTCCAAGAAATATATATATAACATAATTAAGTTAGTAAAAAAAATGAAAAAAGCAAAGAAAAAAGAAAAAAAAATGCTCAAATATTCGCTAAACGCTACTGAATCTCAATGTGCTCCTGCTAGGATAACCCTCAATATAAACTTCCGATTTCGGCCACTAGTTGGCGTCTTTCTTGTCTGGATTCTCGAATGTCGAGAATTTTGGGGAATTTTGGGAGTTTTGACTTATAGTGGCTCCAAAGAATTTGACTCCCATATTTTCTGAAGATTTAAGTCTTCCGGGTTTCTCTCCGCGTAGGTCCATTGTGCTGGGATTACAGTTTCGCTGGCGTTGCAGTCGGCTTCTTCAGGTCAGTAAAGAGAAGTGGAAATGCAGTTTGACAGTTTTATATACATCATCCTTTGGTGTCAGGTCCATTGTGATTGGTTGTTGTTATTTTCCCGCGCAAAACGCGTTTCCATGCATTGGACAGCGAATAACTGTCATATCTATTAAAGTTATTACGAATCTTGCTTATTCCAATTGCTTCCCGTATAATACGCCGGGAAGTAGCGTTTAAGTACCGGGTGACTTGCATCTTCAAATTTATTAAGCCGCGGAAGCCTCCAGACGGATCACTTATTTTCTACCTAATGAGATTTGTGATTGCTGAGCTAACCGGTGCATGAATACATAGTAGTATGTCAAAGCACGGTGAATCTGAGTTATTGCGCGTTTCGGAGTTGTTACTTTTTACAGGTCTCGCGTTTACTTTGTAATTTGAGTCGCGTTTAATGATTCAGCCCCAATCATTGAACACGAGACCTTTTTTCTTTTGACTACCTGTTTTTGTTCGTGCCTTTTTCAGGTCCACCTTTCACATATCCTCCCTCACCCTTCACCCCTCTCCCTCCCCAACATCCTCTCCCCCTCCTCCCCAACCTCCCCCCTCCCCTTCCTTACAGGGTCTCCGCCTCCACTCCTTAACCTACCTCCAGCTGCAGAAGGTGGTCGCGCCACCAACATTATCCTTGAGAAGGGGCCATTCAAATGTTACGTAAGGCGACTTGGGCCACTTTTTCACCCCCGTTTCCCCTACGTAAGCCCACGTAAGATATCTTGAACCCTCTCCCCCCCTCCGTTCTCAATTATACGTGAGTCGTCATTGATTTTCGACGCATGCGATTAGATGACTGTTCAATGAGCGATGTTTTTGCGCTATGTCGGCTACGCATGGGAATGTTGAGAAAAAGGCATTGAAGGGTTTTGTTTGAGCTTGGATGCGATGGAAGAAACGCTTGTCGTCTGCCGACATGAAATAGTTCGACGGCCGGGAATGCGCAGATCAGAGGCGCGTCGTGCGAAAAACTTTGAAGGCGCGACGAAGGCGCACTAAGTGCCACTTTGGACGACGTCCGACGATCAATGAAAAAGTGATGCACATTCGATCTCTCTTGTGGCTAAATTCTTAAGTAAGATTATTTCGGAACCCCGCAACGCATTATGCGAGACATGTTTAGGAATACTCAATCCCCCTTCCCCCTAAAAGTCTTACGTAATACTTAAATGACTCCAAACGGGCCTTTTTACATGTGATTCCATTCCTACGAATTGTCTCACTGAGTAAATAATTGAGCTCTGGGTCAAAACTGATTTATTGTTGTTAGTGAAGCCAAATAACCTTAATTGGTATTTAATTTAGTACTTCATTTGGTATTTTTATACCAACATTATCGGATTTATTTAAGAGAATACAATTGATTAATTCTCAGTGCTGTGTATTTCTATTGTAAGGATTACGATTAGTTTTAGCGCAGTATTTTTAATGAATCATTAATGATGTATATCAGGGATCTTTCGGGGTTTGCACCGGGTAGCTAGGTCCATGGCGGCTCGATGCTCGAGTCGAGCATCGCCCTCAGGGCAGAGGTGAGCCCTCTGCCCTCTCACTCACCTCTGCCCTGAGGGCGATGCTCGACTCGAGCATCGAAACGTTGGCCGCCATGGACCTAGCTACCCGATGCAAACCCCGAAAGATCCCTGATATAAATCTTCGCAGGGAAAGCCTGAAATCCTTCAATCATTAATGATGCTTCTTTAGGGGTGGACCTCGTTTTGGCGGCCCAAAAAATTAACGATATTTTAGTATCCTTTTCTCAGCTAAAATTACAGTTATCGGTACTAAAGGTTTTGGATCATTTTAGGTAGGTTCTGAACTGCACGCACAAGTGTTTTGTACAAAAAATATTCTTATTTATTAAAAAATTGAATCTCTATTTTGGCGCTTCGGGGATGGAGTATCTCTACTGTGTACACGATTACGATCTTTCAATCGATCTGAAACCTATAAAACCCATGTTTTATTCGTGAATGTGTGATAAACTCCTAGTTGAAATAAAACATCCAATCTAGGGTCTTTCATCAAGAGGTTTTTCACACGCCTCTGATAAGACGTCCGTATTCTGTCTGATGCGTCGCAGGAAGATACGTGAGCCGATTCTCCCACTCCTCGCCCCGCCTCCCGCGTGAAAGGCGAGTCGCCACCGTCCTCACCTCGAGCACCAACGCCTCGGATCCAACCGGAAGATGGGTGAAGAGGAGCGCGACGCGATTTCGCACCACTTTTGTTTCCCCTTCGTGCCGGCACCGCGCCCGGGGGGTGGCGCGGCGGTGCCACTGACTCCTCTCGCAGGCGTCGCCGCTAAGTGCGCAGTTAGTCACCAAGGTCAGGGGGGATGAAGTCAGTCGCCCCTCGTTCGCAGCGGCGGCGGCCTCACCAGCGTGCCCCCCCCCTTTGCCCCTTTCCCTCCCCGCGGCCCCCTCCCCACCTCCCCCTCACCGCCTCCCCGTTCAGCCACCTCGCTGAGACGCGTCTCCTTGCACGCGGCCAAGATCCTCCGGCTCCTGAGCACGTGAATGTACGTCCGGGCAGAGCCAGTGGCGGAAAGAGATTTAAAGTTTAAAAAGCTTCCACGGCGACTGCGTGCTTCAGAGCAAATACCGAGTCCCACCCCTTCGTTTGTATAGCTTGAAATATGTGACTTTCACGGTGACGAGCCTTATCTGTTCAAAATAATATCAAGGCACAAAATATGGACATTACTCGAGAGACTATTGTTAATGAAAAGCTGTTCCAACCATTATAGCTTATATTTTATAACCATTAATTTCCATTGGCGAATTCGTTTCTTGTAAAAAGTTTTTCACGAAAATGGCATTGATATTGGATAGTGAAACACTTATGTCACCCGTGTTACACCCATTATTAGATCGAACTTAATTTTTAGTTCGATTCAAGAAAAAATAGCATGGGAAGTTTGGTTCTAAGTATGAAATAGAGGGTACTATTTTCAATGAATAATCAGAATTAAAATAAAAAGATCATAGTATATGATTCCATGAGTCCTCAGTTTGAAGAGTAGGAAAATTTCGGTAGTTTCCGGGACGCTAAGTTGAAAGCATGATTGTGAAGCACCCTTGGAATTTGAATTTCTCATTATTTAACGACATTAACGCGCAATTTGATCGCAAGTGAACAAGCTCTATTTAGAAATCTAATTTTGGGTGACTTTACACGATTTCTTCCCCATAATTTTAGAAGTTAATTGATAAAAATTTTGAATGCAGCGTTCAGAATCCCTCTGTATCACTCTCATATTCCTTCCATGAAAAAAACATTTATACAGCTAACAATCTAATATACAAACCGCAAGGCTGTGTCAAAGTGGAAGGAAAACGCTTCAGTCCGCTAGGCGGAAGGTTTAATAAATAATTGGTGCTCAATTCCGGCAGTCTTAAGAGTTGAACGTGCTTCGATGGTGAAGGTCATTGCACACTCAGCGTCTGTCACTTGCAGGCAGGGGCAGCAGTTCTCGGTCGAATTTGGGGACCACCCCTCTTCATTGTAGCCGAGACGGACGTTTCTTAACTCGAGGTGACTGAGCGGGAATCGGTGTGTCCATCGCGGAAGGTCGTTGCCTTTTTATTGCAACAGACATTCGTACTTAGCTGTTTGTATTGTATTGAGCTGGAATTAGTAAAACAAACATTTCAAAGCGCGCGACAATGTCAAATTTACCACCAACACCAAAGGAACAGGGTATGCAAGGAAGTGAGTATAGATTAGTTATAACAGATTTATTATAACAGGGAGGAGCGTCATGTTTCCATGAAAAAAAAAAGATGTCGAAAAATTACTTTTTGATGTCACTCAGATGACTTGTTTGGAACAAATTGTGAGGGTTTGTAAGCATTGCATCGAATTAGGGCAATACGAAGACGAAAAAGAGACTCATGATCTCTAAGCCTTATTTGCTAATTTATTGCCTTCAAGTTTTATGAATATATTATTAGGAAATTTTAAATGGCTTTAATAGCCACTCCCTTAAATGTTTTGTAAACGAGTGAAATGAATTATTCAGACTGTTGGAAGTCCATAACATGCCTCCATGTCAACGAGTAAATATTTATTCCTGAGTACGATGATTTTCAATTGAATAGAATATATTTTTACAAAAAAAATTAAATATAAATTTCAGAGTTGTAAAATAAAGATATTTAGCTTGTGCTATCATTAAGACTTACGAATATAAATTTTAATGAAATGGTTTTAATCGTTTCTAATGGGTATTACATTTCCGCAAGAGTTCGATCGCAAATACAAGTTTTCAATTTAAAATAGTCCAATTCCATTAAAAAAAGTTCAAGAGAACCAGTTTCCTAAATCTAACAGCAATAACTTTGTTCTTTAACTTTGACTATCTCGAAAGGGAAAGGCGTCATGGGTCCGTACGATCTTACATACGATGTAAGAGTTTAACTATTTTTATTATAGGTCTTTACGAATCACAATAGCTAATTATTGTATGCTATTTCGAAGTTTTCATGTTGTCATTTAATTTATTGAATATGGAAAAAATAAAATATATCCTCGTATTTTGTTTAAAGTGTTTTAAATTTGGGATTAATTCACGCCCCCACGCGCCTGCCCGTCACAACAATGCCTTCCCAAGGGTTACGGACGCTGGCTTTTGGCTGCTGACGTTAACCCTCTGACGCATGCCTATTTAGATGCTCAAGGGTTAGTATGTCAGTATGATATATTCTGCATAAACTATTCGATGTTTAATCCCGCGGCTTCTTTAATTTATGAAAATTGCGTGGCCGGGATTTTGCTGTGATGATTTCATGCATATTGCCTTTTCTGATACACCCATTGTGAGATTGTGAGATCCTATCTGCTCTTAACTCATTCTCCAAATATTCCCTCTTTCCCGGTGTCCTAGCTTTCTTTATGCATAAGAATTTAGCATTTTTTGATTTATTTTATGCATTTTGGAAAGTGATAAAAGAGAATAGGTCTTATGACACATCTCTTTTTTGATCCCCGTTCTTTCAGTGAAACTTGAACGTGCTTTCAGCACTGAAAAATTGTTGCCTCAGATAGTCACGAATTTGAACTTACTCAGGTAAAGCATTTTTTTGTACAACATAAAAGTCATTTTTTAGTATTTTTTCATGAGAACATCAGTCTTTCTATTCTCGCAAGTACTTTTATGAGAAAAAATTGCGTTTCTTTCAATTTTATAGCTCTATATTTGGTCTATTTCTTTTGGTGCATGTTTTTAAAGTAAACCTTTTCATAGCTTTACGTGTATTGTTTATTCATTGAGGTGTAAATATACTGATGCACTAACACAGTTTTTACTCTTTTGGTGCACAGAAGGCTGAAAAAAATTTTATTGTAGAAGTTGTAGTCGATAAATATAAGCTTCAGAATGTTCATCTCTATTTTGAAAATATCAGCGTTTTCTATATTACATGGTTTTATTAAACTTGACATTCGTGTTTGTTTGGGTAATTGTTTTCAGCATTTTTTTACCCACTCTTAACTAGTCAATTTTCTTGGAACTTTTCCCACGTACATTTTGGATGACAATATAACATTTTTCGAACAAATAAACACTAAAGGAAAGCATTTATTTAGCACCAAAAAATTTGCTCCATTCTTTTTCACAAAACTTTCGCTTTAACTTTTTCAATAATTTATCCATAGAATGGCCACAATAATGAAAAGAAAAATTGGTGAAAAATTATTAAAAAATGAAAAAACCATGAAATGGAATAAATAAATGAAACTTAAAAAAGCATGGTTTCATTCGTAAATGTACTCAAAAGTAGAAATTAATTTTTTAGCTGTCATAACTGGCCTACAAAAGGCAGAACGTTATTATTTGTGACTTAAAAAAAATTGTGATGCAAAAGACTTTTCACCGGAAACACCCAAGTCCTAATCACAATTTGTGATGCTAAAGAGTTTTCAACAAATTACTGTAAAGGTTGAGGCAAAAAATTCCTAGCCCTGCTTAACTTGGAATACAAAAGACTTTGTACCTCATTACCTGTATTGTAAAGTATTTTGTATCACAAATTTTGGTTGCACCCCGCAATTACGTTCTGCCTATTGTAGGCCAGTTGTCTCTGCTCAAAAATTATTTTCTCCTTTAGGGTACATTTTTAATAAAACCAGTTTTTTTTATGTTTAATTTATTTTATTATGTGAAAGTGAATTGAATTATTTTAACGACGGTTAACAACTTCCTGTTATTTTATTGCGTAAGATGCAAACTTCAGATCGTCCAGATCTGCCAGATCAATCAACCAGAAAACTCATATCACTGCATCCGCAAATAGATCAAGTTACATCTAAGTAATCAACCAAACTTCGCCAAATGCAATACGCACGGCTTTAGCCGACGAAAAGTACACTTCAAACTTATAAACCTAGATTTTCCATAATGTTCATGACAACATAACACGAATCCCAAAACGAACTAATTGGCTGTTTAAAGACAAGGGTGACTCTAAAATAGAATCTGAGGTTCCCTGAAAGTGTAACCAAATAACCGTTTGATTACAACATGGCCCACTCAAAACATATTCGGTTAGCGAAGGGAGTCAATTTACTCACCTGCTTGGGATACATGAATGTAGGAGGAGAATTTGTAAAGCAGCACTCAAGTGATACACCTTCATTCATTCTTTTCTGTTCACCAACAAAAACGTAAACATTACATTTTCTGTAAAAGGACACATTTAAATTAAAAATAACCAGTACATTAAGCGTACTTTGTTCCAGCTACTGTTTATTTTGACCTACTCTTTGTTAAAAGATGCTAGCCCGAGTATTGTGGCGTCCATTATGATGAGGTGTCCATTCGCACCCGAATCCAGAGCGTGAATGCTACTGCACCCTTGTCCTTCTCGGCGCCCCTTCACGTGCTTCCTATCCTCCTCTGACATTTTACATTGCGTAACAGACTGCTTGATTTTTCATAGTTGTACCGAAAGATTTCAACAATTGTTTGTGCCCTCTGTTATACATCTGTGTTTGGCCACGGAACACAATCTAAAGCAAATGTTTATCGAGCTCGTGGATCGTTTTATTGGAGGAATTTGATTTTGGATGGATTCGGTTCGGAGCTTGGCTTCCGATGATCACACAGCCACCGTCGTCGCCCGTGGACGACTCTCCGTTGATATTGCGTCAAACTTAAAACTTAAATTGTAACTAGATCATCATGGAATTCACTTCCCCTCTAGCAAAAGCTGCCTGGACTGACTCCAATCAGTAATAAAAAGATACTCAGAATTCTGGTCCATGATGAACATACCGCGCTTCCCCATCGTCCCCTCCCCATCCTCGCCAACATGACACGACTCGAGCATCGGACTTTGTCAAGTGAGGAGCGACAAGGCGCAACGGATCACACAGTCTCACTTCGGCATTGTGCACTTGCATGCCGTGGAAGTTCGTCTCTTCACGAAGCCATCCAAAGTTTGCGAACTTCCGAATGCGGGGCCGGAAAGTGAGGAAACCTCCGACCGCTTTATTAACTGTAGAAATGAACGTGGAATTTTAAATGGCACGATGACCTCGCGATCGGAAGCAAATAGGGACTATTGATTGATTGCCAATGGGTTGGCTGGTAGGTTATTTGGGGAGGCGACCAACAACTGAATTAGTGTGTGCCATCGAGGGCGGACCGATGCGATGGTGGGGGAGGAACAGTTATTTTCGGAATGAAGGAAGGGTGGAGAGAAACCTGGCGTAGGCAATAGACTGCTCATGGCGAAGGGCACCAAGGGGTCCACAATTCAGCGTCGTAAGAGCGGCAGACAGAGTACTCCACTTCAAGTGCTCTCTACATAGCATCAAGTATGGATCGGGGTTCCACCGATAAAATATTCGCCATTGTCAGAATTGAAAGCGGGCCCATTTGGGAAGGGAAGCCAGTGCCACAGTCAACACACCAACCCGATCCTAGATTGCCAATGGCGTCAGGAGTGGGGAGGAATGTCAAAATGTGCAATTTCCTCTGCTAGCCACTTTCTGAGCGTGTGGCAGGCAGGTGCATTTACATCTACACAAAACACTGACTGGGTGTTGCAAGGGTTCTTCACTCGGCATGCACAGTGTTACCTACCACGATGATATAATATGTATAAATTAGAAACGATTAAACTTAATTTTCCATCAAGTGTTTAGGTGTTGTGTTGGTGACTCAGGTTGCTGTTTTTTGTTGGTATTGTTACTTATTTATTTATCTGTCATGTCCGCCAATATAGACGGCTTTCGTACTGTTTTTGGGGATTAGGATATAAATAAATAAATAATTCAGAGGGGCTGGAGAGGCAGGTTGTTGGCAGTGTTTGCCATAATGAATAGCTTCTTTCAGATGGGCTATCACGCTATGCCTGGCTGCATATAAGACGAACCTACCCTTCCTACCTTTCCGTGAGCTATCCTGACATCTTGCGATTATGATAGACATTTGAAATATTTATTGGGTGTTCTATCTTTATAAAGATTTGATCTTGATCAAATTCACCGTACGTAATTCGTAGGGAAATCATAGGCTCAGAATTAACTTGTGGCATTATTCCAATATTCTAGTCCTGCCAGTGGCAATTTCCAATCGAATAACTATGGCAGCATAGTAACTCTGATAAAACCTTACCGGGTTGACGACTGTATTACGATCACTTCTACACCTCTCACTGTTCTTCCCTGAAATTCCCCTGCTGTAGGAGGATATTAGCAGCATATTCAAGTGGATGTTGTAAGTATTGTCATTTGTGTTATGCCCAATTTAGCCCATATAATGAGTGAGTTCGAATTATCAAGTTTTTGTACATGTTTCTTACCTGAAGGTAAGGAAATATCTTAGCTTTTATATTTAAAAGTTTGGGGTTTGAGCGATAGTTTAGCATAATTTTTCTCCCGACTCGCATTTTTGTTTCGCTTACATTTAAATCTGAAAATCGAGGAACTCGCATAAAATTTTCTCACGTTTCCTTTCGGCCGAACTCGGTAACCTATCGCCCGAGGCGGAGCAAACTCGGGAAAAGTCTGCTCTTCGTCCCGGCCGTAATCCTTGCCGCGCTCGAACTCGGTGCAGGCCACTTATCGGCCCCCGGCTGCTTCCCGAAAGGAGGCGAAAATAGGCAGTGCACGCCGTGCAACGACAATGACGCCTGCATTGAAAGGCGTGGCGCACGGCACCCGTGCGACGCCCCGCTCTGCGTCTCCCCGCCGCATCCCTCGCGGGAATCCGGCCGCGGCGACCATTGTCGGCGGCGAAGTTTGGCGGGAGTGAGACGCGGATCATGATTCACTCCCGCGTGGTGATCGAAACAAGATGAAGGGCCGGCAAAGGGGAGGGAAGTGGAAAGAAGAAGACGAGTCGTTTGCTCTCGAGTCCGACTTTGTTGTCGCAGTTCCGCATCGCCGGCGGGAGGAGCGTGTCTCTCCTTTGCCGCGGCTCATGTGAACGGGCGAGAAGTGATTATTGTGGATTCCTCTGAAAACTGGGATTTCTGTGAAGTTACGAAGGCTTTTGTTTACCTCGCTCGAGGCCTCCTTTGCGCAATGCCTCCGCATATATCGGTCATGGAGAAGAATGCGCTCGTCGGAGTTGTACGACACGTTCCTTGCTAGGAGCCCATTTGTTCTTTCGAATAATTTTATTTCCTCTTCGCTTGGGTTGAAGCACACACTCGGTCCTATTCATTCGAAAGAGAATCATGCCGTCGAGGAAGCCTCGTCAGAGACTTCGGTAGAAAACTTCCAAATGGAAACAACAAATGAACCCCTTATTGCGCTCCTACCCTGGTGCTGGTCATGTCGTGATTTGATAACTTAGAACTCGACTATAGCCCATTATTCGACGAACTGCGCAGGAACCTCAAGCCTGAGATTTAAAAAAATGAAATTATTATGTAATTAGAGTATATTATTTGCATTAGGAGCTGGGTTTGAGTGGTGACAAAGCCTATTATGCCGGATAAACCTCGGGTAATGCTCCCCTTAATTGTTCATATATTTTTTCGCAGAAAATGCGATCTTGAGGATTGGATTGGTGTGGGTACTGGCTCCTCATCCCAGGGCTCAGTTTTCCCATAAGTTCCCGATATTTTCCAGAAAAACCTCTCTTCCTAATTTTGTGCTTAATTCTTCTTCAAACCCATCAGCACCAGTAGCTAAAAGGAAGCCAATGCCAACACCGGGTTTCTTTCCATTCTTCCTTCATTTCCCCTAATAATCCTTTCCTTGTGAACCTATTCACCTAATCTAAGGACGCAAATGGTTTAAAATTTCCGTCGTCTCTCCAAATAACATCGTAGACTATTTTCATGACGATAGGTACTGCAGTACCCCATGGGGAAAAAGGGTGACAAAGTGATGCTACCCATGCGGAATATGAGACTAGATTCTAGTATTGGGCAAAGATATATCCATATATTTTTTTTTTTTTTTAAATTCCCAAATATCAAAATTCTGGGTATACTGTTGGCAATTGCCACAGGTGTGTGAATCAATAATCACAAAATTAGCGGCATGCGAGAAAATCTCTCACCCAGTAAGAGGACTGCTCTGCTGGGATCAGAAACCATTGCGAAAGACCCATTTGTGGTGGACGTATACATGCCGACATTGGATTACGAAGAAGACGAAGTGGAAAAAATACGCGATTTAATAGAGGACATGGCAAAGAATGTCGAGGGGGATGAATGTAATGATTCGTAAAAATGGAATGTGGTTGCTTGAGAGAGCTAAAAACGCCGAGGGGTTAAATTACGATTTCAAATGAAATTATGCCCCAAGTTCCGAATATTAGTTTAATATATTCTAGATTACTCCAGGATATAAATTGCCCCTTTGGTCTTATTTGGATGTGCTTAATTATTTGCACAGTATATCTGACAGTTGACGAAAATCTGCCAGGTAATTTTTAGTCATTGAACAATTTTTATAAGATCTCGACTTTTCGTACATTCCTTCTCATATGTCCGGTTCAAAAGCATGGATAAGATAACAAAAACGATGAGTACATTGGAGAATTCCACTGGAACCTACAAAAAATTAATTTCCACCGAAAAATGTAGTTCTTAGTATTATGGATAACTAAATGAAAAATCAATGAAAAATAGCATATTTCCTTAAAAGAATACATATTGTAATTATTAACAGGCTTACCAAATTTGGAATTCAAATATTTACAATGGCGGCAGTAAAGTCAATTTGTTTACTTATTTCTAAATCGCTTTTTAAGTAAGCCAACGGTTTGTAATTAACAATATTAAACTTATTGAATGGTTTGGTGAAAAAAACGCACCGGTCAGCTTTTCTTCGAACGTCAGATATGGGTTCCTGGAGTAGTATATTAATAAAGAATATATTGAAAAGAAAATGTGGACTTTGGGGCATACTCTCATGTAACTCGTAATTTTCATGATTTGACTCCACTGGTAAGAAAGTCAAATAATATAGTTTAGGAAAGTGAAGTATTAGAAGATATGCCGTTTCAGTTCTCTGCACTAATTGGCCTTCTCTTTTTGACTCAACCTTTGAAATGTTGGTGTTAATCAACCCTGAGATCCAGAGGGAAACCAGAAACGTATTTACACAAATATTTGGCAATTACTACTGAAGACGATACATATGGAAAATGCCAGGAGACGGCTCAAAATCTATCTTATTTTGGTGAGAGACTGCGAGAGTTTTATTGATGATGTTATATCGATCGACTATGGTACAGTTTGGTCATGAGCAATTACCAATTATAGTGTAAGAGACTTCAAAGGCTTTCAAGAAACGATGTCATATGGAAAAGTTAAAAGACACAGAAGCGTTATTGAATTGACGAAGTTTTTCAAGCAACGAGAAGGAGAAAAAAAGTTGCTGAGAAATCAATCAGATATCTTTGACCTGTAGTACGGTCAATGAATATATTACCATCAAGTGGCAACACTCAACGAAAAAGAAAAATATGAACTGTAGAAGAGAAAGTGGGAAAAAGAAAAGCAAAGAATCGGAAGCCAAGAATCCCAACTCAATCGAGGAAAGAGGAACATGGAACATTTACAATTACAAACGAAGAAGATCATATGTATATAAAGTGGCGAGATTGTATTGCAGGCTGGGCAGCATTTTTTACGTGCTTGCATTATTTTGGCCGGATCAAATCACGTTACGACGCCTCTGTGGTCATCTCACTGTACTACCACTCTATTATCTGAGAGAAATGGCTGCAGAGTCGTTGGTGGTTTATTTGACCACATCACGAATTTTCTGGACAAAGAGTTGAATACACATTTAAAACAAACTGCGTTCAAAGTTCTGACGCATCACGAGTTTACCTATGTTAATGCTAGTTAAAATGCCACGCCACGACTTAAAAATTGACATAGTTTTTCACTTCTGAAGTACAAATATTTGAACACCACTCTCACTCAGTGATTCAACCCGAAGGTTGGTTAGGATAGTTGAGGGCAAAGCTCACCCCGGTGTAAGCCACAGGCGTGTGAATTTCACACATTCAGGGTAGGGGGGCCAGTTCCTTTCCCTGGGCCACCTCCCACTCCGAGGATTTATTTTGTTCGGGGGCGTCTAAAGGCTTCGCCCGGATTTGAACCCGGGACCCTTCGATCAGTAGCCAAGCGCTCTAACCACTAGGCCACCACGCTCCCTGAATACAGGTTTTTAGAATATATATGAATATAGGAATATTTGAATATAGGTTTGATAAATTAAAATGTCATCCTAAATATTATTTTCCTAAACGACAACGCCTCAGAGGTATTCCCTGTAAAGTGACTGATAAGCTAGCGCTAGCAGTACTAGTAAAACATTAGTTCTATTACAGAGCAGCATCAGATCCATCAGCATCTAAGTGATTAAAGCCAGCATTTTCAAAGGAAGAGTTTACCTCTCTTCGTTACTTTGTTTGCATACGTCAGAATTAAAATTCTCATTTATCACGGAAAGAATATGTCTCTAGATCACTTTTACTCTGATTCTAAGAGGCCACTTAAGCACAAGACGTCATAACCTTTTATTAATGGTGGTATTCTAATCTTTGATTTCTTAAAAACAGATTCAATCAGAGAATTGCTGGTAGAATATTACATGTGAAATGTTTCCTTAACAGGCACCAAGGCGGAGGTGGGTTCAGGGTCATTCGGATAAATACTCAAGGAGGATCGGCAAGGAGACGTGACAATTGTGAAACGAGAGCCTAATTGTGTCTGGAGGTTTTAGTGAAAGAAGCTCTTTACCCGGAAAATATTTAAAGAAAGCTGAAAATTTATACACATGCAGTGTTGAACTGTAAGATAAATCACGAGCCCTTTTGATATTCCCTATCCGCTTCATTATATCTTATATTTAATTTTTCATTTGCATATTTTTTCGACAAAGAATCTTAGATGAAGTGGGTGAGTTCCGTCATATTTACCAACTACGAGCATCTTTTCGATGGACATTTCTGCTTGACGTAGTTTCAAACTCCTGGAAGTTTCAAGTGACCCAACTAGTGAGATCAAGCGTAATATCCCGCGGGGTCATATAATAAATACATTAGCCTTCGATAACAAATGAAGTAACTAACTTAGATTAGGTATATTCATCGCAGGTAAACATGCTGCTAACTGGGGAACGTGTCAATGTCAATTGACATATGTTAGCAATAAATGTTTTTGAGGTTGTTGTTGAATTTATATGTTTATTGTTATTTATTTATTTTACAAATTTGAATTTATCCTCATGATTAAATAAGTTAAAATTAGGTTTTCAAGCACCAGATTATATAAAAACATGGAAACTATTTCCAATTACCAGAAAAATAACCACATGCAATTCCGCAATCATTATATTTTAGAAATTTTGATGAACGCTAACGAAATATATTTAACATTAGTCTTCGTATTGGTATTTTTAAAAACATTATGTACAATTCAGCCGTATTTTTGTACATTTATAATTCTGTCGCATCAGCATTCCCATATTCAAGCTCTGATTAAGTCTTCTTATCACTGTTTTGAGTGTGAGAGTTTCCATGCCATGAATATATGTCAGCCACAGGCATTTCTTTTTCGTATCATTTCTGAGGTGTGCTCTGTTGAAAAATTGATGACATATGGATTTAAAATACTCCGATTGTCCTTTATCCAATGAAATCAATCAGCTGCTGCTGTGTTGCCGCGAGACGAGAAAAGACTTGTAGTCTGTCTCGTCTCAGTGTAGGGCTTCGACTTATTAAAAAAAAAATTGGTCAATTTTAATTGGAAAAACTATTATTCAATTAAAGTTGTATTCTTTTTCGTCTTGCAGCAGTTCCTGAAAAGGAAATAAACATCGTCTTATCGACATTTTCAAATTTAAGGGGAAATATTAATGTTAATAATGTTGAAATTACACCAGGAAATCCAAGTATCCATCGGTATTTGATTTAAATGTGAAAATAAACTTTAAGCAGCTTGTAACAATAAGCATTGAAAAAAAAATTAGAAATAAAAGCATCAAACTTAATTTAATGAAATACTAGCATGCTGTTCGTGCAGAAAAATAAAAAACTCATGGCTTAAAATAAAATGTTCACTCTCAATCCTGCTTTTTGGGCCTTAAAAACAATTTGCAAATCTGGAAAAATTCATGTTATGATTCAGAAAATCGCTTAAGTCTTTAAAAGTATACACAATCTAGATTTTCGAGCCGAATCGCATTCACTTACTATGTCTGGTGAGGCAAGCTTCTGGCATGCTCCTCATATATTGGAGATAATAAATCAAAGGAAATAAATCATGGAGAACCCTGCCCGTGAAAAAGTTTTTCAACAACATTTGACATTGGCGCTGAGCTTTGGCTTTAATTTCCAATTGTGAAAATATATTCTTATTAGCCATTCAACAAAGCAATATTTTTATCACCGCGAATCAAAGAGTTAACAGTAGTCAACTTATCATAATTATTCATATGTGAAATCAAAGTAATCGATCGATAATCGAATAAATCGATCCTTTCCTGCTGTCATCTGACTCTTTCATTAACCTTGCGATGTCCCACCTTCCATGTTAATGACTAAGACTCCCTTTTCATATTTTGTTGTTTTTTTTAAATTTGTATTTTGTAATCTTGTCTCTGATGTTATGCTTGTTGTTTTTTTTGTTACACCTCTTACGGATACCCATTTTTTATCTTGTTACTATGTCACTGTAAATTGGCAGAAATGCTGCATGTGACCAACTTTTCAAATAAATAAAAGTACTCGCGCTTTTTTACATATTTGTGTGAAATTCATTGAAAAGTATGTACAAGGAATTTCATTTTGAATGCCAATACTACAACGTCTACAAAGTGATGCCTGATACATTAATGTGTATTAGTAATACCTATTTCATGCTATTAGTAATGCGAAGTAAATAAGAAGTAGTTGAAATGCTCCGCATAAATTGAAAGGTCACAGGCGGTACTCTTTGTGGGATTTTACTGAGTGATTTTTATTCTTATAAAATTCTGCATAAATATGTGTTGAAGGAAATTTCCGGTGAGTTATTTACGCTTCGTTTAGGAATGGAAACACGAATTAAAATGTGCAATTAGAGGTACGACAATGCTCACCACTACGACAGCGAGGCATCGCGTTTTCAGAAGCATTGCCAAAGCTTCCAGTTTCACTCAATGTGGTTTGAGCGAGATAGATTCCTAGTCGTAGTGGAGACCATATTCAATTTTTAGTCTTTGATTTCAGCGTCTATAAACAGTACGAAATAAGTATTGTAATGTTAACGGCGCAAAAATATAGTTGTATATGCCCAAAAATCTCAGTAATTAAATAAATAACATAAGCCTCGACATAAGTCCCTAACTTGACTCATTTTTTCCCGCCGAGCGCCTGAAAAGCCTTCAAAACGGCAGGTTTTTGTTTGCGATTCTGTCAAAGTTACTGTGGTGAGTAAAAGATTATTTTTTAAATAGTTGAGAAAACATGCAATCTATACACCGTTAGTTTTTTGACGACATCTAGGTGTTATTAATTCCGATTTCCTTCAATATTCTATTCCTCTGGAGCGCACAGCCGTAATCTTTCCCATGTGTAAAACAGCTTATATCTACAGGAAAATTGCTCGAAAAGTGGTTCGGAAAGGGGTTGATATTTTGATATCATTTGAAAGATGAGAGTTGTTTCTTTGAAATGAGGCCAAATTCATCAAATTCTAGGTGAAGTGATTTTTCGCTCTCAAACCACCTTAAATGGTGAAAAAGTACCAATACAGAAAAGCTTGAAAGATGTAAGTACTCCTATTGATTGTAAAAATATTTCTTGCAAGAATTTCGAAAAATCGGTCTTCGGAACCTTTTTCAGCAACTTAAAAAAATACTCACCCACCCCAACCCATTTAAGGATCGTGTACTGAATGCCGTTCTCTCGGGGGCTGTCCGAAGCGCAATCCGCAGCCAATGTACAATTTAGAGATTCCAAAAAGTACAGGACGAAATACTTTTAATAGGAGTATAATAAGAAAAAAATAGTCTGTTTCTTCAAATGTTGGGGGTGAGGTAGCGTCCTTTCCTCCCCAGTCCCAGGTAGTGCATTACACCTCACGTAACTAAACTACGCCAGACGTAAAAGTAGTTTCCAAGCTAATTCTGACGAGCGTTGCATTTGGTAATTGAACGTAAAATTCGCGAGGCATTACATGTTTAATGGCTTTTTTCACGCTAAGTATTCGGCTACAAGCGACAATGTTTCATATATTATCTAAATTTCTGTTTTGGTTCATAATGGATAGAAGGGCTTTGGATGGTCAAATATTACTAAGACTCCAATGCATCCCATGATATATTACGGCCCTAAGGTGTTTTAATGTACCACTCGCCGACCCTGAGGTCAACCGTAAGACCAAAATCTTAGAGAAATAAAGTCACGCTCCTCGACTGCTGAAGTCAATCCCCTCACCGAATCCTCTGCCTTCACCATTCCCTATGGCTCCGCATTCGTGGGAAATCTCGCAATCTTTCAGGATTTTCAACTGGCAATTATGGAAGTCTCATACTGAGTATTTTTTTTCGGAAACTGATGACCACAATGCAACTTATGTGTCATGTCATACATCTTTTAGATTGAGTTGCTGACGAAGGGATGTCTTCGCACGACGTCTCCCGATTTGGATTCGTCAGTTTTTCTTCAGCCACCTGGGGTGGGAGTGCGAAGAGCTGCTTCATTTTTTCTCGGAGGGGATTCGTGGGATGTTATATTTCCGAGCAATGCAATCCGAGACTGGCGCGACTCTCGAGAGTAATGGGCCGACTCGGAGTTGGAAGGAACAGAGTTGGAAGGCATGCGGCACGCGCATGCGGCTCTCTCCCAACTGTCCCTTTCTCACCGCCGCCGCGCCGTGGACCCGAGCCGTATGATAATAAATATGTCATCTACTTCCCGTGATCATATCCAGCGCTGCGTGAGAAAAAAGCTCATGCATTCATTACTCTCCGTTTCCGATTTTTCCAATCCTCGTTTCTTACTTAGGCTTAGGCATTGAAATACCTAATAAATTCGACAGTCTCTGGCGTAATATGGTGGAACAGCATTTTAGTACTCATATAAAACTGCAGTAGTGGTACTGTCCACTTAAATGTTAATGTAAATTATTACACAACACGTGTTTCGACGTTTCTTAGGGCGTCGGGTCTACACAAGTGATAGACCTGATGATGACGCCCAAATAAACGACGAAACACGTGTTGTGTAATAATTTACATTAACATTTAAGTGGACAGTACAACTACTGCAGTTTTATTTGAGTGTTGAAATACCTTCTCCTTCTGACCTGAAGAAGAGAGCTGCAATGCTATCGAAACTGTCGTCAGCGACAATAGAAGCACGCGGAAGAAAGCCCGAAAAACCTTCACTGCCGTTGAAATACTTAAGTCCAGTAACGAAGCCTTTAAACAAACATACGCATACCTTGCGCCAAAGTTGTTCTGCTCCCTCCCTATTGAACTGTCGAAACAAAACTCCACGGCTATAGTTCTGCGCACTTTCAATCAATGGCTTCCATCCAAGGAGAGTGATGAAGTGGAAAAATTACTAAAAGTTGTTGTGTGATCTTGGTAATTTTGAATCTGTACTTTCTTTAGTCTTGGTTACATGTTACTACTGTATGCTCTGTTACTTTTCACTCGTTAACTGTTACATTTTTACTTGTTTAGAACACACTATGATGAAAATGAAAATAGCTCCTTGACCACTAGGTAAAAAATTAATATGTATTAGCACCAGCCGCTGCTTTCTAACTTTAGGTGATGGTAAAACCCAACACAGGTTATCCTCTGGGGTACCTATGTTCCCCCTTAAAATGGATGTATATGTACTAACTGTACTTGTGTATTTAGTTAAGGTGGAATAAAATTATTATTATTTTACCCGCGAAGCACTTCCATCTCTCAAACTTTTACTAGCCTGCCTCCGGATGCCATCGTTGCTAATGAACAACACTTATTCTTGAACTCAATTTTCTCAGGCATAACTTGGTGAACAATATAGCTGAATCAGTTATTAAACTCTGTAATTCTCACAATGGTTTACTTGTAAACGAACGGTTTCATCGCAAGGCGTCATAATCAGGTACAGTTTCAAGTCAAGGTCATTCCCCAACCCAACCCTCCCTAACTATCCAGCCAACTCACCCCGGTCCTTAGTGGTGCAAAAATACCTCCGCTGACGGTCGCCTCCAAATATAAAACCAAACGCCAACAACAATCAATACAGAAAAACAAATGCCAAATGAAACATAGCGTGTGGTGTCCTTTAGAACTGTGTATGGCATAGGCAAAAGACGTGTGTAACCCGGAACGACGTTATTAGTTGGTCAGGTATGTGCATCGAAAAAAAAAAAATTAAATAATTTTCAAGACACTTCGTTAACTATGACTACTTAAGAAAGTTACAAAGCATTTTCCGCAACAATTCTTGATATAAATCTTGATCAATAAGTTTTATTAGTCTCTAATGCCATTTTCAAGGTCAAATTCAATTCTTATCCGAAATGGTACACTTCTTAACAACGGTTAGGGATAGATCGCGCCATAAAACGAGATAGATTCTGAGCTAAGTTGGCCCAGCCGACTCACTGCGGAACGGACAGTCAATGCCGGTGATAATCAGCGTCCTCATCTGTTACCCTCCGCAATCTTCATCGCGAGTTATGCCGCAGAAAATGGGTGTAACACCTTCGAACGTCGAAATATTTTCGATCTCTTCGTAAAACAAAGCATTTTTTATTGCAATGTCAAAAAATGTATTCGAAGTATGAATGCTTACGATGTCAATAAGTATGTTCGAAGTGAAACTATTGATCCCGATATCCCGGTAACTATTACCATTGATCCCAGTCTCTCTACAACTAATCTTCAATCACTTTGTCTCAAAAAGCCGATTCCTAAAAAAACTCAACCTATACCATAGGTATTAGCAAGTTTCATAGCTAGAGAATGTAAATAAACCAAGTGAAAAGCTTTCAGAAGTGAAGTAATAGATGGTGTTTTCTCAAAGATCTTACATGTGGAATGCTTTTTCTCACGTAATATTTATTGGAGGAAAATGTAGAGAATGCTCTACCTTTTCCTCCAATTTTCTGTCTGATGCCAGTGCTACCTTATTTTGACTCTCCTTACCTACACTTTAACATCCCTGTAACTACCACTCCTACCGTCTCACCTCCCACAACCGCAACATATCTATATTCCAATTTCAATAAAAACCTTATGGGTGGATGCAAATATGCGAAATGTTTTCACATAAAAGAACAAATTTCAGTAATAAGCAGGTGTCTATGTACTACATATTGAAACCGCGTTGTAATTAAGGTTATTCTTTTTTTGTGGAAAATTGCGTATCTTTAATTCACCTATATTACCTTTATTACCTTTCCCCCTTTAACGTTTACCTCTTCCTCAACGTTGCCCTGACATTCCAAGTTTTCTTTCCGCTGCTTTCCTGTGCAGATTCTTACCCGTTGTCGGGAGAAGTTTTCTGTGATGACGACGTGGAAGTCGTGTCTCTCCCGCTGCCGGGTACGACACCTGCCCTGGTTGGCTAAGTCCCTTAGTTCTCACTTCTTTGGAGGGTTATTTTGGTTATCTGAATATACTTAAATAACGTTATACGTTAAAAAACGGAAATAAAAATTAACTTCTCGCCTTGCGTCACCCCAAATCCGTGATACAGAAAAATAAAGCAAATCACTTAATGAAGGTATAGAACTTTATCAAATAGTTATAATTTTCATTAAAACTATATAGATCCAAGTTACAATAATTATGATGAGTATATATACGAACAATATCATAGAATAGTAATAGTGATTGCATACATTCTGCAATAAGTGATTCATATTTTTGCTACCATTTTAAGCTGCATAATTTTAATTTTCTTCCTTGAGAAAAATAAAGTAGCATACATATTCTGTTGAGTTTTACCGCTCGATTTATAAGAATCACTCACGCATCGAATGTTCATCAGCTGACATAAATCCGAAGGCTGATTTACAGCAGCATCTGTTTACTACTTTCCATTCTCAGCCAATGGCTATAACCGCTACAACTCCTGTTTTTTTTCACTAAGACTTCTTTTAAAGCCAAAACTATTTGACAAGTAGAATAATCTTAGTGAAATTACGTTATGTAAACCCGTTGATGATATGCATTTACTTGAGAGAAATCAATACATTCGGGATAAAAACGAGTATAAAATTTTCATGGAAGCAAGGCATTGAAGTTTACCAAGCATTAACTGGAATGGAGGTGGGAAGACTCAGGACTTTGTTGACGAAATTATCCGTGAGCGGGGATTCACACACGTACTGAGAGAGCCAACTGATATAGGTTATATTGAATATTTCCTCTGTAACACAATGTATTTTTTATTTTCGTCGAAACTTTTGCCGAAATAAGCGATTGCAAAGCAGTGACATTGGAGTTGCACAAGAGTTGTGCGAAGGATTCGAATACAAAAAATAGTTTTATACTTGAAATGGTGGAAAGTTGATAGCAATGATCTTTACGTATCTTCAATGGATAACTTTGCTACCTGGTTAAGAACAAGTAAATATGTTGATAACATGGAATTAATAACAATTGTATTCATGATAGACTTGTAGGAATTTGTCTGAAATCTATGCGCAAAACTTAACTAGGATTCAATATAATTCACGAGAATAATAACAGTAGTACCTAAAATAAGCAAGGTTTGCAATAAAGAAAACTAGGGATATTTTTTTCGGGCAAAATAATTTTGGTAAATGACTCTGGAAAATATAGAACTGTGAATTAAAAAAGGAGAATAATTCACAAATGAAACCAAAAGGGATCGGAAAAGAGACACAAAAAACCGAGAAAAACTCTAGCAGGAGCCCTTCATATCAATTATGAAGAGAAACTTACCTAGGTGGTATGGGCATCTCAATAGAATGGACCAGCATAGAATAGCCAGGAAAGTACTGGAAGGAAAACCGGATGCTGGAAAGGAAGTAGAGGTCGGCCGAGAGAAGAAGGGATTGAGAAGAGATTGGAAAGAAAAGAGGGAAGATTGAAAAGGAGATGGAGACAATGGCAGGTGGTCGGGAGAGAGGTGGAAGCAGTTCGTTGAGGCCGCGACGCAAATAAAGAAGAATGAGAAGACTTATCCTCAGTAAATGCCTAAGTGACAACCTGTGTACCTCAGGGTAGTGTATCAGGCCATTATTGTTTCCAGTTTTCATTAATGGTCTACCATAAAGTGCATTGTCGAGTACCAAGCTTTTCACCGGTAATTGCATTTTGTTAAGGGGAATTCAATAGGGTTGTGATACAGAAATATTTCTCTGATTTGGACCAGGTAATGGCTTGGTAAATAATTTCAAGTAATATGAGTGTTAACGAAACATGAGTCACTACATACCTTTATCTCTTTATTTGGTAAATTCCGAGAAGAGGAAATTAGGATGGTGTCCTCATGATGAAAATATATCAGCCAAAGCATCCAAGAGCATAAAATTGTCCACGCGGAATTTTAGGTAAAGCACAAGGAAAGTAAAAGACTCAGAATTGACAGCAGTCCGCCCAATCTTAGGGTAGGTCTGAAGCTATTGGATCCCACACACAATAAAGGAAATGTAGTGCAAAGGTAGGCAGTACATTTTCCTGTAGGAAGGTAAGAGAGATTTGCTAGCGTGCCAGAAAAGCTGAAAAGTGCAAAGAATTGGCAAGTCTGTTAAAGGCATATGCTCCTGAAAGTGGTTGGGAAAAATTGTGCAGCATGAGTGAGGAACCACCAAATCGAGTGGACTAAAAGGTCAAAGATTCAAAATTAGGGCTCTGCAGCAAAGGATTGACGAACAAAGCTCTTCTTCATCAATAGGGTGTGAGAAGATTGTAATGCCTCCCTGAAGATATCGTACACCCAACTCCAAAAGGTATTCAGGCATTTAAATGGAGGTTAAGACACCTTGCGAAGTTGCGCATTTGTCATTATTATTACTTGCCACCAGTTTTTAAGAGGTCAGATGTCTAAAGTGGGCTATTAAATTTTTTTTTTTTACGTTGCCATTTCTACGCTGGATGAAATTCGTGCCATTCATCCGTTACCGTTCGCCCTTTTTTCGGACGTAGTCATCGCGATATGACTCATCGTTACCCTTAGTGTCATCATTAGAGTGACTTGTGTTTCGTGTGGCAGAACGCATGCTCGTGCTTTCCTTAGGTTTCTCGGCTTGCTTCTTGTCATGTTCATCGAATATTTCCATTTTAAACAGCGAAATTATTAACGGGGAAGTGGTAGACCTTAATTTTTGGACCCTCCATGGAACCTCGACACTTTTCCCTGATTGTGGAGAGCTTGAATTAGGTTGGAAGATAACGCATGTCTTAGGTATGGCCAATTAGTTGGTAAGAAAATAACTCCTGAACTTCGTTGAAGATTGACTACCCACCTTCAAGGAGCTCGCAACGTTATATTGATAAGGGTTATAAATTTTTCTCCTTGATTTATTCGTCATTGTCTTTGAAAAAAAATGAATTACCAGCAAGTAAAATGAGAAGCTTTTAGTCATTTGGTACGATTTTAGAAAGGATTTGAGAGAATTTTCCTATCGGAAATATACTTTCATTTTGCACAATGCCACCAAGTAGTCAAACCTTATATATGCTTCTTTCATGTTGCCGTAGTTCCGCATTCATTGATACAGTTCTTGCTTAGTGATGAAAGGACATGAATATTTACGCGCGATACTGACGTAAATGCCTAAATGACGTCAAAAGAACTGTTAAATTGTGAAAGTTATCGCATCGTTCAGACATAAATGAGTCAAAAGGAAAAGAATAATGGTTCGTAGTTCAGCACAAATCCTTGAGGTAACAAGGGAACTTTAAAGCCATTTCAATGCTGAAAGGATATGGGTATTTCGAAAAATTGATGGATGTCCCTACCATTGGTTTCCTTACCTCGAAAACGACAAATTATTCCCTTCAATGAGTGACGCTAATTGCTCAGATTTTATCGCTTTACCTGGGGGAGCAGCGTCTTAAGTTGACGCCTCGAGGCAGGTGCATACATATTGTAATAAGAGTGGCACACAAGAATCTGTCAACTCACTGCTGGATGGAGCTGGGGAGAGAAATTCAAGGCGATATCCCGCGGTCAAAATTTTGCACAATTACGTTTCGAAAAATTATATCTTTCGTATGTCTGCATGTATGACACTTTTGTCAAAACTTTAAGCATATTATTTGTAGTTGCGGAATATTCCACCAGCTATCGCTATCGTGCGCTTTCACTTGTTATCGCGAGGAATAGAAAACCTAAAGTATACATTGATGATGAATATAACACTTGGGATTATTATTGGGAATATTAAATATTAACTCATCATGGATATTGAGTACTGCCACCAGCTCCAGCCAGAAGCAGCAAATCAGGTTCAAACATTGGTTCGGAAAGCAAGTAGGTGACCATGGAATAGCCAAAATATTTATTGTGACGCTACTCTCTGGAACTTTTACTATACATTTACATGAAAAGTCAAATTGAAGACGATTTTAGACCACAGATATTTTACATAGAGGGAACGATGGAATCTAAAGACGAGTTCAAGCCTAGATGGATAAATAACTGCGGAACTTTGATTTTTCTCGTCTAGCAACGATCCTCTCGTTTTGGTTCTCATGTGTTTAGTTCTGCGTTCAAACAGATATTTTTAGTCAGGTATCGTAGCAATTTCAATGTTTAATGTAAACATCTTATATAAAAGCTTCTTATATTCCCATTCACATCATTACAACTTCCTCCTTCATTACATAGAAAGCATCCTTCCTGGCTTGCGTGTTATGATATTTCGGGGACTTACGTCATGTAAATTCTAACGATGGTAAACAGCTTCAGATAACACAACCATCTCGTCTCGATTTCTCAATTGAATTAAAGTACTCAGAGGATTTGATATAAATTCTAAAGCAACCTCCTGGTTCCAAGAGATGGAATTTAGCACGGTGGAGTGAGCAAAACGTCCCCAATAAAATAAATAAAGTCTTGAATCGTTGGATTGAAGTCTTGCATCAAGCGGGATAATTACCTTTTTGATCATGATAACTCAATGCTATTCATTTATTATCGTGGGCCTTTCTGGCCCATGAGATACTTTTACATTTATATTACATTGGAATTTATTTAAAAAAAGAGACAAGTAAATTATAAAAGTATAAAACATATAATAATAATAAAATAAATAAAGTAGGTAATACATAAAAAATACATGTAAATCCCTTCAGTGTGAATTCGCAAGCATGCAGCTTCAAAATGTATAAACATATCACGCATATTGAAAACATCCTTCTCACGTACATATTTACACAATATTTTCCAAGTTAGGTAGAACAGTAATTCATCACTATAATGGGTAACACAATTCGTAAATATATCAAAGAACAAAATGACATACATTTATATGCATTCATTTCCACTTCACGTCAATTATTAGAGTAGCATGATTAGCTACGTAGGTAACTGCCATGCATTATTATTATGAAATAGCTTGTACACCTTAGACTTAAACACTTGTGTTGATTGTAAGTTTCTTATTTCTGACAGTATTGAATAATTCCATATTCTAGCAGCTGTCACCATGAGAGATTAATTGAGGTGAGTGGTTCTGTGTTGGGGGATATGAATGTCAACAGAGTGATTCCTGGTAGATATTGAATGAATATTTCTTTTCCAAGTGAATCTTTCGACCAGATAAGGTGGGTTACCAGAGGATAGTATTTTAAAAGTAAGACCAGTGAGATAATACAGGCGACGTTGTTTATATTTCGACCAGTTTAAGCGGGCACATGAGCCACTAATCCGATCTCATTTTTTGAGGTAAAAAATAAAGCGTATTGCAGATTTCATGGTCACTTGCAGTTTGTTGTTGTTTTTTCTTCATCGAGATTTGTTAGCAGCGAAGAGCAGTAATCCAGGTGAGGGAAAATTAGTATATATGCGAGGATGGTACGTATTTTGGGGGTACAATAATATTCGATCTATATAATTGGTATAATGTATCTAGGGGTTTCTGTTAAGTACTCTGTTGCTTCCAACTAAGATGTTTATCAAATGTTATATCAAGGTACTTTATCGTTTCATCGCATGGTATAGCTTCCTATTTGAATGTTGGGCAAAGACGAAATATAAAACGATAATGGTTCAATAACGACCATATGGCGTGCATTTCCATTGCACTTACCTTTAGCTCGGGCTTTTTCGTCATTTAGCGAATTCATATGCTAAATGTACTTATCCCATTGTTTCAATATTTTTCACACACGCTGAATGCTCCCTATTGTTTTCAACCAGGGAGAGCAAATGCATAGGAAGCTCTTACGATCCGATTCACGCATCAACACTTGCGCAAAGCGTTGATTTGCGATCAAGTCCACATGCACATGCACGGCTGTTTTCCGGCAATCTGGCTGATTTATGATCATTTCACCGAAACAAAATGAGGCAAGCAACTAGCAATAAGAAACATTGTCAGGTATTCACGGTGAGCAAATTTCCACGCTTAGAATGGCGTGAAATCAATCATACTAATTGTAACTGAAAATGTCATGTCATGCGTTCTTGCTGATAATCAATGTCCTGGAAAATTGATATCAGTTGTAGGCAGAAATGAGCTTTTTAAATGCCTCCACCGCCAAATTTATTTTCTAATATTGCTTATAATGGATTACTACTCTTCATTTACGTTTTTTGTAAAAATTTTGTCCTATCTAAAAATATATATTCTGGACTAAACGATTTGGTATTTCATTATATCCTAACCCTTTTGCATTTTACAGGGCAATCTATTTTCATGGATTGCAATGTCTTTCGAGTTGGGATGAATATAGATTCATATGCTAATACTTTTCACAGTAAAAAGGATGCACCATTGAAAAAGGCTAAAAATGGTTTAATAGCGAATACATTTTCACATGTAGCTCTTCATTACTCGTCTACCATTCCGCCAATTTTGCCAAAAATATTTCAATAATAAAACGTTTTACATATTTTATTCGTTCTTTCTTTGCCACGTGTGATACTCTTCAACATCTCGTATATTTTAGTAACATTCTGAAACATGAATTAAAAGTCTAATAGTTGATTATTAATGGATTCATTGACTTAATCCTACTAAAGGAGGGATTTTTAAGTCACTTTAAGAGCAAGTCCTAGCGTGAGGCTTGTAATGTGATTGCCACGGAGATCCAATCGTTGTTATAAACTCTAAGGGGCAAATACGTACTACAAATGTGATCCCAATTTGATTACGCTAGGAAAGCGTAACGACAAATATTATTTTTAACACCCAAGCATGCGGATAGTAATCGCCAATAACAACGGAAACGAATTTATGTGCCTGCCTCTAATGCTCTCATTCAAGGCGTTTATTGTGCCATGATTTATATCCAATTAAAGCTAAACGAAGTGTTTGTGGTGTTTTGGATTTGCGATATGTTGCAGTTTTAGCTCATTGCAGCTCGTTGCTGCAGATGGATAATTTAGTGAAGTGATTTAACAAACAGGTAAAGCCTGCGGTCGGGTGCCCATGTTCGGACGCGAGGCACATTTCACAAAATAACCATGAAGAAAAGAATGCCAATGACATTTATCTTAATGAATTAAGAACCTCATGTCTTCAAACATAACGAATTTTTATGCTTTAACCTTTTTCGTTTTTTTTTGTCACTCATTATACCATCAGAAACTGCTTTATCTGTAAAAGGTTTGCACCTAGAGGAGCTGGTGGACGATGGTACATCGTAGAGCAGTTATATATAATTTCCACCCGATGGAAACTGGATGAGGAATGCCTGTAATTATTCTTCTTCCTCTTCTGTTATCTCTCGGGCAGACATAGAATCATTCGTACCGCCAACCTCAGCATTTGCAGGAGGAATTCCTTCAGTCCCTTTCAAGTGATCTATTAATGATTCCGAAGGGAGAATGCTTCGCCATTGGTTAAACTGTCTTACGATATTTATGGTTATAAAATTGTTTAAAATCCGCTAGTGGAATTCCTATATCTAATCGTAATTTATAGTTGCCTGGTGGAAGCCAATAACACTGACTACCAATTCGGACGACGGATTTTGTTTTCATCATAATTTATAATGTACATGCACAATTATGAAGTACGGTGGTGGAAGTGACACAAACTCAAAAACCTTAGACGTAGGTGGAGCTATGGAAGGATGAAGAAAAGAACGAGTTTTATTTAAGTGAGGCACGGTTAATATTACGGTTAAACATATCATGTACTTGGTGTAGCTCGTCTTGATCTATCATGCACATTATAAACTTTATCTTTGATCTAGAGACGACAGATACGTCTTCGTGTAAAGTATAGGCCACAGGTCAATATTTTTGTTTTGGTTAGCGGCTTTGATATCTACATGTTGTTTAAATTTATATGTAAAACAAAGTCATAAAAAATGGTTTATTTCGCACACGTGCCTGCAGCTATTATCCCCATAATAATATGTAGTTCCCTTTCTTGAAATCCCACCCCCTTCCACGAAGCCTCGAGTGCTCAAATCCTTCGCAATCGCCTCAGATATTTTTTTCCCGCGGCGTTTAATTTACTCCAGCATTCACGGTGTGCAATTCCCCTCCTTCGGAAGTTCTTCTTTTCCGCCTTTGCGCCGCCCTAATTTACGAGGGTCGTTCATCGAAATACGTTTCCTTTTTGCTCTAATCGCCCAGACTCTAAAAATAAGCGGCTGCCTTTTCTTGCAAGCTTACCTTCACCGCTCACGTCGGCGCAAAAACATTCGTCGCATTACATTTCCGTAATCCCATTGTTCGGTTCCCCCGGCCCACAGTTATTCCGGAGGATTGGGGATGCGGGGGGGGGGGGGGGGCGCTCCGTCGGATCGCACGAGAAATGCGGCCGTCGGCGTCCCCGGAGAATGCGTGAGCGGCGGTGACCGCGGCGCGGCTCGTGAGCGGGCGCGGACGGGTGCCGCCGCCGCCTTTGCGACCGGGTGACCGCCAACAAGTCTTCCGTCGCCCCTGCGACCCGTCCTGCATGATTCCCAGACTTTCCTTGATTCCCAGCTTCAGGTAGTTTGCGAGAGAGAAAGAGAATCATAATGGGTAACATAATAAAATTTTACTTTTAAAATTAAAAGAGTTGTGACGTAAGTTAAATAAATAGTGCTGCGTTGATGACGCAAAAACAGTTTTTAATGATTTAATTTTTCAGTATATAACTTTAAAAGCTTTTTTTTAAAAGCCTTTCGCTGAAAGAAATGCCTTTCCAAAGATTTTTTTAAGGATTTTATAAAATCTATTACGGTGTGTAGTAAATTCATTTTTAAATATAATTGATATAACATATGAACTAGTGATGGGTCGGTCGTGAGAGATCGAATTCCGAGAGCAAGTTCTCTTAAAAGAAAGATCGATGAACGACTTCTCTCCAATGACCGAGGCGATCTTCACCGATCGCGACAGGAATGATTGCATGACATCAAATATCGATCACGAGACTTGAGACCGACCAAAAAAATCTTGAGTGAGTTTTATAACGAGAGATTCCAGAGTTACTCGCTCTTTCGTGAGATGTAGGCAGTTATTCGATGCTCCGCTCGGTTGCGCTAACAAAGACGCAGCGTAATAACAGTCAACAATTTACATCACGACATAAATATCTTGCATCGAGAGAGTTTTACCAGTTTTGCTGGCTCGCTTTTAGTAGAATAATAACATCATTAAAAATGAAGACCGAATCCGTTACACTGTCGGCAAAGAGACAGCTGGGTTAAGATTCAAAAGGAATGCAATGGAAATTAAACGTGATCCAGGTACTTATCCGTTTGTTAATTCGCCAAGCAATGCATTATTTGTTACTGCGTTGGCTATGTAGTGCCGTTATTTATTACGTGCAATAGGTTAATCTCACTTGTAAGTAGTATAGTACAATACTATATCCCTATGAATTGTTTTCCTTTGCCGCGACGAGTCGTAAATTGTGTGATAATTAAATATCTGAGTCTATGACGTGATCGCTTAGAAATCAAACCTGATACCCATGCCGCTGTATTATATATATACCGGCCGTTTATATAAACAACTGTGATTCATATTGCCAATGCATTTTAAAAATTCAACTCCGCTCCTCTCTCTTCAATCACTTTTTCTAGACTTTGATGGTGTTGCTGTCAATCAAGAATGTTTCCAGTGCTTCATTGGATGTCCGTTGGCTTTCCCTTCGTCTGAATTTTCTTCCCATATGTCTTCCGAAGTACCGGCGTGTTAAAATCACCAGTGAATTCATCCAGAATTGTTTGTTTTTGGAATGCAGTTTGCTTTTGGTGTTATTTAAAATATTTTTAACTGCAATCTCATCAGCGAATCCTTTTTTCGGAGAATAAAATTTCGTATGTGCCAATAACTCTCCTTTTCATTTAGAGGAATGGTATTTGAAGAACTTGATTCAGGGAATAATAGCGTGATTCCAGTTAATATAGGTTAGATCCAAACACCGTTCGAGACATGATAACTGCAAATTATGATTACCCACAGGTAATTTGATTCATACTTTCATCATTATACTTTTGTAGTGAATAGTAAGTTAAAAAAATGTACATAGGCTTGATCAGTAAATATCAGTATGAGTTTCCGGAATTTCATTTGCATTTGCACTGAGTGCAGCTTCAATAAACGGTACAATGTAAATATCGTAATACTGTTATTGGTTGTAAGCAAAAATGAATTACATGAGTGGGCCATTACATCAGCCTTAGGCATCCCATTGAAATGGGCAAGGAGTTATTTCAATCAAAATGTACTAACATGTTTAGTAAGGCAATATATGACTTCATACCACCGATACTGTGTCACTTTAAATTGGCAGAAATGCTGTATGTGAGCAATGAAATAAATAAAGACTGTATTTCTGCGTGCAATAGAGCATCATATACTGTAAAATAGTGCTGGAAATTTGTAATCACCGTATCATCCATAAAAGTGTGTATTCGAACATGGCTTGTACACAGGAGCTTAGACCATATTCATTTAAAATTTAATTCCTTGGAATGGACAAATTAAAATTTCTGATAGTACTAATTACTCATTGTACATCCAAAATCCCTGGTAAATATTTAGCAGGAAAATGTAGAAGGAACCTGCAGGAAGTTAGCAGAACATTCATGAGGATAATCAGAAACCTATAGTGGCAAAGAAAATCTTATTTTAGTTTAAAAACTGATGCCTATCTTAAACATTGGTGGAGTAATGCAATTATAGCATTGGACTGTTATCAACGTCTATTCATTCCACATGCAGTTATCATTCCACATTCACTTTAATTCTTATATTTGCCTGACCATGACATTTTACCACCATTATAATGGTATACAGATAGCTTAACAGACATATATATTTCAGTGGTCAGTTACCACTCCACCCTTCCTGCTTCAAAAATTTCTTTCCTTAAAATGATTCAATTTAGTTCTGCGCATCACATCCATTCATTTCAATTGCCTATATTTTTCCTACCTCTCCCAACGAAGCAAACCTTTCCCTTCAAAAGTGCCTTTCAGGACCTCATTTCCTCTTAATTACCTACTATCTGACATAAAGTGGACTCCTAAATTTCCTTCACTGTTATATGTAACTTCAATGCCTAGTCAAGTATCTCTTAACTTCTATTCTATCTTACTTTCATTATCCTTCTCGAGAGCCACTCCTCGTATAAATTTAGTCTAATCTCACCCTCTCAGCATTAGCCAATGGTTTAGATCCACCGAAGTCCACAACCCTTTATAAAACCTTCCTAACCAACCTTTTGTTTGCATCCTATATCAGGACTTGAGGCATTACATATCCCCCATAATTCTTGAATATTGCTGATACAAGACATTTAATATCTTGAGTAGGACACCTCGTTCCACTAAAATTCTGCCCCAGTTACAACTTCATTCCACTATTTGTTTTTTGCTATTTGTCTTAAGCCTCTAATGGTTTCTACTCAATGACCATTCTCAATCTATACTCTGGAGTGAGCTGGCAAGCCACTTACCATGAGGAAAAATATCCACAGATGCTGAGTGGACTATGTTCCCTTCGTTCCTGCTCTTCGTCCAATCTGGCATGTGTGAGCCTAACAGCTATAATTACCCTTGTTAATTTCTACTACAGGTAAACAATACATCATAGCATGTCCTTTGATAACAGTTGATTAATATTCATAAATTTACCAAAGATCATGACAATAGGAGTCGACTTAAGACTAAATCATATTGGGGTTTCAAGGAACATATTCAAAATAAGCCAAGTAGTAATTGGGAAAAACTACACCAACATTTATTCCACTTATTGATTATTAAAAATAAATGGATCTATGAATGGTTGCACAACCCTTAGTTTTCATCACCCCTGATGACAATGACTGAGTCAGACATCGAAACGTCAGCCTACATGGAGACCATCACCCTGTTGGAAACCCGAGAAAGCTTCTTAGGATCCTCATATCAGTGAAATAAATAATAATAATAATATGTAATAGCATTCATTAAGCATGAAGCATTATAGACCAAATCCATTTTACACTAAAATTTTGTTATAAGTGAAAAATCATTGATTACCTACCATTGCTTTATTATCCATCCATGACCCTCTTCTCCATTAACTTCTTCAATTTATAAAAGGGTGTTACCAAAACTATGAGTGCATACTTGACTTAAATTATGACAGACATTTAATTTAAATGAGGGCATAAAAAATAATTTTATTCTGATCAAGTTGACTTTAAGTCACACAGGAACGACATCTGTACACTTAAGTTGACTGCTAAGTAATTGAGTACCTGGATAACTTGAGGCACACAACTTATCACATGATATTGTTTGCTCTCTGCTGTTAGTGATGTCTGTTTGGATTTGGAAACTGGCTCTCTTATAATAATTTACTCCATAATACCCTATATTGGCATATATCCTTTGCCTCTATTGCATTCATACATTACTTCATTCACACTCTCTCCTATTCTTAAGACTCCTAATCTTCCTCCTTTAATGTCTCTTCCACCACATCATGAACCCACAATTTTTTCCATCTTCCTCTTACGCTATTCACTCCTCAATCACAATCCTGTTCCAATACTCAACTCTAATCTATTATTTAAACATTGCCAAACCCACAGAGAATAATCCTTTCATAAAGTCCATTACGGTAGCATGAAGGAAGAGATATTTTCAAAATGTCAAAAGAAAATTAATAAAAAGATATTAGCTTTAGTTCCCATAAGTATCCAGTAAGTATATCAAGCAAAATCAACATGAAATACACTCAGAATCTTTACTCTTAAAAATCCAAGATGGTATGTATATTGTTCTAGCAAATTCAATGATTGCATGGGGGAAATAAACATTTGTCACAGTATGCACAGCTGGTTTTTCTTCTTTGAATCAAAACTAGGTATGACATACAACTGTTATAACTCATATGATATGTAAACACTACTGTTTTCTGATTACAGTTCTATAATATAGAGAGAACTGGCAGAGTGGATATTGGTCTGAAGTTATTGATGGCTATAACCATTGATAAGCACTAAACCATTGTGTAAATTAATAATTGATCAGAGGCTATTCCTTGCAAAGATAATAAACATATATATTGAGGTCAGATATTTAGTAAACACTCTTATAACCTGATTGTTCCATGCATTTCATAAAATCTACAGAGTAAACTAGTTATAATTTTGCCTAGATATAGTATTCCCTACCTGTTACATGATATAGTCTAGTAAATGGCAACTAGAGTAGCAATCAGATAGCAGAGAAACTCGCTGACGCTTACATATTTTATTGCATTGGTGCTTCTTAATGATAGCAGCAATATCATCTAGAGGAAGAACGAATGTAGTGGGTTTAAAATTAGCACTGTCAGTGCCAAACAATTTAAGAAGATTCATCACATCCTGCAATCAGTTTTTAAATCCCTACTCATACACATCATAATAACAAATATTTTGTGTGTATTAGGCATTTCTTATAGGTAGCTTAGAAGCAATATATGTTAACACTTACTGATAAGAATTTGATGTGCATAACTGTTGAATACCCTGTAAGACATAACTATAATAATCAAATCGTTTTCGTAACCAATTAACATCTCCAATGTACGGGCAAAAGCATTTTGTGAGGGGGAATTAATATAGCACTAAAGATTCAATACTATAACAAAGTGCATTTTTACTGAATATACATTTTATTGAAAGGTACGCAGGTACATATACAAACCATCATTTAATAATATGCTTTTTAAACATTTAGAATATATGTGGCATTGCGAAAAACATATTTACTGAACATCAATATAATTGACTAGTTTGATTAGTTATCTAAGTGACGAAGTGCATGGTGAAACCCCAACGATTTTAATCGATGGCAACAAACGAAGCATGTTTTGTAAGGAGCGTTTTACATTAGATATAAATCACTCAAGTGGCAGAAAAAATTCATATATTTCAACAAATATTGAGAATAGTAAACGTGAAGTCCTATTCAGTTCACTTTGGCACAAGAAGTGCTTCACGAGAAGAAAACAACATCACGACAGAAGCAACTTCACAAAAAAGTATTAATCGTAGGACTGATTGTTATTATTAGAATCACAGATATGTATATATATATATACACAGCGAATGTCTTGGACTCCTGTATTTGCACTAATACCCTGAATTTATGCTTTATATTTACGATGTAAACAATAAACGACGAATATTACGTTAACCTATGAACAAATCTTCGATTTTGGCATTTATTAATATTGTAAGCACTCGACGATCACGAGACAGTATTTCAGAAGCACAGTTACTAAATTATAGATATATACCTAGTACGATATAAACAAACCTTTACCAAAGTTGAACGTTCGCTTTTTTACATGCAATTCACTCTTAGACAAACACAGCAGCAAACTATGAGATTATTTCAGGGGGTACTGTAACTTAAAAATCTACGACGTAAACAAACAAAAACCCACCATTAACTTCACTATATAGGCTATTTTTGAAGCACTAACTCTTGGTAAATTTACGACATAAACAATAACTTTAGCATAAGTTGAACATACACTTTCTTCGTGTAACTCACGTCCAGAAACACAACGCAATATTATGCCATTTCAGAAGCACAGAAACTTTTATAACCTCCACGGTGTATTTCCTGTCATAACACATCCATTAGGAGCGTAAGTCTACCTAACACAAATAACCTTTAAATATCAAAATATCACCACAAGAACACACGCAATACATCACAGCACATATAACATTTGTAATCACTGAATTTCCATAATTGCATTGTCACTTAAATACACGATAAACCATCGTTTCAATATTCTCGACAAATATTACGTCTCGTGAACAAGTGAAACAGACTGTAATTGAAAATTGAATTTTAGTGCTACAGTCGGATAATTTGCTTTAAATTCTTACAGCCAAAAGAAAACGTTGATTGTTTCGAACTACATACCAAAATAAAATTTCGCTACTAAATTAGTATTAATCATTGGTTTCTACAATGAGTTGTTAATAATTTGTGGTCGATAAAATGTCACTCTTCAATAGTTTTGTAATCAAGTGGGATATTCCTAATATTCTTCGTATAACTATACTTAAAATCACAAACCAAGAGCATTTTTAAAAACAAAACAAACCTTCGCACGATTGCACAATTGTGCCTTCAATTGTTTTCAAAGAATTACCCACAACTCCACGGAAACCGGCACTGAATGAGGTAGCTGCACTGAAACTCTGTGCCTGCTCTGTGCTATCAAGAGCAAAGCTGTACACCTCGGTCATGCTTACAGTATGAAACTCACGAACGACCAGATTTTTTATCTATCACGATTTTCCTGAGAGATCATTGATCGTAGGCAACTTGGACTGCTCACTAGCTGGAAAATCGGTCTCTCTGATCGACGATCGAAGATCGAATCACAAGCGGGAGTGACCGACGCGACCGAAATCTCTCAAAAGACCGACTTTGCCCATCACTAATATGAACTAACTACACACCGCTACGTTTCTGACACGATCTGTGCTCCAGAGCTTAATATAAAAAAACGTATCTCAGGAGCGCACAGCTGTACCAAGTCCCATGAGAAAGAGTGTTCGTTTTATGGCAAAAATCTGGAAAAGTTAAACTTGACAATAGCAGGCTTAACTTCGTAGATGTTTATTATATTAGTGCTCATGTTTAATGATAATCTCCAAAAACTTTTTTGTACGACGCGTTTCACGGATAGGCATCGTCGGCATTACGGCATCGTCAGGTACAGAAGTTTGTTATGTGTGTGAATTGTTGTTGTAGTTACGGGTTTGTGGTGTGGTGGTGTGCTGCGATTCATATATAATTTTTTTTCTCTCCTTCCCCGTAACTACAACCATAATTAACACCTATAACAAACTTTCTGTGCCTGACGATGCCGAAATCGGTGAAACGCGTCGTACAATAAAAAGTTTTGTAGAAAAGTACTAAATATTATCATTAATCATGAGTACTAATGTCTCGAAAAGTATTGCAGTTTTGGGTTGATATTTTGGTATAATTAAAAAGGTGACATCTGCTTTCTAAAAATAAGGTCAAATTAAAATAATTTCATGTCAAATGACGTGTCGCTCAGTCTACCTTAAAATTGAAAACTTGAACCCTTCCTACTCTCCGCTTAAGCTGAAAGTGTGATCGAGTCGTTTCCCCTGACGTCTATTTCCACTCTTCGACTCCGTCGTGTCAGCTCAGAAGTGTTGGGGATTGCAGAATCAAAGCATCCCGACACACTCTCCCAACTCCGTCGCAATTCCTAAGAGTGTTCTGTTACTACTTTCGAATTGCTTTCCTGTTTATACTTTCCTGTTTACGCTATATACAAAACTAATATGGAGCTATTAACTATAAACTTATAGCAATAATTTTATTTAGAGCACATTATTGACAATGTTGCCTTGAGATGAGGCTAGACTTGTGGTCAGTCTCGGGCTCACCTCGTTATTTGTTTCGTTTAATCTGGTCGTCTTTATTCCGTGTCTCGTAATATACTCCCGAGTTTAAGCCAGCCAAATACTAACTACTCGACTCGACTTCTTCGAGGCATCGATCTTATGCACTGCAAGATCAATCGTTTTCTAAAAAAATAGAATTAATGAAAGAATAATTCTCCATGCGGCAGTTGTTCTTCAAGTTTTGGCCAGTTTTGACGGGGACGCGGTACATGAACCTGTGATATGGGGTCTGAAATTCAGGGAATGTCTATGACAAAAGAACTCAAAATGCCAAAGCGGAATAGTCATTTCTTATATGGTAACTACCGGAACATCTTCTCGCAATTCATTGTGGATAAACTCTCTCAGTTCAGATACTTGGAAAATGTTCCTTTCAATGGGCGAGAAAATATATTCCTATCAGTGTTTAAAAACAGCACGGATCCAGGATGGCATTTTTGTACAATGCGTCAGTGAGATAACTGTTCAGACGACAATGAGTATGCCATGCCAAATTGAAATAACTTGGAACACATTTGTACACTGCTGACCATAATTCAACTACTGGAAAATAGAAATTGTCTAAAGCCGCTAATGAGGAAGCTTTTTGGAATGCATTCTAGGAATGAAGGGTAAAATATAAAGGAGCTGTTAGGAGGAAGCTAATTGATTAAACTCTTTCTTTCAAAATGGTTTCTACTATGCAATCACTAAATAAATCTGTCGCGGTAAATGATCATTTCCAGCGTCGCCGATCTCTACTTCCTGGAGAGAAAATTTACAAAAACCGTAATGTCCAAAAAATCACTTGGTACTGATGTAATGCTTGCACGCGTGATTTGGGATTTTTTTTAGGAACAGCTCCCTGCTTGCAGATAATTTTTATAAAATCCGTGACTAAACACGTAGTAATGAAAGAATGGAAAATTGATAATGTAACCAAAGTAATGTATCCATCTCGTGCAAAGTCCTTGAGCATAAAAGTTCAGTTATTAGACACCTCGATATCCAGGAATAAAATACCAATGTGTATTTAGAAAGGGTACACCATGCGAAACCTAATTAGCACTTTTGGCCCACTATTCTTTAGTCTCGGGTGAAGATAATTTTTCTTTCAATGCTATTTTTCTTAAATTTTAATAAGCATTTGATACAGTTCCTTGTAGACCTTTACTTATAAAATAAAAAAATACGTATTAGATTTTACAGCGATGCAATTTATTGTTTATATAGTTATTAAGTAATTTAAAGATTAGACAAGTGCGATGAGACAGCATGTTAATTGAAAAGTGAAAATTTACAGTTAATAGAGGGTTTTCGTCACTTTCTCATCGCTCTGACGACCTTGAGCAGCGCCATCTTTCTAGGCGGTTCAAGAGTCCCCTTCAATAAGTCAGAAAATTTACTTACCCTCATCAGATAAATTGGACTTCAGTTAGAAGTGGATCTGGGAGAGGAATATAATGATTTAAACTAGGGAACTTTAGCTCTACGGCCTCTAAAGTTACAAGGTATAAAATTCTCCAATGGCCGTAATAAATTGGCACCACTCGTAAAAAATACGCCACAATTGCTGTGTTGGTTTGCGGGAAAAAATGGTGGGAAAATCCACGCCAGTGACCAACCACAACCTCTCGACCAGAAAAACCCTTGGTGGTTTACGGGAATGTTACTTCCTCGCCAGTGACAACCACAGACACACACAATCAACCCGAATAGGGATACTTCGCTGGGCTTATGAGACCCAGCTAAGGATGCCTGGGTTATGAACACACACTCAACCCAAAGAGGGATTCTTTGCTGGGCTAATGAGACTCATGAGCCGCCTATCGATATTTGCACTCAAGGAATAGAAAACTTGCTAAAATCTTTAAGTCCAAATAAATCCCCAGGTCCTGAAGAAATTCCTGCCCGCGTGTATAGAGAATTAGCTTGTGAAATAGCACCCTACTTGCAGAATATATTTAGTAAATCCATCAACGAACACAAAGTACCCATGGACTGGAAAATTGCAAATGTCACTCCCATATTCAAAAGCGGTGATAAGGAACAGCCATCGAACTACAGACCGATATCTCTCACATCTATCTATTGCAAAGTCCTTGAACATATAATTGTTAGTTCAGTTATGAGACACCTTGATATAGAAAACTTGTTAACAAAAACACAACACGGATTCAGAAAGGGAAGATCTTGCGAAACTCAATTAGCACTTTTTGCTCACGATATTTTAGTCTCGGGTGAACATAACGCTCCAGTTGATGCAATTTTTCTTGACTTTAAAAAGGCATTTGATAAAGTTTCCCACAGTAAGCTACTCATGAAATTAAAATCCTTCGGTTTAGACGACTACGTAATTTCCTGGATTAGAGAATTCTTAAGTAATCGCGTGCAGAGGGTTGTATTAGATGGCGCTATCTCTAATGAAGTAAAAGTCACATCGGGTGTCCCACAGGGAAGTGTCATAGGCCCGCTTCTGTTCCTTTTGTACATAAACGACATCGGTGACAAAGTTGACAGTAAGCTTAGATTATTTGCTGACGACGCAGTGGTGTATAGAGAAATTCGTAGCTTTAATGACAAGGAAGCGCTAACTAATGACCTCGAGGCAATACAAGAGAGCGTGGCAGCTAGAATTAAACCTGAAAAAATGCGTTGTTGTGAATTTTTGGAAACGGAAAAACGCTCCTTGTAACAGCTATTGCATAAACAACATAAAATTAGACACCGTAGAATCGGTTAAGCACCTCGGAGTTAAACTGACTAATGATCTATCGTGGAGTAAACATATTCGAGAAATTACCGGTCAAGCTAATCGTAAATTGGGATTTGTTAAAAGAGTACTTGGCAAGTGCGACGATAAAGTTAGGGAAATAAGCTACTTCTCCCTCGTTAGACCCCGCTTAGAATATCCCGCCAGTATTTGGGATCCTTATGAGATAGGCTTGGAAACTGAGTTAGAACGCGTGCAGCGAAGATCGGCAAGATATGTTAAAGGCCGTTATGATAATTTCGTTAGTGTTACTGACCTTTTGCAGCAACTGGGATGGGAAAAGCTTTCAGACCGTCGATTAAAATTTAGACTCAATCTATTATGTAAGTTCCAAACCGGTCTATTCCCTTACGACGTTGATAATATTTTACGAAATCCGACATACTACGGTAGATCAGATCATGAGAGTAAAATTAGGGAACTAGACTGCAGAACGGATAGATTTAAGATGTCTTTTTTCCCACGGACGATAAGGGACCATAATAGCTGCCATGAGACTTTTATCTAGGTTTGTCGTTAGGTAGTGTAGCTCTTAGTAGTACTAGTACTCCTAATACATGAATCCTTATCTGTTACCTAGTACATACTAACAGCACGCCTAGCATGTTTTCTACATGGGTCTTGAGTCCCTGTCCATCTGTGTAGTTGTAGAATGCATGTATATTGACGGTCACTCTCCATTTTGATGACATCTGTAGTGTAGTGTTGCATGCTTGTGAGGCTTCGCCTCGTGACAAGCATTAGCGATTTATGCTAATGCATAATTAGTCGTAGTTACACTAACTTTAGGGTATAGTGTAATGCATGTTGGTGATTACTCACCCCCTGCCACACACCCCTGAGGTGGCTTGCAGGGTATTTTGTAGATGTAGATGTAGATGAGCAATGTGGCGTTTTTTTGACGAGTGGTGCCAATTTATTACGGCCATTGGAGAATTTTATACCTTGTAAATATATTGATTGTTGCTATCGCTCTAAGGCAAAGCCGAATGGATCTCCTGGATCTAGACACGTGAGTTTTCTCAACCAGACGACGAAAGAAAATCTTCTTGCAAAGCGTCCGGTCAAGAGGAATTTCTTCACGCGGCATTTATTCCATGAGTCGGATTCTCATAGTCCCACTTACGTAAACAAGGCTTTATGTGCTTGTAGGCGTAGTTCTCAATGCTAAAAAAGACATTAAAAAGGCTAAGAAATATATTTACCACTGGATACGTGGAGGTAAGATGTACATGAGGAAAGCTGAAAAGAGCCTGTTTTTGTGTTATCACATACGGATGACTTATAATTATTGTAAAATAAGTTATGATGCCCCTTGCTACAAACTATGTGTTAATTGATGGCGATTCAGTATTCTTAATCCATCAAGAGAACCGCAAAACGTCGGCACCAATGAATTCTCCCACCCGGTGGACTGCCCGAATTAAGCTTCTCAAAAGATCGGCAGTTTACGCCTTTAGTTTACCCCTGTTTTGTCCCAGATGCTAGCAAGTGGAATGTAAACCGACTCTTATTGTGCTCTCTGAGATATGTATAGATGAAAACGAAGTAAATTACTATAAAATAAATGGTTACAATGTATTAGCACAGTCTATACAGTCGCATCAAGCCATGTAATTTTCCCTATACAGACTTGCAGCGCGCCGAAGCAAGCGCCTCTAGTGGTGAACGTGTATAACTACTTGCAATGCGGTGTATATGATGCTAAGTTTCGCTTTCGTCAACATTTGCATTGCCTTATAAACATTTTATTTTTGCGTGTAATGTTTTATGGTGACGGCTTTTTCATTGTCTCTAAATTATCATAATCTCGTTTAGAGCACCGAAGTCACACTATCATTCGCGGAATAAATGATCTGTTCAATGGTTAGACATTTCAAGAAAGGGGCAAATCTTTCTTCAATTTTTGAAATACGTACCGAGTAGTTTGTTACCCCAGTCTAGCACTTATGGCTTTTGACATGTTGTAAGTCTATTCTAACTTTTTAAGTGACATAATGAAAAAACAGGAAGCACATGTAGGAGTATTTCTTGAAGTCACTATTACATTTTTGCAATTGTTGTGAGGAATGAAAACACACCCAGATTATATATATTGCATGCTTGCAAGAGGATCCACGGAAGAATGCTCATTTACACATTTAATTCAAATCGGTAACCTTTATTATTCTCCTTTAAGTACTGTTTATACCTTCTAGTTTTGTTGATAGAGAGACCCTGATTTTTAATTTCAAAATATAGATAAACTCATGTCCTAACAAAGATTCTAACTAACAAATGATTCACTTCTGAGCTGCATCTTTCTGGAAGGGGCATTTGGTTTGATTCACAAAGATCATTCCCTAAAGACGCCATATTTGTAATAATTTACAACACTATGCGTTTTACTCATCAATTTTGATGAACATTCCTTGAAAAAGGAATTCAGTTCCTTACTGCACAATATAAGACTTACCACTGAGGAAATTTTACTACTTTGAAAGTTTTTAAAGTATGTTACTAATTTTTTCCCCTCGGATATTTTCTTCTCTTTTCATGAGGAAGTACTTACATCCACAATAATGAAGTGAAAGAAGCTTTCTCAGAAAATAGCCAAAAACATATATCATACCATTATTTTATGTATTTCTAAGCTATTCATTCTTGACTGCTCGGAAACAAATTATGTAAAACAAGAACTCATGTTTTGACCGTCCAGTTCTTTCAAACATCAAGGATTCCTTCCTGGCTATCGAATACTTCACAGTCGCTGGAAGAATTAGGCTTCAGAAACGATTTTAAAAAACAAAGATTGAAATAAGAGTTAAATCTCATTGCATTTGTGTTTGAAGAATATCCACCCTTGTAGCGGACAACAGAGAAACATTCTCCAATAAGTCTTGTTTGATTTTTCTTGTTTGATGGCATCTATCTAAAGGGCTTTGGTTCTCAGATCTTTCCAAATATTTGCAAAGAGTTGATATTTAGAAACCAAACTTCAACAAATTTACTTTTTATGTATTATCATTTCCTAAATGGTCAAATAACCTTATTGATCCTAGTCAATTTTTCATTGCCTCGAGAGCTTCAATGTGTTCATATTCACCTGTGATAGTAACTATTAGTGTCGCAGCTGAAATAATGCCGTGGGAGTTGAAAGTATCGAATACATAATTTACGTTTTTACACATTTTGGTGTTACCAGTGACTTAACAGACATTAATCCACAATAAAACATGACTGCTTATGGCAGATAGAATGACCTAGTATATGAGCTAGAGAACTGGCCTTCAATTTTTGAGAAGACCAGAAGGAGGGGAGTTACTACTTTTTTTAAAATCTTGAGCGCAAGTCTGAATGTATTCTTAGAATCCAGGGAGAACGATTCAGAAATGACCTCCAAAGAGATCGACACTCTTTTTCCACTTTCTAATAAATGGAACCAATCATATTTAAATAAATTATTTCTGGAACTAATCAGCAAATAAGGAATATTATAAAAAAATAATTGATTTCCTGAATTAACCTTAGATAAATCAGTTGATATTTATATTGACTAATCGCAACAGAACAAAGTTTGAACCCTGGTCAGTCACACATGTCTTCACGGTAAACGCTTCTTTAGAAAGCATTTCAAGAGTAGTTTTGAATAACTTTTGAAAATGTTTTTATTTTACAGACTGGCAAAAAAAGAAATACCCTATAGGCTGCCTTAAGTTGTATAATAATCTATTTATCATTAGCAGTAGAGTTGGACTTGCGATATTACTGCTTCTGAAGAAACCCAAGTCCTCTAAGCCACAGACATAATCTACACTATTATTGTACGATAAATGCCTCACAACTGCTATTTAATCTAGGCTCAGATTAACCAACCTTTGGGCCTTCTTCAAGTTCTTTGCCTCCTCTTTCAAAAGCATAATCACTCTTAGATCCAGGCCACGTTTGGTATTTATTCCCTAAATATACTTTTACCACGTACGAACAGAGGGTAGATGAAAGTGTTCGGAAAAAATGTGTAACCTTAAGGCACAATCTAAAGTATTTGTTTAGACTGTGCTTAAGGACTGCGATATAGGAGACTCAGTGAAAAAAATATTGTATCACTGGACCACTGAGACCCATGACCACGAAATATATTCATTATAAATTTCCAGGCAAAAGATTTTAAACAGTTTTTGGCCATATCTTGCACTACCGCAATGTCTTTAATTGTCCTGCCTATCTCCTACCAACCACCAGTACATCTTAATCTATTCTTAATTCGGAGAACTGTCATGTTATTCCTCAAACAAGAAATCTAATATCATGCTCTCTTGCGTGAGTGCTTCAATTGCCTGGTCTCCAACTATATAGGCATTCAATTAAAAATGACTCATTCGTTGGATGATCCTGGTGTAACTGTATATCAAGGCAAAATGCATCATGATCAGCAGAAACTGGGTGAAAGAGAAACATGTTAGCAACGCTTAAAAAACCTTCGAAGGATACTTTCTTTAGATATAAGAGGGGATTGGAATCTAGAGTTTTTCCTCGGGAAGGCTGTCTTTCTGGTAGGCAACTTCCCTTGAAAGCTTATTAGAGGCGGGTTATTGGGTACATAAAATATTATGAGGACAGCGGTCAACACCAATCTCTTTTTATAAACTAGCTCTCTTCAAAATGTCCCTAACAGAGCAAATAATTTTTTACACAAGTAAGCGGCATTTTTCCCGTCTCAATCTTTTCTACGGCAATGGATGATCCATCGCATGGACCTGTAATGATCATGATAAATTATATTTGCGTGTTAAAATGAAAGAATTAGAGAGCAGTCACGTTTTCTGAGCTTCAAAAAATATCAATATGCACCAACCAACCTGCTATAATTTTTAGAGAATCGGAAAAAAAGACACTCCTGACAAAAGACACTCCCGATTTCTGCTGCAGTATTATTTAATACAAATCAAATGTAAAAACACTGTACGTAGTCACAGAACTCAGCACACAGTCTCAATCAAAGCCGGTACGGCATCCAAAGTATCGTAATGTGTCATAAAATTGATATCCAGGATGAGTTTGAGCTGTTGTTTCTAGTACGCTTGAACGGCGTTTTATTCTCACTGTTGCCATTTAACTTAATTTGATCTTGTATCCCCCTCAATGGGAGACAATGTAAAATATTCTATAGAAAAAAAATAATTACATTACTTCACGAAGAAGAAAATAGGTTCTAGTTCTGGTGGGTGCAAGTGTATGCATTCACCCCACATTATGGTAGTTATACACGTTCACCGCTTGGGGCGCTACTAACAGCTAGCTGCTAAAGCGCTTGATCTTAAAAGTACGGTCAACCTTGCGCATCTAGCCATCGTGGGCCTTTTTTTACATGGGAGAGATAGGGACTAAACATGTTTTCACGAGATAAAAATTAATTAACTATATTTCATCGAATTTGAGCCATGATAACTTGTGAATGATTAAATTGCCTATAATACTACATCATTTTCATATCAAGTTTATCCTCCGAAATGCGGGAGTCGGCCTGTATAATAAGAGCCCAGTAGACGCCTCAAACGGCAGCAGACGACGCCGTCTGCAATATGAGTGGAACGTCGCGTTATTTTCCCCGCTCGCAAAGTGACTTCTCGTTGATAACAGGCGGAATGGCATTTTAAAATGTTATAATACTACAGAAATATTAGCTTACTTGTCAATTAGGTATCAAAATCGACTAGGCATAGAATATTTCTCTGCAATAGGAGTAAAATGTCAAGTCAATTCCTCGACCATGAAGTGAATCCTCATAGAGAACAGACGGTGACCAACCTTGTATTGTCACTGGAATCTTAATCATTTTCAATTAAGGTTAATTTCACGTCCAAAACTCCCTTAGATTCCCTGGAACTTCATCTACAGCGAGCGGACATACTTATCACACGGGCGACAATAATTGTGAGATAAATAAATTTTGAAATACCATGGCTTCGTTACGGATCGTACTCCGCACCGGAACGAGACTGTTAACGGCGGATAAATTTAACACGCTACTATCTAATTTACGTTCTGCACTGTCATTGTCAAGTCAAGTGAGCATTTTGACAGGATTTACACGATCAGCACTCGATGTTTAACTGAGGCACTGACCATGAGGCACATCGTCAGTTCAAATAATATCGAATATATGTAACATAATTATCTAAGATAAAATAAAATGATTACGTACCGTGAGATATATATGGCAGCGATTAATCATTTCCGCTTTAACTCCAGAGACACATGTACAGCGGCACTAAATGTAAAGGAACAATACTTGGTAATGACATCAAGTCGAGTCAATGAAAAGATAACTTTTGAGATGGTAAAATTTAATGAATGAAGCATAATGAAACAACTTACATTGCATCAGTAGAAAAAAACCATCACACTTTCACTTGGACTCCACACTCACAATTTATGATACTGTAAAATAACACAATAATCCCTGGCAAGGACAAATTCAATTGCCTATTGCTAATTAGTCATCACCTGCCTTAAACGCATACGGATTAATTATTTCAACAAAATCACATTGGACACAACAATTCAATGAAATAAAAAGATGACACTTGGGGTGGCAACATTCACTGAATGAAGAATAATAAAACATTACACTGTTTATCCCTTCACTGGAACGTAAACAACCACACTTTCAAGACGAGCTTAACTCAACTCAAAAGACAACTCAAAAGTTGTCATTGTCATTGGCATTACTAGTCACTAAATTCACTTAAATTCATATAGATTCCACATTTTAATTTTGTCAATAGTAGAAACAATGAACTGATTGCTTTTATGTCTTCTCCAACACTTACTACGCATTTTTCACACTTTTAATACCATTCCATAATTTAATACCATACTAATCAGTAAACACAACAAAAATGAATGTAGGTGAAGAAGGGTTAATTCCCTTTGTTAATAGTTTGCACACTTACTAGTTATCGGATGGTCTTTCTTTGAAGATGGTCATTAGCTAGCTCTAATTGTCTTGGTATTTATTTGAGAACCTGAATGTTATCGATGAACATTATCACAGCATCTGGACGAATCAGTCAACATTGCCATAATTTCATTATGTTTGAGCTTGTTTTCAATAGCACTTAATATGTGACGCAATGAAGTGAGGGGCACACAATGTCATTTTATTCAGCTGGAAATAGAAATATATTTTGAAAACTAAGAGCCTCTTTCCCAGGGGAATCTCATCCAAATTTGTTGAAGCGTCGTATTTTATTAAAACAAAATGTATTATTTGGAAAATCAGGCTGGGTTTTGCTAGAGCGTAGTACCTCAAAAGTTAATATTAATCTCCCCAGAAGCAGACACAATTTATTGCCGAATGTAATAAATTAAGCGTGTGGAAAATCCAAACATTGCATACGTCAAAATACAACTACTCCCGAAGATGGAACTTTAATTCATTTTTAACTGGTCTTAGATTCAAAAGGTTTGCTTCTACATTAGGCTGCAAGATGTTTACGCGTATTCGAAATGTGTATTTTTATTAGGTACGCACTTACGGCAAATGTGTTTCATTTGTTTCGTCATTCGCTCGCTGAATCTCAGTTACAGCATTCACTAGCAACATTATAAGCAGATAATATCAAGTAGTTCCTACAATTCAGCCGGTGTTACATTCAAATTAGTACAATTCTGCAATATTAAATATTTTTTGACAGTGAAGTGAGAAAATCAATCATTATTTCTTAGGACATCGAATTGAAAATTTCATTCGGCACATAATGGCTAGTGTCACCAAAATTTTGTACGGTTACGTTGAACTCTTACAAACGAAGGTGACAAATGTGTGAAACTTACCAAGTTGTCATTGGCATTACCTCTATGATGCAAAATCCACTCTTCATCACTTCTCCTGACTTAATCAGAGAAAAATAAATCTCAATTATTACTCACTACGACGTCAGCACCCACTCGAATATTACGACCGAATTGATTTTAGGTTCAGCCACCACCATCCTTTGCGTAGAATCTTCAAAAAATAAAACATTTCTCTCTGGAGTTTCCGTACAGATGCCTATTGTCGTATAGTGTGTTTCATTATTATCCATTCCTTTCCTCCTCTCTACCTCTACTCCCCGCTGCTGCGAGGCTTTTCTACGCGAAGAAATTCTCATCGGCTTTCTATTACCCTCTCTCTCTCTCCCTTCCCCCGAGTCGGGAAGAAATAATTCAGGGGATTATCTCAGAGTACCTATCATTTTTATTCCCGCTTTGGAAAGATTCTTTAAGATCAGGTATTTCTTAATTTCATTCTGTGTTCTTCAATTTAGAAAAATTTTGGTGAAGATATTTCAGCTCTCAAGTAAGTCTGTGTCATTAGTGAAAGTAATTTACCGCAAGTTAATTGTTAGTTGAAGGAGTTAATTTAGTGGCAAGTTTATAAAGCAGGAGTTCAACGATTTGGCTTTTTCCGTAACGCAACCGTAATTTTTTTCATCGTTTTTTAAAGAACTTGCTCTACTTCCTCATGCACATGCTGTTCTTCCGCATGCATGATGGGGCTTTGGGTTTATCGGAAACTTACAAGTAATGTATTTTTACAATTCGTGATAAAAGTTATAATCACTGTTGAAAACCTTTCAATGCAAAATTCACACTAATTAAGATCAAGGGCTAAGTTGAAGTAATAGATTGAACGGGGGGGAAATACAGCATAAAATTATAATTTAAATCTTTTTAATATTAAAGTATTACTTAAATTAATAATACTACTACTAATAATTACTACTATTATTAATTAAAAGTATTACTCAATTTTTTAAATAATACAGTATATTTTTTAAATCCAATTTTGCGGTTTTATTGCTAACTGAAAAAATTGTACCAATGATATTGATCTACAAAGACCAGTTATTTAATTTGTACTTGACCATTATCCTTGTATTATGTCTTGTATTATATCTTGTATTATGAATAAGACCATTGATCTTAAGGATTTTATTGTAAGTCAAAGGGTGTTTGCTTTTTCCTAAAAGTAGCTTATTTAGTTGATGATCATACTAATATATAAAAATGTAATGGTGTCTGACTGTCTGTCTGTCTGTCTGTTGCTCAATCACGCAAACACTACTGAACCGATAGAGCTGAAATTTGGTATGTAGTTAGAAAATGAATCCGGATGTAACATAGGCTATATTAAAAATCCTTCAGGGCCCCCGAAGGCTCCCCCTGGTGGTCCCTCTGGTTGTCCATGCTAAGCATTGGGTTCGGTGCTGTGGTTTCATTTTTTACTTTTTAAAATTACTTTTACTCAAGATAGAGGACTGGAATTTTTTTCAACGGATGGCTGAATAAATGAAGTTTCTAATTCTTTCAATCGAATTTCTTTTACGCTTCGTAATTCTCTGAAAATCATGTTTATAGCTGAAAAATCTCACCTTTTTCTCTGAAATCAACAATAGGATATGTCCTTGATATTTCAAAGGATGTTCACGCATCTAGCATTTATGTTTTCCTGCCGGCCCACGATAGCACGTAAAAAGAAAATTTGTATAAGAAGGGCCCAGAGTCTCAAGGGCCCCATGATAGATTGCTTTGTGGGATAATTAATCGATTAATTCAATGCATATTTACAACAGGTATACTCTTCAATGTCTATTCTGAAAGTAGCTCTCATAGGGGCACTGCATGTATATGAGAGAACACTTACGTAGTGAACGATATACATAAAGGAATTAAAGGTGCAGGAGTATTTACGTTCAGTGAATAGTAATTATAGTAATGCCTCTGTTGCTACAACAAACACGGCGTTGTTTATTATCGTTTAATACTCATATCTCGTTACGATTGCGAGCTGTTTTTTAGACCAATTATCACATCATAAACGTTACGAGTTTTTTATAGATACATGTTTAAAAGTGTTAAATTGCAGTAAAATTACATTCACTCAATCATCGAGTTCCAGGGCATAAAAATATATCCATCAAGATGCCTAACAGAAAATATAGTAACCTTTCGAATTAATCTTTTGAAGCAAGAGGAATATCATATTTGCGATAAAATGAGTCCTTGCATAAAAAATGACTAAGGTAAGAATTGGATGCTCAAAGACATACCCACCACCTATAAATCTGGTTCAAATATATACCTACCCATCTGTTCCGAAACTTCAATCTGTATTAAGATGGCGGAAATGATAATGACGACACTACATGCTTTTTACCCAAAAGAAGAACGGATATTCTGCACAATGAATGACATCGGTTCATGAAAATTGGCAAGTGCACTTAGACTGATCACCATACATTTTTAATTTTGTAACCAATGATTATGATTTGCAAACAAATAATTTTAGCTACCCTTTATGCCGAAGCAATAGTCCAGGTATTGAAGGATGCATAGGACAAATAAACATGGCTGCTATTAAATATGCTCCTTTTGACGTTGTCAACCGCTGGATTATACTCTACTCTCCTATGCTGAATAAGATACTCAACGCACGTATCAACGTTGAATTGCAGAACTCAAGTCATTGAATGCAAATATAATTATGTACACAAGGAAATTGATCAAGCTGTTACCCAATCAGAAGACAGCTCAAGAAAAATGGAGGGAAGAGGTGACCATCTATCATCCTGGGTGCCATTTAAGTAGAAATGAGTCTGCGTGGCCCATTTTTGGGTTTTCCGTCCATTAAAGAGGACAAACAGTCACACAACTCTCCGTGCACCTGGAAAATGAACGAATTACAACGATCGCAACATACAAGATAGGTTACGAACTCCTAAAATGACGATGCTGACAGTGTTCTTCAGGCTTTGTAGTTTTCTTATAAAATACGGTCAATGTTTTTCACACCCGTTGAATTTCAACGGGTACCCTCAACTAGCCCAATATAATATTGCAGCAGTGATGAAATAAACTGCATAAACCCTTCAATGTCAATGTATTTACAGGAGAATCTCGATTTTACACAGCCTGATTTTTTGTAAAATTTGATTTTACGCAAGTGAACGAGCGGTCCCTGCCGACGCCTGTAGAATTCTTATGGAAGCATTCTTTGAGTTTACGTAAATTCGATGTAACGATTTTACGTAGGTAAGCTATTTTCGTCCCCAGAGGAGATATCAATTCGATTTTACGTAATGAAACTACAGAACTTAAAGATACTTCAACAAAATCCGGCAGATTCTTGCCCATCTTCAAAGGAAATCTTCTATTTAATGCCGTACTACTGTGAAATTAACTGTAACGAATACATTGCATTTTAGTGGTGTATATATATATTATTATTTTATTTAACCATCTTTAAGCACGAAAAGTTAATGGTTCAAGGTGTTTACTTGTTTACGATATGATAGTAGCGTCAGAATCCAGGAATGCTCACACAAAAAAGGTTTATGACCTTGAGATAGCAACCTTGTCAGCTGTTCCGAGTGACGAGATGAAGCTTGATTTGGGGTCGCCTGTAAGCACGCGTGTCTTGACACTTGCGCACGTTGCTGAGTGGAATAAAGTACGAACAATTTTTGTCCGTACTGTATTCCACGGAAAATGCCAACAACTGAGGAAATTGTGAAGATAGGTGACATCGTAGTATTTTATAAAACATCATAACTGATGGCATCAGATGGCTAAAACTCACTTAAATGCTTGGCAACAATATTTTCGGGTATAAACATGTTCATTCACTACCTTCCCCAAGTCTAGGTAGATAGGTCCGTTGCGTCGTCTGTACTGTTCCAATCTAGAGATTTCAGCGGAATTAGATACACGGTTTGGGTTAGCCAAAGTTTTAAGTAAATTGGATAAAAGGACCAAGGAATATGAAAGTGAAAGCGAACACAGCGTAATTCAAGACAAAGTAATTACGATTTTTAATAAATGATAGTTACAATTGATGTTATCTTAGATGCTACCTGCGCTGTTTTTAATTACCCGTTCGCGCCAGAGCCTTGATTTGAAAAATGCTTCCCTTGTCATTAGTATCGTGAGCATATCCTTGTATTCCTCCGTACGGAACTCACTCTTGGCAAGGAATCTCACAGATATACTCCTTGTCTATCTTGTATCGCAAGTCAGGGAAGCTGGACCCTTTCCTCGATCACTGGGCAGAGGTGTGATAACGACCCTCTTCTCAGTACCATCCCCAGTCACGGCCAACTATTCGTTTACTCAGTGCAATTACTAAAAATATTTGCCGCCTCCTATGAAAATACAGGCCCAACAGTTCATACCTAATATTTCGTTCTGCATTTATTAATTTTAAACGGAACTCTATCGTTATTATTAACAATCTTCTGGAAAAATGAACTCTCGACAATTATGTTTATATTAGAGTTCCGTTTAAAATGTGGAAATTCTCAGGAAAAAACTTAATAAATGTATCTCTGAGCTTATATTTTCCCAGCATGCTACAAATATTGTGATACTTATTGCTATCGTTATACGTCAACCGACTATGTAAACAAATGCTTGACCATGGACACTCAGTGAAGGCATCTACCATGCTTAGACGAAAGATTGAAGATTACCCCTGCCCGCAGGCCACTGAAGGGTCCAGCGAATGGCGGGGTGGGGAAAAGATAAATATGTCATTTTTATGGTCGATCCCTCAGTCTGGTCTAAACAATTGACGTATCTAAACAGGTTTTCCCCTAAAGACCCCCCTCACCCAAGAAGTAGTCTTCGTCTCTTATTCCCGAGCGAGACGAAGGGCGCGTTCCGAAATTCACTGGCAGTACTGGCTGTGCTGCCAAACCGTTCCGAAATCTACTGGCAGTACCGCACAGTGATCCATGACGTCAGCCAATTGATGACGTTTCTCACTGTGAACTCTACTGCCGCTACTGCGGCCCAAGAGCAGCAGCAGCGGCAGTAGTAGCAGACGGCCATCGAACAAATGGCGGAAAAATCAAATCTACAACGTTAATAAATAATATCAGAAGAGTTTAGAGACACTGATTTGAACATTTTAATGAAATATCGACGAGAGAGAAAAGTCTCGATACACTTAAATAGCTAACAACATCTGATTAGCGTATAATAGTTTATAAAACGCATTTATTTATCAAGTAGTACCGGTGAATATTTCAATAGGATAAAAGCGTTAATAAAATGATGAGGGAGTGAACAACAACAGAAGTGATACAAGTAGAGAGGCAATTATATTTGCGAATGTCAGCGACTTGTGAAATTAGGTACCAAAAATTAATTTAGTGTCATGAATAATCGTGGTACACGTAATTATATACAGCTTCTTACAAGAGTGGTAACTTAGCATAACACTGGTATGTACAATAATTGTCGGGAAACGTAATTTGTAGCATAAATTTAATTGTTAGGGAAAATATTCTGCGATGCAATCCTCAACAACCCGTATATTTTCCTAATTATCGATTTCACTCTAGGAAACGCTTCGTACGACTGGCCATGAAGAAAATCCAGGGCTTGAAAAATATATTATAAGACTTGTTTATAAGCCCAAGATTCAAACTGCTTACTATAAATTCGATAGTGTTAATTATAACGGAGATTTGTTTATAATAACACAGGGTTTTTTCTCCATGCTCGGGTAGCTGACGCGAATTCATTTTATTCTCGTCAGAGAAAGTAACCAATCAGTATGAAGTAGCATTAAGTAGCAAGACAATGAAAATTAGAATACAATTAGCATGCCCTTTATCAATGTCATAAGGATTAGCATTAAGAATTACCGCATTGAAAGATCGCTTATAATAAATAACCACGCAATTCGGCCATATTGAATTTCAAGCCACTGCCGACCGTTCCGAAATTCATGCTACTGCAGCAGCCGCTGTACAGTTTCGCGTTCCGTTTCACGGCAGCACAGGCAGTACTGACAGTGAATTTCGGAACGCGCCCGAAATTCATCTGGGCGTGGCTCATTCAGCGAGAAGGAGAAGGGGGTAACCCGAGATGATCACTCCGCCTTATCTGTAATTGTCTACCCCCGCCCAGCTTCGCTTCGGCCCAGGTGGCCTCCACTAGTGGGGGAGGAGTTGGGCCACCTTTTGGGGGCTTCCGTAGCCAACACTTTTTCATGCTTGCTTGCATCTCGCTTAGCCGTGTTGAAATGCCTTTCGTTCTCTTGCGTGAAAAGATCTACGCCGGTTATTAATGACATTCATATGCCTCAATTGAAAAATCTACGTGTGAGCACGGTTAAGTTCGCTGCGAAAGGGCGGAATAGGAAATTTTACCATTCACAATGTCGCTTGGAGTTATTAGTTGTGCCTTAGTAGAATTCTTTGTAGAACAGACGACATTTAATATGAGAATAATGAATCTTCCTCATCGAAACGGATGAACTGACAGCTTTCTAACAAGTGCGAAAAAGAGTTACAATGTTACGACATTTCTATGCATTGGTGCGACGCGTAGCGATTTTGCAGATATATTTCAGTGGGCGCAAGCAACACTTTTCAGCGACGAAAGCATAGGTGCTGGATCATTAAATGCGACATTGTCATTCTGACAAGCCCGGGCACGGAGCCAGATCATAACGAAGCGTTGATAACATTTTGTCGATTCAGAGTCAAGTGATTGCCCTGCCAATGGCACGTGGTAATATTTAGATGCTGCTGCCTGAGGTGAAGGAGGACACATTTCGCACACAGTTCCTCCATATACAGTGGTGTGCGACAGTCAAGGCAACCGCATCCAGGGGTCATTCTTACTTAGAGGCGGAAGAGCATAAAAAGGAGAAATTTTCTCCATTATATATTAGCATTCAATTCTCCTGATTAGTATAAAATAAAAAAGGTTCATGGATCTAGCACCACCAAAAAAACGGAGAAGGGTGATTTCCCTTTCAAAATAATTATAATATAAAATGTAATTATCTCTCCACCACAATTAAAATAGTTTTATTTTCTACAGTGTAATATGTATGTAATAATGATCTCTTTGTAGCGAAAATAGGTAAAACATCATTTTCTTCTCATACATTGTGAAATCTTAGCATATTTTTCAAAATCTGCTAATATCTTGATTTTACATAATTTGATTTTACATAACACCCTATTCTTGGGTCCCAAGGAGTTACGTAAAATCAAGACTACTGTATTTTGAATATTGACAAACATTTTCATCTCTGCAGAAGTGAAGAATTAATTGATACTACTTTCTCATGTTTATCCTCATAGAAAGGTGACTTTAATTGATGGTGTTGAAATCATTGGCACACTTATATGTACAATTTATCATAATCAGACTTCAGCCAATAAGGTTCGAAAACTGCGTTACTCTTCGCTATCCAGAAGTCCAGGCATGCTTTCGATAGCTACTAAATCCGCGAACAGTTTTCCAGCTAAAGATACAACAGTAATTGTGAATTTAGGAAAAGGATGTGGGTAATGAACCAAATAATGGGAGTAAAGTAAGTTTTTTTAAAATGTTTTCTAACGGAAATCTGTAAAATGTACTCAAAGGAACAAACTTAAAACCGCCTTTACCGCGAAAATAATTATCTTTAGTCATTTTTTTTCTTTAGTGCGGAATTGAATCTTCCTTATTAAAGCCTCGGCAGTAATTTCCCATCGCTTCAGTATACCAGAGCCTTAGTATCTATATAGACTAATACCTATGCCTTTATAAATTCTTTCTTCACGATTATCTCCTCCCACCCCTCGATTTTGACGAAATGCGTCTGTAAGCGAATGCAACAAGTAGATTTTTAACGAGATTTGGCACCCTATTGCATTTTAAGTGGTGGTAGGGAACAAATCAAAGTTGTCCCTCACCTCTCTTAAGCTTTTATGATTTCAGCATCCCATTATTTATTACATTTAGAAATTCAGGGCCTAGGATTACCTTCTTGTTTTCAGGTCCAGTACAAATGCTTTTAGACGTAGCTCTTCACTATAAGCTGTGAAAATATTTCTACCATGTACTGGAAACCTTTATTATATTTTCTCAGCGTTTTATCAAAATTCTTCATCAGACATTACTTGATAAGCAAAGGAGAAAGAAGCATTTTCTTCGGACCAACTGAAGAATAGTAGAGCTAATTGTAATTTCCTAGGTTATAAATTATTCTTTAAGCCACAGTTTTTCAAGGAAGAGATATTTCCTGCCTTGGCTGTCCCATAAACATTAGAATAGTTATATTTTGTGTGCAGTCATGGAAGTTATGAAAAGTGAAGTTAAATTTGAGCCCACACCGTAATTATACAAGTTCTGATACGCGGCCCACGTCATGGCGTTGTCATCACGATAAACACTTTGTGTCCTTGACTTTATAAAAAGCAGGGGTTTTTGCATTCTTCTTCCTAAATGAAGTTTAACTTACTCTTTTATTGCATTTTATATGGAAAAAGAATATAATTTAGCATTCTATTGACTCATGTATTTTATGGTAACATTTAACACTAGAATGACCGGAGACGGTCAATTGACCGTTCGCGTTTTTCTTTCGCGTACCATTTCGTTATCTTCCGATTTATGAGGCTGAGTTTCTTTGACTTTTAATATTTTGGAACAAATAATGCGAAAATGAAGTTTTTTTGGGGGGGGATGCTTCAGGTCAAAAGCGATGCTTTTACCTATAATGACCGCGAGCGGTCAATTGACCGTTCTTGCATTTCATACTGTTATTTAGATCTATTTGTCGATTCTTGGTGTCAATTGTGTCAAATATCATAGCGTGCAGTGCAGTAAAACGCACACCACTCATGTTTGACTCTCATGTCTTCAAAACAGTTTTTACATATGATTTTACCGTTTATGTGAAGGAGAGACATATTAGCAAAACCACAGTATGTTGCGCCGTAAATAGTCGCTACTAAACATTTTTTGGGCTGTGGTGATCACTTCTTTAGCTGAAATGTGCTGTTACGTTTGTGCGTAGCTGCTGGCAGCCAAAACAGCCGCCGCCGCACCCCCGCTTCCCCTGCCCGCCACGTAGCCTGCAGGGCTGCCCGTGAGAGCCCGGGGAAGACCTTTCCGCGACGTGTTACAATACGAGACGGTATGCAAAACCCTCCATGGAGAACAGCTCCCCCCTTTCTAGCTTGCAATTGTTTGTTTGTGAACTTATACTTAGGCTCATAAAAATGAACAGAAAATGAGGCGCGTCGCGTAAAATATGATGACAACAGGTCTATATCTTTGGAGGAACTTGACGATTTTATTGCAATACTGTACGCGCGCGGGGCGTATGGCGCACGGGGATTACATATCCATACGCCGTGGGACAAAAACTGGGGGCCCGCTTTCTTCTTCAATACGATGGGAAGAAATAGGTTCAAGGAAATCATGAAATTTCTAAGGTTCAATGAAAAGGCGACCAGTCCTCAACGGAAGAGAACTGACAAAGTTTGTCTCGCATCTAAGATATAGTTCAAGTTCATAGAGAGCTGTATCGCCTTCTATAAGCCTACTGAGAACATTACCATAGACGAACAATTGTTCCCATTCAAGTGTAGATATCTCTTTACCCAATTCATGGGTAACAAGCCAGGCAAAGATGGATTAAAGTACTGGATAGCAACAGATGCAAAGGAACGTTACGTGCTGAATGCTTTCCCATACTTGGGAAAGGACGAGTTAAAATCAACAGAGCAGAGAGTTCCGGAAAATGTTACCCTGCGCCTGCTCGAACCGTTCTTGGATAAGGGTAGTAATGTCACAACGGATAATGTTTTCACAACTTTTTCCCTAGCAAAAGAGCTTGCAAAACGCAAGACAAGTATTGTTGGTACTCTCAACAACATTCGAAGGGAATTTCCTCCCTCTGTGAGAAAGCTAAAGATCCTTTACACACTACAGTTATTTACGAACATGACAGCGATAACTTGACTTCTTACCAAGGTAAATCTTCCAAGAATATGCTGATCCTTAGCAGCATGCACTCATGGATAACCATCAATGAGGCTTCTGAATAGAAAAAACCAGAGACAGTTGAATTCTACAACGCAACCAAGTGTAGAGTTGACACTGTTGATGTAAAGTGTCGCAAATACAATGTCCGGGCCGGAGCACGCCAATAGCCTGTCCACGTGTTTTACAATATACTTGACTAAGCAATGATAAATGCAAATACTTTGTACAGGCTTGTATATGACTCCAAGATGTCCCGTAGAACTTTCATTATGAAAGTAGTTGAGGAGCTATCCGCACTTTATATTGAGAATAGAACTGCCGTTCAACCTTTGGGATCTCTACCTGCATTAGGGAAGGTTCGCAAGAAATGCCAGATTGGTCTCTGTAATCAGCAAAATACAAAGTATATTTTCTCAAGGTTCTACAAATACATGTGTGGACACGGTGAAAGTAATTCGAAAATTTGCAAAAATGCTCATAAGAGTAAAGAAATACCTAGAGACCACATTTGTAGCGCTTCACTGTAACGCTGTCTTTTCTCATTCATTTTTCTCCGATATCATGTTTTTATCTAATAAAAATACGATAGATAACGTGTTTCGAAATGTTACTTGTGTTTTAAAATACATGACATTATTTTTACCGATGCAAATGAGACATTTTTATTTTACAATGAAAAATTTTATAAGTGTAATTAACATTGTTTGGAGCGTACAATTTTTTGCCTAACGCTACGCCTAATCGTAACAATATATCAGAACACTTCTACACTCTTTAGAAAAAAATTACGAAGGGAAAACGTACTAAAGAGTGAAAGAAAAGGGGGAACGGTCAATTGACCGCCGGCGGTCATAGTAGGTATGCGGCTTACTCCGGTCATTCTAGTGTTAAATGTGTTTTAGTGATAGAAATGCCAGCAAACATCAAATCCCTTTCTAACTTATTAAGATTAATTGACCCATTTTTCAGCCACTTGTTTTTCATATCTTGATTATTTTTCACGTAAATGATTGTATTTAAATTGAATTGAACAACTATTCTAAACTAGAAACAAGCAACTACTGGGATAATGATGAAAACAGTTTGAGAGTCATTCACGGATTTCGCGAATTTGGTGTTATGTGACATGATAGAAAATTATTGATTTACAACTCCTTATTAGAATGGCAAGTTCATTGAGAAATTAATATTTGTATGCATGTTGCTTAAACCGCGTCGGCTAGTTTTATTGGAACAATCATCGTGTAGTATTGGGACAATCTTCGATTTTTTTCCTGCAAATTGATTGCGTGACTCAATGCTGCGTATTAGGCCATCGCGGACTTACCTAGTTGACTGCGCCAGTCAAATTCCTCTCTCGCTTTCCTCCAGGCTTGTTTTTAGCATACCGAAACAAAACTGAAATAAATGAATTAGGAGCAAAAGAAGATAATGATTTCAACCAAAACTTGGTATGATCCTAGTGATACATAGTTTACTCCTTTGCTAATTATAATCGTTGTTTGAGAGTGTTAGTACATTTATTTAATAGTTAAGTGAAATACATTCCCCCATTTAATGCGAAAGCAGCTATGAACTGCAAAAAGGACAAGCAAGAGCGAAGTTTCCATGATAGATAAATTTGTGAACAGCGCAGGAAGGCAAAATGATATCGTAAAGGTAGTAAATATACAAAATGGATTCCAAAATGATGATAAAATGTAAAAAATATACTCTGGACGCCATAATGATTGGGTTTGAAAGGATGGCAAAATGTTATCTGTCTATACGGATTCAAGTTGCACGTATATCTCCTGTAAAAAAATATTTTTTTGCAAACAAAATAGTACACAAGGGCGGATCTCACTCGGTTGTTCTACATACGTGATAAAAAAGCAATATATAAAAATATTTCTGGTGGACGCCAAAATGTTGCAGAGTGTAAAGAAGGCAAAATGATAGCGGGATGTATATATATATATATATATATATATAATCATTGGAAGTTTTCACGAGCGTGAACACAAATATATAAAAACTTTGTCACAAGTGTGACTAAAATGAGAACACATAAAAAAGACACTCACACGGGTTGTAAATTTTTCGGTGGATCGCCGCCACCTTCTTCAGCGAAAGGTATAGGAAGAAAACATTTCTTCCTATACCTTTCGCTGAAGAAGGTGGCGGCGATCCACCGAAAAATTTACAACCCGTGTGAGTGTCTTTTTTATGTGTTCTCATTTTAGTCACACTTGTGACAAAGTTTTTATATATTTATATATATATATATATATATATATATATATATATATATATATATATATAACCATGCGACAACTGGACAATGCTTCAACGATCCACCCACTAACAGAGGATCCTAATGCGGCGTTTCAAACCGAAATTCATGGTTTTCTATGTTCAGTGGGCCCTGAACAAGGACTCCCACAGCCCGACATCTGTATTCTCTCACCCGCCTTCCCACCTTCAGAACCCCACATTTCTACCTCCTTCCCAAAATTCAAAGGTTGGCATCCCTGGGCCCCCGATAATTTCCAATAAGAACTCTCCCACCGAACGCATCTTATCATTTGTGGATATTCACTTGCAGCCTCTTGTCGCAAAACTCCCTTCACTCGTGATTCCCATCATTTTCTTGACATCTTAAAGACAGTGAAAATTTCCTCCGACAAAAGTGTCATCATGGTGGATGTAACTCAACTTTACTCCTTTATCCCTCACCAAGAAGGTCTACAGTCCACATCCTGTTCATCAGATATCACCCTCAGAATCCCGCCTCTTATTTCCTCATCAAATCATCACAATTGATTCTGAAATGTAGCGCTTTCTCTTTCAATGGCCGGTTCTTTCTTCAAGCCATGGGGACAGCAATGGGGCACAATAATGACTCCTTATGCCAATCTTTTCACGGAGAAACTCGAAAGGGAATTCCTCGCTGCCCAGGAACTGCAACCGGAACTCTGCGTTAGATTCATAGATGATATTTTCGTCATTTAACAGTATCGGTACTTTTAATACCAGTACATCCGTTAGTACCGATTTCTCATAGTACCTGAAAGTACCGAAATAGAAAATAATAATACCCGGTAGCACCGAATACAGGTATTTTTTGCCCATCCCTATCTGGCGCCTTGAAATCCTTCGCCTTGACGTCGCTCCTGTTCCGTCTCACCAAGGAACACCAGCTTAGGTTTTTCCTTCATCCCTGGTGTTTCCCTTTGGCTTTTCTTTGGTCTATTAATTGATACTTTAGACCCTTCCCTACACCTGATAGGGCAACCTATCCCACAGCCGTTGTTTTTTCAATTGCTTTTGATTTAAACTTTGAAGTTACTTTATTTTGGGCTGTACTTCTTACATCCACCATCCTTACCCTCCACCCATTTGAGGATAGTTTAGTGGTAAAGGATGGTCGGGAGTTTAGTGACTTTGAGGTGGGAGGCGTGGAAGGTTTCAGTGGGGGGTGGGGAAAGGGGATGGAAAGTGTTGGATTATTTATTTATTGACGGCCGAAAGAGTTGGGGATGGGTGGGGAAAGGTTTCATCGTTACACAGCTCAATTTGTGTCCTATTTAAACCTAAGTGCGGAATCAAAACTCCATTTAGATTGCCAATGCACTTTAGGCAAAGAAAGTTCCTGTGAACGCTAGGTTATTTTCTTTTGACGTTTATAAATGGTTTTTGTGTTCCAAAAATGGGAGCCCTGAATTTGGCTCGGGATACGTTAATTCGTTCCAAAGTTACACAAAACGTTGTGACTGAAATTTCTTCATCGATGAAAATGGCATTTGGACAAAATTATTTTATTTTTAATAACTGGAAGGTCTAGCCATAGACTTCCCCTTTACTCCACCAGCTGATCAAGAACGTGGGAAATTGGTTTATGTCGATGACATTCTTTGTCTTTGGAAAGGAACAAACCGCCAACTAGATTCTTTCCTAAGCCTTCGAAACATGCTTTACCCCAATATCACATTTTCAATGGAATTAGATCAACGTCACAACAAACCTGCACCTTAACGTTGATAAGTGTTGCGTTAATACCTATTCAAAGAAAAAAGATGATTTAAAGTTTGACTATTCAATGTAAGACCATATTATCAAAAGGAAAATCAAAAGATTGGGGATTTTGCAATCTACCGTGGGGGCAAAAGAAAACGCAGGCTTTTGAATCTCATTTTTGTGCGAATTGTAGCGGGATCAATAAATGTCGAAAAATAGAACATGCAGCTTTAATGCGAGAGCTCATTTCTGGGCGTGTTGTTTTTGTTTCACGCGTGAGCTGCCTTCAATCACTGGGAACTTTATTCAAAAATGATGCATTCGCCATGCTTCTAATTCTCAGGCCATCCAATCCTCGGCTGATCCCTAACTGCCTCCTTGCGTGGCGCCAACTCTCCGCTCCATTCGGACCGATTCAGCAGTGCCGAAGGGACACAGTTACTTACTAATTTCTCAATAAGCCACGTTGCCCTTGGCTAACAAACTACTGAGAAGTTAATGAAATTCTAAAAAAGTTTGTGTCTACTGTCTGTTAAAATACCAAACTGTTCTAACCCACCGTGAACAATCGTATCATTTTACTTGAAATGGATTAGATTCTTTTAATTGTTGCTCGAGCGTGGTGACCAGTTACACCACCAAGCTAACTTAATTCGAGGCGAATTTCAGAAGTTAAGATGTCACTATGCCATCAATCAACATTTGAGCGTAAATATTTTGCCAGATGAAGTTCCTCCAATTTTTCCTCACAACACAACAAACCACTGTAATCAAGGGACACCTAAATAAAAAAAAGACGTATTGTGAAATGTATAAGTTCATCATGTCCCATGGTAAAGAGGTGACCTAGAGACCATGGAGTGTCTTCCCTTCCAAGTGTGCAACAAATCTAAAATTATAAGAAGAGTGCTGCGGTGCTGCGCAGTGGCGCAATGTATTCCTGCATATTTTATGTCATGAGAATGATCTTTTGTTGGTACATCTCGGTAAGAGGCACCCTCCTAATGGCGACCAATTAACACATGGCGGCTCCCCTGGAGGTCACTCTACAATTCAAGAAGCCGCGGGGAGATTGCACGTGTTCATGGCGTCTAATTTGAAACGCGTCGAAAGGAGGCTCATCGGACGGGGAAAGATGATGAGCGCGCGCTGGAGTGGGTAATTGAGGGGCGTCATTCAACTCCGTTCGGAGACCAAACTGAGTACAGAAAATACAGAAACAAAATTAACAGAGATGCCAAGAAAGCGAGAGAAAGTTGGTTGGAAAACAAATGTAAAGCAATTAATGAGAATATGGCCGAGGGAAATTTAGAAAAAGCATACGCAGGCATAAGATCAGAGTTCAACAGAAAAACAAAGACCCTGTCAGTTATGAGAGATAAAGACGGAAAAGTGATAACAGATGAATTAGGGATTATCAAGCAGTGGCAAGAATACATTGAAGAGCTATATAGGGGACAAGCGTTGGATGAAAACATCTTAGAAAACGAAGAAAGCATAGAAGAGGATTTGATTGGACCACCATTACTAAGAGAAGAATTTGACAGGGCACTAAAATCGCTGAAGGATCATAAAGCTCAAGGAGTAGATGAAATTCCGGGAGACATTTTAAAATCTCTTGGTAGAAAGGCAAAAGATTGTCTTTTCGAAATGATCTGTGAAATGTACGACAAAGGAATAGTGCCAGACGACTTAAATAAAATACGCATATATCTCTATCCCTTAGAAGAATAAGAAAATATCCCTATGAAGAGCTCAGCACAAAAATGTGAGGATTATAGGACCCTAAGACTGGTTTTCCATGCTTCAAAGATACTTACTAGAATAATATATCACCGAGTTGAAAATAAAATTGAAGAAAATCTGCAATATCTGCAAGCCGGGGCAGAGGCCATTTTAGCCTTAAGACTAATTGTGGAAAAGATGATGAGACTTAATAGAAAGATAGCCTTTATTGACATTGAAAAAGCCATCGATTACATCAGTTGGAACACCATGCTTTAAGTCCTTAAAGAAGCAAAAATAGACTACCGAGATAGGAGGATAGATCTCCAACTTTATCAAAACCAGGAAGCTATCCTAAGTGTAGATGGAATAAAAGCAAATATCTCTCGAGGTGTTAGGCAGGGATGCAGTCTATCCCCAATGCTGTTCAATCTCTACATGGAACAGGCAATGAAGGAATTTACAGAAACAAGTAAGAATGTAATAAAAGTGAATGGTAACCTTTACACAACTATCCAATTTGCAGACGACATCGCACTTTTAGCAACCAGTGACAATGAGATACAGGATGCATTACATGAAATGAACCAAAATTTTAAAAATAACTGCGAAATGAAAATAAACAAAAGGAAAACTAAAATAATGAAATTCAGTAGAGATGGACTAGAGGAAGCCGGGGTATTTCTAGACGGAGAAAAACTTTCGCAAGTCACTACATTTCAATATCTGGCTATCACATCTGATGGTAGGTACACAGCGGATGTGACAAGCAGGATAGCACAAGCACAACAAGCTTTTATCAAGAAGAAAACTCTCTTGACATCAAATAATGTTTCTCTATCAACCCGGAAAAAATTTGTTAAAACGTATGTTTGGAGTATGTGTACCTATGGCTCAGAAACTTGGGAAACTCTGAGAAAAGCAGAGAGAAAAAAGCTGAAGTCCTTTGAAATGTGGTGCTGGATAAGACTATTAAAAATATCTTGGACAGAAAGGGTTACCAACCTGGAAGTACTACAAAGAATTGGGGAGGGACAAACACTGCTAAACTCAAAATGTAAAAGAAGAAACGTAATGATTGGACACCTACTACGTCACTCCGAGTGGATGACAACCTTAATGGAAGGAGTGGTAGAGGGTCGTGCTGGAAGAGGTAGACCAAGAAAAGAATACCTGGAGGATATCTTAGCAGGAAGAATATATATACACCCTGTCCTCGATTAGCGCTCTTAATTCGCTCCAGGAAATCCGAGCGCCAATTGAAACAGCACTATTCAAAGCATAAATTCCATAAGGACTAGTGCTATTTTAAATAATTCGTTCCCAAGTTTTTATTGAAAGATAATTGAAACTGAAAGAGTGCTATTTTATCGATAACAGCGCACGTTTTCCTCAATCTATAAATTTTAATGATGGAGCACAGTTATTTTACGGAAAAATATATTAAAAAGTTAACAAGAAAACAATAATAAATCAAATTAGTCACGATTTTTTAAAATTCTTGTATTGCATGAGATAAAACAAAACATCGCACATTAGAGCGCTACATATTCTTAGAACTTTAGGCGTCATCATCAGAAAAGTGGCACATTATAAATATAATCTGTAGTTCTAAAAGGATAATAAAATTGGTTGATATGCAAGAGAAATGAGAAAAGGAAAGGTAACTAAAAACATACGAAAATAACCCAGAGCGGAAATCGTACATATCGAAATCGCACTTCGATTCAATAGAAACTTCGATTGATAAATAATATTCGAAACTAACACTTTGTTTTAAAGAAAGAAAATACTCTTTACATCATATGAATGGAATCGCAATATCCTGCAAAACAAAACATACAAGATAATGAGCCAAACTCCTAAGCTAAGGTGTTAATCATCCTCATCCGTTCTCTGAGAACTCTCTTCAGTTTTAGAAAGGTTGACCCCTCAAGGTTTGGCGAAAAATGTATCCAAAGTGAGCTGTTTTTTTGTTTTACTTTGTTCTTGAAGCAGTTCTCTATAGCAATTCACAGCACAGTTTATCCCTCTCGCAACCTACGAACTTCTTTCCTCATCAGGGTCTTTTTCTACCATCAAAGCACAAGCACTATCGAAGTGTTTTAATATTTCAGTTATATCAGAAGAAGTTAAACCTTGTGAATTTGGTTTAGTGTCATTATAATCATCACTAATTTCCTCTACTTCCTCATATTGCAGCATTTCCATCAGTTCTTTATCCGTGAGTTATTCCCTTTGTGCTTCAATCAACTCATAAATATCACGTAGCTCGATTTCTTCTAAACCTAATTTTCGTGCGAGGTTAACTGTTTCATCAACTGCTTCGTGTGATAAGTCAAAACCTTGAAAATCGAGCACACAATCACTCCAAAGGTTTTTCCACACCATGTTCAAAGTTTTTTGGCCGATTTCATCCTATGATTTAGCAATGTTTTCTATTGCATGGTGGATATTATAACTTTTCCAGAATTCTTTCAACTCCATACCATTCTCGCCCTCTGTAGCCTTCACAGCTTGAGCAAATGTTTCTCGTAGGTAAAATGCCTTAAACGTTGAAATAAAGCCTTTGTCCATGGACTGCAGAATAGCAGTTGTGCTTGGTGGCAAAAAAACAGCATTGACTTCCGGACTTAAATCGGGTTCTTGGATGCCCTGGACCATTACCTAAAATATTAACAACACTTTAAAATCTAAATTTTTCTGTGCACAGTACTTTTTTACTGCCGGACAAAAGTCAGACGTAAACCACTGCTCAAACACGGGAATTGTTACCCAAGCTTTTTTATTAGATGTCCAAAGGACAGGTAGATTTTGCTTGCCATAGCCTTTCAGAGCCCTCTGGTTTTCGGAATGGTAAACAATCATTGGCTTCAACTTAAAGTCTCCAGCAGCGTTTCCACCGAGCAATAACGTCAACCGATCCTTCAAATCTTTGAATCCAGGGATTAGTTTCTCCTGCTTAGAAATATACGTCCTTGACGGCATTCTTTTCCAGAATAACCCAGTCTCATCGGCATTAAAGATTTGGTGAGATGAGTATCCATTCGTTTCTATAATAGCAGCAATTTCATCGACATAAGCCGCTGCTGCACTATCATCTGCACTGGCAGATTCGCCACGAACAGATATGTTGTGCAAGTTATATCGTGCTCTAAAACGTTCAAACCATCCTCGACTTGCAGTGAATGTTTCGACACTAGAACTAGTAGAACTTCCTGGGATATATTTTACTAAATTCGCGAATATAATTTTTTCCTTTGCTTGGATCATCAGCAAACTCACGGGCATACGCTTTTGAATTAACTCCCCCATCCAAATACTTAATAACCTCTCCATTTCCACCATAGTCGTTGATCTGTTCCTTGTTCCTATTCTCATAGAAGTTAAGGGAGTCGGAGCCTTTCCATATTCCTTAACTTTATTCTGCATCTCTGATGATAGTCCTCACTGTGGAACCAGCCAGAGATAGCGCCCTGCAGACTTCGTGTTGTCGCTGCCCAGCATCTAATCGTCGCAAAACATCCAATTTCGCATCAAGGACTAGGCTTTTCTTTTTTTTCTTAACTGACTTTGGCTTATCACTCATGACCTTAATGTTTGAGAGGAAAATGGATTATTAAGAATGTTATTTAGTAACTAGCTATACCATCGGATATGGTTTGGAGGGCATAGCTGTAAAGCTATAAAGTCGTTCAGTTATACTATGTAATGAAAACGAAAATGCAAATGAAAGAATAACAGCAATGCTAACCTTTAATTTTGCTCACTTTACAGACGTTTTTATAAGATTTGTCCAAAAATATTTTTTAACTTTAAACGTTCGCAAGTGGTCAAACTTGGTACAACACGGATCTAACGACTGCAGTTTCTAATATCTACCGTATCGGGCGCAGCGATCGCGGTGAAAATTTCGAATGCGGCGGTCGTTATGGAGAGCGCTAATGCGGAGCGAGATCATTAATAAGAATGAAATGGTATTTAATATTTGACAGCGTTAATGCGAAGCAGCGCTAATTGAGTCAGCGCTATTCGAGGACTGGGTGTAGATGTAAAGAGACTTGCTATGGAAAGAAGAAATTTGGATGCCCACCAACCTTAGGGTTGAGGAGAAGGAGAAGAAGATTCAACTCCGCAGGCTGGTGGCAAATATCCTCGATCTCGAGCCAACTGGCTTAATAATGCTTCGGCGCCCTTTGATTCGCATGAATCGGAGAGGCTTGGGAGTGGGTTGAGCAATGAGTCCGTACTACACACTGGCCGCGTCGCTCCTGCTTGAAGCGTCACTGGGAATTCCACCGATATGAGTTTTTGAGTGTTTACAAAGAAAAGACATATTACTCGTTCTCCTCAGTGCATCTACTTGGGAGATTCCGGAAGCATTACTTGATCTAAAAATAGTCACTTTATTGATCGCTCTTCTCACTGAACCTCTGTGATTTTATTTACTTACAAATAACTTTGCTTGTGGCCGGTTGCTGAAACAAGACATACATTACCAACAGAGTTGTTAGATCTATTGGTCGGGGTATTCGTTCAATATGCGTTGCAGAGACATTCGATAAATTTATTGATTTCACAAATGGTCTCGTAACGTATTTGGCGTTGATGAAAGGAGGAACCGTGGTGGGAGATGCTCAATGAACCATTTGGTAGCTTAGTTACTTGATAAAAGTGCTAATACGTGACAAATGACGAGTTTAATCACTCAGACTGACCATTAGTAATGTGAATAAATAATCACATGAGGATACGTAAATTTTACTCCGTAGATTGACAGTAGACAAAACATCCGAAGCAATGGATACTGGGAGATAAGTTATATAAGCGTTAATTCCTACAATTTGATTTTAGTAGTGGAAAACATAACTTTATTGATTTCATAGCTATCGATCTCATGGATAAATATTCGTGCAACCGGCCATTTGAGACAGTAGCATGGTGATGATTTGAATTATACATAATAGAAACCTGGAAGTCGTGAGCCACCACACTGAGTGTGCGAAAAAGATGGGAGACAGATAGTTGGTGGATAGATTCCTCTGGCTCTTAACCGGCCTTGGTGACGAGGCTCGGCTGGGGCCATTTAGGAAGAAGGCAAAGTTTTAGAAGAATTAAAGTTATTGACCGTCTCCAACTAATTTCCTAGAACCTCAATCGCAGCCGTAGAATTCCATGACTATTGATTCATTTTTATATTGGTTCTGCCAAAGACATACTCAGCTGCTTCAATTTCCTCTTCAGTTCCTTTGATTTCAAGCTTGAGAACGCCTACATTCAATAAGACGATGAAAATGTGGATAGATATTGTCATCGTCATTAATAATGGAAGATTCTGGATATATTTAAAAAAAATGACAACGATGATGTGATTATTGTGTGGTAGTTAACTTCAGTAGTTTAAAAATTAAGCAGCTGAATGCTACCATATCGTTGAAAACAGTGATGCAGATATAATTATGAGGACTGAAACTTGGCTATTTAATTAAATCGCTGATTGTGAAATCTTCCCCACATCTTACACCATTTATAGGAATGACAGTGTAAACAGAACCGGAGGAGGAGTTTTTATTGCTGAAAAAGCTTGTGACTTCCGTAGAAGGGAGCTATTTTCGGATAAGTCCGTAGAAAGTGCATAGTGTTCCATTCAAAAGTGTAGGGCAAAGAGATTCTATGTGAGTGCATATTATAGACCACCTGAAGCCGATATAAACGCGATACTAAGAGTGTAAAGAAAGGTAAATAGATGAGTGTCGCAAAAAATGATCATAATAACATAATAATGATTTCAATATTCCGTCTGATAACGCGTAGGGATAAAACGCGTAGTTTTATCCCTGGGGGGGAAAGGCAAGGAGCTATGTGAGTCAATTTTTTGTACGGTAACTTATCATGATCTAAGCATTAATTAGTTACAGACCCGAGCAGAGGAAATAAAAACTCTCGATTTACTTACCTCAAGTATACTCATGCAGGTAGTAAATATATGTACAGATAATGGAATAAGTAACAATGAAGTAATAACAGCCACATTTTGACAGCGTATACATTGGTAGAACCATAAACCGTCAATTAATCCTTATTTGTTTGGTAGTTATTAATTCGAAGAGATGAAACTAGAGCCACGGAATACATTTGGTAATGCCATTCTAATCTAGAGATTACACGCCCAGCAGTTAGCAAAAACATACTGGTCAATTTAAAATGGGTCAACGCTGAGCATCGGTGGTATTTTGCGGAATTACGTAAGTCATTAAGATGACAGCGAATATGTATAGTAGACTGAAAAAGGCACGATTATACCTGTCTGCAGACGAACAGAATGAGGTACTAAAATATTACAATGTAAATTCAGAGCGTAGAAAACTGTCGAAGAGCGACAGCCGGTTGGGCGAACACTTGAACGATAATATTAAAGTATTTTCGTTGTACATAAGGGAAGATCAAGCAAGTAAATGAACAGCGCACGCCCTTGAGGACGACAAAAGAGAAAGGTTAAATGATAGTTAAGAAAAATGGCATTCATTCAACTCCTTTCAAAGCCGAAAGTTTTTACAGTGTACTTGCAGGATTTATTCAAGATTTTACCTGATCTTTTCCAACAGGGCATGCATGGAATTATCATTTCTTTTCGCAGTATAGGAAGCCAGCTGATATGAATTTGACCTCCACAAATCCCCCGGTCCCGATCTCGACCGAATTCCTGTCAAACTGCATGAAACAATTGCATCTGGAACTACACCCTATTTTGAATGATATTATGCGAAGGATTTGAGAGTAGATAAAATAACACCCATAGATCACAGTGGTGATAAATTTGAGAGCCTAGGTTCCCGTACCGACCTGTTTTTTTCACATGAATCTCGTGTAAGATGCGAGGTTCTGATTAGTGCTGGGACGAGTGCCGTATGCCTGGTGTGGAATCACCCCGTGCCACACACCCTAGTGGTGTCTAGCACGGTACTTCTTAGATGTAGATGTAAGATATTTGAACATATAATAATCATAACACGGAGGCTAATGCTATGATGGGTAGAGAATAGCATTAGCTGACGGCTGACAGACGGTGCCTCGGATAGTGAAAAATTTTCAAAATTGTTTTACCTATATAGAAAAGACAGATCCGTTTGAGCTGGAGGAGGAATATTTGTAACGAAGAAGACTATCGGCAACCAAGTAAAAATCGTTCCAAAGATAAGCCTAGAGTCGGTATGGTTCTCAGTATACTAAATAAAGAACTATTTTGTATGCGTGTGCTACAGACCACCTAACACCGACGTCAGTTTAGTTTTAGAACTTGAACCACAAATTAATAGCATCACAAATCACGAAAGGAGATAAAAAAAAGTGGAGATTTCAATGCCCCCGCAATAGATTGGGGGACCTACTACTACACTCCTCGCGGATAGACAAAGTGACCATCTAGTCCCTCTGCTGCACATGTTATCATCACATGCCCTACTTCAGAGAGCTACAATACCTAACGGAGAGGGCATAATGTTTGATTCATTTGGGAACAAATATATACGCAACAAGTTATTACGTATGAGGCTGTTGAGGGCATTATTGAACATCAAGTAGTTTTCACTGTTTTTATGAAATATCAATGAAAATTTTAAACAAATAAGAAACGTCTACGTTATTCTTGGTTGAAACTTTCACGGGTCATTGAAAATGCTATTAGGAATTCCCTGAGGTAAAGTGACCAGCAACGGCCACGAAACGTCGTGTAACACACCTGAATAAGTACGCAGGGTACACCCGAACAACAAGAGCAATAAAGTCTACGTTTATAAATGGCGGTTTTAATACGTTCAAGAGCCATCTAAAACATTATTTTCACGACTTTCGAGAGTCAAACGTAAACTTTGGCACGGAGGGTACACTTGGAAAACTTTCCTATCGATCGCGCGTTCGAGGGTCATAAAATATATTCCACGTGAAGTCAAAAGAGGGAGCAACAAACAAAGATGGCGCCATGAGGAAATGAGGGAAACCCTTAACACGACAAAGAGTGAGCCAAGCCAAAGTAAATGATACTTGTTACAGATTTGTCCCCCTATGATCATAATTTAATGTTGACAAACATAAAATGCGTAAATCTGCAACGAAGGAAGCGTTTTGGAATGCGTTCATGGAATTTAATAGAAAAACACTCGAATAAAAGTTATCCGTAAAATTTTGGGTCCTTCGTGGGGGAAGTTAAGAGCATTAAATCAGCAGTTAATCCTCGAAGAAACGGAAAGTGCAAAAATCAACAAGTAGTTTGAGCGAAGCTAATTAATTGAACCCACTTTATATATTCTCACTCCATGTGTCACGTTAAGGCACCAGGGACAACTTAGGGCATGGATGGATTAGATCGGCGTCCTATTTGTAATACCAGAGAGGTGAGAGGAGAGGGTTGGAGGAGGTTGGGGGAGGACGGTGGAAGGAGGTTGTTGACGATCGGGTGGCAAGTGTCAAGGGAGGGATCTTGAAGGAGCATATCGACGTTTGGCATGAACACGGGGGCGTCGGCGAGGGAGCGGAGGATACGGGATGGGCATCGGGAGAGATGATGAGCATAAGTTGAGATTTGGGGGCGTTTCCTCGAACATGTGGTGTGGATGACAGGGCGGGTCAGAGTGATGCAAAGGAGCCTTTGATGACGGAGAGAGATGGCATTTAAGGTGGAGGAGAAGTTTTAGAGAGATCTTAAAGACTCCGCGTCCTAAGGTGAGTGCGGATTCGAGATGATGTCGGACGTAAAGTTTATTATCTCAAATCACCCCGGAGAATTTTGTTCTGTTTCCCTAGTGATGAGGTAGGCTGAAATACCGAGCTAGAACATGTGCAGTGTAGATCGGTAGGATCGTAAAAGGTCATTACGATAGTGTCATTAGAGTTATACGCCTATTGAAACAACTATGATGGTAATCGCTATCTTAAATTTTAGTTGGTTAAAATTTAGACTTAATCTAAAGTAAGTTCCAAGCCATTTCCAAGTTAAAACATTTTATGACGACGTCAGAACATTCTACGAAGCCTAAAATACCGTGGCAGATTAGATTGTGAGCATTGAATCAGGGAAAGATATCGCAGAACGAACATTTAAACTCATTTTTTCCGCGAACGATAAGAGACCGTAATAGCCAATTATGAGAATTAGCTTCTATGATGGGTAATGAAGCTAATTATTTGATTAGTGTGGTGAGATGAGAATTGTGAAAAATCACCTCCTGAGAGGTACTTGCAAGGTTTTGCATATGCATCAATACTCATAGTTTCAATAACATTTGTACGATATGTTTAGTGCACGTTGGTGAAAACTCAACCCCTGCCACACATCTTTGAGGTTGCTTGCAGGGTAGAATGCAGATATACATACTCGTAGATGTTATCACTGATAATTGACGATGTTTGGGACAAATTTCCGTAATATCGACCTGAATGGATTTCTAACGACTTGCTGTGTGTCAAACGCAAACAATATACAAACATTTATAAAGAAATATATATAAAATTTAATCTCTCTCTTTTTTCGATGTATCCAAGTTTTCAAACGAGATTTCGCGTTCTTTCCAGGAAACAGAGTGATGCCCTGTGATAAGTCTCTGGCAGCGGAAACGCTACTGACGCTGGCTGCATGTAAAGATGGCCAGGGGACATAGATACGCCATCACCACATTCTTAGATGGTGAGTGTTGGTTGTAAATTTGGGAGAACCGACATATAAACGTGCTCAGGGTAATGATAAAGATATATGATGATATTATGATAAGTTATGATTAATGATGAAGATATATATGATAAAGATATGTGTAGGAATGCAATTTTTTGAAAGAGATTTAACTTCTTTCCAGTTTCCATTCCATTCTATAATAATTATCTTTCATGATAGATATGTTGTTCAATGAGATTAACTTCTGTCAAATACTTACCTATATTTCTTCTGCTGAGAGAGTTCTTGATTGTTTCATAACTTTAGTTTTAAGCAATCACGCTGTACTATCAGCTATACCTAATTAATTACTCAACAGTAAAAATATTGATTTAAATATAATCATGATTTACTATCACTTAACAAGGTCCTTACTCGTACAATAGATACCAGTAAGGATCTTGTTACGTAATAGAAAATAATGAGAGTAGCTATAATGTAGTTGAATGTTTATGATAACCATAGTATGACTGTTTTCTGCTGTTCACAGGTTTAACCCATCAATAATAATGTTCATTGAGTACATTATGGATCCAAACACACATTCTATTTGCTGGTTGTTAATAACCAGGTATATGTATGCAGCGATAATATGTTGTAATGCCCGAAAACAGTTTTATATTCCGAATTTTTTACAATGAATAATAGGATATGAGGTATAAATTGACGAACCATTGACATGACCTGATTATGTGTGTATAATTAATTATATGCTTGAAAATTCGATGAAATAGCAAACGCACAAATGTTGGTGTTTGTCTTTCAGAGAGCACGCGAGACCTTGAGCTTATTCTCATTGAAAACAGTGCGGCAGACATGCAAATTGAAAGACACCCCGAAAACGAGTTTTGAGTGAAAAACGTGTTTCTCGAAAAAAATGAAATGCTACAGGAAAACGTTTTATTGCCTACGGATTCATGTGAATCTTTGTCACGCCGTAGGTCAAAGAAAAAGCTTAATCCCCTTAGTAAATTTGAGCCAGAAAAATCCATGCAACTGCAGTAGGTTAACACATGCATGCAATCAAAAGTTAGATTACAGGAAGGCTGGGGTTAAAATGTCTCATTTTTCGCGAACGGTTTTGGACCACAGTCACTGTGACCAGAGCCGTCAGTAATGTAAATGGTAGCGATTGGTTGCGTCATTTTCTATACTTTTTTATTTTTTAATATCTCGCTCGGGATGCTAAAAGTATTATATGTTCTATGTGCGCGTAATTTTGTAATCGTTTATATATATTTTGCATGTCAGCTGGACTGAACTTCAACAGATAGCCCTCGTGATGAACGAGTGCCGTGTCTATCACGCATGAATAGAACAGTATTTATGAGTCGTATTGTATGTGAAATTGCCTTCTACGCATGTGACTTATAAGTGCGTTTGACATTTCCTGATATGGAGTCTTTCCATTGAGGTGGCTTTCGGGCTACCTCTGAGATGTTCCTCATCTTTCCATCGGGAATGCGATCGAAGAGTACACCAGGTTGTCTTTTCTTTGTCTCATGAAAATGTGGTCGAAACTCCTTAGTAACCGAGTTGTGGGAAGGAAAACATTCTGTCAGAGGCATTTTGCAGTTACCATGAAAGTGCCAAAAAGCAGTGGAATACACTAATGATAATGAAGTAAAACTTGTTAAAGTTGTACTTAAGATTTGATTTTTCTTTTACAGCCGAAATTTATGCTTAATGCTTTTCATTTTCAAGATGGTTACCGAAATTTTCAAGGCTATTCTTCTGCAGAAAATTACTCTTTTGCTTTCAGGAATACGGATAAATTGCAAGAAAAAATTTAGGTTTTTACTTAAATTCTACTTCTGGCATATTTCTTTTCCCTTTTTTCGCAGAGATGTTGCATTTTAAGTTGCATTATGATAAGCTCGTTGTCCCCCCACCCTGTGCATAGAACCGGTATAAATTTTTCCGGAAAAGACAAACCCACGGAAGATTACAGATTTCCTTTGTTCATATGTTTAGAGGACAAAAAATACTTTGAACCACCTCCTGAAGTACTGCAGGTTCATCGAGAAATCGAATTTTATACAAGTAGAAGGTTCATCATTGGATGCAGTATGATAATTTGAGACGAATTCTCCTCTAAACTCTTCGGAAGTTTATGCGATGATGCGATAGGTTTTTGCTCTTGAAAAAGTTTAAAAATTGGAAAAAAAGAGGCAATCAGCGAGTGGCTAGAGAGCTCAGCTTCAACGGCGGTGCCAACGCTGCAAGTGCGGTCGTAAGCCCTGAACCTCTGCTGCGTCCTGCGGCCACGGCTGCGAAGCCCTGAACACGTGGCCACGGATACTATACAAGTATCCGTGTACGTGGCTATCGGCGCAGCAATCGTGCGACTGCATTTCCGGAATCGTATTGCGACTCCATTTTTTGTTTGCTCAGCATAATTTTTTTCACATGATGAAATTTCACCAATTTATTTCTATAGGAAAATATTTTTTATAACAAAATTGCATAAGAAATTACGAAGACTGGATAGCGTGGTGGTCTACGCTTTGGCCCGGCAGGGCAAATGTTCGCGGTTCGATTTCCGGTGCTGGTGGATTTTTTCCTCAGGAAATTTATACGTATTATCATTTTTTACGTCGAGCCCTAAGCTATGAAGATGCCGCAGTATTGTTGAACCTAACTCCCGGCCATTTTTATGGGAGTGAAGTTGCATAGTAGCGATCTTGAGATTATTAACTCGTTGAATTTTTGCTACTAGCTGATGATGAGTCAATTCAGAGGTAAAACTAAGCAAATGACTCTCACGTAAGGACAACAAGCCCCGAGATTGCGAAATGCAATGAATTTCTTTTCCACCAATATTAGTGGACAACGTTTTGGAAAGGGATGGACTATGTGTTTCAAGAATAGCGGCCGCTTCGGTGAATCCGAGACCATCTCCGTGGACATCCGCCGACTTCAAATCAAATGACGGCGAGAGTCACAACTCCCCCTGCAATTTGGGCCGTGCGTCCACTCTCACATTTCGGTGTTGGCACTGCCGTTTTCGCTACCGCAAGAGCCTTCTGACTGCCTGACGATGGTTTTTACTTCAAATTAGTTAGTTTTAAGGTCCCTAAGGTGCCCATAGATGAGCTTCATTGTGAGTTCGCTAAATTATTAAAATTTATTATTTGAGATACGCAAATATTCCAAGCATAAACGCCCTTAGATTAAAATGACGGCATTTTAAAACTTAAGAGACTGTGAATCAATCAAACTCACTTTGCTCCCCGGAATTAATGAGTGTATCACTTTAGAGAATAATGCATTGCGTGAAAATATTTTGAATAGAAGTTACGATGAAGAAAGCACAATATCTGAAATGATAAGAAAAAAACTATAAAAAAGAAAAAAATATTAATCACACCAGGGCATCAAACTCCATATCCTCCACCCCACAATCCAATCACCTTCCCACTGGCCTACCGTTTTCTTGATGGAATAGTCAGTTCACAGGGCTTAAATTCGTTTACGTGACTGTGGCTCCATCTTACAGCGTTCCAGAGTCAGTCAGTCAGTGATAAGCGTAATTATATATTCTAATAACCTCAAGTATAGAAAAAATGTCGCACACTTTCAGAAACTCGTTTTTTTCACGCTCTATTTCACGCTCTATTGAATGCAATGCTAATTTTAGTTGTTTTTTTTAAGTAGTTTGAGTGGCTTGAGTAGATCACTTCACGTAGAATTTGATGAATTTTGCCTCATTTTAAAGAAACAACTCTCATCTTTCCAATGATATCAAAATATCAACCCCTTGCCGAACTACTTTTCGAGCAATTTTCCTGTAAATATAAGCTGTTTTACATGGGATAGATTATGGCTGAGCGCTCCAGAGGGAGAATATTGAAGGAAATAGGAATTTATAACACCTAGATTTCGTCAAAAAACTAACGGTGTATAGATTGCATGTTTTCTCAACTATTTATAAAAGATAATCTATTATTATTACGGTCTCCACTATGACTAGGGATGTATCTCACTCCAACCACCTTAAAAGCTGTCAGTGAAAGCGGGTTGGGATGGTGCAGGACGGATGGTGATGGTTTTACGCCGTGAGTGGGGGGGGGGGATCCTGGGAACATTAAGGGTTCCGAGGGGTGGTGTAGGCTGGGAGGGGGTCGGCGTGCTACTGATTTATATCGGGTGTGTTCGGTAGTGAGTAGATGCGGCGTGTCTCGGCGATGGAATAAGTGGTCATTGGTGAGGGGTTCTCTTTCTTACTCACGGATGATAAGATGGCCGTTTGTTATAGGACATCCATCGGCGTCCCTTTCATCTCTTGGCTCATCATCTTCGGCATGAAGTCAGCTTCTTGACCTTCTGTGAGGAGGTGGGCTGGAAATTGCGGCATTTTTCTACTTTTATGGCGAAATCTTTCCAGTGTTCTTCTGCATGGATTCGAAGGCTTTTGCTTGGCTGCCCCGTGTATGTTGCCATGTCGCAACCCGCACACAGCAATCCGCAAACATCACTCTGATCCTTAATATTGAAAAGATATTTCTCTTTTTGGAGCAGACTCTTATGCAGTGGTTTTTTGTACAGTGCTGGTTTGATGTCCAGGCCTTTGAGGAGTTTTCCTGTTTGGATTGAAAAGTTCTTATTAAAAACAAAAAAAACTAATTCCAAGAAAGTCATTCAATTATAATTAATAAATCATGCCTTAAAATCGTTTATTTACATGGATGAGTTTCCTGCGATGATAAAATAGTCTTCTAAATAAAATCAAACATTGAGATAAGCACTCCCTAAAAGTTTCCTCATCGAGATGTTAGAGCGTGCAAACTATTGGTTGTCACACATGAGGCATGCTGAAAAGAAAAACATCAGCATGTAATGTGACATCAAAAGTGAAAAAGTAACTTGGTTTCCTTCCACAGATTTATTTTCCTGGTACAACATGTTTCGAAACAGCGGTGTCATCATCAGGTACAAGGTACATACAATCTGTGGAAGATAACCAACATACTTTTTCATTTGTGAAATTCAACTTCCACATAGTTGAGCTTGAAACCATGGAACGTAATGTGACATTGTGACCAACTTCGTATCAAGGACACTGTTTAAGGACGGCTATCTTCTATCTCAATCGTGTTGTCAATGGCCGCGAAAGAATTGAAGTTTCACTTTTGGCCACAGGCTGCGCTGCAATCGGCGGTAAGGCACATTGAGGTAGTCTACCTCAATGGTAAGGCATGTAGCAGACGGATACTTCGTCTAACTATACGTGTTTCCAATTTCTCCTCCTGTACGGAAGTATGAGGAGTTACACTGCAAGTAATATAAAAGGAATTTGATAGTAGTTTTATGTATATAAGGTAAAGAGCCATCTACGAGAAAACTTTCCATAGAATCGCGAAACAGAAATCATTTACGCCAAGGGCCTACAGAATAAGGTGATGTGATCGGTGGGTTCTTATTCCATATTTCGCCCGAAAATTTCTAATTTATGATGTAAGACATTCACAAACAGTGAAATAAAATAATAATTAATGCAAATAATTTGAAAGCGAGTTCACTTCCGGTTATTCAACGTCATTTTACGTATTTCGATTACGCTGCTAGCGAAATCAGCTGGTGTTATTGATGCCATGACAATCACAATGATTGCAAACCACTTCCCATTGGTAGGGCGTAGTAGAAAAGTAAAATGCATATTGAAAGAACAAGTATACACACAGAACTGTAATGGAGCTCATTTTCGTGTTACGGCATCATAATATACAGGTGTACCCAGAGTATCATCTCAGGATTATGCTTCCGGCCGGCCAGATATCAAAACAAGGTTATTTGTACCGAAAGTCGTTATGACTTTTGATAAATTAACCATTGATAAAGCCAATTAATCATTCTGAATCCCTTGCCTCAATAAGCCTGGTCCATCTCTTACTTCTATGGGGAAGCGAGCAAAATACTCCTTTAGGTGTTGAAAAAAAACCGTATCAATCACTTGATTGCTTTAAATAGAATCCTTGGAAACTATGTCTAAATTTATGCAGCAAAACAACAAAAACTGTTTAAAAAATTTGTTACCCGTTATAAACAAACAATCAAATATGAATGAAATGTGAAAATGTATGGTCAAATATCAAATTAAATATGAAATTTATGCTAGAAAATGCAGGTCAACTGCTAAAATGAAAATGCACAGCTTTAGCTCAAAAAAGTCCCTGAAACTGGAGACGTTAATTTTAATTTTCTGCATCACATAATACGATACAAAGTGGCTATATTAGTTAAAAATAATGAGCAGGGGTCCCTGTCAAAGCTATTTATCACTTCAAAATGAAAAAGCTACCTTAGAAGTTTCATTGTAATAAGGAAACATGTATATTGAATCTCAGTCCTATTCATAGGGCTGTGTGAAGCCTTTGAGTAACTAAAGTTTGAGTATGTTAGGTAACTAAGACAAAGACCTCAGTAGCACTTAAGTTGAACAACATGAATGTAGCCACGATAACAGAAACAGAGATAGGCAGATAACAAGGCTCACTTTCATGTACGCAATGTTGGAAGCACAAGAAAATATAAACACAGAATGCAGTCTCTCTCTGCAGTAAATGAAGGAATGCATACACCGGGAATGTCAAAGTAAGGGAGGAAAACTTTCATGTACGCAATGTTGGAAGCACAAGGAAATTTAAACACTGAATGTTTTCTATCTCTGCAGAAAATGAAGGAATGTACATACTTAAACAAGCTTTTGTTCTTTATACCGAGAACCTTGTTCCTTCTATTTGTATTGAAGTGACCCCGCTAGAGCACCCCGGCACAAAACAACTCTGCAAACCCTTTTTGAAGCGTATTAACCTCGTTTAACTGCAGAAGCACACACTAATGTCTATTCCCAGCAATGCAAACCTGACCGTAAACATGCCTCTAGCCTCGCACCAGTGCCAACTATCGGCAAGTTACGAAATCCTATTAAATTGCGACAGCAATTTTAGTAAAAGACTGTCGAAAGCGCATCAAGAGCCATGTCGTTATACAGTGTTCTTGCTTCGTGTATTGGTATTCTGAGTGGAAAGCTTGAGTGGACGGGCGGCGCACATTGGGGTATTTGACCCCAAATCACGGCCAAAATTATTTACCACCCAATACTGCTGAATTATAGTACATAACTAGTTTAATTGTCTTTATACTTTTATTTTATGGTGTAACATACTAAAAAACAACAAAATTTTTGCAGCAACCTAAATATAGGATTTTATTAATGCGTTATGGTACCACGGATTTTCGTGGCCGTTTCTGGCGCTCCGGCGGACGTGTCCGCGTTCATTCAACTCTCAACTACGGGAATACTATTCAAGATAGAGACCTGCTGTTTTTTATTTAATAATGGAGATATGATTCTGTGTAATGATTGAAAAGATATATTTTTATCTCCTTTTAATTGTGCGAAAATATTTATAACCTTTGGCTTATGATTGCTCTATTTTAACCGAGAAATCGAAAAATCGGCTTCCTACAAGATGTAAATACAATCTTGACCTACGTAGTTTGATACATAATATGGGTATAAATTTATTCTAGAGGCCGTTAGAATTAAAACTATGAGGTCTGAAGCAGATTATACTTATGGTGAAGTGTAAAAACAAAGCTAGTTAAAATGTTGGGTAAACTTAATGCTCATTGCTGTTGTTATAAATTACTGTTAGTATATAATAGCTGAAATGTTTGATTAAAATTTTATTAAAAGTCATAATTAGACCAAAAAATGAGAAAACATAGAATGTAAGTAACTTGAATAATTTATTTTTTTCAATAAATTTTACAATATTAGAAATAAAATTTTAGGCAACCCCCAAGGATAAGCCTGTAACGGGGTTACCTTCTTATTGTCCATGCAAAAAATGTTTTCCAACGAAGAACATAATTAAATTATACAATGTATTATCTACTATACAGTGAAAGTAGGAATTTACATTGATACACACACAAAATACGTCTCAAAAATGCAATGAACTTTACATGGCATTCTAAAACAGAAAAATGCATTTGTTACAATATTTTTATGAGAAAGTACGTAAACACACAATTAGAAAAGAAATACCATTACGGGGCTTCACTCGTGCCACGAAGTTTTAACAAAAACGTAATTATTTATGACACAGGCACTTGCATGCAACAGCAAAAATTTCACAAAAAGCGTCATTATTTACCATTTAATTCTATTGAAATTACATGGATGTTACCAAATAAAACTTCAATATTATTTATCTGTGATAACCAGTATCTTGTCAAGTTAAGAAATTTTCGGATATTGTTTGCTACCTTTATATGTACTGGAAGGACATTAAATATTTTACGGGACACATGCACATAACTTCTTTGAAAGCAAGTCAGTCAAGGTTTAGGTAAAGGTACAGCATTTCTTTCCCGCAAACCGAAATCGTGAGTCTTAGGTAGCAAATTTTCTTCATCACCACTTCTCAAATAGAAGTGCTTTAATATTTTAAAAAAATACAAGTATCTGAGAGGCTAAACATTAAGCTCCAAGAACAATGGAAATGCATGAGAGAATCTGCTTTTGTGCATAATTACGCGCACCATTCGCTTTTGCATAAATAGCACAGGGTTGATTGAATTGCTATAGACTCCTCCCCAACAGTGTAAGCCATAAGTTATTTGTGACTGTGACAATTACCAAAATCATTCATACATATTAAAAATCATCATCTTCTTCACTTTCGTCTTCAACTTCTTCAGCTTCGTAGTGCTCTGTTGGAAGACCGTGTGAATGGGTTTGAGTTGGTGTACCAGGAAAGAGCTTCTTTGCTGAATGGTTTGCTTCTTTTTATTGTCCTTTTCCCTTGAGCAACTCAGAAATGGGTCTGAGGTCAGCAAAAGCCTGTTTAGGACATCCCTGTTGCATTGAGTCCGTGAAGACTTTCTAGAAAAGTTCATTCTATAAAATTTAAAATGTTTGTTTCTAGCCTCGGCTGCTTCTTCGGAGAGTTGCCCAATTGGTAAAATAGCATACCGAATTTTCGCGGGGCCATGAATCAGTATTTTATGAAGGGTTGGGGTCATAGGATACCAACCGTATAATTTTACATACAGTTTTGTGGTATAGTTTGCAAATTTCTTAAATTTATTTACTTCAATTTTGTGATCACTAGAAATTGCCTCTAAAATGATTCCGCATTTATTTTATCAAAGTTAAATCCACTCCCGTTATACGTGCAGAAGTGTCAGGATCAGAAGAAAACCGCCTAGATTTATTACCGTCATTGGTGTTACCTCAGCCTTGTTTCGGTGTATCTACAAATAATCCCATCTCGTTCCTGAAACTATCTTGTATGTTTTCTTGGTTGATCTAACAGATTCTTTCTCCTCTGTTTTGGCCTGCCATTTTTTAATAGGTATTTTATAGGCAAGGTGCAAAATCGATTCAAAGAACTGAATTCTTAATTCGTCACATCGCTCTGAGTCAGTTATCTGCAATTTGTTTAAGTCTTTTGAAGTCTGGCCACACAGGTAGCTTCTCATTGTAGATGTGGTGCTAGTTGCTGAATTGCAAACTTTTCCATCGACCATTTTTGGTAAAAATTGTTAATTTATTCTAATAACGTCATTACTTTCGTTAATAATTTCTTTCGGCATCAGATTCTTTGCTTGTTTTTCGATATAATCAATTTAATCCTTAATAACATCAGATGCTTCATGAATGACTCGTATACGTATGGGGCGACAAAAACGAGTGGATGATGGGATTAGGTTTTGCCACGAAAATTTTTCATTTCTCTCTGTTGTACATTTTAGTTGTAGTGATACAAACGAATTTTGGAAAATATTTGCATCCATATCATTGATGTCCTCAAATCTCTGCTTAAAGAGTGATTGATGTGACCCGTCACAGCCCCAATTGCATGTTAATTCCAAGTTTTGTTTTTCTTCATCTTCCAATGTATCAATTACATCTTTTAAATGTTTACATATCCTTGAGGATGTATGATCCACTAAATCCTGTAATTTGACCTCAGCGGTGGTTCTGTCACAGTGATTGATTCTTCCCTTGGGTAACACTCCTTTTTAGCTTTTTGAAGTGAGGAATAGGAAAGGTATATACTTTTATTGGATGACTGAATAACATTGTATTGTTTTCTTGTGAGGTCAGCCTCTACAAATGTTGAAAGAGCTTCTGAAGGCGAGTGCTCGTCTACTTTAACTTACTTTGACCTATGAATCAGTTTTTTAAATTTTGTTGCTCTCGTTGGAGTTTCCATGATAAGTTTCATCATGGAGGCCGCGTCCTGATTCCCTGATGCACGCTGGCTCATGCAAGCCGCATATGTCAGTTCTTCAGTAGACTTCATTTCTCTCAATTCCGCCGTTTTCCGCCTCTTGGAACGGTCACTTAATTCTTCAAAATCTTTGCTTGGACGCCCAGGTCCTGGTAAGAAGAACATGGGAATTTTGATGCTTAAATTTAACCAATTCTCATTTTTTTTAAATCTTGCTTCTATTCTACGTGCGGCAGCCCATTTCGTCTAAAAAGTCTGATCAGAAATGTTTCAAGGTCTTACTTAGATCATTCTCATTACTTTCAGGATATTGTAGTGAATCATCAATTTGATTTTCCATAAATGATATCTTTTCCTCCACTGTATTCTATGGACTTTGTCTTATTATCTCAAAAATGGCTCTTCTTGTAAACTCTTTTTCCATCCTAGCCTAGAAATATAAAAAAATAACGAAACCAAAGTGAATTGAAAAGGGTCTACTTATGACTGTTATTAAATTTTTTTCAAAATATTTCTCTCTCGTAATATAATGGCGCTAAAAAAAGGATTAAGGAAGCCACTACCATTTTTCAATGAAAAGTATAAAACATTTTGTATTATAAAACTAAATTTTAGGTGGAACCTAGCGCGACAGAAAAGCCCCTAATAGGTTGTTCTGCTCTAATGATGATCGAACGTACTCTACATTGATGTATTTAGCGTCTTACTCTCGCTGATATCGTTACTTTTCCCCCACCTCCTCCCCATTATCACTTTTCAGTTTGTGTTTTTTGGTTTTCACTGCTTAATTTAGAATTAATTAATGTACATTTTATTGTAAATTCCAAAAATTTGAAGGCTATTAATTCTTGACGATGTAGATGAGTGAATGATGGCATTAAGAATTAGGTGTTTGAATTATGTTATCCTTGATATCAAATCTAATTATCCACTTATAGGGGAATGGTAATTAACAAACATATAAGTAGCAATACTTACCAATGTCCGGTTATCCTCACGCGGTGAATTTTTTATTGTAGTTAGCTCTCCTCTATCTCCTCCCCTCCGTCTGGACTTCCTTCGAGTACCGGACCTTCCACGGCTTACTTCAGTTGTATAAGCACCAGCTGCCTCGATTCCGTAGTTGACCTGGCGCCTTAGCAAATCACTAGATATTCAGGGTTACTACACTTCCTGTGAACGTACGACGCGACTGGTGCAGCGTCGTCCCAGCTTATGACTAAATTAAAACAAGCACACACGGAAAAGTAGGGGAGAGACTCTTCTATGCCCTATAGCCAACTGCTTTGTCCTCAAATGGTTTATCTTTGCTTACTCTGTCCTTCTTCTTATCCTTCGTCCCTCAAAGACGAAGCAGACCCCCGTAATATCTGTCACCACAAATTGAGGACCGAAAGACCCAAATTCGACGAGAAGTGATGAGAGGTGATATCTCGAGTGAATGAATGGGTTTAGTTCGTAGGAGGCAAATGAAAGTTGAGAAATGAAATACGGCCGTAGTCAACTTTACCCCTAGCATTTATGCATAGTAGCTGTGAGTGTACTCGTTTTATGTAGAAAACAAAGATTACACCTAAAGTTCAAAATACAAAAGAAAAAAAGAAGCAGATATGTGCAAGTTTTTCTGCATAAATATGTAAAGCATAGACTGTTTTTATGTGCAATCAAGACTTTTGCCTTACCAGACCCGACACGTTAAAAAGTAACCTCCTTTTATGCGTTTTATAACTTTTGACACTTAATTTAGGAACTTTTATTCCTTAAGTATATATAGTTTAAAAAATAGTGACAATATTAAGCTTTATAAATATATAAATGAGCATCGTACCCATTACTGAAAGGCAGCAAAATGTTTCGCCGTTCCGAACGTAAACTGAACTGTTAAAAAATAATGAAGATAACACTGCGCCTGCTAATAAACCACGTTCGACTCACTCGTCCGTCAAACTTCGACTGACTTTAGCTTACAATATTTGCGAAAGAAATTGTTTTAGCCGCAGAAATTTGTTTACATCGTTTCCCTTGTCCTTCTAACAAACTATAATCATCATTTTTTAATTATTTTAAAGTATTTTAATAGTTGGGTTTTTGGCCATGATTTGGGGTCAAATGCCCCACTGTGCGGCGGGGCAGTTGAGTAAGAGAAAAAATCCACGACTTCGCTGATTTGCATTATACACGCAAATCCACGAATTCGCTGATTTGCATTATACACGCGCTCGTATATGCACTGTAAAAATTGGAGCTAGGTATAGGAAGGGCTCCGCTCTGGGTTCGAGCTCTAAAATGGGGTCTGTCGGGTCATTCCAACTGTTTGCTATAAAAAAAATGTCAAACACAAAGGAATTAAGCATGAGGGAATTCACGGTCAAAATCACCGTAGGTACTCATAATCTTGAAATGTGGCAGTAAGTTTATGGTTTTAAAAACCAGGCTGTCCAGGCATAGAAAGTATAAAAAAGCATTGAATTTGAAAATACGAAATGATTAACGCGTTCAACGCTGACTGACGTCAATAGACGCCTAACGGGTCCTATCCGCTGGCTGCTGACGTCGATAGACGGCAGAGCTCACATTTTGCTCCCAAGGCTATTCTCGTGAGAAGCCAACCGCTAGAGCTTCTGTTTCAATGCTCAGTCGTCCAATAGCCTTCGAGGTGTGTGCAGTAGCCGTAGCCAGAGTTGCACCCACCCAGGAGCGGCGTTGCACCCCTTGTTTTCAAAAGGTAATTGCGCTTTTTAACTATATAATTTTAATATTTATTTTATACTTGCAACGAGTTCGCTTGCGTAAATTAACATTTATAATATTTAGGTAAATCCTGACGAACTTCATGAAATATTGCGGATGTTTTGAGCTGACATAGATTGCAATGCAGTTTTACCCCCCATTAAAAAGTTCATCAGAATGCATATTTTTCATTTTCACCTTTTTCTGAGTTTTTTTTGTTTCTCTTTCCATCTTGACGAATATATAATTAAATTAAAAATCCTGGCGAAATGAAAAATATGTATTCTTTTTCTTCAATTACTTAATGGAGGACTCCCCTCCCCCCCAATGTTCGCAAACTGCAATTTATTACTTTTTTCTTGTATCTTAATTCCTTTTTTAGTATTTTGACAATAGTTTTCAATTTAATTCATAGCCATACTTAGGAGATACTTGTAAAGTGTTATGTACTACGGTTGTTATCACTAGATTATAACTATTTCTCATTGTTAATGTTTACCTAAATTAGTTGCCATTTTACGTGTTTTAGTTTTTCTTATTACAAATTCAACAAATAATGTTCTTAGTATCTATCGTCATTGGCGTTTTAAGCCCATACCAAGTAGTACGGTAATTTTTACAAATAATGTTATTACTTCCTGTGAATTTTCATCTACTAATTAATTTTCATTTTTTTATAGGGGCAAGAAAAAATCATAATTATCACCTTGACCAGTGGGTGAAGAAAAGTGTGCATGCTGTCCGATACGTACTGTGTCCAGTTGTCCTATTATTATTCGAATTCTTTTTTCTCCATTTATGGATAAATGTGCCTTGTAGCTAGTAAAATATTTATATTTTTCACTAGATTCATTGTCATCGTGGTGAAAGCTAGGCAGGCAGCAACGAGGAATGCGGAGGAGAAGGGACATCCCAGGGAAATGAATCCCCACTTATGGACTTCAACGAAGATGTATAGCATGAACCGACAAAAGACCGACAGCCTCTAAGTTTCCGTTTACTGACACCCCCGGGCTGAATGTACCGAACCCAGGAGAAGAGCTCAGAAAATATTTTTGTCTGATACTGACTGATGATCTAGTAGACTTGATAGTGACGGAGACTAATAGACAACCAGGCTTTTTACTCTCGGCTAACGTATTGCCTAAATCAAGAATTACTAAATGGAAGTTGCTTACATCGGTGGAATTTTTAACGTTTTTAGGGGTTCTATAATCGAAAGGGGACTCCACTTTAGGGATTGGAAATTTAAATCCAGAATCGATTTTCGATTAATCGACTTTCGATTTTGGTTTTTAAAATCGATTTCCTAAAAATTCGATTTTTTGCCCAAAATAATCGAAAAATTGAAATCGAAATCGATATTGACACATAGTAAAGTAATTTTCTGCTGAAATACGGATGTGCTGTTGTAACAAAATGCAAAATATGGGTTAATGGGAGCACTAGGGATAAGAACCGAATACAGTTAAATTTATTAATACAATATATTATTTTAAAGATATTAATAAGATATACAGGGAAGTAATAATCCATAACAGATACTTATAAACACATAGGTAATATAACAAGCAAATTACATATAGTTTAGTAGTAATAAGTATTCTATATTGAAAAGTGGGCATACCACAAAATGAAAAACAGAATTTTATTTATTTCTTTTTTGCAAAGCCGCGGAACCAGTGCTCCTCAGGGATGGACCTTAAGAAAACTAACGTATTTCAATGTTCTCCGAATAATCGATTTTGCACCTGAGTTGCAATTAACCCGGCGTGAGAAAATGGTCGCTCACACGGCACGGTAGAGGCAACTATAGATAAAATCCTGCCGGCTATTTTGTATACTTGGGGATATTCTCCCTCAATCTCCTTCCAAGCTTGTGGTGGATTAGAGTTGGACTTGCGGACGACTGGAGGGCGGTTTACGAACTGGCGCAGCTCGATTGGCAAAATTCAAACGCTAGCATTAGCTAGCAAGCTAAAAATCGAAAATCGATCGGCTAGAATAGATTTTATCGGTTTTTCAAAACAAAAAGTCGACTTCGATTAAATCGAAAATCGGAGTCTGATAATCGATTTTCGATTAAAATCGAAATCGATTTTCCAATCCCTACTCCACTTGACCTCGTAGCAAAAAAACTGAAACGGGGTGAGGTAGTGGATGTATTCAGTACCGACGGAGTGTGCGTTATGAAGTGGAGGGATAAGCGGGACGTACTGATGATCAGCTCCGAATTTGGTGGCAATTTGTTCGATGTCCGTCGTCGGCGAGGAAGTGGTGTCACTTCGATACTGGAGGCTCGGTACAATAAGTCAATGACTAGGTACAATAAATCAATGAGCAGCATTGATCACTATGATTAAATGATGTCGTATTACCCGATTGAGCGTCAGACTATTAAATGGTACCAGAAGCTTGGTATCCACATACTTCACCTTGTTTTGGTTAATAGCTTCCTCCTTTACCGTAAAACCCATCCTAAAGTCTCTCTGCACGATTTCCGCCTGTCCGTTATAAAAACACTTCTGACTCCTTGATACTCGGAGCCAATCCCTTGTTCCACTTCCAGCCTGCCCTCCAGGTCCCTTGTATTATCAAAGCACTACCTTGAGACACATGACGCTGACAAAGGCCGGAAACGTGCCCCACAACGGCGGTGCACACTTCGCTCATCTAGAGGGCTAAAGAGGGGGATACCACATTTTGTCCTGCCTGTGAGGGCTGCTCACCCCTTTGCTTCAAACCCTGTATCGGAGAGTACCATAAGAACACCTTGTGCTGACAGGATTCAAATTTAGAGACGATTAATTTAGTCAAAAATAAGTTTAAATGGAAATTATCATTAGTGCAAGACAAGTGTAAAAAATTATTTTCATAATTTGAATTGATTTTTAGTGTAACTTATGTAATTAGTAAATAGTAAAATACATATTTTATGAAAGTTGACTTCCATGTATGCCTATTATCATTACTTACATTTGTGTTGGGACAGCATGGTATTCCCTTGGGTAGAGTGTATGGCTGCAATCCTCAGGGCCCGGGGCTGAAATCTGGATGAAGGCTTTTTGGTAACTTCGCATCCAAAGAGGTCGGGTGGGATTTACTCATTTAGAACCATTAAGTATCTTAACAGGTGTTCCAGGGAAGGTAACACGCCCCATGCTCTCATCATTGCGCATTCAATTTTAAGATTGGTTGACTGCAGTCCCATCCATCCTTCCCTATCCAATGCTAGTTCCTAGGTACAGTTCTCTCTCACAGCCATCGTGCTTCACAAAAATACGTGCCAATAACTTCACAAAAATGAATTGATTTTTCCTATCGATAAAATGCCTTCCATATGAATCACAACATATGAATGCTCGCCTACCTGACACAAGCAAGAAGTTAGGTGGTTCCACAGTAAAAGTACATAAATGTCACTCTATTCATATTCTGGATACTTATAGAAAAACATATTCTCTATCTAATATGAGCAACAAAATGTTTCCTTTTCACGCCATTTTTCTCGCAAATAGAACTTTAAATTACATGGTGTTATGGGAGAACGGGAGAAACACAACGAAAAAAGTATTTTTACAATCATAAAAATGTCATTTTCATGGACATACGGTCATAAGAAGCGAAAACTCCCTGGAATTATATTAAAAATAAAGTATATGCTTCTTACCGCCTTGTTTTTCGAGTTAATAGCTAATTACTGTGATAATGAAAGTCAAAATGTGGAAATTCCATGGAAATGACGCTGCAGTCGCCGTCTATGGCTATAAATGAGTGTTCATAAAAAAATCGTAGAATAGCCTGCGTATTTGTACCTTCAATACTATATGCAATCAATAGTTAACGCATGTCATCAGCGAAAGCAGGATTTTTCAACCCAAATAAAAAAAAAGTTGAAATTTAGTATTTGACTTGACTCACACAGTCGCGGAGGGACCTCCTTAAGTATTTATTTTTTTTAAATCATCTGATTCTAGAGCTTCAATCACTGTGATGACGTAGAATGTTGAATACCGACGAAGTGCAAGGCATAGACGCTCGGAGACTAATGAACAATAAGCAAAATATACCACGCGGCCAAAGTGGTTCTGAGAATTATTAATTAAAGGGTGGAAAATAAGGCTAACGAATAACTAAATGATGTTTGTAGAGATGTGTAAGCTGGATTTCTTTGAGCAATATGAAATCGCTCATAGCCCGGCTAAGTTATGTAGTGATGTTGTTTTCAATGATCGATCGCCTCTGTTAAACCTTGTTCTCCCTCCCGTCCGACTACCTTATGACCATGCCTCCTGACCTTCACCACCAACGGCTTTTCTGTGTCCCCCCTTTTTCCTCCTGTGCTCCCCTCTGTGACTTAATACCCCACCCTCCCACCCCCTCGCCTCCACCCCGGGGTATATATGGTGGAGTTTCTGAGAAAGTTGTACCTTGATACTGGCATCACGTGCAGAAACCTTGGTCGGTGGTGTGTTTTAACTGTGTTTTTAAAATATACTGTGTGGAAATTTACCAATACTGTTTTATTTGAAATTATTGTAGAACCAAATGAGATCCAGGAGAGGGGAAAGGAATATGTTGTAGAGCTTTTAGGCAAGAAAATAAGCCCTGGTACATACATATACAGAAGGGGAAGTGGACATCGAGAGAAATGGCATCTGACCTGGTATCCTTGATAGCGAAATTGAAAGTGCACTATAAGACATGAATAGGCATAAGGCAGTATGAATAGTTAACATACTTGCAGGGTTTCTAAAGAGTAGGGGTTAGCACAGAAGAGGAAAACGTTTTGAGCTTATTCTTAGGATTAATGAGGAGGTAGTGTGGCCGGATGACTTTGCAAAGACAATTCTATTTCTGATACCGAAGGCAAGACAAACACATTCAAAGACTACAAAACAATAAGTCTCTACTATACCACACGTCAAAAGTAGTTCTGAGAATCATAAATAGAAGGCTAGAAATGAAGGCCTGGGTGATGACCAGTTTATGTTTAGGAGAGGGATGGGAACGAGGAACGCTGTAGGAGTGATGAGGGTACGAGTGGAAAGGAACCTGGGGTATGAGCAGGATGTTTTTGCTTGCTTTGTAGGTTTCGAGAAGGCGTTTGATCGGGTGGACTGGACGAAATTAATGGAAGTGCTGAAGAAATAAGGGGTCGATTGGAGGGACAGACGCCTCATTGGGAATCTGTATATGAACCAGACGGCGGCGCTGGTCAGGGTAGCCGATGGAGAGTCGGGATTGGCCGTGATAGGACGGGGAGTGAGGCAAGGGTGCCCACTATTGCCGTTGCTTTGGAATGTGTATTCAGAAGAAATGGTGAAGGACGGAATGGGAGAAAGTAAGGTAGGGATAAAGGGAGGAGGGGATCTGATAAAGTCAGTGAGATTTGCTGATGATCATGCATTGATTTGTCAGTCAGCCAAGGGATTGCAGTCAATGATGGAAGCATTAGAGGTGCAGTGCGAAAGGTGATGAATATGATTCATGAGAAGACGATAGCGATGAGATTTTCTCTCAGACAGAGAGGCTCATATGAACAGTTGGAGACATTATAGAAAAAAATAACTTTAGTGCTTCTAATGAATTAGGAAAGAACTCTCAAAATTAGTAGTTGTACTCATAGCATGGTATTTAATTTCAGTGTACCAGCTGTAACGCTTGACACCGTCATAATCCTCACATTTAGCACAATCTAAAAGCGTAGGTAATCTCCATAATCTTCGATATTTGGCTCAGCAAAAGAAACTGCAAATAGATTTGATCGATGACTGTAAAGTATAAATGCTTTGATGTTGTTGAGGATAAAAAGAGTAGGATGGGTAGAGAGTAGGAATGCTCGATTGCAGTTGCGTTTATCCTAATTGGGGAGCCTGTAAGGCCTGCTTGGGCCTCTACTTTTCGGCGAGGTTCAAACCAAAATGCCCAGCGCCCAATATAAGTTTTCATTACCGATTATTCCGATGCCCGTGTGGGCATAAGAGAAAGTATTGACATGCATAAAACAAAAATCACGCTCAAGGTCGAAGTGGATTAATAACGAAGACTCCATATCATGATATGGAGCCATGATATGGGATTTTATTTCAGTGTAACGTTTCAAGACTCCTAAGCATCCTCACATTTACCATTTACCAAAAGGGTTGTTACTTTCCTCTTACCGATATTCAGCCGAAAAAGATCAGAACCTATAAGGGCTGACAGTAAATTTCGATGCTTTAACGTGGAGAAGAATGGAAAGAAGAACCCGGGAATAGAGGAAAACAAATGAAGTCCGGGACATTGTAGGATAGGAATGAAAGCTGGTGGGGCATATTTGAAGGAGGCATCAAAAGTGACTGGGGGGCGAATTTTGTAATTAAATATTGAAAAATAGGAAGTTTAATGGAGAAAATGCAATATTAAATTACCTATGGTATGGAAATCATAGACTGGAATGTCCACGGATCTATCATTTGCTTTGTAGAATTTATATGATGATTCTACCCTATTGTATTGCGTTTTAGCCATTTCTCGAGAGCCACATACTGTAGAGGTCGGGAAATGCATTGTATAATGATCGGAATAAGCACCACTCATTAAAAGAAGGAACAGTAATTTATAAAGAGATGAAATTCTGCCTGCCTTCGTTGGAATGGCGTCGTCTCCTCACGGAAGGAAGAGATTACGAGCTAAGAGCCCATGAGGCGGGTTCGCTCTTTTGGTGACCAACCGCCATTTGCGCCATTGAGGATGGGTGAGTAGGATGGTGACGGAAGGATTAATTGGCAAATAGTAGAAGGGTGGAGAAAAACCCTGCGCCGACATTGGCCCACTCTTAACGAAAGATGCCTAGGAGTACAGTTTAACGTCTCAATTGACGGATGGAGCACTACACTTAAGCCCGGTTTTATGATCTAAGTACCTATTTTCTCTGTATGAAACCGAAGCTAATCCGTTCTCTCATCGATGAAGCTCACGCCCACTAAACGACAGCCAGCTGTAATTTACAAAATCCTAACTCTTCAGTTAGCATCAAGTACGCGAAAAGGCATTGTGAGCTTATGGTTAACGTTAGCAATGAATTATAAATACTCCGGAAGGGATGAAATTCGCTATGGGAAAATTATTTTACTGGATCTGCTTTCCTCCAAAAATAATGGCTTAGAAAGTTTAAAGGAACCCTGAATGGAAACTTTCCTCCAAATGAAATATATTACTAAGGTTTACTTTATTTTAGCCATCCCTACAATAATTTCTTAATATCGTAAAGTACAATTTTATTCAAGAGTTTTACTTTCACATTATAGGTTCAATGCAATATGTCTGTATATTAATTATGCCTATTTCTGCATACTATCCCGCGATCCGTCCTGAGGGCGTGTGGCAGGGCCTGTCAGGCTACCAGTCAAGAAGAGAAAGAGCCCAGGGAAGGGAACCGGGAGAAGGAGAGGACGAGAAGTGGGATGTTTTTTGTATCTCTATTTCCGTCCCATTCCGGATTCAAATCCCAGTCCAGTCAAACTTTTTTTGGGATCGAGTATATTCCTTCTTTCACATTACTGTTGTGTTTTTTTCAGTTTTACACCTTCTTGTTCCCTTTATTCTCTTTCTGCATGCGTGATATGAATGTGTGTTTCAACATAACTGAGCAGTTTCGATGATAAATGTGCTCATGAATAACCTAGCTAAAAAAGTGGGTAGTACTCCTGCAGAGAAAATATGGGAAGGGTATTGACCCATTATATTAACTTTTTGAGATCCTTAGATTGACATATGGCTGTTAACTTCTAAAATAGTATAAATTTCAACAGCCAGACTGGATCACAGTAGATGTAACCGAATTATATCTACTGTGTAGTCTGGCTGTTGCATAATTTCATTGTAATAGTATAATGAGTTCCCCGTATGTACTTTTTCGATTTCAAAATATTTTATTGCTTAGACTATAAGTAAAGATGTCATCCATTTCCCTCTTTCAGCGCTGTATTCAGCGGCTCTTTTGTTTTCAATTCTCTTTTTATCCTTCACTTCGGCTCTCTTCATGTGTCATGCAAATGCTGCCTTTGAACCTGATGATATTGGACATTTCCAAGTATTTAAAGTGGCCAGCAGCGATCACTTCAACTCCTCTGAAAGTGCTGTGAAAACTACGTTCGCTATTTTGAAAAGGCTCATTGAAAAAAAGAAATGTATGCTGTGCATATTTCCGCGTCCACCTCTACGCCCCATGTAGTGGGCCATTTAAAAAAACTGTTCAATTCCCTTAAATGTATTTTGCAATTATTCAATTGATACCCCTGTGTAATATACGTCGTTATTGGTAAAATACTTAATTTTACTTCTTTTGTATTAATAAATATTATTAATGCTGGCAAGAAGCAGTGAGGAGGGTTTTGCCTATTTTTGGGACTTAGGATAATATGTTTGAAAGTGAAGTTTTAGCCGTGATTATGAGTGCCATCAGTAATGGGTGAAGAGAAAGTTTTGTACCAACTATTGCCTTCTCATTCATTCAAAAACATTTCAGTCGATATATACTATTTTTACGAAACGCAAAAAATATATCTCGCCCCAAAGAAATATTCAAAGATCACTTCAAATATAATTCCCGATTTGGTTTTTCTTCACGATGCTCAAATATGTTACAAAATATTTCAAAAGGTTGAAAGTGTTACCGAGTACTATAATTAAAGCTATTATGTATTGTTATTCCATATTTATGTTAAACACTATTATGTTTTCGTATGGATTATTTAAAGAGCATACTTATAAAGGTTGTCGCAAAGGAAGGAAAAGTTACGCCGCTAAGTATAGTCTGCCAAATGCGCAAGGCAATGTTAAATGGCCTCCTTCTGCATGGAGTCGAGTGGATGAAAATTTACGAAAATATTCGCATTTGGCGTGAAAAAGTACGGTATTCATTTGGGTTAGTTAGCGAGGGCAGATGGCTCGACGTAAGGAAATCCGTGGACGAGGTTTCATTTTCATTGGCTGGAGGAGGGTGCACGAGCGAGCGGGCGTAAGGAGAAGTGGGATGTGACCGCCATTCCCGACTGTCTAATTACCCGCTCTCTCTTTTTTACCGGTCTTAAGGTTCCTAAGTGAATAGTTTGAATGAGTGACTTGGACATAACTGTTACGCGGATCCATCTTATTTATGTCACATCCTTGCCCAGAAACATGCCGTTAACACTTTCGAGTTTCCAGAACGTTGAGTCGAAATGAAGCGTTGGTGAAAACACGAATTCGAAGAGATTAAAGCATAACTACGTGATGTGACTTCCCTTGGCCTCCCACTCATTCGCATGAACTGTAACCGGATATGGCCAGTCAAGCTATGGTCTTTTTAGGTATGGTAGCGGATGTGTTGTCGATGACGTAAAATAGGATATGGATTCAAGAAGTGTGATGAGTGTTTGAATTTGTATTTATTAGAAAAATATGATGGCAAAAACGTCAATTACTTTCTCTGCATCCGAAGAGTAAATTTTTTAGAAAGCAATAAGTTTATCTCAAATTTACCTCAACTTCAACTCGCGCTTCAAACCTCTTAGTTTGAGCTCAATTGAAATAAATCGGGGAAATTAAAGGTGCGTATCAATTGAAATGTCGATAGACATGTTACGATACTTATGTCAAGGAAAACCTAGAGAGCAGTAATACCTCTTAGATGGAAAAATATGCCGTTCTTAGATGGAAAAATATGAAAAGAGGCCAATGCTGAGTCAATCCGAGCACTCAACGCCGAAATAAAACCAAGTCTGATATTTTTCCTAAAGCCTATGCTTCCCAAAAATAAAATCACATCATAAGGCAAAGCAAAGAGTAAATAATGATGCTAACTTGAGGAATACTTCAAAAATAGAGGAATAAATCTATTAAGGAATAATTCGGTGAATGTCTACTGCAATTAATTCAATGTACCAGAGTTAGTTTGCTTTAACTTTCCCTATGCGTTAGTTTACTTTCAAATAAATAACAAACTTGAGTAACAGGTAGATCCTCTTTGGCCAAGGTACATACTCCTGATAAGCCTTTCCCGCTCTTTGTGGCCCTTAATCATCTAAGACTAAATTTGTTTGGCCTTTTTTTTAGGAAAAAACGTAGTCTTTTTCCAAATTCAAATGTTCAAAATGTCACAGAGTACTTCGATTCTGCCTTCAGATGACGAACTGATTACCTTAATCCTTATTTTGGCAACTCTACGTCGAATGGAGTTCTCTAGGATTTCCATTGGTCCTTAGTAGCGTCAAAAATATTTAGAAATTTTGCCAGTCAGATTACGAAGATATATTCATTTTTGAAAAGGTCAATCGGTTCAAAGCCACTAGTTCCTCTGGTTTCCGGACGCGGGATTTCCACTTCCTCTTCTACTTCATTCAAACTGCTTTACTTTGCAGGCCGGTTGTGATTTTTCGGGGACTTGATATAGTTTAGGTTAACAGCTTTAATAGCATGAATTTCGTCCCTGTTCGATCCTCATGCTATATTTTTTAATATAATATGTTTACTTTTAATTGTGGAGACAGATCTTATTCTAGCCAACAAACTAATTTTTTTTTTTGCTCTCACCGACGCGGAAAGGCAATGTTTACAAACGATTGCGCTATTTGTAAATTACCTCCTCTCCTCCTCTATGATCGGATCTTAGGTGAAAAAATTAGAATTGCCTCCATCCAGTTTGTTCAAATTATTTTTGCTCAAAATTTGAAGGAAGTTTTGATCAAATTACATTTTCTTTTAAATCTACACACCATACGATACTCGTACCCGTGTGATCATTTTTATATCTAAAATCTGTTGAAAATCAAGTAAGTTTTACTTTGTAAGTATTGAGTCGCTTCATATGTTTTGCTAGAGAACTTGGTATCGCTAATTTTTCATCATGTTACTCAAGAACTTTATATTTTCTTGTGTAGTGTCAGGACATCCGGGTCCGGAGGAAATACCCCCAAGTGCCCTCAAGGAGTTAGCGCCTCAGATCGCACCGTTCTTAGACATAATATTCAAGAAGTCATTGTCTGAAGGAAATATACCATTGGACTGGAAAATTGCAAACGTTACACCGATATTCAAAAAGGGAAACAGACACGACCCAGGGAACTATCGACCAATTTCATTAACGTCGATTGTAGGCAAGATACTCGAACATATCGTCGTCAGCAATATCATGACGTTCCAGGACAGTCGTAACTTCCTCCATGGCTGTCAGCACGGCTTTCGGAAAGGTAGATCATGTGAAACACAACTCGCGCTCTTTCTTCATAACGTTCTCAAATCTGGTGAATCGAAAACACAAGTGGACGCATTATTCCTAGATTTTAAGAAAGCTTTCGCCACGGTACCTCACAACGATACAAATTACAGTCATGCGGACTGAACGAAACAGTAGTAAACTAGATACGCTACTTTCTGAGTGATCGTAAGCAAATAGTAGTTCTTGACGGAATTAGCTCTGATGTAGTCAAAGTGACATCAGGTGTCCCACAAGGAAGCGTAATCGGCCCCCTTTTGTTCATTATATACATAAATGACCTATGCTCTCGAATTATCAGTAAAATACGTTTATTTGCTGACGACGCTGTCATCTATCGCGAAATTAGTGATCACTCTGACTTTGAAATTCTATCATCGGATTTAAACAACGTTCATGTGTGGAGCCAAGAGTGGGGACTCGAACTTAATCTGAGCAAATGCACGGTGTTACATTTCTTACGGAGGTCGTCCAACTCTCCCCATGTATATATATATATATATATATATATATATATATATATATATGTATGTATATATATATATTTATTTATCCCTTTGAATCAACATTACAAGCATATTTACATTTCAATTAAATAAGGATAAATTAATTAGGAATCCCTTTAGGCATTGCCTGTATTGGGATACCTCAAGAGAAATTACAATATGAGTAATTGAACAAAAATAAGTAAACTGAGACCAGTTACGAGACATAAATAAATGCATGAAAAGATAACAATTTGTTTTTTAGTTACAACCTGTTGTGCATACAAAATGTAGTGAGCATTAACCTTACTATTAACAAAAAAATTCATCGTGATTTTCTACATTAAGTAACCATTTCTTTACACCTTTCAAAAAAGATGTTAAACTTTTTGAACCTCTTATATTATCTGACAATCTAGAAAATAATGTTGGCCCTACATAGATAAATGAGCGTTTGAACACGGTCAGATTTGGTTTGGGCAAAACATACATTTTTGTAGATCTTAGATTGTATACATTGGTTATTGGTTCTTCCTTAGGTTTATTACCACTTCTGAGGTAGAAAAATTTCAATACTTTATACACGTAAAGATGACGTAAAGGGAGTAACTGTAAATCCACAAATATGGGGAAGGACGGTTCAAATTGACATTTTCTAGCAATCAGTCTCACTATTGCTTTTTGGAGAATCAGCATCGGATTGAGCGAATTTTTGTAGGCACCTCCCCAGCATATTATCCCGTAGTTTAATTTTGATTGCACTAAAGCATTATAAATAGTTTTAATGAATTGTCGGGGACATTTATTTCGAAGGAAATAAAACTTCGCGTGGATAAATTTAAGTTCTCTTGAAATTCGGTTTATGTGTTTATCCCACTTTAAATGCTGGTCTACAGTCACTCCCAAGTATTTGTATTCAGGCACACATTCAATTTGTATACAGTTATTGCAAAAGGTTCGATTACAACTTGGTTTATGATAGGTTAATTGCCAATTAATTGAGAAACGATTACATACATTAAAATACAAAAATTTCGTCTTTTCACCCAACAATAATTTATTATTTTCCATCCATTCACTAAGTATGCTTAGGTCTGCTTCCATATTAAGTCTAACCTCTTCCCAAGATGATCCTTCATGAATAAGTGCAATATCATCAGCGAAGGCAATTAATTTTCCGGTGAATTTACAGTTACATAAGTCATTAATATAGATAAGAAATAATATTGGACCTAACACTGAGCCTTGAGGCACACCTGAACATATGGTTTCAAAGTCACTGACACAATCATTTACACGTACACACTGTGAGCGAGAAAACAAATAACTCTTAAACCATTTCCATGGTGTGTCACGAACACCTATTCTACTTAACTTTTCCAACAAAATATCATGATTTATGGAATCAAAGGCCTTTTTTATGTCTAGGAATAGGACAGCAACGCGTTTATTCGAATTAATTGCGTTGTAGACATGTGTCATGAAGCTTTCTAAGGCATCTTCTGTTCCTTTACCCTTTATGAACCCGTATTGGTTGCTACTTAAAACATTTTGCTTGTCCAGGTAAAACAAAAGCCTTTTTTTAACTAGTTTCTCAAGAATTTTCGAGTGAACTGATAACAATGAAATTGGCCTATAGTTTGTTATATTTCGTCGGTCACCTTTTTTATGTAGGGGTATAACGATAGCTTTCTTTAGGTCATCGGGAAATTCACCTTGAATAAAGCTTATATTAAAAATATGGGTCAGAGCATCAGCAATGAGGTCAATTATGTTTTTTAGCATTGTTACATTCGTTCCGTCTGGACCAGCGGATTTTCCAGATTGAAGAGAGCTCACAATTTCACGTATTTCAAAAGATGACACACACAGGTTCTAGATACATTGGATTAGGATATTTAAGATTGGGATATAGGATTTCAGGCCCAGAAGAATTTCCATGCTGAAGGGAGATTTGTTTGGTGGACTCGAAAACACTAATAAAATATTTGTTAAATTCTCTCGCTAAAACTGCAGGATCTGTGAGAAGTTGGTTATTAATCACTAGCTCTGGTATGTGAGAATCTTTTAGTTTATCACCAGTTAGTTCTTTCAATACCCTCCACTGTTCTTTTGCGTTGCCTTTCCACTTGTCAAATTGTTTCACATAGTAACTATTAGCAGCTTCTCTTATGTCTGCTCGCAATTTGTTTTTAAGTTTAATTGTTCTCTTTCTTAACTCCTCATTATGCGGATGCTTCTGCAGCTTATTAAGTAAGTGGTTTTTTGAGGTCCATTTTTATCAATAATACATCAGTCATCCAAGGTTTTAATTTTTTAAAGTTAACTACACGTTGGGTATGGAGTTTTGAGTCCTGGACACAGCTTTTCATTAGATCTAAGAATAAAGTAAAGCTTTTCGATACGTTTGTTTCATAGTAAGCAGGACCCCAATCGATGGCACCAAGTCTACTTTTTAATACGTCGTATTGAATATAATTAGAATTAATGGAGTAAGAACTATGAACATTTACGTTTTTGATCATGCTACTACCTGAGATGGACAACACAGTCGCAGAATGATCAGTTACTGACAAGTGAGCTACTCTTGCGCTTATTTCAAATTTAAATGAGTTAAAAATCCGAACAAAAAATGGTCAATACATGTAGCAGTTGATGAGGTTATTCGTGTAGGCTCATTAACCATACTAGTTAGACCATATGAGCTCATTAGGCTAAAATATTTCTCTGAAACACTATTACAATCTAAAATATTAATATTCATGTCACCAATAATTACTAAATTATTTTTAGAGCGCCCTAACAATGGTTCCAATTCTTTTAAGAAGGATGTTACGGGAATTTTTTGGTCCCTGTAGACCGAGATAATATCTAAATTTATAAGTTCACATTTCAGACTAATCAACAGACAGTCAGCAGAAGTATTTGATTCAATATGCACATTTTCAACCTTTAAATTCCATTTTATGTACATAAATACACCTCTGGCTCTATAGTTTTTGTTGCAATTAGCAATATTATTATACCCATTAATATGATATAGGTTTGCTTCCTCTTTTCTGATCCAAATTTCAGATAAAATTATAACTTCTGGCAACCGAGGTAAGTTATTTAGAGTCAACAGAAATAAATCGAAGTTACTTCTCATACTGCGTATGTTTTGATGCAACATCATTACTGTAGGCTTTACACTGAACAATTAATCAACAGGGTTTGCAATCATTGAAAGGAAAAGTCACAATTTAGTCAAATCCTCCAGGCAAGTAATCACGAGTACGGGCATTTTCTCAGCGTTTCTCATCATTATCTTGCCTTGTCTTAAAGCCGTTTTACACGGGGCACGTCATTGCGCAATCTGACGTATGTCCGAAGGCGCAGTCAAAATTGCGTCGTGTAAAGCGGTGAATTGCGAGAACGCATGCGAGAATGCATGGATGCGAGATGGCAAAATAGCCCCTGTTCTAATTTCGTTCACGCATTCGCGCAATTGCCCGCCATATTAGAAATTAATGCAGCTCTAACCTGCGCAATGACGTGCCCCGTGTAAAACGGCCTTTACCCACAGGTAGTCAAATTTCTTATTTTTCTTAGCCTCTCTCGCCGCGCTGAGCAGTCTGCGTCTCCCAGGACAGAGGGCCTCATTGACGTAAACAGGTGACTCAGGAACGTTGAAACCCAGGTGACGGGTGGAGAGGTTCCGTTTCACCCTCCGTTTCGCCAGGAAATCGTCCTTGATGCGTTGCCTCACGAACTGCACGTGGATACCTCCAAACGAAGCACCGGATTTCGATTTGTAGCGATAACATTTGTCAATGTCATCGACACATACTTCTAACCCTAACTCAGACCCTATTTTACAAACTGTATCCAGTAAGCATTCGTTTTGCATTGCAGGAACTCCGTGAATTTCAACGCAATTGGAAAGCATTCGTTGCTCTAAATCATCAATGCGATTTAGACAAACTTCAATATTATTTCGTAGATGAATATTTTCACTTTGCAGCGATTCAACTTTATCACTACACTCATCCAGACGCTTTCCTAATTCTTCAATGAGTTTCACCGAATCATCCAGCCTCTCATACACCTTATTGATTGTATCACCCAGGTTTAACTCAGTCGATCGTAAATCACTTTTTAATTCCCGGAGCAGTGCCATAACTTCAGTGTTTGATGATTCTTGGGATGGATTTGGGTTGTCGGTCGCGTCTTGACCCAGGTGCATACTCCCCCTTCTCTTCAAACTGCAATCGCTGCATCTCCACCTTTGATTGCTGTCAGCAATTCCCAGGATCTCTTCTCTGCTAAGTGGAACTGGCAAACAGTGCCCGTGGTAGTTGTTGTTACAATCACTGCACGACACATAAACTGTGTTCCTTATAGTTTTCTTACACACGATGCAAAGAGACATTCTTCTTAAACACACAAGTCTCAGTCAAATCACTCCCATACAACAAGTTCCCGAAGCGGAAGAACGTCCGTCCCCTTCGAGAGCTAGCAGAGAACTGATGGTATGCTGTGGATGGTGTTAACATAAAGGCGACAGATGAAGTGAAGTATCTGGGAGTTACGATAACCTCGAACCTATCGTGGGGAACACATATAAGAAACATTTGTGGCAGAGCTCTGAAGAAGCTAGGATTCGTCAAGCGTATTGTGGGAAGATTTTCAGATGAAAAAGTAAAAGAGAGGTGCTATTTCGCACTCGTCCGGCCACACCTTGAATATGCAGCGAGCATATGGGATCCGGTGCAGAAAGACTTAATTTGGGAACTTAATAAAATACAAAGGAAAGCTGCGCGATTCGTCAAAAACTGCTACGGGCGTACAGACAGCGTTACACATATGTTAAACGAATTAGCCAGGGAGCCGCTAGAGACTCGGAGGCTGCGCGCTAGGCTTAGATTGCTTGAACAATTGAGAATAGATATCTTTCAGAGCGACACGGAGAACATCATATTAGAACCCCACTATATTTCCAGGCCCGACAGAAACGATAAATTAAGAGAGATATTTTGCCGAACGATAGGTATGGGAATTTGTTTTTCCCCCGAACAATAAGGGACTTTAATAAATGCTAGACGTAATTTCATTAGAGCGTTTTCTTTTTATATTTAAACGGCTGGTGTCCTAACACCCCCCGCCACACGCCTATTAAGGCGGGTTGCGGGGTAGTATGTAGATGTAGAGACATGTGCCCCTGTCATAGCGTTAGTCAATTTTGAAAATATAATGGGCATAGGTAACAGCTGACTCATTTAAACTGTTATAGTGACCACAATATGCCCGAAAGTTCTGCCTCCATTTCGTACCAAGCTACAGACTTATCGTGCAATTAACTCACGGATCAAACAAGTTTTTTCTGAAAACCAATTTTAGGGATAACTCTTGGAAATTTGACCTTATATTTCAAACATCTTTTGGTTTCGTCGCCTTCACTGCGCATCACGCTACCTCATGCCGTGCTGTCGTCAGTGGCATCCTGTTTTCGGCTCCGACCTTCTCCGAAACGACTGTTCAGAGAAGTAAATTTGCCTCGGCCTACTAGGAATTCTCATAAAAGTAGTTTGTGCGAGATTATTCTCATTTCATAATGGAGATCACGTTCCTATTTTATTACAAAAGTTAAGCATTTGTAAGAAGCATGATTAATGATAGTAATATTTTATTTTTGATTTTATAAAGAAACATTTCAGTGGCTAATGTATTACTTTCAAACGTAACTGGGTAAACGTCTTATCTTCGTGACTTTACATTTCTGACGTTATCTGTGCGTTTGGACATCCTCATTTTTTAATACGTCTCTCTGAACCGCACTGCCATACCGGACTACATGGAAAATGGCTTCTGTTTTATAGCAAATATCTCGATGCTTCGTGTAAGTAGTGGCTAATATTTATTTTGCTATAATTTGAAAGATAAATTCTCATTATTCAAAATGAAGGTCAAATTAATTTTATTTAATGCGTTTGCGATATTTTGCTCAGGCCTCCTCAAATGTTGATGGGCTACGGGCAATTGGATCACTTTTGTTCCATAGGACAGCGTCGCACCTCCGTGGAATTCGGGTCTCAACCAGTTGGTACTTGAAGGGCCGGATCCAGTCCTAATGGCGGCTATTGACGGGAAACGCCGTGCCAATGGCTAGCAAACCACAGACTCTGGACCGGGATTATTAGGGAGTTGAACTCCGTTTCTCGTGCTTGGATTCGCACCCCTTCGCACCCTTGGACTCTGGACCGGGATTATTAGGGAGTTGAACTCCGTTTCTCGTGCTAGGATTCGCACCCCTTCGCACCCTTGGACTCTGGACCGGGATTATTAGGGAGTTGAACTCCGTTTCTCGTGCTTGGATTCGCACCCCTTCGCACCCTTGGACTCTGGACCGGGATTATTAGGGAGTTGAACTCCGTTTCTCGTGCTTGGATTCGCACCCCTTCGCACCCTTGGACTCTGGACCGGGATTATTAGGGAGTTGAACTCCGTTTCTCGTGCTTGGATTCGCACCCCTTCGCACCCTTGGACTCTGGACCGGGATTATTAGGGAGTTGAACTCCGTTTCTCGTGCTTGGATTCGCACACTTTGGGACGGAAACCCAGTAAGACCTCACCAATCCAATCCCAATTGCAATCTTGACACTGCTTTTTTTAAATGGAACTTATTAATTTTAGATTAATGCATTAATATGCTTACTTTCTTGCGTTCCATAATTCCTTCTTAATTTAATTTACACTTTCCATTAATATATCCATTTATTTAATTAATATTCACCGTGTCACTGTTATCAGGTGAGGTTATTTCTGTGGTGTGTGTGTGCCTCTTTTCTCTTAGTGCATTTCTTTGGAATGCAACCGAAGACGAAAGGCCAAAGTAACTATATCACAAAAATATTTACAAATGGCCATTAATGGTTTCATAATTTCAAGACAGTAAATGTGAATGTTATGAAGTTTGTTCGGCTTGATAGAATATGAAAAGAGAATATGATTCGATGTTATTCGATGTTGCGGAATGGAGAGCTTCTTAGGTGGAGTCCGTGTGCGACTCGTATCCCGCATGTCTCAATGGTCGTCGAGTCCCACTTGGGGCGCTGAGCCGATCCTTGCCTGGGATGCCCGGCGAGCAGCGTCGACTATGCAGCAGGGGGGGGAGGGAGGGGGGGGGGAGGGAGGGAGTGGGGGAGGGAGGGGTGGTGGAGGCAGAGAGGGGGAGGGCGTCGGAGCGCAGCGGAAGGGGCGAGGGAAGGTACGGGAAACACTTCGCCGCCAGCCGTGGCCCTGAAATTCCCTGTGGGTTAGTTTCCCTCCGAAGTCTCCACTTATTTACCTATTTATAGGCTTCGCGCATTGTTTTAGCCACCGGTAGGAAATTCGCTGAGCGTAAAATTCAAAAGCGGCGCTGGATTCACGGGCGGTCGGTTTCCCGCTTGGATTGCAGCCCGTGTCTCATTTAATGGGCATTTCGTTTTCATGTTCTCTCCGTGAATCGGCTCGTTGTCTTTGACGAAGGCGTCCAAAGCACAAGTGAGCAGAGTACCGCCTCGTGATGCGGCTTGTGCGTGATATGGTGCACATAGCAGTCGTGATCGATGACATAAGTCCTGCTCCCATGCCCCGTTTGCCCATGACCGCATAGGTTTATTAACCTGGTCCTTGGCTGGTGCTCAATGTTCACCAACATTGTGTGTTATTACAAAACATATTACAATAATACATTCACATCTCACTGATGCAAATCAGGTTGCCAAATATACCATACGATAACTTGTTTTATCAATTGCTACGTAATTCCATGCGTATCGTTTCAAATCTGGGAGAAGACTATCGTGTCATCTTATTGCTAGTTTGTGGTGAGCGGTTGTTTGCTAAATAGTCAATGGATGAAAATATATCGTAAAATAACTCATCGTAATCTTCAATTTTTATCAATACATTCCTATTGAAAATCTTACATTACTTATCAAAATATTCGTCGCTCGGAAACAAATTATTCTAGGGAGTCCAGATGTAATGCTTACGTTTACAACCGGCATAGAATCCTTTATGTAACTTTTGATAGAAAACCACAGAAAAAGATTTACAATCTTCTCTCATTCGTGTTGGTCAATTTCGTGAGGTGCTTTGAGGAATTCCGCCTTGGGTTTATATGAACTTACAATTTGAAACGTCCAAAACATGTTGAACAAATGACTGCCAGTGGCTTAAAAAGTTATAATTAGTGTTGGTCAGCCATGTTTAAGTTGACCCAGCCATAAGTGTTTAGCGGGTGCAGTTAGCATTGAAGTTTCTTCACGCGTAACGAAACATGGTACGAGCGCGCGAGCAGGCGACAGTCGATTCGTTGAGACATTTGTAAAAATAGCACCGCGCATCACGCCTCTTCTCTGCTGGGGTATAAATTATCCTCTCTCTTTTCTGGTCCAGCTATGTTAAGGGGATTTCATACTCAAGGAACTTGTTTGGATAAACCATACTGCGGTGTCCTTGAATGCGTTTCTTAACGCTTTAATACCCAGGGCACGAGGATAGCCCAAAATATTGTTGTTGAATTGTGCCGTCAATATAAGAACTGAATCAACTTAATTACACGAGAAAATTCTCGAATCTCTTACACTTATGAAGGTGCACAGCAGTATAGTGACATTTGTAGACTTATTTAAGAAACAGTATTGATTTTATTTCTCTATTTCACCTGAAAGGCTATTTACTTTCCGATCACCCAAAAATTAAACATCAATAAGGTTTTATTCGTACGCAAACACCTTGAAAAGTCATGAATGACTTTTCAAGGTGTTTGTAATGCATTGCTTTACTTGTTCAACCACTTCCTGTTCTCTACGTTGGGTGTTGGCATATTTTTAGTGGCAGTATGTTTCGATTATTGTTGAAGACAATATAGTTTTTCCTAACTGAGCCGTCTCTGGTGTGTCTAAGTAACTCTGCTGACGAGGCATTGTAATGCACTTCGTTAATCTGTTCGATAAGTTCTCCAACTTATCGCACTTCTGTGAGAGAAAATGTCTGACACATTTTCTCTCACAGAACAGTTCTGCTTGTTGGCGTTCGCGGTCGAAAGAAATTATCAATCAAAAACGTATTTCGCTTGTGATTCTTTTATCCCGTTTGGTAAATGCGAATTAAACTTTATCAATTGGAGATTTTCCCATTAGAGCGAGCTTGTAGCATATGAAAAAGAGCCATATGATTATCTGATCGACGTGAGTTTTTTGCTGAAAAAAGTGATGCTTCTTTCCTTTCAACTTCCAAGGTATTCGTGGAATGTACACTGGTGGGCAATTATCCATGGGCATGGCGATTTCTCATGACCGACTACGTCAGCGAAGCAGAGCGATTTGACTCGTCCATGCGTTTCTACATTTCTCCGAATTGAAACGCTTCTCATTTTCGTTCCAAGCGAATTGTGACGACAAACGGTTTTCAGAAAATGTTTTTACTCTTACGCTAATCAGTTACGTGCTGCGAAGTAACACGTGACCAACATCACAATGAATGCTAAACATTCTATCCGGGATGCATTCTCTTATCGTTCATCTCCATTTTTCCCCATCCGAGGCCAAAGAAAGTAACAGAAGTAGCTTTCTATAGAAATAGCTTAGAGACAGAAATGAATCATTAAAATTTATTTGTGTCTCTTGAGGACCAATTACCTCAAGTTTCAAGTCACGAAGTATACAGCTGTACATGAGCAGAAGACATACACTAACACTAAAATGAAGATATAAAGGAACATATGTGAACAAAAGCACTACTATTCTACACCAAATGTAGCATGAAGAGGTTAACAGTGCTTTTATTTCTATTTATTTTACCAAGATGAAACAAAAGTACCTAATTATGGTTGGAATGATTTCTTATATTCATTTTCAAAGTGTTTCTTCAGGAATCGATTGGAAAATTCAACAACGAAAAATGGATTGCAAATATGCTCTTGTTTTTTTCTCACACCAAATATTTCTTTATATTTTGTAATGTGAAAGACCATTTATATATGTCCCAGGCTAAGGCTAATCCAAGCATTCAGGCAAAGAAGTAATTCCAAAATTTACTTCAGCTCCTAACTTTAATAGGAGAGTCAATACATCAATTATTGCGTCATCGAATATGAAATCCAAGTAATTTTCCACACTTTTTCATGTGCAAGATTTGGTATTTTTAAGTATTTTTTATTACAAATGAGGGTGCAATTTAGTAAAGAATGTAAAAAATAAATTGACGCATGAAGGTATTGAAGTTACTGTGAAGTAAAATTCAGCAGTTTAGTATTTAAAATCAGTTTTCTTAAGGACGGAGGGTTATGCCCTACAAGCTATGAAATGCTATTAGAACTATGTTATCTATTACCCAATGTAGCATAAGCTATCTTTTGATTATTTGCCCTCGCTGTGACCATCGATGGAGTGATATCATCTCTCCACTTTCATAATAATTTAAACATTTCAGCTACGCTTTACTCATTCAAAACTCATCATTCCTCGAATTATAAATAACTAGCAGACCTGCTGCCTACTTTTCAGGCAGTCTCTGTCTGAGAAAGATGGACTCTCTCTGAAAATGTGAACCCAGGAGTTCCGAATAACTTTGCAAAAACTTCTAATGGTTGGTCATCGTGGGCAGGCATGGTTTCATCAAAGCTGGAATTTCTAGAAAAACAGTTAGGCATTTTTTGCACATTGCATTGTTTTAGGTTCCCAACTGGCAATACCACTTCCCCAAAACAGCAAGCACGGGGGCAATATTTGACATACATTACAACAAATACTGGTAATGAATTATCTCCGAGGTCAGTTTCTCGCACGTTCATATAGCATTCGTAATAATATATGTAATACTTCTAAACTTTCGACGTGAAGTTTGTACCAATATTGAGACAGCGGCACACGCAAATGTATTGAAACGTTTACGACTTTTCGTATTTACCCAGACACTTAAATGCATGGAAAACTCTTGAGGTTCATTTCACTTACGCTAGCCAATCGTATATATTATGCAATAAAACTAAATCAGTGGAACGGCAATATCAAAACACTTAATTGATTATATTAACGTTCAGTTTACGGAAATTTGACATGAACCTTATTGTTTTGGAGTGGCATACATTTAAACATTCACCGGGATAATTTCTAAATATCTTCACTAAATAACTTCTTTCGCGTAAAAGTAGCTATATATTAAGGGAAATAAAAGAAATTAAAATAAAGTAATACAGATATCGTCGTGCAATCAGCATTTACCTGTAAAAGATAAATTAACAACGTTTATATTCCCATACGGTTTGGAACTGATTGTAATTTAATGAGTACTGTTCGTTTACTTCACCGTTGCTATCCTAAATAAATTCATCGTTGTTTAGCAGTTGTTACGGATTATGAGCTTAATAGCCAAAGTTTTTGCATTTTTATTTGCACCACCAACTGCTAAAAATCCAAAACTACCACCAACTCATACAGACGGAGAATCCACATTTAATGCACCAAACCTCATTTCTCTTGCTCCAAAACTTGAGAGAGAAATAAACAAAATGGATACAGAATGACTGACTGACTGACAGACACGCTACAAAATTAATATATATAGATGTCAAAACGTCTAAAATACGGGGAGTTCACCTCCATAACGGATTATTCATTCGATGACTGTTATTATAAGGGATGAGTTAACCGCCACGAATTTCCCCCGTCGCACTTTCTCAATGTTTCCCGCGCGCGCCCTAAATAGGCCTTCGCTGGAAGAAAGCATGACGCCGCGCTCCCATTTGCACGACATTTGAGGCATCGTAAACCGCTAACCGGAAAAATTTCTCCTCGATTGTTCCCTCCGATCACCTTTCAATCTTATTTCAAATTCATCTCACGTGCCCATTCGGAGCCATTATAGAACCTTCATTGTTCTCACAAGGATTTTTACGCATCCAGACTCCACCATTCTTCTGAAGGGAAGGTTCTCGGTGCATACAATTTCCCCGTGATCATGTAGTTCGATTAAAAGTCATGACAGTGGCAACACGAGCAGTTTTCACTTAGCATTGGCATTTAATGTAATCTTTGTATTGAATACGTTGATATTCGGTGTATTATTGAATGGTAAATCAGATATTCCTGAGCCAATGAAGTAGTTACAAACGTCAGCAGGAAAGATAAACGAATAAATAACCATAAAAAAAACTCTGGCTATCATTTTACGAACCTAAAAACATATTTTTTCTTTATCGTCTCATGCTCGGGGAAAAATCTTAATTGACGGAGGTTACATGAAATAAGTTCCCTATGACAAGAAGTGGCAATTGCAATCCACCATTACTACATTTCCTCAGCGATTGAAAGTTTAATCCTCCGATGTGGGGAAAGTTTTCCCCGGATCTTATGGAATATTGACGTCACCCTGTTGATCATAATAGGAATTATTCACTGGTGCGGAAGTGGCAGAATAACTCATTTGTAATTTGCACTCAAACATGTGGGACGAAGTCTTTCTTCAGTCGCGAATTAGTGCTCCGGATTATTCACAAATTACACCAGTCTGCATTTTGCAACTTTTTGTCAGATGATTTTTAAAAAATTGGTGTTCTTAAATCAACTTTTTATGCTAATTCTAAACATAACCTCCATTTTTTTTCTATCACATCAGGTTTTCACACAAAATATGAATTATGGTTTCAAGATTTCTAAATACTATAAGCACAGTTATATTAACATAAATTCACGAAATAACAATGATTGTAAACAAAAATGAACGAAGGATGAATAGCACTTTCAAGTGCACACAGCATTAGCAGCAGTTGTACCAACCTAAGACTCATTCTATTGGGCCAACTTAATGCTCGTTAGCTTATATAGAGAAATATCCCTCGCACAATCATTACCCAAGAGCACATATAATGCACTTATCAATAAATCTTAGAAGTTAAATTGGGTCCATTCTGAAAAAACGGTACGTGATAGAAGAAAACTAAGAACAGTTCTGAAATCAGCATATATATTAAAGTTAGCTATTATCACTTGTACTAGTTTTCAATCATCTGATATCATGCAGACTAGTGTTATCAATACCATCAAAAGTAACTCTGCTGGGCTTATCTCGGTGAAATTCTTCATAACTTAGTTAAAAGCCTTGTTTTATTGGCTCTTTATTCTCTATTACCTTGACATCACTTTTGACTCAGGGAGTCATCATCTATTAACTTCGGCACTTCAAGTGATAAGATCGACACCCAGCCTATAAACCACAGTCTTATAGTAATCAGTACTAGTAAGGAATTAAATTGACTCATTTAACATTAACCAGTCCAGCAATGCTGTGAGAAAGATTTTATCCTCCTCTATGCAAAGACGATTCACGGCAGCGAGCGTCAAATGAAATGCAGAATACTGAAATAAAATGTGCGTGGCACTCACCTTGAACTCTTGAAGATTTCTATCAGTGCATCTTCTATTACCTCACTTATTATTCAGGTAATTTGGAAAACAATCTGATATTTTTCGTGGGGATTTGGATATATCTATTTTCAAGCTCAGTGAGGAAAATGTTGCGATATTTTGAAGTATTTCTGCAATTTAGGTGAAGTGCCCGACATCTGAGGCCATATACACCAATGAGGACAAGGGGATTGGCTCAGAAGGGAATGAGAATTGGAATACGGGTGGAGAGAAACCCGGCGTAGGAATTATTAGCCTACTCTTAGTGAATATACGCCAAGGAGACCACGGTTTAACGTCCCATACGACGGGTTGAGTACTCTCCTCGTTGCATCCAAGTGGTGGTCAAGATTATCCCGAAAAAATTCTAAAACACCCGGAATTCGAACCCGGGCTCTCGAGGTGGAAAAGCAGAACCATAGCCGCCACCTGCTCTATCTCCTGAAATAATACAGGGAAGTCTGTTGATTTCATTGCAACTACGACTAAATTATGTCATAAATATTTATGGCCGAAATATGCAGCAAGAGAAAGCTTATGTCGTCTCACCGAACGTGTTTACGGTCCAGAGGCGTCCTTCCTTATCGGAATTGTAATTGAATTCTCACTGCCGTACTTAATTGATGCACTTAGAGACGATATTTAGATGTGTTGTAAAGGCTTCCTTGCAATTGAGATACACAATCGAAGAAGTGCGTTTCACCTAAATTGATTTCTTGGGTATTTTTTAAGATAAGTGAAATGGGTACATAAAACGTTGATGATGAACTTCATAATGGTCCACGCAAACGCCGTAAAAATTATCGTAGTAAGACTTTAATATTAACATCATATTCCTTTTGAATTTAAATCGTAAAGATTCGAATCATAAGACGTAAGAACAGCAATTTGTCGACACTTTTCTAAACGCCTGAACTACCTTGTCGAGCTCGTTCGGCAAAATTATATCTTCTGCAATGGAAGGCCTGTGACCGAGTTCGTGCCACTTGCATTGAAGGAAGAGAACTTTCGTGCGGACGATCGACATGAATTTCTCATAAGCATTGGGCGGTTAAATTTCTCTAAGGCCCAGTTTCACTGGCAAAGATAATTTCTTTAACTCGGACTACACAAAGGAAAACAAGTTAATACAGAATACCGGTTTCATCAGAGATAGTAACTTCGTTAGTGAGAATTATCTTGGTTTTCAATTTCACAAAAGATTTTTCATGGTTAAGTGGCCGTGCACAGAGATCATAGTTTTGGCATTGCACGTGAGCGTATGGTGACGAACTAAGGGAGGAGGAATATAAGTGGAAACCCCAGGGGCGAATAAGAGCTCAGCTGACACATTATTTTAAAATGCACGAATACACTGCTTTAAATTCAAACTAACCCCCGCTACCTCCACTAGCCCCCACACTTAAAAGACTGTCAACTAGTAATGTTGCTAATCCCATATTACAATAAATTTGTTCGAGGTAATCAACATATGTGTTTAAAAGTGTCCTTAGCCTCTTGTTCTGTTGAGAAAAATCCTCTTATATGGGCTTCATGTGGAATTTTATGCACGGTACTTAGTGCAAACTTTTTATATGGTTAAAAATATCAACCAAGTCATGAGGCAAATAACGAAATGCCGGTGTAGTTGACTTGGTGAGCATATTGCATGAGATAGTTTTAGTGCTGTGGTTTGAATTCCTGGCGGTTTAATTTTTTCCTGTGTGACTTGTTTCATATTTGTTAAATATTTAATTTTTCATATGTTGTTCTCGTCAAAATCAGATTTATAAATTCCTAGATTTATGAGGCATAATTTGTCTGTTTAAACCGGAAGGTAATGTATATTTATCTTTCAACTGCATTTACGTTTACAGTATAATTTTCTTTAGTTCCACTTTAATCAGCACCGCACAGCAAATTAACCCGAACGGTAATATATTCTATTCGCAGAATCCATTTGGCTTTCGGCCCAAATTGTTTTTCATTGATAGCAAAAACTCACCCTGCCGTGATCATTTCCAAACCGGTTTATTGTGGGCAGGGATATTTGGCCCGATTTTATAATTCCTGGTTACTTAAATCATTATATGATGTTCCCTTCATTATAACTGAGATTTAGGGCTTTAAAAATCACATTTAACAGCCGGTTAGATAACGCCAGCGTTGCCAATGAAAGAGAATATTCACATTATATACCATTTTAAGAAAAAGTTCAACCTGCGATTATGAAACCGAGCTTTAGTGAAACCTTTCCTAGCCCTCGTACCTGGGCCTAATGGGGTGGGACATCACACATTTTCCAGTGCTTTATTTTCAGGCAGAATATTTTTAGAGCCAACTGTTGCAATGAAGTCAAGGAAATAGAAACGAGCAGTTTTTAACGGCGCTGCGAAAATGATTCCTACACATCCATATTGGATGGGTTTCACACCTATTCCAAATATGGCATACATTATTTACTACGCAGAACGCCCGTGATGTTTTCTTCATAAAATCAGGGGGATATTAAAAATGATTAAGTATTTCCTTGTGGAATTTTCTCCTGAGAGTTTTTCAGTGTTTCCTTCTGGAATCCCCATGACTCCCAATCGAAGTCATTTTCAAACGCCTCGAAGGAGTTCCCGGAAGAAATGATTTCAGCAAAAGGTAGAGGAGAGCCAACCTCTCACTCCTCACGTCTAACTTGGCAGGACTGAGCTGGGAGTTACTAGAGACTGGGAACTGGGAAGCTACGTGCCAGGCCAGGATCACCTGAAAAATTTAGACTAAGCGAGTTTCAGGATGACTTTGAAGATATTATTTTGACCCAGTATTACATTTCTTGAACTGATAGATTTGATAGAATAAGAGAAATACACTGCCAAATTGATGGGTAACAAGGGTGCCTTATTCGCGCGCACCTTTAATAACAGCAAAAACAAAGTGAGAGTTCAAGAAGAAAGAAATTGATGAGGAAAGTAAATTATAATTAAGGAGTGATCCAAATTTTCAATGAAATGCAAAAGGAATTTCGACTCCAATTGAATTTCGGTCATCCAGGTGACCGAAGTTCAAAGTTCTTTTGCTTTCATTGACAATTTGGAATAATCTTTCATTTAAAGAGCGACGCACTGGCAGTGTTCCTAACTTTTTAAATCCAAGTCTAAGGAATTTCCGTCAGCTATTTTATAACATAATTAGGTATCCATATCGCCGTTTTATGCAAGAATGGCATTTTTATGGTCGATTTAGCTGGGAGAAAGTTAATAAACTTGGACTAAGTAAAACCTCATTAAATTGAAATATTTGAACTTGGCTGAGTGACGCTCTGTTGGAAAATAACTCACAGTCATAAAAGTAAATACAGGTAGCATACATTCATAAAATGAATCCTACAGTTTTTCCCTCTTCCAATTCCATTTCCACATTCCCCCCCCGGTTCATGACTAGTGTCATCCCATGCCGCACGCCACCTCGTCGGCGTCACCTGGGTAGTACGTAGACGTGGGTGGAACTTAATCCTCGGGTGAGAATCCATCCCTCGGCCTACCCTCTGATAAACCCCTCACCACGGAGGGCCGTGGGAGCTTCGTGGCACTTCGTACATAGCTCTCTTCTTTGTCGAAATAATAATTCATAGTCCACGATTGGTCGCCAAATTCAAGCGTCAAACAGAGGTTTCTTCAAGGTAATCTTTAGAAGGGCCCACGATTGACATAGAAAAATCCTGCACTTTTGGCGGTTTGCTTATTTTATATGGCCAATGTGTTCACTTTTTAAATATTTCCCGCTTAAATCATTGAACCGATTAGGTATGCCGGTGGCGATTGTGAATGCTGACACAATTCAAGAAGCGAAAACGACCTCGTGTCTTTTCTAAGCCAATGCATCAAGCCAAGCAGCGGGTATCATCGTCACCGTCCGCCATATTTACCCGCGATGATCTGTATATTGTACAACAGTCTACAAACGCCAATGTTCGAAGTTGAGTGCATGAAAACTCCGCTTTGGCGACTGACTATAACGCTTGAAGAATCACTTTGGCGCTACGGCAATTGTGAACGCTCGCCTTAGATTGCACGTGGCAAACTACAGTTGAATTTGACGCTTGAAACCCAGACAACGATTCCTTCGAGGGTCAACTTCAGTTACCAAAGTGAAGTTCGCCAATACTCAACTTCAAACATTGGTTTCTTAAGGTCACTCTTCCGTAGTTGGAGCACAGTCCGCTGTATCGCTTCTTGAATTAGCTTAACAAATTTAGAGATGCCGTTTTCGCTGCTTTTAACGCATCAAATATCACAATTACTAGCGATATGATTGATCTGTTCGATTATTATTTAATCGTAAAACATTTCAAAATGAAAGAGAATGCCTCTGTACACGAATCAAAAGAAAGCGGCCATAGAGCAGGCATTCTCAACGTCCATCGTGGACCCTTCTGAAGATGAGCTTGAAGAAACCTCTGGTTGACGCTCGGGTTGGTGACCAGCCGTGAACTAGGCTTGAAGCTTGAAGTAATCGTGAACTTGGCATGAAATATCCACCGCTCCGTGAACAGCACGACTCCTAACCCACCTGTTGCCTTCACCCGCGGACTTTGGCCCGGGGGTGGCGGCGGCGGGGGGGAGACGTGGGAGGGTGGTGGTGGGGGGAGGAATAGGGGACGGGGGAGGGTGGAAGGAAAGGAGAGTGTAAGGGGGGGGGGGTGTCCCCGGAGAGGCGACGAAGGCGGCAACAGTCCCGACAAAGGGGTCGACGAACGATCGCTCTCGCCGGTGCGGGGCGGGAGCGGCGGTGCGCGGCACGCGGCGGGTGGTGCGGCATTGTGCTCACTGTGGAGCGTGGGAAGTGGGGCTCATTGTCGGCTTGCTCGGCGGCGCACGGTGCCATTATGCCCTGGTGGCAGCGGAGGTGGAGAGAGACTCTCTCTCTGTGCACTCCTCCTTGTTCCGCTACCTCCCTCTGCGCCCCCGGTCGCGTCGTCGCTGCCCTGGGGCCTTATTCAGTAAGGACTTGACACGGCGAATCTCGGAAAATCCGTGGATGTGCCGCCAAAACTCCCGACACATCTAAGCTCAGAATTTGAAGTTTTAGAGGCTGTTACGTCAATATTTCGTTACTTTCGAAGCTCGGGAATTCCGAGAACATACAGAATAGCACCCCTGGTGCCCTACTCACAAAGCCCTTGGAATTTCTGAGCCTCGAAAATCATGGAATGTTGACGCGAGAACCGCGAAAGTTTTTACGGATGCCATTAAAAATTTGAGATTTGTTGAGGGTGTGACGTCACCTCGACGACATTCTCGAGGTCGAGGTCCTTCTCCAGATCCGCGTCCCATCACGAGAGGGACTGCCTTCGCATTGGCGAAGGGAGGACCCGGTTCCGTTGATGTCATCTGCCCGGGAGCGAGTAAGGAGTCATGTGTGACTAAGTTTTTCCGAGTTTAAGGAAAATATTCTCCTTTGAGTACTCATTTAGTCACTGAAAATCCCGTTAACTTCCAATAACGATTAACAGATGTGGTTTCGATCATGTAAAATTCCACACGTGCAATGTTAACTACGCACAATGAAAGCCAGGTGTCGGTTCAAATAGCAATAGTAATAGCAAATTTGAAGATTACGGTTTCAGGTGAGATATTGTGCACATATTAAATAATTGTGGGTTTTTTGGTAATTTCCCACTCGCTTTATTTAAATGCAGCACGTTTCGACGTAGCAACCTTCAGGTACAGTCTTCTGACTTAATTGTGTACCTGAAGATAGTTTTTCATGACGAATTTCACCGTCTTCGGTGTATAACTTCGCACCCGTGCGCGTGACGGCGCACCACATCATTTTTTTAAATGTAATGATTGGAAACTTGTATTACTATTCCCCATTGAATCCGTTCGAGGAGTGCGACCATTGCTCGTCACCTACGTATATACATTGTAGAGTTTTGGTGTTAGCGAGAACCCTTGTCCAACTCCCGTCTCGATCCTAACTTCCTCCTCACATTTTCCGCACTTTCTCACAGCCTTCTCAGCTCAGAAAATGCGACGAGAAGGTTAAAGAGCGATGTTATTTTTCACTCGTGAGACCTCACTTGGAGTATGCCGCTAGCATACGGGACCCTAACGAAGTAGGGCTAGTGTTAGAAATAGATGTAATACAGCAGAGGGCAGCATGATTTGTAAAAAGTTGTCACGATAATCTTAGCAGTGTTACCGAATGGCTAGATTAATTAGGATGGGAATCTCTAACCAATCGAAGATAAAGTATTGGTTAAATCTTTTGCACAAGTTAGAAGACGACAATTATTACCTGGGGTTGAACATATTTTGCTAGAGCCAACTTACTACGGTAGAAGCGATCACAGGAATAAGATAAAGGAAATGGAATGCAGGACGGATTGATTTAAAATCTCATTTTTTCCGCGTACAATCAGGGATCATAACATTTGTAATAGATCAATTCTACGAAACTCCCACCCTTTTTAGGTAGAATAGTATCTCGTGGCATTCATTCATTAAAGTATTAGTAATATTAAACCATAGTTGTCTCTTTGCCAGTACGCATGTGTGCATGTTCATTTACGTAGCACTCTCCCAGTTTCTGGTTTGATTGCTTTTTGGTCCGCCCCTAGCGGCCAGGGGGTCGTGCGCAGTCCTAATTTGAACGGGGACGAGTGCTGCACGCCTGCTGTCGAACTACTCCGTGCCACACACTCGGGAGGTGGCTTGCTCGGTACTTCGCAGATGTAGGTGTTGCCTTATCCTTAGTGATTCCTTTCTCCACAATCCACCTAAATGCCAAAATAACTTCACCGTGTACCTCTAACTCTCCTGAACCCAAATTGGTCACATGTAGTACCTACTCCTTCAATATTATCCTCAATTCTCCGTAGCAAAGTGGAGGCTGAAATTTCAGATGCATGAGACAGTAGACTTATTTCTTGGTAGTTCTCGCATTTTGAAGTAGCCACTTTCTTGGATGTAGGGACTATGGCACATTTAATGAAATCGTCTGGGGCCGTATTCTGTAATTCGGGTGATAATTATCACCTGTGATGAACATCACTGAAAAACGTCGCCCGTCATCACCGTTTTCGATTCTGTAGCCGGGGGAAGAAGTTCCACCACCCGGTGATGGCAAGGTGATATGAGGTTATGGTGATATGTATGAAAACATCTTGGTACGATTCTCGCTAATTCTCGGTAGCCAATGACGGTGGACTCCTAAAACAGAAGACGATCTAATGTAAACAAAACAGCTGACTCGGACTGCTGCAGACTATAGTGAATGCGAAGCTCACGATTGGGAAATGTAGTGAAAATTCTCTAGAAATGTCTGCGGAATAAGAGTACACTCTTTCTAAAGAGGAATTATCTTTCTACGGGAATAAAGCTACTTGTATTGCGCACACGAACCTCGTGTGAACATATTGAGGATAATTAAATAGCATAAATGTGCGTTTACATTACTTCAAGTTCCTCTCCTAGGTTTTGTTTAATGATTTAGGTATCCAGTTTTCTCTACTGCTAATTGTTCAGTGCTATAATTGACGAATCATCTGCTGTTACAAGTATGACTGATTTATAAGGAAATATCTGGACTTATTCCCTACTGATATTTTTTTACACATCATGCCACAGGCACTATAATAACGGACACCGTTACCTTAACCCACAGCCCACCGGAGCAGCCCACAATTTATAATTTCGGCATTGAAGTCTCCAATAATGTTTGATATCGCGGGGAATTGCTGGAAATTTTAAAGGGGACATCGAAGTAAATTAATACGATGAAATAAGTGTGAGCTCCACATAAATGTTCATCAGAATTCCGAAAGAAGAAAGCGTATTCCCAATATATACCCGGGAATATTTGCTTAAATATTGCCGTGATGCTTTGGAGTACATAAGTTTCATTTCGATTTCTTCGTTTACTCCCCTCACATGGTTTCAGTGGTTTATGAGTTTTAATTAGTGAGAAAACTTACCTACGAAAAAATGACCCAAAAGCGTGATTAATTATGCCAACGTATAATAAAATATTTGCATGGCAACTATTCACTTATCTCTAATTCTTCCTTAAATGAAAATTATGTACTAAAAGTATATGGTTAGATTTTAACCCAAAGCATCAGCATCAATATATCCCATCCTCATGAGCTGTGTGAACTCATATTTGGTAGTATCACAAAAAGTAGAGAGGTGAAACCAAATTTTCCACTTGAATAACTATGCATCCTAATATGAACCCAAGCTTCACTAACCCAGGAATATCATCTTAAAAGCTTATTTATTTGGCTTCTTAATTACATATATGCCTTGAAATTGTTATCTTAATCACCCTTTACCTAATGGAATAAAGATTTATGTTCGAACAAAACTTTTCTTGGCAGCTCCATAAGTATTTTTTTATTACAAATATAGTAGTTTTATACGTTTAAATAGTCTGCCAAGCGCAGAATTACGCTAATTAGGAATGTAAGATTAGCCATCAGCTGATGAAAACATCGACGCTTCGACGCCATATTGGGAGGTGATGGAATAATACCGACTATTTAGGCAGTGATGTCGTTTCACTCAGTTTTGGGTGAAGAAAATTAACCTCGCCAGCATACAGAATCGCAAAGGCGGTGATGGGTGATGTGGCATCGTCGGCAGTCGCTCATCACCAGTGATAAGAGTTACAGAATACGACCCCTGGTATCTTTCCCGTCTCGTATGTCTGAAAGACCATCTCGTAGATGGGCTGTAGGAGACCTTAGCCAGCTGCTTTGATCATGTCTCCTGGGATGTCATCGATTCCATGTACCATCTTTTCCTTGAGGTTTTGTATCGCCTGATGAAACTCATTTGCGATGGAATCACCTCTCTCCTCGGCGTTCACTTGTTCTTCCGATTCGACCTCATACTCTCGTAGTACTTACCCATTGTATAGTGTCTTAATGTATTCCTTTCACTCTTTTATTAATGGCCTCCTCATCATACACAAACTCACTTTTGATGTTCTCTAACCCACTTCCCGTCACTTTCCTCTCACCGAAGAAGGATTTTATGCACGTGTAAGCAACTGCCATCTTTTCATCAGCCATGATCTTTTCCACTTCCTAGCGCCGTTCCTCCAAAAATATTTATTTGGCCTTTTTGCATTCTCTTTATTTCATTCCTAAACTTTTGGTGCTCTCGCTTGTTCTCAAGTTGATTTGAATGTTTCAAATCCCTTACCCTGACTTATCTTATATTCAACTATTCTGTTGATTTATCTTTGTTCTTAAGGCCACTAACAATAAGTGGCAATTTCCTCTCTAATTTCTTGAGTTTCAAATTACATTTGTTCATGAATAGATTATGATCACTATCGATATTTGGAATAGCTTAGCTGCGACTATCCTTTTTCTGGTTCTTAATTCATGGTTTGATTAGAATGAAATCTATTTGTATTCCTCTTATGTCAGCAGGAGCTTTCCAGGTGTAGCGCCTGCGAGGATGGTGGTTAAACCAGGTGTAAGTCACCACAAGACGTTGAGCTGCGCAAAATTCGACAAGCCGATCTCCTCCTCTCTCTTTCCTCTTGCCAAGCCAAAGTCTTCCCCCCATAATAAAAAAATATTTTCTCTTCCTTTACAGTGAGCGTCAGCTCCTCCAAGCCTTCGTAGATTGCCTCCTCTTCCTCCTCTTCTTGGGTAGATTTTGGCATATAGATCAGGACGATGACAGTGTTGTTCTTTGGCTTTGTTTCTAGCTTGATAAGTGAAATTCTATCGCTATGTGCCCGTTGCCACAAACTCTTCGTCCCATCTCCTCATTGAGCATTATGCTTATTCCACCCATTCCTGGAGTGCGTTTCTTTTCACGCATCAACCGCTTTGATGCACCACCATTGGTTGTTCCGTTTCATTTTCGCACATTGAAGCAGTTGGTGCAACAATGGAAACGGAACGCCTTTGGTGCGGGCGGAAACTTGTGAATAATGGCGGTGAGGCGTTTCCATGGTTTGTTGACAAACATTTCGGTTAAAAGAAGTTAATCGAAAGAGAACTTCATACAGATCAAGGATATAAAATGGATGGCGAAGAAAACCATTTATTATACAGTCCACAAAATATTTAATGTAAAGTGGATCTGAAACGGGGAGCAGTCAATTAAAAAAAAGTTGTACTTCATCACCATTATCTAAAATTACTTTGACGGAATTCATGGTCATCATAGATGCTTCCAGTTTAAACAAACGCGATACGTCATCGGATCAACTGCACCAGCTTTTGAGAGGAGCGCACATTATGCTCGTTGCGGGGCCTCAAGGAGCTCGCATCGAAGCGGCCCGATGCGTGAAACGGCACGACATGGAGAGCGCATCGATGCGATTGGTGCGTGGGAAACGGAATGCACCCCAGGTCTCTCATCAACCGTTCCACTGTGAGTGAACGCTCCAAAAGTCCCCCGGCTGTGGCCATCTCACTTCTGAGACATCTAAATTCTTCCCTGTACATCTAAATTCTTCCTTTTCATTTTCAGATTCTCAAGCTAACCACATTGAAGCAGAGTTCTAGCATTCCATACTCCTGTTCTCCTTTCCTCACCTCCCTTTCTCTTTTCAGATATACGGCCTTCAGTGGTTCCTTCCCGAAGATCCGAATGGGGGACCTTTTTTACCTCCGGATCATTTTCTTAAAGAATTTGTTTCCCTTCATTGCTGCCATTACTCAATATATCCTGTAGGATGTTCACAGCAATGACTTACCATTGCTTCCTGCTGTCTATGCCGTTGACCATTGCCTAATGGCTCCTTCGCCTTTAGGATCGATCTGTTATTCCTTGGGAAAGAGAAGTGCCCTGCTCCATATAATTATGGGGTTGAATACTCATTCCGGTATTCCCTTGGTCCCTCCGTACGTTGTTGGCTAAAGCGTTACCCATACTCTACCACTAGGAGGTGTAGGTGAGAATTTTCCTATCATCGGATTTAGGAACTTGAAGGCATTTGCTAAACCCTCCAGTACTTTCAGAGGACTCCGTGCTCCTTACCACTGGGTAAGCACGTTACACATACCGTTTATAGCTGAGATGAGGAAGAGCCTAATGCCTACAGACCTATTTCCCTGCATCTATCTCTGGTAAGATTTTAGAGCATACCTTGGAACTTATTATTGTCAGTTCAATCTCGGGGTATGTGGACATTCAAAACTTGTCAGTACAAAGTCCGCTAGGGTTCCGGAAAGGTCGATCTTGCGAAACCCGGCTCGAATGTGCACAAGATCATTGGCTCGGGTGAAAGTCACGTTGAAGTTGACGCGGAATTTTTATGCTTCAAAAAAGCTTTTGAAGAAATTCCTTCGTCGAAGTTACTCACGGATGAATATATGGGATACACAGTGGTGTAATATGCTGAGATAAAAATATTTTAAGCGCCCGCGAACAAAGAAACTCTTTTGATGATTTTCAATCCTGCCGGGATAAACGGCGATGAAATACGTTGACAATGTCGCGAGACTAGAAATCGAATTTCAAACTATGCAAAAGGCCAACTGTTTATTCTCATGTAATATACATACATTTCTCTAAAATGCATTTTAAATGAAGCACTTATTAAATAAATCGTTACAAAATAATCAGAGTAAGGAAAAGTAAATATTTACTCTGTGATAGAAATAATGTACATAATTTAGTTTGTAAAGATAACCATTTCATTTGTTTAATTTCATTGTCTGCTGCTATTTTTGCCCCAATACAAATAATTATTTAACTAAAAAATAATTTGTAAAAAACCACGTTTTTAAAACGGACCAAAAAGTATAAAACAATTTCTTATAGCCCCACTCACATTTATATCTCCATACAGATTCATAACCTCATACAGAATGTCGTGAAAATTTTTAGTTGTAAATTTTAATAGCTATGAGGTTACTTGTAAGATTGAAAACGAAAAACGTGGGGCGCATGAATTAGATAACTGATGCATGAATAGTTCACCTAAGTCACTAACAATTTTATTGCACTGCAAATGATATGAACTGTTATGCGAGTTTTCTCAAGGACAGCTACCCCTTACAGCCCTTACTATTATCTACAGAATGTGTCCAATGTTTTTCGTTTTCAGTATTACAGGTAATTTCATAGCTACTAAAATTTAATATCACAAATTTTCTGGAAAATCTGGATGAGGTCAAGAGTCTGTATGGGGATGTAAATGTATGTGGGCCAGGAGAAATCATTTTATACTATTTCGTCCGTTTTAAAAACGTGATTTAAAAAAATGTGTCTTTTTTAAATAATTATTATTTTCTGCTTTTAGTCTTGCATTATTACATTTGAAATAGAAAATTGTTATCCCTATCTACTAATAATATATCAATCTGTTTAATTGTTATTTTCCTGAAAATTAAATTAAAGAAGCAAGCAAAATTAATTTTATAAGATTTTTGTAGATATAAATATTACAAATTATAAATTATATTAATTAATTATTATCCTATGTCAAGTCTCTATCTCATCGGTAAGTTAGTTTAAAATTGTTTGCAAAATTTGTATCGAACAGACAAACAGACAAGAAAGCGACTTAATAAAAACGTTTTAAAATATTCGCCGTTGTTACTCCTATCCAGCCAGAAGGTTGTGAAATATTTAGTTACTCCTAGAATTGATGAGTACATTTAATTTGGGATCAGTGAAGATACCAGATCATAACCAGGAATTTATTTCAAATGGAATTTCAGGAATTTATTTCAAAACCTTTCATCCCATAAACAGGCTTTCCTACTTGCTCTGCCTGGTCACCATTCATGACTGAGATCATTGTTCTTTTCTCAGCATCATGATGGCAATACACGGGCAACGGCCTGCCACGATGGAAACACCGGTTCCCGATCAGTTACCGAAGTTAAGCATCGTTGGGCTCGGCTCGAGTTTGGAGGGGTTGTCCTCCGAATCGTCCGAGTGCTGTTGCCCCTGTCTGCGCGTGGCAGACAGTATGTGCGAAATGACCTTAGCCGTCGAAGCACGTTAAACAAAAATGCTACTACTACTATGGCAATACACTCTTGAGAAGCCATCACCCTTCTCCACACGCTCACTTGGATACAGACAGTAACTACAGCCATACATCCCATGAAACTGCACACTGACCTATAGAAGCAGGCCGTCCCACAGAATCGCATATACCAACTGCAAATCCAACATTGTACGTGGTTCCTCGATTACTATGTCCTAAGGTGAAACCCACAGTTGTTAGCTCTTTGCATCATCTGAAAATGGCCTCAGATACTCATTCATGCCAGGATTACCTCCAGTATTAGCAGCGGTTAAAAATCTTAAACATTTACTGTCGAGGAGAGTGAGGCGCGTAGATGAGACATTATGGAATACATATATGATGTGGTGCTTTCCCGGCGTAGTTGATGAATGAGTTCTTCTCTGGTTTCCAGCCGGGTTTGAATCTCCATTAAGACGTTTCGATGCCCGACTCGTGCATCGTCTTCAGGGCTGTGAGTGTCGTTGTCGTCATGTGGTCATCCTTGTATACTCTTCTCGCCGGGTTCCTCTGAAGGCAGGAATCTGATTGTCTCATTTCCTCCTTTTTCCCTGATGCTCCTAATCACCGGTTTCCAGGCGTTACTCAGTAGGAAACCTGAGTCCCTGTCGACATTTCTGTCTTCCAAGCGGATTTTGATGGCTTCTTTAACCAGGCGATCCCAATAGCCACGTGAGCGGATCAGTCAGAGTCAAAAGGTCAATCAGATTCCCGCCTTCAGAGGAACCCGGGGAGAAGAGTATACAAGGATGACCACATGACGAGAACGACACTCACAGCCCTGAAGACGATGCACGAGTCGGGCATCGAAACGTCTTAATGGAGATTCAAACCCGGCTGGAAACCAGAGAAGAATTCATTCATTATGGAACATAGATATGGACAGGATGGACGGAGGATTATAGAAGAGATGTAGTGTATGAGGGAAGGTTATATCCCTCGTTAGTGTTTTTTATTAGGCATAGATTACTTTGTTCTAAGTAAGTACTTTGTTTTTACGGTGAATTACCTCTGACGTGATGTTCTACTCATCTTGTAATGCTTCAATATTTGATCTACAGCATCCATATGATTATTATTATCTGAGTGATCTACCGGTTGAGGTAGGTTTGAATGAATGAGAGTATATATAATAAATACCTATAGTATAAAAAACCTATAACTTTTACAGGTGCAAGCCTCTTCTGCTCACCATACGTCCCACCACTCTTCATTCCATCTCTAAACCCTCTTCTCTTGATTCTACTTCCCCACATACCCAACATCCTCCCCTCTCCTCACGGTCTTCAGCACCCCTTAGCCCCTCGTAACCTGTTCCTTCTCTGCCTCTTCCTAATCTTCTCAAGAAGTTTCCTCTCCTCACCCACCATACTCGAACTTCTTCCTCTCCGTCCACCCTACTTCCTCTCTATCCTCCTCCACATCTTAAACACCGGCACTCCGTTCTCTTTCTCTCAGGTTCAGGTTTTTCTCACGAGTCCAGGTTTCTTCACCATACAAAACTACACTCCATTTTAAACTCCTCGACAGCCTTTTCTTTACATTCTTACTCAAGGTCTACGTCATCAGCTCCCTACTATTGTTAAACGCTTCTTTCACTAGCGAGATTAATGAATGTTCTTGCTACACTACCCATTTGTATCCAACGTACTACCCAAGTAATTATTTTTTTTTGCTTTCTCAAGTTTGTGCCCTCCTATCTTTACGACCAGACCTAATTTCTTTGTCCTGCAAAATTCCATTTTATGTACTACCTCAGCTTTTCTTGCTTTCATGTCTCGTTATGCCTTATATTTTTTGCTGTCCATTATCTCCGTTCCGAGGTTACCCTTCTCTGCCGTACTTTATTTCCCTATATCTAACATAAGTTTACTTGTCTATCATAGTGGCTACTCTTCATCGATTCGGATATTTTCTTGACCGATTTGTATCGTTGCTGTTTTTTCTTTCACCAATAACATTTTTACCTCGGAGTATAGTGCACCCCCTCTTTCAGTGGCCTTTTCCCTTCCTCGCATTGCCCTCCCCACCAGTTTTCCCTCGCTCGATTACTTACTCGCCAAAGTTTCCCTCGTTTTCATTCAATCCCTCGTTTATCCTCTTTTCTGGTTCATTGTTCACGTTTTTCCCCTCCCTTCTCTATTTTCCTATAATTTCCCACATCTTCACTATAGTTAATCGTAGGCATGTAAACCTGGATCACTACGAAATTAGTAGGGCGTGATTCTATGTCAACCACTTCACCAGTCCTATATTTACTACCCCCTTGTTCCAATTTTGCATCCAGTATCATAGCTTACCCCTAGTTGACTCTCTTCCCCTCCGCTATAAATTACCCCGTAGCGATCACTTTAGTAGTCCACACTGTCCTTCCATCTCACCTCGCACAGCCCAAAAACATCCCATGCATTTTCTGCAATATTTTTCACTTTCTGCATCCCATGTTTAATGTTTTCTAGCTTTACTGCACTCATCATTGTCCTAAAATTTCAAGGTCCTATTTTTACCTATGCTTTCCTCTTCTACTTCCTGGTATTCTTATTTGTCGTTCTCCTTTTATCAGCTGTAGTTGTTACTGCGCAGGGATTTCATGTGATCACGACCTCGGAGGTCTTGTTTCCCCCGCTGCCGGGCACGGCATCTGCCCTTGTGGGCTTAGTCCCGTAGTTGCTAGGGCTCAGAACTCCACGTCTGCCTTCCATGTTCAGGAAATTAAATAGTTGGGTGGGCTCCCCATTGCCATTACTAACGGTATTTTTATCATGACACCTTCACGTGAGCTGCCTTTCGACGGGAGCCTATCATTCAAACTATCTAGCATAGGAGGCCCTTCCAGCCGCAAATATTATTGTTCTTACCAGTCTAGCTTTAGGGGTCATTTGAACGCGCCAGACCTTCCACCACTCCAAAGTTTTAATCCAAGGGAATGGATCTATATTATTAAGAGATGTAATTTTTTCAGTGAAGAATAGCGGGTTATATTATTTGTATTCCTAAATTATTACGAGAGAGATTGGTTGTTTGTTTATTTTGGGAGACGACCAACAACTGAGGTCATTTTCGAAGTTTAGAACAGGTGGGTTGGTAGGTAGTCAAAAGAAGAATCATTGGGGAAATGAGGGCCTTGCTTTTTTTCAGAAGTTTAGCATGCAGGTATTATGCAAATTTCCGAATAAATTCAAAACAAAACAATAGTTATGTCAATAAACAAGCTTATTTTAGAAATTTAAGTGCTTAGAATACTAATTATGTAGCTTGAGCCCGTACAAGCGACACAGAAAAAAACCACCGTCCTTGGATGAGGGACGTTTTTAATTGGCTAGGTGATGATTATATAATGCTTATACTTACTAATAATTTGCCTGATAGAGAATGTGATGAAATATCTATCTAAAAAAACTAGTTCATTTAATTGACGAATCCCAGGGGTTAAAAAATGTCTAATCAATAAACTGTATTAGAAGGGTTTTAATCTGCACACCTCTTTTGATAAAAAGGGGCCGAGTAAATATAATTCTTGAAAATTTCCTAGATGGAAGTGTCAAGCAAAAGGAAAGAACTCTTTGAAGAATGCCAGGACAATTTTAATAAAAAGTTGGACAGAGAGCTTGGCCTAAGATATCTCTTCGAGACTTTGACATTAGGGAGAGAGATTAGAAGCCATTGAAAAGCTTTTCCTCAGGATAAAGGATACACCACGGTGAGCAGCTAGGGAGACAAACGAAGTAGTGCGTGGCATGGTAGGTGAGGGGAGACGAACAATCCTGGAGACTATTAATCCCACATTAAACTTCTCCGTAAATTTATTCATGGAACAATTTCCATATTGCCCAGATGTCATACAAGCAGGAAAAATTCATGGATATTTGCTGACTGGCTGATGGCCTGAACGAGAATTTGTTGTTGTTAAGAATTTATGGTGCATAATATGTAAGAGAAGACCAAATAGCGGAGAGTTTCCCTCAGATTTTACGAGCGTAAGTATAGTAATGAGAATGAAATAATTATAGCCTGAAGTATCTACTGAATGAATTACATGACCGAATATACTGGCTCACGATAATCTACAAAGAAATATATGCGTAGCAGTTCCCTAACAATAATGGTAATTTATTGATCAAATTACAACAGGTGATTTAACAACAGATGTTTACACACAGTAATTCTGCTGCTGCAAGGCAATAATATAATATGCTTTATTTGCCCAAGGAAAAGTAATTTCCGTTAATTGTATAAGGCACGTCAAGACAGATAAATAGATAATGAAATATAATAACACAGGTACATGAAAATATAAGATAATGATAGCATAATGAAACAATATCAAGAATTCGCAGCAATATGCGATGTGTATAACCTCTTTACCTTTATTACCACTGGTGGTCAAGATGATGTCCTGCAAGCGCATTTTCTTCTGGCGTACTGCAATAACCTATCAAGTGGCCGCGTTACGTCAAGGACTTACTGTTACCTAGGGGGCTATTCTCCATCTCGAAGCTACCGATGCGGTAGCATTGAATAGGCTACCATAATTGGCTACCAACCATATTCTCTAACTCGATGGAGCTTTCTCAAGAACGTAATAGGATGTGGAGAGAAGTTTGAGGAAAGGCGGGTATGAGAACATTTTTAAACCAAATCCACGGAAACTTCATTTCTGGGACGTCATTCTTAGAACCAATAGGAGAGCTCGTCTCAATGTTTTTCCGTGGATAAAACTAGTGAAACCTGTTTTTAGGCCGTTTTAGACAGTGAAGATGTTCGTGCATCGTGTTTAGCGAAAAATGCCACGCATTAAAAATCATGCGAGCAAAATTGTAAAATAATTATTTTTGCTCACATAGTCTCGTGAACAATCTTGTGAATACGAAGGCACGACGTCCATCTTAGCTGTTTTGGTCAATTGAAATAAGATTATTCGTTAATACATTCGGGAATTAGGGTTCATGTCAATTATGTGATTCAATATTATTCGTGCTATTTGCTTTCGTCAATTAGTCGTTGCTTCAAGTCATTTAGATAACATATGAAGATGAAGCTTTCAGAGGAAATGCGAAGGTGATACACGTTACCATGGCCCACTAAGTATCCCACTATGGGCTGGAATCACGTTACTTTCCGAAGGTAAATATTGCTTTGCGTCACTCCAGTTAATATATTTTTTTTTGAAAAATTCAAAAAATGGCGAACATAACAAAGTAACCCAGTGAAAGTGCAAGGAATGCGCATTTAATAAATGTAAGAAGCATACCCATGCGTTGGATAATTATAGATAGATAAGTGTTATAAAATGACCAATATTTAAGCACGGTATTCGGAGGCTGCGCTTCGTGAGGCTACCGTGGGAGCTTATTGGGGCTACGGAAGTAGCTTCGTGACATTTACAGAATATGGGTGGGAGCCTAATATGCTACCGGTAGCTTCTGCTTGCTCTTTCTCCGGTAGCTTCCATGATAGAGAATACCGATGGGAGCAAGTAGCTTATTGAAGCATCTTTTCGCCAGAAAGCTCCGATGCTTCGAGTTAGAGAATAGGCCCCCTAATTTACAGACGTTCACAGAATATTGGCACGCGCATGCGCAGTCCGGTTCTGAGTGTTTTCATGAATTATTCATTAATTCATTTATGAAAACATTTACCGAGGGGCACGATGAGGCCCTGAGTCGATGGATGAAAGTCAAGGGGCCAAGTGAGGCTGAAGGTTATGGCATAGAGGCTTATGCGACGAAAAGAATAAGAATTTATCATCATAATAGCATCTCCAGTGGGGTAAATATATTCGGGAAATTACTTACCAAGCTTATCGTAAATTGGGATCTGTTAAAAGAGTACTTGGAAAGTGCGACGATAAATTTAGGGAAATCAACTACTTCTCCCATGTTAGACCACACTTGGAATACGCTGCCAGTATTTGGGATCCTTATGAGGTAGGCTTAAAAACCGGGTTAGAACACGTAAAGCGAAGATCGACGAGATACGCTAAAGGACTGATCTTTTGCAGCAACTGGGATGGGAATCAATTTCAGACCATCGATTAAAATTTAGACTCAATCTATTATGCATGTTCCAAACCCATTTATTTACTGACGGCGTTAATAATGTTTTGCGAAATCCTACATACTACGGGAGATCAGATCATGATAATAAAATTCGGGAGCTAGACTGCAGAACGGACAGACTTAAAATTTCATTTTTCCCGCGAACGATTGGAGATGATAACAGCTGACAATGAGACTTTTAGCTAGGTTTGTCAATAGGTAGTGTAGCTAGTTAGTTGATTTACTCCCGAAGACTTATATCCTTATTTACTACCTAGTACTAACAGCACGCCGTGCATGTTTTCAGTATAACTCTTGAATCTCTTTCCATTAATGTAGTTGCATAATACATAAATAATAACGGTCCTTCGAACATTGGTAGCATACCTAGAGTGTAGTGCATGCTTGTGAGACTTCGCCTCCTGACAAGCATTAGCGATTTACGCTAATGCATCAATAGTCGTAGTTACACTAACTTTAATAGGGTATAGTGTAATGAATATTGGTGACTACTCACCCCCTGCCACACACCCTTGAGGTGGCTTGCAGGGTATTTTGTAGATGTAGATAAGCGATGGGCAAACGGGGGGGGATTGGGGAGGGAGGGGGGATGTCTGATGGAAGGGTCGCTAGTGGAGGGGAAGCAGAAATGAGGTGAGCGAGTCAAAACTTACCGTGATCATCATAGACTATTATTAAAAATATTAATTGTTTTGGTATAATTAATTTCGTGACCGATAATAATTAATGAAATCTAGCTACAGCTTCATTTCGTTGTGCCGAGGATAGCACTTGGGGTGAGGAAAGGTGGAAACTCCGGTCCCCGCGCGGCCACCCAGCATCTTTGTGCTCGGCTCGAGTTCGGAGGCACGATGCTCCAATTCGTCCGGAGTGCGGCTGCCACAATCTTCAAATGACGAACAGTGAGCGAACGCTATAACGCGTTAAACCTAATTACTACAACTATCTCCTCGGGAAGAAAATTCATTTTTGTCCATTATGTTTGTCCAAAAGTGCAGGATGGGTATGGTGTGTCTGAACAATTTTGAACTCATATGTAGAGGAATTACAATCAAACCTAAAATAACGACTTCAATTTCATTTAACACAAGGGTACTAAAGTTCTAAACCGTGTACATAGTTCATTCTCTGCTGGATTCACGGCAAGCTTGCGTTGTCATTAACCAATGACTAATTAGCTGATATACCACCACAGCTCTGCGCAGCCTACTGACATTAAACCAAAACTTGATGAGTATTTGTCAAAAAAAAATTAGGAAATTAATATCACGCACGATGTGTTGCTCAGATGATTTACGGACACCCTGTGTAGTATTGAAAGGTAACAATACTCTGTGCTCTTGGCATTCAAGTTTTCCCACACCCTTACGCGTCCACCCTTTTTTTCGATGGTCGACTTTTGGTTCCTTCCGCAGGAAGCAGACACTTGCAGACGGTGCTCTCAGCCACTCCCGGCTACCCTTCCGCAGCAATCCGAAGTTTGTCGTAAAAAATGTCAAACCATCGCCCATCGCCCGTGTCTCTCAATTGGTGGGAAAGAATTTTCTCCCAGTTTCCCAGAGGGAAGCGGAAAAAGGACCAGAATTCCGTCCTCGCCTCCCGAGATTGGGTTACTCCCTTGGCTTACCTCCGCGGGGGCCTCCCCCCACCCCCTTCCGTGCCCTTGGTGACGCGCGGGCCACCTGTCGACGGGATGCCCAAGTGGGCAGACTGCGAATATTATGCCATCGAGTCCAACAGCCGGCGGGAGCGAGGCTACGGTTACCTGCGAACGGATGATTCTTTTTTCGCATCACCTCCAGCCTCCAAGGATCCTCCACCTGGAGCGCCCAGCCGAAGGAGGGCGGGGGTGGTGTCTGACCCCCCTGCTCCCCCCCCCCCCCCCGACCACGGATCGACGGGGCTGGCTCATCCCGGTGGCCGGCGTGACTCCCGGATGCCGGATCCGGCCGGGGAATGCGTCGCACAATGTCGCCAAAGAGATTGACGACAATAACGTCGTCTTACAATTGCTGCAGAATTCTTTTGGGATTTTTTCGTTCAATCAGTTCAATTGAGCTTTAGTTCATTTTAAGGTAGTTTGAGCGAAAAGTCACTTCACCTAGAATTTGATGAATTCGACGTCATTTTAAGGAAAAAAACACCCATCTTTTTAATGATATCAAAATATTAATCCCTTGCCAAACTACTTTTCGAGCAATTTGTGTGAAAATATAAGCTGTTATACATGATATAGATTACGGCTGTGCGCTCCAGAGGGAGAGTATTGAAAAACTATGAATTTAGAACACCTACATGTGAAAAAACTAACGGTACGTAGTTCATTTGTTATCTTAACTATTTATAAAAAATAATCAATTGCTCACCGCATTAGGTAATTTTTACAGAACTGCGAAAAACCTTCCATTTTGAAGGCGATTTCACCATACGGAGTGAAAAAATGAGTCAAATTAGAGACTTGTGTGGTTATATTATTTAATTACTGAGAATTTTTGTCGTATATAATTATATTTTTGCACAATTAATATAACAATATTTACTTCATACTTCTTACGTTATGACTAGGGAACTATATCACTCAAACTACCTTAATCGAAAATAAAATATTCGAATCTGTTAAGTGGAAAAGATGTTCTTTGAAAAAAAATCAGTGACGAGACGTGCGCAGGAAACCAATACATTGTTATTACTCCCGTTGATTCAAAAAAATATGGTAAAAAATTTCTTATAAGCAGCAAATTGCTGTTGGTGATTTTTTCCTAAAATATTTAACAAAAAATGGAAATTTTTACGCAAAAAAATGGCGTGTATGCTTAAAATATATAACTTTTGGACATTATGACATTGGAGCAACTGCATGCACAGAAATTGATCAAAGTCAATACGTACCTAAGTAGGTCATTAGCTCTCGATATACGTTTTGCCGTCTCTGCTGGGAAATATTTAAAAAAATATATTTTAAATATTTCTTAATTATGCTATTATCATGTTGTTCAGCGGAGGGGCTTAAATTGGTATGGTGGATAGAGTTTCTGGTTTCTATATAGAGAGTAAGGAATTATTTTCGCCGATGATCATGCTCCTTCGTATAGGTACCTGTGGGAAATGCTAGGTTGGTATAAAACTTAAGCATAAATGAATAATCTACTCAAAATGGCACGAAAGACTTACACTGCAGGACCATTTCTCCCTATTGGTATGCCAAGGGAATATGCTCACGTATATGTTCACTTAAAAGCTCTCCATTACATCTCTTGGTGAGTATGAATGAAGTTCAAATCTCTTAAAATCTTCCAACTATGTCACAGAAATGATTTGGTGACTCTGATTCATGAATCATATAGGTTTTGCTGCACTATAAAAACCAAACTGAACAGCTAAATATGTTGCCACATATTTTAAGATATTCATCAGCATGTTACCGAAATTTCTCGATATGAATATTTTGTAAGTATTCATTAAAATATATTTCTTTAAAAATACTATTCGATAATTTCGAAATATTAGCTGAAAAAAATCGAATATTCGATATATCGATATATTTTGAGCACCTTTAATGACGACCCTTAAATTAATAATATTTTGAAGAAAAATACACATACGGTTCTTGCAGCATTCGAGAATTGGAAATAAAACGCCGTAAAGGGAAGAGCTTGAACTCCGAAACACTCTAGTAGAACGGAGTGAGGTAACACTGCTATTACGTTTCGAAGTCTTCAAAATGGGAAGGAAACACTCCAAGAAACTGTAGTTATGAAAAACACGGCCTCGTGTTCCATTCTCATGCCTTGAAGATGAATTTTTCTCGGGTGATGGAGATTATTTGGTTAATGCGTGATACCATGATAGATATCAATGTTCATGAGCGCATGTACCATTGTAGCAGAGGACTTTGTCACAACGTTGCATCAACGTCCAAGCACAACGTTATCACTTCACGTTGAATCAACGTGGATGCAACGTTCACGTCAGCTATGATTTAAATGATACTATATCTACAATTATACCACAGGGGTTGGAAAACTGCGGCACTTTGTATTCGTGCACGTAAACACTGTCTTCACGTATAATTATATATATTTGATTTTGAATAATGTATTCTGCGACTTAGTTGTCTGCTTGTGAACGTGAATGTGAACAAACATGCTGGAATTGGATCAAATCTTGTTTATTCTCAGTAATATTGCATTTACATTCATACTATGTGGCAATATAGGTTTCAATTAATTAATGCCTGATAACTCTTATCGTGATTGGATGGTATTTCCTCTAGCTATAATCACGTAATCGCAATTTAAAAATTAGCTCTCGAAGTCACATTAATCCACGGGAGTGGCCATATATATACGACTTTCAAGACGCGAGATGTGGACGTGCGCGTAGAGCCGTAGGACTTACTATAATTAGAGAGACAAAGTAGTCAGAGTAGATAAAGAGGTGATCAGAACTGTGACATTCCAATCACCTATGTACCAATCAGCAGGGAATCATTTATATCTTGAAGATATACCAATATACCTGCGATCGCAAAAATACGCCGCCGTTTGATATTAGTGACGCTGCGGATTCCAAGTACAGGCTTCATATGTCCATTTGCGTTCTTCTTCTTTTGTACATACGCTGCATTTTTGACTAATAATTCTCGGTGATTAATCTCCATAAAACCAATGAAAAAATATGCGCGTTAAACATTTGCCTGGTCATATTTTTCATTCGATGTCACTTTATCTTCCAAAGTAATTACGCATTTATGCGTTTGTTTAACTTTTGATATTGCACTGGAATTTAGCAGGGAATCATTTATATCTTGAAGATATTTTTGAATATTTCTCGACTAATACTATTATTTTTTTGCCCTAAATAACATAAAGACACTTCAATAATTGGACTAAATAATAACATAAAGGCTTTCTTAAAGAATTGCTTTAAATATAATAAAGAATTGCACTAAATTACATAAACACTTGCTTAATGAATTGTACTAAATAAAATATTAAAATAACTTGCTTAAGGAATTGCATTAAAGAACATACACTGAAAAAATAACATTTTCAAAAATAATATTTTCCCTTGGGTGAAATCGATAAATACGATTAGGATAGGTGTGCTACATCACTATACTGATGGCGTTATATATACATGAACAATAAGCAAACTCCTCTCTTTGATTCATGTTTTCTTTTCAGACATTAATTTTTTCCATGTACAGGTACTAAAAATTTGAATTTAAGATTAAATTGCGTTACGCTTATCGTCACATAAGCGCGTATTCTACGCGGGATACTCGTTCAATACATTGGATCTAACATTTATGCGGAAAGTATTAAAAAGTACCCCAGTTAAATTACAAATTGCGCAAATATCAACCATTTTTGTACCTATGTAAAAACTAAAAGAAGTCAGCTAAGCCAGTACAAAGTTCAGATGGCATAAACGTGCGACTATAGTTTTTAAAAATGCTATCACAAATATTCTCAATTGTAAACTTTTATTGTTTTAATTATTCGAACATGGCAGGATGTGCCTTGACGAAGACGGCAGAGCCACAGTAGGAGGTTTTGAAATCATATGATTTTTCAAGTTTGTTGTCGACGTCTTATACGAAAGTTTACATAAGTTGCAAGCCGCAATTTCTTCATTTACCACTGAGAAAAAGTTCCAAATTTCGCTAAATTTTCTTCTTTTCTCCATTTGGAATAGACTTCACCGCCAAATCGCACGGATCACGCAGATAAGTCAGAGAAGCGCACGCTTATGCTACCAACTGCTACCGTGGCTTCGTCGATCACGTTCAATCACAGTTCATTCGCAGTAGCAGGGTAGCATTGTAGCAGTATTGGAGTTGGTAGCAGTGTGATCACAATCACAGTGATTTCGGATACTAAGTCACAGGTTGTGATTGCTATTTTTCAGTATCAGTGATTCAATCACAGTTAGCGATATATCGCTCATCACTAGGTAGATACAAGGTAGGATAATACAATGTACATACGTATCTCATTGCATGATACTAACATGCATAGTATTTAAGACGTGAATTCCTTTAATTATTTTAAGAAGGTAGGGAAGAATTAGTGGAGAGGGCAAGAGAGTTTCAAGGGAGAAAGTTTTACCTGAGTAACTAGGAAAGAACCGTCTGTTGACAAAAATCAATATTAATGTTAATTATGGTCTAATTTCATTGATGGCTAAAGCTAGGGAAATTTTTTAACGTTGCCTTAAACATTTTGCACCGATAACGTTGCAGCGATGTTGCACTGATAACGTTGCAGCAACGTGGTTTTTCGGGAAATTCGGATGTTGAGGCAACGTGCATGCAACGTTGTGACAGCAGACATCAACGTTAATTTCTCAAGCCATCGGCGTCGAAACCACCTCGACTCTACGGGTTACCAAAGATTCACAAACCTGGCATCCCTTTACGACCCATCGTAGGTTCCATTGGTTCCCCAACTTATAAACTGGCTAAACATCTGGCTAAAGTAATTCAAGAATTTGTTGGTTTAACGTCTTCCCATGTAAAAAATTCTGAACATTTTATCGAAATTATTCAAAAGTTAAAATTAACGTCATCTGATATTCTTGTGAGTTTTGACGTCGTCTCACTTTTCACTAAAGTGCCTGTATTGGACTCGATCAATATATTGAAGGAACTCACAAACCAAGGCCTCCCGAGTGACTACCCTAAATTGGCAGAATTCTGTTTAAAAAATTTATATTTCATGTGGAATGGAGAAATATATGAGCAAAGGGACGGGCTATGGGGTCTCCTCTTTCTCCTGTTATCGCCAACTTATACATGGAAACATTTGAAAAAGAAGCGTTAAACACCTTTGACCATCACCCAACAATTTGGTTAAGGTATGTTGACGATACATTCGTCGTTTGGCCGCATGGAACAAAGATACTCGAGGAGTTCCTATTACATCTGAATAGTCAGCATCCTTCGATCCAGTTCACGATGGAAATCGAAAAAGACGGACAGCTACCATTCCTGGATGTCCTAGTCAAAAGAAAAGATGATGGCACACTTGGACATAGTGTGTACATAAAGAAAACTCATACCGATCGATATCTTCACGCACGCTCACACCACCATCCACAACAGAAGGCTTCTGTTATCAAGACCCTGTTTGATCGCGCCAGAAATGTTTCCGATCTTGATTCCATCACACAAGAAGTACACCATTTGAAGAAGGCATTAAACAATAATGGGTTTAGTAACCAATTAATTGAAAGAGTGACATCAAAAAAACCTACAGAGAAGGAGACTCCTAAACCTCTGGGGTATGTTATGCTGCCTTACATTGCGGGTACGACCGATCGCATAGGTAGAATAATGAAAAAGTATAACATTATCACAAGATACAGCACTACCTCCAGAGTACGAGATCATCTACGAGGGACTAAAGATCCTTTACCACCCACAATGTATGAGGGTGTGTACGAACTTCTCTGCAGTTGTGGTAGATCATATGTGGGGCAAACCAAGAGAGCAATTGGATGCCGATTAAAGGAACATGAACGTGCAATCCGGAAGAAAGACTGGTATCACTCTGCCGTGGCTGAGCACACTACGTTAGAGGAAGGTCACGCCATTGACATCGAGACGGAAAGAGTACTACACAAAGAAAGCAGTTACTTTCCACGGCTCATAAGGGAGGCGATTGAAATAGAAAAAAGACCAAATAACATCAATAGAGAGGATAGTTATAAACTCCCTTATACCTGGAAGAGACTTATTCGAAATTAAGTTTTTTACATCTCAAAATCATCAACTGCTGGAATTGTTTTTTTACTTTTTGAAAAAAGACCATTGTTGTTCTTAAAAGCCCGACGAAGCCTGCAGCATAGTACGGCGAAATTGTCGCATAATATAAAATAATTTAATCGCAGAACCAGAAACCTGAATAATATAAACATGAGCTGCGAAAATCTTCAAAAAAAGTTCAACGTTATGATGACTTGTACTTCTTCCCATTGTAACGTTGTCACAACGTTGTGACGACGTCCTCTGCTACTAGGGTAGGGCAATCGCTGAGGTGCATACTCCCCAAAAGTTGGTTATTTCCTTTTGAACGCCTGTTACGCGGTGAACGGGGTCCATTGGTGGTCGAGGGAAGGAAAATGGTGGCATCCTACCCTTGTCTGAAATCCGACCCAAAATCGAAGTCACCGACCCGCAGTCTCGCTCGTGAGAAAAAGAATAAAGCGCGTTGAATGCTCCTCTCAAGTAGTCTCCGGTGCCGTCCATTCATGTGAGAGATCACCTTCTCCCCTCCCCTGGAAACTGGTTTGGAAGAGACAGAGATCGATTTGGCTTGTGCGAAATTTGTCACTGAACTATATATTCTTTTAGTTCTGTTTAGTTTAAGTACAAACTATGTAATTAGTAAAATTGTAGGTACTGTGAAATCAGCTGAGTTCAACCCCAAGCTCATTTCAAAAGCATCATTTTGTTTATTATGTAAGTACAAAACCGGTCTATTCTCTGACGACGTTGATAATATTTTGCGAAATCCGACATACTACGGTAGATCAGATCATGAGTATAAAATCAGGGAACTAGACTGCAGAGCGGACAGATTTAAAATGTCATTTTTCCCACCTACGATAAGGGACCATAACAGCTGCCAATGAGACTTTTATCTAGGTTTGTCGTTAGGTAGTGTAGCTCTTAGTCGTAGTAGTACTCCTAATACTTGAATCCTTATCTGTTACCTAGTACTAACAGCACGCCGTGCATGTTTTATACATAAGTCTCGAGTCTCTGTCCATTTGTGTAGTTGCAAAATACATATATATTAATGGTCCCTCCATTGTGATAATATCTGTAGTGTAGTAGTGCATGCTTGTGAGGCTTCGCAACTTGACAAGCATTATAGATTTATGCTAATGCACAATAAGTCGTAGTTACACTAACTTTAGGGTGTAGTGTAATGCATGTTGGTGAATACTCACCCCCTGCCACACACCCCTGAGGTGGTTTGCAGGGTATTTTGTAGATGTAGATAGATTAGTTATTTAATGCTGAGATCGATTCACTGTAGCCCTCCGCTCATTTAAGTCTTAGTCCTTCATGTTTAATAGACCTTGTGTTTCGTGTCCCTCTCTGTCTGGTTTACATATTAATTAGTCCCTCGGTCTTCCTTTTTGGAACATTCCCTTTTGTTCTCCATTCTATTATCCTCCTTACTTGTGTGTTGCGTTTTAGTTGTGGCCAGTCCATGTAGATCTAAGTGTGCGCGGTATGGTTTTCTCCTCTTCTACATTTTTATCTTCTTACTCATTTCTGATTTTATTCGAAAATTCTGTTTTCAGCGCCTCTCTCCAACACCTAGTCTCGAAAGCTTCTACTCTTGTTCCATCCGCTTTCTTAGTTGTGCACTTCTCTGATCCGCTAAGCCCAACGTTTCCGCACGTATGTTTGCTGCTCTGCTTTCTTGTTGTTAAAGGCAAATTTCCACTGTTACCAATTCACTAATAGTAGTTAGTAATTAGTAGGGCACTTAGAGGAGTAAATGCTTATATTCTATGATTTTTCAAATTTTGTCCAATACCTATTAAATTATTGGAAATATGCATTCAGTAGTGAAATTTGTGGTAACCTCTAGAAAAGAATTGCATTAGCTAGCAGGATTGTATGTGTTGTTTTAAAACTCTAGGTCTAAAAGAAAAGTACTTACATGTAAAGTATATGATCACTTGTGTGTCACTCACCATTTACGCCGTCTTGCTGCACTTGGTGATAATGTTGATACCTGTATGCAGTTTTATTATTCTATCTAATTCGTCGGATATTTTTTGGTCAAAATTATAGAAATACTCGGAAATAAAAAGTGAAACTTAAATCAAAGTGGAAATCGCGGAACGTTGATGTCAGAGAGTATTGTTTTTTTATTTGCGTGGCCAGGAGCTCATCGTTCAAGAGCTTATCTTTTTGAGACTGACTTGATGGATCCATTCTTTGAACCATGCATATGAACCCATCTTTATATTTCCGTTGCGATGAATGGTATTATGGTTGCCGTAAGACCAGAGACGAGGCTGCTTTCACTGTTCTAATATAACCGGAATCATTAATGAAAAATACCCAGGTTTTTAAAACGTGGGGGAAATACCCATGGTATTTACCCGGATAAATACCCAAAATCCATAAATACCAGGGAATTTATGACATAAACGATAATAATAACCCGTATTACACTAATCCCTTATCAGGTTTTTATTGTGGTAGTTTTTGCATATTATATTAGATGAAAAGTAATTAAGAAGAACAAAAACTGCCAATTACGCCACAGTTAAATTTTTATTAGTTTTTTCATAATTATATGAGTGAACCAACTGATCCTAGTCTAGGGTCTCGTCTGAAAGGACTTCCTTGACCGTTCTAATGTGTGGCGGCATCTTCGCTTCTTGCGTTGCAGAGGCATTCATGACATTCACGACATCCCGGGCTGAGGGAGAGTGGCGGGATTACATGGTCGTGCACTCCAATGCAATTTCCGCATTACATAATTTCAGGCAGCGATTTCAGAACGAAAATGAACGAACTAGAGTGTGCAAATGTGCCACGAAAATGCCGTTTTGCCGATGTCTCCATCACGAAAGAACGTAAAATTTGATTCTACCTTAATCTCACATTTTTCATGCTGTGCCTTTCACAACTTCGTTATTGTTGAGTATACACAATCAAGTATCCCCCAAAAAAATCAGTCTGATACGCCTAGTTGCAGCCAATAGCTTTTCGGCCAAATGGAGAATATTACGAAAGAAATTTTGTTGTTTTTTTTACAATTTTTTTATTTACTTTATTTGAAAGTTGTTCTACTAAGGACGCTATTGCAGGTGCCAGACATTAATGACCCATGATTGCTAAAGAAATATTGCCGAAGGGCACTTCGTGTACAACTAAGAAGCAGTAACTTATCATTCACAACCTTCTTTTCATTTCGAATTATAATCATTCAAGGAACATTCTATAGTATTATTATTGTTTGAAAACATTGAAATCCTAGCTCAAGTTGTTAAAGGAACAATGATTTCAATCGATAGATCCCTTTAGTCACCGCGGAGAAACGATTCAAACTTCAGTATGCCAAGGTGAAGCAGTTGGAAGTGATTGGTTGTTGGAAGTTATATAATTATACGTCCATTGAGATTTATTCACTCCTGCTGTAAGGCGTGTATATTTCTTTTTAATTTGTTCTTTTCACTCGCGGGTGGTGTGCAAGCACTTAATGCTTCAATTCCATGGAGCCAATCAGTATGTAGACATTAAATGAAATATAATGATGATTTAATACAAACGTTCGAAATATTTCAATCAACCTGTTTGACAACGGCATAGATACTTAACTGGGACTTGCCATTAAGTACATTTATTAGTAAAGTGAGACATTTCCAGGAACCAGCGTTTAAGTATTTGCTGGCTAGGATTAGTCGGTATTCAGAAATTGGTTTTATTGTGGACGGCGGCTATTTAATCATGAATTTTTCTACCACGATGTAATCAAAAGTTGATTGAAGTTAGTTTTGTGTTTATAGTTCCGCATGAAAAAATAATGACTCTGCATTTCTTTATAATGGGTTTCTATTGTCCTGCTGCATTAACTCAGAAGACATAATGAAGTGATACCCGTGGCTGATGCCACTCAAACAATTTTCTGTGGAAATATCTAGATATGCAGACTACGGTTCGGAAAAAGGGCAGAGTCATGGAAATGATTGGATCCATTGTTCTTACCGCTGATGGAAATTAGTTTCTTAATTTCCCCGGCATTTAAAAAAAACTGTTGATGATGTAGATCATAAATCAAATTTCGGGGTAATTCCATGCTATGAAGTGAAACGCCAACATAATATTTCCATTATTGCACAAAGAAGTAAGAAGTCTTTCTTTTGCTTAAAAATATAATCATTCAAGGAACGCTATAGCCAGAGATGGACAAAATACTCTAAACATTTTATTTCAATTACAAAATACCAAATACTCAAAAGTATTTGAAATACTATATACGAAATACTTTTCTATATATACTATATGTAAAATACTTCCCGCAAGATCTATTCTAAATACAAGATACACGTGCATGTATTTTAAAATAGTCAAAACTAAAATATGTTCCAATCAGAGTAAATATCCTAAATATTTTATCGTAAGAGATCGCAATAAAAAATGAGAAAAAAGAAAGAAAATAACACAACATTAAATGAAAGCGACGGGCGCAAGAGTTAAATAAGATTGTGGAGCCATGTCTATTTGAAACAAATCACTATAAATAATCAGTAAGTAAACTTAATTCACGCATGACTCAATATGAGGCTACTAATAGAATGCTTCTACTTGGGTAATCCATCTCCCTCTCCCTAGCCTCTCCCTAGGAACTACTTCAAACACATTCTGATGAAGCCCTTCTCGAATCGAGTTCAAACCCAGACTTGTGAAGAATAAGAAAGAAGCTGAAGTGCGAAAGGAAAAGTGTGCCATAGCAACCAAAAGTTACTCCGCATATTTAGACTGATAGCCTAAAATAAGAAGAAGGGGCTGTCTCAAAAACATCCTGGCTGGAATCCTGCTAATCAGAAATACTCATTCCCGTATGTTCTCGCATGAAATTTAAGCTTGCTTCAAGTTCCAAGTCACCCACAACCAACTCTCAATGCGGACCACCCTCTCAGCCTTCCTTCAGACGCCCCTAACTCCTCATCCTCTGACCTCATCGGAAGATCAGAAAAAAACCTTTTTCTCCTTACAATTGCTGCGTAACGCCATTTATATTCATTTCTCAAAATGCATTTATTCTCACCCTTCATGATTTTCCGGTTGCTTCCATTAGTGATCAATGCAAATGGTTGCCTGGACAACTGCCTGATCTTAAAGGTCACCCACCATGCATTTTCAAAAGTAAATTAGGTATCATATATTTTTCACGTATTTCCAATGTATATATGCTTCAAGTACATGATTATAGTTTAACATTCGCAACCAAACTTTTAATTACTTCTTCAGCAGTAAAATTTGTATACTTTACGTGTTTTTGATTGAGAAACGTAAAACCGATGGCATATTAAACTTTGACAACTATCATAAATATGGAAAATGTCGTGTCCACATTCAAAATATGTCACTTATACGTATAAAAAATTAAATCACAGCAGAAAGTGATTGAAATTTTAATCAAATATTTTTAAAGTTAATTTTATGGCAAATAGCTTTATATCAACGCATCAGCGTTAAAAAATCCTATCTCAATATTGTAATTGATTCGGCTGTCCTGTAAGCATTCATTTACATGTATATTCGGTCTAAAAATTGAGATGCGGGAATTTTATTAAATGATCCCTTTATTGCATAGGAGCCATGGGCCGACGCTGAAACAATATTTTCCTTTATAATCGGCGCTGTTTGGTTCGTTCCTCACGAGTCTTAAAACTTTGAATTACACTTAACCTTTTATGTTCAATTTAAACTTTTTTTCGCTTTGCCACCCAAAGGTGAACTCCGCAGTTCCGTTGCTCGAAGCACGATGTAGAATGCAATTGCGCTTGTTTTTCATACGACCGAAAACATGTCTTAAAGTTCTCTTAGGACATTTAGGAATTGAAATATTTCACTAAATGCACATTTACTATTGAAATCGAAGAATGCATAAGGCTACCCCGGTACGAATATAATTGACGGAATCTGATTGGTGCTGGTTAAAATATCGGCTTCTCCCCACGAGGGTTCGGGTTCAAATCCTGGCTGCGAGTGAGACTATTCTGAGAAGTCCCGATCCATTCTTGGGTGCGGTGTGAAGAGAGGGTACTTAAATTTGAGCACTCGGTCGGGCGCCGTCGGCACCCTGCAGCGCCCGTCGTCTTAAGAGTGGGGTGACGCGCCAAAGCTGGGTTTCCCTCCATTCTTCCTCAATTCCCCACATAATTCTCCCCTAGCAAACCAATCCACTCAGCGGTGCATGAACTCAGCTGTCCGTCCGTCGCTTCCCCAAATTACCAACAAAATCGAGAGGGTGGAACTGCATTCCATTTCCCTCGTGAGCCATCGAAAATCTTTGTCAATTCCATTCCCGGCAGTAAGTTTTCAGTGGAAATTTTCTCGAGATTGGAAAAGTTTCCGTTAAAATGCCGTTACCACAGCACTTGATTATCCCTTATCTGCTTTAGTGGTTTCGTAATCTTCGAGGATATCTTAAGGTGGCTGGAGCGATTTTTGTTTGTATACAGATTAGCGTGAAACTTTGCATACGTGTCCTTATTAGTAATACCTATCGATAAAATAAAAAAAAAACTGCATGTTACCGATTTGGTTTCCTGGCAATTCAATGGTATTTTAACAAGTAATCTTATGGAACACGGCATATATTTTGAAAAAATTCTATTACTAAAGTACAGATTTTCTCCTAAATGCGAAATAGTAAGTTTCATATTATTATAATAGCTGCCAACAAATATCAAGGTATCATACCGAGTAAGAAAAGCGTATTTAGATATGATTTTCGCGTAAATTCGAATTTCGCGCCGAACATCCAAGTCAAAACAATGCTTTAATTAAGGCGAAAATTTGAAATATTACTCCTGCATCATATACATTACTGCATTGTGGTGATTTCCAACGTATAAACAGGTGTACGTGGGTGAAATGTGGTCCAAGAATTTTTTTTTCGACTTACTTGAAAAGTTATTAGAATGTGCCTTCAACGACTCACGATTACCGCTCCAGCCACCTTAAGGTAGTCGGAGCGAGATTTTCTCTAGCCGTAGTACCTACGGACGCATTTCATTTTGGAACTTAAGCAGCTCCAAGAAGTATGATGTGAATAAAGCGATATTAATAACTTTTCCAATGTCAGATGGAACAATAAAGATGGCATAGCATCGCCTTGTCTCAGCCCTTATCCAATTTTGAACTCCTTCGATAACTCCTCTTCTGGATTAACCTTGCTTGTTGCATTCTAATATTATTGATTTGTTTTTATTATAAAGTAATCATCTAAATACATAAATATTACTCTTCGAGGCCCCCCAGGGGCGTGTGGCAGGGGATCTGAGGGCCCATGAATAAGAGAGGGAATATGTAAAAGGAAAAGGAAGACGGAAATGAAGAAAGTGAATTGCATGTTAACGGAGTGTCATAGTGTCTCGCTGTTTTGTTATATTTACCAAATTTAATATTTGTGTATCCCTCCTTAAACCACCTTCAATGCTCCCGCTTTAATGCAAGTGCGCAAATTACATGCGTAATACATTCATTTTTCTTCCCCTCCTCTGCTGTCTCTTCCTTTTGCGGTTTTTCCACTGTGCCGTGAGGAGACCAATAACCGTTCCAGGTCTATTTCCGGAGTTCCAATCCCATTTACGAGGTTTTTCTGAGGTTTTTAAAATTAAGTATCTCTTTTTAAAGGTGGAGTTGATAACCTCACGCCCAAACCCCAAACCTGAAGGACTGTCTTCTACTCTTTCACCTGCCTGACTTTGGTGCCCCTGCCAGGACATTGGCTCCTACCAGCATTCCCTTTCTGGGCCACTGGAGCACGCAAACCAGCACGTAAAGATGGGAACTTTTGTAGGTTAGGAGAAGACATCTAAACTGATTAAATGTGATGAGTCATTAATCTTTATGGTATTATCAATTCCAAAAGTTTATCGTATTTACCCAAGTGTTACCAAAATTTGTGAAGATGTATGTAGATGAATAATTTACAAACTTTCATTTCGGGAGAACTCAAATGCTACAGCCGCGTTGTTATATTCTGTCGTAACGCAATATATTTAATAATTTTAGACGCAAAGTACAAGTGGTCATATAATTCCCAATTCCCATTCATAGGACAAGTGGGCATAAAAATAATTATACGAAGAAGTCTGTTTAAATTGTAACATGGGGATGAGTAAGAAGCCGTTGTTTCTCTCTGCTAATAAAAAATGTTATATGTACATGTAATTACGCTGCACAGAACTTTATTGTGTTAGCAGTGTCCTTCACGCACTGTGGAAAATCGAGAATGTGACCAAAACGTGGCCTGTCAAGTCTGAAAGTTGGGCAATATAGTGATGTGATAAATCACATTTGAATGTTGTGTTTCCGCGTGGTATATGTCAAAGTTCATTGTCTGCTTGTGGCTGATGCCGGTTCGACAAGATTTCGCAAGTTACCAGGATTCCTTCTTTCACGTCAGAACAACGTTGATTTGTTTATTAGAATGACTTTTACCCGTCATTTTAAACAACATTTACACATAAATTGTACCCTGCAAGCCACATATAGGATATATGGCAGATAGTGACTCAACACAAGGCATTCACTAACCGTCAAGCACATTATCATAATGTTATTATCAATTTTACTAAATGTACTGTGAAGTAACGTTTGTGTAAGGAAACTTTTTACGCAGCATGGCTTCTAACTACCATTCTATGTTTGTGGGATAGATACCGCACTAATACATCACGGAGACCATCAGTGAAATTTCATTCATGCAAACATGCAAAACGATTTAAAAAATACAGATAGCTAAATTAGATGCAGGGTGGAAAAAATAGAGTAAAAAGTATGAAAAGGAGCAGTGCTAACAACCGTTACCATTTGCTTTGTTAAAGACTTCGATCTCAGCTTTTGTAGTCCCTAATTGTATGCGGAAAAAAATGACTTTTTTATCCTTTTCGTTATTCAATCTTTTTCTTTAATTTCATGCACATGATTTAGCTTACCAGAGCAGTACAGAGTTTTAATATGTTCTCTGCGTCTTCGGAGAAGTATTCATCTCAAATTTAATGAAGAGGTTAAGCCTATTATTTAACGTGTGACGTGGCAGCGATTCCCATTCTACTTTCTCAAATAGCCTCGACACACTATTACACGTATCATAACATATCTTTACCAACCTAGCTATTCCTTTCGGCACGCAATCTAATTCCGTTATTCGACCTGCATCATAAGGATTTTAAATACTGGCAACGTATTTGAAGTATTTTTGATGAGAAATAACAGCACCCTTGGAACTTTTTAACTTTCTCATCACATATTCCTAGTATTTGTTTAAAAAAGCATTGCTTTCTCTTATCTTGAGCATCTAATTCCCAATTCACTCAAAAGTTGGTCCTGAGTAATTGAAATTCTTAAGCATTTATCGGGTTGAAATTATTTCCATTTAATTATTTCTATAAAATGGCTCTGGTGCATTGTTCTTTCTCCGAAAGTTTACTGTCACGAACCTGCTTAGTTTTAGCTCGAACTTAGCTCCAACTTACTAGCTAGCTTACTTACTAGCTAGCTTAGCTCCAACTACAATTTTTGACGGATTCTAGGTTCTGCTGAGGTTGTATCGAAGGTTCATGGATTCTAGGTGGAATTCAATGACCACCTCAGTAATCCTATTTAATATAACTCAATAGTTTTGTGGAGTGATTTAGTCTCAAATTAGGCAACTTACTGCCACCAACAGCCCTAATACGATTGAATAGTCTCCTTTTGAAGGGGCAGCCAGAGTGAAGGATGTAACCGGATTGGAAGCCTGATAAGAACTTACCAAGAATATAGATAGGTATTCTTACGCTCAGCGGGCCTTATTCGTAAATCATGATCTGTAAGTGCAAATGAACACACAACCCTTTTTTCTACATATGCATAGCACACAGCAAGCCACCTCAAGGTTTTTGGTAGGAGGTAGGTTTCCACTAGCATTCACTAAACTGAATCGTACATACAAATCTAAATGAAATTGTTGGTTTTGATGCATTTTCTAAATCTGAGAACACGCGTCGTAAAAAGGTGAATTTTCACCAAAATTCACCGCACTCTATATTACTTATGTTTTAGAAACATGACGACTGGACCGAGGTACAAGGGCTATACATGAGATGTACTGTTGGCACACCTTAGTAAATTAATGAACAAGCATCAGTGAACAAATAAAATAATAAGCTACGTTACCTATAAAACATCTGATGAAAAAGTCTCGTATACAGCTATTATGGTCCCTAATTGTTCTTGGGAAATATGACATTTTAAACCTGACCATTTTCCAGTATATGTTCTTAATATATGTTCATTATATAATCTATCACTGTTTACCGTAGAATGTTTTTGACGTCGTCAGAAAATAGATAGGCTTGGAACTTGCGTAAAAGATTGTCTAAATTTCAACCAGCGATCTGATACCTATCCTTGTCCTGGCTGTGGCATTAGGATTGTAACGATAAATAAATTATTATAACGACCTTTTAAATACCTTGCCGATATTCGCTGCACGCATTCTAACTTGGCATTTAAGCCTACATCATGCGGATCCCAAATAGCGACAGCATATGCCAAGTAAGGTCTTACAAGGATGAAGTAGCTAGGATCCCTAACTTTCTCGTCGCACTTGCCTAGTACCATTTACCAATAACCAATTTACAATTTACTAGTCTAGTTATTTCGCGAACATGTTTAATCCACGAAAGATCATGAGTTAGTTTAACTCTAAGGTATTTTAACGAATCCCACAAACCCAATTTGCTATTGCAATTTGCAATTCAGTGGGTGTAATGATGGGAGATATTTTTCTCCAGAAAAATTAATTACTACATATTTTTTTTACAGTTAGTACAAACTGCTATGTGTGTACCACACATAGCAGTTTGGTACCACTTTTGGAATACCTGAAGGTTTCTCGCTGGCGCTTGGTTGTCATTATGACTACGAATTTCAATACACACTGCAGCGTCTTCTGCAACTCATCGGAGGTTTCTGCCAACTACTTCAACGATACCTTAAATATATAAAAAGAACAAAAGTGGGCCTATGACACCTCCCTGTAGAACTGCCAATGTCAGTTCAACTTCATTAGAAGTATTGCTGTCGTTAATAACCCTTTTTACGCGATTGCTTAAGACTGCTCTTAACCAAAAAATTACATCATTGTCTATTCCATAAGAATTTGATTTCTTAAGTCACTCTCTGCGAGACACTTATGAAAAGCTTTTTTTAAGTAAAAATAATGGCGCCCAATGGAACGTTTTCTTCACCCGAGACAAAATAATCCCCCCGCATTTACACCCTGCTGTTGGCTCACCTCCATGTATGTAAATAAGCAAATAGCCAATGACAGGTCTCTTACGGGATGATTAGCCAAATCTATTACACGGGATGAAAACGAATTTGCCACTTGGTCGCCATTGACTCGTACTAGAATCATGTGCTAGGTGGCGGTTGCAACGGTTACAAAACCAGAGACGTAATGAGACGACGTAAAAATGGAAGTTTGGGTCCTTGATCGCAGAAAATTTCTATTGCATAAATCTTTGAGTTGTCTTGCAGGTTAACACTTAGATTTAGATGTATTAGTGTTACAAGCTGTGCTTTCTCCGTGGCTCCGTAGACGAGCAATTTGTATTTTTGGGTTCCGAACTCATTAATAAGATATAAGCGGACGCCTTGAAATGTTTTCAAAATTAAACGCATGGTATTTCCACACGATGTGTTTTCCACATTTCAGCGTTCAAGCGTCTTTCTCATGTTCTCAAGTTCACCAGCAGTCTTCTAAATTTATTAATCAAAGGTGCTTACATTTTGCAATGGGAGAAAATGACTAAGGAGTTCTGACCTTGAATGATGGGTCCATATGGGATATTTATTTATATTTTTACAACATACCATCATTTTTCTGATACGTGCTTCCCAAATTCAAGTGCCATTATATGTTAATATATGCAAAAATATCCTCTTTAGCTTCCAAAAGTATTCACTTATTGAATACGTTGGTCATTTGATCAGGAATGTATGCAATAAAATGTTTATTGCAATAGCGTTGACCAAAACAAAAGCATCCATCAAATATTCCAACGTGCATTGATGTGAAAGATAAGTCATGTGTTTGTACACACATAAGTTCACATATGAAATGCTGCAAAATGGTCATTACCGTAGTTATAAACTTGGAGACGACGATTATAAAACTGAAATTTCCGTTGACGCTGAAAAGTCGCTATTTATGGACCACTTCATGAAGCTCTGTTGAAAAAAAAACAAACATTTAGCCTTCAGTGATAATAGAGAGCAAATATCCACATCGTAGGTGTGTTTTTTTATTTTTTAAGTTGTAGAATGAAATATCCAACCCTTATATTTCCAGTTGATTCCCATGGCATTCCGGTTTTGGACTAAAATCTTTTCTGAGTTCGAACTCGGTCTTATATTTTAGATTTAACGATTTTTCTAGGTGGTGGTCGAGCAGAACCATATCTCCCAGCAAATTTGAAGTTGAAGTACTTAAACATACGTATTTATTTGTTGAAGGGAGGGTTATCAGCCATGAGGGGAGCTGATTTTGCAAAGATATAAGAGAGTTGAGTTTTCATGCTGACTGAGTGGTGATTAGGTCCTACAAGCAAGGATAATGGAGATGAAGATCTGAGAGTGGTTACAACATTAATCCCCCGTTTTATAATGCCTGGTTAACATTAGCTGCAAGATGACGCTGACCTTTCGCTAACTTGGTGCTAACTAAGAGTTCAGGTTTTGCATAATACACCTGACTGCTGGTTAGTGGACTTTGGTAGCGGTTGGGTAGCGTTTACACTTGGAGGACGTATTAACTTCCTTTTTAACACCTATAAAATATTTAACCAGAGATTATAAAAACTGGACATAAGGAGACTATTCAAGCGGAAATCAGCATAGTGGAGATTTCAACTTTCTATAAAAAAACAATGATGTCACCTTTAAAAATGTAAAATAATAGGTTCAAAGCCACTTTTCGGTCAGTCTCAATGAAATGTTTGGCGAAACAAATTTAAGCCCGGTTCAAAATGTCAATTTAGCTTTAAATATAAGTTAAAATTACCATAAGCATTCACGGAAATGAGGTTTTAACTGAGAGTTCGTATGTTATTAAGTACATCAGACCATCAGTGTGGTGACGAATGCATTAGGGGATCGGGTTGGTGAGGTGACTGGAGTTAGTTCCATCCAGATGGTTCGGGATCCAATCCTGGCGGTAGTGGAAAAATTTCTGTGTAACCGTCATCTCTACTTGGGTGCTATTTGGAGAGCACTTCAAGTGTAGCTCTGACCTCCGGATGGAACGCTAAACCCTGGCGCCTTTTGGAGCAAGCTAAAGCCGACGCCCGGCTTCCCTCCACCCTTCTTCCATGCCCGAATAATCCTCCCCTTGCCTAACTACCCATATGCACTAAATGCTGTCAATTACCTCAGTTGTCGGGCACATCTTCAAAATAAAACAACCAACGAGAGCATTACTGGTGAAAATAATGAGTAGAATCCTATAATGAGATAATCCTAAAGATATACCTACATAGTATTTTTGAGGTGCAATAATAGATATGTAAATGGAACTTTGCGACAAGTTGTCCATTCATTTAGAGAAAGTTAATCCTAGTTGACCACCTACCATGTTACTAAGGCGAAGGCAAGAGCTGAATTAATTACTCATCGTAATTATAGTCAAGCTTGAGAAACACAGTCCTGAAAAATTCTGAATCGTGAGCTAAATTTCGGTACTTACCATGACGCACAGTTACTATATGAAATTTAGATTAGGATGTCAATAGACTCCGCTGCACCTGGTGGTGCTCTATCTTAGGTGATATAAAAGCCGAAGGGTGCAAGCTGATCAATTACGTTTGAATTTTCTCCAAGGAGCGAGTTTGCCAATGCGTAGAAATTTGCGCGGGGTAAAATGGTGGTGAACATGTTTTCAATGAAAAACGAAGTTGAATATTCAATCGCAACAAAGAAGCCTAGCAATTATTCATTATACGAAGTAGAACGAATTCGTGCAGTTGATTATCAATTTCTGAATATCATTCGATAAGATGGAGATGCCTTCCTTCTTTACGCAAATGAAAACCCTCCGCCTCCTTTTGGAGTAAACAGTTAATGCATTCCAAATAGATTTCATTTTTCTTTTCTGGGTGTGTGAAATCTCTTTCGCTCTTTCTTAACCCAAACGTTTCCAACCCCACTTTGCCATAAGATCTAGTGTAAGCTCATTTGCCTCGAAAACGATTATGGCACTGTGTGGTGAAACGCGTTGCACCAGGTGAACAAAAATTAGGATGAGTATTAAGGGTAATTACGCATCAGTGTATTGAACTTCCGTCCGGGCTCCAGATTATGATAAAGACTAGAGTGAAAACCAGCTTCAGAGAATTTAGTAAGTACTTACAAGAAGTAATAAATGGTGGAGTTATGGTGGAACAAAAGAAGGAACATAAAAAGCGTCGATTGATTATCACGTGTATTTATGTGCAATTCATTGATTCCAAAACCGAATCCCTGAGCTTTTAGTTTACTTTTCAGTCCTAAAATATATTATCACCCATCATTACTCCAATTCGGCTCTTTCTTTTACCATGGAAGGAAGCTACATGACGTAATAGACAATGTTTCGTGAACTATACAAAATTTATATTAAATGACTTGTGGATTTACACAAAGTTATACCTGAGAACAAAATGTGTCATGGACTATACAAATTTTTCTTTTACTTACTGTAAATAACTGTGATTAGGCAAAGGCAAGAAAACGACGCTGCGAAGAAGAAAATATTAGATTTCCTCGTCAGTTTGTTACGTAGACTGCCATTGATTAATTACAAACTTACATTTTTTGTAAAGAAACCAACGGCTCAGGTTCCTTTGGCTCACTTCCTTTCGCTCTGCTTATCATAAAATCCAGTGGGTGAAAACGTAAGTGGTAGAAGAAAATTGAGCATATTAGAAAAGCCAATCTTCATTCAAAATTCGTGATTAAGATAATTGCTTTGTGATAGATGAGTATGTTTAACGGCTCATTTTTGTGATGATAATTGAAATGAAAAAAAAATAGTTATTGGAAATTCTGTTTAACTGATATTATTCCGTTGCAGCTACTGGATGTAATTCAGAGAACCTGTACACAAATATTTTATCAGTGCATAGATTATTGATAACACCAGGTGATTTTTTTCTATCTCGTAGAAGCTCTCAGATTTACTGGCATATCAGCCTTTTAAGTGGGTGCTCTGAAATGTCAATGTCATTTCACTTCATTTGCCTTTTACGAAAACGAGTTCCAATGAGCAAAAAGATTGCGTGCCCCAAGGATGCTTGCTGTCCTCTCCGGGACTTTAGAATGAGTATATATAGACTTTAGGCAGCGAATGAATACGCGTGTATGCCACGATCTTGATAGACGAAGGAAATCACTAGCAGAGCAGCAAGCAATTTTTGCAAGAGCGGTAAATGCATCAATCTGGGATGAATTTAGTGTCGCAAGGGTCTCGCTCTATTCATGTCCTGGCATTAACGATGTGGGGGATTGGAGCTGTTACTTTTTATGTGCCCTCCGTGACCTTGCCTTTCTCATTCTGCCAAGCTCCGGGAGCCAAGTTGCGATCGCCTTTTGGCATTCTAGAGATCGGCGGCCCCCGGTGCACATGCCACCCGCCATTCATGGCGTGCCTCATGGATTTATTATCCGCTCACGCGAAACTTTTCCCACTTTCCGTTTCCTTTGTCTAATCACAGATAAAACCCGTAAGGTTCGCCTCTTGGGAATTAACTGCCCAGCTAGCGGTACATTTTTATTTCCAAGTTAATAGGATGATGAAACGGTTCCAAGTCCGCATAAACGGTGCATAATAAGTACCGATATTTTACCGAAGAGTATTTTAAATTATTAAAAAAGACAGCCCAGTGGTGCCCACCTACCAATAAAAGTAAATCCGGCATATTTGACACTTTTTTTTTCGTATTTTTTAATTTCGAAGCAGCGTAAATCAACCTAATTGTTCCGGCGTTTATTTTCATGTGGGAGACTTAAAAACCACAGAATATCCCAAACTATGCGACCCAGGGGGGTTATTACGGAAATCTGGGCGTTAAATAAGGACTGCGTTAAATACCGACTGTCCTGGCCTGAATATATCTACCCTGGTGATTATGGAACTCAGGGTAGAGGTGTTGAACAGGGTCGTTATCTCCATTAAGACAGTGTTATGACAAATTCTTCATTCAACTTCGTGCAACTCTCTCGGAATTTGTATAGACCAATGAAATGCTTGACGTTCCTGTGTGGAACAGTGGACCAAATGCATGGGACGTCATATCAACGAAAAACAAACATGGAAAAATTGAGTATCGTTTAGCGACGGTCGTCGCCAGGAATGTAAATAAATATTCTTGATATTAATGATGCAGGTTGAGTATGTTTTTCAGTCATTATTTCCTGAAAGAAGTTTTGAATTATCTTTATTATTACGTAATTGCTACTTTCGTGAGTTACATTGGTGGAAATAAAGAGTAAGAAAACCTTTCCGGGTGTATGCTTCATGCAGAGAAAAAATAAAAGAGAATTCTTTCGACTAATGTGCAGAAAAAATGAGTTTACACAATGTGCAGAGAGTTTGTTTTTAAAATAGTGCAAAGTGTGTATGAGACTGATAAATCAATGTGCAATTCTGTGATAATCGTGCGCAAAAACGATCGAAGAGTGTCTAAAAGTTGATTGGACGTGCTGCCTGCAAAAGTGTCTTTTGATTGTCACCGTACAGAAACTAGTGGAAAGAGTATATCAAGAAGTAAGCACTAACATTTTTTATATTTCCTGAGCGTGCAACTATCTGTCCGGAGAGTTTACATTTGAGGAATGTGGGTTTGAAAGTGATAGTGACACGCATTTTTGAAATGAGAAACTATAAACGTACATCTTTCAGGGGTGACATGAGTGGCAGGGACAGTTACTCTATAGAACACGATGAAATATCTGTTTTTACCTCTTCGTATAACCTTCTATTGCAGGAAATACGAGTAGTACCAATCAAATCTACACTAGCTTGTATGCCAAAGCTTAGCCATATGCTGCCCCGTCATAAATGCTCCCGGTCACAGCAATTCAATAGCTTTGAAACTCGGAAATATTTTTAAAACATTTCGCAACTCACCTAATTGTAAACTCGCACTTCTTGTCACATTGTTCTTCACATAGCCTTTGATTATTAACATTAATATACTTCGCGTGCCTTCAGAATGGAACCGTCATCAGATATACTCCCGAGTCTCGCCAATGCATTTGATTTGAAACTCGGAAATATTATTAAAACTTTTCGCAACTTTCCTAAGTGTGAACACTTGTTTCTTTAAATGTTATTCTTCACATAGGCTTTGATAATTATTATGTACCTCGCGAGTTCACAGAATTAACCCCTGCGCAAACACGCCATCTTGGTCTTTATCTTCATAAAGACCCCTCTTGAGCTGGCTCTATTTTGGGTCGTTATGATAAAGACTTTTCACTCCATAAAGACGGCCTTATATGAGTTCCGTAATCGCTCAAGTCGGTATGCTCACTGGGGGTCCTTATGATAAAGACTTTCACTCCATAACGCCGTCCTTATGAGTTCCGTAATCACCCCCCACATTTCAATGCATAAAAACATTCTCGTCCACGCGCATCTTTTCCTCCTCCCTCTTCCATCCTCACATTTCTTTTATCAAATTCCCTCTCTCTCTCTCTTCTTGTTTAGCATGCCTCGGAGCAGTTGAACGTTTTTCAATTACCTGAAGATGATGCTGGAGCATTGAAACCCGGGTCGTGTAGTTCGTGTTACTCTGAGGTTTGTCAAAGTTTCGACCTGAAAGTAAAGTTAGACTGAAAAAGAATAAGTAAAAAACATCACTCCTAGAAATGATGGAATGCCACAAAGTTTCAGAAGAACGTGTTTTTTTTTGTTCTGGTGTTTCCGGAAACAGGCAAATGACATTGCTATGAATATTTATACTAATTTTATCGTCGGTTATTTTTAATGGAATTCACTGGTAAACAACATGCGCATTACCACGGTTAACATTTCTTCATATTTACAATGACAAATTTCTATTTCGCGTGAAGTAATTAAAATTCACTTTTAAAATGAACAATTAAAGATATTATTCATGGACGGCGAGAACCTTTATTGTTTATCAAACTATATTTTTACTATTTATCTTTTTTAATTTATCTTTGGACACATATTAGGTTTATCAAGTTGACATTGTTGGTATGAATAAGGGCATTTACGCTTGTACTCACATGCTTGACGTTGGCTGCAGCATTCACGACATGTCGGCCTGCAAGGCTTAAGCCACCGTGGAATTCGCAACGGAATAGGACGTCGGGGAAGCTAGGGAATTCGGCGTCATATCGATGGGTCTGGGTTCGAATCTCACTTCAGGCGAATTATTTCTCATCTAAGGGTTTTCACAAAATTGTGTGATTACTTCCAGGTGATTCCGTTAAATTTACAGCAGGGTCAGTTTTGCAGTTCTTTGAACGACAGGATGGTTTTTCTCCCGGCGCGAATCTTTACCTTCCCGTATCCAAAGGGGCTGAGGTAGGGCAGGGAAACGGTGGTAGAGACGAACTCCATTTCCAAAGGACCTTTGAAAGTACACATATTTTTTCGGCATCACCTCGTGCAGGCTGGCGACTCAGATTGTGAACTTCTTAATCGCTTCCAACGGTTCGAATAAAACTGTCTGATCCGTCCAAGGACATTTCTGATCAAATCAATGACAAGTGTTTCTCCAATCGGAGTCTTACTGGGTGCCATGTCAGTTGAACTTTTCGAAAGATAGGAGGGCAAATGATGAGATTCCTCAAATGGAGGAAGGTGGGCGCGGGGAGGGAAACGATCCTTCTTACCGCATCCGTCACCTTCGCGTTACACTTTGAAAGCGAATTGCCTCGAGGAAACAGTAGCAGGGACAATTGAAAGGTAAAACCGGAATAGCCTTCCTAATTTTTCTCTTTTCTCCTAATTATATGTTTTTATACAATACGCTACTTCCTAAAAATATTTTGACCGGGTTAAAATAAGTGATGAAAGATGCAGGATGAAAACTTTTTGATTTTGGAACAGTTACAGTATTCTCAGGTTTCTTGTCTATATTTTTCTCCTCCTGAAAGATAACGACTGAAAGCATATGCATGTCTTCACTAATGGCTAGTCGTCTGCAATGACTGCAAGTCGGGGAGCCTAAACCGCCATGAATGGAGAATGTTTTTATCTTTAAATAAAATGTTTAAGGGTTTTTAAACTAATTGAGATTCAAATTTTAAATCCCATTCTTTCAAATTTAGTACATATCCATATGTAGTAAGTGTGAGGAAGCTAATGTAAAAATACCTGTTAACAAGGGCTGGGTTTACTAACCTGAAGAAAACATTTGCCATTTTGAAGTGGAATGGAATGCTTAAATAATACAAGTTCTTTTTTAACTTTGTGGTATTCCATTTTTATAATCAGATGATTTAATGGTAACTTTTACAAAAACCACAAATTAAAAACACACGACCCGGGTTTCGACGCTTGAGCGTCATCTTCAGGTGAATCTGAAGATGACGCTCAAGCGTCGAAACCCGGGTCGTGTGTGTGTGTGTTTTTAAGTTGTGGTTTTTGTAAAAGTTACCATTAAATCATCTGATTATTAGAATGGAATGCTGACCATCCTAGGAGTGGCATATAATGCGTGAAGTACAATATGCCTAATTAATGCGTTGGTGGTAATTAAGGACGGTTGCGTAACTGAGGCAAAAGTGAGCGCTGCAAGAATATGATTTGTCTTCGATGATTGTCTGCATTCATAGTGGAAAAGCAATGAATGAAATAAAGGAAAAATTAGGAATAGAACTACATGTATGGAAATACCATCATCATGCCACGGATAGCAGATCACGAGGCGATTGGGCCGTGACAAGGGTCGGGTTGGTGTGCTGACACAAGGCAAGGGCTGACACGACTGCTAGCTGCTCATGCCGAGGACCCGGGTTCGAATCGCGGAAGTTGGTGAAAACTGGCGTTGTCCTGATCCCTAATTCATTGTTGTGTCGAGAGCACTTCAAGTGCATTAGTCCATCTGGCGGATGGGACGTTAGATTGTGGTCCACTCGGAGCCTTTCATTAAAGTGTAGGTCAACGCCGAGCTTCTCTTCACCTGTCAAATTCTGAGCCTCAACAATGACGAAATTTTGACGCCACAACCACGAATATTTCAAATAGGGACATTCAACAGTTGAGATTTGTCGGGGGTTGTGACGTCACGTCAACGGATTTACCGAGGTTCAACGTTGTCAAGCCCTTCCTGAATAAGGTACGAGAACGCGCAAGCCATGGAAACGACTGTGTTCGAATGTATTGCCTCCCATTGCCACTTTTATGGCCGGTTGTTTTTTATTGAACGGAACGGTGGTCGGTGAGCAGGGTTGCAGGTATGGCCGTCGTGACCGTGGTTTGCTTTCGAGATCTTTCGTTCACCGGGCGCCCGCGAGTGGCGCGCACGGCGGCGTCGTAGTCGACTTTCGGCACAATGCCCCCATCCCGCTTTCACCCGCCACCGGGAGAAAGAAAGTCTGGGTGGCCGTCCACCCCAGCGGGGGAGGTCTTGAATCACCGCCGCCACCGTCACACGAACAGCCGTGATCTTGACCATTCCCGGGAAACCAACTTTCGCGCGGGGCATGCCTCGCTTGCGAAAGACCGGAGCAGGAAAGCAAGCGGCGGCAGTTATTCAATCCGGGAGAAAGTCCGCGCGCCTCTCCGGACGGATAACCTTTGATTACCAACCATTGGATGCGGCGGTAAAAGCCGCTGGGCCATGTCATTGACACCGAGTCGATGAGAGACTGAGGGAAGTCAATTAGTGGGTCCCAGTTCACCTGGACAATCGGGGTGACTAGGGAGGCGATTATATGCACATGCGCGACCGCCGAGCATTCGATCGAATTTACCATTTTGGCAGCGAGGTCGACGACCTCCGGGGCTTCGTGTGTTTTGCCCTCGAAACCGAGAAGCGTTTATTGCGTCAGGGAAACCGCGGTGACTTTCACCAATGCTCATCATTAACAAATGTATGCAAATGTTGCACTTCCACGATATTCGACCAAAAGATGCCGGTTTGTGTGCCGTCTTTGGTACTGATTCAGTTAGTTAGTATTACGATGTGGGTTAGACGATGAGATACGGGCGTATCTGTTGAATGCGGTTTACTATTTGTTGTCATTATCATCACTAGCTATCATCAAAATCCCAGGATTAGTTTCCGGCATCTCTCTACTCCACTCACCTATTAATTAACCGCGCTTTTCACTCCCACACGTGTATCCACACTAGGGTGGTCACAAGAAATCAATGTTCGATTTTTTCCGGGGGATCCCCCTAAAAGTTGCCAATTGGCTAAAAAATGAGATTGGCAAAGTTTCAGCTCAACTTGACAACGTTTACCCGTGCCTCATTGCGGCAGAAGTTTGGAAATAATGTGAATTTTAGCAACAAATCGCAGTTATTCCTCTATAAAATGAAAACCATACGACATAGAAACCCGATTCTTGTGTAATTTCACAGGTCATTTTCTTATCTTGAAGTTTTGTCAAATGTCGATTTTTGCTAAAACTGATAGATAAAGCGGTATTTAGCATTTTTCAGGTCAGGCCGTCGTCCACATCCTAAAGGTGACTTAACATGCTAAGGCCTAAAAACTCTTCAACATTCAATTGCAACTGCTTTCCAGGATTTTTTTCCCTTTTTATCATCGTATACGTTATAAAGGGTTTTGTTATGGGTGTTTTCAAAAATATATGTAGTAAAATCCAAATTGGAAATGGACGCATTATGGGCAAAGAAGAGCTAGTAAGGTGAAATTTGTGTGAGAACAAATAATGTCGAAATGGAAGAAGCGATGATAATTATTTACAATTATTGGATGGAATTGGTAAAAATAATGGCTTAGATATGGTGGCTTTTGAGAGTCTGGAAATATTTAGAGTTCTAGGAGAAACAAAAAATCTACTTCTTTGTATAATAAATGATCAAATTGAGTAAGACAGTGATGGTTTTATATCCCTGTCAGCACAATCATAATCTTCTTATTCATCTGGACACATTAATTTTCTTACCATGCTTGTGTTGATACATATTCCCAAAGTATCATCGAAAAATGAAAATGCCAATTGCTCTTGAGTTGAGATACCACAGATGGTTAATCATTTTAGAGAGTAACTTGTTTGCAACCTCTTTGTCAATTTTTCTATATTCAACAAACGATTTTTATAGTTGTAGGCATGAATATACATATGGTTCCTAAACTTGCCCCCAGTGGGTGTTGCCAAACATTCCGCATGCACCGAAAAATCAGGACCAAGCAGACTGTAGCGCCGCCACTCTAGAGAAGATGGTTCTAATAAGGATATGCCGTGATTCAAATGGAGATACTGGAAATAAAGGTACAGGAATCGGCCTCCCAATTAAACCGGCCATTTTTGACACACAGAATTGGAACCATGCCGACTGCAGCGCGACCTATCTTTTGCGGAAAGCTAGGCAACACTCCTTCCCGTACAGTGGTGCCGAAGATTTAGATCCATATGTATATTCATGGTTGTAGGTCTTTATTTGGGGCCACATTTGATTTATGGGCATTGAACCATGCTTTTACATAAATATTGATTATTAAAAAACAAATATCTTCTATAGCTTTTTTCTCTAAATCAGTTAAATATAATTGATCCCTGAAATATATTTTGAGAGAATATGCCTTTTCCATCCATCTGGCATGATGGATAGCACAAGGTACTCTGAAAGAAATGTATTTTGAAGGAATACGACCTAAAAGAATGAAACAAAGCTGTATGAGTTCTTTATAATCATCCCTGGGCTGCCGGGTTTTTGATTGTTCAATTAGGAAACTTGAAATTTGTTCCAGATCAATAATTTTATGCCTATAACATGTTCATTTTCTATTCCAGTTATTTCATTCATTTTCATTTTCCTTCACAAATTTTTTCAACCTTTGCCACAAAATCTTTCATGTGTCTCGTTGATATTTTAGCTTTCTCCCAAAAAAATAGCACCTCCTGTATTGTAAGTCTGGCAACTTCTCTGGTGTTCAATTTCACTTGCCGCATATTATAGAATAAACTACGTAAAACATGAGTGTTAGATGGTAATTTACTGTCATTCATTTGATGAGACATGTGGCTAATTTAAAAAAATCTTGTCTTTTTGTCGTGAACTCATGCTCATTGTTTCTGTAGAAGTCGGAGGTTGAGCCATTGTTACTCAAACCTCACAAGAAAAAATTCACTACATGAACGTTCATTCCTTGAAAACCAAACGCAAACTAAACTTCCTTCCCTTTTTCGAGTGTAATTGGCAGGAGAACTCCAGTGTAGTTGGACTGACTGGATAGAACAAAATGGTACCGATACATTGAATGTTGCACAGGTACTACATTATTTGTTTAAAATAATTTCTCGCTTTTTACATTCCAGACTTTTCACTGTTGCCAACGATGGATTTGACATACAATGTCATTATAGAGGCGATAGTGATACTGCATGTCAAAGCCATGATTGACATCAATAAAAAGAGTCATGTACAAAGTGAAATATTATTTCTTGCGCCGCAGTTCAACAATATAAAGCCTGAAGCTAACTTCTACATTGTTTGCTCATTCGTATTCGTCATATGTCAAAGCTAAACTTAGGTTTAGCATGAGGAGAATTAGCAGACTGTAAGAATAGCAGACGTTCAGATGTCCGTTTTGAATAAACTTCAACTGCAATACAAATTGAAGACAAATCTTTTTAGGCTTAAAACTAGATTTTTATCAACTATCATTTGTAAAATTATTTTTGGCACAAAAAATTATTCATTTGAATGCAAATTAGTCTTTTAATTGTTTTACAAAAAAATAATAATTTCTACCTTGTTTTGTTAAAACCATTTTAATTTTCAATGCAAATAATACTCGGGAAAAAACCGTAAAAAAGTAATTAAATTTGATGTATTGCCATTTTATAAAAAGGGCGATAGGGAGGATATGGACCACGGCCTGACCTGAAAAATGCTAAATACCGCTATATCTATCAGCTTTAGCAAAAAACTACATTTAACAAAACTTCAAGATAATAAAATGACCTATGAAATGACATAAGAATCGGGTTTCTAGGTCGTATGGTTTTCATTTTATTGAGGAATAACTGCGATTTTTTGCTAAAATTCGCATTTTTCCAAACTTCTGCCTCAATGAGGCACGGGTTAACGTTGTCAAGTTGAGCTGAAACTTTGCCAATCTCATCTTTTAGCCAATTGGCAACTTTTAGGGGGATCCCCCCGGAAGATACAGTGAAAGACAAGATTTCCCATATGCCTTGTGACCACCCTAATCCACACATTCACACGTATTTTATGCCCTTCGTTATTTGCTTGATTTCCTCATCCCTCATAATTCGTCCCATTCATTTAATTTTTCCGATACTGTTTTCAAAAGGCCGTAAAGCCTCAGGTTGTGTCCAGTATGTTTTTCTCTTCCACGTCTCACCCACCCTAACTCTTTTTAGGACTGTGATGTATTAGGAAAAGTCTGTTACTGTTATTATTTTGATGATCATTAATTCACGATTGCATGCCAAACATTTCAGGGATATCTTTGTAAAAGTTTGCCCAATAGTGTTGAATTGCTTCAGTCAAACTTTCGTGTAAATGATGTTGAATGGAAGCTCATAGAAGTATTTGACCAGAATTTGTATCACCCTAAAGACAGGAAACGGACTGTAAATGTTTAAAGATATTACTATAAAATATCTTTGTATATTTATACTAAAAGTTATATTTATAACTCGTTTGGCAAAAGAGTACGGTATTAGTTTAACTGGGAACACTGTGAAATAGCTATTTTGTACCTGCCATAAGAAAATACTACTAGGATGAATATTTATTTCCGGTTTGGAAGTACCTACTATTCATTTGTTTTTTCATCAAGAAGATTCTTCGCGATAAATGAATAAGTTAAGGATCCTCGGAGCCGGTGAGTGATCGAAAGTTCTACCATGAATTCATGTCCTACAACAACATATTTCCGTTTACGATAATCAATTTCGTCAATTGAAACAACAGAAGTGTACCGTCAGAATAGGCGTTCTCACTCTCACTCAGTAATTCAACCGGAAGGTTGGTTTGGATAGTTGAGGGTGGAGCTCACCCCGGACTAAGCCACAGGCGTGTGAATGTCACAGATTGAGGGTAGGGGGGGCAATTCCTTTCCCTGGGCCACCTCGCACTCCGAGGAATTTTTTGTTCAGGTTTGTTTGCTGCTTCACCTGGATTTGAACCCAGGACCCTTCGATTAGTAGCCAAGTGCTCTACCGACTAGGCCACCACGCTCTCTTAGAATAGGTGCTGGGATGCTTCTTTTACTCACTTTGGAAAAACGTGCCGCATTGGTAATGTGAAAAACGCTTGAGGTGAGCTCGCTAGCTTTCACCACATCAAGTGTGGAATGCGAGCTCAAATCTTGGCTTGGTGGTTCTCTGTCGAACTATTGAACGACCCTGTAGCCGTTACATCGAAGGAAAAAGGACTCGGTAAAATTGTAAAGATATTACAACGAAAACTATTTATTCTTGCCACTCGTTTGTCTCGAGGGTATGGTATTCATGGAACCGTGGAGCACAGCGAAATTATTTTTTAAGTACCGACCTGTGTAAACTTGAGGGGTTCGCAGGACATCGGAGGAGGTGCCGCTCGGGAGCAGCACACAGCCTCGCCGCACCTGCAGATATCGTGCCGCTCGCTGGCCCTTGCGCAACCTTGGGTGCTCGCCTTCTCCTTTCGGCGGCCCCCGCCTGCATCCGCATTCCTCCGCCGAAGGTCGTAACAATGACCTCATAACACCAGTATTGTCTAGGTGGCCACTAATTTGACCCTTATCTCCCTCCGCTGTCATCACCTCTGTTTCCCCCTGGCTTTGGCCATTTTGTCGGCTAGAATAGAGCGGGATAGACATTTTTGCGTGAGGGGTCAGTGGCGTAAATCCGGTTCCCATGAAAATCATCTCGCGGCTCCCGTTTGTTATTTCATTTTCATTACAGTAATCTACCGGTTAGAGGTAGGTTATGATGAAAGTCAGAGAATATCCAACAGACTCTTACACGTGCCGTGCCCTTTCTACCTCTAGTATTTCTTTCTTCATCCTCATATTCTCAGCATAAGTCCTTCCTTTCTTCATCCCGTCCATAAAACCTATTCTCTTCCTTTCCCTTCTCCGCTTACCCAACATCCTACCCTCTATCACGGCCTTCAGCAAACCATCGTCCCTCATTACCCCCTCCAGCCACCTACCCTGTCTTCCCCTAATCTCATCTATAAGTTTCCTCTCCTCGCCCACCATGTCAAGCACTTCCTCATTTGTCTTCCTTTCCGTCCAACGCACCTTCTCCATCCTCCTCCACACCCACATCTCGAAAGCCTTCAGCCTATTCTCGTCTTCCATTCTCAAGGTCCACGTTTCTGCTCCATACAACGCCACACTAGCCTCTTTTTTACATCTAGCAATTTTTTTTGTTTGTTATTTAAGGATGATGCATTAATCTGACTGAACAATCCCCAGGAATCATAGAGCGCCAAATATTATGGGAATTCGGAGTATAAGTGTTTCAGAACTTAAGTTTTTCCAAGATTTACAAATGAGTGAATCATTTTCTTTTAAATTTAGGAATTGTGTATCTCGTGGAAGGTTCCTAAATGCATAAACATCATAGAAATTTTCCTAGTTTGGCTCAATATCTCTGAAAATAGTTGCGTGGCTTATTTTGTGAAGAAATGTTGTGAGTGAAGATATTGCATCAATTTTGAGGAAATATTCGCACGATAATGGGGGTATCAAAAAAATTACACTGTTGCTTAGCAAAGGGCTCAGTTTTTCTTCCACCCTTAAAATAAACCCTGTTCATATCCTCTATTACAACCCTCATTTCTGCTGACGGCTCAAATGGAAATTCCTCTGGGATACGCGCCCTACACATCCGTCACCCTCCACCTATCCTTACACTTGTATCCCTACTGCATCTACGGCATACCCTGCAAGCCACCTCAATGGTGTGTGGCAGGGGGTGAGTAGTCACCAAAACGCATTAAACTATACCCTAAAGTTAGTGTAACTACGCCTACTGATGCATTGGCATAAATCGCTAATGCTGTAGGCCTCTCTTTTCATTCGCGCCCTCTCTCCCTTGGGAAAGATGGAACGATCAACCGTCGAAATACATTGGACTTTACCTGTGAATGTCTCCCCTTGCGTATATATGTGCTCATGGCATTCGGTATAAAAGGTGACTGTTGATTGATTCAAGTTACAAAACATTTGAAATATTCTTCTGTTTAGAAACAGCTTGAATGCACCAATTTGCTGAGTTCGCTACAAAGCATAGAAGCCTTGTCTACGGAATATTGTAAGTTAAAGCTCTTCGATGCCATTTATGTGTACATGCAATAATTCCCTCTTCTATTTAACTTCACTTCTCTTCCATTTATCATAATTTTGCCACTTACAATTTTGCCGGAGCATTTTAAGCAGTCGTATCCCACATGGCACTCCGCCGTGGTCGTCGAAGGTTCCCGGTGGCTATGGAACACGGCTCGGGAAGAATTGTTGGTGTAGAAGGCCCAAGAGTAGGGATGAACGAATGTCCGGCAAGTATCTCGGGTTCAAAGAAACGGCTGCACAGGTTCTGTGGCAAACCTAGCTCACCACCCAAGCCCCTACCGTCACATCAACTGCTGACATCTCGATTACTTAAGAATTCCCACGTGACAGTGACAAGCTGTGGATTGCGCTCCCTGCCGTTGTGATGGATTACTTTTCGTGACCTCGGAATCAGTATATCCGACGTGCAAGTATTTCCATTTCTCGCCGAGACTTTAATTGGACATCTCCACTTTCTGTCTCATTCCATCCATTGCTCACAATCACTCAATCCTATCGTAAATTTCAATGCCATGCTTCGAACTTGCCAGCTCGACGAGAATCGAATTCTTTGGAGAAAGCAGTAATTTTGAATTTATGTGAAAAGTGGCTTACTCCAGCATGGGATCTGTAGCGGGCTAGCCACTGCCCAGTGTGTTGATTTGCCGGGAGGCTATTTCCCAGTCATTTCACAAAGTACATTCCTATTCAAACAGCTACTTGGATTGCCCGCGCATTTTTTTGTACAGTTTCGAGGCAAATGAGACCCACAGGTGTGTCCGGAACTGAAATGAGAAGCACTGATGATATGAAGACGAATGCCGTTCCGAAATATTTGGCAACACTGTTTTCTTCCATAACGGAACGAAGGGAATATATGGTAGAGTGTTTTTTAGCAAACTTCCTGCGATTTCTGGTCTCATGAATTACTTCAGTGGTGTATAGTAATTTTCACAAGATATGCGTAGATAGATAGCATGTTGCTCCCGGTAAGATGTCAACGATATTTCAGACGACAAGATATTCACCATAATATTTTGAGTTAAGCTGTTTGAATTACTACCGCACAACTATTAATATATCAGACAGGATAGCATAATATGTTCTTTTCATGCTGACTAATGAGAAGTCATAAAATAAACCGAACTTCAATGAGCCTTGGTTTTATGTGTCTTCCGCTCATCAAAACAAGACGGCTGCACATACTAAGGTAAAGGCCTCTATGGAATGAGACAATTTTATTTCGCAGGATACATTTTATGGAACAGATATTGAGTTGGTAGTGGCTTCACTTGCCCTCGGGTTATTTTCAGTTACAAATAATGTGTTTGCGAGGCACTGCTTGCCATAATATGGGAGTTCCCACGGGCCTTCATCCACGCGGCCACTTGCCAGAGGACCAGAATGCTGCCCGCCCCACACCCTTGTGGCAAGTGCACCCTCAAGTGCCTCACCCTCGCCAAATCACATTCCTCGCCCTCCTGCACACGACCACCAAGAAAGGCACTCGACAGCACGATGCCACGCCGCTCGTCCATTAATCGAGTCGACACCACGTCCACGTCCGGGTGAGACGTTGGCGGTGAAGGAGCGAGACGGCAACCCGTCACAATTTGTTTAATCAACATCTACAACATACCCTGTAAGCCACCTCAAGCGTGTGTGGCAGGGGGTGAGTAGTAACCAACATACATTACATTATACCCTATTAAATTAGTGTAACTACGACTATTGATGCATTAGCATAAATCGATGATGCTTGTCAGGGGGCGAGGCTTCACAAGCATGCACTACACTGTTGCTGGGATGTTGTAGATTTCTCTTTCGTCGCCATCCGCCATGATGTACAAAGTCTTCTTTACTTTTGACCTTTCTCTACTTTTGCCTCTCAACTTTATTCTTAACGCACACCTTTATACTCTAAACGTCCCTGGGCCCATAACCTGTGAAAATGTTTAACTCTCAGAGGTCAAATACGGGATCAATATTAATAGATGCGTGTGCGTTGAGGAACAACTTTAATCTTTCTCACTCTCTGTCCGTCTTACACGAGATACATGGTGGGAAAAATATATATATGGGCATTTAACAAAATAAGTACAAAATGCAGCAAGGCCCGCCAACCTCTGAATACCAAAATTAAATCAAATACACTCGATAATCATTTAAAGTAAAAGTTACCAACTTTTCATATTCTCACACTATACTAAAGATAGCTTAGCTTACCAAAGTTTGAGGCCGTTAGTATTTATGTATTTTGCGACTACTTAACGGAAAGAGATAGAAGTTTTACGCTGAAATCATGCACGGCGCGCTGTTAGTACTAGGTAATAGATAAGAATACAAGTATTAGGGAGTACTACTACTACTAAGAGCTACACTATCTATCAACAAACCTAGTGAAAAGTCTCATTGGCCGCTGTTATGGTCTCTTATCGTCTGTGGGAAAAATGACATTTTAAATCTGTCCGTTCTGCAGTCTAGTTCCCTAATTATATTCTCATGATCTGATCTACCGTAATATGTTGAATTTAGTAAAATATTATTAACTTCGTCAAAGAATAAATCTATTTGGAACTTACAAAATATATTAAGTCTCAATTTTAATCCTCGGTCTGAAAGCGATCCCAAACCCAGTTTCTGTAAATAGTCAGGAACAGTTACGAGATTATCATAACGGCCTTAAACATATCTTGGCGATCTTCTCTGCAAACGTTTTAACTCGGTTTTTAAGCCTACCTCATAAGGATCCCAGATACTGGCAGCATATTCCAAGTGGGGTCTAACAAGGGAGAAGTAGCTGATTTCCCTAACTTTATCGTCGCACTTGCCAAGTACTCTTTTAGCAAATCCCAATTTACGATTAGCTTGGCTGGTGATTTCCCGAATATGTTTACTCCACGAGACGAGTTTCGAGACGCTTCAACGTGCGCGCGGCCGGTCTTTGGTCGCGGGGGGGGGGGGCGTATTGCAGGGCATCGGACGCGTGGGGAAAGTAGTGTGCCACGGCGTTGATGGTCCTCGGCCTCCATTCACACTGCACACTATTTTTCAGTATTCTTTAGAGTGCCTAAGCTGAGCCATCCTTTATGATATTTACGTCACTTTCCTGGAACATTATCGGAAATATTTGCATGATATACCGCTGATTGGTTTTGCTGAAGTGAATCTATCTATGCGAGATGAATAATTCGACATTTTGAATCTCACACGTGAAAGAGAGGCGAACGGTAAGTTGAAATGTAACCTCTTCTTTCACGTTCCATTTAAATAATGGATTTGAAATACTTCAAATCGGGCAATCACGTTGAGATAAGCATAATACGAGCTTGTTATCATAAAGCTACCATAGAGATACCACCAGCAAGATCTCACAGGAACGTGTTGTGACGAATGTGAAAGCGTAATTTCAGCATACATCATTCGACATAAATAACTTTCAGCAACTTCATACCTATTCGCATGTTCTTTTGGTATTAAAAACGGTGGATTCGTCTGATTCATTATATTTAGGGATCCAGATTTAATTATTTTCTAATTATTGCATTACGTATGTACTTGTGGCTAAAGGTTAAACCCATTACATCATATCATTTGCACCTGGAGAATTCCGATGAATTAACTCGAAGAAATTGATATTTCACGTGCATTAAAAATATGTTGAAACAGCGTTAACCATTTTCACATAAATATATATTAAGCTTTATTATTGGTGTTTGGTGGCTTTGAAAACTGCTTCAGATTCAATCATTTCTTCCCTACTATCCTATTTTTGTACGCTTCTTTTGCTTTTGTTACATGAATGCACGCAAGCTCTCTTTTTCTCGAAGACTCCTTCTATACCTGCTTTTTTGAGTCTCCTGCACCACATCCACTCCTGTCCATCTCAGTGCACCCATTTCCTTCACATCATTCACTCCTCTATTGAGAATCTGTATTCGACTCTCACCCACCCGCACTCACCCACCCATGGATCAAACCAACAAAGCACTCTCGTGTACGCCCATCACCGGAACATATATTCTTTCATGGTTCTCTTTATTCTGTACCCTATACCTTCTACTTTTACCACTTATATAAGTACCTCTAAGGTATTTAATGCTCACTGCATTTTTCCCACTTTTTTGCTTCTTCTGACTCACACAAGTTTCAACACCTCACAAGGTGTTCGGGAGGAGTACTCTTTTGTACACCAATATTTCTGCTACTTTAGACTAAAACTAGCTTATTATTATGCTGAACCTACTACCTACCTTCCAGAATTTGGGGACCTTTTTAATCTCCTCATCTCTCCTTTGCATTGCAATCTGAAACAATTCGGGCAATGCGCTCAAAATGTTCCGATTTTTATTATTTCACACATTCAACCTCCACACGTATTACACTCATTACACTCATTATCCTTGCCCGGAAAATGCTTCGCTATTTCACGTCTTCGCCGAAAATGGCATTCACTTGACTACTTCTCAGAAGTTATCCCGGATCCTCCGTAATTGATATGTACTCTCACACAGTATCAGATAATCATCACCATTTTTTCGTAGAATTCGCCCGTTTGCATCTCCTATCATTAAAACCGGCATTATCAGTAAGTACATTAAGCTCTCACGTTTTCCATAAAAAATATTGAATATTCGCGGTGAAATTAAGCATCCTTGGTTGATGGCCTTTTTTTTAACCAGCCACTAAAGATCTCATTGACACTCACTCTTGCCGCAATATAATCACACATTGCCTGAATAACTTGCATTGACTGTTGTTGTGACTGAATGCTTTAATATATATTGCGTTTATGACATTCAGTGACTGTTAACTCACCCCATAGCCCATCGAAACTTCCTACAATTTATTTCTCTTTACCCTTTTCTGAATTCATAAGTGAATTAAGGCGATTAATTTTCTAGCTCTCGATGAATTGAAGACTGCTGATCCATAAATTCCTTCCCTGGGTTACACTTTCAACGCACACCTCAGATCCTGTCCATTACTGTCTTCCACACCCTTTCCTGCAATATTTTATTGCATAATTTTATCGAAATACTGATTTGATTAACTGCTCTCTCTTTCTTTTCGTCCTTCTCTTTGTACAAATTAGGTTTATTGTCGCCTTCTTCCAATCACTTGGCACAGCACATGTATCAAGCATACATTGTATTCAGGATTTCGATTAATAAGTGAATTGCACTAAAACTTCAGTATCTTACTGGATATCCCATTTACGCTTGCAGCCATGACGGCAATAATCAAAGAGTTCTCACCGTTGAACTCTTACATAACGGATGGCGCCAATCTGTCGATGCTCATGGCTCTTTTTTGCTCGCCACCAAGCTTGCACGACCACCTGCGGCATCTGTTGGGAGGCAAGGAACTGTAACCACCCACATCCTAATTACTCCTTCTCAGAGAATGTACTTAATATTTAAGAGAATATTAGTGGACCAATAAAGTACTATTTTATAGGCCTCTGTTCATTTTCTGGGACCGCAGAAAACTTTTACGTGCTCCGAGGTCGTCAGGAGTCCTCGTGTATGGGTTGACCATCATTATGATGACTCTCAGAGCCTCGAAATCCACGGCGGCCGAATTCCTCGCATCGGGTGGCCAGCGGAACTAACCAACACAGTTCGTAGGATAATTTATAACACCGGAAAGTAAACATCAAATCACGAAATGAAGTTGGCCTTTGGATTGCACAAGTCGCGTCGATGAAATCGGTTTTTAAATCGGAGTTGTGTGATGAATATTATCAATTTTAATTTTTTTCACGTTAGCCATTTCCTGTTCCTCGTGTGAGTCGACTACTCCCCCCTCTCGACCTTGCGTCCTCGCGTCTCGCCGTCCTCGCCGAGATGACCGTCGAGAGGGGACGCCGAGGACTCCGTTTGGAGGCGAATGCCAAGCAAGCAAGCGATCTCCGCCCAAAGTGGGCCACGGACGATCCAGCCGCTCGATTGGAAAGGGAATTTACACAGATTATCCAGATGGACGCAAGAGTTTATTAGCTATCCTTTGAGTGCCTCGAGTATCCTTGTCAGTCAAGCTAATTAACGAACTCGACTTTATATGCCTCTGCACATAAAAACCTTCGCTCGTATCAAAAAGGCATGCAAAAAGTGGCGCATAACAGCATTCATCCCGAAAGCATTCTGTGGCCGTTGGAGGATTTTCTCCTGTATCTTTTTTTTTCTCTCCGAATATCTCCTTCTCAAGTTGGAAGGAAGTGTGGGAATAGTTGAGTGGCGACACAAAAGCCACCACGCAAAACGTGCGACCACACGAATCAAGTTTCTTAACCTTCGACATTCTCCTGAAAATGTTCAGAGGACTGGAAATAATCTCACCTGAATTGCTGATCAGGACGTAATTGTTCATCAATGACGGACGGCTTTGCGAGATATAACTGTAATAGTAGTACTACTAAGGGCTACTACAAATAGGAGACGCCTGTAACGAGGATAAAGCATGCTAGGATATATTCTTTTATTATTGTTACCTTACCGGTTTGGAAATTGTGTGTAAATCATTATTAGAGGTAATACTAATGAAGATGGTTTACTGGCTGCTTCTCTTAACTTCATTCGTATGACCTTTGATAATGATTTACAACATCGAAACCGATCGGATACCGATATCAAAATTCTGTCTAATATTACTAGGCATTCTTCATCCTTGTTGCGAGCACATTTCACAAAGTAGCGTGGGCGAAAACGGGCTTCAACCCATCCACAGGATCAATATTGTTATATTCCCAGAACAACGACGACATCGTCCAATCTCCATATACGTTTTACTCTTAAATCCGAATTAGATGATATTGAGCCTGCATGGCATCCCGGTGCCTCTCTGCAGACAACATGGCGGAAACAGTAAATAAAAATCAGTTCACTTTATCGACGAAATACTGATAACTTACTTTACTCTTCTGATTGAAAATGAATTAATTAAAATAGTAATTTACTATTTATAATTCTTTCGAATAAGAAAAATAAAAAAATAATTATTTTAAAAAAGGTACAAACAAATGTTCACTATTGGCTTATATGCAAGAAAATGGAACACGTTTTGGAACCGGTTCTGTGTCAATATCTTGAGCTTACTTAAGTATGGTGTTCATGACACTGAGGGAAATAAATAATCAGTCATGCTCCATTTGAACTTTGAGACGTTCCTGGATGATTTGATGTAATTTGGCAGGGAGTTCCACAATTTACAAGAGGAGATGTAGAATGATTTTTCGCATTTAGTTGTACGGTATTTGGGGATATGAAATGTTTTAGTTATGCGGGTTGATCTCTTAGTCGTTTTGGCATTAAATATAACATTTTCGTGGATAGATACCAAATTCACCAAATATTATGGGGTTTTCTAGTTGATTACTTTAAACAATTGTTTGGCCTTTTGAACCGTTCTTCTTTGCTCCAGTTTTAGCTAATTCAACTTTATGTAGTAAGGAGTAATGTGTTGATCATAACGGATATTAAAGATATATCGTAAAAAGAAATTTTTAAGTCTTTGTAATTTAATGCTTAATTCACATCGGAGTAAATAACGGAGCAATAGCCGTAATATGGAAATCCTAAAGTCTGGACCAACTCTGGCAATTTTATCCTCTGGCAACCTTTTTTTAACCTCTGGCAAACCTTGCAATTGTATAGGGATCAGGTGCCTAAAATAATTCATTGTGTATAAAGTTTTATGGACTCTTTTTGAGACGGCATTTACCTGCTCGCGCCAGGTTAAGGTGCTTCTCAAATAAACTTCTAGGCTTATGACATCTAAATCTACATCAACCAAATACCCTGCAAGCTACCTCAAGGGTGTGTGGCAGGGGGTGAGTAGTCACCAACATGCATTACACTATACCCTAAAGTTAGTGTAACTACGACTATTGATGCGTTAGCATAAATCGCTAATGCTTGTCACGAGGGGAAGCCTCACAAGCATATGCACTACACTATATATATGTTACCAATGTTAGAGGGACCGTTAGTATTTATGTATTTTGCAACTGCATAAATGGACAAAGATTCAAGAGTTATGCTGACAGATATAACTGACTCGAATCGCGCGGATATAATCTTATTTGCGCGGATTTTTTTTCGGAAACATGAGTGGCATGTGCACGGCATCTAACGGAAAGCAGGCGGAGCTGCAACTTCGCCCTCGCGAAGGGAGAAAGTTGGGAGCGACCGCTCGGGGCGAGGGGGAAACACTCTCGCGATCGGAGCATCCCACCGCCGCCGCGGGCGGAGAGTGGCAACGGCGGACATCTCCGCATCGGGACGAGTGGCGGGGCAAAAGGATTCACTTTGGCGAATAGTTCACTGAACTGCAGCTCACTTGACCGGCTACGGTCGGACCACGAGTGTGTAGTCACTTGGCTAGATTTCCGTGGAATCACCCCATAGTTCGCCCGCAGATGTCTTCGCTCTTACTTACAGGTGGATAGTTTAGCTGGATTTCTGGAATAATTCCGAACTGGGAGGGATGATTCCTGAACTATACTTTCTTGTTCAATAACTGTTCCTCCCTTCCATTTCGTCGCAAGAATGGTCGACTTTAATCTTCATGTGGTTTCAATTAACTTCAAGGGATATACTTAAATGTGACAAATCCATAATTATAAGAAATGATATTATTGTATTGTGCATACATTCCCTTGATGCCGTTGAAGATGCTTTGATGATGATATAAATAAACCATTTTATGACTTTTATGATGACTTGATGATGTGATGATAGATTATTATTATTATTAATAATTTTTATTGTTCTAGGACCTTGTCCTGTGGAAAATAAATCATTTTATACAATTCCCAGGCGGGATTCGAACCCGCGACCTTTGGGATAGAAGGCGAGGACATTACCCCGCCGCCACCGAGGCCGATGATAGATTACCGATATATATGCTGACTTTTGTGACAGCGACATTTTGTTCCTCAAAATTCTTATTCCAAGCTGGCCTCTAGATGTTCGCTGACAGGAAATAGCTCAGATTTCTTGAAAATATATACAGCTTGTCACTCAACAAATTAGCGCTTATTATTTTCCACTTTTAATTCAGTAAGTTTTAGTTTTAAATCAACCAAAAACCAAGACGATCAATATTATCAACGCCAGACTGATTAACTAAAACAGCTTTGAAAGAATATCCCAGATTTACCTTTGACGACCTAGCTATTCCATATTCCAATTCTGTTCAGTTTGGTATTATCATTATATCAGCTTAAATTATTGCTACATCAGCTTAAATTCCATATAAGAATCCTGCCATTGTACACTTGGAAAGAATTAATCTCGGCAATTGTTTTTCCTCATTTTGTTTATTGCACTCTAGCCTTCGGATATCCGTCAATTAAATTGAATAATAAATTGAAAAGGTTACAAAAATCACGCATTTGATTCTTTTTTAGCCTTCGTAGGGACGAGCATATTTCCCCTTACAGGGAAAAGCTCCATTGGTTGGGTACTTTTGCTAGACGGAAATATCTGCTTTGTGTGTTCCAATTTCATTTATTAAAAAATAAAAACCGAAGTATCTCCTACACTCATTTGTTACCCACCTGATACTAGAGCCATGTTAACTAGAAGTTCCCCATGCAACCTTTATTTGCCTACACGCTGAACCACAATGTTTCACAAACCCCTCGTCGTCAGGTCTATCGTTACATGGAACGCAGTACATTTGTGAAAAAAAAATCTGTTTAAAATCTGTGATAATTTGCGATATTTTGAAAGTAAATATTGTAACTTCCTGTTCCATCAATAACTTATGTAAATAGGTACTCTGAAAACGGCAACTCCTATCTATGATGCCCGTTTAAATATTGCAATTGATGGAATATATTATAACTAATGTTGTCCCTTATTATCTAAAAGCCTCATATACGTCTTAATATATATCTCCGTTGTTTATAAGGGCTTTGTACCCAAAACATTGAAATAAACCTATTCTATTCTACATTCAGTGGCCTTGATACCGTTATTAAATTTAACTGTGATGAAAATGTGATGAACTGTAAAAAAATGATATTTAATTTAATTCCTGAAATGCTGTTCCACCACGTAACACCAGATGCGATCGAGTTTAGTGATACTGATAGTTTCTGATGGAACTCTGGTCTGGGATTAAAAAGAGTGGAAAGAACTAAATACCTTTATGTTCTTGAGTGATCTTTTTCAGTTTAAAACATTTTAGCCGCACACCTTTCCTTTTAGTCGTAGCAGATAAATTTCATTTTCTATGCATAATACTGGTCTGCGTCATTTTTTAGGTCAAGGTTTTTTGCTGTTTTTAAACATTTAATGCATACTGAATTCAAAAATGCAACTCATTTTGTTCAGTCAGGTCAGGTTTCATTGCTATCTCATTCTTTAAAATATGACATTTCAGAAATTTATTAATACAATAGATGTTGATTATGGTTTGAAAACAGTCTTACATTTGGATAAGTCTAAATTATGAGATAATACATTAACATCATTATTATGCGAGAAAGGACCTTTTCAAGGACTTTCGTATGTGTTTTGCTTCTGGAATGTCTCTCTTGAGGCACCAACAATAGTCCGCAAGCATGTTCACATCCCAGCGACCCTGGTACCTCTCCTCTATCACTCGAATATCTCTATGCAATCGCTCACCCTGCTCCTCGCTATAATCTAGACAGTTGTCTGGAAAGTAATCTAAATGTGAGCTGAGGGAGTGCATCTTCATTGAGGACCAAGAGCTTGGAAGCTCTGCCGGAGTTCTTCGACAGTATTTTCATACTCAGGGATCCTATAGTTGCCAAGAAAGTTTTTTTATGATTGACTTCAATGCTAAGCAGGCACTCCTCTCTGTATCCTCCATACTCTCATCGAATTGTGGATATTTCATTAGCTCCCTGATCTCAAGACCGTCAAAAATGCCTGCATTAAGTTTGGCCTCAATGACACGCGGAAATTTGTGCTTTAAGAAAGCAAAAGGATCTCATCAGACCATGTTTAATATGCAATGGTGGAAGTAGAATTTTCTGAGGATCCAAGAGAGCTTGTGACTTAACGTTGTGTGAACTTGGTGTCAGGGCAGGTCTTGCATCCCAGATGCATTGTACGTATTGTTTCTTATCTGACCGACTGTCCCATAAGCATAGGACGCATGGATATTTGGTGTAACTACCTTGTAGGCCCAGAGGTATGGCCACAACCTGTAATAAATAGTATTAATATGATTCTGTAGATGGTATGATATACTTACAAAATTAAAACATTAAGCATGTAGTGTATTTAACTGAAAAATATACCTTTAAGTCTCCACATACCTTCCAGTTGTGATGTTCATATTTCAGAGCAGTTAAACCAGGGAAGCCTCTTCATCATTTCTGAAATACTGTCAAAAATCTTCTTCACGACTGCAATACCAATAGAAGGTTGTTCCAGGAGCTGACAATCTATTTCCACGAATAAGTGATCCTAGTAACTGAGCAGATTCTTTAGATAAGCAAAATTCTCGTGTTCATATTTCAGAGCAGTTAAACCAGGGAAGCCTCTTCATCATTTCTGAAATACTGTCAAAAATCTTCTTCACGACTGCAATACCAATAGAAGGTTGTTCCAGGAGCTGACAATCTATTTCCACGAATAAGTGATCCTAGTAACTGAGCAGATTCTTTAGATAAGCAAAATTCTCGTGTTCATATTTCAGAGCAGTTAAACCAGGGAAGCCTCTTCATCATTTCTGAAATACTGTCAAAAATCTTCTTCACGACTGCAATACCAATAGAAGGTTGTTCCAGGAGCTGACGATCTATTTCCACGAATAAGTGATCCTAATAACTGAGCAGATTCTTTAGATAAGCAAAATTCTCGTGTCAAATCATTCAGTTCAGCTTGGGTAAGGGGTATTGGTTGGCATGTATCTGAAGTGGCTTCATATGTATCATCATATGTATCATCCTCTTCATGCATTTCATCGTCTGGTTCAAAGAAATCTCAGAGGTTATCAGGTGGTGTTGGAATCGGAATTCCTGGTCCGTGTGGCACTGGTCTTATGGCAGACGGTACGTCTGGATATTTTACATGTGCCTTGTTTTTTTGGTTTATACATAAAAAAAGTTAAAGTAGATATATTCATTAAATTAATTTTATTAAGATCCTTTAGCTGATTTATGTAAAAGGATCTAATAAAGAGGCATATTGAAGAAATGAGAATCAAAGTTATGCAACTTACCCCGTAAATTTGTCATGCAGAAATAACAGTCGATTGTATGATCTCTTACTTCCCTCCAAATCATAGGCACACCAAAACCGAGACACTTCTACTTCTTTTTGCTCCAGCGCTGCAGACTTTCAACACACGTTGTAGCGCATAAGTGAGGTGCGAAGGGCTTGTCCTCATCACCAATTTTAACACCAAAGTATGCATGATACACTTTCCTAACAAAAGGATTGATTTTTAACTTTCTATTTGGCATAATAAGAACTAAGACGATGCAATTTTCCAAAGATAAAAATTTTTAATCGACCCGGGTTTCGATGCACTGCATCATCATGAGGCATCATCATCATGAAAAATTTTGATCTGTGGAATCTGTGGAGCAACATCATTAAAAATGTTTATCTGTGGAAAATCGCATCGTCTTGGTTCTTATTATGTTCATATTCCACAACATTCTGCCTGATTCCTCCCTTTGTGTTTCTATTTGGCATTATGACTTCACCACAAATGCAGCACAATCGTTCAGGATGATTCTTGCAATTATGATTCATTTTGTAACAATGTTGTTTTCACTAAGAAAGCTCAAGCCACACTAGCCTGCAGATTGCTACAATACAACAACCTCACTCCCCCCACCGCCCCCAACCACTCCCTCCTACAGAGTTGCCACTTGCATATACTACAATATACGGAGTAGCCAGTTATGGCTGCACCTGTAGTGCCATTTTCAAGGTCTAAAACAGAACATAGATACATAGAAAAGCCTTTTCACCCTTGTTTACCATATTTATTTGAATATAATTAATTTAATATAGGTATATAATGTGGAAATAATTAATCTTTGTGAAAATAAACTTCAAAATTTCAAAAGGTTGAATGACTTATTCGCCTAATATGCTATTACCTAAATATTGAGGTAGAAAATAAACGTGACCTTACTGAGAAAATTTAGTAACATTTTTTAATTCAGCATGCACTTAATATAAAAGATCACCTAAAAACCCTTGACCTCAGAAAAAAAGATTTTGAAACGCAGACCAGTGTAATCTGTTGATTGTAGTTTTTATATATTGGTTCCATGATGGATGAATGAGACATTCAATACTGCCCAAATGCGTAAGCCATTTTTAGCAAAACTATGTTGCTATAAGTTGTAAGCTATTGAGACCACCCATTTGTGTTTGAATAATTGTAGTCTGATGGATACTACGTTGTGTGAATACAATAAAACATAAGGCTAAGCCCAAGATACGTATAGCCTCGGGTAGTGCCAGAACTTTCAAAGGAAATTGTTGATAATGTCTACACGATAAAACTTGAAGACTCTTTGGTGGAATTTATTTTGCGAGACTGCATTTACAGTCGGAGTCAGTTTAATCGGAGTCGATCGCAGACGAAGAGGAAACTGAGCTGAGTGTTCGCTCAAAGGTATGCATCACTAATGAAAAGGTAATTTTTTTTGTCTAAATTACGTGCCTGTAAAGTTTTCAGCATGCCGTCGATTACAATCAATGTGACAACAAAATGCTGTGCTTATGAAAATTAGCCATGAAAAAAATAGTTGTTTCGAACTGAGAAACTAAATACCTTATCTTTCTCGGGGAAAGTTCCCCCGACTCATTCGGAGGTGGTAGAAGGATGTGGGAGGGATGGGAGGGGGAGGGATGGGAGGGGGAGGCATGGGAGGGAGGGGGTGATGTGCGCTTAGGATGGACGTGGGAGGGTCAGATCAAAACTCTTCGTATTGTTTAAATATAATTGCTTCCTTTGATGCGAAGCCTTAGCTATTAGAATTTAGAAAACAAAATTGAGATAATTAATTAAAAGATAATTTGAAGAATTAATTTTACTATAAGCATTTTTTCCATCCACAATAGCCGACTGCAGTTTACAGTTGAATTAGCGCATTTTAATTCCTATTAATTCAGTAACTCGCTAATAACTTAAATGTGTAATGATGTAGTAATAATTTTTGTCACTTTAAAAATGCCATTTTAATAACTTAAAGTGGCTTAAAAATAACTTAAAGTATAAGCTAGAGAAATTTATTCCCTCATATTTCACCCAATCTCGCATGTAGCGCAAAATAATTTCGAAGTAGATTGGCGAGAAAATACCATGAAAAGGAAGGCTTTTGTTGTCCGTACCTATCAGATGGCACGTATTCTCTGTAAGTAGCCTGAATATGAATCAAATGGTATCAAAATCATTTCGCTGTAGAAGGACCTATAACATCCCTAATCTAAGGATAAACGGAAGTTTCAATCGTCTCATAGCTGCCAGCTGATAATGTGTTCATCCTTGCATGCATGCAACCGTCACCACAAAAGCGAATCGTTCAATGGTGTATTTCTCTTAATAGTGATAAATGTCAGATTTATGACGCTTTGAATATCACGCTGGATAGCGCGCCATAGCTCCGAACTGTATATCCTTAATAAGTCAAAATAACGGACGTATTCAGAATAAGATGACATTTTTATGTATTGGAGACATCAATGTGCTTTATTAACTCATTGATGCTAATACATCTGTTTATAACTCTTAATAGAGTTCTAATTTACTTAATTTCTTGAATATATGATCCATTATTAGGGCATAATCAATAGTTTATTGAGCCTTAGGAAGGATCACGCTTACTTTTACTGAACAGTTATGACATACGAATATACGTCCAGTGAATAAGCATTTATATTTTGCTCTCAACCGTTTTGGCATGCCATGGCATGATGGAACCACTAAAATTGAATGGTGAACATTTTGAAACTTTTACGGCATGATAAAGGTGAGGTATTACATGGCGTGTTATGTTGAGATATATGTATTTCATGAGATATGTCTTTCAAAACTTCATAATTCAAAATGGAAATTGAAATTCAAAACTTCAAATTATTGGGTCTATCAGTGAAACGTGCTGAATAGGTCTCATATAATGTTCTACAGAGTGCGAAGCGGCTTTAGAAATAGCTCACTGTCAGGTTATGGCCGGCACTTGGGCCGTGCGCTCTATTGCTAAGAGAAACTTTATCTCCGCTTTAGCCCATACGATTAATTGAAAACGATCTGTGAACAGAGATGAGAGAAAAATATATTTCTTCAATGTCATCTGTGGTTATTTATCATCAAAGACGAAATTACAGAAGAAATATCGCATATAAATAATTAATTTCGGAGACCTATAATCCTTAGCTTTTGCTGCATCTCTCGGACTATCCGAAATTCAGGACAGTCTGCTTAACCAATTCACAAGGGGGTCCTGATTTTGGATTTTAAAAGTAGAACCTCAATAGCAAATTCCTCTCAAAACATGCCATGATTTTTACACCTCTTTTAGATTTTAATTTTTATTAATAATATTATATTAAGAAGCATCCCTTCGTTGATATCTGGAAGAATGCTTGGGAGTAATCGGCTATTTAACGCTGATAACAAGATTTAAAATTATTTACATTTAGGATTTGAATCTGTACTGCCCTTGTGGTCGAATGGTGACGTATTTCCCTTCAATATTACATCCAACGGAATTTCCCCAATCTCGAGTACAGATGGGAATTTTCCCTTATCTTCAGTACAGTCGGGACTTAATCATCAGAGAAGAAAATATGTTTATTTTCAGGTTGTCATACCTATCATGTAAGTCTAATATTTACGATAACGAATAAATAAAATGCGATTAACCTTTTACCTCCGTTGCATAATAGTCATTTACACAGGTTTGGCTGGTAAAATCAATATTTGGCAAATAAATCAAACTGGTCTAGTATTATCGCACTATCACGTCACCATTAGAGAGGACTGATACTGCGTTGCATGGTACTGACTAATATAGATTCCATTGTTTTATTTTACAGTGTTGCCAGAGTCATCATTAACAATAAATTTGTTATTCTTCAATAGCGTTTCTACGAAAAGTGCAAGATTTTTATAGCCATGCAATAGTATTTAATTGATGACTTCTTTGTAGTGTAATTCAATGTTTGCAAGAGTATTATTGGCACTGAATTTTCGGTAAAATTATATATCCATCTTGAAGGAAGATAGCAGAAACACTGGTTAAAACATATTAGGCCGAAATATTTGTAAAACTGATGGATGGTGGCCTGATGATGGCATAACGTGCTGAAACCTTGGTCGGCGGTTATTTAAAGTGTGGAAATTACAACCAGTGCTTTGGCTTCTCTTACTTCAAAATGGACGATTTGGTGTTATTCCGGGGTTAATATTAAAATTCCTCATTGAAATGGTGTCATCATTGAGGCCTTTTTTCATGCCTCTGAATTGCCTGCTTCATTATGAAGAATACTCTTTACCATTGAACCAAGCGATGGAAAATTACTCTAAGTTGATGGTATTATCACTATCACATGTGTAATATAGTTCCAGCTGACTTTAGTTGTCCTATGGATATATTATTTCGAGGTGCTTGTTCTGCATTTAGGCTCCTGCAATTCAAACCTATTCGTCTCTCCTGAGGTCAGTATCCGGGCAAGAGGTCGTCGAAGCAATCTGCGGGAATGATATCGTTGCCGCCATTCATCCGTAACCAACATTTTAATTGCTTTTTTGACAATTAAATCTTTTTTGTCGTAACACCATCCAATATGAGCCCCCTTTATCGTGGGCGTGAACGCGCAACCCGCTTGAATGAGCCATCCAATGGCTATCGTGCCTTGACCTTGCTTTTATGTGCAAACCTTTCTCTTTTGTTGAGGAGGCAAGATATATGACGAAAAACGACCTGCAAGTTCATTTGGGCGTTTAGTAGCTTAAACCTGGGAGTTGAGAAGATTTTCTTTTTTAATCAGCTTGTTGCTTATTCCCCACCGTCGTTTTAAATTGACGACACGACGAGTAAAAACCTCCTAACTCTCATTCTAGTATCACCCTCAAATGAAACCTGATTGCCTCTTCCAAGTAGTCACCAATTATTTCCCATAGAATCTCGCCCATGCTTTTATAATGCTTTCTTTGCGACTGCTTGAGAAATTTATGGCATGGATTCATGCCTCCCTTATTGAGAACAAATATCGTGAAACCGGAAAAGAATGATTTACACTACTAAATAAAATGAAAAACAAATGCCACTAGTTGAAAAATGTCCGCCAAGTGCGAATAGATGGCGTGGCAAAACAATTAGGAGTGAGTTGAGAGCCGTTATTGACAAAACAGTTACATGCTGGGGTAAGTTTACCAGGAAAATTAATTCCTCATAAATATCAGGTCATCACGGTGGATATAAATTTCCTCAACACTACATCCATAGAATAGAAAAAAATGTCGAAGTAGAGGAATTAACCGTCGAGAAGACAGGTTTAATAATTTCTTTCATCCCGTTCATTAATTATTTGAGCAAAAAATCGAGCGACTCTCAATCGTCAAACACATATTTTTATTTTCGTTCTCTTGCAATTTCATTTCCTATTCCCTTTCTTTCTCATTGCTTTCCCAAATACAAACCAATAAAAAGGAAATGATGAAATTTAAAATGATGCTCTCCAATGTACTGATGATAAGGACGTTGATATCTTCACCGATCGTTATTCTAACAACTTTTTTATTCACATGAAATGCTTGAAGATTTTTTCATACTGCAAATGGAATGGAGGTTTGAGTGAAGTGGTCTGCTGTATGAACGTAAAAAGATTCTTTTCATAACTGAACATGTAATCAAGTACCTAACCCGTTATCACGAAAATTCTCCGGTCCGTGAACGCTTTCGTCCTTAACATCAATAAATACTTCTATCCGTGTCCTTTTTGCACCGTTATTTACGTAGGGTTAAAGATTCTGTATTGCGTTATTTTATGATAAAAATTTAATGACTAAAATAATTGGAGACAAAGTATTTACCCGGATACAAATTTATGAGTACCGTAATCAGCAGTTATATCTGTTGCCCTTAGTGACTTTTACTTTTCCCGAGTGCATAAATGTAGTTTTTTGCTGTTGAAATATAAGGACAGATCAGTCAGTATAATAGCCTAGTTATATGATCACCACGGTGTTTATTACAGAAGTAAATGATTGAATATCAGAATAATTGATCGGGAGAGTGAAGAGAGTAAAATGTGATAAATGAAAGTAGCTTGAAGTTTCCTCCGAATGCTCTATGTGACCCTGTGTTTCTCTTTATGCATCAAAAAGATGCAGAAGGTTGCTTAGATTCCCATTACAATGACGATTTTAAATTTTCGTGTGGTTTGAGATGACATATTTACGTCATATATTTCTTGACAAGGAAAAAAAATCAATGACACATGCGATATAGTCTTTCTCCCCATGTGCTAAACAAGCCCAGCTGATTTAATTCTTAATGTAGCATTTGGTGGAGATTGCACTTGGAACTGATGTTACGCACATAAATCCGGAAGAATTCTCAGTATAATAAGAAAAAAATAATTCAGGCAACCTAGGAAATGGAAGACCATAAGGAACATTTGTAAGTCACAAAACTTAATTTTCGCAGACTTCGTTTCTCAATGGAAAATTTTATGAAAAATTCCTTTAGAAATTTTTTTAGTATCTCATTTTTACGTTAATATCAACGTTAAGATCTCATTTTTTTACCAATAGCATCGCACATTTATGTGTCGCCTAAATGTTTGACTCCCGTTCAAGATATTGGGATATCGGATAAACTATTCATTGGAAGCTATTAATGATTTTCTGTAGGACATATTTATGGAAAGATGATTTGAAATGCTTTTGGAAAAAGAATGATTCAGATATTGATAGATAGATAATATATTAAATAACTTTGATGTTTTGATGAGTTACATTCGGTAATTGTTTGACTTGCAAATTCCCGATTAACATTTTCCAAAGCCATCCAAAGTTGGAATAATCCAACCAGTAGTTAATGAGTGTAACTTTGCGCAATTGAAAACATTTTCGTCCCTGCGTCGGATCAACGCATCCTTTTCGTGCCGTCCAGCTGAAGTCCGTCACCGAAGTGAGTCATTCTTAGTTCTGAGCCGAATGAATAGACTCCCAAATCACACGGTTTGCCCGCCGTATTTCTTGTTACCAACGCACAGCTTCCTACGGAGTTGTGATCTTGGATATTACACCACTCGGATTTTACGAGGAAGAGTCCAAAAAGTTTTCTTTTTGAATATTAGTCCGGGGCCCACTGTTCCCTGCCACAACTCACTCAGGAGGCTGCTATGGCGAACAGAAACCAGTTTGCCTAACTTTGACGGTCAAGGTAAAGGGAACTTTCTTCCGATAACGGCACTTGGTGGAAAAGGATCGGAATGGCGTATTATATTCGTTTTTTTTTCGTGGATACAAATCAAGAATATGGGTCTTCGCATGCAGGAATATCAGTGGCAGTACAAGTTGTAGTTTTTTTACGCCCTTACTCGTTTGGGGCTTTTTTCACATCATTTATTTTGCTGCTTTCTTGAACACACAAATTTTCTCTTTCCATCTTAATGTTTTGGTTTTTGAGTCGTTCAAAGCCTCGAAGCCGTCTCATGTCGCATGTACCAATACTTAAATGCTGCCTATCGGACTTGACTGATGTACTCTCCGCAGTGCTCCCGGCCCGAAGATCTGAATGGGGGACTAGTTTACATCTAGAATATTTAACTTAAGCAAGCGATTTTATAACTTTGTTTACATTTATTTTATTGCTGATTTAATGGTTTTGTTTAACTACCGAAGAATATTTCGAAATTCTTGGGAGAATGGGTGTCGACACATAAGCCCATGTTCATATCGCAGAATTACGTGCTTCATTTTGAAAATAAACTCTTGTAGTGACATCTTATGCAGTTCCGGCTGACTTTACTCGTCTCATGGAAATAGTACGTAGAGAAAAAGGTTCTGCATTTCTAGGCTCTCGTAGGCCAGCCTTCGAACCTCAGCACCCGGCGAAGGGAATCATCCAAGCTACCCTCGAGAATGACTCCGTCGCCACCTTCCATCCCAAGCCAAGGTTTTTATTGATTTCTTTTTACGGTAAAAGCTTTTCTTCGTGTTAATGTTCTTTGTTTCATCCAGGACGAGTCATTATTCCCCCACCATACGCGCAACCCTTTCAGATTTGACGTGAGAGTAAAGAAGATTTGATTTTTTAAACTTATTGTGGCTCATTCCCCTCGATCGTTTGTAATTGACGATACGGAGAGTAATAACCAACTGCCCCTTACGTCAGCATCTCCCTCACACGATAAAAAAAGGCATTATCTTTCAAGTATTTGCCAATAATTTTCCGTAGAATCTTGCCAATTCTTTTGAAATATGTTTTCTGCTACTTTTCTTTTCTTCTAGATTCATTTCGCATGGGTTCTTACCTCTCGCATCAAGAGCAAATATCATGTAGCCAAGAACGAATGATTCTGAACAAAATAAATCTATAATATACAAAGAAAAGCCTCGAGTTTCCTTATAAACCACAATGAAGGAACATATGACATCACAAACTATTAGAAGGAATGAGATGGAAGCCAAAGTTGCCCGTCGGGCTAAGATTACCAGAAAAAAAGCACCCCATGAATATCAGGTCTTAACGGTGGATATCATTCCACCTCCAAACTACATCCGTAGAACAGATGAAAAAAGGCCAAAGTAGAGGAATTAACCGTCGAACAGATAGGTTCAAGAGTTCTTTCATTCCGCACAGTGCTGTTGATTACAAAAAAGCAGAGCATAAAACAACCAACTCTCCAACATAAACCAACTCTCATAAACCAAATTACATCTTGAATTTCCGTCTTTTTGAAATTTTCCTCCCTTTGCCTTCTTTGTTACTTTCCCCTGACGCCACCCACTAAAAAGAGAGGGTAAACTTTCAAAGCGATATTTTCTGATCAATTGAGGGAATACTGAGATCTTCACAAATCACTATTTATTTAATTACTCAATTTTCCCCGAAAACAGGCGATAAGGTCTTTTACTTCGAGTACTATAACATATAATTAGGGATGAACATACAACCATGTCCTGGTTGGTGAAAAACTCCAGGGCTTAACCCTGCCGCAGCCAGGGCCGTCGATCATTATGCAAATAAATATCTTTATAAAAGCACGTGAAAGACTTGAAGATTTGTTCTTGCTGTGAAATAGAATGGGGGTCAGTGTCAGGTGGTCCCGAATATGAGCGTAAAAGTTCCCTTTCGTTATTGAGTATGTAAGAGAACACACGCTTTCCAACTTGTTTGAACGTCGGCGTCTGTTCTTGCCTTGCACTCGTGGAAAGTGCCGACTCGACTGTCGCCTTGTGTTTCTGTCGCTCCTGTAATTTTCTGGAACGATCTGTGGATGAATTCTTGGATTCGTTATTTGAAAATTCATCCTGTAAAATTGTTTTGCAGGCATCTAGTTACATATTTTGGAGTTATTTTGAGGCTTTAACTGAAATGCACAATTTTGTCAATAGTTAACAAGCTATGACTCAATTTTTTACTGTGTGGACTCATTTGGACAGTTGGTATCATTCCTTGGAACATTCCAAAAGCTCTCGAATAAACCCACTCGCGGACTCATCGCATGATTTTTTAGTCGAGCTAAACTAATTTGACGCGTGACGTGATTTTATGGCCAAACTTTGAAGCTAACTTCTTTGTATGATGACGTCATCGATTCTAAGATGGCTAATTGTTTTACTATTTCAACCTACCTCTTTCTCAGAGCATTCGACCAGTTCGGATACTCCATATAACGTGCACATCATGGAACAGACCAACGAGGGAATCAAAAACTTGTAATACCTCACCCCCGAACCGTCATATTCAGTAAATCATTTACCGTAACCGCTTACCGCGAGTGGAATAATCTTGACCTTACCTTACGAAATGCACCATCACTGTCTAATTTCAAAAAGGCATTACGTAAGACACTTCTCAAAGCATAGTAGGGTGACTAGTATAGCACACACTGTAATATGCCGAATACACATAAAATACTCTCTGTTCCAAGAAATGCTAATGCAAGTTTCAGTGTTGGTATTTTTTGTGTATTTTTATTATTCACTATAATGTGTCGCATTAGCTTCTATCAGTAGGTTTTCGCAGGTTTTTCACACCCCCTTCATGTGTGGGTGTTTTACTGCTGTGGGTTTTTTCCGTGACGGGTGTCAGACAAAATCCTCACGTTTTCCCCATAATTATGCTTATCTTTTTACACTTATTTATGATATTTCATTATGTCGCGTTAATATTCTATCTCTATTGTTTTTAATATTATTTCTTTGATTTATGTATTGCAGTGTTTGTTAGGTTATGTATCCATGTACTGACGAGGGGTTAGATGGAAGAAGGGGCTTTTAAAGTCTCAATCTTGCCACAATATTGACGTTTATCTATATATCTATCTCCACGTAGCACTCAAGTACTCAAGCATTCCCTATAACTGTTATCTGAATAATGAAGGAATGTTTTGCATGCATACTTACGTTGCATCGCCACCAGGCAAATGTAACTACCACCCGCACCAATTTACGGGACGTCAAAACTCATCGGACACATTTTGCAACGCAACAGATTCTTGAAAACAATAGCGGAAGGAGAGAGGAATGGGAAAAATTTCCGAGGAATGCCGAAGGTGGAACACGTCGGGAAAAAGACGAGGGACGTCGAGGTGACGGCGTGGGTAGCAAATGAAACCTTTAGCTGAGAGCAGAGCGAAGTAGACAGCGTGCAGCAAACCAATATTCGAAGTGATGGATCCTGATGATTAATTATAAAACTTATTGATAAATAGAAAAACAAATTTATGTATGCCTTTTAGTGAAATAAGATTTATTAAATGAAATAACTACTATGCTTTCATCTGAAGGTGTTTAATATTATCGTGTCCTAATTATAAGCTGCATTCAATTTTTGATCACTTGAATAATTCCTTAGATTGTGCCCTTCCTGTAAGGAGTTGCATCCAGGCGCCATAGCACGACTGTTGTCTCCGTATCCTCTGATGGATCTCCAACCAAGCACGGCCGCAGACGCAGATGATAGTGGCGGGAGGATAGCGCGGATGGTTGGGCTGCAGTCAACCAATCACCGGATTGAAGTCCGCTGATGACTCCTGCCGGTGCAAAAATTAAGGAGACTCGAGTTTGAGCACCGATTAAAAGTGAACCATAATTTGCACACGAGAGCATATTACATAAAATTTAGCTTATTTTATTTTGCGTTTGACCATACTCACTGCCAATTTTTATGACACAACTCCGATTTTAATCGCGAAGATAAGAAAAAAAAGTACCGGTTTTTGGGCGATTTCTAAGGAAACGCTCTCTTTGACCTCTCAGAAGGCAAAAAGTTGGCATTTAATCGTAACGGAATTTTAATACAGTAAGGAAGAATCCTTTCTAGTACACTCCTCTTCAAATGGAAACGCCCGGCGCGAGCGGATGCATCCGGCGCACGCTCAAATCCGGGCCGCTCTCAAATCCTTTCCCCGCCCGCTCTTCCGTGTGGGCGGGAGCGCGTTAGTTCAGCTCATCGGAATATTATTCAATCGGTGGGCGTCGGGGGTCGAGCCGCAGCGGCGGCAACATCCCCACCGGGTCCCACTTTCACGGCACGGGGCAATCAGGGCGCGGAAAGACCCACTTGCCCCGTTTCCATCTCCACCTCCCAACCCCTCGCCACGCTGGCCGCGATCCGTCCCGAATTGTGGCGCAGATGGCGTCGAGTGGAGGCTGCTCCAAATGCGGCCCTCGGGAATGTGGGCCGCGTGAGCATCGCTCGACGCGGGGCGCTTTTTCCCGCTTTAATCCCCTCGACGCGAGGCAATACTCCTCGTAAACATAAAAGGCATCGTGTACGAAGAGCATTTGAGCCAACGCCTAAGATGAGCCGTGCGGGAAGATGAAGGTAGCACGAGCGAGGTTTCTCTGTAGTCGTAACGGAGCTACACTCGATTTTCATTTTAATATGTAAGCAGTTGTAAAAGGCGTGAAGTTATGGACGCGAAAACGTATATTTTTTTATTGAACTTCTTTGTAATTAACTAACTGTACATATATGAGGCTTTCACTTCACGTCTTACACCTTGAGTAAAAACGGCTTCACAACAGGTTTTATGCTATTTTATTAAAAGTACGTCAGTGAGTAATACATTTTTTTTAAATAATAGAAGAAAATGGAAAACGGCTTTTATTTGGAAAATATCTGGGAATGCAATGGAATAGGTGACTTATATTTTGGCATCATTAGAAACTTTCCTTTATAAATTATTCAATTCCATTAAAATCTTTGCCTTTATAATGAGGGCATATCCATTAGGTTTTTTTCCCCTGTGATATCTCGCTCAAAACTACTTATAGATTAACAGCAAAAAATCGAAGCGGTGAAAACGCCAATATTTCAACATATTTGCCAAAATATTTAAAGATGATAAGATTAATCAGAATCTCCTAAGGATTTTTAAAAGGCATTTCCTACCGAAGGGCAAAGATAGGCTAAGTATTTTAGTTATTAGCTATGCAACAAAACCTTTCTTGGCTCGAGTCATTAAAATACATTTACTCACAATCAGCATCTTCTACATTGTCCGGGCTCCGTTCCGTGGATTTCTAGGGCGTCAACCGAAGTCGCAATCCATCCACTATTCTTCGACCCTCTCCTTATTTAATGTGACCCGAAGGCATTTATTGAAGTAGCGGGATGTTGCTTTTACTAGGTGCTGGGAAACCATGTTCATGCGGTGGCTAAAGTACAGGATTCCCGTTCCGAGGACTCGGGTTCGGCATTGGTGGAGGTAATTCAGAAGATTCCAGATCGCTTGCTTACTTGAGCCTTATATAGAGAGCACTTCAAGCATACTTTTCTTCAGATAAGACGATAATTGAGGAACCGCATGACGCCTTTCTTTGAGATTAGGCCGAAGCCACGTTCCAGCCTTCTTTCTACGACTGAAACATTCACCAATCCATGATGCAATTGGCATCAGTTATACTTGACTGTTGTAGGCTTTACTTCGTAGAAGTTACTAATATCAGTACTCATGATTAAGACAGCTTAGTACTTTTCTACAATATTTTATTATTGTACGACGCGTTTCGCCACTTTACGGCATCGTCAGGTCCACAATATATAATACACAGAAGTTTGTTATTTGAGATGTTACAGAAATATGGATTCTATCTCACCTTTGCCCAAACAACTTCTTGATTACAATCACACGAGCGATTTTATACCCGGAATTTCACCCGTTATTCCCAAAGGTCTGAAAATGGACGCACTTGAACAATTAGAAATAATCAGAGTGTCATATAACCTTTGCAACGAATTATTATTTCCGCATCCCTCCCCCCTCCTTTCAGATCAAATTAATTTTTCCCGCCTCACCAGCCCTTCATTTTCCCTCTCCTCAACCCTGCCCCAACATCTGTTCTCCCCCCTCTTCCTCCGTAATTACAACAACTATTGCAAACTAACAAACTTCTGTATATTATATATTGCGTACCTGACCTGACGATCCCGTAAAGTGGCGTAACGCGTCGTACAATAATAAAGTATTGTAGAAAAGTACTAAGCTGTTTTAATCATGAGTACTGGCATCAGTTGTTGGTCTCCTCTCAGAACAACCAACCGAATCAACCACACCAGAGGGTAGCTCAATTTTTGTATCTATGTCTTTTAGGAAATACTCTTCGTGAAAAAAATCCTTATGTCAATCTATGGTAATATTAAAAACTTTCTCTTAGCTATAGGGAACTCTATCGGGACCTATTTTGATTCAGCGCGGGAAAAAGGACGCGACCGTGTTGGCTTAGATCGTGACGTGACTTTGCCGTCAAAATTGTACCTCTATCGTTAACTATGAAAACAAACTTACGCAAAATCGAATTGCTGCATAGAGACGTAACATCAGTATTTTTTGCGTGAAAATTTTGGAAAGTTCTGTAATTTGTTTCAGGCGTGCGAAATTCATCATGATATTAATAACGCCTTGTGGAGTAATAAAAGGTTAAATTTCTATCTACTGCACCTTACAACGTCTGGAGTCATAATGACTAGTCAACGACCCAATTAGCGGCAATTTCAAGTACAAACGTTCCAATACGGAGCTTTGAGTTTAAGGAAGAGGGATACTCTGGCCTGCCTGAAGCTCATTCAATAGGCAGTTTTTTCCATGCACCTGAGAACTAATTGAAATTCCAGAAACAATTTCTATGTGAGGTGACACTTTCATGTTCTCATCTATTTCATTTCTCTCCCCATGTAAGTGAATGAAGATAAATAAAATGCATATTGGAGAAGTTCCATATTGCTGCCACTCATGCCGAATCACAAAACCCCTCATGGCACCCACCCACATGGGGAAAAATATGCAAGTTGGACTTAAAATATAAACATCGGGTGGTTAGACGTGTATCTGGTAGATTTAATGATATAACTCAACATTATAAAGTTCACAATTTGTATTTGCAGCTAGTATTTAGGACTCATTGGAGACAGACTTGAATATTGAATTCGACAGATTCCAAATAAGCAGTACGGCATTTGTAGAAATCAGTTTTGATAGAAGGCAATGCGTAAAAGAGGTTTTGGAAGAACAAGGACAGGAGTCCCTCTGAAAATCAAATTCACAAGCGAGATTAAGACTTTTGAGTTACTTAGAGCGAGATTTTTCTCAAGTCATCGTAGTTCAAGTAATCTTTGAAATTCTTTTTAAAATTTAAGCATTTGTAAGAAGGATGAAGAAAACACAGCAATGGCGCAAAATCTTTGTTTTTATGGCTGAACTTCTCATCAGTTGACTGAATCAATTGCTTTTTCTTAAACTTGAGTTATTTATATCACGCCGCGCCATCTGCTGAAAACTCCTTCACAGATGAAGGTTTTATTGCGATTAAAAAAAGAGTATTACGGTGAGATATACACTTATTTTTATAATTATGAAAGTAGTGTACTAAGTACTTGCCGTAACATTTCTGTCACCAACTGTACCTTTGACTACCTCACTTTTTTCAACGAAGTATTTATCGAATACCGCAGAGCCGAACCAAATCCCAAGCGACACGGCCTCTATTTTTGGCAAATACATCGAAAAATTGTACATAAAGTGATTAGTATTTTAGTATCATTAAACAGTTAAGATATTTTATTTATAGCAAGAGACATCTATTGGTTATAATTTGTTATGATACCTCGCTAAAACTACCTTAAAATGGGCTCTCGGAAGCATAATTCAATTTTTACATTGGAGAAACTACTATTCCTTCCTTTATTACATGCAGGGCACACTTACATTCGATTAATGGTGTAACTTTCCTTGATAGAGTTATTCTTTTTCCAAAAATCCACAGCATCGAATTTACTTAAATTTGATTCTAACAGCACCATTCAATAATGACATCTGATCAAAGTATCAATACTATGCACTTTTCTCATTCTTTTATTCTCAAAAATGGTTACGGCACTGGTAATGATAGTTGCTGTCGAAACCATGGTCAGGAAAATGAGTGTGGAAAATACTGAGTTGGCAATGATTTATTGAATGATGCTTGTGAGTTTAGCGTAAAACCTCAGCTTTTTTTCGATATCACCCGGAATCCAGGACGTTTTTCAACAAAATCCTGGTTGAGTCACTGCAAATATTCCGGCGCAAAGCTGCAACCGTTCGTGACCTCATTGAGGCGTCTCTCCGATCCGCTCCGCAACCTACCCGACTCTGGGGGTGGGGGCTTTGAATCACCATCATCGCGGCAACCCTGGTCCAGGGGGGGAGGGGGAGAGGAGGGGCCTTCGCCGGCGACGTGGCGGTCAAGGTTTCACGCACTCAATTAGCCTCTCGCCCGCGAATCATAATTCTATAAGATAGCTTCTTAAGCTTCTTCGCAGTAATATTTACGTATTCATAGAATATTGTTTGGTAAATTATAGTGTTCTCATACTTCCTTTAATCTGCCACAGAAAATGAGTGGTGAAAGACAGTCGAATGAAAGCGGTGGACTCCGTCAAAATTCTTTCGTTGTCACTTTATAGGGGAGACTATTGCTGCTGAAATAATAACGCTGAGAGTTTAAGCTTTGCATAGTTTACGGGGGGACAAATTTTCTTTCTCCAGAGCACCTAGGTTTTTTGGTGCATATTGCTGTGGTAAAAAAATATTTTTTTTTCACAAACTCCCAAATTTATGCATTTATACCGTTATAAAACAAAAAAAAACTTTGGCGTTTCGAAATACGTAACTGCGCGTTAACTCAAGAAATTTAGAAAGCAGTGTGTCCTCGTTTTTAAACTATCAAAAACTACTCCGCAATCCGTTGCACCCTCTTGGCCGCTCTAGTGACGGCTCGTAACCTCCTACAAGCTCACGGAAAAAAAGCGGTACGTAGATTTGTCCTTGTTTGATAATTTTTGAACACATTACGAGAGCGGTAGTAATACCCTTAGCCGATACCACCGCAGCCAAACGCTCACCGCTTGAGTTCTACTTCCCCAAGCCGAGAGACAGCTGTTCGAGTTGTTTACCGTTATTTTGGGCGGAGGTGGGGGCGTCGTGCCGCTGAGCCTTTTCCCTCAATTAGTCATCACGTTTGGGATGATGATGGCACAGTTTCGAGGCTGCTGGCCAAATGAGGGCGAGTGGGAAGAGAAAGCGGTGGTGGCGTAGTCGGGAAAAGAAATTTTGCCGTAATCTCCGCGGGGGTCGCCACACGGCGTTTTCGTCGAGAATGTAGGTGAAGTGATATTGAGAACAACGAAAACGAAGCGCTGAAGTAACTCGGCCGGGATTAGTAGTGCGTGATGATATAGAAAAGGAATGAGACGGTTTACGTTTTCCGAGTGGGAAAAATGATGTGGCCTCTTCTCCTCGTCGCATTCGTGGGAGAAATGCTAGAAGAAAGTGAGTCGACCCTTTTACAGGCTTTCATGCTTTCGTTGAGCGACGCTACCGAGCACGTGATACGAATGCTCGAGCTCACATACACTCCGACGGAGAAATACAAAGTCATACCTTAGGATTGGCACGAGATCACAACCAATCTTCCAATGCCGATTGCTTTTCTTCGCAAATTTCTGGCCTATTTTGAGGTATTATTTTAAGTCTGGTCTCCAGTCATAAGAGAGACCAAATTAGGTTTTACTTTTAAATTCAAAAAGCATTAAGTAGAATTACGTAATTATTCTATTTTAAATAATGGAGCAAAAACTTTGTTTTTACCTCTGAAATTCTCAGTATATTACAAAATATTCACAGTTTAGGCTCTCATTTGACTTATCTGATTCACGCCGAAAACACCTTGGCCACTGATGTGCATTGCGGTCAGTTATAAACTGCTCGAGTTGGGACTCTTTGGCATTTCCTTAGAAAATTCAGATCACACTGATACGATTGACAAATGTTAAATGAAACGAGACAGTAGTTAAAATGTAAGTCCAATATTCATCTACATCTACAAAATACCCTGCAAGCCACCTCAGGGGTGTGTGGCAGGGGGTGAGTAATCACCAACATAAATTACACTATATCCTAAAGTTAGTGTAACTACGACTAATTATGCATCAGCACAAATCGCTAATGCTTGTCACGAGGCGAAGCCTCACAAGCATGCAACACTACACTACAGATGTCATCAAAATGGAGAGTGACCTCAATATACATGCATTCTACAACTACACAGATGGACAGGGACTCAAGACCCATGTAGAAAACATGCTTGGCGTGCTGTTAGTATGTACTAGGTAACAGAAAAGGATTCAAGTATTAGGAGTACTACCACTACTAAGAGCTACACTACCTAACGACAAACCTAGATAAAAGTCTCATGGCAGCTATTATGGTCCCTTATCGTTCGTGGGAAAAATGACATCTTAAATCTATCCGTTCTGCAGTCTAGTTCCCTAATTTTACTCTCATGATCTGATCTACCGTAGTATGTTGGATTTCGTAAAATATTATCAACGTCGTCAGAGAATAGACCGGTTTGGAACTTACATAGTAGATTTAGTCTAAATTTTAATCGACGGTCTGAAAGCTTTTCCCATCCCAGTTGCTGTAAAAGGTCAGTAACACTAACGAGATTATCATAACGGCCTTTAACATATCTTGCCGATCTTCGCTGCACGCGTTCTAACTCAGTTTCCAAGCCTATCTCATAAGGATCCCAAATACTGGCGGCATATTCTAAGTGGGGTCTAACGAGAGAGAAGTAGCTGATTTCCCTAACTTTATCGTCGCACTTGCCAAGTACTCTTTTAACAAATCCCAATTTACGATTAGCTTGACCGGTAATTTCTCGAATATGTTTACTCCACGATAGATCATTAGACAGTTTAACTCCGAGGTACTTAACCGATTCTACGGTGTCTAGTTTTATGTTGTTAATGCAATAGCTGTTACAAGGAGCGTTTTTCCGTTTCCAAAAATTCACAACAACGCATTTTTTCAGGTTTAATTCTAGCTGCCACGCATCGCACCACTCTTGTATTGCCTCGAGGTCCTTAGTTAGCGCTTCCTTGTCATTAAAGCTACGAATTTCTCTATACATCACTGCGTCGTCAGCAAATAATCTAAGCTTACTGTCAACTTTGTCACCGATGTCGTTTATGTACAAAAGGAACAGAAGCGGGCCTATGACACTTCCCTGTGGAACACCCGATGTGACTTTTACTTTATTAGAGATAGCGCCATCTAATACAACCCTTTGCACGCGATTACTTAAGAATTCTCTAATTCAGGAAACTACGTCGTCGTCTAAACCGTAGGATTTTAATTTCATGAGTAGCTTAATGTGGGAAACTTTATCAAATGCCTTTTTAAAGTCAAGAAAAATTGCATCAACAGGAGCGTTATGTTCACCCGAGACTAAAATATCGTGAGCAAAAAGTGCTAATTGAGTTTCGCAAGATCTTCCCTTTCTGAATCCGTGTTGTGTTTTTGTTAACAAGTTTTCTATATCGAGGTGTCTCATAACTGAACTAACAATTATATTACTATTGAGGACAGTCACGGGACTAGTCACGGGACTAGTCACGGAATTGAATTTTTACGGAGCTACCCGCAAGTGCACATAAGTGCGAAATGCGACAGAGGTAAAACCATTCGCCTTGACCGGCATTCGAACCCGGATCCCTCGATTTCGCGCCGAGTGCTTTAGCCAGTTATGCTGCCGAGGTGTCCTTCTCCTCTGTGGATTTTTGAGGGCTTTCTAGAAACAATGTGTGTGTTTTTGGAACTAAAAATAATTACTAATAATTATTAAGAAAGTACTTCTTCACGCTTGGTCTGAAGTCATAATCATATGCTGGTATTTGACCACGCGTGAAAATTTTAAATTCACTCCCCCACTTTATAGATATGACATTGGTGTGATTTCTTTCTTAGAATAGTTACGCCGTGCATTTATGTACTAAGATTGATATCTAGCTCCCACTCTAGACACCACGAGCTAGCGCCGTTTAAGTCCAACGCGAGAGCCTCTTAGTCCGCTTTTGTGGCAATGACCTCGCAGTCTGCGAACAATCTAATTTTGCAACTCTTTTGACTACTCGGTCACTATCGGCCAAGACCTTTCTTTAGGGTGATGTTAACCGTGATGTATAGGTTATATAAATTATATTTCACCTTCCTAAGATCTTTTTTTATGTCACTTCGCCCGTCATTATCTAACTCTCTCTCTCTCGCACTCCAGAGAGGCCAACCAACTTTTCGCGGCCGCTTTCACATGCGACCATCACCACGGGCACTTTCTTCTCTCCCCCCCCGCCCCTTCTCACCCCCCCCCCCCTTATCACCCCGCCCCCCCATCCCCCCACCCCTCTCCCTCGGTGAACGAACCCGAGATCGAGTGGTGCGGGGGGGGGGGCGGTCGGGGGAGGCGCGTCATGTGGTGTGGGGAGCGGTGCTCCTTGTGTGCGGCGCGGCGGAGCATCCGAGAGCCGCTTCCCTTGGGAAAGGAAGAAGCGAAAACGAAGTGGATGGAAAAAAACGTGATTGCAGCGATGTTGAAACCTCGGGAGCAAGAAATTAACTTTCTGTGAAATATTATATATCCATGTTCATTCGTTGGCTTGCACTCTAGTTTTTATACACTTAGTTACACGCGGTGCCCATTACATCGATTATTTTTATTTTCTTCCGAGTTCATCGGGGACTTTCGAGCAAAGTGCTCCCATTAGGTCAGTGGAACTGTCCTGGATTTCAGAAGTCCTTTCCATTTTGAAAATTAAATGACTTAAACTTCCCGCAGTGCCGTCCGATAAATCGGCAATGGAATAGGTGATCCTTAGGTCAATGTTGATCCTGTGTGAGAATTCAACGTTTATTCTGCATTTTCATTCTTTGAATTGTCAGTATAGAGAATGAAGAGATTGATTGAGAGATATCATCCTTGCCATCCTTATTCTTCTTCCTCCACATTACCGCCACATTTAATCACTTCCCGCGGCTTAATGCCAGTTCTTCTGCTGCCAACAGTCAGTCAACTGCCAATCAAATACACAGCCTGCATGCCATTCCTCTACAATTTATTGAGACACCAATGCTCCTCAGTGTATTGAGCGTTCTGTTCAAATGCACACTGTGAAATACTTTCTCTAGGCTCATGAAACAAATGCATGAGGAGTGATCATGTGAAATCTTCTGATAACTGAGAATTCTCAGGGCCAAAATATCTCCTTTGGTTCCCATACTTTTCTTGAAACCAATTTACACCTCATCGATGAAATCTTCCCTCCTCTGTTCTATCCTTCTATCTATCATTCTGGTCAGTAAATTGTTCAATTGCAACTCAATGTTTAATGCATTGCAATGTGTAAGTCTAACTGTTTTAAAGCCTTCACATCTCTCGTCACTTTTTTCTTTGGAAAAGGGATATTTCCACTTGGAAAGTCCACTGGAATTTCCAAGTTGAATGATTTTAACTGATTAACATTTAAAGTCCATTCTGAATTCTTAACTACTAGGTAATGTTTGTCAGTATCCCCGAGGATTCGAGTTCTTATAGAGAGAATATGGTTTATGGGTGTTAATAGCTGAAAATATTTCTTGAGAATTTCATGAGAATAAAAAGTGTAAAATGTCAATAAATATTCATTGAGATTGCGTCATTCCCAAATCTAAGGAAAAATCGGTATCCATACTAATTTTACCGATTTCGATAACTCCAATGTAGTTTTCAAAGATTTTTCTCTACAAGTTTCATTAAATTTCAGCCCTCCCTCAATGCTTTGAGCAGATTAAGATGGAACTCTCATATATCGGATCAAATTCCCAGTTGCATAAGTAAATTACCATGGTTAAAACTTAGCTTCAAGCGTGAAATTAAACCACTTTCTATTATTATCCAGAAAAGTTTTATGTAGGTAATTTAGAGATAAATTCAGGATAGTGTATAAAATTCATCAATAATATAGGAGAGGGAATCGAAACTTATAACTACTAACATTTGAAAGTTCATTTACAATAAGTCTTTCACTATCGCAGCCTGAGGCGAGTGGATCTTGGCCTTACGAGAAACTCCACCACTTACGTCATTAAAAAGATAGCTGCATGATACACTGTCATTTCTCTTTGATATTGCATTCCTGACGCGTATATTTTCACTCCGATTTTCCTCTTGCTAATCAACTTTTTGTTTCAAAATTTTGGCTTTTCCTTTGAACAGATTTTCGGTGATGTTTCCTTCTTGTTCTGGAGTGAGTTCTTCTATTAGGTCATTAACCTAATTATCCTCACATGTTATCTAAACATCCATCATTTTACACAATGCCGCGACGCTGTTTCTGTTGTGAAACGTAATGCCATATTTGTGAGCTTCTGACCATATAATGATGCACCTAAAAGTTGCTTTCACTCTTAAGAAAACTCATTTTGAGAATTATGAGTGCTATTTGACCGGAGTTTATATGGTGGAAGGGACTTTAAAGTCTCAATCGAATGAAACCAACCTGTTATGATTATTTTTATGGGTTTGAAAATAAGAGTAGTTGACGGACGGTATCAAGATCCCGGTCCCGTATCGGAGGCCAGCGGCAGCGAGGAAATTTCCTCCCGGAGCGCTCGGGGAAGGAGAACGACCCCTCCCGCGCCCCCCGCTCCCTCCCCGTTTCTCTGGAGCGCCGAGTGCAGGGCCGTGCGATGCCATTGCGATTTCCCTTCCGGTGAAGGACCTCGGCGAGCACAGAGTCACGGCTTTCGATCGTCTACGTTTATTTGTTTCAGAAAGTGCAGTTGGCAAGCTTGCGAGCGGATCGTCGACCGCGTCGGCTCGCGTAGTTTTTTGACCCCAGCGCGGAGAAAAGGGAGAGTTGGAAGTTGGTCAGCGGCCCAAGCGCCTGCCGCTCAATCTTGACCCGATTCCCAATCGTGCGAGCGCGGTGATTTCTCTGCCATCCACCCATTCCTACTCCCCCCTAACAACGCTTCCCCCCCCCCTTCCGCCTCCTCCTCCCCACCCCCTCCCCACCCCCTCCCGCCGACCAGGTTCAAGTTCAGAGCCCGCGCGCGGAAGGGCGCTGCGTGAAAGCTCCGCTCCCAGATGACTCGAGGGGGATGCGGGCGATGTTGAAGGCGGCCGTCGCGGCGTCGTATTTGTTTGTTTTGGGCACGGGCGCCTCGCACGAGGCCAAACGCCATCAATGAATCCTACCCGATGAAACTGATTGCTCCCTGCAACGAATTTCACTCCTTTCCTGTTTGTACGTCATGGATAAGTGTTAATTGTTGTATCTTCTTTTAAAAGGCACACGCTGTGCCTTGAACGCACCAGAAAACACGGATTTCACGAGAGCGTAGGGTGGGTTTGGTGCCTAAGTTACCAGTTTCACTTCTCCAGGGTTCGCGTTCGAATCCCGGCTTTGGCGGAGAACGGAATCCCACTCCCTACTAGGGTGCTTTGTGGAGAGCACTTCAGGTTCAGTACTCCGTCCGTCTGAAAGGACGTTAAAAGAGTAGGCGAGTCTTCCGCCAAGAGCAGGCGAATGCCGGGTTTCTATCCACTCTTCCTCCGTTCCCCAGATAATCCTTTCCTTACCGGTCTACTCCACCCTCATCGACGGCGTGAACTACCTCAGTTGTTGGTCGCCTCCTGAAATCACAAACCGACGAAGTTCACGACGTAGTGCGCACGTCTAAGGACACGTTTGCCGCGGGGAAAATTCCCGCGTCACCCAAATATACTCTTTCTGATTCATCCGCCTAAATTTACTCCACGGCCTTGATCTTTAGCGGCTCCTTCGCAGTTGGAAACCGGTTTGAAACCTTTGACATTATTACCAATTTGGTCTGCTATCATTAATTAAGTTTGCCTTCGCACACAATACTAAAAACCCTGCAATACCAATGATTACCACTCAAAGTCAGTATGCAACCCGTATCCGTGGAAGTAATAGATAAAGTTCAGTGAAGAGTGTATTTGAAAGATTCTGGCATCAATGCAAATTTGGTTGATTTTTTTCCTTCTGATATTTTATTTGGGGCTTATTATAACTATTGTCTCTGAAAGACTTTACATAAACAGTTTTATTACAATTGAAAATATTTTTCCGCTGTGGAAATACATCAGCTGAACGAAAATATGTCACTCAGATTATTTATTGTTTTAGGGAAACAATGTATACGCTTAGCAAAAAAAATTACTATTTGTTAGAATTTGAAATCTCATTATTTTGACGACTTTCTGTCGTTACGATTAGCTAATGCTATGGCTGAGGCTATGTTCCGACTTGATGTGGGGTTGCTTTCTATTGCAGTAGCGCGGTGGTCGCCTCATCTGTTGACCGGGGGCATTTTCTCGGGAGCCGTGACGAATTATTTGAGGGATGCATTTTATGACGCTGGCAGATGCTCGCAATTTTCCCCTCCGATTATTAAATCTTAACTTAAAGGCACGTCTTGAAACATGTTTATTTTCATTTAGAAACTCAGATAATTAGAGAAAGTCACGGAGATCTCGGAAAAATTTGCTGATTTCTCGCAGCTTTCTCCAAGGAAGGCAAATTCATATTACCTCAATGTGACGCCGTACTCTCACTTCGAGAGTTGATCCTTGCAATGGAGTTGAACCGATATTATTCAAAGGACGGTCCCATGGGAAATTGAATTTTATTTTATTGCTTCATAAATATTCGACGCTAGCTAAAGTAAATTAATGTTTATTCTTATGAGTGGATACCTTGTGATGTTATAAATGAATTTCGATGTACATAGATGCAAAAAATACTTTCAAGATCTCTGGCAATGGGTTCGTTACAGTTAGGATCTTGGCGATTTTAGTTTAATATGATGATTCGTATTTTTCAAAAATTTTGGGACGCATTTTAATGGTTTCTCCTATAGTGATTTATGAAATTTCAGTAGCACCTGCACCATTTGGTTTAAATCTAGTATTTTAATCCAATGGTCAATAAATATTACTCCAAAAAGCATTATCCTAACAATGGTCCGCAAACAGTCCAATTAAAAATGAATTTTTGTCAATTCCTTTGTCATAAGCGAGGTACATATTATGCTAAAACTTTTATTTTCCGAGTTTTGTCACCCGCACTGGAATTATTGTTCGTAAAGAAAGGTTTTCACTGTTCAATGCAATGTTTACTGGCTATTTTCATGAATTCATTGATCTGTTTGGCCGATGCTTGACCACCCAGTCTAATTTTTCTCATGACATTTTCATCACAATTCTTTTAAAAATATAACTTTACAAGCTGTGGTAAGGATGCATCATTTGTGCATAGTCATTGCAAATTTCCCTGATGAGTAATGTCTGTGATTGTCCAAATGATTGAAAACATTTTCATAGAAACGGGAATATTCAAAACTGCCTCTTTTGTCTCCATTTGAAACAAGCGACTCCATCGAGCATCTTTCGAGGACAGTTATAATGTGAGGGTATAGCTTAGTCTTCTTGGTTCAAAAGTAACGGATAATGTTGTCGTTTAATTTTGCTGATATGCTTTAAGAACAACCATTCTATAGGATTACAATTTCAAGGAACTTGGGAACGATGCAGCTTGGGAATGGGTTATCTGATACACTTCACATCAAATGTTCATCATTCGAGATACAGGAGATCATTCAAACATTTAAGATTGATGAGAAAATGAGAATTTAATATTATTTGAACCATTAAACCATTTCCCTCAACTTCACAATGTGGCCATTTATACCCTAGAATCCCCACCCTGTAACTCGTAAATGTATTTTAATGGTCAGGGTTAATTGTCAGATGCATAATATCGAATAAGGTATAATGTAATGCATGTTGGTGACTACCTACTCAACCCCTGACATACACCTGTGCAGGGTAATTTGTAGATGTGAGTGATAATCTTTGTTAGGTATCGAAAAGTAATTAATATTTTCAAATTCCGAAAATAATGATGTTCGCGCTTTAACGGTGTCATGCTAAAATGTACATTGGCCATAGAAACCTAAGGACTCTAGAATTGGGCCCGAAAAAAATGATATTTGTCACTCAGTATTAAATTCAGGATTACAAAAAATCATATCATGAATAAGTGTATATATGATTCATAGAGCTCTCTGCTCTAGATTATGCTCCATAATTCATCTTGAGTAAAATGGATCTTTAATGTATTGATTAGGTTTTATTTCAATTGATTTTTCATTATTAGAATAATTAGATAGATTAATTAATTAGACAGATATTTATTTTAGCTGCATTTGTTTTTAAGCGACGCGTTTGCAACATTTCAAGTGTACTCGTTCCCATTAGTGTAAATACGCCAGCCGGTGTGGGTTCATTAGCCATTATAAGGTTGGCTTTCCAAGTGAGCGTTCAGCGCACGGGTGCGCTGGCACTTTGGCAGCGGTGGTGGTAAATCGTTGCCGCTCTTGGTGCGCATCCAATAGAGGTCGACCCCCATTGCGGATAGATGCCTTAACTGATGCTGCTCCACCTCATACCACATACCACTTAGACGTGAACACTCGAATGCAGTGAATCGGTGAAAGGCAGGAATGAGACGAGGGTGGCCATGGGATGAGACTCTCCTCATGAACCTCACGGGACAGACATTAAATTTATGATACACATTAATAAAATATAATTGTTGCTCTAGAAGCAGCAAGAACGGTCATTTAAGTTACTTCTTTTCCGAATTAATTCATTTTTCCCTACTCTTTCTCATTAACTCATTCTTAACAGTTTTCATACACCAGTTCATTTTTATCGATTAATTTATGTTTGCATTTGAATGAGTTGCTTTGGCATTAATAGGTGCATTAAATGGTGCTATGAGCCTCTTCACCTTATCATTCAACTCCAAGTATGGCTTCACTGAACCAAACTATGCACTTTGACCACGGGATCGATTGGGTGTGGAGGCCTTCCCAGTGTTGGTGCAGGCTCCCCATCTTGAAGACTCGGGTTTGAATCCTAGCAATGGGGTGGATTTTCAGAGCAGCACCATGAAATTGGTGTAAATACTATAGTCGATCTCTAAATCAAGAAAAAAAAATAATTTGCGTAAGGTGTACTTGGACTGATGAGGTCTATGACGAACATAAACCTGTTAGCCAACTTGCTGTGAATAATGGTAATACATTTGACTCTAAGCAAAATATATTATCAAACATTGAGTGGGAATATAAACTTTAAAAGATTGGACTGCCTAAAAGAGCACGGGAGAAAGTAAAGAAGAAATATATTACGCTGCCATATTGCCCACCTCATCTAGCGGCTTGATTAACGTTTTGAAAAACGTCGAAATTTTACTAACCAGCATAAATTAAGGTAGTTTGAGCGAAATATCACTTCCCCTAGAATTTGATGAATTTGACTTCATTTTAAATATAAAATTCCCATCTTTCCAATTATATCAAAATATTAACCCCTTGCCGAACTACTTTTCGAGCAACTTGCCTAAACATTTAAGCTGTTATACATGGGATAGGTGACGGCTGTGCGCTCCAGAGGGAGAGTATTGAAGGAAATAGGAATTTGTAACACCTAGATTTCGTCGAAATACTAACAGGGTCTAGTTTGTATGTTTTCTCAACTGTTTATAAAAATTAATCAGTTAATCACCTCAGTAGTTTTTACAGATCGCAAAACAACCATCTATCGTGAGGGCGTTTTCACCCTACGGCGTGAAAAAATGACTCAAGTTTGAGACTTATGTTCATATATTTATTTAACAACTGGGAATTTTTGTCATGTATTATTATATTTTTGAGCCATTAATATCACAATATTTACTATACTTCTTACAGATGATGAAACTAAAGAAATAAAAATGGAATATGGTCTCAATTATGACTGGGGATATATCTCGCTCAAACTACCTTAAAAGGTATTACAGTGAATAGTGAAAACAAAGCTCCTCTCGGAGAAAAATCCGGCGTTTATGAAATCATTCGAACAATGTTACACGCAGCAGAAGTCGACGAACCCTCAAGTTCACATGGTTGCGCGGCGCAGGGCGATCTGGGTCAACCGGGTGTGAGCGGCCCCCGTGGCGGCCCGCGCACACTTTCTCCGCGCGCGGGCCCCTCTCACGCGCGCAGCCAGCGGAGCGAGCCCGAAACGGATCCTCGCCGTACGCGGGGCCGTCGTCCTTTCACCTGCCTCGTCATGAGTGACGTAATGAGGATTTTGTGGTTGGAGGGGCACGGCAGGGGGTGTGGTGGGGGGGGGAGAAGAGGGAAGGGGGGGAGTGGCGAAGAAATCGGGTCGCCGTGGGTGAGGGAGGGGTGGGATGCGCTCCGATGGCAATGAGTCTCGTTTTCAATTTATCCACTGGGAAGTGCCGCAAAGAGATCAACGTCGCCACGGACATCGTCGAAGTGATCGAAAATTTAAAATGAACCGTCTTGGCTTCCGACAATCAATGTCATCGGAAAATTTACATATTTTGACATATACGTCTTTGAAATCAGTCGAGTACCATAGCTGAAAGGGCGATGTAACATTTGCATGGTGGTCCGTTTTGGCACTTGGTGACTGTAGACACGAGCAGCGCTCAGAAAGGCATATATATTCCCGAGCGCACGAAGCCCGAGCGCCACTCGTTCTTCTTACTCGTTTCGTTGGTGTTTTCTATTTTGTGACAATGTTTCCCGGGTACTATGCATTAACATTTTGTTCAATAGATACAAAATCAGCTGTAGCACCATTCATATACCAATTCCTTGCGAGTTTTTTCCCTTGTTGCCTCAAGAGTCGTCGCCAGACGTTTAAATTTAGCTAAAAAAGCACAGTAGGCTAGATTGAGGAGCATTTACGACTCGCAGAGTGGAATGTGTTGAAGCAAATGTGGTCTCATTTGATCGGATGTGTAAATACGATGCGAGCATGGCCTTTATTTGGCACAGCACATGCGTAAGGCACGGATCGTTTTTGCGGCCATGTTGTATTTGGAGTTAACATTTCCGCGGAGTACATTTTGCGACTCCGATGAGCAAGCCTACTGATGAAGGTGCGCAACGAATGATCGCCTCTAGATTTATCTAGCAAAGTGTAAAAAGAATGACTTAGTGCACTAAATTTTGCTGACGAATTTAAAATAGCTATAGAGCATTCAAGTAAAATTTCGGATGACAGCCCATGCTCACCGAAGTGCATGAAGGCAATTCAAGAAAACGCATTTTCTTAGAAAAGGGGTCTAATTACCCATCGACAACTTTCACCTCGTCCGCGGAAGAACTATTGAGACGTCGGGAACGCCGGGAAAACGACGCGTGCCTCAAACGATGCTGCCAGCACCACGACGGCCATAAGCATAACTAGAATTCCTGTTCTCACCATACCGAGCTTATCGCTCTTGCTGGTTGTAGGTTACTAGGAAGATTTCGACGAGGCTGGCTGGACATTGTTTTTCTTTTTATAGCAGGAAAGGTTTTTAACTGTAGCCCCGCTTCTACCGCAACAGGGGGGGAGGAGGGTTTATAGTAGGTTGAACTATGGGATTTGGGAATTGAGGAGCAGGCGTGGTGGCTAGGATGGGCGGCTGAGAAATTATTGGTTCAGGATCGGCTGGTTCTTCGTCACTGGAATTTGGCTCAATTATTTGTTGCGACGTTTTGGCGTTAGGCTGAGGGTATTTGCGGAATGGTTGGTGGAGTGTTGGGAGGTGAGAGAGGTTACTGGGAAATTTGGGAATTTTCTTCTTTTTTAGTTTCAAATAGGTTTTGGGGATTATATCTTTAGGGTAGGGAAATCTTCCGGGAGGTAGGGAGGGAGACCAGAGGGAAGATATCAGGGAATTTCGTAATATTAGCCAATGTTATATACCGCTAACGCAGTTGTGATCCCGCAAAACACAAGACCACGGCGTAGCCCAACACCCCGCGCGCGAAGCGCGAAGGCTCGTCTAATGCTTAGAATGTCGTTGGGGTGAAGGCGTCATGAATACACCGACTGCACTAGGAATTTATAGCGGTGGATCAATATAATGAATGCAGCCTCAATCGATCATTTAAACCCCATGATTCCAAAAATCCCAGCCACTCCAACCATTTTCGGTCCTTATACTTTTTTTTATTCCCTGGATAACGGAAGATAGGAAGGGATACGGAGTTGTAGAGGCAGTGCACGTTTTCTGGACTCCTGAACCATTTTCACGAAATCATATGAGCGCGCTTTTAAAAGTTTCTATGCGGGTATATTATCGGAGTGCGTTGATGCGTTAGTTTAAAAAACTAATTATCTCTTTCTTAATTTATTTAACGCATAACTCTTCATTAAGATAAGGCTAAATGTAAATAATTGAGCCGATTGCAATCCATCATGGTTGATGCCATGCTGGAAGGTAAGTAATTACATTCTCCCAAGTATGGATCGGTTTTACACTGTGAAATCTCCATCTCTGCCGACATTCGAACCCGGGCCCTGTCGCATGGGAAGGCGGTACTCAAGCCACCATACCAACTCGGCCCAACCATAATAATATTTAAAGCCGACTTATCCTATGTGCTGGTTATGTATCTCAATTGCAGTTACCTAGTAGGTACATATTTATCGGTATAATTTGTAGCATGTAGTACTTGTCAGCAATTATAAAATTATTTTGGGAACATCCTCTAGGCCAGGAAGCCAGGAAATGTCTCTCAGCCTATCCGTCACTTCTCCGAATGGCGCCGCCACTATCGCTGGGTTTGGAGAAAATACTAATCGCCTGCTTTGAACGCCTAATTACATTTGAGTTATTAAAAGCTTTATTCTATATTTGCAAAATATTGTGAAAAATATTTTGTATTTTCCATTTCCGTATTACATTGCCTAATTCACATCCCTGAAGACCTATACCCAGCATCAACCTTAGCATTTTGCCGTGTTTTTGATGTGTGAGTCTCAAATTCAAATGTTTAAGACAATAATTGCAAAGGGTTACAAGGCATGCATCTCAAATCGCCTCACCCACTCAAATACCATTCTCCCCTCTACGTGGGGCAACCTGTTCATACTGACGAGGCTCTGATGACCGAGTGACTTCTGGAATAAGAAGTCACCCTCTACCAAGTGCCAACGGCCTCTCTGGAGGACGGATGTGTGGGTAGAGGCAGGACACCCCCTTGCCCTTGCCCAACTATCCCTAAATGCGGAAGAGTCCTGATGAAACAATGGCATAGGATGCGGAAAGAAATAGTGATTTAGCAAATTAAAGATTGATTGGTTATCTTAAGAATCAGTAGCAAATCTCTTACCATAAGTATATAAAGCGTAAGGATATGCAAAACATTCCGAGACAACACAGTGCACAGAATTATACATGGAATGGACTTACTTTAACCATGCTGGACGATTTATCTTCCGCTTAATCTGCAAACACTTTTGCAACTTTCTCCTGTAGGTAAGATTCACCAAAAAGATACAATTGTCGATATAAATAATGATCATTAGCTATTATAATTTTTTGGAACTCTTAACTCCGTAAAAGTTCTCCTTTAAGCACGATTATTTCTCAATTTCAATTATTGGTTGATTAGTTATTTGGGGAAGTGACCGACAACTGAGGCCAACGTAGGCATTTCGAACACATGTGGGTTGATTTGGATTATTGGGAAATGGAGGATGGGTTTGAGAGACACCCGGCGATACTCAACGGAAAGTGGCAGAGGACCACAGTTTTACGGACGGAGTGTTTGAAGTGTTCTCCACTTAACTCCCAAGTTGAGATCGGGATTTCAATGAAAAATCTCCGTCACCATATACCGTCACCATTGTATACCTATGCATCTTTTTAGTTGTACAATGCATTAATTCGCAAAGTATCTATAACATTGATAGAATATAGTGTAGTGCGTTTTGAAGAAAAGTTACCCCTCTCCTCATTTTTGCAGGTTTTAGCAAATGCTAAACTGCTAGTGGTTTGAATTATATTTTTAGTGTGTGCTGCATTACATATTGGTGAACATTAACCCCCTGCCACACACTCCAGAGATAGCTTACAGGGCAGTTAGTGTATATAGTTGGTGGCAGTCGCGACTCAGGCAGGGGCGCGCAAGGGCGCGGCCAATCCGAGCTTGGCGATTGCGACCCCAGTTATTCCCGCTCCTCTGTCGGTGCTAGTCTCTGCTTCCCTTTAGAGTCGAGGTCACTTCGAGTAATCAGGGCTCATAAGGATGATAATGGTGTCATAAATAGCCATTACTTTAATGCTTCAATGATGAGTAGCTGCTCATAAATAACGCCGCGATAAATGTCTGTTTAAATAAACTGAGTTTCTTCTCTGGTAAACACTACGATGATGCAAAATGCTGCTTTGATCCAGATGGCGGAAAAACATCTTAACGGACGACGAGGACACGTTTTCTTTATTTTTACACACTTCCTTTTCGCTAAAATTATTGCCACTCGAATTCTTGGCAGGTTATTGGAATCAGCGAAACGTGAACTGTGAAATATTCAAACAGTCCTATTTTCATAGTGCTTTGGGGAATCAAGCACCAAAATGGCATGTATTATATTCCCAGAGTTGAAATATAAACATGAAAATAGAGATAAATAAAGAATTTTAATGCTATAATTCCGTACCGATTGCTCTTTGTTATTCTTTTTTTTTAAATGATATCATCCGGCTTTCTTTTATACACTGTTGTGTAGCACATTTTATATTAGCTCAAACTCTTGTAGCAATCATCCTTGAGTCATCATTTCAAAATCATGCAACATCCATGCCCGGGATTCAAATGGTACTCAAGGCTTCCTGCTGAAGGATAGAGGAAGCTTCCCAGCAGTCTACCTCTTGTGTGCATTTTCGCTTCAGTGAGTTGTTCAGAGTAGCTCTCCTTGCTCTTGTAAATAAAATGCCGATTGTGATTAGTTGAGAACCAATAATAATCTTGCTACTCAAAATACTAGTGGAAACTGCTAGCGTCAGACGTTTTCCCCGAAGACTCGTGCCATCTCTCTAATAGTCGCTCTTAAATCTGAGAAATATAAGTGCATTTACCGTTCAGATTAGGAGTCGGAAAACGGAAAATTACGTGCTTGGCAAAGCCTACTTACGCCATTTATTTGTTTGTAGCTTGTCGAGGGATATTTGAATTAATCGATAATAATTGGATACATGCATTTTGAATCCATCACGAGAGGAGTGTTAAAGTGTAATTTTCCAAATCCGCTCATTTGGTATTATTAAGTTCACCCAAATTTACTTTTGGCTCATACGCTATTTGTTATGTTATCTTTCGTTGAGCAGAGTAATTTTTCGAAATTCTTAAGAAACACTATCAGATCCTTCGTGCATATCCTTAGTTATTTTCCATATTTCCATAACTAATCCAGATGTGAAGAATGAGAAGCGATACTCAACTATTCATGTCGAGGCGACTTTACCCGTGTTCAATCCATGACTGAAAATTCTTGCCTGAACAGATGCCAAATATGTTATCACAAGGTTGTGGTAATGACACCCACTTCATGTCTTGTGTTTTACTGTCTCACCAGTCGCGTGGAAAACAGCCGTAAATAACCGTGATTTTCTAAGTGGCAAATTGAATGAACCACATGGCGTACGCTTGGGAATCAAAAATATCTCTATGGTTAGTCCACGGTCTGAGACGCGACGTATTGGTTAGTACGACGCGACGCGTACCTACTCCAGAGGAGAATAAATGAAAAGAAGATGAAAGAAAAAGACCCGCGAGGAAGACTGATGGATAAATAGGTTAGTTAGGTAAAAGAGAAGGGGATATAGAAGAAACGCCGGGACATGAAGGAATGGGAATCGGGAAATGACCAGGTGGATCAAAAATAACAATCAATGGAATGCCTTATTTATAAATTCAAATATTTATAGTTTTTACTGGAAATGGCTTTTAGAGGACTACTAAAGAGCTCACTGGCAAATGTTTAATGAAACATTTATTAATAACGTTACTCTATCGCCGAAAATGTTATTAAATAATAGACGTTTTAATTTATATTAATTTATGTCAACTGTGTAGTGCAATTTGTGATATGGTAAATATTTTTTCCATAACGAAACAGCAACTAACTCATGTCCTCGCTAGGATGCCGAGTAGGTTGTGTTCGGATGTTTATCTCTGTTTCAATGAGTCACGGAAGTAAACGCAGGAGTTCCCCGAGTCATTGTCCTTGGGTTCACAGCCATTTGATGATGAGAATCACAGTGTGTAATCCACCCAACCGTTTTAAGATTGGTCAACGTTGGTTTATGCCATTGTGCTTGGATATTATTTGCGTGGTAAACAATGACGTAAGCTATTTATCGTATAAAGTGAAATATAATAATTATACTCAAAATATGGCGTGCTTATGACGATTCATGCGATATCGATAACAAAGCATATTTAAAAAAAATAAAATACTCGCAGTGTGAAGCAGTGAGGTATTTAAAAAAACAAAAGACGTTTTTGATACAAGGAGCCTGCTTCACTTTCCAAGGTCTAAAAACCTGCTTCATCATCAACATCACCCATCATGAGTGAAGCAATGATTAGTGAGGTTACTTCTCGTCCGCACACCGTCTATATTCTCAAGTTCTGTGAATACCCATAGGTACTATGTGTGAGTTTGCTTTTGTTTTGTGAGCCCTGGCTTGAAATACGCCTGCATTCTCGTTCTCTTGAATATGGGTGATAGTCTGTCTGGTGATAAGTGGTTTCATTTTCTTCCTTATGCCATCACTAAGCCTTAGAATTCATATTGCTTAGAATTCTGGAATTATTTGCATACCAATTGCTTTTATTTCATTCAGAAACGAGTGTTTTATCATCGAATCTAAAGTGGCATTCCACTCCTCACTCCAGAGTAAGTGTAAGAATTGTCAGAGGCGGAATGGAGGAGTTGATTCACGAGTGTTTTAGGAGGAGAGGAGCAACCAAGTGGCTTAATCATATTAACATGCCGCTGGTGTTGAACATTAGCGATGGAATTAACGAGCTGACAGCATTCACAAGGAAAATGTTTGGTTGTATGCCCAGATACCAGTTAGAGTGGAGCGCTGTTTGATGGCACATGGCAGACTATGCTATGTAGATATCCAAGAAGAGTTTTCAGTGTGTAAGTATTTAAAAAACTAAGCCATTTATGTTGACGTCTATGATATAAAACAGCTCAAATATAACAGAGTTAGGTATAGTTTGAAAGAGTCAGGTAATCCAAAAAGTAATAAAGTCATCACACGGAGTAATAAGACAAATAAGACAAATGCAGCTCGCAGCAGCTAATATGTTTCTGTTCGTCTGGAAAATGACGCTAGAGTCGTCGAAATCGGTCGACAGCAATAAAACTTTGTGGAACTGTACTGTGTTTTCAAAATCATTCATATCTTCTCGTTCCACAACGTAACGCCAAAATCTATTAACTTGATTTAAAGATGATATTTGTGCATACCTTGCCCTTCTTTTTGCTGCGAAGAGAATAAGTAACACCAATGTTATTGGCCTACGGAGAACATATGGCACTAGTGTCTAGTACTCGTAAAGCCTTAATGAGTATGGGCTTTAAAATCGATCAGTCGACTGGAAAACCACAATCGAATCCGTTGAACCTTACAAAAATTCTCCTTGTCAGAGCTTCAATTCAGCACCCTACAGAGGGCATTACTTTTTTATCAGTTATATTTATTAATGCACTGTGGAAGATGATGTTATTATTAACTGCTTCACATTTTAGCTAAAACTCCACCGGATTTTTTCAAGTGAAACGTTGTCATTTATACCTTAAGGAACTATTTAATGCGAGAGAAGTGGTCAAGATGGTGGTATATACGTTTCTTATGAAGCGCGAAGAAAAAACTACATCATTTGAGTGCATGTATTTCTACAATAGAAATTTAACGTAATGACTTTTATCCAATGATATTAAAATGTTTTAAGTGTCAGATAAATACAATATGGAGAAATTTAAATAGTTCCACTGAAAATGATCCTACTATTAGCCATTGCCCGCTAAGTGCGCCATCACGACTGCTTGGGGATTAATGACTGGTCAGTAAAGTATCATGAATTAAGTAGCAAACGAATACTTAATCATGAGATAAAAATATCGTGTGAGTCTCAGATATGATTCGTCAGTCTGTTTAAAGATATATATGACATTATGATGCTGTTAAGAAAATTTAGTGTTTTGACGAGAAAGGTGTCAGGAACTGGAAACGGATCTTTTAGCACCCCTAAATTTGGGCGCAATGAGCTTGTAACTAATTTTTCTCGCCCTAGAAGCTCGCGCTCTTGCAATTATCCCTCTAAGTTAAAGTAAATGCGACAGCAATTTTAGACACATTAAATTTGTTCATCAAGCTCAATAGAAAATCTGGAGAGGTAAAGTACCATGCGAAAATTACAAGCAGAGGAAGGAAATTAGAGATTAGCACGAACGTATCAGTTTTTCATGAAAAGGTGAGGGTAGCATAGTGACATAATCAAACGTTCTCTTTAGTAACTTTGGAATTCTCAGCACCAAAGTATCACAAAAATGAAATATATTTTATTGCAGTGAGGTACGGATATCCGCATCATTGACTAGGCTAACTGCAAATCGTATGTAGCTTCGATCTACATCTCCAGCTCCAGAAAACTTTAGGAGCTTCGGGTGGCTCCTAGATGGCACCATTCATTATGATTAGGCTAATTCTTATACTGGGTTTCCCTTCACTTATCTTCCAATCCTAAATCAATTATATTTGTACTAACCCATTCAGAGATTCAGCAAGGCGTAAAGTACGTTAGTTTGTAGTAACCATTCTTTCTTACAGCAAGTGAACAATTCTTTTTGATTCTTCGAATAAATTATCCATTGATTCTCATTCAATGTGGTATCTGAACGATATATGAAGCTAATGAGCAAGAAACCTATTATGTCTATGCATGAGTATTTCTGCAGCAATTTCCAACTTCCAATACATGTTGCTTGCCTAATAATTAATGTATAAAATTTTACTCTTCTCGTATTTTAATAATTTATGTTATTTTTCTATTTAATAAGCTTATAATAATAAGCTGTGCGTTTCTTTTCTTTGGTATTAAGGTATTTGTAACACCCTAGCTGAGATAACTGTTGCATTTAAGTTAGTAATTTTGTGCCTTATGAAATTAGTTCATCCATTTCAGAGTAAGGATAAACAGTGAGCTCCTTTGATTTTGTATCCTATATCTTCCATTGCTCTATTTTTATCGGAATTGAGAATTAAGCTGGTTTACGGTTGACGGCTGGATTGCACAAAGGAATCCTTATCAAAATTATAGCAGCTGCCAATATACTGTGCCCAATTTATCGCGATAATCACTACAGCTGCATAGCAACCATCCATTAAGGTAATTCAAGCTTGTTACCCATGAAGTTGGTTCTTCAGACAGAGAAGCAAAGGTATCAGAATAGAAGTGTGGAAGGGTTGAGAGAATTCTGGACCTATTTTTCATAGCACTAATTCAAACGACATTCCAATTTTTTTTTTATGCAATCTGAGGAGTATTTTTTCCCAAAGTTTGATATTTACTTGAACAAAAGAAAAAACAAACATTTTTTCCGGTTTTAAACATTCTCTAAATAACACATCATCAGTCGCGCTACCTTTGAAAGTTACGTTGACATGATGGAAATAATTAATTTCTTTCCCCTCAATTGTAATATTTCGAGTTTCGTTCTCCTTCATAATGCTGATAGGTTCGTTTTGTTACTCAAGTCATACGTTGATGGTCTCTACTAAATCTTCCTCCACCGTGCCATTCTGTTATAAGTAGACTTTGATGTAAGTTGCTTCACCTGTATAACTATTATAGCACCTAAGATTTCAATCCTAAAAAATGAATACTAATGCTAAATTTCTGTGACTACAAACATTGAATTTCCGGGCCCGCAAGTTTTTATGTCATTCCAATGCTGAACTTTTACATTTGCTCATCTACGAGTCTTTTTTTTCTAAATGGTGTAAATCGTAAATGCTAATAATTGCGCTGCACAAGGAGGTTAACCTTTATCGCAAAAAGTCTTTTCCGCCTGTTTTAATAACGACACGATTCTTTTTTTGCTCTCCCCAATTCGCCCTCTATGTGGCGAGTTATTTCAACTTTAAATATCGCTTGAATTACATTGCTATCCCTTGTATTCTTCCCTTTCTTGGCACCTGCAGCTTGTTTTCGGTGACTTTCTTCTTATTTCTTGATTGAAATACCCCTTTCTCCAGTGAAGCTGGGGTTATCTCCATGTTACATCCTCCATCGGCCAGATTGCCATAAGTCAAAATGTTGAATGCTTTCAAATATCGGTTCCTCCCAAATTTGAATGCTGGTGCCGCTTTCTCTTTGTCACATTGCTGTCAATGGATTTTATAAACATACAATGCTGACTATTTTTCAAAACTAAGCATCATTGTCTTAGCACCTTGGTTTTCTGTCTTCGGTATTTTTCAATCACCTTGATTTAAATGTCCATCATTAGAGTACTAAAGAGGTATTTCCCATTTCCCGCTGAGACCGTTTATGTAAAACACTTGTCTCAAAACGCTCTCAGCGCATCAAATGATGTTTATTACATTTTTATTCATGTCTTTTTATCCTAAATCAACTCAGATCAATTTATGCTGAATTGGCAATTTTTTATTATTGAAAAGGAGTTTTATTAATTTTTTAAAAGTTTAAATTCAAGGTATGACTTATGGTTTTAGAAGTTCTTAAGTATCATATTCGGTATGACTCAAACTTATATTTAGCGGATGCTTAAGGTTTGCACCAACCTCCGTCATGCATATATTGATGCATAACAGGAGTTTTATTGATTTTTTAAAAGTTTAAAATCAAGGTATGACTTATTATTTTAGAAGTTCTTACGTAACATATTCGGTATGGTTATCTTAGTGGATGCTTAAGATTTACCTACATCAACCTCCATCATGCACATATGATTGCATAACGTCAAGGATAGGCAAGTTTTTCTGCATCTTATGCCGATTTGGAACTAAAGTTGCTGTCGTCAGTTCACAATTAATCTTTATGGAATTGGAAAATATCGGGAAATTTTTATAAATTGGAATCGCTAATTATTTTAACTTCATCCAAAAGTGTAAAATACACGCTTCAAGAAGTTGACGGCACTTTTCGACGGTTGACTCATTAGCAAGTTTTCCATAATCATCACATTTTGTTCGAGGGAGGGAAGATGGAATTTTAATTTCTATATGAATTATATTCATGAGTTATCATTTTCGTCAAAATTCGTGTACTGACAGGATATTATTCATTAATTTAACCATCTCCATTTACGGCCTTCATGTTCTTCATCTCCAATTACGGCCTTCTGCGGTCAGCGAGAAACAACAGGTTTACTTGGTTATCTCATTTTCTTCTCCCAAAACGTCTTCATTATTTCGCTAAGGTTCCTCCTCCTTTCTTCTGACAAGTTTTTTTGGCCTTTTTACTTTGCTTGTCCTGGAGCCCCTTCAATAGCTTAACCTTCTTTCGAAAAATCCCTTTATTCCAGATATCTTCTGGATAGACACCAACGTTATTTCATATCCTTTTTTGCTTGAACTACCCATTTTGTTGTCACCTTTGATTTGGTTAAATATTTTATATTTTATTTGGCAGTCTACAGTCACTCATTCTGAAGATGTGTACATAAAACTTGAGTATAATCTTTTGGATTGCATCGTTGATAATCTCCAATTTCTTGTAAAGATCTTCATATTTCCTTTTCCTCCATGTACCATACTCTCTTTTTACCGGATCAAGGATCTTCCTTAATATTTTCCGTTCTTTTTTCTCTAATTCTTCCATTTCCCGACTCTTCTTTAGTACCAGGTATTCATAAGTATAAAGTCCTTCTGGCCTCACAACCGTGTTGTGGTGTCTTCTGTTTTCGTTTTGGGAGAACGCTACCTTATTATATCTATTCTATACCAACTTATACGCCAGCTCCATCTTTCTGGCTCTTCCTTTATTTGCTTCTTTGTCAGTCCCAATTGGCTGTACCCATTCATCAATATACTTAAATTTATATGTGAGTTTGGTTCACGGCCCAGATGCATATTTTCCCACGGAAATATTTACGTATTTCATCGCCATATTTTCTGGCTAAATGAAAATCAATACATATATTACTTTTCCACTAAAAAAAAAGAAAATGATCATTAGAGGAGATTAAAGTTGCATTTGTGCTCTTTATTATTCCTTATTGTAACATTTATAGGGGACTGGGATAGGTGTCTATATACCCTAGGAATGTTGCTACTGGGTAAATTGAAACCGTACATGCTCTAGGCTGACAGAAGGAAGGATTCCATCCTCACGACTCATACGCGAGAACTTATTCGGAGAAATACCACTGTTTCAGGCTGGATATGGTGGAAGTTCTCGATATTCATAATGAATAAAGACACTTGGTAATCTTCCACAGATTTATTTATTTGACACGACGCGTTTCACCACACTGTGGCATAATCATGTGCAGGGTTCTTCGCTTTAGGTCAAGCATAAATAGCTTTCCACCAAGGCGTTAGGGAGTGGGGGGAGGAGGAGGTGGAAAGGCTAAGGGAGGAGCGGAGAGGGGGGGGGTAGGTGGGGGTGGGAAGAAGGAGAGTGAAGCGGCGGGGTGGGGGGGGGGAACTAAGGGTTCGAGTGGACAGAGGGCGGAAAGACATAGGAGAAACGGACGCAGGGGTTAGGACTGGGTGATGATGGAGGCCTCCTTTCCTTGAGAACTCTGGATGGTGAGGGAGGCATATCCCACAGGCTAGCAAACTTGCTACCCCCCCAATATAAGGTAGCCCACTACACAAAGTGGAATCTAAGAAAGTTTCTGGGAAACGGGAAGGATAAAAAAGATTTGCTCGAACAGTCTGGCGTGTACAAGCTAGAATGTAATACACCGGGATGCAGGACAGTGTACGTCGGTCAGACTGGTCGAGCGCTTAAAACAAGAGCCAGGGAGCGTGAAAGATGTTTCCGATTGGAGGATACATCCTCCAATTTTGCCAAACATCTGCTGGAAGACGGCCACAGGAGTGATTTCACCCCCAAGCTGCTCCATAGGATTGATAAAGGGTGGAAAATGGACGCTTTGGAGACAATGGAAATTGTGAAGCACCAGAAGTGCAATGATACAAAACTATGTAATGACATCCTTTTTCACAACCCTTCTCCTTTATTGGCCACAAAATATTTCCCAGACTAAAGCATCCCCCCCCTCCCTCCCTTAACCGTTTTCTTTCCAACCGACTCCAGCCACATGTCCCAAATCTTTCACACTCTACTTCCTTCCCCCCCCCCCCTCCTCCAGTGCTCTGGTGTGGGCAGTGCACTGGCCATTTAAAACCTTCTGACCCCCCCCCCCCTCCTTTCCCTCACCATCCAGAGTTCTCAAGGAAAGGAGGCCTCCATCATCACCCAGTCCTAACCCCTGCGTCCGTTTCTCCTATGTCTTTCCGCCCTCTGTCCACTCGAACCCTTAGTTCCCCCCCCACCCCGCCGCTTCACTCTCCTTCTTCCCACCCCCACCTACCCCCCCCCTCTCCGCTCCTCCCTTAGCCTTTCCCCCTCCTCCTCCCCCCACTCCCTAACGCCTTGGTGGAAAGCTATATATGCTTGACCTAAAGCGAAGAACCCTGCACATGATTATGCCACAGTGTGGTGAAACGCGTCGTGTCAAATAAATAAATCTGTGGAAGATTACCAAGTTTCTTTATTCATTACTTATTCGGAGGGTTTATGAACACCTCGATATGAAGGATTATTTTACTGCAAATAATCCCCGACCAATCCATGAAAGCTAAGAGTTATTCTATTTTATCGTCGCTCTAATAATAAATCTTCACCTTCAAGGATTATATTCATACCTTTTGGTCACCTCGTCATGCAATTCACGTTTTAGAATATCTAAATATCTGAATCGTAGTGCCCCCGTGGCTTAATTGATCATAGCTTCACTGGGAACAAGGGGTTATTTTTAATGAACGAATTGCGAACGCCCCGGTTGCGCCGGGGTAACGTCCTCGCCTGCCAATCCGAGGGTCGCGGGTTTGAGTCCCGCCTGAGTGGACTTTTCTCCACCCAGGACATGGGTGTTTGTGTTCGTCTGTTGTTAATTTTACATCACTCGGCGTAAGAGGCCATTGCAAGCTGTTTTCGGGGTAGTTGAAAAATAAAATAAAATTTCTCGAAACATTTTTGAAAGCCTACTAGCTGCCATGCTAAAGTTTTACTTACTAAATACTTTGCAGGTGATTAAAATATCGGAACGGCAAGGTAGGGATTTTTGAAAATCGGTAAGGCACTATTGTAACAATGGTAAGGCCTAATAGAGAAAACAGAGATTTCCGCGCGAGATTTGCAATTGCTTTCTTACCCTTGCATCCATGATATGCGTGTGAAATTGATAAATATGAAGTAATATTTCCACCAAAATTGAGATGAGTTCTTAGCTGCTATCCACCCGCTGGTGCACTCCACGGTGGAACTCGTAATCCTTCTTTTCGATAACGGATCACCAAGAAAGCCTCGAAACATCAAAGTAAGTGACTTAGTTTTCACTTCTGCCGACATTGTCACTTGGAGTTGGGAAACATTCAAGGGTTTGCTACGAAAACTGAGTGATGAATCACAATGCATGTATACACAGGTAATTCTGCGAACAATGCCCGGTGAATCGGTTGGTACCTTTTATGTTTTTCTACAGTAAAATACTTGGCGTAGCCTCCACCGGGAATTTTGGGATAGTACAGAATTGGAGATTTCACGCAGAATTATTCCTTAGGCCCCAATATTTTGGTGCCAGCATAACTAGCTCATTTGATATATGAAAATAAACTTTCTACGCTGGCATAGATGCAGCATAAAAGGATGATACAAGAACCTTTGATACGCGCACTAATAAAAAATATGTTTCGGAATAATAAGCGTGCCGAATACCTTTCAGTGTTTTGATATCGTCCATGTTGATCAATTAGACGCTTGCAAAAGATTAACCCTTATGCAAGATGAGTGAGGTTTTTTCTTTACTCTGCTGCTCGAGAAATTTGTAGAACACTGAAACTGACCAAACTACGAGGTGAAAAGGATCTTCGACACCGGAAGGGTCTTTCAGAGTTATGTCTATGAAGAGTTGGGATTATTGAATGCTACCAGTGGAACTATCTGTCAGCGTTTGGTTCCTTTGTGAAAATTACCGGTATATTGGCCGGCATTGTAATATATTTAAATACTACAACACTAATGCTACTAAATACTAACACACGCAAAATAAAATCATCCCCTACTTGGAATTTCCTGGCACAAAAAGTGATAAATCCTAATTGGCTCTTTTTTACATTTTTATCCTTATCATCCAAAAATATTTGGCGTCAATCGACGGATAAAACGCCACAATAGTAGCAGCAATTTATTTTACAGTGCTTCGACGGCTTTGGTTTCGCACTTTCCTGCCTGCCACTTGCATATAGAGGCAACATCACCTTGGGAGGGGTGAATAGAAGGATCACCCCTCCGAATTGGAGCTGAGCCCAACGATGCTTAAATTCCGTGACTGTACAGGAACCGGTGTTTCCATCGTGACAGGACGTTGCCCAAAGCACCACGTAACGTAGCCTAAATATGTTCTTAGTGGAAATTGTCTCCGTGTTGTACTGAAACTCTCCTGATCTGAATTTTTCAAGCTATCTAAGCCTAGCGTGTGGCCTCCGAGTCTCCGACGGCTCCCAGCCTTATCTTTTCATCATTTGTGTAGCACTTTCTGTTTACTCGTAGCAGTTTTTAACGAAGTGTGTATTCGAAGTGAAACGAAGTTCCATTGTATTTCATTTATTTCGCGCATCAAATACTTCTCTGCAGCGTCCCAAATCTCGCGGTTTAATCGAGATGTGGCCTAAACAGGGCAAAGTTGCATCTCTCTTTCGCTTTTTAATCGGATAAACTTCCTACTTTTCACTTAATAAATGCGATTTTCGTTAATGCAATGCCAGACATTTTTTGTTTGCGTTTTATCCACGCTAAGTATCAATGCACGGTGATTCCAAGGTATTTCACTGCATCTGGCTCGTTTATAATTACCCTTCCTACTTCATAGATATGGCGTTCGTGTGATTTCTTTTGTAAGAAGTGGATTCCTTGTGTGGAAGAATATAATCGTGCCGTAGCAGTAGGTACATGTGCACACAGCAAGTACGTGGTTGCCGGGAGGCCCGCCACGGAACAAGCGGAGTCGGCGTCCGCGATGTGTCGAAATGACACCACACGGGAAGGACTCGAGGCCAGAGCTTACGTGGTTACTTGGAGGAGAATGAAACAATGGAATTGTGATAAAAGAGTCCAAATTTTTTATCAGCTATCGCATGGGTAGGAAGCCATTGAGCTAACTTTGAAGTCAATAAAAGACAGCGTTATCGTCCGTTGGACAAATTTATCATAGTGGGTCCAGTACCCGGGGGCTTTTGTTACATTACACAATATTTTTGTCTTTTACACTCCTGCTTCAATCATTTCTGTTCTTATCTTCACGCTATTATCATACTGTAGCTAACTTATAGCAGTAAACGTTACTCAAGAACCTAAGAAGTTACTCATATATTACGAAACCAGTGTTGATAGAGTGATAAAGGCTCCATTGTAAGATCGATTGAAATAATTTCGTATATATCCCGGGTTGATTACACTGTCTGATTCTCAACCATAAGGAGTTTATGGAAAATTAATTCCTTAATGTTGTTCTACAAGTACAAAGGGAGCTCTTGTCAATTTGTGTTTTATCGCTCTAATCCTTGCTTATTTCTGGAGCATTCAGCAACGGATGTATTTGGAAATGGTTTCTTCTTTCCTTGTGAAGCAACTGTGAATTGACTTTCAGAATGAATATATATTTAAAAACTTTCATGGTAGCATGCAGTTACTTTCTTTGAATAAGCACGTTGATTATAGTTGATGGATCATACGTTACATCGACTAGTATCGAAGTGACTTGCCAAAATATGTTTTCATCCTGTCTGCAATTTGATTTTTCGTCAATTGTTCTAGTCAACCCGAGCCCCTGTCGGCACCTCCGCTTTCCCACACGATTCCATTATTTGATTGGGCTCCACGTATCTGAGAACATGATCATCGCTCAACGAAAGAATGATTGGAAGATCATTTAGACTTCCTTCGCTAACAATACATTTATGATCTTTGTGTCTGATATCCATTTGTCTCTGGATCATATCTCTGCCAAGCACTTTCAGCCACTAATTCGTTTCCTCGAGTACTCTTGCGGCACGCATCTCGAACACATGGAATTAATATTACCAAATGGTATTGTATAACAAAATAACATTTTTATCAGCGCAGAGGTTATCTCAACACAATGCTTTCACGCTCATTGCGTGTTCTGAGCATTGAACTCCGACGACACTCTGGAGGCCTCTCTTTCTTCTTGAGCGGAGGACGATGATGTCTCGTGTGTTTGACCAGTTGTGAATGCCCGTCAGATTGAGAGCTCAAGTAAGCAAGGAGGCTGATGCGAAGGCGTTTTTCGTAGCTGGACCGGTGTCTTGTTGAACGAATTGTGATAGAAAGTGATGCACTATAGAAAGTGTACCAGGGCTACCGGTAAAATCCACAAATAAGGTATGTGAAGGTAATATGGCCAACCTAAGGAAAATGTTTTTTTTATAAAGCTCATGTTGCAATAATGAAAAATAATAAATTGTCATGTTACTGAGTCATATTTAAACCATGTTAAAAATATAATATTTTAAATTTATATAAATTGAATCCTAATATTAAATAAAATTGCAATCCTGTTTTTAAAAAGTAATATGGCCATGCGTAGGTAATATGGCCATATTACCTACGTCCATGTTATATTCTACAGAGATCAATTCAACACGGAAATATTCAAATAAATGATTTGGGGAATGTTTTATTATGCCATTAATGATTAGTTCTTAATAATTCATTCATAACAAGAAGGCTGTATTAATAATTAGTGAACTTACCAGGAAAGAAGTTATAACGAGTGGCTCCTGTCGTCCAGAAAACAGTAATGGCGGGTCTCCTGTACGCATGTGCGGCGTAAAACAACAATTACCGTCTCCTGCGATGGTTATAGACTGTCTGCGACTGAAGTGTGCTGCTATCTTTTGGCGGCATCTAAAACTAAATGGAAAACAAATACTTGGTCATATTAGCTGCATTGGCCTCCTTTTTGCATCAGATGCCTTACTAACATTATTCAGTCGCAAATGTCTATTTTTAGTGTCTATGTAGCTACAAGAATGTTTTTTACATTACCTTGGACCCTCTGGAGGCGAAAAAATGTGTTTTTTTTGCTGAGTGATAATTACGCATTGAGAAAGCTGAGATGAAGGTGGGAAGGAAGATGGATTTGTGTTTGGATTCTCTCCTTTTGCATCCCTTATAGTTGAGAGTTATTCCTCATAGTACCAATAGCATTACTACGGGCATTTGATCTTTATTTGAATTGAAAGAACTCTTAAGTGGGGATGTCGTGACTAGCTGACTAAAAATGGTTTTCTCCACATTTTGACTGCTGTGTTTGTGTGGCTGGAATTCAAAACTATACTTCGAGATTCAGAGCTGATATTCCTGCAGTTGCTAGGTCGGAATCTAAGTTGATCGGGAACCAAACCGTTCAACTTTCAGGGGTTCACTGTGATTGGAATACGTAGCGGACCAGTAGAAACATGCACACGTCCTCAACACGAATCTGTACTAGCGTGAGTCCCACTCACCGTCGACTGCACCCGTGGCGTTAAGAGGAGCCCGTCGTTGCACGTTCCCCGAGTCACACGAATGAGGAGGCTAATTGCCTCCCGCTCCCCTCCACCCTCATCGGATGGACGTGATTCCCTCCAGTTTCCGGAGTCGCCGAACCCTCCCCCCCCACTCCCCCAGCCTCCACCTTGAAGGAGACGCTCCAAAAATACGCGATGATGCACGGCGCATGACTCCCATGGGAATCAGCCGGAGGTTCCGCGTGGTATAGGGGCTGCACTGGCCGGGAAACGGCCGCCGGAAACTTCCTATATTTCAAGGTTTTTTAATGGCGGGCCGACTCTGGGCCTCTCTCGGCCCGTTTCGGATTTTTCTAAACGCGAGGATGCTGAAGAGACTGAAGCGATACAGCCGGTGGACTGAAATACTACCCTCAATAATTCGTAAACTCGCTAATAGTGAGCTTAATTCGCATCACCAGCCGTCATCAATCCGAAGATGGGTTTTCTGCAGCTCTCCACTTCACCTCATCTAACCGTGTCATTCATGCGTGAGTCTTCGTTTTGATGCCTCTCGTAATTTGATCAATGTATTCCATCCTTGGTCTTCCCCGATAACTCTTCTAATTCATTTTTGCTTTCGTTATTTCTATCAAAGGGCTATCAAATCGCGGCATAAAATGTCCAATAATTTTTTCTACCGTGCAATTTTGGTGAAATCTTGCCTCGTTGGACTTCTTCATCGGTGATTCTCTCCGTACATTTTTGCCCGCCATTATTCGTCGACGACATCACATTTCCATCGCTTGCAATGAGGAACTTTCCAATTTTTGCCACAGCGTTTTGTGTACCTAGATCTCATACATTGCTATAAACGTTACGTGAAAATGCCTTCAGTTTTTCTGACTCACGGATATTTATTTTACTATAGTTGACTGAAAATTCAGTGGCGTTTGAAAAGGAGGGTAGAGCCGCCATGTTGGAAGTAGGAGGCCTGACGTCACAAGTGCTCTTTTCCGTCGCGGCCGCCGCCCGTGATTCAATTCGCTCATATTCGTTTCTTGGCGTTCGTTTCAATTCCGCACCGGCTGCTTTCTTGAAAATCTTCAGGAATCTGCATCACACGATCTTCAAATACCTAAGTATTTCATTTATTTGAGAATTGAAGGAGAAATTCATTTGGGTGAAGTCAAATAACTTGCCTCAAGTGGACAGTTTGGGCGTCAAATACGGAACTCTTTCTATAAGCGTTATGATTTTAGTTGTTTGCTTGGTGGTTTATCGTGCGATAAATGAAATAATATTATGTTTGCCAATTGTTTTCGTTCAACGTCCTAGCGTACGATTTCGACTGAGATATCGTACGCATTCTTCCAATGTCGTGGTTAATGCCATGTGCGGTTCTTCACGTCAGCCGATAACACTGACATGAGATATCGAAAGATTTCCTCTCGTAGGCATTTAGACATCAATCTCGCTGTATCTTGATATCGCAGTAAATAAACTGAGTTTTAGTGAATAGTTTTTTGTGCGTTTAGTATTTTTAGAGAATTGATGGATTCATATGAACGATATTCCATTGGTGGTATTTTTGTCATTTGGTTATTTTGCGGACATCGCATTGATTTGATACCGGTTTGTTAAATTTCACTGTTATTCCCAAAAAAAGGAAGGTACCCAAAGGTTTATTTTCATTGTAACATGCGATCTGTGACATTAGTAGCTGTTTGTAAGCGACAATAATATATTGCATTTTTCAGGGAGAGATTAATTGTACGTAACACTTTATTGTGATTCTATAATGCCGAGGAAAGTACGAATATCACCTTGATGCGAAGATAGTTCAGCTATTCATAAATGATTAAATATTATAATTACGAAATACTTAAATGATTAATTATAATTAAACGAAATAAAATTTAACGATAAAATTCATTCACCATTATCAATATTAATATCACCGAAATGTTTGTCTATATTTCCTATTGTGACGCAAATTATAATGTTACTTTTTGGGACTTTTTCAGGGTAGCAATAGATGAATTTGCATTTGTAGGCTGACATTAGATGCAGCTACTGCACAGTAGTTCTTGCTCTGCTGCAGGATTAGGCTGTTTTGGAGTATTTATAAGTTTCATGTATAAATTTACCCTAACTACCTACGTAACGCGAATCGGAACTGCGAACAACTTTAATGTATTTCTCAATTCTCGTATTGGTGTCATATGTACAATTCTGCGCTGTCTTGTCGAAGCTATACTGACATACCTCAAACCACTGATTAAATTGACTGTTAATATACTTGATTTAACTCATGGTAATGTAAACGGATTTTATTGGTATTATAACTTAACTAGCCACTCAACTCATTTATATCAATTTTCTACGGCAAAGCAAGAATATGATCGAACGTGTCGTTGAGGTTTTATCTTTATCAGCATCGCATCATATTTATTTAGTTTATCTTTTAAAATTATTTTGGCAGAATATCTGCCATCTTGATTTTTATTTCGAGGAAAGAATTATTATATTCTTCTCCTCATGACGAGTTCAACTTCACTGATAAACCAGTTTCGCTCTTCTTTTGTCTATCTCGCCGTACTGTATGAGAAGAATCGGCCTCATGTACTGATACAATCATAAATATACATATATATGTATATTCATGGATACAATATTGAATACTACCAACTAGTTTTCTAGGCCTCATAGATGAACTATTGACCTCTTCTCACAGCAATGACGACTATAAATCGTCCACTCCTCCTGCCATGTTGGCATTCAAATACCCGAGGCACACTGCCTGGCTTCACTCTTGTTTTACCTTCAGTATGATTTTACCTCACAAAATTTATCTGAAACCCTTGTATCGAAATACACATATCATAATACATATATTGAATCTCTTAAGACCCATTTTTTGGATAACGTGAATTTGTTGTGCCGGAAAAAGGGTTTATAAATTCTCATTCCACATTTAACACTACTATCCATAACTTTAATTAGTGAAATCTAGCGCAATGTTTAACCTTAATTGAAGTAATCCTCACAACCAAATTCTAGAGTTTATCTTGAAATTTCCCCGGGATTTTTTCTCATAGTTTTCAACTACAGCTCCGTATTGCTCTCGTTCGGTAAACAAAGTAATATTTTCAGTTTATACACCAAAAACGGTAATTTCACCATCTTTGGTGTATAACTTCACATCCATGCGCGTGACTGCGTGTCTGCGCGTGTCTGCGAACACCATTTGTGTAAATGCAATTAATGGAAATTTATTTTCAGTTTAGTTTATTTATGAACAATAATTGGGGCTACCTTACCTAGTTAATTTGTCTCTTATGGACGATTAATGCGGATTGGGACTCTTTAGACCCATTCTTCGCCTTAAGATCAATTTTTGTATACCGAGTTAAAAGTTAAATATTCATAGCGAATTATTCAATAATATCAAATAACTTAGAATAAGACAAGTGTCGCATAGTATTTTACTTACGTTGAAATTATCGCCACACACGAATCCTACAGTTTTTTTCGAAATGTCTCCGGAATTTCTTCTGATAGCCTTCAGCCACAAACACCGCATTTTCCTCGGTAAACAATGAAATAATTTCTTTGGATCTATAAAGGTCGTATTTCGGAAACCTGGTACCAGGCAATATTTGTATCGAGCATTACTCATGCTGGTAAAAACAATAGCTATGTACGCGATGACCAGTGTACAGATTGGTATACAACGACAAAGAAAATACGAAGCCATCTATAACCAGTTTTTGGCCAAATTCACCACAGCAAAGCCATCTTCGCTCGATAAAAGAGCCAAAAGTTTTAAAAATATTTTATATTTGCTCTATTACTCGTTTTCAACAAATATTTCGGAAAATGTGGTTCTCACGGGAAAATTTCGATGCTTTCCCCGACCATTGGGGGCATGAGATTGCATTTCTTTGCATCCGTTGATACGTATTTTCATAAGAAAAATGTTTATTTTTTCCAAGTCGATCCCCTAATAATTATTTGACAACTGGGTTTTTCGCTCTGTGAATAACAGGCTTAGAAGAGAAACAAAGAAAGCAAGAGAGGCGTGGTGGAGAGAACAGATCGACGCGTTAGAGAAATACCAAAAAGAGGGAAGAGCAGATGCATTATATCGGAAAGTAAAGGAACTGACGGGTAGTAATAAGGGAAGGGGAATTACAACGATAACAGACAAGACGGGAAAGGTAATCGTTGAACCGAGAGAGATCCAGAAGAGGTGGAAGGAGTATGTTGAAGAGCTGTATGGTAAAGAAATAAGTCCCAATAGGTTAGATATAGAAAGGGAAGACGATATCGACAGATATGGCATCGGACCAAGTATCCTAGATAGCGAAATCGAAAGAGCTCTACGAGACATGAAAAGGAATAAGGCGGTGGGAATAGATGACATACCTGCAGAGTTTTTAAAGAGCATGGGGAAGAACGGAAGAGGAAAACTTTTTGCGCTAATTCGTAAGATTTATGAGGATGGAGTGTGGCCGGCAGACTTCGCGAAGACTGTACTAATTCCTATACCGAAGAAGAGTAAGGCAAAAACTTGCGAAGACTATAGGACAATAAGCTTAATATCCCACGCGGCCAAAGTAGTTCTGAGGATTCTAAACAGAAGGCTAGAGAAGAAGGCAAATGAATACCTAGGTGACGACCAGTTCGGGTTTAGGAGAGGGACGGGAACGCGAGACGCTATAGCGGTGATGAGGACGCTAGTAGAAAGAAACCTAGAGTATGGACAGGATGTTTTTGCATGCTTCGTAGATTTCGAGAAGGCATTTGATCGGGTGGAATGGACGAAATTAATGGGAGTGTTGAAGAAATTAGGGGTCGATTGGAGGGACAGGCGTCTGATTCGAAATTTGTATATGAATCAGACTGCGCAGGTTAGGGTAGCCAATGGAGAATCGGGATGGGCCACGATAGGACGGGGAGTGAGGCAAGGGTGCCCACTATCGCCGTTGCTTTTTAATGTGTATTCAGAAGAAATGGTAAGGGAAGCTTGGGGGGAGGAGGAGGTAGGAATAAAGGTAGGAGGGGAGCTGATAAAATCAGTGAGATTTGCAGATGATCAAGCATTGGTTAGTCAGTCGGCCAAGGGGTTACAGTCAATGGTGAATGCATTAGAGGTGCAGTGCGAAAAGTATGGGATGAAGATCAATCACAAGAAAACGAAAGTAATGAGATTTTCTAGAAGTAAGAAGGCGGGGCTGAATATAAGGGTGGGAGGGCAGAAGATAGAGCAGGTCGAGCAGTTTACGTATCTGGGTAGTACTTTGGAGGCGAATGGGTTTAGTGGTAAGGACATCAGATGCAGAATTGCGCTCGCTAAAGAAGCATTTTCGAAGAGAAGGGAATTGATGAGGGGGGGTCTGAGAAGAGACGTAAAGAAGAGGCTGGTGAAAACTTTAATATGGAGCGTGGCGCTATATGGGTCGGAAACTTGGTCATTGCGAAGGGAGGATGTGCGTAGGCTTGAGGCGTTTGAGATGTGGGTTTGGAGAAGGATGGAGAAGGTTAGCTGGATGGCGAGAAAGACGAACGAGGAGGTATTGGATATGGTCGGAGAGGAGAGGAAGCTTGTGGCAGAGGTTCGGAGAAGGCAGAAGAGATGGATGGAGGAGGTTTTGAGAGGAGAGGGCATGTTGAAGAGAGTGATAGAGGGGAGAACACTGGGGAAGCGTGGGAGAGGAAGGAAGAGGATAGGAATTCTGGACGAAATAAGAGGAGGTAGAAGATATGAAGAATTGAAGAGGGATCTAATAACGGGCCATCCTTAGGAGGGAATGCGAGACAATTTCTATCAGGTTGGGATACAAAATGGGGACTGTCCAAGAACCTACCAATCAGCTGGTAGAATACTTGAATGAATACCCATTAATTAATTTACAGTCTTGCACTCCGCCGCTACTGATGCACGTCACTGATGCATGCTGGCGCTGCTGCTGCCTGTCAGACACTTTCACGCCGTTTTTCCCGGCGCTCAAATTTCGACTACTTTGCGAATATTTATCTCAAAAACTAAGCTTGACTTTGAACTCGGGTTTTTTGACTTGTGCTATACATAACAGCCTCTACTACCTCAATTTAAAAAAATCGAAAAGTTCCTCATTTCCTTTGCTCAGCTGCCGATTCCACTTCATGAATGAATTGATGTGGTATTTCCTCTATATGTGTAAATGTTCAAATGGGCCGCGAGTGGGTTGATTAGGCACGTATTCTTCGAGAATGGGTCGCGGGCCAAGCCATGCTGGACGGATAAAGATGCCCGTGAAGCCCTCTCCCGTCTAGGGGCGCTAGGGTCTTTGTATTTGCATCGCAGGGCCTTTTTTGGGCGGATTAATAGGAGTGTATTTTGAAAAATTATATTTTTTTGCAAAACTCCAGTGTGGGCATGGATCGCAGTCACGTGCATTTATTTATTTAATTAATAATAACTCCAGAGAACAGCTCTTGTTGACCCTTATATCGGAGTATTAGAAGTTAAAAATGGACGAGCATATACAACCATGCCCTGGGAAGTGAAAAATCCATCCCAGGGACTTGAACCCCCAACCTTAGGGTTAGCAGGCGAGGACGTTACCCTGCCACCGAGGTCGGCAAAGGAATCTGCTTATTGTGCATTTCTGTTCATCCCTCGTCGAGAACATTTTTAGCGAGCTGTATTTTTAGTGATAAATTGGCACTTCATTATACAGTTAAAAAATGAAAGACAGGCTCTTGACAGTTTTCCAGGGAGGCTAGATAAACTGAGCTATCTCGCCTTTGTTCACTCTAACTCTGACTGCATAGGCGTTGATTTTGGCCTTTAACTGGCTACTTGCGCACGCAACTTTAATATTGATTTTTTAGGCCCTGAAATATTAATGTAGCACCTAATGTTGCTCTGTATTGTCGATTTTAACATGAAGTTGCAGACAACCAGTGGTTTTGGCGCTCCAAGAGACTCAAGCTGCAAAGATGATAGCCTTGAAGCTTTCACTTTGACTCATAATTATTAATAGTGCTCCTAAGTTCCAAATAATCATTGCTTACAAAGGATAGCAACATTAACTGCACGAAATATGAAATAAGAGATATATAAGCTCCTACACGATTCTTGAAGATATACCAAACAAGTTTACAATTTAAAAATCCATCGAACAGATATGTATTTTTACTGCAAATACTAAAGCTACGTTGTTACTGTTGGGCCTGTCCACCGTTACTCTTGTGACATTTTGACACATTTGACTCCATTAAAACTGTCAGGGTTATAGAAATATTAGATTTTTCATAGGAAACACTTTTGAATGAATTAGAATACATAGTGTTTATTAATTACATCCGAACATTTAGGACTCAGGTCATCAATTTAGTATATAAAAAGCACATTGAAATAGTGTTATGTCTTGTGACCAAAAAAAGACACTTGAAATACACTATATTACATAATTCAATTTTATCTTCTTCACATTACAATATACCATTAAAATATTTTTTATATTTTACTCTAATGTCTTAGGAATGAAGTACAAAAATATATAATGTATAAGTATGTATAAGAGACAGGCAAAAACAAGGTTACAAGTAGAAAAAGTGGTTACTCTTGTGACTTTTACTCTTGAGACGGATCGTCAAGCATGTAGTGAAGGCACATACAGCAAATTCAAATTTGTTCGTGAAGTTTAAATGGTAGGGGTAGCACTTCAGCAATGAAATGGAAAATTAAAAATGAAACTAAAAAAAAGAAAAATAGAAAAATTATCACTCTACCATGAAAATCTCTTTTTTTCAATTTGTCCACTTTCTACTGGACGTACCCTATTCTAGCATGCTGTAACCAAGACAAAGGCAACGTGATGAATTTATCAATACCAGTAATCATGGTGTTAATTAAAACACATCCGCGTTCTTTTCGCATGTTCCCGCACAAATTTATAACTCCATTGTCTTACGTTTCTGTTATTTGTAGAATTTTCCCTTGTAATTCCGTCTAGGTGAGAGAAAAAGAAAACTACGTCGTACATCTTGTGCACTCGACCTCGAGATATTTAATCCTCGGAGGTGTATCGGATTTTCTCATTCACATAAGTTCCTTACATTAGTTATGAGCTAGTGCTCTTGATTATCAGTAATTTATATTTTCCGCGAAAAGCTGGCAATTTAGGTTTTGCACAGCCATGGAAATGTGTGGGAAGAATGCGATCATATATTTTTGTCTCATTAGCCCAAAGGTTGACCGTTAATATTAGCCGTATCCACGTAGTCTAGCCTTGCGGGAGAGTGACGGATAAGTGGGAGGACCTTCAAGTCTCCACTCCTTACCGGCGGCCTGCTATATATATGACTGGTATTGGTAGGTCTGGATCACATCCAGAGCACCGCGTTTTTCACCCACTGATTCCTAAGGAATTCTCTTTGTGTTTTTTCCTCCTGTTTTGGGATCAATCAAGTGGAGTCTCTCAGTACGAAGTATTTACTTCTGCCAAGGAAAATGAAGCTTGCCATTTATTAAGCACTGCCCTTTAAGTAAGACTATACATCTTCCTGAGTTGCTGCAATTTCATGAGGGTACATAATCTGCGATCTTTATATAAATTATATTCAATCGCTACTCCATTTATCAATGATTTACGGAATGGCGCGGTCTGTAGTCACTCCCGCTTTGGCAGTAGCTCGTCACTGCGATAATTTTTATCGATAGGTCGAGAGATGGTGTCGTCCAACGAGCTCCCGCAAACGGAGTGCGGACAAGAAGAGCGGAGGCGATGCAATAAGGCTTCTCCTCGCGTGCCTTTCCCGAATCATCGTAAGAGAAGACGACATGCCCCTGAAACAGTGAATCGATCTTTCCTCCGGAATGTAACATGTGTCCTTGCCTTAAGGATAGAGTGTAGTGATTAAAGTACTGGAGAAAATAAGGAGGGAGATGTGGGGAACAAAAAACATCGAGCTTTCTCTCATCTACATCCAATTTACTGTAACGAATAAACGGAAAAAGGGTAGAAGGTAAGATAAAAAAACCTTTCGGGAAACCAATTCGAATTTAAGAAGAACAAGGGTACTTGGCAGGCCATATTCAATAGAATAGGATACAGGCAAGGAAGACGATACACGTCAAAAAGTCACTCTCTGTGAAAGTCGCTAACTTGGAAAAAGCCTTTTAAAATGTGGGCTGGGGCAAGATTTTCAAATCGGATGAAAACATTATATGAATTATAATTGCAGAAGAGCAATATTTCAGGGCTCCAAGATCCAAGTCACCACAGTTGAGTGGAAGCTGTATAAAAATAGAAACTAAAGTAAATCGTAAGTCAGACAAAGAGGAAACCTTTCACCCGCCATATTCAACATACACTCGGAAGTGGTAATCAAATGGAATACAAGGTATGGGTATCAAAGGAATGAAGGCAAATGGTAAAGTCATTAGCATACTTCATTTTGCACATGGCGTCGCAAACGTGACAATCGAGCACCCCTGGGCACAACACACTGGGTACTCTAAGGGTAAAACATGGGAAAGGTGCGAACATCTTTTTAACAAAAAAATAGAATTTCTCAAGCCTAAAAAACACTAATGGGGGGGAAAAAAACTGCTCTGGGCGAAGAAAATTCGCCGTATAATGTAAATTAGCTAGATCAAGGCTCAGAAAAATCAGCAAGGCGCGGGAAAGTCTAGAGTACTGCAGTAAACCAATCAGAGTTTTGCATGACTTCATCATCAGCAGTCATCAAACGAATGGTTGGCTGGTAGCATATCCCCAGTCCATTTTATTTCCTACTAACCGCTTAATTCCTTCATTATTCTTCATTTTAATATCCCTTATAGTTTGCCTAATGTATTTCATTTTTGCACCTTCTCAGCAATTCTTCAGATTGATAGCTCATCCAATTTTGTGTCCGAGAACGTGTCCCCATTTTTTTATCTTGTACTTCGCAGTGTTTTCACCGAGTACCATCTCCCGAACTCTTCGTAAGACTAGCTTAGTGAATCACTCCGTTCATTTTAACGCCATTACTTATGGATAACATCGCATTTTCATGGCTTCCAGTCTTCTCCTCTGCTCTGTGCCTTTAATCGTTAAGTTTTACTGCCGTTTGATAATGACGGATGTGATCCGACACGGCAATCTACGCCAAGCGTAGATTCGGCTAAGTACAAAATAATCTGTTTCTATAGAGTTTCGCAGTTAAGAGGTGCAGAAATATCCGTAGGTGTAAATTCACGTACCGTAGGGATTTTTCATACCATTTTGGATCACCACAAGTGAGTTCAGGGATGCGAATCGACTTCCGCACCGAAGTCTCGGGCTCCGCGCGGTCCTTTTCGTTACGATAAGTTATCCGTTGCTCTCGTGCCTTAGCATTTCAATAGCATAGCATAGCATAGCATAGGTGAATAGCATTTCAAACCTTTTGTGTTCTATGGATGAAGCTCAAAATCTTTAAATAATCCTTTTTTGGTTTAAATTGTTTCGTAATTTGTGGTACCAAATTTCATCCCTGATTTAATTAAATGCATTTTTGCTTCCGAGTTTATGTTGCTAGCTACAAGAAAGATATTCTTTTACCTTAAGTCTCGGGTTTGCTTTAAATTTTTCCTCAAGTTGCATTTATTTGTTTTTCAATATATTTCAGCATTATTACCAAATCTCCCTCCCTCTTTTCCAAAAATTGCCATTTCATCAGAAAACCGTAGGATGCTAATTTTTGCTCCGTATTCATGTCATTCCTTGTTTTTTTAACTTTTGTCATTCATTGACTTTTGAATGCAAACATTGAAGATAGTGGATGAAAACTCACACCCTTGCCGTGCTTATTTCGTAAATGTTTCTTATTCCTTATAGAAGCAGCATTTTATCACCGCTGACTGTTCTTTAAAAAGACTGCATACTATTTTTTACCTGCTTGCGTAACAAGGCTCTTCAATGAAGTGAGTATTCTGTTGAAATTCGCGTATTAAAATTCTTTCTCCTTGTATGTAGGTTCGAGGACTGATTCGTTTTCATTCTCCTCTCTATGAGATACCTCAAAGCCAATCCCTTTTCTCTTTTCCCTTATTTTCCTGAAGCCAAATTGGCCTTAAACGAAGAATTCTTCCATATTTTGTTCCATACTTCTGTGGATAATTATCGTCAGTCTATCGTGGTTAAATCTCTTTCTACAAGGTTTTATGGGACTTTGGTCACACGTTTTCTCATTTATTCCATTAATACGAACTCAAAATCTTCCAGAGATTCATTTTAGAGCTTTGGCAAGCCAAAGGCTGGCTTTCCCATAAACGTTTGCACCTATTATGGCATTTTATACCCCGTATTCACGCACTGCATTCGCAACCGTCTCTGATATTCTGATGTCTTTCTTTCCAACAACTATTTAAACTATTTTACGTGAAACCTCATCATTCATAGAAAATATTTCCTCAGCTTTTTTCATCATGTTGAAAATGTCAACTTTAACAAAAATGTCTTTGTTTCATTTGTACTTTATTCCGATTCGTCTGCATATAACCCAAATTATTCCCTTCATCCTTTTTTTTGTCCCAAATCATTGCTAAAATAGTCATTAGAGCAACGTTTCAGGCTTTTTTCCGTATTTTATAGCCAAGTAAGGCTTAAAATATTCATTATCCGAATTATTGTAAGGAAAATCGCAGTGCGTAAATATATCTCCACGCTATTGGATTATGATGCGAATGAATATCATTTTACTTACATGCAAGTGAACAACTGTTATATATATTCTATATTCATTTTATCGCATTTAGCTTACTGTTCTGAAACGGATGGTAGTCATGGTAGTTCCTTCCATATGTTACAGCACTTCTGGGCTCGCTGGAGTGGCATGCGCTTGCACATTTTCGAACCCACGGAATATAACTCAACAAGGTTATTACAATGAAACGCTTTCAAAACAAAAAAAAACAAGAAATTAACATCTCAATGGAATGGACCAAAATAGAATCCCCAGGAAAGTACTGGAAGCCACACCAGATGGAAGAAGTTATGTTCGTCCAAGAGAGTCATGCGAGGGAGTAACTGAAAAGTACGCAAGGAGAACACGGAGAATAGATGGAGATGGGGAGATGGAGGGAAGGAGGAAGGAGATGACTGGAAGAGAGGGGAGGAGTTGGTCCACTAGGGGAGAGGAAGTAATCCTTCCTCCATTCCGTGTGAGCGTGATTACTTATGATTACTTACTACGCGTGGAATTATCTACCCCTAGAACACCCGTGGAGTGTCATTTCGACTCAACCTATAAAAAAACTATTTTTTTATTGTTAAAAAACAATCAGATATCGCATCTTTTGGAGAGCTGCATTTCATCCCCGTGCTAACTAACACATTGTTATCGGTGATACTGTAAGTCCGCTATAACTCCCGTTAAATCACATCGTTATTAATAAGTGTTCTCATTTAAATTGGGCAGCATTGGTTTGTATATTAATGTAAATAATCAAAAGCCAGCCTAGAACTTTCTTTAAATGAATTCATTCCCAAATAGACAACATATATACATTTATAGTATTGCTCTCTAAATGACTTAAAAACGAGGAGCCCTGGCAAAAACATGAGGAACAATTCGCGCAGCGGGTGAAATTAGCAAAATCGGTTTCCTTTGCATACGAGTGCTTTTGTGATCTTGCAATTTACTTATTGACAGTTATCAATTCTATGGGATTTTAGGTAAGGTAAAAAATAATATTATATGATAGGTTCCCATTTAGATGAGCTTAAGGTTACAGCCGAACCTTTGAATTTGAAATAATTCATTTATTATTATTATATTATGATTATTTAATATTCATCACCATCCGATTATCGTTTTTTTTTAGAATTAAAAAATAAAAAAATTTTCTGGGCCGGTGACTGTTTCGAAGTAGGAGTGATGGATGTGTTTTCCGCCTTTGATGTACTACTGCGTAGTATAGGAAATTTTAATTAGCCATTGAGGCCAATTTACATTTCCTATACTTGTAGTCCAATACTACAAGGTTCAGTTCGTGCAATGTTCAGTTTGATCAATTTATGTAACCATTTTTCGTTTGAATGTGAAAAACTGGTGTTGGACGTTGCTTCTCTTTCATTGAATCAATCAAGTGACTAGTGAAAACTGAGCATTTAACCACTTTTACGTACCTATGTAACACCTAATTAGCGTTAGAATATTTATTAAAATAATTAGCTTCAGGTTTGTGAAAAAAATTTCAGTTGAGATATTACTTCCACTACCTTAATATTGATCAGTCAGCAACTCAATTCAACTTGAATCTGTTGTTTTCCGAATATATGTTTTTTACGAAACTATAATTTTGAATCAATTCTATTCTTTCCCAGTTCCTTAATTTAAGGGTAAACCTACTTAGCCCAATGCATATTAATCGAGACATATTTGCAATTGCTACATTTGAGTAGATTTTTATCTCTATTTTGATATTTTTAAGTTAACATATTTCAATTTTGCGCAGTTTACTATGAGGTAACAGATTTTTATACCTATAGTCATGCCTTCAAACTTAACATTTTATTTAAATTTATTAAACCAAAAACAATAATATAATTGATTAAGATTAGTTCTGTCCTCAAATCCAGTCTACAAACGAAATTTTCCTCGCTTATTTCTAATGTAACTGACTAATAATCAAATTAAAGGAATATAACGTTACATCTGGGGATTGTGATGAAAGATTTTACGCTTTCCCGGCAAATAATTGATGTAAATTCTTCTCGGGCTCCCGTCTGCGTTAAGTTTTCCATCTCTGCCGAAGTTACGATGGAAAAGTCTTCCATCAAAATGTCGGCAGAGATTGAAAACTCAACCCGCTCGAGGACCGTGTAGAATTCACATCAACGTCTGTGGCTGTCAGTGATATGTAATACGCTCCTTCAACTTAGACGTTGCGTGCTGATACGAGGAGTTGAGCAAAGTAGGGCAAGTAGCAATATCCATCGGATAGTGGTGATTAAAAGTTTTTTTAGCGCTGAGAAATGTCTTAAATGGCGATGGCCGAAATCGAGGCAGTTTTGTAATGTATCATAATGAGAGAAAATGAAGTCTCTTGATAAAACTAACCCTATGGCTCTCTCCCTCCACTTACGAATATCTTGTCAGCAGATACGGAAATAATTTAAGTTTGATAAGCATACACAATTCAAATTTTGATAAATATGTTATCACTAATAATGGTAAGTATTCTTATCCACTTCTCAAACTTTGCCTCATATGTTAGCGTAGTTAAGTCTATTTTATATCCTACAAAGTGAAGTAACCGGTCTGTCAAAACAAAGCCTGCTTAACGTGAAGCAGTAAAGCCAGCGTAAGCTACCATATTCATAGCATGATCAATCCTTTTTACTCACCGACATTCTTTCACATTTCAACACAAGATTTTGCATCGCTGCGTTCCCGTTCGCTCAGCGAAAGACAAAACGTAACGCAAACTCAAACGTCCCTTTTTTCGGTCATCTTATTTACATCAATCCATTAAGTTTAGCCAACGACTGATTAGTTAATCGTTATTAGTCCACAGCATTTGATTAGTAAATTTCATCAAAAGTGATAATTACGGATTCATTATATTACACAGCTGGTGTGGTGCAAGAAGACTTTAATTTTTAAAATTTATAAATTACATTTTTAGTTACTTAGTTATTCTATTTACTGTTTTAAGTAAGCGGAATATGCTAATTACTCTAGTTGCAATATAAGGCGTAAATCTTCCAACGCATCTTCGCATCTTCCTTTGAGCGATGCCATTTCCAATTAATTCATCGCACTCTACCGTAGAAATGGTAATGGTGATGAAGGAATTCCGATCGTGAAATAACATTCATTTAGTTATGAACGGGCATTATTGCCACTCATTAATTGCTGCCACTGAGAAAAAAGGACGTACAAGATCCCTCAAATATTTGTTTCGATGGACTCATATACCTTTAACAGCTCAGGCAATAAAAACTTCCTTCATGGTGTGAATAAAAAAGCAGCTTGAGTTTTATTTGGAAAAATTAGACATATAACTCGCGCGTGACAGTCCTCTGATCGGGGACTACGTCACCATTGAATAACCATTAGCACAGGGCCGAGTGTGTAATCGCACACCACCCGAGGCCGTTGACGTTAATTTTCTTTCAGATGGCGTCACCCACGGAGTCTGATAATGAGCACGTCACTCATCACAATGCGCGCAGTATGCTTTATCAGGCCTTTTCGGAAGGAAACGAAAATATGTGTCATGTAAAACGATGTCAAGGCTTTCAATTTTGATGGCCACTCGAGGGATCTGAGGCCCGAATTCCTTCGGAGGCCGGCCAGGGCCAAAGATCACATTCACTTCCCGGATCGCATCCACCGTGATCGCATCTAGATTTGGCCGCGCGATCGGGAAGAATCAGCCGCGGAGGGAAACATGGCCCTCTGGAGCGAGGAGATTGAATTGAGCGGCCGCCGCCCGCGGGACACACGGTTTGCTGGGCGACCTTCCCCGCTTCAGCCAGACGCCTTCTCCACCCTCTCGTTCCCCCCCGTAACTCCTCCCCCGCCTCTTTGCCCCGCCTCCGAATAAGGAGCTGACACGGCACCACATCGTGAGCGTGAGTCAGGGACGGCCTCGGTCGCGCGTCCCCGGGCCGCAGACGGCCGCAGACGGCCGCAGCGGCGCCCGGGCGCGGACCGGGCGCGGCTCCGCACCCGGGACGGAGCAGCCCCCGTCCCCCACGCTCGCCCGCCGACGACGCAAGAGAAGCTCCTTCAATGTCATCATTGAAAAGGGCGTTACATTCAACAATCCTATAAGCACAACAAAATAACACGTAAAACATGTCAGTTATATCATATTAAGGTAGTATGAGCGAGGTAGTTCCATAGTCATAATGCAGACCATGTTCAAACTTCATTTTTTTTATTTCAGCGTCTACAAGAAGTGTGACGTAAATACTGTAACTTAAATGGTGAAAAAATATAGTTATATATGATAAATATTCTCAGTAATTAAAGAAACATATCAACATAAGTCTCTAAATTGACTCATTTTTTCACACCGTACGGTAAAAAGCCTTCAAAATTGAAGTTTTTTCAATTCTGTAAACATTACTGTGGTTAATAATATATTATTTTTTATAAATAGTTGAGAAAACATACAAACTATACACCGATAGTTTGTTTGACGATATCTAGGTGTTAGAAATTCATATTTTTTTTCAATATTCTCCTTGTAGAGCGCACAGCCGTAATATATCCCATGTTAAACAGCTTACATGTTTAGGCAAATTGCTCGAAAAGTAGTTCGACAAGGGGTTAATATTTTAACATCATTGAAAAGATGGGTGTTTTTTCTTTAAAATGAGGTGAAATTCATCAAATTCTAGGTGAAGTAATTTTTTGCTCAAACTACCTTAACATGTCTATGAGTCTGAACTATCCAAATCACACTTTAATCTCATTCATAAAATTTCACTTTTCGCAATGAGTTATATTTGTTATTTTCTTTATCGTTCTCTTTAGTATTGTATGTTTTACGTGTTTTATTATTTTATTTTATCACATTTTCAAACGTTAAATATACTCTTGTTATTGCTATAATTATTATTAAATTTATTATTGAATCGTACTTAATTTGTTTTTATATTTTTATTAATCATGGCTTCTTTTTTAATTATTGATTTGTCATTGATGGCTCTCAATTATTGATTAGTAATTTTATAAATAAGTTTATTTCACATCTATTTATGCATATCAGCTCTCCTTTTCTCTCTTTTTATATACTTCTTACTTTGTTTTTTTAAAAAGGACTTTCTCTCTTTTTATATACTTCTTACTTTGTTTTTTTAAAAAGGACATTAGCTTTATCTATTAGTAGGTTTTTTTAGGTTTTTCACACTCCCCTTCATGTGTGGGTGTTTTCCTGTAGTGGATTTTTTCGTTGAGGATATCAGCTCTTTATTCCTTACCTTTTTTCTATAATGTTAATAGTCGAATTGTAATTTTTTCATGGATGTATTTGACGAAGGGTGAGATGGAAGAAGGGACTACCCCAGTCTCAATCTCGTCCCAATAAAGTCGCATTATTATTATGATTACGACTCCAAATGAAACTACGTTTAAATTACCATCACCCTGCGTCACGACAATCCTTTTCGTTGGAGGAAATCTCACAGTCAATATTCCTCAGTCTGCTCGTGAGACATTCTCATAACTCAAGTGCAATCAGCATAACTGTCACATTCCTCTTCAATAACTCCCTGTAATCACTCAGTTCTCTTAGGCCGCGCAGATATATGAGGGGAGTCAAATTCGGAGTAGTTTCTGGTGGAGAAAATGAAGTAACAGATAATAAATTTGGGAGATTTTCGTTATCGGGTTTATCTCGCACCACCAAGAGGTGGGTATATTTGAGATGCAAGAACCATGTTGGAGTGGGTTGATGAGCCCTTAATAAAATAACTAATTATGCTTTCAAAATATCACACTGGTCCACCACTGATTTAGGCGCAAAGGATGATGTTGTTTATATGATGAAACCGTTCGTGCATTAAATTAGATGGATAGATAGAAAAATATTTATTATTCAGGAAAAAATCCATAAGAACAAAAATAATAATAATACAGTTTTCAGGCACAGTCAAAATTACAAAAAAGACAAACTTTTCATCATTTTTTAAATGTCAATATATAATGTCTTCTCATTTCATAACATAACAAATGTTTGTACGTAAAAAAAGGCAAACACAAAAAACTTATGTATATATATTCGTGGATCTCTCCATTTTTCGGGTTTGCGCCGCGTTGGTTGTCATAGGTTGACGACAGTTTCGCCGGGATTCCACCAGGCGTCTTCAGGTCGAAGTGCCGATATCGGCATTTTGGCTGCGTTTATATAGCCCTCGTTCTCCCGCTGCTGCGCTGCGATTGGTTGGTTTCAGGAACACTCTTCCAAGCGTTGGTCAGATGGTATCCGTAATTCCGTATCCGTATCCGTAATATCCGTATGGTAACGAATTAACATTATGTATATATAACTTAACAAATAGCAAAATGATACAGTAAATAAGGAACCATAATAACATGAACTCAAATTTGAAAAAAAATAATAAGAGTAACTTATGTTATTCCCGGGAAAGTAAATAATCATGATATTTCATTTTAAATGTTTTAACAGATGTGCAATTTTTAATATCAGTTGGCATCTTATTCCATATGTGACAAGCAGTTACAAGAAATGATTTATTATATGCTGTGGTGCGATGCCCTGGAAAATACAATTGATTAGGATCAGACCTAGTGGACATTGTGGAGACAGAGGGACAACTAAGGAACAAATCATACAGATACTTGGGTGATTTGTTTTTAAATAGAACAAACAAAAAAGGATCCCAGAAGGTACTCTCTACGGGATTTGACGAATTAGCCCTGTGAAACAAAGTTATTTTATTTGATGATCATGAATTTTCAGAAATCACTGGGTACATGAGCTCTGTGCCTCGCCGGGGTTATTTTCAAGAATTGCGATAATTGTTTTCCGTGGATATAAGCTGTAAGGTGTTTGTAATAACTATTGACGATTCAGTTCCGTCTGCCTAGCCGGTGCGACAAAAGGCATTTTAAGGTTTAGGTGTGCTCTTGATAGTTGTCGTGGGGTGTGATGACGCCGTTGAGATACTACCTTAATACCTTCCTCACAGATGGCCATTATACCCTTTTGAGTTTTTGTGAAAGACTCCATTCGTATTTTGCCTTCGAACACAGTGGACAACTTGCCTTTGATGCAACAGTGGACATGTCCACTGTTGCATCAAACCGGTCGTTACTAAAATATTCTGTGAAATTTTACAAAGTTTTTATCTTGTGTAGGTATGTTTATGGTATGTTGGGCGAGATGATACTACGATTAAATTCAATGAATTTGGCTTATTTGTAAACAAACATCTCATATTCCTAATTAAACCAAAATATCAGCCATGTACCGCACTGTATTTCACGATATTTACCGAAATATAAAGTCATTATTTATGAGATTCGGTACGGCTCTCTATAGAGACATTATGAAAACGATGACGAAGTTCTGACGCAGAGATTGTGTCAGAAATGTAACGGTGGGTAGATTGTATGTTTACTCCAGAGTTAAAAAAATAAATATTTAACTCAACTACATACCTTTTATGCAATTGAAAAACATTGAGCAAATCAGTCAAGTTAAAGCCTCATATATGTACATTTAGACAATTACTAAGAAGTTCATTCATAAAAACAAGGTTTTTGCGTAATTAACACTGTCTTACCTCATACTTCTTAAAGCAGCTAAAATATCGCAATGAAGTTCGAATATGGTTTCTGTTGCGACTAGATTAAAACCTTGCTCAAGCCACCTCAACCTGTCTCCATACCTCTGAAATTGAATTTGTCCGCAGGAGGAGATGGTGGCGGTGAGATTCCACGATAAGTAACTTGCCTCCCCAAAAGGCCTCCTTCGATATCGCCAGACTAATGAGCAAGTATTCCCGTGGCTGCATTGTTGATGTCGCTCCTCCCAGCGCATCGTGGGCGTCCGCGTGGGCTCCCCCACCCCACCCAAGGGTGAAGTGGGGGGTGGGCGGTGGGAGGGGGTAGGTTGATGGGGATTGAGAGAGAGAGAGTTGTCGCAGCCATTCCCCACTCGAGTCCATGACCTTTGGTTTTTTTTATTTCAAGCTTACGGTGCAACGGTCGCCAAGGTCGATCACCAAGCGGGGTGCGCTTTCACCGCCTGCCATCTTGACCACTTGGTGGTCGCGGGGAGAGTTCGCCGCCCGTTCCCATCACCCCATTCAACCGTCGTCCTCTGGGAGCACACCCCCCGCCAGAGTCCCATACCATGTTACATGGAAATCAGAGGTGGTTAGCAAGCAACCCGGAACCCGGATGCTCTGGAGTCACTTCAGCTACAAGATACGTCCCCATTTAAAGGTATAGCTTAAGTTGACGCATTTCGGATGAAAGTAACGATGAGGCGGTTTGCGCGTTATTTTATTTGCATTAACTGGTAACATTTTAGGAAATTTTGAAAGTAGTTAACGTAAAGACAAACTTATAGAAGATATAAATTCAAGTAACTTCTGCCAACATTTGTGAATACATTTGCCAGAGGTAATTCAGCGACACAAGGTTGTCAATAAGACTGTGATGGGGGAACGTGGCGAAGGGAGAGAAGACTTGATGTTTGTCGCGACACGGCTCGCCAGTGGCACTTTATAAATCGTCCATAATCTCGCGTATTTTATTAGGGCCCCCAAAATAATATGGGCAAGCACAATGGAAAAAATTAGGTTTTATGGTAAAATATTGATGCAATGCCACAATTGCTGGGCTCGGTGGCGGTGGGGTGAAGTTCTCGCCTGGCAACCACAAAAACGCGGGTTCGAATCCCACCTGGGAAACGGGTTTCACCTTTCAGGGCATGGTCGTGTGTGTGTTTAATTGTTTGTTTCTCATGCACCTCATTTTAAAGATACTAATGGAAATTGCAAATATATTATTGAAATAAATTAAAATAATATTAAACCTATTTTCTATCTCACAAAATTCCGGATGATTTTACAAAGTAAATCCCTTCGATGCCCATTACACCAATTATGGTGCACAATTACAGTGGGGTGTGGCAAATTAGGCACCCAAGCATGAGAGGTTTTCAGAACTTTGAATGCTTTATGAAAAATAAAAGCTCTTTTTTCACTTGAACGGTGAAAGTGACTCGATGGTGCATGCGGAAGGCCAATCGCTCGCCAAGCTACGATGGAAATGGAGTCGATATTCAGCGACGCGAGACTTTTTTTCCTCACTTCATGGGCATATCAGTCATTGGGAACGTTTGCAATAAGCTAGCTAGAATTCCTGGGAGTAACTGGAACAGTTTTCCTGGTGAGCAGTTCGCGGATTAATCGTAATGTATCTTAATGCATTGCCTGACTGATTTATGCATAATTATGGCGATTGTGAAAGCCGTATTGTTGACAGAACGTCCTTATCCTTGAACGTTCCATAATCTCTCGGCTCCGTGAATTCTTCCACTTACTGTCTTATTCTTGTCATTCAATCACCTTTCCATCTCAACCACGCGAATACATCTCCTTTGCAGGTACACAGAAGACACATGCGTCATTTTTAATTGACATTTCCTTGGTTATCACTTAAATGGCAGTAAACAAGCTTATGGCGTTATTCAATCCCCGTGAATTGGATTTTTTCGGCTTGCAACTCGTAGTACACAATGGCTGATATGGTTTTTAGTTCGTGCTATACTTTTAACTTTGAATTATTACACTATTATATTGAATGTAAAGCCATGATTACCTCAGTGTGCTATGAAAAAGCTGTTGGAAAGTTGCATTATGTATTGAGAATGGGATGGCCAATGACCCGAGGTGATTACGTGCTGTAAGCCTTAATCCGGAAATGAGGCAGCACATCCATTGTCAGCCCTGGATGCACTTCTGGGAAAGAGTCATCGCTCGTCGATGGTCGCACCACGCGTAGCTAACTGACTAACAGGCTGACGCATATTGACAGTTCTGATAGACTTACAGGCCGACTATTTCGTATAAATATTAGCTTCCGCATATCTAACTGAAGCCAAAATTTTACGCATCACATTTATAAGACAAAAGAAACAGACTAAATAACGGATACATTAAAAATGTCATTTTTCAGCGGACAACAAGGGACCACAATAGTTTGCGCAAGATCTTTTCTGTGGACTTACCTTTGTCACTAGGTGGACTGGACTTGTACTGACACTTGTGTTTAAGTAGATTTTACTATTTTAACTAACACCTCACCCCGAATGAAATACCGTCATGTTTTTATTTTCTTCCTCGATTAGAATCACATAGGACCCATAAATTAGTGGTATACATTAATATTACAGATAGGTTTTAGTATCTTAACCCGTGTATTACAGGTGAACGTAGTACTCTCCTGGCCTATGGTTTATGTCTATGCATTTTCTCCTGACGGTCCTCGCTTGGCGGCCAGGGGAGCTGAGCGTTCGAGGTTCGACCTTTCACTGGCACGAGCATTGCCTGCCTGATGTGAAATCACCCCCAGCCACACACTCCGGCAATGCGTCGTAGATTTAGATGTACATGAGAAGACGTGATTTATTTGGGTCAAAAGAAGTTACTAGTGTTTCAAATAATTAAATAAAAGAGTCTTCCTGATTACTAAAACCCGTCGTTAAAGGTCGTTTTCCCACTCTTCATCACCGTCACTTTTATGCGGATACTAGGGTTTCATGATTGGATATTTCGATTGCTTCCAAACACGTAATCTATTTTCAAGGTGTGTATTTCAAATCCAACCATTTTCAAGATAGCAAGACTCTTTCCCCGAAGACAACGGCTGTCCTAATTGCCAAAGCGTCGAAGACCCTTGCCCTGTGACCCTAAGGGAAATCAGAGAAGAAACGCTCCCTCTAAAGTAAAATTTCTTTTACTTAAGACAAATCTAAATGAAAACTATTGTTTGATCTTTTATTCGAAAAACCATTGCAAAATTCTGATAAAATTACAGTCTTTAATGAAGCTGGTAATTAATGGTAACTCTACATTATAAACATGAACTTAATTCCTGATGACAGTTATTTATCAGGTGCATTGCGATAAAAGAACGCATTTTATCAGCGGAAACTAAAAGGTTTAACATAACATTACTGAGACTTAAAGAAATTTAGCCGAAGGAAAGCGCATTGCCAAAACGAAAGATCCCTTGAGCCGCCGCATGCTTCTTCTTTCTGGGAAATAAGAGGAGCTCATTCACCCGAGCGGAAACAAATGCCGGACTCATCTTCTTGGAAGTGATCAATTGGCTAGTCCTTCCTTCTTACATCGCCACTTTTTCACTGCGCATAAACACACACACACACCTATATGTATATATATATACATACACACAAATATAAATATAGTTTTAAAAACACAGGCATACGGAAATAAAAAAAGGACATTCACAAAATATTTTACGTGACGTTTCGACGGTCAGGCCGTCATCGTCGGCAACAGGAATATTATATATATATATATATATATATATATAATCTGGCGTTAAAATCATATTTTAATGATTGACAGGGTTTCATATGATGACTGCTCTTTGAAATCCTTGGTAGAGTACCAGAGTACCCATAAGATGTCCCACTTTTAGTTTCAAGTGAAAAATGTGCTTCATATTGAATAAAATCCTTCAAGCCACAAGGTTTCGGCGAAAAAATAATTCAGCTGTAGAGAATTGCAAGCTACATCTTCCCATTATCTCAGCAGCGCTTTCCTTGTCTATTAAATTTGTTTTATAGTAGATTTCGTAGTAATTTGTAAAATGTGACAATTTTATTTCTCTATAGCTAAATGTTACAAATGTAACAAATAGAATGGCAGTGATATTGGAGGTTTCAACAAAAAAAATTCATTTGCCAATTTCATTTTAGTTGACATTAAAAATAATTCTCATTTAATCAATATTTATATATATTTTAATTTTTTACTTTCCCGGTCTAATTGAGCAATGAGGTACATATTGCTCAGATTTTACATTCGGAATTTCTCGGTAACATAAATGGCGAATAATTAAAACTTGAAGTTTGAAAAACTTTGAAACTATTTTATTCCTTTCATAACTCAATACAGAATTTATATTCTTTCCACCACATCATCAAAAAAAGAGGAATTTGTGTTATATTTAATACAAATTTTACTATCATAATTTAAAAAAATATGTTTTGAACCATGTCACAAACTGAGTATGCAAGACCACTGACTGCTCTTTGGAGTGATTATTCATTGAAGTCCATTTGGAAAATATTTTGCGACCAAGTCAGTCCACTTGAATTATATTTAAAGAATGAGGGCGATTATGCTGGCTTAAGTGAAAAATGTGAGGGCGTTAGCAATGAGGGCGTTGGCGAATGGATTTGACATACATCAGCTTGAAACATTCAACAGCAAGATTTTCAGCCATTATTTGTTTTGGATTCCAGGAAGTAAATGGATCGCAAATAAGTGAAATAGAAAGTCTTGTATCCAGTTGGCCATTATGTTGTAGCAGAAGTTACATTTAACGTGCTCCAGCAACCAATATCATCTCGCATTTAATATCTGCTACCTAAATATTAGAGCAATAACACAGGGAAGGAATAGAGGGATCACCTCTCTGTACTCAGTTTGAATTCTATTTTTTTGTTACTCTTAGGCTTCAAAGACTGATCTTCGGTGTTCAAGCGATGACTGGTATCTGGATGGAGGATGGAAGCTATATATTTGGTCGCTCATTGTAGAATCAGCGACTGAATAGAGGGCAACTTCCATCCTCCATCCAGATACCAGTCATCGCTTGAACACCGAAGATCAGTCTTTGAAGCCCAAGAGTAACAAAAAAATAGAATTCAAATTGAGTACAGAGAGGTGATCCCTCACCAAGGATTTAAAATATTTGTTTGTAGTGGGAAGCATTTTAGAATTCTTTTTTTGAAATCCAAGAATTCGGAATGAAATCCCTTTCCATTTTGCCGTTTGGATGTCGTACAGGAATGCTTCGAACAGGGTTTTGCATGTTATACTTATCAGGAAACGGCACATGCAAACTGATGAGGAATTTACGACTCCCATAGAAGCCAATGTACCTGCCAATTCCAATTATGTTCTTGAGAATATTTCAAGGCAGGGGTGTGAGCAATTTCGACCGGAAATATCCTTGGTCATAATATGATACTTTCCCGGCGTGAACTGATGTTGAAATCTTATCCGGCTCTCTACAAAAGGCAAAACTCTTCATCCGTTTTGACAGGCCCTGTCCTTCAGCACCGAAGACGCTGTCAATGTTTAAAAGTCAACCGTCGAAACGTCGGTAGCAATGGAGAGTTTGACACGGTGGCAAGCCTGAGAGGAGTTCACTTCCTTGGCCTTGTTTGCTGACTCTTTTAACGACTCAACAGTGAACAGTTGAATAATCATACTCCGCATGCGAGTAATGATCATGCGCAAGTAGTATTCTCCAAAGCATGTGTACCAACTTCCTTCGGTTATTAAAAATTCAGGTATTATTGGAAAGGACGAATCATTGGCTTCGATAGCGTTCCAAATTGAAGCTTATCAGCCTTTCTGGGGAAGAGCCTTCCCCATGTAAGCCAGTGTTAGAGTCGCAGTCATTATTAGGGATGGAAATAACCTTTCCTATTTTTACACAGTCATAAAAACGAAAATGACGCAATCAAATTTACATGTTAGCACTTTGGTGTGCGGCATTCATCGTGGCCATGTTATTTCCTCGGGCCTGTTCCGAGATAGATATTGCGGCTCATATTTCGTGGGAGGTGTACCAAATGACTACTCTATTTTCGTGTACAACTTGTTGGAGTTTAATTGAAGTCCTAATGCTCTTTTATGTCTCCTCTGTAAGTGGTTCACTAAGATATCCACTAGCTGGTTACTGAAGACAGTTTATTATAATGTCTGATGCAATTTTCCACTTTCGGGACACACTTTCAATTACGGATCAAAAGGTGTCGTCAATTTATGCTATGCATAAAAATATTTCCATCTGTTCGCATTGAGACCATTTTAGAACGAAACAAACAAGTTTACAGCAGTTTTACTCATTAAAGTTCCTTGACCGTGTCTTGGGAATGGTTACGCGTGGGAGTAAATCCTTATTTCTGGGAAACTTAAGGAAATCAACGTCGAAGTAAGTTTTAAAATGTTCACTGATTCTGCAGTACCGGTAAAGTTTAATAAACAGTTATATTTAGATATTTTGTCTTCATCTGATATCAGTAGGTCGTTGGTAAAGTTCGTCCATGCACAATATAAGAGTAATAAACTGAAATTAATGTAAAAGAGGTTGCTTAAATGATGGTGTCGCATATACATTTTAAAATGCGTCAACAGCATTGCCTATGTTAAAAAAATATGTAATTCACTAAAGTTAACTTCATCTTTTAACGCCATGTAAGGTGTATTTAATTTGATCAAGAATTATCAAATTACAAGCTATTTTACTTAACCACCTTTAGCGTGAAGAAGTCCATCTGTGAAACTTGTTTACGACCATTGAAAACATGATTCTCCATTTTTTATCAATTGATTATAGCTCAGCGTGCGAGTGTTGTCCAAACCACAGCACGTGGTACCATTTTTAATCTGTTATTCTCACCTTTGGAGGGTAAATAGTACTTACGATATGTATTTTACTGTTCTCTCGCCATTCCTTTGCAACAGAAGGTCTCTGGAATCGAGACTAAGGTATGAAGTAGTGGAAACACTCTTTTACAAACCACACGCAAGTACTCGAATTCTGCAAGCTAAATTACATACGAACATTAAAAAGTGAGCCGGCAGCCTCGGTATATTTTTACGAGCAGAGCACCGACTGGCCGAGGTGGTTGAGATGAAGTTCATTGTGAATTGATGGAGAGCCTAGTTCATCACCATTCGAGGATGTTTGAAACAACTTGACACCCGCATCAATTCTTCCGAGGAAGGTGACACCTGACAGCAGCCAATGTAATGTAAGACTCCCATTTCCTTTCTCCATTTTATTGCCTCTCAGCAGTTACGTTTTACGATCGTAAATTAGTGTATGCCTTGAAAAGAAGAGCCCACGCCGGGGAACATAGATGAACAATGGCGCCGTTGTTTGCCCGAAAGTCTCCCAACGGCGGCGCCCAGCCGAGTAAAAAAATCGCAACAACATTTAAAACACTTTGCAGAGGAAAAAATACTTGTGGCTACCGTTTCCGGGAGATTAACTGATGATATGAATCCCTGTTTGTGCGAAATTAAATTGTGTTTGTAAGAGCTCATACATGTAAGAGCAAGGCAAACTATTGCTTTTTCTTGGATTCATCGAAGCATGAGCCAGAGCATTAATAGGTGATACAAATTGGGGATAACATTTCCATTTAATCGGTAAAAGGATCTGAACAGTTTTTTTTGCTGTTAAATCGTTTCTTTGAGGAGCAATTAATTACGTTTCATCATGGAGTTGTCAAATATTAGTGGCCTAGCATAAATCTTACTCTCTTGAACAACAATATTAACAGCGTGTAATCTATTGAACCTGCAGCTTCTCTAAATATGGTGTACACAGAAAACTTTATTCCACATATTTTCATGATGATCTTTCTCCAACGTCATATATAAATAATAAACACTGCATATACTTATGTTACACATTATATACTTCCTCAAATAGTTCTAACACCTCATTCGGAGAAAACTCTATTTTATAGTTCATTTCTCCTTTCAAAGAAACACTCGTAATATCACAAGCGGAAAGGCAGTCAAGATCGGCAACTGGCCAAGGTGTGGGCTGACTGAGTGCGAGTACAACAAAAGAGAAATAAAAAGAGATATGCTAGCAGGCGACTACCATTGGGTTGGACCCAACATCCATGCTATGAGTGACGAGAGTGAGTTTAATTCATTCGAGTCTTTTTTAATCAGTGAAATTATTCTTTCACCATGCTATGGAACAACATATCTTTTCTAGGTGTGTGGCTTTGGACTTTATACTAGATTTTCTATATATGTATTAAAAATATATCCCTGGTGACACCGACAAAATTAGATACGCTGTCTACGGCAGTCCTGAAAGCAAAGAATGAGCCAAACTTAAATCTTTTGTGACAATATCTCCAACTACAGTGTATACATTACATTATTTTTCTCCATAGATTCTCTCGTCATAAGCAAAATACGCAATTCAATTTTTTATCGTACCATGTGAAAGTAATGGAAAGTTTCTATTCTCTCGCGTATGGTAAACGTTCTCTATGACCGGTTTCGTTCATTTGGTTAAGTTATTAAAAGGTAGACAAGACAATGGCAGTTAATACGAATTTATTGAGTATAATCTAAACTCAAAGAGCTTGCAAACCTTCTAGAGGGCGAAATAACATACAATGGAAATGTTTATGATTTCAGCGTACTTTATTTATGAGTTAGTGCAAAACTATACCTTCTCAGAATATCTTTTTGCTTAAATAAACTGCCTAGCGTGCCACTCCAGAGCATGAGACTGGTGTCGAAGACATATTGGGTAAATGTGCATTGTGCACCAAAGTCATGATAATTTGGACAAGGCTTAGGCATCTCTACTAGGTGCTCAATATATTAATGTGCGAGGTACTTAATTAAGTCACTTCTATGTATAATTAAAGTCCGAGGTACTTAATTAAGTCAATTCTATACGGAATGATGTACTACTTACAATTTTATTTCCATTCATTCGCTTACTTTACCTACATTTAAAAAAAATGATCTGATTCTCATTTTTTACTTCCGAGAAAAATATTAATGCATATTATTCCCTTGGAAAAGGGCTTCGGGGTGACTTGGCAGCTGAAATGCCATATTCGTATACCGCCTATTCTTGCCGTTATCTTATAGGCGCTTTCAGGAGGTTAGCGCAAAGACACCAGTTAACCATTATCCATGGCCCCTAAAACTTTCAAGGGAAATCATTTCGCGACTCGAGTCATCGACCATCCTATGCATTTGCAACGTTTCTCGCTCGCCCTCTTAAGGCCATCATTCTGGCAGCCCAGTGTACAAGTCAGGCTATTTCCCGACATACTACTGGCTTCATGATAATCTACCGCACGAATATAAAAACCATGTTTAATTGAAGTCTTAAAATAGGGGCACTCTAGTTTTTACAAGAATTTAGGAGCATTTTGTGATTCTATAGGTATTGTTTGAGACGATGGTATTCTGAAAAAAGTTTTTAAACAATGATATTGTTTGGTAAAGGGTCCTCGTCTCAAAATTACGCATTTTTCAGCTAACACTGCATTCAGTTAAAATTCAAATGAGTGCGGTACCAGATGTGCGTCTCTTGGGTCGACTAACACTCAGCGGGGAAGGGAACCACGAGGGAATTCTATTTGGAGCAACATTGAGTGAAATATTTTCATGTTTTTTCTTCTCGAGACTAGATTATATCATCCAAGTGCGTCCACCGGGTAGCTCATGGTAGGTCGACACCTCGTGGTGGAGGTTTGCTGCGGAATAAGTGAGTTTACTTGGTGCATAAAGAGTCATCGGCAACAAGAGGCGGTTACTAGAGTGTGTACGTGACGATATGAGTAAAATATTCTGAAAAATCCGGGGAAATGCCGTAACTTGGCAAATGGCTACCACCTACTAATAGGTGGCCAGTAACCCGGAGGAGGGGGCAGCAGCCCTCCTTCTATGAGTGAAGGTGGAGACTGCGTGGGTCAGTAAAGCAACACTATATGCGTGAAAGCAATAATAGAAGGATAAATTACTGTCAAGTATTGCAGAGGAAGGCCAAGCATGGAGTAGGTCAGGAAAACTATGAAGAAAAACAACATGGAGACTTATGTGGCATGAAACAGTTAACTGATGGGCGAGTGGAAAAAAACCTGAGCTGCAGAAAACCAGTCATCAGATTGATGACTGCCGATGATGATGTCGTAAGTCATATACAAGGAAAGGGGAAGGTTACCATGGCCCCTTGAAAGTCGATCGGTTTAATATTTGAATAGCATGAATCTCGAACGAGAAATTCAAGGAAAATCAGGTTTGAGTCTCGAACCAAAGTTTGGAATGCTGTCCACATAAACTTGGCGGCCAAAATGAAGAGAAACTAATTTTAATCCTCTAGAAAATACATATCGACATCTAGGGCTGTTACTTGAGAACGGAAGGGGAATAAAGGGGTGAGGATGAGGGGCCACTTCCGCACAAGACCTCTTTGGACAACCTGCCATTCCATTGAAGCTCTACTGTTGGCTCCAAGGGCTTCAAGTTGGTACATGGGCCGGCCATAATTCATTCCATATAGATCACATGGCCCTAAGAGACACATGGTGCTAAACTTGACTGTAATTACTCAGCAGGAGTACTTTTTTGTGTTTTAAGTATATATGATTTCATGTGCAGTGTAACAACTGAATTATAGTTGATAAAATAACCTATCTTTGCCCTTAAGTTTAAAATAATGAGTATTTTTTGGAGATATAGAACGGATTTATCCTATTCATATTATTCCTCAGGGGTTAAATCAACTCAAAAGTCAAGCATAGGGAAAGTGGAAGTACCTCTTAGAACAGATCTTTTTCCGACTTTCGAGGACCCCCTGTATTCGAATAAATACGACTTGCATACTCTAAATCATCATGTACTCGAAGATAGTTAATTATTTACAGCCTCCGCCGCGCAACTCTCTTTCAATGGATGGAGCGTGAAACTGTTGCACCTGGGTCACGGCATTACGGTATTGGTCAAATGTTGACCCACAGACCTCATGGGTTTGATTTTTTATTCACTGAGAGAGAGAGAGAAAGAGGGGCCCGTACTCAAAAATAGCGCCGAGGAATACTGACGCCATCGGTCATGGAGCGGGTTCATACGCTGTCAATCCGCCGGAGACGGGTATTACTGGAAGAATTCATCTATGCCTGGGAATGACCACAAATTCAGATGTAACCCTGGGACAATAATACACATTTTCGGCACTGCCTTAAACTAATATTTTTCAATCGAAATGTAGGTAGAATCTCGGATGAAAAAGTGAAAGAGTAATGTTACTTTTCTTTAGTAAGGCCACATCTCGAGTACTCCTCAAGCATTTGGATTCCTGCTCCCATGACTTTTATACAGGAAATATATAAAATACCAAAGAAATCCGCTCGCTTTGTTAGAAACTACTAAAAGGGAACAGGGGAGTGTGTTAATAGGTGTAACACAGCTCGCCGCTCGCTTCTCGGAGGCTACACCCATGTTAAGATTACTTGAAAAATTCAGATCATGAGAGTTTCAGTACGACACAGAGGGGGTGGTTTAAACCTGCACTGCATCCCTACAACCGATAGTAGTGGAAAAGTAAGATGAGTTGTTGAACTGATAGGTACAAAAACTTCTTCTTTCCACGTACCATTTTTGAGTACAACAAAAACACAGCAAAAAATATATACACTTCGTCAAAATACAATTAATATTTTCCCCATAATTCATCCAATTCCTTTTCCATATTCCCTCCATGAATAGTGACTTGGCACCTCTTGCCACCCATCTTTGTGTTGTCTCTCAGGGTAGTACGTAGATGTAAAGAAAGAATAGTCGTGGCTCCACGGAGATGTAACTGAACACATGTGCATCAAATGTTATTTACAGGAATGAAAACTGCATTTGGTACAGGAAAAATCTCAGTTATTCTCTGTCCGAAGGGAGCAAAATTTATGGCGAACGACTGAATAGAACGTGGAACCAAGGGTAAACAATTTATTGACAGTGAATCCTTCATGAACTCTTAAAAGTCGCTGAGATCATTAATAAAAGATACAGGAAACGTTCACTTTTAGTAAACAAAATGGTTAGTAAAATTGCTATTTTTTTGTGACTTATTTCGTGAATAATTTGCTCGACGGTGTTCATTGATACTGTCTATAAAGTCCCTCGCAATACGCTCTGATAACACCACGTGCCAAATAGTACCGCAGGTGTGCTGAAATATACAGTAGAGCATTTAAATGAGCACGATATACCAATCGGGACTTCAATTTTAGTTATTTTAACTGAGTATAACGTGAAACCAAATGGCGTACAATAGAACGTTTTCCTCCTGTGGTTGCTGGCCAGGCCAACGGCAAATGCAACTCAGAAATAGATAACGTGCAATCGACGTCTTGTTGTGTTACGCCACTGGACGAAATTTAGGCGATATTTTTCCCGCGCTGATCCTTTTATTTTTTTGCAGAGAAACCCCCATCCGCAAACCACCGACGACTGTGGCTCTCGCAGTTGTCGGGGAGTGAATGACTCTTAGCGGGGAGCAGGGCGGAGGCCGGCAGGGTCTCCGGAATGCGATTACCGGCGGCGGAGGAGGAGAGGCGTTACGTAAGGGGAGCAGCACACACGGCTTCCCTGCACCTCACGTGCACCCAACACGTGCTCCATCTGGCCTCGAGCGGGCACGCGACCCCCCGCCTCCGTAATCGCATTAGCCCCGGGGGGGGGGCGCCATTACCTAAGGCCGAACCCCCCTCCCGCGCCCCTCCCTGCTCCCGGCGTCCCCCGCGCCGCGATGAATGGGGCGGTCTGCGGCGCCATCGAAACGAGACCTCTACCAACAATTGCCGACACATACGACCAAAAACTCCTTCGTGTTTTTCATCTACATCTATCTACATCTACAAAATACCCCGCAAGGCACCTAAAAGGTGTTTGGCAGGGGGTGAGTAGTCACCGAAATGCATTACACTATACCCTAAAGTTAGTGTAACTACGACTATTGATGAATTAGCATAGATCGCCAATGCTTGTCGCGAGGGGAAGCCTCACAAGCATGTAAAACCTACTATAGATACGCTACCAATGTTAGAGGGACTGTTAGTATTTATGTATTTTGCAACTTCATAAAAGGGCAGTGTAATGATCATTTGGAGATCATCAAGGGCAGTACTCATATGTTACAGGCAGAAATTCAAGAGTTAAAGCGAAAACATACTCAGCATGCTGTAAGTGATAGGTATCAGATTAGGATACGTGTATTAGGTGGAACTACTACTACTAAGATCTACACTACCTATCGACAAATCTAGTTAAAAGTCACATTGGCAATTGTTATGGTCTCTTATCGTTCGCGGGAGAAATGACATTTTAAATCTGTCCGTTCTGCAGTCTAGTTCTCTAATTTTATTCTCATGATCTGATCTGCCGTAGTATGTCGTATTTCGTAAAATATTACTAGCGTCGTCAGAGAATAAATCGGTATGGATCTTTCATAATAGATTAAGTTATAGTAGTATAATAGCATAATAGATTATTCGACGATTGCAGACGCTGGAAGGGCCCAGTGCGGACGCTAGGGTCTTGCGTTGCAATGGAGTACACCGATTAATTTGAATTTAATAAACCTGCTTCTTTTACGGCATCTGTATGCAAACAAAATTGCAAGAATATTATTAATGGAAGTGATCTCAATCTGCCTTCTTATATAAACTGAGCATCCCACGAGGCCGTAAAAGAATGTTTTTTTCTTTTGCCTAGCGTTGAGTAGTTCCCTATTAATGAGAAGCTCTGCATACTTGGGCTCACTAATTAAGAAATGCATTACCGCATACTTTGAAAGATCGCCATTATATATTCACATTCCACGGATATGAGAAGTTTTGGCTATCTACAATTGAGAGCCTGGAATGTTTCTTGAGGTGAGTTTGTTTTCAAATGTAAGTTCTTTTTAATATTTATTGTTAAAGCTATTCCATGCCTTGATTCATCATTTTTTAAAAATTAAACGTCCAATGATATTTGGTTTTCTGAAGTAACATAGAATTAGGTAATTATTACTGAAATATTTGATTTCATATAATGATGGTAGCTTCCATTCCGGATATACTTCGAAGCTGCTGAAATTGTATTTTGTTTATCTCGACTGCATTTTTATGACTATACAAGATCTATGTATGACTTTCAATTTATATGCATGTGTAACTAATAATTTGGAAATGTAAACGTCCACCAATAATATTAAGCTAATTTTTCATGGGGTTTTTCAGGTTTTGTAGTTCAGGTTTCTAAAACTAAAAATCAAAAGGGACACGTGCTTGTGGGCGGCTTGAAAGAATCGTATTTTTTAAGATGCATTCATAATACATCATGAAGTTGAAGTCGCTAATAACTAATACTGTAAAGAGTTTATACTCGTACGGAGTGAGCCTACATATGCATACGAAGATTACATTTTGTGTAAGCAACTCAATGTAACTTAAATAAAATCCTTGTAACTTAACTAAATACAGATCGAGAGCAATATATGAATGACCTAATACAAGTAAAAATTTAAAAAATCGATGTACTAAAGATTCACTGCAGTCGTCAAAATAGACATATAATAGTAGCAGATTGCTTTCGCCGGTATTTTCAGCCATTATACCGTATCATTTCGTATCGCACGAAAATCGCAACTGCTCGGGTCTGGCAATATCCCGTTGCGGGCGAGGCTTCCACCGGGAGTGCTATTTAACATATGTGTCATCTCCTTGCTCCCAAAAAGAGATTCATTGGTGATGCAGTGAGGTAGGTTCCTCTGTTGTTCCTCACCAAATTAATACAACGGAGTGAAAATAAGTTTCCTCCAGTGACCTTTTTGCGCCCTTGTTGCGACAAGCCTTAGTTTTGGAAGTTACCGCGACTCAAAAAGGACGGTTGTGAGAGCGAATTAGACAGATAGTCGCTTATGTTTGTCAACTCAAAAATTCGGGATTTCTATTGATTAATTAAATTTTATGTAATTTACGATAATACTTGCTCAGAAAACAATTAACGTAAATTAATTGAAGGTTTATGCTAGTAGTGGTTTCTGTTTCCGTTAAGTTACACATACGAGACACTTCTTTGGATTGTTATTTGATTTAGCGGAGGAAAGTGAGATTCAGGTTATTTGAGTGAGATATCACCCATGGAAGCCAATGAGTTTGGCATCATTATAAAGAAAAACGTCTCATCTCTCCATTAGTACACAAAACATCAGCCAATTATCCCTCTACTTCTCGAGATATTTGCCAAAACTAAGAAGCCGTTTTCCATGAGATTTGGTGGGCTGAACCCTCCGGAAGAAATTAGAAAATGAGCACGTCCTGACGCACACAACGCGTCAGAGGTGAGACGGAGCGTAGTTTGTACGTATTTCCAATCATTGAAAAATAAATATATTCCCTCAAAATATCTATTTTTACTCACATTAGTACATTTCAATAATCAATAAGAATATAGAAATATATTTCTATGACATAAAATCGCGAAATCAACCTTTGGTTGTTGAGGCGTTTTCGGTAAGAGGCATGAAACGAATAAACCAAAGCCTAAAATATGTACTCATAGTCGATTACTGTGAAGTGCAGAACTAAAATCAGAATTTTCCTTATATTCTACTGTACTGTGCCGTGACTTAAAAATGCACAAATGCCCAACCAGTTCGGTGCTAAGAAAAAGATTTGTGTGCCTGCGTCAGAGAAAATGTATACATTGATATCGACTTGCTTCACTGGAAACCTTCCTCACGTGTCGGCCTCTCATACGGAAGAGCGAGCAACATGTCCGCGATCGCGACGCCGCGAATCGTATCGTGGCGGCTCTCGCGTCATTTCTATCGCCCGTCGCGCACTGCCATCTCGCGGAGCCCGCCGCCGGGGGGGCGCCTTCTCCTCCTCCAAGTCGTGGCCGCTTGGGGAACGTGACTGCGGCCAGCATGAGGGCCGCCGGCATGGATTGGAGGCGGGGGAAGAGAGGGCGCGCTTACATCATCTTTCCTCGCCCTTCGCCGGAGCCGTTACGCGGGGGCCTCCGTTGCATAATGCCCCCATGGGCTGGGGGGAGACCGGGGGGTTATTTGTCAACGTGAGAGATCGGGAGGATCGACATGAGGGGGGAAGAGTCCGCCTTATGCACGCAACCGACGCGGCCGAGGCGAGGGGGCAAGGGGGGTAGGCAACTTGCGAGGAGTTGATCTCAGGAGCTGTTAAAAGTTGGCGAGCTAAAAACATATTTACAGCCACTAGGTGGAATGGGTGTTCCACATTAATGAACAGCACATATATCAAAATATTCACTTATGTTAGTTTTATCGTGAACAGCTAAGCAAACTGATATATGCTTGTAACAATTCGTCTTTGATACATGGTTACCTTTAATAAGGACATAGGCTGGAATATATCCAAATATTGTTCAATTATTGCTATTTATTGGGATAGACACAGTAAATTAATGTAGTTTTTTTATGCTTGATGGAAATAGGAATTATATACTTATCTAGCAGTGGGCATGAATTTCTTTGAAATGATCGATACACGATGAAACATAATGAAAGGAAATTCAAATATATTGATGTGAATTCAATATTACGTAATAATTGTAAGAGTTACGTAATACGTTTAACGGAGAACACATTTAAATGAAGAACTCTTGAGATAAAGTTAAATATTAGTCACTAATAACAGATGAAGCGAAGTCAGAAATCGTCGAAAAACATGTAATGGATAGAATGTAATATTAGTTATTATTTTAACTTAAACTGGGAGGAAAATGCCTCAATAGGGGAGACAGCCGATTTTAATAATCCTTGTCCAAATCCAGGAAACTTCGGGATTGTGGACGAACCTAGACGGAGAGCTCATCTCCTCGGTCCCTCGATCGTCAAACATATGCTCATGTACGTGACGACCCGACGTAGGAACGAAGTACAATCTCCTACCCATTCAAAGAACAACTCCTTGTAAAGTATAACTTCACATTCCGTCATAAACCTCTCGCCATTTGAAGAATATTTTCTTAGCCTTTGCGTGAAGGCCTTCAAGTAAAAAATCGCTGGCACACATGGTACGTCATTTAATTGTTGAAGAAAAAGCCCTGCAATCACCTTACCAAACCTTATGTATCAAAACTTCCGGACTCATTCTCGTACTTTAAATGCCACGTTAATTGAGGGCTCACGTCTGGATCTGCGAAAACAATATTCACCCCGAGGGCCCGCGTTCGCAGCAGATTAATCAGTGGAATCCGGGCGTGCTGAAGTCATACGTATGTCATCAAGAGTGCAGTACTTCGTCCGTCGGGTGAGACGTGAAACTGTGATCCCCGTGACGCCTACCTTTTAAGAAGCTTGGGTAGCGTGGTGGTCTGTGCATTGTCCCGGCAAGTCAAAGGTCCGTGGCTCGATTCTCAGCCCAGGCCGAACTTTTTTCGTGGCTATTTTTTTTCCGCATTCCATCGCCTTATTTTCAGAAGATATGAAATTCTTCATCCTGGTTGGGGAAGCGAGAGCAACGGCTGAGGTCCTTTGCGTCAATGAGAACTGGTGGGCGGGCCGGTAGGAGCCGGGTCATAACTGGGTAGGGTTCGAGAGAAAACCGGCGTCGGCATTGCCTTGCTCTCGATGAAAGGTACCAATGGCTCCACAGTTTAACGTCCCAACTGACGGAGTAGTGCGCTTGGAGTGCTACCCACACAGCACTCAAGTAGGGGTCGGGACTCCAATGATAAATATCAGCCACTGCCGACACGTTAACTTTGGTCTTAGAATTGGGAAACCAATACACTTGTCACCGCAGCAACTCGATCACCCTCATTAAATCACGATTACCTTAGACTGTGTCTTGCTCGCTTCACGACTCGTATTCGCTCCTTTGCTCGTCCCCACTTCTGCGATAGGCGTCTTCCGAGCTGCTGACGCGACCAAAGATGACTAAAAATACTCCATTTATAAGAGTATGTGAATGAGATGCGGGACGGAATTCACTGGGGAAGCAAACGTTATTCCATTTATGTGATAGTTCTCCCTATTGCGTCATAACCAGAGTACTTGCTCCAAAATGTCATCACCAGGAGCCCTTCTGGAACACGATGCGAAACCGGGACTCGGGTTGCGTCAGAAGCGGAAATTGTTTCCGATGCCGCACCTCAAGGATTGCTTCAAGTGGTCAGGCGTCTTAGATTTTGATACCCAATCGTGCATAGAAGTAGCATTCCGTAACTTTGTTATCTTGAGTGAAACCTTTATAAAATCAGTGGTATTTCATTGACTTGAATTCCATAGATGATGTGAAGTCTTCAAGACGTTGTGCCTTAAAATGTTCCACTGAAATATTCATCCAATTTCCATAGGCATAAGTGATTTTTAGTCTTTGTTATTGCATTTTTTGTGAGAAAGTGTATTGAATTTATCGGTCATTTCAAATAATGTAAACTTAGATTTATCTTGGTATTGCCATATCTCATTCTGGCCTTCAACCGATAACTACATAGAGCAACTGCATGAATGTGACATGTTTATTGTCGATTTAGCCAATGCAAGCATTAAAACAACCACTGCAGTCCTACTTCACACCCGTTGTTCTTCCGGTACTCACTTTTTGCTCCCCTATATGGTCAATGTCAGCTGCCTCAAATCTTGCCACCCTAAACAGTGTTACGACTTTCTTCGCAAAAATTGTGAAATATAGAAACCCAAATCTCCGCAATGAGTTCACGGACGCTGTATTATCTTCACTATCTATCAGCAGTCTCTCCCATCACAGACTTCAATCAGACATAAAACTAATTTACAACATCATTAATTCCTACGTAGACAGTCCCGATCATATTTCTACCATCAATATCAGAGTACCTTCTCGTCCTACCCGAACTAACTCACTACTCCACATGCCCACACACCCAGATTATCATTAATTAAACGTTCTCTTTTCTTCCGTTTCTCCTCCCTAATAAATTCTCTCCATACTGACATTGACCCCTTTTCTCTATCCCCTAAAAATTTCACTGACTTGGCCTCAACTTATATTTTCGGAAAAATAAAACTATAAAATATAGTCAATAATCTGCAAATTGCTTTCATCTTGGCTTTGTTGTTTTTGTTATTGTTTGATTTTTATTTGTTAAAGTGAGTCTCTTTGTGATTTTTATAAGTGCACTTTAGATTGGCAACATTGCTGTATGTGTACCATTTTCTTTCAAATAAATAAAAATAAAATAAATAAATAAAATAAAATTCCTTGCTGACTGCCGGCATGAGATATGCAAGTTACACATCTCAGTCGTGGGCATTCCATAAAACTTACGCTTGTCAAATAACCATCCTGTTTAAAATATCAATCATACCTATAATTGTATGCTCGCCAATTTAAAAATCATTAATTATTTCTATTTTCAATTATTTTGTTAGATCCTTTATCATTTTTAAACTACAATTGCCATCGGTCCTAATTTAAATGTGAGTCCATATTTTTCAAGCTGGTGATGCAATTCTCTCCGTAAAGGTCTAAACAGACAGTTCTGCTCGCGGTATGCGTGTTTTTTCCCTTTCCTAAGGACGGTTTAACTTTACTCCAAGCACGTGAGCGTTAAATGCCTATTTACATTGACTGGGTTTCTCGCTAGTCGGAAAAAAACATGGAACTCAAATGCGGCCACAAGAACTTGTATTGCATCATCGGAATAAGTATCTCGTCTTCTAGGGCTTCCGGATCACGTTGGCTGTTACATCGTGCCATCCTATTCATGCATAACATATTACGCATTTTCCTCCTCGGTAGAGCCTCTAGAGGTAACAAAGCTCTCCTCACTTCTTGCTCTGATACTCAGGAATCTTATGTGCACAAAATACCTTTCAGTTACAAAATACTCTACTCTTGGCAGCTTCAAATGATAAGTTAATTGGTAAATTGAAATAGGAAGAGCATCATCACCACGGTGCGTTGTCATTCCGTTTGATTTTAAAATTTCACCGATAAAATATTCTCATGCTAGTTAGTTATGTTTTCATGATAAATGAAACAGTTGAAAAAATTATGTAAATGACGCAATTGAATGGTGTGCACTAATTACCTGATATTTAAGTGAATTTGCAAATATTTGATCCATGAATGAATCTGTAAAGTTAAAATTTTTCATGGTTAGTAAGTTTTTTGCAAGTAACGGTAAACCAACAGTTAATGAGTAAAAGTAGGAAGGGTACCAAAGATTTCACTGAGATCAACATTTTGTTTGCATTTGAAGTTTCACAGATGTAATATTACAACGCAGTTTTTTAGTTATACGTTCATGATCAAGAAAAGTAAAAATAATATATTGGAAGTTGCTCTATTCAATGGTGAACGTTAAGGTACTACTATATGAATGAATTTATAAGTTTTTGCTGCATGAACTAATCTGTTCAAAATTTGAGCCTGTTAAAAGATAGTACCTAAATTAAACTCTGTACCTTTTCACGAGATTAATACACGACCGGTTTTGTCACTTAGGAAACATCATCAGGTAGTGCATAACATAAATCTTGAAAACATATACGGTTTATTTTATTTAGTAACGGTGAATATTCACCTGAAGTGAAGCCTGGAATTGTAGAGTTCATGTTCGCAGTTACAAGTACGTAGGCGATAATTATTCATTAGCCGGAGAAGGAAGATCATAGTTTTACGGAGCCGTTGAATGAAATGTTTTGTGATTCAACCGTATCGTACCGTACTTACTTCACCTGGATTCATGGAAAGTCTCCGTGGATATGACACTCTTTCGTCATAAATATCTCGAGACATTCTTATACAAGTGAAATAGCCTTGCTTATTAACCAAGCTCAGAATCACCTGACATTAATTTATCTCCGAGTAATTTTAGGCCATGCGTCAACCAGATGCTGCATATTCATTTGGTTTTTTAAATCATAACTCCATGTTTATCGGTTTTTATCCGTTCTTCCGTGATTTTCTGCTACTGACTTATATCAGTTCAAAGTGAAAGCCGCATTAAAGATTCAACTGTAATCGACTACTTGCAGTCTTATTATTGTTCAAAGTTTTCGACTGCATTTCCTTCTGGAAAGTAACTAAACTATCAGCCTTTATTATTCTCTGTGTACTGACAATAGTTTTTTTGAGTTAACTACACTTGAAAGCAAGTATTCAAAAGACGCAGACGTAAAGTATTGTATTCAAGTATTGTAACTACGGTTACTTTAATTAAAATACTGGTTTTCTAAAAATAGCTATAACTTAGACCTTTTAAACACCTATAACCTGCAAGGCAGCCGAGTGGTATTACACTTACAAGTATGAGACATTAACCTTGCAACGTGTTCACGCTCGGCTTCCGGAGTGAACGGACGTCTTTCCACTTTCCCTGCCGCATTCAAGGTCTCTATGCAATTGAGAGCGTTGAAACAATTCCATTATGTCGCTGATAAGAGTTAAATTTCAGCGAATGTGCTCTACTTTCAGTGCTCTTCGGGAATGAGTATCAATATGTGGTGTGCACAAAAACGATTTTAAGTAAACTTTTCATCACGTGCACTAGGCTATTCCATGGTCACTGCCAGCCTGGCAAGCTCAAGAAGGAAGGTATAGCTGGCATCCACGACAGGTAACAAAGATGAAGGTGACAACCGTTCTCCCTGGTAAAGAACCTCATTCACCCGGGGCCACTCGCGGAGGCTGACAAATGTGTTCCCAAAGATAAATCCATCAAAAATGCGACTGCCTCTCTTCTGCGATCAAGGCAACTAATAGCTATGTGTTGAGGAACTGTACAAGAGACTGAAATGCGCGAAATAAAATGTAAGAGAAGGTGTTTTAGACGGTTTTATGTAATGCGAAAATCTATTATTATAAGAGAACTGAGATCGTACTATTCGCTTACGCTAACTCTTCATGTCAAAGAACGCGGAAATTCATGGCACGGTGATATTTCAGGAAGCTTGCCTGCTTTTGTTGGTGAATTACAGTTTCAGTTTGGCGTTGACCTGTGTGATGATTTTATTCAATATTGTGGCCACTCAAGGACAGATCATACCAATAAATGGTTTAATTAAGGAGAAACTTCTTGCCTGATGTCAGCTCAAGAGGAACTCTTCTCTCGCTTAAACGGCCTCCCATGACACACCATGACGGGGGCTCTTTGCCCTGGGATGCGGGCGAGTCTCGAATGCCCTGTAGGAAAGGATGATGGCTAAGCTGTATACTAGGGGGAAAGTAGGTGCTCGAAAAAAGCCGGAAAGGAATCAGTTTTCAATTTACCCAGTATTTAGGACTTGACGCAATTGTAAACGAATTAGAATGTGGTCCAAGAAGGGGACTGATTTAAATACTCTTGATTTTATATTTGTAATTCGTCAAAGCTTCATCAGCTGACCCAGAATTGTCGATCAATCCTCTCTTTCGGAATTGATTTTTCTTCAGCTAGACCCCAAAATTAATTGATCATTGAACAGCCTGGCAAGAAAAATAGCACAAACACTTCAGCGGGATGTACAAATGAGTACATAGTCACGCGCACATGCCCAACATTGAGAACAGACTCTTGACAACCATGTCAAAGCCATATGACATAACCAGGATTAGAACCCGAGCCTCAAAATGTTTGTTAGGTATTTAAAGAAATTGTGCGAAATGATACACCTTTCTTGAATTTTCGATGCAATATTCATGATTCATTTTGCAGTAATTGTGAATTTAAAAAGAGTTAATCCAAGCCCGTATGGATTACTTGTCGGTGCGCACTTGACAAGCTTGCGCAAACCTCAGCAATCTTTCGGTATCTGTCCTTTGACGTGTAGCGTGAAGACTTCCCTTCAACGGGTGTAGTTCTCAATAGCTGTCAGAACTTGCCTCTGAACTGGAATAATAAAGTAAGGCATTTGCCTAGTTTCAATGTAAATTTAAATAAATAAATTGTTCAAAGCATTCGGAGATTTACACGTCAATTGTTCTACTGTAACACTGATGGGAGAGGTGTCTGTTCCATGAGTATTTTTTGAAAATTTTACAATCCTGCATAAAGCCATTGGGAATTAACCATTAAAGGAATTAAAGGAATATCTCAGCGAATTGATGAATTTGCATACCTGACATTCTTAGGCGCTGCTATAGGGAAACCTTCATTCTTGTAACGAAATGTGAACTCGAAACGCTGCAATTTCCAATATCTGTTTTATTTTTGACGACCATGGTTCCGCTGTACAGTAACATCATCATGATGCCTGGTGATGTCTCTTTGCAACGAAGTTTTGTTTCCCGGTCGTCAACAATAAAATAGGTAGCGGAAATAGCAGTGTCTTCAGTTCTACTTTCATTCCTAGCATTTGAATAGTGTAGGATCTAAGTCTTTCCCGGCGAATGCTTAGGATTTGAATAGTGTTCAAGGAATTTCATGAAGCTATGGGTTGAAATAAATATTGAGGGTAATGTGGTAAACATAGTAATATCTCATCGCACAGTTAATTGGAAACAAATCTCATGAAATGATAATACCACCTATAGACATTAATCAAAACTTTTCACACAGATGAAAAAATAGCCTTGAAACACTCATATTTTTCAGCCACGACATATAAATCAGATTGAGTGTGCGATCTGTCTTTTGCGTGGAACAAATATAATATAAGACACTGTCTCCGGCGTCACTCTGTGGAACTCCTTCATTTTAATAATAAAAAGCACTTGGCTGTTATTCCACACTTAATTTGAAGGAAACGACCCGGGTTTCAGCATCTCCTGCATCCAGATGCAACCAGATGATGGCATGAGATGCTGAAACCCGGGTCGTTTCCTTAAAATAAAGTGTGGAATAACAACCAAGTGCTTTTTATTATTAAAAAAGGAAAAAATATAAGTTATGGAATACTGAGACGATTCTTGTTATTAGTATAAGCGGTAAACCATTTGAATGGACAAGTACATTAACTTACTAGAAATTTGAGTAGATACATTTTACTGTGGACAGGGAACATCGAAATCCTATTGGGGCAAAGATAAAATTGGGAGCCGAATCAATATAGAGCTAAAGCTCTAGATTGGAGAAGTATGGACAACGTTTGTCCTCGACTGATGCCGACAACCGAGTCAGTTGGGGAAAATATGAGGCATTAGAACATTGTTGTTTTATATCACAATTGATAACATCACATGTCCAAACTCGCTAAAATGCTTGGAAATAATTTTTTTTCGAAGAAACATGTTTATTCACTATCTTCCCCATGTGCTGGATAGGCCAATTTAAGTTTCCCTGTCCATATTTTCCCAATTTAGAGCTTTATGTATACATATATATATATATATATATATATATATATATAGCAAAACCCGAGCGCCAAATATAACGGTCAATGGCGAGGCACACAGGCGAGGGAAGTGATCTTGCCACGACGTGAGAAACCGGCTCGGAGGAAATGAAGAAGGCCTTCGTCCCACGCAAAACGCCGACGGTTGTAACTCCACCATTGGAGAGCACATGGACAGTTACTTTCATAATTTTCGGTATTGTCTCTCTTGATTCTTAACCTCTAGTCGGAAGTAGCGATCGAAAGTGATACCCCACGGATCGCTGCCAAAAAATCTCGAGATTATTTTGGCTCGCTCGTAACTGTTGACCACGGCAAGGCCAACGCAATCATTTCTTCCACTTATTTTTTTTTCTGGCAAAACTTCCTGCCCACGATGACCTTGAGGCTCGACGCGGCCATGAGATTAAAGGAGACGCAACGACATTGCGTTATCGACGCATCTCGTTGGACGCACTTTGCGGTGACTGCCAACGCACGAGCCTCGCGGTGCCACCGGCGGTGGGGTGTGGGAGCGTCGTAATTACAAGCACAAAGAGGCGCTGAACACAAATAATCAAAGAAGTAATGCTTGATTTCGGGTTAGCGGATGAGAGGAGACGAGATGCGTGGCACTTTGTCAAACAACCGAGGGGGGATCACGTTATGGTGGCAAGAGTGCCAGTAGTTGCCACCACGTGGGGCCAGGTTCGAATGCCAGAATTGGCGGAGATTTTTGAGAGGAATCCCAATCCCTACCCCAATATCTACCTACTCATTACCCTGCAACAGGGGCGGCACCAGACCAGAGGTTCGGGGGGGTACTAGCGGTTCTTGGGGAATGGAATACCCCCCAGGAAAAGGGGGGTATTCCATACCCCATATTCCATTCCCGGAAATTCGTAACAAATTATGTGCAAAATGGCGAGTTATATGTGGTTTGGAAGCAAAAGTTTGCCTATCAAGAAGAGCAAGTTTTTACTAAATTCATATTTACTTTTTAGATCACCACAAAGTTTCGACTTATTCCAAGTTGATTTTTATTTTCATTCGCATTTAGCTTGTAGTTTTAAAAACTGTTTTAGTTTATATCAAATTTAACTGGATTTTAAAGTAAAAATCACCAAAAATTCAATAACAAAAAAAGCAACAAAGTAATTTAGGCTTTTTATTTAAGGTCTATGACAAAGAAATACCCTTGGTGTTTGGGGGGGGGGCGCAATTGCCCCTGCTGCTGCCCCCCTCCTATGGGGCCGCCAATTCCCTGCTAGTTGTCGCAGAGGTGTGTGGCGGAATGTGCAAGGACATCAGCAATCAAAGGGGCAGGGGAATGCTTGAGTACTTGAGTGCTATGTGGAGATAGATATATAGATATACGTCTTTATTGGGGCGAGATTGAGACTTTTTAAGTCCCTTATTCCATCTAATCACTCGTCAGCATATGAATACAGTGAACATGACAAACACTGCAAAATATAAATGAAAGAAATAATACTAAAAACAAAAGAAAAATAATATAAACGAGACATAATTAAGTATCAGAAATAAGTCTAAAAAGATATGTAAAATTGTTGGAAAATCATGAGGATTTTGGCTGGCATCCGTCACGGAAAAAAACCACTGCAGGAAAAACACCCACACATGAAAGAGGGCGTGAAAAACCTGCAATAACCCACTGAGGGAAGCTAATGTGACTCACGGTAATGAATAATATAAATACAATTTATAACAATATGGAAATTTGTATGTTCATTTCTGTCTCTTAATTCTGGAGGACAGAACTTGAGTGTTGTAAGGAGAACGCTTGAATTGAAGCACTCCGTTAATCAGACCTTGAAATGTGGTCATCGTGGAGCCTTTCGTTAAGGGGAGGCGAATACCGACGCCGGGTTTTCCTCCACCTTCACTTCATTCCCCAAAAGACACTACGCTTACCGACCAACCCACCTATCCCAAGTGGCGCATATGTCGCCGGTCGTCTTGCGCGAATACATAATCAGCCAGACGACAACGTAAAAGGGATTTCTCCTGATCGATCCTCATTCCCGTGCTTCCACTGCCACCCAACGGGTGTTCAGTCCCGTCGCCACCCCCCCGCCCCTTCCCCGCCCCTTTCCCCCCGCCCCTCGCTGCCGCCCAAGGAGGCGGCGATACGTGGGGGGGGGGGAGAAGTTGCTGGTCCCCATGCACGAAGCAGGAGAGTGGCAGGGGTGGTTGGGACTGGAAGGCCACGCCTGCCTTGACCAAAACATTGAATTCGCGATAGATTTAAGGCAGCTTCAACAGATTCAAAGGCAGTTTGGGGTAAAATATTAGCTAAAACTTATATTCGACTGGTAAAAATTATTAGTGTATATTTTATTGTTACCAGATGAATAACGAAATACCAATGGGTGTTGGAATCTGATGCATAAAAATGGGGGTAATTGATGCAGTCTTATTGATATTCTTAGCACTACGAAGAGATGTTGGTGCATGAAACACAATAATTTTTGGATTTAACGCTGAACTTTGATTGAACGGTAATCTTTATATGGGTCAATCCATTTGATTTGGCCGAAAAAAAATAATAAGTTGTTTCCTTGAAAAATTAAAAAAATTGAAATTTTCCTAGTTGTTTTCCTCATGTCTTAAGACATTAAAACTATTTTTTTCAAATTTTTATCTCAAGCGGTGTACCTAGGGCGGCCATTTTGATAATGTTGGGCAAACCCATTTTTACGTTTGTAAAGGTTTACGTAAAAGTCTATAACTATAAATGCATTTATCCTTGAAGGATGAAGCAAAAAGCATTTTGTTTGTAATTTCTCAAGGTAAAAACTAATTCTTGTGGTTTGTTCACCTATCTCTATTTCTTCTAAGGGAAAACTGCAAGTAATGTTAAGGAAAGTTAAAAAAGTTACATTTCACTGTTTGAAATTTTTTTGTAATAGTAGGAGTGGATTATGCTGTTTAAATTATTTTTTAGTTGAAGTTATACATTAGTAGGTTTATCACAAAAATATCAATTGTGATAGACTAACCCTTAAATTGTTATAAATTTTTAAAAAGTCACTGTTTTCAAAATCTACAAAGTTTGGCTTTGAATAACTCTGATGGGGTTGGAGATAAAAATCTCAAATCAGCAGGACAAAAAGTTTTTTTGGCTGTATGCATGACAAATAAAAAATATGTTGTGTATTGTACTAATGACAAAACAACCTTTCAAAAATGACAAAAACTTTGTTAAAGCGAAACCTTTTGGCGCACTAAGTAAGGCTTATTAAGATGCTTCCGATTTCCTTAATAATGGAAAGTTCAATCCTTAGCCTATCCTAATTCCTAGTGAAGTAGATTTTTTTAAGTATTCAAAAATTAGTTTGGAAAAATTTGTTCTTTAAGGGAATGTTCTAGTGTAATTTCTCTTAAATTTTTCTTAACTGTTTTTTTTATGATTTTTCAAAGGGTCACACCAAGATTGTCCATATAGATGATCAAATTAAAATAAAAAAAATTTCGTGGTACTTACTAATAGTTGTGACATCTGAACTTACTCGTAAATAAATAAGTTTTTTATTTTCTTCACAGAATCCCCTAGCATTCATGAGTACTACTTTTAGCACTGCACTATACACTGTTTATGTCACTCTTCCTTCATATAAACTCCTGTGGAATATTTTTCTTCCATGTTTAAATTACTTAACTAAAATATAGTAGGTATTAACGTGTAACTGTTTTTTGAATCTATTAATAGATTGATATAGGGTCATTTCATGTCAAAAAAACGGGAAAACGAGAATTTTTGCCCCGACTATCTCCGATTTCCACTAAATTGGTAAATAAGTTTCCTGTGAATATGTATTAGAATGTGTGTAAAATAATTTTCCCAAATATCGAGTGCATCGCGAGTTACAGCTCTTTGTTCATTTTAAATTTTTACAACTAAGTCCTAGCTTTAAGGCTATATCTCTTGATCTAATTGTGATAAAATGTCCAAAAAAGCTTGTTTTAATTGTTAAAGGTTGAAAAATGATATTATAGGGTCAGATTAAAATTTATAACAGTTTATTAACATTTTTTAAATGTTTTAACATTTGAACCCGATTTGCAAAAATAGGTACCCCTCGATTTGGCTAGTTTTTTTATCGATCAAAATAATATTTGTCCGCTACCAATTAGTGAAATCAGATTAATGCGAAATTAATGAATCACAGCGTAAAATATTCCGAAAGAATCGCGTGCAGTGTACCGAGCGGGCCAGCGGGCCAAATCTGTTTTCTGTTTGCTCAGCGCTGCAGCCTTCGGAGGGTAGGGGAGGAGGATGGGAGAAGGGGTGGAGACGGTGGGTGGAGATAACTTTGAGGGAGCATGGAAAGAAATACTTCAACAATTGAAGGAAAAGTGTGACACTTCATCAACCATCAGTGAAAAAGTGCTTTCAGTGCTTCCGCGCTCCTGGACTGCAGCAGACATACAACGAGAGTTTTCGAGAAGTGAGTACCTCCGTAGATTAATCAGGAAGTTAGTCACAAGTAAAGGGATTCTTTGTACTCCCAATCCAAAACCCGGAAGAACTATTTCCAAATAAACTGAGAATCTTGTTGGGGCATTTCATCGTGAGCAAGATATTAGCCGCGAAATGCCTAGGAAGAAGGAATGCAAAAGTGTCCGTGAAGATGGAAAAAGAGTACTGAAGCAGAAGAGACTCATTCTTGGAAACTTAAAGGAAATTTAGGCAGCGTTCTGTAAGATGAACCCTGATGAGAAAATAGGCTTTACAAAATTTGATGAATTATGACCACCGGAATGTATTCTCGCCGGCGCTTCAGGAACACATACGGTCTGCGCCTGCACAGCGCATCAGAATTTCAAGCTCATGGTACTAGAAGCCAAAATATGCGACATATTGACAGAATAAGGCGAGCAATAGTTCGAAAGTTATAAAGATTATCTGTTGTGGACGATTTCGTGCGAATCACCAGCAGAAGACTGTTTTATTAGCAAATTTAAAAATAATACGTATGTAAAACGGACAGGCTACGTTCTTTTATTCGAAAATACTTTGAAGAGAACGCCATTGAATGTGTCACATTCAAGAAGTGGAGACAAGTGGATAGGTGCAATTTAGACACCGTAGAGCTTGAAAGTGATGCTTTTATTGAGTCCTTCGTGGATGCTGCTTGCACTACCCGTGTCCATGACTAAGTTGCTAAGAAACAGAGTGAGTTTTTCAAGAAAACGCGAGAGGAATTGAAGCGAGAAGTGCTTGCAGTTGCGGATTTTTCTGAAAACTTCTCTTTCCATCTACAAGATGCCGTCCAAAGGTTTCATTGAAACAACATCCAAGCTACTGTTCATCCATTTTCCTGCTAAATATGGGATGGAGACGAAATCAAGCCTTTGAATTTTGTGGTCATATCCGAGCATTTGACACACAACACGACGGCCGTATACTCATTCCAGAGGAAATTGATGGATTTTTTGAAGACGAAAGTCGCCAACTTAAAGAAATAATATACTTTTCAGATGGTGCCGCAGGGCAATACAAGAACCGGTAAAACATGGTTAACATGATAAAACTTGAAAAAGATTTCGGCATTCCAGCCGAATGACATTTCTATGCTACCTCGCATGGGAAAGGGCCCAGTGACGGCCATGGCGGCACAATTAAGCGTCTAGATACACGTGCAAGTATTCAAAGACCTTATGAACAGCAAACTCAGACACTCAGTCAATTTTACGAGAGGGCCTCAGCAAACAAAAAATATTTTGTTTGGCGTTATCAGCAACGCTGATGTGGAAACCGCGAGGAAAGATCTCTTGAAGCGGTTCGCTAAGTCTGTGGAAACGCCAAATATACGGCCATGTAATGCTGCTGTTCCTGCGTCAAGTGACACCATCTGTTGGAAGACTCTCTTTTTCCACAGAGGGTGTAAATATCCAGTTGAAAGGCGCATCGCTGTCGGCCACGACAGGAAAAATCGGGGCCGTTACTCGGTGAGGAAATGTGCTGAAATTCTCATTTATGATAAAATAAATTCCGAAATTGCATTACATAGCGAGAGCTTTTTAAATATTTCAGGTCTGCTGCTGCTGCTCCGTGGTATTGAGAAACGAACTCCGTTGAGGACATTTTTTTGCCTGGACCACATGTTTTAATGTAAAATATTTGGTTGTTCTTTAATGGGAAATTGACTTAAGAAATCTAACCTTGACAGCTTATACATTCAAATATGTGTTAATGACTTTAGATATACACTAAAACATCTACATAGCTGCATTCAAAGTACCTTTGAATATTTAGTGTGAACTCAAACATAACTTTGCATCTAAATATTAACATAATGTAAGTTTGGCAAAAGTTGATATTGCGATCGATTTGCCCTTGAGGTCCGTCGAGGGTCAATTAAGGGGACGACACTTCTTAAACAAGGCATTTATTACTGAGTCACACTTACATTCGCGAAATAGTTGCACTCCGCCACTCGCTACGTCTTACCCGTACACTCTCACTCACCCGTACACTCTCACTCACCCGTACACTCTCACTCACCCGTACACTCTCACTCACCCGTACACTCTCTAGTCCGTGATTGACCCGCGGAGTCTTCTCACTCCCGCCATCCACGATCCACTCGGCGTCCCCACGCGACCCCCTTGTATCAACCTGACTGGTCATCAAGAGAGGCCACCAAGAATTCCATATCTGCAGCTCCTTACAGGCAATGTCACTCTTATCTTTAATTAAACCCAGCACAATAATCTTAATGATTTAGAGATGAGTTGGAATAGCTAGCAGAATCCGCAGCTTCCCACAGGAGACTGCCCACTCCTATCTTAATGAAACCCTATCTTCACCAATTTTGAGGATACCGGGACTAGCCACGGTAGTTACCTTCACGGAGTCACCCGCAAGTGCACATAAGTGCGATATTCCACAGAGGAAAAATCATTTGCCTTGACCGGGATTCGAACCTGGATCCCTCGATTTCGCACCGAGTGTTAAAGCACTTGGCGCGAAATCGAGGGATCCGGGTTCGAGTCCCGGTCAAGGCGAATGATTTTTCCTCTGTGGAATATCGCAAACCTTATCTTAATCATCCCTAACCAGCACGGGACAAGAATGGGAAGGGAACCAGCCATGGTTGTAGTTCAATGAGCAATTTACTTATAATGTTTTCTTTACCCCTGCAATCACAGTGAAGGTCGCTGAAGTAACAACTGCCAAATCTACGAGAAAGTTATCCCGTGGGAGGTGATTGAACCGTTACTCTATGGCACACGATACACGGCACACATTCCTTTCAGGATAATTGACCCAGTACTTTTTTACTCTGGCATGGTACCCTTTTCCCCTCCTCCTCCCACACCCTCGGAAGGAGGCAGTATCGCCGGGCAAACAGAAAACAGATGCGTCGCTGGGCCGCTCGGTACACTGCATGCGATTCTTTCGGATTTTTCTACGCTGTAATTAATTAATGTAGAATTCATCTAATTTCGCCAATCGGTAGTGAACACATAGTCTTTGATCTATAATAAACTAGAAAAATCGAGGGGGTACGTATTTTTGCAAATCAGGTTCAAAAGTTTAAACATTTTGAAAAATTTCAATAAACTGTTATAAATTTTAATATGACCATATAATATCATTTGTCAAATTTAAAAAAATAAAAAACAAGCTTTTTTTTTGGACATTTTAGCACATTTAGATCAAGAGATATAATCCCTGAAGCTAAGGGCTTAATTGTAAAAATGAACAAAGAGCTGTAAGTCGCGATACACTCGATGATTGGGAAAACGATTTTGCACACATACTAATACACGAACAGTAACATATGTACCAATGTTCGTGAGAATCGGAGATGGTCGGGGCATGGTCTCGTTTTTTGTCATCAAATGGCAGGCTATTGTTAAAAAGTAAAACTGATTTAATAAACACTCTAAACACAATTAGGAATAAGGCACTTGGTGAAGATGTTAACTGGTCAATGGCTGATGTAAGACAGACCACTGGCTGATGTTAGACTGACAAGTCTTTAACTGCAGAGCTACAGTGTATGAGTTGCAACAAGAAAATTTCCAAGGTCATAAATGGCTCTAAGCCTGTCATAACTTGAACTGCTGCAGTTTAGTTGTCCAAAAATTTTTATTTCATCTAGGAATATTAATTATAACACTATCAGTGTGCAAAACACAAGGAAATGGCATGTATTAAGAGTGATAAAACTGTAATTGTAATGATGAATGCAAAATATGTATGTCTACACGACAAATAAAAAAATTGTTGAGTATTGTACTAGTAACAAAGTTATAGCCCCTCAAAAATCAGAAAAACATCACTAAGTATTTAATTCTTTCATTCAATTATCTTATACGCTTCGTTTTTGTCCACGTTTTGCGTTTTTATCTCAAAAATCGTTAATTTTTCTTCTTTTTCAAAAATAGAAATTTCCTTGACAACCAGGTGTGAATATCCATTTAATAGCGATTTCATGAATGGCTATTCACGCCTGCAGCATTTTAAGGCTAGGTCCCCTGGCTAATTTGACAGTTGTAATCAAACGACCACAGTTCCCCATTCACCTTGCCTTCTCAAACAAGGTCATTCGCTTCATGTGCGTGGGTTAAATCTGGAAAATCCTTGCTTTTCACATGGCCAACTATATGTTGCATGCTCACAAGTGAGACAACCGAAAAATTTAGTTGTTCTTGCAAAGGGCGGTAAGACCAAAAATATTGCATGTCCCAAAGTACTTGAATTCATTTTTTCAACTTTAATTTAATACACAAAAAATCATTGTCTTTCATTTATATTTTACATTTAAATGTGTCTGCTTTGTATACGTGGTCTACTTAGATAGAAAAAGATGCATGGCAACGCATGCCGGGCACACCTAGTAGTTAATATATAATTTAATGACGAATGTAGAACTCTTTGCAATTTTCCGCGGATATTTTTTCATGCAGCCGGCTTTGATGTATTACGTAGTTTTGCAGCCGCGTATGCACTTTGGGTTGGTTGACTGGTGTGACATTTTACGGAGGCAACCAATAGCGGAGGCCAGTTTGCACCATCAATGACTGGTGCGGAGGCTGGTGAGGAAAGGAATACCCAGGGATCGGAGGAAGGGGTGAGAGAAACCCGGTGTCACCGTTCGCTTACTCTCAACGGAAGGCGCCGAAAGATGGGTCCGCAGTTTAACGTCCCATCCGCCGGACTGCTCTTGAATTACTCTCCAAACACCACCCGAGTAATGGGTTGATAATCCACCGAAAAAACCCCTCCGCTTCCGGGATTTGAACCCTAGCCTTACAGGGTGGGAGGACACCAGCCACGGTAGGAACGGTCGTGGGAACTCTCTCCAAGTGGAATTAGAGATTTATTTAGCTTTCACGTACATTCATAAATGAATAATTGATGCTGGATTTCAAGACGCATCGTTGGCAATTGATAGCATTGTTGAAAAAGCTTAGTTCAGTAACCCAAATATGCAGGCTGCAATCCTAATTGCGTATTTTCTTTCTTTTTGGCAGCTTCTAAAATCTCTAATTTTTCGTGAAAAAATGAAATGTTAACATTTTTGAGCTTCTTCATATTTCCGGGTTCTACCGCGTAGTTTGCTGTGTTGGTGACAACAGTTTCGCTGGCACTACTGCCAGCGTCTTCAGGTCGAAGATGACCTGAAGAGGTCTTCTTCTTCTTCTTCTGACATCTTCGACCTGAAGACGCTGGCAGTAGTGCCAGCGAAACTGTTGTCACCAACACAGCAAACTACGCGGTAGAACCCGGAAATATGAAGAAGCTCATCGTAAACCACCGCGAAAACCTTCGTTGTTAACATTTTTGCTAGGAAACCTATTTTTAATGAAAACTTTATCACAGAAAATTACCTGGGTTATAACTCTTGAATGAGATATCCAACGCAGTGGGTCCGTATGCGCTGTCGGCTACAAATCGATTTTTCTCTCGAGGGCGCCCAATGTGTGGAGACAAAATGATCATCGAACAAATAAATGTGCGATTCAAGCGCTCCTGTTGGCCATGCACCTTGCACCTCAGAGTCAGTGAGGGGCAGAATTATATCTGCAGGCCACTCCGAAAGCCGTTGGTATGGTTGTTTTTATACCATGTACATCTACAAAACATCCCGTAAAAGCTTGTTAGGAACTCTCTTATAGTGGAATTGGTGATTTATTTAACTTTTACATAAGTATATAGGATCAGTTCATAACGTCATCTGAACGTCTTCCGATTTCTAGCCTCCAAGTACCTTTGTCCTTCCATAGATCTTCTTCCAATCCTCTCGCTTTGATTTCTTTATCCACTCCCTCTCTCCAGCTTCTCTTAGGTCTTCCTCTTCCTATTTTGCCTCGGATTGCTAGCTCCAAGATCTTTCTTGGTAGTCTATCCTCGTTCATTCTCTTTACATGTCCGTACCATATTAGCTGCTTGGTCATGATGTCTTCCGTTATATAGTGCTTGACTTTCATTATCTGTCGAATTCTTTCATTTGTAACTCTTTTTATCCTTGATCGTCCCGCAGCCCGTCTCCAAAAATCCATTTCAGTAGCCTTAAATGTTTGTTTAGTACGTTCCTTTATAGGCCAGAGTTCACAACCATACGTTGTAATAATTTTGAAAATGGCATTGTATATTCTTGTTTTATTTGCTGTCGATATTTGCCGGTCCCACAGGATGCGGTTTGATAATCTATTAACCCTTCTTCCCTGATTATTTCGGTCTGACATAGCTTCATCCAAGGTTCCGTCATCAGTAATTTTAACTCCAAGATATTTATAGTGATCAGTGTACGCTATTTTTTCCCCATCATCTAAAATCAGGTCCAACCTCGCTCCGCCAATGTTCATGTATTGTGTCTTGGACATTCATGTGTACTTTTTTTTTACATACGTACATACGCTTTTACGTAAATTTATAAATGAATGAGTGATGCTGGAATTCAAGACGTACTGTTGGTATCTGATAGCATTATTGGAAATAGCTTAGTTCAGTAACCAAAATATGCAGGTTGCAGTTCAAATTGAAAATTTACTTTTTTTTTGGCAGCTTCTAAGATCTCTAATATTAGGTGAAAAAATGAAATTTTAACATGTTTGCTTGAAAATCTATTTTTAACTCTCCTAAAATATCTTAGTTTAGTGCTTATAACCATACCTACCGAAGTATTTTGGGGTTTGCACTACAATATTATGTTGTCGGAAAAATAGGCTTCGAACATACTAATTCAAGTAATTCTTAATCTCAACTTACTGTTTGGTTACGATTCCTATCTTAGTTGTTTCAATAGGCTTGGGAAACTAATGAAACTATCATAACAACTTCCTACATATATTATTGATCCTCGTTGCTCCTCTCTAAACCAGGATTCAAGCCTTCATCGTAAGAATCGCAGATTGGCGGCGCAAGCTAAATGAGGCCTTGCAATGGGAAAAGTAGTGAAGTTTCTAAAATATGTTTTCACATTTGCTAAGTACTATTTTTATGAATCGTAAATTAGTCCATTGGTTTGGCAAGTTATTGCTCCCGAATTATTTACCCATGAGATATCATGAGTCAGTCTCAGAACGTGATAATTAATGGATTGTATACGTTCTATTACTTTGTTTCGTTACGCTGCTTCCACTAAGCATGTACAAGTAATTTGAAAGTAACAGGATAAAAGATAATTTGGATAGCGAACTAGTTTCCACCTCCAAAACTTTATTTATTGTCATTAGTGCATTACTTATATTTTGTAAAAGTATCGCGTAGAAGATCCGTTTATACAGTATCTCCTGAAGGACACCAATGAAAACTTTGGAGCCGTCAAAATATTTTCTTCAGAAAAAAAATATGTTTGAAATATCTTTGGAAATATTTAATGAGTATTCATACAAAATATTTAAAAGAAGTATTCCAATGGTGAAGTTAAACACAGAGCCTTTGTTTAGTTGAATCTTGCCTAAGTACTACGCGCTTTAAAATTTAGAATCCGAATGCGGTAAACTTGAACTTAAATTGAATTTACGAAACTTATGATGATATCGTATGATAGCGTTCCGCTTAACTTGAGAATATATCGTGCATCAGTGACACGTGTAAAATTCATTGACGCAAGAGCTACGGCGAGACTGGGGCAACATAAGAGCAAAACTGGTTTAGCGACGAAGAAGTCTCGAGGAGGAAAGTATCTTCATAATTCATTCCTTCAAATAAAAGTCAAAATGCTATCTTTGTTGCCAATATGTGATAAATATAAAAGTAAGAGAAACAAATATGGTGGCTATGCTCATAAAATTCAACAATTTCAACGTTACGTTCTATCAATTTCTTACTTTGCCGGAAGGAAAAGAAAGGGAAGCAAATAGAAAGATGAGTTCAGTTACAATACCAATAAAATCAAATTAAATTACTATAAGGAGTTTACTCATGTCTGTGGACAGTGATTTTAGCTTAGTTACTTGGGCTATTCATATATTCATAATGACAGCTTATAAATATTCATATAAAATCAATAACCGCATTGAGAAATTACGATGAAATAAAAGTAATAGAGTAAATGATTGATATAAAATAAATCAATTCCGATGTATGCTGCAGTGGTAGTTATTATAAATTAATTGCATGTAATTTAGAACCACTGCAAAAGAGCCAAATACCGCTGCTGAGAAAGAGCTACGCTAAAGTAGTTGCATCTCATGTGAACCTTCAAAATCCAATTCCTCCCATTGACACCTTGAGAAAACTCCAGAATGAATCTTTAAAATCCACGTCTCAATAACTGATATAGTGGTGTCTCGGTGGGATTAATATTGGTAATGATGCACGGGTGTTGTCGATAAACATGGTGTTCTTACCAAAATTAATCATGTAAGTAGACCTTAAAATTCCTTCGGATTAAAGTACTTTCGTACTTCGGTCTTAGAAAATCATAATAAATTCCAAAGAACAACTTTCCCTAAAAATACTATTGGTATTATTATCGCAAATCAAAAGCTGCGAATGCAACGGATTGCAGGTTATATTAAAAATAAGCAACGGAGTATTTCCAATCACAATGCATAGCGGTGAAGAAACAAAAAAATTCCAAAAACTATTCAGTGAGTGTAATTCAACAATCAGCAATTCAGTGAGTGATGATTAAAGTGAGTGAAATGAATGGATTGATTGGCTACGGGAAAATGTCCTCGTGCTGTAGCAACAAATGTGAGTCATAAGAAATTGCTGATGGTAGAAGAGGATATTCTAACGGGCGTAATGAGGGAACATGTAAGGAGACGAGACTTGACTAAGATTGTTGTTCAGGAGCCTAAGAAGTGACAGCTGCAAGGAAAGGCAAAAGACAAATCACAATTCACGAGCAGCATGAGCACAAACTCTTCAAGGTATCATTACTCATAAAATCAAATGAATTTGAACTCATTTTAAAGAAAAATATCTCAATTTTATAATTATAATAAAATATTTGCCGCTTTTCCCTCTACGCATCGAGATTTGTACTTTTTCCATTGGCAAAGGTACGGTTGATTGCTCCAGAAAGACATAATAAAGATTATGCAATTTGTAAAGCAAAGATCGTGTCAGAAATACATATAATGGAGCGTAGATCGTATTTTTACTGAAGTCTATTTAAAATACATGTTTTACTCACCGTAATATGATTTTTAAATTGCAAAAAGCCTTCATTTGTGCAGGCATATTCAGCGTACGGCGTGAATTTGAGTGTTCAAGCCTCAACATGTAAATATAGTTAGTTACTAAGAAGTTAAGGTGTGATAGCAAAGTTTTTGTGGCCTTAATAATATTTTATTCACTGCGTACTTCTCACCATTGGCTAAGTACTAACATAATATTTAATTATGGGCTCAATTGACAATATAGAAATCTCGCTCATACTACATCAAGCGCGCAGTCGTACCCAATGCCCTCACGAGGCATTTTTTCTTTGGTTACGTGAGAGCAGAGAGCACATTCTTCCGCATGACATGAGACAGCACCGCTCGATCGAGGAGGAAACGGACGAAGCCTGTCCGTCCCACAACTTGAATCTCCCGCAGCACAGTCGATTGTGCGCGCAGGGCGTCCTTGGCAGAGGTTGACCATTAGAGTGTGCCAAGTATTATATAACAATGGCACTTCAAGCGGCGTGCTTGTGACACGTGCGCTGGCCGGATGTCGACACGGCCGCCCGCGTGCCGCGCCCGCCCGCACCCCCGCCCCGCCCACATCTCCCCCGGGAGCAGACGACCCCGCGTCGGGAGACCCACCCTTGTGAACATGCATATTTTCTTGGACACAACTTTAAGCTGAATTTTAATCACTCTAAAAACCCCGAGTAAAATTGACAAAACTCAAAAAACATCGGGGAAAATATTTAAAACTGAGGAAAATACTGAGTTAAATCGCTTACACTAAGTGTTATAATGATTTCCGTTATTTAGCATGAAGCTATTTCCAAATACAGTTGTTACCTATGACTTTCAACTACATATCGTACGAGCGATCAATCAAAACCACAGATACATTGCCCCTGTGCCATAGATAATCAGTGATATATTTTTCGTATAGCGGGAATAAGAAAATGTCTGCTTTCATTTGCTTTGATTCCAGGAGAGGTTAAAATACGCACAAATTGAAAGGCAAGTGGGAATATAATATCAAAGTAAATAAAATATACCGGTTTCCGGCTCACTCAGTTCTAGAGAGTGAAAAAGCCTTTCGTGGGGGGAGCATAATAAATCGGAAAACATCAGAATTACTGCATAGGACATGAAGCTGTAGGTTGGTTAAAGGTAGTTATCTGGGAAAACAAAACTACACTCATTAGACGTGCGTACACACAATGAGGAAAGCGTCAGAAAATACCCGAGACGTATTCAAAATTCGCGCAACCTCCTCCATTTCACTGCCACGTTGCTATTTTTCCACCAAAATCTTTAACATTTTTACCAAAATCTATAAAACTGTTAATGGTTTTGAGGCGTAACTTTATGGAACTCCTTCATGATTGAAAAGAAAAAACTTTGTTTAGTTCCACATAAAATAATTTTAATACGACCTAGGTTTCGTCGCTGGGCGACATCATCAGGACCTGATGATGTCGCCCAGCGACGAAACCTAGGTCGTATTAAAATTATTTTATGTGGAACTAAACAAAGTTTTTTCTTTTCAATTATAAAACTGTTATTTTTCATCGTAGAACGACGATTAAAAGACATACGTGCTTGCACGATTATCAGGAGTACGATGATAAATAGCATTTGTTACAATATGGCGCAGTTGTTAAAGTTTAAATAATGCTGGGTAAGGTCAGTTTTTGTTGCGGTAGCCCCCCACCGCGTGGGTCGGGGAGGGAGGCCAGCGTTGGGCATGAGTGCTCGGGAAAAGGTCTCGGATTACGACCCTTCGCGAGATGTACCACACCCCACTGGTGACTACCTGCGACATGCTCCCAGATAACTACCTTTAACCCCTGAATATAATTTTATAAAGAATGGAAATTTTCGTTTTTCTCATTGTCTTTGACTTAAACATAAATAAAATCATATTAATTATTTGACTTGATTAATTTCAATGCCGCTAAATTTTTTTGGCAAATATACTTTTTATTATATCTTCACGTTTTATTTGATTCTCTATTGAGATAATTTCGGTATTTCCTAATTTGATTCCCACTTTTAAACGTTTTAACACTGTAGAAGAATGGTGGGTTTGGAGTGTTTATCAGGGTGGAAAGAAAAAACAATTTGACCTGTTTTTAATCACTGCAAATTATACAACAGAAAATATGTAATATGCCTTGGGGATCTAGAAAAGAAAATGTGATGAAGATCGATCATCCTGAAGGGAACTTATGCTGCTTCTCCAGTTTTATCGCACTTCCGATGACGTTGACCTGTTTGCCAAAAAAACCGTGACGTCAACACCTGGGTGTTGCAGTGGTCATCGCCGCTCAAACTCTATAAACAAAACAATGTGAGGTCACGTGGAGATTTTTTCACCCGAGCTTACATCTTTTTTTGACGTCTCTCCCATTCTCATCTCCCTACGCAAAATTCCTTAAGGTTTTTCTTTGAGTAAAGTTATAAATATTCATTCCTAGGAAACAATAAATAATAATATATTTAGGAGTTTACCTTTTAAAGTTAAAAATTGTTTTTTTGTAGGCATTAATTGGAAGACCACCTGGGGCCATGGTTTGTTAATGGTTTATACAATCACCGACAAATCGAATTCCAGCATTCATCAGCAATATCGGTTTATGACGAAAGATTTTCTAACGTTTACTTTGAAAGTCAAATAATATAGCTTGAGCTTTTTCCGCACAGTCATGAGACAGTCATCCATTGTAATTTCATATTTATAGTTCCTCTTCTGTGTTCATTAGTAATACAGATAACTAATTGAGAATACCATTCATTTAAGTAACGATTTGGTTCATTGAAATCTACATTGTTGTCATTATGGAAATCAGATTTAAAGACATTCTCTTGGTGAGCAACTGAATTTGCAAAGTAAGCATTTCATGATTTCAGTACTTGGTAAGATCTATTTTATTATAGCTTGAACACCCGTTTATTCGGTTCTCATGTCATCTACGTCCTCCTAAACTTGAACAATCAATTTGTCAGGTAATGAATGGATTTTGTATTCGTGTCTCTTATTTTTCTCACTCGCGAGTTACAATTTCGCAGATGCCCTGTTCAATTGCACCTCTAGATTTAAAGAAATAATTGAATATATTGTTAATTCTTCCTTTAATCTCACAATTAATGTTAACTGCGCCAATGTTGCAGATTTGATGCACCCATCTACTTCGCTGGAATGAAAAACGGTTTTACATGTTCCTCCACGGATAATTTTGCGGAAAATTTATAAATGCACAATCTAATGTTTTTTTATGGTTTTTTTTGAAAGTCCAAAACTGTTTGCTTATTTTATCAATAATCATTTAAATTTAGAAAAATGCTAAATTTATACAAAATGAAACCCCATCATCATCGGAGTTTTTGTCTCTTCTTACCCATTTTCGCACGAGGTAAATATTTCACGTTTCAATTAAGTAATGAATATGGTAACTAGGTATATGTCTGCTCTTAGTATTGAAAAATAATGAACCGTCATCAGTGTTCATCATTGTTCAACAAAAAATCTCTTTAGATATCACCTGATATCTATCTTTCCCCGCAGAGAAATTTCAGCTTTTCGCGCCACGGAAGTTCAAATTTTCGTGCCGCAGTATTATTACTTTACCATCGGTCATTGGCCACGCAGGACCCTCAGTTCATTTCAACCAGCATGTGTAACAAAATACACATTCTTCAATGCCACAAACGACCACATTCGCCGTGAAATAACTTTCCTTTTCGCTTGACCTGTAACAAATATTCGTAAAAAACTCCTATTTTCTCGCTAACCTTAGTTTTTGAGATGTACCTATTCTGGGATAGAAATAATATGCATATGAACTTCGTGCTACCGTGTATCACGCGTGTTCTATAACTTTCAAGAAATGTTCGCCAGGAGTGCACCCTCCGAGACCCTCTCCCAACTTAGTCCTCTCATCACCTATACCACACTCTCTGCTCACTCGCAGCAATTTTTAGCTTCTGAGGCTTTATATTTTTCTTATTTTGCCCATTGAATTCAACTGTTCAGGATCTTAAATGCTCGCAGCGTACTCGAGATGAGGCCCTAATAGAGCGAAATGGTATCTCTCTTTCACTTTTTCATTTGAGGAATTACCTACTATCCCAGTCTCTGTACCTAACGAATTTCCGCAGATGTTTCGTGTAAGTTTTCTTCATGCTAGGTTGGCAGCCATGTTGATTCCTATGGCTTTGACTACACATGATACATTTACATTCACTACCCAGATCCCACACTAAAGAATAGCGGCGCTCAAGTTTATTAGGGCTATCGGATCATAAGTTAATAGCGGAGCAACATCTCTCTTACAACTGTTACATTTGAAGCTCTTCCTCCCATTTGCGTGAGAAAACGTTTTCTCTATAATGCAGCGTCGCATATGATTCAAATGTGTATTCCCCACGAAAGTTCTGGAGTAATGAACATATTCATGCAATCTATTATATTTGATATATGTGATATTTGTATTCACCCCCAATTTATAGAATTATTTTCGATAAGATTCCTCACCTAAGAAATCTAATGCTGCTTACTATAAATAAGCTTGAACCCATATTCAAAGGCGACAAGGATTGCTATTATCAACATCGAATAAGATAACAAAGAATAACAGGTGGCTGACCACGCATCCTCATGTTATACTAATATCTTTAACAAAATATGCTTAGTCATTTATTTATACAAATAGGTATACATACAATTGCATCTGTGATTCTGAAATGGTAACCTGGGCAGTCGGTTTTCTCAGTGAAGAGCAATAAATCCAACGTGTTTTAATTAATTGGTACTTCTTGATTGGAGAGTTCCACAGTCTTCTGAAGATGGATTAATGTACGATAAGCGCAATGATGGGATCACCTCCATGATACGTTTGCTGTGATGCTTGTTTTTATCTCGAGGGATATTAAGGAGTAACGAACGATAAAGGACTCCGCCGCAACATAAACTATTCCCAGTATATGGAATGCTTTAGATATTCGTCTGGCGAGTTAATATTTAAAGTTCAATCGAAGCGTTAAGAGATACTACCACTCCCGTAATGATTATTCAAGGACTTCCTGGCTCAGGTTGAATGCCTGATTGTGGTTAAATTTGCTCGCAATTTCGAGGAAGTATTGAAAGCAAACGCACGAACGGTGGCTGCAGTGAAAGGATAGAGCTCAGTGAACTTCTGAGAGGATGGGCATCGTTGAGATTAGCAGAGGGCGATACGCAGTTTGAAGGAGATCTGAGAAGTCATTATGGAATTCTGCGATCTCTCTGCGACGTTGCTCTATTTTTACCGTGATCAATGACAAGCTCCTCGAGCCGAGTTCGGATAGGTATGAAATGTGGCAACGATGGATCTCAGTTCAATTGATACCGAGCTATCAAAATGTTCCGTAGCGGACACACCGATCGAAAATTGGCACGCATCTACGGGTGCATCTATTTCATTTTTTCCCACGTCAGAATTTTCATATTAACTCTTGGTACTTGCGTTGCAAATTAGCCCATATCAAATTAATCTATATCTATGTACAATCCTGCGAGCAGCCGCGAGGGCGTGTAACAGAAGTGTGTGAGAACACTGAGCTCAAAATGGAAGGCTGCGGGGTATCAATTGTGGCAGTTATGCGAAGACAGATGGGCCCTTAAATATATGGCTGGAGGAAGAAAAATTAAAACAAGTAAGCTCTTTCAAGTACCTTGGAAGTATAGTTTCACAGAGTGGCAACTGTACTGAAGAAATTAAAAGCAGAATTGGGCAAGGAAAAGTAGCATTTAGCAAGATTAAGGAACTGGTGACAGCAAGGAAAATCAAGATGGATATTAGGAAAAGATTTGCAAAATGCTTTAAATGGATGTTTAAGTGTTGTATGGATGCGAAACGTGGATGTTGAAAAAGAGAGAAGAAAAGTAATTAGAAAGCTTTGAAATGTAGCTATGGAGACGAATGGAGAAGATTGGATGGAAAGATAAGATCACGAATGAAGAAGTGCTAAGGAGGATTGGAGAAGAAAGAAGTATACTGGGAGAAATTAAAAAGAGAAAGGCAAAATGGATAGGACATATTTTAAGGAATAAAAGCCTACAGAAATTAATAATAGAATGGATAAGAGGAAGGAGGAGGTACGGAATACTGAGGGATATAAAAGAAGGAAGGAGTTATGCAGAGATGAAGAGAGAGGCCCAGGACAGAATGCTGTGGAGACAAACGCTACCGTTGAAACCTGTCTGCGGACCGAAGCACCAATGATGATGATGATGATTTTTACTTGAAGTGTGATTCCTTGTATCCTTCCCTTGAGCTGATTTCAATACTTAGTCCATGCAATCTTCAGTTAGTGGCCTTCAATCATCTGGTCTTTGATAATTTACATTTTTATTGTTTGTGCCATGCATCTGGAGTAATTAGCACTAAACGATACAATAATATTCTTAAGCCCGACGATCGAATTCTACCAACGAGATCTTAGCTTTATTACCTTCATTTTTTTCCATATATGTTCTGTATTCTGATCCACAAAGTACGACCTGTAATTGTAATGCAAATGATGGTTCGATCTCATGAATTATTAATGAAGCGTGGCCGAATGCGTGGTATGGCGGTTCATTAAGAAGTTTTGATTTTTCAAGAAGTCAGTAATTATGCGTAGATTGGGGGGGGGGAAAGGCCTAAATTTTATTTTTTACCCTAAGTATCAATCATTGATGACATATCAATTCCTTTCAGAATGAAACAGGGTATGTCATCCAGACCAGCTGAATATGTCCAATTTATTTTGGTAAGTACACCGTCAGTGTCTTTTTCATCGGTGGGATAAAGTATGTTTGATTTCGCGGAACAAGATAAACCTTTGAAGGGCCAGATATTCATCAGCATCATCCCCCCACCGAACGCATCTCAGTACTGATTGACCACTACTGTACTCATATCTCCTCAATCCTTCACTAAAGATACCGACCTCCTGATCGACCTCGTACACACTATCCCTAATAAAAACACCAATCCTCTCATGGCTACAATGGATGTCGTTCGCACAATGTCTCCATTTCCCATGAAGAATGCTTTAAACACCTTCTATATTACTCCATTTAACGTCAAAAACCACACATTGCCTCCACTAACTTCATGATACGCCAATCATGATAAATATAGACCAAAACACCTTCTTCGTCAATAACTGCAATTCGTCCAACCACTTCGTGGTTCGTTCACCACCAACACCAACTTCGTCAATAACGTCAATAACAAGTTTTCCTTCAGACCGAAGGCACTGATATGGGTACTCGCCTGGTATCATCTTATGTCAACCTTTTCATCTTGAAAAAAATTAACAAAAGTACAGTCTCAAATCTCCTATACATCACCTCCGTCCACAAAAAACCACAAACCATGATCAATCCCCACTCTTCAATAACAGTCTTCCACCACATACCAAACGCTCAATTCCACCTTGCCTCTCTAACCGCAGCCACCGCATTTACAACAATCTCAACAGCAAATATACAAACGACCTCTATCACTCCTGAAAAGCCAAGTATCCCAGAAAGCTTCTTTTTCACAAAATCTGCCCCCACTCACAAGTATCTTGGACTTAGAAATGCTATCATCGGATTTAAACAACGTTCATGTGTGGAGCCAAGAGTGGGGACTCGAACTTAATCTGAGCAAATGCACGGTGTTACATTTCTTGCGGAGGTCGTCCAACTATCCCCATGTATATGCTGTGGATGGTGTTAACATAAAGGCGACAGATGAAGTTAAGTATCTGGGAGTTACGATAACCTCGAACCTATCGTGGGGAACACATATAAGAAATATTTGTGGCAGAGCTCTGAAGAAGCTAGGATTCGTCAAGCGTATTGTGGGAAGATTTTCAGATGAAAAAGTAAAAGAGAGGTGCTATTTCGCACTCGTCCGGCCACACCTTGAATATGCAGCGAGCATATGGGATCCGGTGCAGAAAGACTTAATTTGGGAACTTAATAAAATACAAAGGAAAGCTGCGCGATTCGTCAAAAACTGCTACGGGCGTACAGACAGCGTTACGCAGATGTTAAACGAATTAGGCTGGGAGCCGCTAGAGACTCGGAGGCTGCGCGTACAATGAGGCATGCAATGCCAAAGTACCAGTGTCCGAACGCTAAGCGCTACTGTCCACGAGGTAAAGCCAAACTTTAAACACAAAGGTGTTTACTTGAAAAATTCAAAGAACTGCGGAACTGGCCGCGCAGTAATTTTTTCGGAGTCACCCGCTAGTGGTCACACAATCGTGTGAAATTCACAGTGAAAAAATCATGCACGGTACCTGTGAAGACATCTCGCTCCTTAAAGCCTCCATGAAATTCACAGTGCAAGCTGACGCCTGGGTAGCTTAACTGGTAGAGCACTCGGCGCGAAACCGGGGTGTCTGGGTTCGAATCCCAGTCCAGGCGAATGATTTTTTCACTGTGAATTTCACACAATCGAAAGAGGTAGGTACACATCTTGTAGGTGGTGGTCACATATCTCTTTAAAGAGCCAAATGGCCTGAGAGTCTCCGTTGAATGGCTTCGTCGTTTCGTAGATACTCTTCCAGAAACGTTCAACCTCTTGGACTGGTGGCGGAGATTCGACGACAGGCGGAGGTGGTCGAAGGAGACGGGATGGGTGAAGGAGAAACGTGGAACTTTTCCTCACGGCCCTTCTCCTCTTGAGAAGTTTTTTTCCGGGCAGTGGCGAATGCTCGTACTCTATCGACCGCGTGCTGATTAATGGTAAGCAGCACTCTTTTATTCAATGTGGGATGGTTGTATCTGAGACTGCGCGCTATGCGCCGAACTTTGGGAGTGATAGTTCGCCCTAGCTTCCTTCTGAGGTGGTGAATTTTCATTGCTACTCCCAACTGTGCTAGTGCCCTCATCCGAGAGGGGCCGGTTGTGGGTGGCTTGCCTGGTTATATTTTTTGGAACCAGTTTAATCGCGTGTGGGGTGGTTAGCCCCACACGCAGACGTCCACCATTAGCCGGCGAAAGCCGTTACCAGGTACGCCTCGGGGAGGCTGGTGGTCTGGCTTTCGTAGCCTTATCGATTATATAATTATTATTAATATTACACAAATTCTAAGCAACGTCAATTTATAACAAAGATAAAATTATAACAAAACAACACCACACAAAGTTTAAAAAACATGCGAGTATCATAACTGATGATGATGCTGACACATTGATACCCGGATGGTGTGTTTTTTTACTTTGTGTGGTATTGTTATGGTTTTATATTTGGTATTAAAAATGGAAAAATCCCTCAAAGTTACTAAAGAATCGGTTTTATTATTAACATCAAACTCTGTCACTGACAGAGTGTTATCTTTGACGAAAAAATAAAGGTTGGTTAAGCTAAAAAACATTATTGGTAAGATATTTTTTTAGTTACTTCCTCAATAAAAGTGGCCGCTTCCCTAGAAGCTTCAACTTGAAAAACGTAGCGGCTACTTTACAGCTACCAAGGAAAAGTAGAAGTCAGTTTTGGTATACATTCACTTTCGTTCAAATAAAGTTAAAATTTTGGTCTATTTTCTATTCTCAACTACTGATCTGTTTTTGAGCCTTAAAAGTTTTAAGTTTAAAACATAAACTTTATACCAAAGTTCAATGCATCAAACTCAATAAATATCCCATCTTGTTACATGAACAGTAAATTTCAGAGGAGATGGTATCATATTATCAATTTTTATGATACATTCATGCCTTATCTTAAGCACTCAAAGAAACATAATTAATAGTTAATGAATAAAATTTAACCTATGTAAGCTTCTGTGTTTATAATTTAAAAGCCAATTATCGCAAAACATTTTCTGGAAAAGATGTTTTTATGATGGCCCTTGTACTATGTGAAGTATAGTGGTAGAATTCCGAAATAATACAGAATGAATTCTTAAAACCGTAGAATGAATTGATATATTTTTATTCATTGAAAGGAGCAGCTGAGCATCAAGACTCGTGTCCTACATTTTGCATCTCATAGAGACAAAAACTCCTTTGACTTCAGAGAGAAGCCTTTTGTCACACGCGCTGGACGGCAAAGAAATATTGTCTCTCACAAAAAGCTTTCCAATTCTGGGTCTTCAAACGTCTCGGGGATTGGGTTGGTATGGTGGCTAGAGTACTGGCTTCCCATTCCGAGGGCCCGGGTTCAAATACGGTCTGCGGCGGAGATTTCTCCTGCGGTGGCGGTGAAACCCTGATCTCTACTGGGTATCATACGGAGAGCACTTCAGTCCGCCGAATGGGACGCCGTGGACACCTTGGCACCTTACTTTCGGAGCAGCCCAACGCCGGGTTTCTCTCCACCTCTCCTCCATTCCTCCTTCTCCCGGAATGGCGCAAATGACTTCAGCTGTCGGTCACCTACTCCAATAGCAAAAACTAACCAACCGTCAACACGTTTCACCGTCGATTTGTTCCACATTGTATCGGTTGCTAATTGGACTGAGAGCATCTGGAAAAGAGGAGTGGATTTTTGTAGGAATTGTAAGGTTTCGGTTGTAAGGTAAGGAAGTAATTCACGGATTCAGGCGATAAATATTGCAAGTTAATACTGAGAATGAAGTGAGAATTTCGTACTTTTCCACTTATTTATTTAAAACAAGACTGTTTCGATATCTCATAACATACCTACCTATAAGCATAAAACATTAATGACATTTTTTAAATTTTACTAATATGAATATAAATACAGAATGACGAGTAATTTTTCTGCAAAGAAAAAAATAATAACATCAAAAGAATCTGACAACATTTTCCAAAGCCAGTATCCATGACTTGGAGAAATTTAGAATTTTTTTACAATTATTTAAATTTTTTTATTTTCTCATGCAACACATTATAAACTTTTGGGCCCATGTAAACAAAGAATCTCTTAAACATTGTTCAATTTGGCTTAATTAATGGGATCTTTCCCTTTCTCAAATTAAACTTGAACATGCTGCAAGATATAGTTGGAATATTAGATACAACCCATCACATATAATAATTTCATTACGTTGAAAACATAATGTATTTTAACACATTGAAACGTGTCTAGTTAAAAATGAATATGCGGGTTGTCACGAACTTCATTTTCAGAAAGGAGGAAGGTCGGAGAGAAACAAGGCACGAGGGGTTAGGAGTAGCCTAATGCCGACGCCGCGTCCTCCGGATATGAGAAGCCAGTACTTCAGCTGCCCGTTCCCCCTTTGCTCCACGTCTTGTGATGTTTCCCGCGATGGGGAAAGAGAGAAGTGTTGAGGAAACGGAATATCCAATGAGAGAAAGGAGAGGGAAGGGTGAAATTATTTTACCACTCGCGTAACCATATTACTTACCTCGTAAGCGAACAAACACAGGTATGGGCATTCCATCGTAACCACTGGTTATTGTGTCCCACTCGACCAACCAATAGAAGTGTTGAGGACGGCAGGTTGGGGCGACGAAATGTTTTCCCGAGGGACATAGAAAGGGAATATGTACTATTTTAAAAGTTACTTGTGTGTGAAATTCATTTTATTAAGTTTACAAATCCGCAGTGTAGATGACAAAAAACGTAGTTTTATTATTATATTTCTAGTTGAAAATCTCCTCTCTGTGTGGCATCAAAGTCAAAACGATTCTTCATCAGGAATATGGCGTATGGCCTCACAGAACGGTTCAGAACGGTATTTCTGCCAATTATCCGACACGTTTTCATGTACGTTAAACTGGTTTAATCATATTACTCGTATATGAAAATAAGAATTTTTATTTCCGTTTTGGAAGACAAACGAAATGGTATGATTTCATTTATCATGTAGACATGTATGTAGTGCAAAGATGCGGTAGCGTGCAATGACGTTAGACCATTGGCATACCGTTTTCGTTCGCATGACTTTTCAAAATTTTCATTCCATTTTTAAAGGCTGTTTACTTCCATTCCAACCTACTTTAAACGGTAGATCATCTAATAATAATATTTACTGCCCTCAGTTGATGCACATGGATTGCATATTTGAGTTTTCTTGGAATGGAAAGGAAAATTGTCCATCATGTACACTTCTTGAGGAAGACAGTAGAGGCTAATAAAAGGAGCAGGATTCTAAAGGGACCATGATGGGATAGAATTTTAAAACGTATTGTCGGAGGTAAGGCTGATATTGTAGATGGGACGAATACTCTTCCGCTCTTCCTACGCTGTGGCGATATTCGATCCCGTGGTTTAATGGGTGATATGTAAAAGTAGCCGATGAAAACAGCTTCAAGCTACAGAAATTTTTCTCACAGCAACTTTCATATCTGCTTCTTGTAGCGCGCTACAGCTAGGTACTGAAAATGTAGCTGCTGCAATAGCGCGTTACAAGTAACACGCTTTTACCGAACCCTGGAAAAAATCGCTACCAGCAAACACCCGCAGAGTAAGGCTTCGTAAAAATCTTCGTAAGCTACTGAGTGGAAGATTGTTAACATTTTGTGCACACTGATGTGAGATGTTAGAGGAAGAGAGGGGAACTTTGGTGCCCATGGAGAATGGTGCGGAGGGAGGTGGCTATTGGGGCTCTGAGTGGCCACGTTGAGCCCGGGTGGTTCAAATTCCCTTGTCACCCAAATGTGTCCAATCGCTCAAGGTCTCAACTCTATGCTGATGGTGATTTCGTCAATGCTTCTACTAACAAGAATGCTAGAGGCCATATTCCCCATATGCAATTGTAATCCCTTCGAATAAACGCTCTGTGCAATGTGAGGAACGCATTGAATTGAGAATGGTACGCATTGGTTTGAGCGAGTGGGATTGGTTCTATTTACATGAGATAGAAGCTCCGGATTGGGAGGGAAAGCCAATCAGATTTCAAAGCTGCGTAAGATGCCCGTCATGTGAGTACCGCAAGGAAGAACCTCTTATTTTATGCTATTATTTAAGAAAAAATAAATAGTTTTATGCTAAAATACACTCCTCAATATGCAAGAGCCATTATTTCTAAAATTGAGAAAGGTGTAGTAAGCTGTACGAGTTTTCTTATGGTTGACATTAATGATGATGTATTTCTAACGGAAAATAAGTAAAATCCCTCACTTCAAATTTTCAAATAACTTTCCGTAGGGTACTTTGGCGCACGTTGATGACTTCTGCATTCCAAGAAATCAATGCTTCCGAGCTTGATATTTATGTAGCGTCAATTTTTTGCTACAAAACTTAAAATAACTTTACAGATTTCCCTAGCAGACTTTCTAGGTGAGAAAAGGGCATATAAGTATCTATCATCATTTACGATACCTGTACTAGTTTTCTAAAAAATATGAAACCTGACTTTATATATGTAAATAATGATAGCTTATACGTATCTATAAATAAGACCATCAGGAATAATATAGAAAAATAAAGTGTGCCAAAACTAACTCTAATCGAGGGAAAATATTGAAGAAGCCATGCCATAAGTAATGAGTGAAATACAACTTTTGCCCATGGAATGATGAGCACGTAGCATCCTAATGGGTAGCGTGCTTGCTTGACGTTGGTGATGGCGTCCATTTGACCCTTCAATGGTGATGATTTTGTCTCTTTTTTTAAGCCGCGACATTTTTTTAAAACTCATCACAAGAAAAATACTATACTTTAAAAGTGTCGCAGAGTCTTACCAAGTCATTGTTTCTACTAAAAGTTTCGGACTTTTTTGAATGTCTCTTATCTCGGCGAATCTTTTCGGGTGATTTGGGATCCCTCATCTGCAGTTTGAGGTAGAACTGAAATGTATGAACCTCATGTGCTCAATTCTTATCATTGCCATTGCCCGTTCCAAATCCAGCGATGATTTCTTCTTGAAGCCTCTGAATGCAATGCCACCTCTTTCACTGCAATGAAAATGCAAGCGTAGCAGCATTCGTATCACAATACCCGTTTTTTGATTCAAAACCAGAATGTCAATGACATACCTTCAATTTCATATTTTCTTTCTTACTTTCGGATTTTCGTATTCAACCGAATGTATTTGCCGCTTCTCTTCATTGATCTACGATTCATCTCAGTAAGCGACACAGGGACAGCTTCTTTTGTTTTTGGGCGTAGTTAAGAAAAAATTCCGCTTAAATTCTGGAGATTGCAATCCTGTAGTTGAATATAGCAATCTTCGTGAGCGTGAACGATTGGATACAATCTAAAGGATTACAATTGGATGGTGAAATATGACCTTATGTCGTGCTGAGTTTGGAGCAGAACGAAACGGTATTATGACGTAAAATTCCGGCGATACCGTTAGGTTCCCGTTTTACTAGGCCAAATTTGAATTCAGCAGAGTTCTTTATGTCGGTTGTTCCCATTTTGTAACTCGTAAATAAGGGTCCTTAAAACGACACAACATTGGGTAATTTTCTTTTATACACTGCGCGTATTAGTATTAATGAGCAATTTGTAAAAATAATATATTTCGATAGATTTATTTCGTTTTTCTGCTCACCTTAAAAACCGTGATCGTCTGCGTTTTGCGACTCACCTTTGTGATACACATTACATTTTATTTTAGCTATTTATTTATGTCTTTTACCCCATTAGTTTTTAAGGTAGTTTGAGCGAGATAGTTCTCTAGTCATAAAGGAGACCACATTCAAAATTTATTTCTTTTTTATTTAAGCGTCTGCAAGAAGTATGAAGTATTTATAGTAATTTTGTATTCTATTAATAGCAATAATATATGCCTGAGGGTAGGATGGTGTAAAAGATATACCTTGGACATCCTAGTGGCAGAAGATTGAGAGGAAGCCCTCGGAAAAAATGGTTGGATGATGTAGAAGAAAATCTAAGAAAGATGAGAATAAGAAGATGGAGAACTCATGCATGAGATTGTGATGTCTGGGCTAACATTGTCAGAGAGGCAAAGGCCCTTACAAGTAGCACCGAGGAGTAAGTAAGTATGTAACAGGTAATAAGTTCAGTTTTCACGCCGTACGCTGAAATCGCTATCACAATAGGTTATTTTGCGATTCTGTAAAAATCTGCTGTGAGTAACTGATATATTTTTATATATAGTTGAGAAAACATACAAACTACACACCGTATGTTTTTTGAAGAAATTTAGGTGTTATAAATTCCTAATTTTTTCAATATTCTTCCTCTGGATCGCAGAGCCGTAATCTATCCCATATAAAACAACTTACATTTTGAGGCAAATTGCTCGAGAAGTAGGTCGGTGAGGGGATGATATTTTGACATTATTGGAAATATGAGTTTTTTTATGTAAAATGTGGAAAAATTTAGCAAATTCTAGGTGAAGTGATTTTTCGCTCCAACTACCTCAAAACATTGGATTCGCGGCAAGGCTTTAGCCGGACAGTGGTTATTCGACGTACGCCGCTGCGATGCAAAACACCGGCGGCCACTCTGGGTACTCCTATCTTCGGTTATCGTCAAGAAAACCAAGCACGCGTCTTTTCGTTATCATGGGGTATCTCCGGTTATTCTCGTTTCTATGACGCGGCACTGACACGAAACTGACGCTGAAAGTTAGGCGGTGGGATTTGGTGTGTTTTGGGATGGAGCACCACTCCCTTGGAGAAGGTGAGCTCCCCAAGAAGCTTCTCATTCCTGCTCTCCCTCCCTCTATAGACCATTGAAATATAAATAAGACCTCCACACCCCTCCTCTCACTCTCATGTCCTTCAGTTTCGTTTAAGCGTCTCGTAAACTGTAACCTGACATTTTAAACTCACAGCCCTGTGCTTTAGTAGCCGAACGCACAATCCCCTGGCATAACACTTCCCTGTGATTTCAATATGATCCCGATTAGTGGATGATGTGACGGAATTAGGGTGCCAATCTAAACAAAATAACAAACTCAAGGTCGGTTGGAACGACTTTCTCTGAACGCTTTTTTTTCAAGCTTGATCTATTTTTTAACCTCCGCGTTGGAAATTATATGAGCTGCGCAACAACTCCAAAGATGGCTGCCTCAGTTCCCACCGGGAAAGAATGTTACGACAACCTTGGGAAAAATATCTTTGATTCGGTGGTTACAAATAGCAGATTTAACTCCTAAAACCAAACTCTGCTTCTAGCTCTATCTTGATTTTAACGAATTTCCACCTTCTACTAGGGTGTATTTGGAGTGAAAAGACAATAACTAGACATATTTGAGCCAATTTCTCGCTCCTTCCGCGCTCATTTCACCTGAAATGCATCATTTTAAGGCGACTGCAGAGTTTTTGGTACCTGATTTTCTAGGGTGAGAATGAACCAAACTAATGGTAGAAATCTAAAAGAATAAATAGTCCGCATTTTTATTGTTTGAAAGGAAACATGATAACAAGAAATTTGACAATGATTTGTCGTGAGCAACTTGTTGTGTCCCGAGAGTACTTGTAGTACAGGTACACTAGTAGTAAGAATTAACGAGTGCGTACCTCGAGTGGCAAAGGTAGACAGTCCTGGGTGTTTGTAAGAGTGGAGACTCACGCGATTGAGCATTGAAAGACTTCATTATTCTAAGTACAGGATCTGTCTAGCGACACGGATACAGCCTCCGGGTCGCTCTGATAGTAGTGTCCCCTTAATGAGGGGTTTCTCCAATCTTTTATACTTTTTCCAGAAAGCATTTTCCTGGGGAAGGAAAAGAAGGCAGGCATCCGAATCTCCAGGGGTGTTATGACGGCTGCGAGTGTATCTCGAGTTCCTTTCTATTTATTACGTGAGAGGACGTATTTTAGGTTTGACCCCCAGCTGAGGTCTGGCTTGCTCTTGGGAAAGGGATGGTCCTATACATTATTATGCGTCTAGTTCGGGAGTTCTCTCTCCTCAAATAGCATACCATGTCAGAACTCCTCACCCCTTTTATCTCCCCAGGAAGATAATCTTTGCTTTCGAAGACATCTACCGCATTAGATACGGAAAACTAACTAAATTTGTGTATCTGACTTAACATAGCGTGTAAATATTTCGTGATATGCTACTTTTTTCATTTCTAGATATATGTTACCTTATTGACAGTCATCGGCTTGTTGTAAATTCAAGTATTATCTTCAATAAATCATGCACGGCTACAATTAATATCCAAAGGTACCTTAAAATATGCATGACTATACTATAGTCATCTATACGAGATTTCGGTATCGCAAGGTTACAATAAATTTAAAAAAATGTGTATTATACTTTCAAATTTTATGAATGCATATTTGAAGGTTTTGGGCACTATATTTTGCAATTTAGCCGTTTTAAAAAGTGAACACGTTTTTCACACGACTATATATTTATGGTGTCGACCGAGGTTTGAACTCTTTAGGCGTCATTTCCAAGGCTCCCAAGCGTCGTTTTTCATGCGACAAACAGAAAAGCGTCATTTTTCAAGCCGTCAAAGTGCCGCTTAGGCGTTGAAATGCGATCGGCACTACAAATAATCGTGAAGAAATGCTGTTTCCTTTTCACATTGTTTGAGCGAGTGTGTGGTTGCATTTCTCGAAATTCATTATTTACCTACACTAAGGTTAAAGAGTGAAAAGTGACCGCGTGTTAGGTAATCGTGAGCACATGAACATTTTTGTTCACTGACTGTCTTTTTTTTCCTCTCCTTCTTAGTTCACTTTCGCGAGTTTATTTTTATTCGAATGTTTTCATTGCCTGCTCGGACACCGTCAACTCGTCCCCCTCCCCCCATCCAGCGCATTGCTTCGCGCGGCCAGAGGCGGAATGAGGGGCGGGGGGAATGAGGGGCGGGGGGCGCTCAGACGGCCCGACGCGCGAGAAAGACAGAGGCACGCGGTGCTGGGGACGGGCGGCACGCGGGGCGGCTTATTTTTAGGAAGTGCACCACGGTGCAGGTGAGTTTGGCTGGAAAGGAGGCGGCTGCGGGCATGTCTGGGGTCTTGGTCACGCGGAGAGTGACTCACCGCCAGCCCCCCCACCCCCCACTCCTGCCCCCCCCCCCCCACTGACCTCCTCCTGCCCCCTCCCTGCCACATCCCTGCCCCCTTTGCCGTGACTCACGGAGCAACCATCCCGCCGAGAGAAAGAGGAGGACGAAAGCCGCCCCCTCGGAGGTCCCCCTCTCCCCCCCTGCCCCTGGCCAGGGCCTTTGGTCCTCCCGAGGAGGCTGAAATACGCGTTGCTGGTCCCATGCGCGGAGGGGAAAGCAGGGTGCTTGAGACAGTAACGCCACGCCTAACCTGACCAAAACAATGAATCCGCAAAAGGAGTAGACCCCGAATTGAGTAGAAGACCTTAACCTCTACTACTCAATTCGGGGTAAACTATTAGTCAGACCTTTTATTTTACTGTTAAAAATAATTAATATGTATTCTATTATTTTGAATATAAAGGCTAAACTTTGTTTTTCCACATAAAATTATAATTTCACACCACCACGGTTTCGATGGTTAACGCTATCATCAGGTCCTATTCAAGGTGGAAAAAACAAAGTTTAACCTTTTTATTCAAAATGATTATTAAGTTCCATAAGGTCACTCCAGAAACCACCAACTTTATGTAGATGATACTTTCGGATACTTACTTGCTTGAGAGGAATAAACCTGCAATTCCACATGTTAATAGTTTTACTGACACGACCGGTTCCGCCGCAGAGCAGCATCTTCACGAGTCCACATGAAAATTCTGCTCTGTGCCGAAACCAGTCGTGTCAATAAATATATTACCATGTGGAATTTCAGTGTTAATTCTTCTATCCCTGGCACCAACTTTATTCTATTGTTGCCAGGCCAATCCCGAAAATCCAGTGGATGCTGTTCTCTGGGAGATGAGATGATCTATTGCCGTTCATGGTGCTTTACAGAGTTCTTTGACGTGTCAAAGGAAAATTGACGTGTGTAGGATAAATATTGTTTTCAGAATTTCACCGAAATCCAATTAAACATCGTTATAATATATTATTTCATGTTTCTAGTATTGTTCAATGAGTGGAAACTCAATTCGACGAAACCAAAGTCGACGAGCAGTAAAGGTGAAAATTGGACCACGCGAAAAACTTTCTTGATACGGGTATCCTGTTGAAAATATGCACCCATTCCTTTCCCGTGCATTAAATCAGGGGATAAATTACTTTTGATGAGTCATACTTACGTGCATGAAAGTTCTATTTCCCGGAAAATGAGTAGTTGTCAGCCATCCATCATTCAATCCTTGATTTCACCAAGTCAGACCTGCAATGAGAAACTGCTAATGGTCAGAGCTCACACCTTCTATGGCTAGAGACGCTCTGAGGTGATGGGAGTAGGGATGCTTGGCGTGAAAGGATGATGAAACCCATTGAGGGACTGAGTTTTTATAATCGTAAGAGGCTGATTAAACTCCTTAGGGCTGGCGGCGATTCGATCAACAAGGCAACCAAGTGCTAAATTCCACAGGGGAAAAATATTTCACCTTGACCGGGACTCGAACGCGGATCTGTCGATATCACGCTGAGTGCTTTAGCCGGTTAAGAAACCGAGGCGTCCTCCTCCCCCGTGGATTATTTAACGAGGGAACCGGATTCGAGTCCCGGTAATAGTGAATAATTTTTTCTCTGTGGAATTTTGCACTAATGTGCACTTCCGGGTGACTCCGTGGAGGTAATATCTTGGCAAGTCCCGGTGCCTTCAAAATTTATCAAGCGGTTAGAGAGTTGGTTTAAGTTTGAAAAAGGAGATGGGACTGTTCCACGTTTTCCTAGTTTCCGTTCTCGGTTTGCTGCTATAAATGTGTTCCAGAGACTCAGTTCCGGTTCTGTTCCGGTATTAATACTTGTACCGCCAGTAATACACCAGACTTTAAAAAGGTTCATTTTTTCGTGGAAAGAAACACAAAATTGATACACATCTATGTAAAATCACTCAATCCACAAACTGTTGCTCGTAACGCGTATCAATTCATTTTTTCTGACCTGAATATATGAATCTGAATTTTTAATGTCCACGAGAAGACTACAAAAGCATGCCCAGTGAAATCTTACTCCTTCAGCTCTCACAGCGTGATTACGAATAGGACGAACAACGATGCCATAGCACATTCAAATGAGTGAAGATTGGTATATTTCTAACTGCGACTCTGTCACAAAAAACTGAAAAAAAACATTCACAACCGGTCACTCAATAATGAAAAACAATGCAATGGTGGTCACTGTGATACTGCGACTTGGTAACTAATGTACAAGAGAAACGGTAGCAATCATTGTCGGAGAACGTGATTAATTGTGTCAACACTACAACGTTTGCATGTACTCGTCTGCCTGTATGTAAGTGTAATTAGCATCTAATTCGATGTGCTAACATCCTGATGATTATTCATATATTTATTTCGTTTTCAAACCGTTCAAATAACAGTTATTAAAAAGTAACAGTTGTCACAAATTGACAGTGCGCCCTTGCTCAAGATAATAATCACAGATATCTTCGAGGAGCATACGCAGATAACGACGAGGCGAGAAAGTCACGGGTCAACTCAATTCAAGTGAGTAGTTAGTTTGTTATTTTGGAAGGCGAAAGACAATCTTTGAGGATAAGTAGGTAGGTTGATAAGGGAAGGGAAGAAAGGTGGAGAGAAACCCGGCGCCCACATTTCTCCCAATGGAGGAAGTCAAGTGATCCACTGTTTAACGTCGCATCCAATGGACTAAATACTACACTCGAAGTGTCCTCCACAAGGCGCTCACGTAGGGGTCGGGTTTTCGCTGAAAAATCTCCTCCTTTGTCGGGAGTTGAACCCGGTCTCTCAGGATGGGAAGCCAGCGCTCCAATGAACTACACCAACCCGATCCCCCGGTTCACATGGGATCAGGACGATTGCTTGAAGGGTTGATGCATATCAAGTCGTGCTTCATTGAGTTTTAGATCGTCCATGATTTTCAAAATGACTTTGAGATCTTATAAAAGCATTTACCTGCACTGACTTCACAGAAAACAGAAAGATTTGAAGTCTCCCAATGCATTTTAGAAGCGTTTCACAGCCAAGCATTTCAATTTGGATTGCAGAAAAGCAATTGAATAGGTATAGATATATTTAAATGACATCCATTTCATGCTTCATTCTTAATAGATGTAGAGATTACTGTCGAGTCAACATGAGGCAATATCTGTAGATTAAGTTATCTCGACTGACACTAACGATAGACGATATGAAGGAACTGCTCGAGGGAATAGGGAAAGACAGCTACGAAAACACGTAATTCTTTACCTTTTTCCTCGTAATGATTCCATTTATGTCCTGATAATGATATTAGATTACATGTTTATTGGGACCTGGCAATACTATAAATAATTTTTCGTCGTGCGCTATGGCTTCAGATATGTCATGCGCCTCCATCAAGGAAATCGATGATTTCATCTATCCAGGTAACCTCTCATTCTAAAGACCTTGAGCATGTGCTGCTTCAAGCCTTGCGTTGTATCGTGAAGCACATCATTCCGAGGGGGAAATTACGATGACACACCTGTCACACTAAGTATGTAATTTCACATCGTCACAGACCTGAAAACACTGGTAAATTATGAATTTATTCATCAAGAGTTTCTTAATCAAATTTGTGGCAGAAGTTAATCGTTCTAATTTTGCCAATTCACGGGAGTTCCTGGAGACATGGAGGAGAATTTACGAAACAACCGGAAATGCAGGGGCCTAAAATATTTCATGTGTGCTACCTTCTGCCAAAGTTTTACTGAGTCGAAGTTTAAAAATTATAAATGAACGGAATGACCGGTTCCCTTTCCTTCGTCTCTTATGAGAAGTGGTGGGACCGACGAAATCGAAGAACGGGTCGTGCTATTCCTATTTAACCCTAGAACCCACAATATAGGTAAGCAAAATATAAATAAGCAAATAATATTTGCATGCCAGTATGACTGTCGAGACGTGAGGACGACACTGAATGCTGTTTGCTCGACTATAGTTTGTGCTTGTGTCTAAGAACTTACCACTACTACTAGCGCCTCATCTTTCTAGGAATGTCTCGCATGACATTGGTTTCTACATGAATTAGTATGGCGTAGTCTTAATGTATTTATAGTATTAGTAATACTAATAAGTAGCAGTATCCTAACCCATGTATCGCTTGTTAGTATGTACACCAGCGTAGCACTCTCCTAGTTTCTGGTTTGACAGCGCATAGTTTTCCTGAATCCTAACGGCCGGGGAGCGTGTGTGGATTGACCGTGAACTGCGACGAGTGCTGCACGCCTGGTGTGGAATCACCCCGTGCCACACATCCTGCAGGTGGCTTGCACTGTATTTCGTAGATGTGACATTTTTGGGACGTATACATTAGGCATGGGTGGAACTCAAATAAGTTCCGGTATTTTTTTGATGAGTATTTAAAAGCAATAATATACTCCTCGCCCGGTTGTACCGACGAAAACATACCGGTACACCGGTATTTATGTGATTGATTAAATATTTTAATTAATTGCAATTTAACATAAGTTTCAGCCTAATTTTCTGGTATTTCGGCAAATTAGAATATTAGTACAAAAGGATACACAGAGATCTCCATCCATCGGCATTTTTAATGAACAATCATCGGGAATAGACATCGGCTATTCAGTAAATACATTTTATTTTATGCTGTATGTTTGAGCTCGTCACTTTTTGCTGGGATGATTTTAAATCACATGAAGAACGATCGGTATTGCTTTAATGTTGTGGCCAAGTAAAATCTCCCGTTATATAGTGCGGTCCTTGCGGTCACACTTGCAACTGAAGAAGAGCCTGCTCATCTGACAGCTTTGGTGTAAATTTCCATTTTTTTTGCTTACCTCTCTCTTCCCACTAAGGGTTTATTATATATGGGTCATTCCACCTCAATTCAACAAACGTTTGTCCCTTAGGGTCTCAGATTTTGATAAAAATTGGTGTATGGGTACAATATTAACTGAAACTGAATACCCTCAAACCGTTTTGTGAAAAAAAAAATTTTGAGTGAATTCGCATTTTTAGCAAAAATCCGTGCCTTAAATCATATTATCACTTATATCTCCGCTTGTAATTGTCATAAAACAATGATTAATAGCTTTTATTAAAGCTAAATAGTTATTGAATGCAAATATATCAATAAAAAATGATTTTCTTCTATACCCTATTGTTGTAAATTACTAATGTTTAAAAAATTGTTAATAAACTTTTCTCAAATACTCCATCTCAGAATCGGCCGATACTTTTTTTCCGTTATTTAAACATATTAAGCTAACTATTCCAAAAATAACATTTAGTGGCAACTCATAAATGCGTTTTTTATAAATATTTAAATATTTACAATTTTCTCTCGCGCGGCCCGTGTTTCAAAAATTGTTAATACACTTTTCTCAAATACTCCACCTCAGAATCGGCCGACTTTTTTTATCCGTAATCTAAACATATCTAGCTAACTATTCCAAAAATAAAATTTAGTGGAAATTCATAAATGCGCTTTTTATAAATATTTAAACATTTACAATTTTCTCTCGCGCGGCCCGTGTTTCAAAAATTGTTAATGCACTTTTCTCAAATACTCCATCTCAGAATCGGCCGAAAATGTTTTACCGTAATCTAAACATATCCAGCTAACTAGTAAAAAAATACAATTTAGTGAAAATTCATAAATGCGTTTTTTATAAATATTTAAACATTTACAATTTTCTCTCGCGCGGCCCGTCAGCTTCCCATTTGGAATACATGCAGCAGACACGTGATACAAGCCTAAACATTTCCCTAATTGCTCAAGGTTGTGGCTATATGAGATAAAAATATATTATAAACTATGAATGTTAACAACAATTGTTATTTGTTCTGTTAAATGGATGTTTGCAGAGAAATTAACCATGGAGCCCCACTTTCTCTGCGTGAGGTTTTTTCTAACTACTCCGACACAATCGATTGATAACTCTTGCTCGGCGTTAATGACAATGGAAAACGGACACATAATCAGAAAACTAATTTTAGGAAATTTGAAAGAGATATTTTGTAATTTAAGGAAAAATATGCCGAAGATACTGTTTCATTTTCAAATTTTGCAGAGCTCAGACCTAAGAAGTGCGTTCTTGCGGGAGCGTCAGGAACTCATACCGTATGCGTGTGTCTGGTGCATCAAATTATTAAATTCATGATTTTAGGTGATAGGATGTCACCACTAAATCCAGGGGATAACACCGAGCCGCTGTTGTCATATAAAGACTTTTTGTCAGCAATGATGTGTTTCCCTGCGACCGACCGAGGCATGCCATTTGAACGAATGTACCGAGCAAAATTTGGAATTCAGTAGAAGAACACTTTGATGGAAATTTAATTGATAGCATTACTTACCACCAATGGGTGCAAGCTAGCCATTGCTCCCTAGAAAGTTTTGCAAAATCTACCGATAACTTTTTGAAACTTTTATGGAAAAGTTACAGAAACTTCAGCCACATGACTACATTGCTAAAAATCAATCTGATTTTCTTAGAAATGTAAAGCATAACATCCAAGTGGGGCAGGTTCTCGTAATTGAATATTTTCCAGAAAATAACGCTTTCGTTTTACAGGACAGCATGCAAGGTATGCTTTGGAAAAACGGCCAAGCAACAGTTCACCTCTTTGCTTGCAATTATCGACCTAAAGACCAGGATAATGTAATCCCATTGAACTTCGTAATCATATCAGACAGCCTGAAGAATATACCATCAACTGTACATGTTTTTCAAAAACTTCTTCTTAAATTCTTGAAATTGAAAGTTCCGAAGCTTCAAAAAGAAAAATATTATTCAGATGGTTGCTGCTCATTATAAAACAAGTATAAATTCAGAACTTATCTCTTCACAGGAAAGATTTCACAGTCTCTGCAGAATGGCATTTCTTTGCTACATCGCATGGTAAAGGGCCAAGTGATAGACTGGGAGGAACTTTGAAAAGACTAGCAGCAAGAACAAGCCTTCAGCTTCCATACAAAAAACAAATACGTACACCTATAGAACTCTTTAAACGGGCAAAAGATCATATTTTAGGAGTGGATTTTGGCTAAGCAAAGAAAGAAAAAATTGGAAAACATTCCGATGTACTTGCGAAAATATTTCGTCAGGCAGTTAGTATACCGAGTTTCATGCAGCAATACCCGAATCAAATGGAGTGGTTATAATGAAGAGACTCTCTTCGTCCAGCAAGGGACGAGGATTCAGCTGTAGTTGCAGGCAGGAGTATCAGGATCCTCAAATAAAATATTTCGGAGAGGACCCCTTCCTACATGGTAGAACATCATATGTTTACGGAAAGCATGCTAACTTAACCATTTTACATTTGTTATAAATACAAGGATTTTGCTTTCTCGTTAGTTTTCAATCGATTGTGTCGGAGTAGTTAGAAAAAACTTCGCGCCGAGAAAGTGGGGCTCAATGGTTTATTTCTCTGCAAACATCCATTTAACAGAACAAATAACAATTGTTGTTAACATTCATAGTTTTTAATATATTTTTATCTCATATAGCCACGACCTTGAGCAATTAGGGAAATGTTTAGGCTTGTATCACGTGTCTGCTGCATGTATTCCAAATGGGAAGCTGACGGGCCGCGCGAGAGAAAATTGTAAATGTTTAAATATTTATAAAAAACGCATTTATGAATTTCCACTAAATTGTATTTTTTTACTAGTTAGCTGGATATGTTTAGATTACGGTAAAACATTTTCGGCCGATTCTGAGATGGAGTATTTGAGAAAAGTGCATTAACAATTTTTGAAACACGGGCCGCGCGAGAGAAAATTGTAAATGTTTAAATATTTATAAAAAGCGCATTTATGAATTTCCACTAAATTTTATTTTTGGAATAGTTAGCTAGATATGTTTAGATTACGGAAAAAAAAGTCGGCCGATTCTGAGGTGGAGTATTTGAGAAAAGTGTATTAACAATTTTTGAAACACGGGCCGCGCGAGAGAAAATTGTAAATGTTTAAATATTTATAAAAAACGCATTTATGAGTTGCCACTAAATGTTATTTTTGGAACAGTTAGCTGAATATGTTTAAATAACGGAAAAAAAGTATCGGCCGATTCTGATATGGAGTATTTGAGAAAAGTTTATTAACCATTTTTTAAACATTAGTAATTTACAACAATAGGGTATAGAAGAAAATCATTTTTTATTGATATATTTGCATTCAATAAATATTTAGCTTTAATAAAAGCTATTAATCATTGTTTTATGACAATTACAAGCGGAGATATAAGTGATAATATGATTTAAGGCACGGATTTTTGCTAAAAATGCGAAAAAATTAAAATATGCATAATTCACTCAAAAATTTTTTTTCACAAAACGGTTTGAGGGTATTCAGTTTGAGTTAATAGTGTACCCATACACCAATTTTTATCAAAATCTGAGACCCTAAGGGACAAACGTTTGTTGAATTGAGGTGGAATGACCCATATATATGTATAATATACATAACCGCAGTGGTTTTTCTGTTTCTTTGATTTCTAAATGAATATATGTTGTCTCAAGGAAGGTAAGAACACACATAGAAAATAATTATTTATTAAAATAAACCAGGAAGAGTCTGTAGAAAAATATGAAAGATAGGAGTGAGTAATGGTGATCCATATCTCCGTCAACGTTCTGAGTAGAAAACGAGCGGTATGGTAAGCTAGCGATAGGAAATTCTTCCTTCGTAGTAAAAGCAGTGCAAGGAGTCATTCTTAGTACTATTCTTTGAGCGTTCTTCGTACAATTTATATCGAAATTATCGGAAAACGTAGGGGGCAAGGTGGGGTCATACATGACTCAAACAACCACGCGGAGGCGAAATATTAAATTGTAAGTTGAAGAGAGGTGCCGAATGAAATCCGACTTATCTCTCCCTTATTTCGATGACATAAAGAAGGTAAGTACTGAGGATTTGGCGATCGATACTTTATCAAATTGTAGTACAACATATGTGATCGCTGTGTTCACGGGCAACCCCATCTTGTGATTCTAGGGTTGAGCTCATTTTTTCTTTAGGTTAAAGGCTGATCTATTTTCTGACAACATTAAAAGCCTTTTGCCTACCCTGGAGTATTATGGTTGATCAAATCATGAGCATTAGATTAGGGAAAGTAACAGCAGAATGGATCGGTTTTAAATCTATTTTTTCTCTGCGAACGACTAGAGACCAAAATAGCTGCCATTTACACATATGGTTTGTCATGAAATGGTTCCACAGCGTAGCTAACTAATGAATACTCTATATCACCCTATTTCATTGACACTGTAAATGGTACGGATAGCACGTCTTGTATACCTGCGGTATAACCCTTGTGTTTCTACAATTCACCCCCAGGTGGCTTACAGGGTGCCGTGGAGACGTAGATCCGTGGTCGTCGGCTCACCCTGGAAAAAATTGGAAAAAGCCGGACAAAAGTCCAAAATGACTTTTTTTGATATAGAGACTTGAAACTTAGCGTTAATACTCATAAATGACTACCAATTATAGGTTTATATGCCAATTTACATAAATACGACCCGTTACTGAGATACAGTAGCCCAAACATGACCAATTTTTCAAAAACACGCGCGATCTCGTTTTTCTTCGAAAATGTTTGAATTTAAGCAAGTGGTGTTGCGTTGGTATGATTTTTATGGAATAAAAAACGCAATATTCCTTTGACCTGATGCTTTGCCTATATTTTCCAAGACTTTTGAAGATTTTGGCTCTCATCTGTCTGGTTTTGCAACGCAAAATGGCGTACCCGTTTTTCACGTGAAATTATACATAAAGTAGACATTATCTTTCGTTTACGAAATATATAACTCGGGAAATTTACATCACAGTTTAAAGTAGAGATTTATTAAGAATACTAAGCAGAAATCTTGGAAAAAAGTTTGCGACGAAGGAAATGAGAGCGATTTTTCGATCGCGCGTCAAGGCTGCGCTACACGACGCAGGACCCTGAGGCTCGGTAACTGCGGTCGATGTTTCAAGTTTTTTGAAACTTTATTCTTTAAAATCGTCATTTAAAGTACGGCACGTAGTCAGTGTTGACCTAAAACACTATACTGAGGATATTACCAGGATTATAGATCGATCGACTAACCATTTAACGCTATACTCTAGTGAAGATGCTAGGGATTGGATATTTGTCGGAACCATCCCACGTATAAGAAATATGCTTCGGGTATGAAGTAGGGTTAAGAGATTACTTTTTTAGACCGACGCGTCGGTCTCCTTCTTCCAGGAATCGGCCCTCAACTACCCGCGCCCATTAACCGAGTGTGCGTTTTCGCCGCTGTGTTTAACCAATTACGGTTTACGCTTCAATTGAGTCGACCCTATGGAATTGAACGTGTGCGTCATCGAGTCGCCAACGATTAATTTTCCCTCCTCAGCCTTTTGGTGGTCGTCGTGTCGACATGTCCCACTTCTGATCGATGGGCGCGTGCATTTATTATTTCTACATGCTACTCTCGGACCCGCCGCAGCAGGGCGTGGCAGAGGGTTTTAGGACTCCAGTCAAGGGGGAGGGAGAAGTGGAAAGGAATAGGGAATGGGAAATGACGAAAGTGAGTTGCATGACAACAGAGTGTGTTAGTGTCTCGCTCTGGTTTTGTCGTAGCCGTCGTAGGGAAGAAGTAATGTTTGTACCAGTCATGTTTGTCCCTCTTATTTTGCAGGTTCAAACAGCTCTAGAGATGAATAATATCCTCCCTGTCATTCAATTATTTAATGCAAATTTTTCAAGATATTTAAGCCTCCGAGTCCGCAGCCTAATCCCAACCTAATCCTTTTGTCGCTGTATATAGACTTCGGGGTGGTTCCTTGCAGCAGATTCAGTTTTTAATGGGTTGGAATATTCTTTATCCCAAAAACCGCAAATGACAATTTAATGTCTCATGCACCTTAAAAATAAGTTGAATATGTTTTCTTGATAAATATGCACGCATGTAGTGAAACATGACTCCAAGCCGCTTCACACAGTTTCATTATTCTTTCGAGGCCCTCGAAAAGCACTAAAGGTTGTCCTGTGTACAGCTGGGAAACAATTATGAAGTCAATGTATATTATTATTATATGTACAATGTATATCATATTGAAATGCGGAAGAAATTTCCTTTAATAATTAGCCAAATATTAAAAAAAAACAACGTGAAGAAGTGAAACAGCTTGTGCTTTTAACAGTTCTCGTGTTACACTGACCAAGAATTCACTTTGTAGAAATTCTCTCTGTCATGAATTCGCCGGGTACTTTCCGTTTCACCGTTTCATTCTCTGAAAAATAAAGTAAATATTTTCGAAAACGATTTAGGAAGTATCAATTTAATTATTCCTCATCTTCAACTATGCGTGTCACACCGTACCCGGTGTGAAGCCCTTTGTGAGCTGCCCTTTGGGGCCCCGGGCGCCAAGATGGAGTGGGCCACCAATGAATAAACAATGAATAAATAAATATAATATTAAGAAGAACAATAATTCAACGGAGGGAAAAATGCTGCATTAATTCTTAATTGAATAGTATTTTCACACAAAAAGTTTATATTACATTCAAGAACGAATGTAGCAAAACCCTGAATGAGGGCCGCAAGTAGCGCGGTGCCCCGGACATGTTGGACCCACTGTTCGACCGCAACTACAAGGGCGCGTGGCAGAGGTTGGGTGGTGGATAGCCGTTGGAGATAGCATAGAATCATGGACTTTGGTGGTTTTGTCTTTCAATTGACTCGTGTGTTGTTCAAGTGTTTTGGCAGTGATCAGTGCGTTCGATAAACGAATTCACGCCATCCTCCGTTGGGTCGTCCATATTTCACATTTCGTCGCCATTGTCTGGCATTGTGACTTATTCTGGAGGTAGTCTTCGTTGTTTTTAGCATAGCCATACGTTACGAGTTGACTTTATTATTGAACTGTTGAGTCTTCATCGGTTTTCATATCAGATTTTCGCGAAATTATCTGAGGCTTCGCGTCCCCTACAACAGTTTTTCACTTACTAGGTGATTTCCCTTTGCTTTACGCTCAGCTCACGAAGAAATCGCTCCCGAATAGAATCTCATATGGACTTGTAACTCACGCGATGCCTAAAATTACGATAATTAACTATTTAGCTTAAAATATATCTCGGTCCCACTTTTCCTCTCTTGAGTTCGACAATTCATTGAGTAAGTGCGAGCACTCTCTTTACTGCTCCGCATACGTTACACATCTTCTTCTTTGAATCAAGAGTTATGCTGGTTTTTATATCTTTGAAAATTAACATGACAGCATGACGTAATATTGTCTCCAGAATGACTAATCCGATTCAATTAATGCATCCCAAGAAGACAGTTCTTCTGATTAAAATTGCTGCGAATTCTCAGAATTTCTCCGAGCTGCAAATTACATCGCATATGCGACGTTGTCACTCAATGAAAACAGTTATACATATTCCGTTATTTTGCGGGTCGCGGTTGACTTCTTGTCGCTCAGTATATTAGCTCAATTAGCGCTTGCGCAAGTTAAGCGCCTCAAAAGTTTACAAGCGGGAAGGATCAGCACGTCGACAAACAGTCTCTTCAAGAGCAGTCCCCACTCCACCCGCGCAGAATGTGACGTCGCCCCGTCTCTCGCGCGGGGGAATTGGACCGCGCTCCGGCAGCGCGGCTCGGCCGGGCGCGGCACGGCTCGGCGGGGTACGGCGCGCGTGGCGGGGTGCGGGAGGAAAAAGCTCGGGGCGCCAAGGCAGGTGGCGCCACCGATGACATCTCCCGCCCACCCCCTCCACCCATCCCTCCCCGCACCACCTCCCCACACCTCCCCCACCCCCCCGCCTCCACGTCCTTGCGCAACACCCGGAAGCGGCAAAAACCTGTTGCGCCGAGAGGCGTCGCTTGGTCCATCGCGAAGAAGCACGATCCGACGAGGACTCCCTTTTGCCGAAGCGAATCTGCGCCGTACCCTCCCTCCGCCCCCCTCCGCCCCCCGCACCCCCTCCGCCCCCGCGACGGACCCGCGCCAAAAGGATCGCCATCGGTGTCACTCGCGGCGTTTCCAAGCGCAAGGCCCCCCTCGGCGGTCGCTCCAACGCACCCGACACAGCGGCCGCATTACGGAGCCTCCACTGCCACTCCTCGAGTCAAAACACACACTCCATCTATTCGTTCGCATCGATTTAAAAATGCAGCATAAGGTATTGTATATGATAAGTATAACTGAGTTTTTCCTCATAGATTTATTACAACAAGACGACCTAGGTTTCGACGAAGCTCGTCATCATCAGGTGTAATAAATCTTTATAGAAAAACTAAGTTATACTTATCATTTACAATGCTATGCAAATTCCACGAAGTCACGCCCGAGACAACGGAATACAACTTAAGGTAGTTGATGCGAAATATCACTTCTCCTAGAACTTGCTGAATTCGACCTCATTTTAAAGTAAAAACTACATTTTTTACAATGGTATCAAAATATTTACCCCTTGCCGAACTACTTTTCGAGCAATTCGTCAAAAAATATATGCTGTTTTGCATGGGATAGATTGCGGCTGCGGGCTCGAGAGGGAGAATATTGAAAACATTAGGAATTCCTAATAACTAGGTTTCGTCAAAAACTGATAGGGTGTAGTTTATATGTTTTCTCAAGTATTTATAGAATATAATTAATTATTCACCTCTGTATTTTTTACAGAATTGGAAAATAACCATCTATTATGAAGGCGTTCTCGCCGCACGGCGTGAAAAAATGAGTCAAGTTAGAGACTTATGATGGTATATTTAATAAATTACTGAGAATGTTTGACTATATTTTTGTGCCATTAATACGAGCTAGCCATTATCACATTAAATTAATTAATTAACACAGACAGCGATAAATTACCATATTATCTTCATACTTCTTACAGACGCTTAAATTAGAAAATAAAATTTTAATATGGTTTTCATTACGTCTAGGGAAATATCTCCCTCGAACAACGATGAAACACAAAGTATGCAAATAAATCGTGGAATATATTTTTTACCAACACTTTTCCAGCCAAAGGAGCAGACTGCGGCGTCATTTTTTAATGAACATAAAGTGACTCCAGTTATTGAAGTAATTTACTTAATATACCTACACAAAAATAAGAAAGGAAGGTCCATAATGTTTTACTATATTATATATTATGCATTATACTTTAAACTATATTAACTATTTACTCTGGGATAATTCGCTTTATATAATCAGTTTATTTTCGTGAAAATGTAGTTTATCATGCAGAGGAAAAACTATGAGAAGAAGAAGAGAAATTTGTTGGAAATGTTTTGCGACACATAGCTTACAAAACAACAAGGAAAGGACAAATAGACGTGAAGGATTTCAGACGAAGACCAGGAATGGAAAACCATAAAAAAATAACAGAGAAATTTATGAAGGACGCCAAATGAAAACAAATGCTTAGGCTGTTGAACTTGTTGGCTGAGTGGAGAGCTGGAGCCAACCACTCTTCGGATTGATGACTGATGATGATGAATAGATGGGAAAAACTATTTTCCCTATCCTTAACCCATTCTCGCATTTAACACTGCATAACCACTGCATTAACACTGTATATATCAAGTTCGATTAGGGATAGAATTAGCGTCGGAAGGTATAATTCTGTTGCTCACATCAAACAAAGGATACGCTCTTCTGCGAGTGGTCAGAATATGAATAACATGCCTTTGAAGCAATTTTCACGGTGGGGCACCTAAAGAGCTTTATCGCCGCTTCTCCCGTGCGGGCTTGATGGCGTGCAATTAGCCCCTTGGGGCGCGAGTTGCCCGCGTGGACTACGCGAGCCGTAAGGCGGGCACTGCGAATAATTAATGGGTGGGGTTCTCCCCCGTCAAATTGCTCTGTTCGAGGAAAACGGAAGATATTGGATGTGATGAAACATCTTGACGACTGATCGCATTGACTCAGCCTCTTGTGACTCGGCGCTGTAACTTGCAGATAAGCTGCGAGTCCAATCACCGCGCACGTTCTTCACATCGTCCCTATTCCCCACTTCCTGGTTTACCGAGGGGTAAATATGTTATGCACGCGTGGCGAGAAATATAATTTAACCATGGGTCAAGGAACGTCGGAAAAATATTGTTTAGCGCTATAACTCCACTTATTTCTCATTTCGAAATTCCCTTTATATGGGACTATACACTGCGTTCATTTCTTTTTTTGCAAGATATCGTATGTGGAGTTTTATTGACAGTTACGGGAAATCATTCCAATCTCAATCGTTTGCTCTAAGTAAGAGTAAACAATATATATTAAAGGATATGCGACATGTTTACCCAATAAATGAGGCGGCGGCGAAGATATGACCCCGAATCAGACGCAACAGGTGATTTACGTACACATGAGTTTGCTATCATGTTAAAACACATGGCATATACATTTCATTTGTCACTGTGTAATATTCATAAACTACGGATAACCTTCTGAGTGAATGAGGCATGGACGGAGCCAGGGCTGGGAAATCTCTTCTCATATCAAAGGGCTGAAAGTTAAACAGTAATTAAAATCTGTGCCTTTTTCCTAATTTTACTGCCCTTCCAGAGTTGCCTGTTATTTTTATTTTATTGGCAATCATTGAGGGCAGATGTGCCTAAAAAGATTATTCAATTACTCTCTTAGGAGTTTAAGAACGCTCAAAGACTTCATTCACCAGGTCAACCATGACACGTGAGGTCTGTCGTACTCGATTGCCCGAGTGAATCCAAATCGACAAGAATGACCACCGGCTAATTATTGTCTTCACACTATGGATTTGAATGAATAGTCATAACAGACTGAAACGTATCACAATTAGATTACGTATTGCATTTAAACTCGTGGGTACTTCGTTCGCATCTCGATTGAACTCAAAAGTGTTGCGAATGTTTGACTGGATTCCAGCAGCAAAGACTCGGGCCTCGCCGTCTGCCGCATATTCTGGTCTCGGCGTCTTGCTCTCGCTTAAGAAAGCTATTCTTTTCTTTCTGTTGTCCACCCATCGAATTCTGCAAAACCTTGTATCCAATCAGTGAAGTGCACGGAGTAAAAAAATGCCATTCCTCACTACTCCCCGCTCGTCCTTATCAATGTCCTTTAATAATTAGTTGAACCATCCTTTGTGAAGCTCTCGGATTTCTCACCGGGTTAGGTAACACACGAGAGCTCTTCCTTCATATCATTCGCCAGGAAAGCCTACAGTCACATACGCTCCTTTGTGTGGGAGATTTTTATCTTCTCTTATCTTTACTGCCATTTCCAGTTTCCTCCAAAATGCCACCTAGATTATTAGATTGCTCCGATTGATCTAATCATGCTCAATCACTAAAATGTTTTTATAATTTCTTTCTATACTCTAGAGAAGTGTTTCCGAAACTTTTTCGAGCCATCTTCGTTCCACAAACCTATGCCCAAGAACACTAGCACACCAACAAGAATCTCTAAAGTTATAATCAGAATCATCGACCATATGACCAAAACAGGAAGATTGTAAAATGAAAAATTTAAATATTTACGATTTTTCTTATGCTTATTTCAAATCCAGTATAGTTTGTTCATCCCAAGACATGTATAGGACAAGCCAAGGATTACCTAAGTATGAAGGGGAACTTACGTGTGTTTATAAAAACTGCAAGAAGTAAATCATTCAAACAAATTATTCAAAAGAAATTAAAAATATTTCATCGCACTTTTCCACTTAAACTATATGACATCATGGTACTACTTCTTCTTCTTCTTCGAATAACCCATTTGAGGGTGCGATAAATCACTTCTGGATATGCCTTTTTTGATTTAATTTTCTTTCTGTCCATATTTCCTTCATCCTTTGAGAGTGCCTTTCCTTTTGTTCTTGCGTCCATTTTCTTCCATCCCTCGATTTTTTTCTTTCTGGAAATTTTGCTGAGTGAATTACTTCTCTAAAAAGAGTTCGGTCATCTATTGTGTCAATCTTTATTCCCAAGTTTTCCATATCTTTTTGAGTTTCAATGAACCAAGTAGGTTTGGATTTGTAGCTGTTTAGTAGGTTGAAGATCTTCTTGGTTAGTCTGGAGTTATTCATTCGAAATATGTGACCATAAAACTGAATTCGTTTTTTTCTCATTACATCGACTAATTTTTCAACTTTTAGATATAGCTCTCTGTTTGGTCTTAGTTTGTATTCTGCATTGCTGTTACTTTTAGGTCCCAATATTTTCCTCAAAATTCTTCTTTCAACCTTTTCTAATTTTTCGAGATCCCCCATTCTTGTTACTTTAAGTGTTTCTGCTGCATAAAGCGTTTCAGGTCTAACCACTGTTTGGTAGTGTCTTAGTTTAGTGTTCCAAGATAAGGTTTTTTTATTATATATGTTTTTTGTCATACAAAATGCCCTTTCCATTTTGTGTATTCGAGTTTCTATTGCTATATTTTCTTTTGTGTTGTTTGTTATCAATTCCCCTAGGTATTTAAAACAGTTTGTTTTGGATATTGTGTTTGTATGGATTTTAAGATTTTGAGGGGCATCACTAATGTTTGTCATGAACTGCATTTTTTCAAAAGATATTTGTAGACCTACTTTGGCTGCTTGTACCTGTAGTTCTTTGATTTGTTGTTGGGCATTTTCCAGCGAGTCAGTTATCAATGCCATGTCGTCTGCAAAAGCCAGACAATCTATAGTAATTTTATTTGGGTTCCTTCCTAAAGATATTCCTTTAGTGTCAATGGCATTCCTCCATTCCCTGACTACCTTTTCTAACGCACAGTTGAAAAGTAGAGGTGATAAACCATCTCCTTGTCTTACTCCAGACTTGATTTCAAAAGAGGCTGAAAGTTCCCCCATAAATTTTATTTTGGATGTTGTGTTTGTTAAGGTTGCTTCAATTATTTTTGTAGTTTTATTATCGAGTCCCAGTTCTCTTAAAATGATAATTAGTGTGTTTCTGTCCAGTGAATCATAGGCCTTTCTAAAATCTACAAAAGTGACAACATATTTCAAGTTCCTGATTTTTCTCAATTCTATTATGTTCTTCAAATTTAGTATTTGCTCTGAGCACGATCTTCCTTTTCTAAACCCTGCCTGATATTCTCCAAGCTGTGGATCAAGAATTCCCTCAGCTCTATTTAGAAGTGCTTTGGACAAGATCTTGTAAGTCACTGGCAGGAGGGAAATTCCTCTGTAGTTGTTGGGATCTTTTTTGTTTCCTTTTTTATGGAGCGGGTGAATCATGGCAGATGTCCATTCGGATGGTAAGCTGTTCGTTTCCCAGATTTCTTTGAAGATTTCTGCTAAACATGATATCATGTTGTCACTTGAGTATTTACATAATTCAGCAACTATATTGTCTTCTCCAGAGGCTTTGTTGTTTTTGAGTTGTTTTATGATTTCTTTGATTTCTTCTATTGTTGGTGGCTTGGAGTCCGGTTGGGTTGGGTTTTGAATATCAAATGTGAGTTTTTCTTTTGGTGGATCACATGTGTGAAGCTCTTTGAAATACTCCGCAAGTATTCTGCAATTTTCTGTGTTATTATATGCAATTTTCTGTGTTTTAGGATCTGTGAATTGTATACTTGGTGGTGTATATTTCTTTAAGTTGCTTTTGAACGTTCTATAGAATTCCCTAATGTTGTTCCGATTGAAGTCTAATTCAATTGCCATGAGGTGTTCTTTCATTTGTTGCATTTTGACTTTTTTCAGACCTTTTGCAGCACATTTCCTCGCTTTTATGAGGTTTGCCCTGTTTCTATCATTTTTGTTTCCATTCCATATGTTCCAAGCTCTTTGTCTCTTAATGATTAGTTCATCACACTCCTCGTTCCACCAGGCATGTTTTCGCTTTTTTTAAGGAGAATGGTTTCTTCTGCTGTCTGGGTTATGTCTTTTTGGACTTGTTTCCAAGTGTTCGGCATTTTTATTTCCAAAATCATTTGGAAGTTATTTTCTGTAGCTAACTTTTGCAGGTCAAACTTTTTGGGTTGGTATTGATTTTTTCTTCTAAATATTGGTCTAATTTTTAATTTAATCATCGATAAGTAATGGTCTGAGTCTAAACCAGCACTCTTAGCAACTTTTACATTTAGTACTTCTGGGGCAGAGTATTTGCTTATAGCAACATGATCAAGTTGTTTCTCACCACAGATTGGATTTGGCGATACCCACGTGGTTTGTTTCCTGGGTAGTTTTTTGTAGATCGTGGATTTAAGTACTATGTTATATTCCCTGCATAGACTTATGAGCCTTTCCCCATTTGCATTAGTTCTTTTGTGCGCAGGGAATTTTCCTACAATAGATCTATGTATACGTTCTTTACCAATCTGTGCTTTAAAATCACCAAGAAGTATTGTCGTATTTTTAGATGGAATTTCGTCTAGGGTTCTTGAAATTTGTTGCCAAAATTCTTCTGTTTGTTCCTTCTCCGTCCTGTTTTTCTCATTAGTTTCTCATGGTACTACTAATATTCGTAATTTGTAGAAATAGAGTGACAAATAAATTTTCTAGTTAAATTAATTTTAGAAAATGAGTGATCACTGAAAATGGTCTTTAAGTCATCTAAGAAAAGTTTAAAACTAAATTTAACAAAAAATCCTTATGAAATATATTTTTAATGTGATGAATGGGTTTCACATGGTTTTACCATTTTCCCGATGTCCAGTAAAAAGTTGCACAGGAGGGGGTTGCTCTTAGGTCGCTGCGTTCATAACTTGTAGTCAATTTTTACTTGGAAATAAGTTAAAATAACTGCAATAATACCGAGTTCCATCAAATTTGAAGTAAATGCAATGGAATAAATAGTTTTTTGAACCACCGTCCATTGTGCAGCATAGCGATCAGAAACCTTTTGTGATCAATGCACTTTTTAATTTTTATTAAACTTTGTTTTCTGTTCAATATCATGTTGTAATTCAATTAATTGTTTTACTAATACCCAAAATTTCTTGAAATCTAAAAATGGATTCATTACCGAATGTAAAATTTCCATCAAAAGGTGATCCTTAAATCGTTCAGGCAATCAGTGTGTCCAAATTGTCACAAAATACTTTCAGATCATCATCGCCTACATCGGCTTTCTCTTCTTGCTCATGCAGGAAGGAAATTTGGTATAGTTCGCGGCAGCCAATATTGCGTTTGAATAGAATTAACTTTATGTTTTGCATTGATAACGTTGGTGTCATTTCCTTGATACTGCAAATTCAGTTCATTGAGCTTTGCAAATAGATATTTAACTTTAATAAATATGCAATGTTATACCTGATCTCATTAAGTATGTCACTGATCAAATCACCCTTTCTTAAAAGACTCCACGAGATTGTCAACAAGGTTATAAATTGCCTAATAAAATTACGTTTTGAAAGCAAACGAATTTCAATATATGGAAAAAAACGTTGAAAAAGTTAATATTCTCCACACACAATTTGATTTGGTTAACTGCAGTATTTACAATAAACAAACATTCGATCTCCAATTTCTGTCGTTGTTAGGCCACCACACTGACCATTCCACCTTCGGAACCTTTCTCGTATACAATCTAAGGATTCGTTTGGGACATTCTGCCTCTCTGCCATCTTTCTGCGTCAACGAGAGCAGGTCTGATCCCTGGTCCCGACCTGGCACCTGAAGATACTTACCCTTGTTCAAAGCCCTTTTAGGGTCAGAATGCGCTATTCTTTTGTGTATTAATTTTACACCATTTGGAAGTTTTAAACAATTTGAAAATAATAATATAATCCACATAATTTATTATTTGAAACAATAAAAATCTTCGGAATAAAATTTATTGAATGAATGCCGATACTAAATTTATTAATATATTATGACGAATAATTACTATATGCTGAGATAAAAATAAAAGGAGCACATTTTACGTTTTACAAATAAAAATAACTTTATCGTTTGACCCATGCAATTCATGGCGTAAGAGTCTAAATGCCAAATGTCCATGTTGACAGTATGCTCTTTAAACTGCCTCAAATTGTCATTGTGTATGTGTGTATATGTTAAATTTATTATTTAGCATTGTGTATGTGTTACATTTATAGTTTTCCGGCCAATTGAGACCGATATATTACTTTATTTCTTACATACCAAGTCATAAGGTGCACCTTACATATCAAGGTGCACCTTAGGGGCTACCAAACTTGCTTCATTAAATAATGTTGCACTTTATATGTAATGACTGGAAACAATTAACTTATTATTATTATTTGCGACTTGTCACACTTTCTCAGCTAGCATTACACCAACTGGAAAATTTCCACAGATCCTAAAGGTGGATTAGGATTAGGCTCGGAAGTTCAGGAAGAGAATTCACCCTATCCTACTGTGTCCGAATTTTCTTGGCTTAGGAATCTCCTCACGATTTGGCAAGTTTGGAGTAGCACAGCTTTTTGTCCGAGGTTAGTTATTAGTTTTTTTATTCCCAGATTCTCAGTTTGTTTTTTAAACATATGGGACATCACTCCCTCCGCAGAGATTACTATCGGGTGAATGCTGACATCATTTAATTTACAGATATTTTTTATTTCGTCGGCTAAATTTCTGTATTTTGAGATTTTCTCTCTCTCGGTGGACCTTACGTTGTGGCTTAGTGGTACTGCTATGTCGATTATATTACCTTTTTTTTCTAATTTATTGATTAATAGGATATCCGGGATATTGTAATTATTATTATTATTAATTAATTTTATTTGTTACAGTTGTAGCATGCCCCTCCGAGTTCCCGGCAAGCATCAGGTTTCATTGCCGTCATAATGGCCGGAGACTCGAGAGGGGTTGTGCCGTAATCGCAGCCACGTCCGACGCCCATCGGATGAGTGGCTACGCTGCGGTCGCGTCATGCGTACGCAGTAGGCGGAGTGACCCAAAGGATGACGGCCTTCTGCATGCGTGCAACTAGTGATTCTGCACATCCCATGAATACGTTGGACTCCTAGGGATTCGTAGTGATCCCAACGTGGAGGATTTACAGGGAATCCTAATTTTTTTGACGAATGCATGTGCTTCCCGGTGAATTCTTGCGAGTCCTGGAGATCCTCAGGGACTGCATGGGATTTTTCATGGCCTCAGTAAATAACAATCAACTGCAGGACTTCACTTTTTCACGGCGAATGGCAGTGGCAGTGAACTCTTCTCGGGATATCATCCGGGCAATCTCCTCAATCTCCATCGCTGGCGACGTTTCGATGAAATCCTTTTGCCATCGTCATCATCGGCCCTGATGACGACGAAAAAGGATTCCATCGAAACGTCGCCAGCGATGGAGATTGAGGAGATTGCCCGGATTAAATCCCGAGAAGAATTCTTTGCCAACAATCAACAGCATTATAAACAATCAAATTTAAGTCATTGAATAAATTAGTTTCAGCTATGGCGTGAACAAGGCCATATTCCGCTCTTATGAGCCATCCCCTTTACAGCTTGAAGAGCCTTAGATTATCCGTGCCAGCATCTCGTCGTGGTGCTTCAAGGTGTCCGAAACATTTAAAGGAATGTGAATATAGACTTTTCGAGTTCGTTAGAATGTTCAGCCAGTTCCTAAATATTATGTTTTTTGTTCCTTAATCTGTGCATCTGGGGCAGTTCCCGTCACATAATGGAGGCCGTAAATTAATTAAAATGCCGCAGGCATTAAATAAGGCTCTGCTAACGCGTTTCGTGGGGCTGAAAGGTGAGGAATCTAAATCTCTTTGAAGATTTAAAGCAACTCGATTCAATCCCATCGAGTAGCTTTTAAAGATTTTTTTAAATCCTCGTATTTACATTGCTTCCCAGCAAGGTAACATTTAATTTTTGGAACTTTTGCACTTGCTCACAAACCTCTTAGAGTGGCTATCCGAACTCATCAAGGTGAAAGTTGACATGTACAACCTATTCCCCTGCGGTCACCACTAGTCCCCCCTGTGGTGTCAAGAGCAGTTCTAGCCCAAGGGGCGGAAAGCACAGTACGATCAGGACCCAGCGGAGCATGTTCCCAGAAACTGAAAGAAAAATAACGTGAATTAAATATTATGGATACTTTTTATCGCCATGGCCTGTCACCTCTGGGGTGTGGGATTCCCTGTCATAAACACACTTTTCTTTATTAATCTTTATTAATTTTTAATCATATCGGGAACAACCCGTGGAGTGCTTTAGCCTCAAATCGTTCTCGGTATTGTATTCCTAATGAAGGAATTGCGCATAATCTGTATATAATTACATCCTACGATATTGTCTTATGTCTCCAGGAAAACGATTTAAAATCAGAAAAAATAACTATTCCTTTAAGTTATTATTCCTTTTCTGTTAAATTTCAGGGAAAAGTTTATTCTTTATGCGAAATATGAGGAAAATCGTGCAAGTTTTTTTTATCAATCTATCACAGTTTAAAGAAATTGATCGATAGTGGAATGCATGTTTTTTCAAAAATGCTTCGTCATCACCCAATAATATAAAATACTAACAGTAATGGAAACAAGCGACTTCACACCATGGAGATAAACACAACTGACCATAAACCGCCTCGATGATACTGCCGGAACCAAACAGTTCGGAAAATGAGTTTTCTGGTAACCACTTGATCACCAATTATCATAATCACATGATTTGATTTCTCTCCAAATTCATACACGTATTTTCAAAACTCAAATTACTGCCAACAAATTATTAGAACTCAATATGTATCAACGACTGACCAGATGAGACTATTATCCTCAGATATTTTTACCTTGTAAGAAAAAGACCAAGAGACAATCTTAGAAGAGTTTTTCTAAGAGTTCCACGTTTTGTGTCCTTACTTTACAATGTAAAGTAAAAAAAAGTGGAGAACAATATGAAGCGTAAATTATTTTCGACATCTGGAGACCATTAAACGCAGTGCTTCTATTTACTCGTTTAATAGAGGTATAGCCCAACACCATCATCTATGGTCACCGTTTGGCAAGGAATCCGCCACCAGCGCCTGCCCCTGCCGCCCCCTCGTTTCCTTTCGCCCCCTTATGTTAAAGCACCACCCCCCAGGGGTGGTAGCGTCCACTTTGGGAACCACTGCTCTAGTAGTTATCACTGCTTTCGTTTTCTTGTAGTTGATCCTATGCCTCGCACATTTATCTCGTAACGCGTTCAACAATGACTGCAGTAATTTAGCCAGCGTACTGAATCATCTGCCAATCTGCCAGGTTTAATCAGTTCCTCACCTACTTCTAGCTTCTCCCACGTCTCCCTCACGCTCGCCTCCGCATAGAGATGAAGTAACGCAGGCGGTAACGGACAGCTCAGTCTCACTCCTCGGCCTAAAACCTACCACCCCGATACTTTAACCGATACCTGCCATACGTGTGGGGCGGCCACCTTGCCCAAGTATCCACTTGGGGAGGTGGCCGAGAGCTGACGACAATTGCGTCATCAAGGATGGATGAATAGGACGGTAAGAAAATTGGGGTTTTGTGGAAGGGCGGATAGAAACCCAGCGTTGATATTAGCCTGCACTGAACGATAGGCACCATGGGGTCTTTACTTTCGATCCAATGAACGGATTACTGCACTTAAAGTACTTACTCTGGAAATAGTGCCCTATTGGGGAGCGGGGTTCCATGAATAAATCTCCGCCACTCCAAAGTAACAGAGGCAGTATGCAGGTAAAATAAAAATAAATGCGAGTATAGAAATCAAAAGATAATGTAAAACTGGATATTATTCAGTTTTAGACATGAGTTCAGATCATTGCTTCATCAACGGTTTCTAATACTAAATCTATAGCTATAAGAAAACCGTCCATCGACTTGAAATTGCTATAAATTGGCAGAATATACCATTAAGTTTCCACAGAAGAGATGATACATTTCAACAAACCACTATATGTGACACTATGATTTGGAGAAGATCTTTGATAACGTGGTATGGTATAAGATCTTCAAATTACTTGAAAGAATACGAATCGATAATAATGACATAAGAATAATATACCAACTCCACTGGTACCAAGGCACCACGAAGAAAACGATGGGTGGAAGAAAATAAAAGATAAAATAGCCTTCCACCGGCACTTTTCAACAGAAAATTGAAAGAAGCAGCCAAAGAGGCCCAAGAAATGAGAATAAAAGTAATAAATTAGGGTGAAAGGAGAAAAAATAAACATGCTTCGATGTGCTAATGACATTGCAGTCATAGCAGAGAAGCCTGGAGTCCTGTAAGCATCCTTGAACACAATGAATCGAGTACTACAAAGATACTTGTTGATTAGCGGGAATAAATAAAAAAAATCCTAGCTTGTGGGAGAGAGAGCTGAAGGCAGGCATTATGCTACATGGAGGGGTTCTTGAGATAGTGGAATCCTTCACCTAGCTTGAAATCTGCATGACTTGGGATGGAAGAAGTTTAACAGGCATCAAAGGAAGGATAGCAAAAGTCAAAAAAGCATGCGTGATGGGAAAAAAGGGTTACCTTCAAAGATAATCGGATTACCAATGAGGAGGAAGTAGGTGAAAAAATTCGTGTGGAGTGTTGCCCTACGTGGCTCGGATACATGGGCCAATGGAAAGCTGGTCCCGAAGAGAGTAGAGAATTTCGAAACTTGGGTGGCGGAGGCGGATGCCGAAAATCAAATGAATTGAAATTGAAAACAATCCTAATGGTTCTGGGACTTTAAGTCCACTGGAACATTGGAACATAATTACATTCCACTACAAATGGGGGTAATGGTGACAAAATACATACTAATTTCATGAAGGAGCACCACATATAAACCAACAATAATTAATGAAAAAGATAATACATAGCATGTGGAAATCAGGGCAACAGTGCAAAGATTTAAGATCACACATTAGGGATTGAGAAATTGAACGTAATTTCGTGGATTAGAGAATTCTTAAGCAGTCGCGTGCAAAGGGTTGTATTAGATGGCGCTATCTCTAATGAAGTAAAAGTCACATCGGGTGTCCCACAGGGAAGTATCATAGGCCCACTTCTGTTCCTTTTGTACATTAACGATACCGGTGAAACAGTTGACAGTAATCATAGATTATTTGCAGACGACGCAGAGGTGTATAGAGAAATCCGTAGCCTTAATGGTAAGCTAGCGCTAACTAAGGACCTCGAGGCAATGCAGGAGTGGTGCAATGCGTGGCAGCTAGAATTAAACCTGAAAAAAATGCGTTGTTATGAATTTTTGGGAACCGAAAAACGATCCTTGTAACAGCTATTGCATAAAAAACAGCAAATTAGAGACTGTAGAATCGGTAATTACCTATGAGTTAAACTCACTAATTTAGTAAATCGAGTAAACATATTCGAGAAATTACCGGTCAAGCTAATCGTAAATTGGGATTTGTCGACGCACAGTGGGGCCAAATCGAAAATCGCCGGACAAAAGTCCAAAATTGCTTTTTTTGAGATATCGACTTGAAACTTGGCGTATTTACACACAAATAATTGTTGATTATGGAATGATAAAACATTTCTCATAGGTCTTACCCGTTATTTAGATACAGAGGCTCAAACACGACCAAATTTCCAAAAAAGCGCCCGCTCTCATTTTTCTTCGAAAATCTTAAAAGTTGAGCAGATATAGGAGTAATGAAAGGATTGTTATGAAATAAAAAACATTACTATTTGTAAACAGAGTACGTCACCTATACTGTGCATAACTTTCAGACATATTTGCCCATATTTGAGTGCTTTTACGTCACAAAATGGCGGACCCTTTTTTTAGGCAACATTTGACATAAAATAGACAATATACTCCTTATTCGGAAAATGGTCTCTGGGATACTTCATCAGAGTATAAATTAAACATATTTCTAGATTATTCCGTAAAAATATTCGAAAAAAGTTTGCGACGCCGAGAATAAACTCGATTTTTCGATCGCGCGTCGCGGCCCGGCTCCGCGCAGCGGGACCTGGAATACAGTGTTCCCCGTTGGATTGTTCAAGTTGTGTGGACATTTACTCCTCGAATTCAACTTTTTCAGGCTATGCATGTTGTCACTGATATCTAAAGATTCCAAACTGAGGATTTTGCGAGGATATTGAATCGAGAGAATGGATCAGTGCACGCGTAACTGCGACACATTTGTTTTTCTTTGGATAATTTTCGGAATCATGCTGCAAATTATGAACGTCTTTCAACTCTTGAGAAAGAATGCGGGTTCTCGGGGTGCCATGCAAGTTTTCCATCAAAAAGCAACATTTAAGATTCCCTTCTTTCCCTTCACCCTCTCCTCCCCCACCCCGAACACCTTTACCCCCCCGAGGAGGGAGGCACGAAAAGGAACGTTTTATGACAATGTGCAGCCTTTAAAAAAACATACCTGCTAGACAAATTACAACTTGTTGTCACTCTTCGTCATCTGACTCTTTGATGCGCCAGAAATAACAATAGTAGTTACTCTCCTACAAATAGATTGGAACTGATATTCTAAAAAAAATAAATATATTATTTTAAGGAGTTACCTAAAGGGAATTATTCTCCCAATATCATTCTTTATAGCTTCTTACAATGAAATTCAAGCTTGAGTTTAAAATCAGCATGATTTCATGTGTTTTTACAAAAAGCTCTGCAATGTAATATCTTTGTGCGCAATGTAATATCTTTGTATTGAGTGACATACTAGATCATTATGTTTGAGGGATGGATTAATTTAAGTTTGAGTCTCCAGTGGCTTTGCATTTTTATTTCGCAGTACTGAGCACACAATGTAATGATATCAATTTACTATGCTCTCGACGAAAAGTAAAGGAATATACATAGATGAAAACACAATTAGATTCATCGATAATATATTAAGCAAAACCTGAAAACTGATATTATTCTATATCGAAGTCGCTTCGCCAAATCTTACGCAGAATATGGCAAAAAAGAGAATGTATTTTGGAAATAGGATGGCAATTAATGAGAATGGCTTACATTCGTTTTGATGTCACCAGTACCTTATATATGAATTCAATGACATAAATGAAATGCCATTACTTGTAAGATACTGAAAAGAAAACAAATATCATTTTCTCAAATGATTTTCACCCTCAGAGCATCCTAAGTTTTAACTCACCTAGTCATCTTCAGGTAGTTGACAAATTTCTGAAAGCACACACCATGAATATATTTACGAATGTGTAAGAAGGTTAAGAAACAGCTAGAGACGATGGGTTTGTCGCACGTGTACCAACCATAAGAGAGAGAGAAGAAAGTGAGAGGAGGTCTGTTTGAGGCAATGAAGGGAAAAAACTCAAGCAGGGAATACCCGGAGAAAATGAAAGGAGAGGAAGTTGGGTTGGCGGGAGGGATTCTTATGAGGGATTAGCAAGGGTGGGTAAGGGAGCGGTTTAGCAAAGGGTGGTGGGTAGCGGGCTCCTTACAATGCGATCACCTTTTCACTATTCTTTCCTTAACCACGTTAACCCATCCCCGCGAATCCGTCACTACAACACCGTTGACCCAACTTCCTTTGCCGATTGTTCGTTTCAAGATAAATTCTTAGTCCTCGGACGAATCGTAATTACTACTCATACTCATAATCGCTGTTTGATTCTATTGCTTCTTTGTCTTCTATTAGTATTAGTTCCCGTAATTCCTTTGGAAGCCTCCTATGAGCCTTCGCAGTCAAAGTAATGGTGGAGGAAAGCAATGGATCGGACGTGATCAAAAGTCTTTTGAATAGGTACTCATTGGTGGCCATCCTGGAGTGTTTCCGCGTGAATCTTTCTCGGAATATCCTGGCGTCCTTATTACGAGCCTCCATCGCCTCTTCGGAAAGCTGGCTGAATTAGCCTCGATAATAGAAGTATATTACTCATCAAGTAAACTCACTTATGATGCAGCAAATATCGCTCGTTATTCCGGGAAAACTATTTCCACTTTATCATGTAGGGCACCAAAAAAACTAATCCAAATGAATTCACTAAGACTTTTTAGAGCGTCATAATGTGACCCTAAATCTAATCTTCGTGACAAATAATCAATCAAATATTCTTTTTTGTCATTTAATGATTTTCCCTTCATATCCGTAACTTTTTTATGGAGCTCAAGACACGTGATCTGGTGTGAAGGCAAATCACAACACGTTTGAGGAAAAATCTGTGTAACGGTCCACTAATTTAAGGATATAATATATACGAAGGATAAAAGAAAAAAACGAAGATACTTTGAAATAATAGTAAGCAGTAAGTACGCGTGGTAAAGGAAATACCACGAGAAGTTAACAAAATATATATGAACACTAATGAGAAAACTACGACGCATAGTGTGGGTAAAAATCGTCATTGGTGGGAAAGAAGAAATTAATATAAATTGCTTACCTTAAAAAAGAGGTACACTTTTAAGAAAATAAACAATAATGCTGTCACCACAGGGAACTGGAGGAGGAAATATGTCAGTATTTCACGAGCCAAATAACCAAATACTATGGGTTTTCCAAACTCACGAGTGCACAGGCACCACACTACTTCACCAAAACCAAACTACAACTGCCTGTCAATATGCATTTCTTATAGAAAGGGTGCCAATGGAAATACCCGCTATTTTCCGTCAACGGCAACCCGGTGTCATAAAACGTTCCTTTTCGTGCCTCCCTCCTCGGGGGGGGTAAAGGTGTTCGGGGTGGGGGAGGAGAGGGTGAAGGGAAAGAAGGGAATCTTAAATGTTGCTTTTTGATGGAAAACTTGCATGGCACCCCGAGAACCCGCATTCTTTCTCAAGAGTTGAAAGACGTTCATAATTTGCAGCATGATTCCGAAAATTATCCAAAGAAAAACAAATGTGTCGCAGTTACGCGTGCACTGATCCATTCTCTCGATTCAATATCCTCGCAAAATCCTCAGTTTGGAATCTTTAGATATCAGTGACAACATGCATAGCCTGAAAAAGTTGAATTCGAGGAGTAAATGTCCACACAACTTGAACAATCCAACGGGGAACACTGTATTCCAGGTCCCGCTGCGCGGAGCCGGGCCGCGACGCGCGATCGAAAAATCGAGTTTATTCTCGGCGTCGCAAACTTTTTTCGAATATATTTACGGAATAATCTAGAAATATGTTTAATTTATACTCTGATGAAGTATCCCAGAGACCATTTTCCGAATAAGGAGTATATTGTCTATTTTATGTCAAATGTTGCCTAAAAAAAGGGTCCGCCATTTTGTGACGTAAAAGCACTCAAATATGGGCAAATATGTCTGAAAGTTATGCATAGTATAGGTGACGTACTCTGTTTACAAATAGTAATGTTTTTTATTTCATAACAATCCTTTCATTACTCCTATATCTGCTCAACTTTTAAGATTTTCGAAGAAAAATGAGAGCGGGCGCTTTTTTGGAAATTTGGTCGTGTTTGAGCCTCTGTATCTAAATAACGGGTAAGACCTATGAGAAATGTTTTATCATTCCATAATCAACAATCATTTGTGTGTAAATACGCCAAGTTTCAAGTCGATATCTTAAAAAAAGCAATTTTGGACTTTTGTCCGGCGATTTTCGATTTGGCCCCACTGTGCGTCGATTAAAATTTAGACTCAATCTATTATGTAAGTTCCAAAGCGGTATATTCCCTGGCGATGTTGATAATATGTTACGAAATCCTACATACTACGGTAGATCAGATCATGAGAATAAAATTAGGGAACCAGACTGCAGAACGGACAGATTTAAAAAGTCATTTTTCCCACGAACGATAAGGGACCATAACAGCTGCCAATGAGACTTTTATATAGGTTTGTTGATAGGATAGTGTAGCTCTTAGTAGTAGTAGTACTCCCTAATACTTGAATCCTTATCTGTTACCTAGTACTAACCGCACGCCGTGCATGTTTTCTACATAAGTCTTAAGTCTCTGTCCATTTGTGTGGTTGCAAGATACATATATATTAACGGTTCCTCTCCATTCTGATAATATCTGTAGTGTAGTAGTGCATGCTTGTGAGTCTTTGGCTCGTGACAAGCATTAGCGATTTATGTTAATGGATAATTAGTCGTAGTTACAGTAACTTTAGGGCATAGTGTAATGTATGTTGGTGAATACTGACCCCCTGCCACACACCCCTGAGGTGTCTTGCAGGGTATTTTGTTGATGTAGATGAATTTGTTAGGAACCTTACAGAAGGGAAAATAGAAGGGAAAAACTAGGCATACACTATAGACACTAGTATACAACTACTACAATACAAGACAACACAATATGAAACAGAAGAGCTATAAGGCTGTAAGGAGTAACAACCTTTGTGAATCGTCACTCACAGGGGACAGGGGAGAGTAGAGGACTGCAGTCAATACACTTTAGGATTGAATAACTAATGACGATGGTACCGTCATGGCAACTCTATTCTACACCCAGTGCTGGTATAAATATCTACTAAATCACTTGAAAAACGGATTGAATGCATATCAGCATTTATAAAAGCTAAGGAAATCTGAAGAGCTCTTCGAGTAGGTAAAAAAATCACATTATGTGAACACGAATAATGGATTGTAAAAAATTTCACCTTAGCTTCACAATTGAAAATATAAATTGATCACCGAGAAATGTTTGGAATCAATGACGAGAAACGTGAACCGCAGGTGTGACCATGGCGTAAAAGATTAAGATCGGCGGCGAAGACAACAAGACGATTGTGCATAACTGGTGCATATTTGGTCCACCTTCTCTTCACGCTCTCAATACTCACAAAACCTGTCGCTTATTCTCATATATAGCTCGGGTTAACTCCAAGCCCGTACATAAGAAAGTGAAAATAATCGGCATTGAATATCCCAGGCGGAACAGATTATAGGATCGAGGCTAATAAATGCTAACGAAAAATTCAGTTCAAGGTCAAATGATCCTTGAGTGACAAACTGTCCGATCACCGCCTGTGGTTACGTCACGGGGACAACTCCCCCCCCTTCGCTTCCCCCTAAAGCGAAGCCCAAGGACGTTTTGCATAAGAGATGAATTTCCGGCCTTCCAGAATCATAAAACTCGTTGAGGTGCGCCCGAATTCGCTCCTTCAAACCCAAGCGCATTCGCCGTATAGTGTTGGAAAGTGATTCGGCAACATACTCGGCAATCAATGCCGAATTCATTTTAGCTCCTCGCTGGTGAGTGTTCAATAAATTACGCTGAAAATAAATAGAGGACGATGGCATGGTGAGATAACTTTAAATAGCCACTTAAATGCTCATTTTATTTGAAGCACCAGAGTCCATAAGAAGCACTGTGTGCGCCCGGAAGCCTTTCGGAGGTCAAGGGTTGCTAGAACCACCGGAAAGTCACTGGAAGAACTGGGTTAAGAGATTGGTCCTTGAAATTCCAGCAATCATGCACTTCTTGAGCATGTAATTGCCTAAATTATAATGTACCCCATCAAATTATGTAATTCCGAATTCACCAACTATTATGTATTTATAACTGTGAAAAGTGCTACCAAAAACTTGAGTAGTTATCACATGTAGGTGAGCTCATCAAATTGGGTGGACAGCTTTTTAAAATCCATATTTTGAAATACTTTTAGCATTCCATGTTTTGTAGTAGAATATTATTATAATGAAAAACATAAAATACTGGTTCATAATATATACTGTAACCCATACTCAACTTCGAAAATTATGCGTCATGGTATGTGCCACAGAAATTAAATGAAATAATTGCATTCATTGCTATTTATTGTATAATGCTATTACATTCCTTTCGTATAAAAAGTCAGTTTTTGGCCAAAATGGGTGGCCCTAGATTAGGCAGTACCTTGAGTGACACCCGACTCCAGAATTTATGCTGTAATATTCGTGTGTTGCCACAATGTCTCGCCTAGCGTATTTGTTATGAGAGGCAAATTTATCTCTGAGCGTTCAATTGGACGCTATGCTGTGTACCTTTTGACGCCATTTGTTAAGAGTAGATGCCGACGCCGGTTTTCTCAGCACCTCTACTCCATTCTCCGTCCAACCCCTACCAACTTACCCTCCTATCCTGAAACGACACAGGTGACCTCCGTAACCGGTCACCTTCCCCAAATAACAAAACATACCAATTTATTCCAATCTTTGAAGGAAGTCGACGGCGGTGAAAGGATCGCCGGTGAGCGCCTGCACATAACTATTTGTGCGACCGAGAGTTGGATCTTCTCTTCTTGACAAAGTCTACGCGAGTGATCGGTCCCGGTTAACCTTGAGATGGCAAGGTGGAGAAAGAACAAGGAGCGATACGCCCCCGTGGGATTGACTCCTTCGGCAAAGGACTCCACTGGATGCTAAGTGGACTCAATCATCTGCTACAAGGCAGTGTACGTACGTCAGAAAAGTGATACACCGGGATTTCATAGAAAGAAATCTAAAATTGTTGCTAGTTACATCATTAATTGTAACGAACATTTAGGATCTGAAGAATAGTTTTAAAGATTCACTCTTCTAAATAGAAACTGCAAATATACCCCAACATCTACATCTCCACTGTGAACGGCTTAATTTTAATTTCCTTCTCTCGAAAGTATTTTCTAAGGAAAGATTAACGCGGTCTAGTCTTGATCTTTAGTCAATGATATAATCTATTTTGTCCATAGATAGTTTCCAATGATACTATTTAAAGTACCCTTGTATCTCCAGATAAATAAAGTAGAAAGGGAAGAAATACAAGCTCATTCATGCATTATAATACCAATCAATACGAGTACCTACTTAAGACGTTCGCCTGTAATTTTTTTGTAATTAGCCGCCGGAATTTTTTCTCTCGTTCCATGGAAAGAGTCTTTCATTTTTAAGAACATGGAGTTTGCCAAAAAAGCATAACTAATAATATTGGTTTTGTGGATAGTTTTAAGTATTTGATACATTTTTCTATGACATCATCGTGAGAGGCTCTCTGCTGGCCAAGGCCCCGAGCCGTATGACCGGAATCATTGCTCGGTAAAGCTTCAAACTCACCATGTTCATCAAGAGATGATCATGCTAATGTTCATCAGCTTGGCTATTGTGGTGATTTTCTACACCCATGCCAATGGTAATTGTCATGGATGCATTTCATAATCACCGAAAGAATACGGGTAATGGAGCTTCTTTTTGTAACCGCTATTATTAAAGGTGTTTTGAGGTAATGCTGTCGAGCCTGTGGTTGCCACGTCTTTATCTATTTTGGGAGTGATACCAGTGTTCGGTTTTCTGGGTAAAATAAGCGCATATCTCACTTAGCATATCATATTCCAGGGATCTTCATTCTCCCTTCCAAATATGGCCGCTGACACAATCAATTTGCGCGAAAAACACAGCAATCGATTTATTCTGATAAAACAGTTAGATCGATCATTGACTAATAAGTATTACCAAAGCGATTGATTATTAAACCATTGCTTCGTGATATTTTTTAATACTAATATCACTTGGAGATGTTTCCGTTGAAATACAACGGTTAGAAGAATGCATTAAAATTATTCATAGAATCAGAAGAATCCTGCCAGAGTGACGTGCGGAATGCATATGCCATTTATAAGTAATTCATCGCACTCAGAGAGATGGCAGTGAAAAATAGCGTAATTAAAATCTTAACTGGAATTCCATATTGATCATATAACCTAAGCCATAAAATCATCACGCATGAGGTCCCCTTTTAAAGCGTATCCTGCGATTGCCAAGGAAATCAAAAGTTCAAATGTAGAATTAGTGAAAAACTGGACAATTTTGGAGCCAAAAGCTATTTTTTGGCAAAAAAGGCTATAAAAAAATCTCACGCAAGCATGAAAAACTTAATTCCTTTATCCATATGATAGTTAAAAGTTTAAGATTATATCTGTAAAGCCAATATTCTTTCAAGAAGCAAAAAATTAAACTTCTGAACGAATTCAATGTTTATCTTATAGAAGTATAAGTTAACGTATATGTGTGTAAATATGCTTTTGAATTGTTAATCGCAAATTTTCTGCTTTTTCCGGTCGGTTTTTGATCGCAAATTACTATCTCCTTTGGAATTTACATGAACAGGCGTGACTGTTTGATGGACGGATGGAAGCACAGACACTTGAAGAATAGTAAAAAATATAGATTCATAGATTTCATATAATTTATAGCAATATTGCCAATGATTCAAATTTTCAATTTTTGGCAGTTTTATGCATAAGAAATGGTCGGAAATAAATTTTAAGTGTTGGTAAGTGCTAAACTATCGTGTTAGGCCTGAATCAGTCTCTTAGGTAGAATATAAGTACTGAAACCTGTGCATTGTAGGCGCCGCAAGGGCCACTTCATTCCCAGCCTCACAAGTGGAAAAATCGGAGAAGAATTTTCACGAGGCCCTCGAAAACTCAACACGGCGTGAACTGAGCACATGGCTCCCGGGTGATGCAGTGCGCGTTGTATCATTCCCTCCGGCAGGGTATGAAGCCAGGGGAGCGCGTCCGTCAGAGGCGGAAGATGGAGCAGTCTGACGCCGGCTCATCATCGCCTTGAGGAAGCCTTGAGCGCGGCGTGGCTTGCAAAGTGCGAGGCACGGACGTGCGCCACGCATTCGCTTGGACGGTGAGATCAGTTGCACGCCATTGTGTCTCTCGCTTCTCTTATGCTGCGGTCGTCCCGAAGGGTTATTCTGTCGGAGAAATGTTGGCTGCTCGAAGACGCCAAGGACACCCTCGCGCTCTTGGATGTACACTTGTAGGAAATACGCCGCGAATGACAAGGTAAACCTCTGAATAATGCGCTGGCATCCGTCAAGTGTGAACCAAGTGGCGCGTCCGATAACTTCTTCAGCTGTACCGTCGAGAAAGTCTCAAGGATTGAGTAGCTCCGCGAGAGATATTTATAGCTGATAAAAATGCCTGCCATCGCTCACTCGGGAAATCCGTTTTGATCGCAAGAGTGAGTGTTTTTCAGCTATTTTTTTCTGCCTTCTTTTTTTAGCTTCCGTTCTAAGGACGCTGTTTATTTCATCATCCCCGAAAAGTCAGTCGTTTTATTTATTCCATTATGCTTGGAATATCCTGGCAGAGTTAGACAAGAATTTGTTTCTACCGAGGGGATTCTCGTCAGCGACCCCGATTTCAATGAAAAGGACACCAACACGTGAAGCGTCACACGATAAACACAGAGGAGTTTTCATCTCGTAAACTCTTCGGGTGAGTGATGACGCTGCCACTCTGCAACAGTTCGCCAGCCGGAGACAGCGACCTTGTGGAAGCAAGGATCCCAGCCACGGGGCAAGAGACTGGTGGGTGCGAAATGCTTCGCCCATGAAGACGGCGACAGCAAAGCTCTTACTTCTCATGCGGTCATCAATTATAGGAGTCCAAGGAGGATGGGTGGGTGTGGGGACGAGGAGAAGGTGGGTGGGGGGTGGGGTTGGGCTCCCGATGCCAGCCAAGGGCTTGCGCGCTTGGGGTAGGGCAGTATGGAGGAACTGTTTTGTCACACCCGCCAGGGCTGCCTCGATCACTTCACACTCGTGGAGGAAAACTCATTTGGGTGCTATCTCTGTGATTAGGCGTCTCTTCCACGAGAACATTAGATCCAGGAGTTCTGCTCATATGTTTCTATAGCTTCAACCATTGACCCCGACTTCATGTTGGACTTGATCGGTTGTTGATATGGGCAGGCGGCCGACAACTTAGGTCTTTGCTTCATTGAGGATAGGTGGGTAGGTTGATATAAGTAGGTGCTAGGGGAGTGGAAGGAGGTTTGGAGAGAAACCCAGCTTTGGCCCTGTCCTTAACGGAAGCCGCCGAGGTGACCACGGTTTGAAGTGTCATGCGACCCACAGAGCCATACACTTAAAATACTCACCACTCAGCAATCAATTCGGGACGCGAATCCAGGCTTGCGGGATGGGAAGCCAATACTTAATACAGTTTTGAACCTACTGAGAGGAGAGGATCGAACGCATGATGGACAGTTGGTCATGCTGAATTCGAAAAAGAAGAAGTATTAGTCCACTTCAGTTCTACATTACATTAAAGGCTTTGATAAAAATAAATTGCATAATTTGGATTATAAGTACCCCGTAGACAAACCCCTACTTCAAGAAGTCTTAAGTCCTTCCGACGCCTGTGAGTGAGAGCTCAAAAAGCCGAGGAGAGGGAGAAAGAAGAATACCTGGAAAAAGTTTACCTAGCGACATTCCTAGAGCGCCTTAATCAGAAGTTTGGAGAAATGTCAAAAAAGTTTCGAGGCAATAACTTATTGTCTTCTGCTTGGTGGTCATTGATCGGATAATGATCTCCCCACCCGAAATATGGAAGGTTTTTGGTAGGTTAATCGAAAAGACCAACAGAAACGCAAAATACGTCTCTTGTATTAAAGTGAATGAGAATTATTTTAATACGCCCAATGTAGAAAGCCTAGCGGCGGTTTTGTGGTAAACGTAAATAAAAAATAAATAAATAAAAGCCGAACCGAAGATCTCAACTTAAAGTTTCTTCAAGAGCGGTTTTTCTGGAGGAGGCGTATTAAGGACATAGAATCGAATTTTATTTTAAAACTTAAGCACTTATAAGGAGCATGAGAATAGCATAGTAATATCAATAGCGAAAAACTTTTTTTTTATGATTGAAGTTCTCAGACATCAGCTAGACAGCATACATATTTGAGGCTTCAACTTGGCTTATTTGTTTCCCGCGGGAAACGCCTTTCCAACTAATATTGTTATAAAAATAGATTTTATGAGTAGTATTATGGCGAGTAATAATTTGATTTTCTTAAATAGTTGAGAAAGCATACAACGAAACAACGCTTGATTTCTGACGCGGTCTGTGCCCCAAAAGTTCCTAATTTTTTTGTATCTCTTTGGACTGCAGGGACGTGCCATGGACAGCAACAGCTATTCTACATAAAACATCTCGAAAATTAGTGAGGGGTTAATTTATTGATATCATTAAAAATGCGATATGTTTTTGTTACAATGAGACCAAATTCAATGAACTTTTATTTGCTTTGGCATCTCGCTCAAAGAATCTTAATAACAGGGGCTTCACTACAGTTTGCAACGACATATTTTCCATGTGTGAATTTATGTCCACCATTGCAGACTCCCGTCACAGCTTACCATGGACGGATGGTGTGCCTCCTTACAGAATCTCCCGGAGCCCCTTCTGGATGTGTTGCGTTCTCTCCACCAAATTTGGTCCGGAGCCGACGCTTTCCGGACACTTTCCGGCACACGGGTTTGCAGTAGTAGGTACTCATCCCTAAGCTGGGAAAAGAGAAAACCCTATTGACCCTTACACATTGAAAGGTTACTTTAATTCTTTCGCTATGGTCAAAATAAAGCTCAATCATTCTTCTATATTTTAACGTTCTGTTTGGATTTCTTTTTAAAAAGTATTTGAGATACATTTTGCTTTTAATTTGATATTAATTTGATAAACCCAATTAATTTGATAAACCCAAAATTTGGTGGGAAATGGTTGGAAGTCAATATCGGGGCTCCCTCTATACGTGACGGAAAAGGGTTAACTACGGGCTTATCTCCTTCACCAGCTGCGTGTGTAAGGGTACGAGAAAGATTGTAAGCTGCGATCTCGTTTGGTGTTCGGAGGGGCAATTCTTTCGCATATTCTTTGAGACTATTGGTGAGCTACATCCATCACGTGATCCGAACTGATAATTTTTTATGCAAATGCTCCCTAACTTGTTGCGTCATCGGCGTTGACTTTAATTTGGGGAAAGTTTGTAAAATGAAAACGTTTATAGAAATAGCGCAGTTGTAGTTTGGGGGGAAATTTAATGGTTTTCATCAAGAATCATGTATATGCTCATTTGAAGTTCAAGTAGGCAAATAGTCAACTAGATTTTACCACCAAGGAAACGAAGTAACCTAGGGCTTAGCATTGAGCGTGTAGCTGTTCGCAGTTGCGACAAATGACATAACCACAGGCACCCTCTCACCAGTCATGAATACCCTGTCAGTAGCTTGCTATTTTCTACCGGTCTTCAAAATACGCCAGTTCCTCTAAACTTGTTTCAGCTAACCTTGAACAAGTTGTCTGACTGGTCACAAAAAACGATTCCGTATCTCCGTGGAAAAAAACGAAATGTGTCCATTTTTAACGGGCGATGGTACACCGCGTGTCGCCGGCACACAGTGGGGCCAAATCCCATAAAGGCGGCCAAAATAAAAATAATAAAATTTTCATTTAGGGGATTTCTAATGTTTAGTTGGATAGACTGATATTTGTGCTGCAGAAATATGCATCTGACAGCTAGGTTTTTGCATTTCAACAATGGTTCCTACCAGCATGGTTTTAATTTATCGTGCTCTAGTAGGCTTGATATTTTGTTATGCATCAATTCTCATCCCCATAAGAAATGTACACGTAAAAGTTGCCAACTCTCTTTCATTCCGGGCTGCGGATGACTGCCGGCGCATTAAGGATCTCTATAGTCCAGGTGAGAGACGCTATTGGCAATGGAGCGGGATACTATATCTTGCCTTGATATAACATTATACCAACGCGGAATCATCCGTGTTGTGATGATAATTTCAAATTTCTGTTTGTACACCTCATTATTAGGGTTACACAGTCTGTAACATTACGTTTTAGAAATTTCATTTAGAATGCAGTTTTAACCTTCCAGGTATGCGTTTACCCTATTGGGTTTATTACATAAGGCTCATGTTGAGGCAACTGTAGCAGGTCCTATGACCTTAGCAGGGGTTTCACTGAAATTGGAAGGCTAAGGTTTATTATGAGTTTTTCTTTAATTTATTCCTAGGTATTTATTGCATTTTTTACTGTTGGTATTAGATTATGAGGAGGGATTCTTGTTAGATTAATTTATTTACGTCATTTTGACATAAAATCATTAATTGCTTATTGCATGATTATTAACCCTCCATGGTCTTCGGCCATATTTTATACTGCGGTTCTTTCGACGCCAGAATCAACCAATGCGCCCTGGGAGTTATTCAAGGAAGTCCTAGAGTCTCAGACTGACATGAACCTTGGGCTTATGGATGGGCTGATATCCGAAACATTTTGTGCATTTAAAGTGGTATCAGCCCATAACGTAGTGGTGAAAGAAGGTCTCGGTCTTCTTTGCTGTGTTTGTACCCAGATTAGAAGCCATTTAGTTGGCCGCGACCAAGATTGAATGCAGCATTACGAATTTTTTATCTGTAAAAATTCTGCGAGCGTGCTTCAGTCCATCATCGGTTATTTCCTACATAGTCACTATGATGTAGTATATCTACCCATCCATACTATTCCTCTATAAGAAGGGGGTGAAAAGGTCCTTTACTGTGTATCCCAGGATACGTAGGAAGTAGCGGTTGGAATGTTGGAGAATTCACGAGAAGATGTATGAAAGATTAAGATTAAGGTCCGTGCTAAAAAAAGAATCCACGACAACGGCTTGGATCGGCCAATCCCGTCAACAGGGATGGCAGAGTATAGGTCGCCATCTCTCGGTATAGGATAGGACATTGTTCTCAGGCGCAATCCTATCTCTTCACAAAGGAGAAGATCCAGCCCCGATTTGATGATGACGATTCTCCCTTAACCGCAGGCCATCTCCCGGTGGAGTATGATAAGTTGTTGAGGCTGAGAACGAGAGACTGAACATCCGGGGAGACCGGGACAAATATTAAGTGGTAATTTGGTTGCATTCAGTGAAGTCTTAAAATTTTCCACATTACCGGGGCTGTCAATAAAATCATGGCATTTTAACCCACAGGTTTTTAATTTATATTTTTTTCAGCCATTGGTTTAACTTCAAACAATTCAGGTATTTAATTAGGTAATTTGAGTAGTGCAAAATGACCACAGTCCTGCGCAACCAAAACTGAGACCTCTACGTTTCGGGCGCTGATGCTCTTTGCAGACCCTTGAAGTCTCGGCTGCATACCTTCGAGCTCCATTATCAAGAAAAGTCAGGGCAAACATGCAGTACGTTTGTTACAGGTTACACATGATAGATGTTTTATTAGAAATTCCCCATAAGGTATTTCAGAAGCTTGATAAATGCTACCCAAAGACAGCGGAACACTGCGTAAGTCACCAAATAGTGATGAAACATTTTCCCACGGAGGTTATATGGCTGGTGGACTTAAATGCTCACAGTTTAAATTCGACAGTGTCGGGCGATGCGTGGTGGAACAGCATTTTAGTACTTAAATAAAACTACAGTAAACTGTCCACTTACATTTTAATGTAAATAATACACAACACGTGTTTCAACGTTCCTTACAGCGTCATCATCAGGTCATGGAGACATGATGATGACGCCCTAAGGAACGTTGAAATACGTGTTGTGTATTATTTACATTAAAATGTAAGTGGACAGTACAATTACTGTAGTTTTATTTAAGTACTCACAGTTTAGTAGGGAAACGAGTGGTTTGGTTCACCAGGAGACAAATAGTTGACCCAATGCTAGCGTATTTTTCAGTTCTCTGCTCCGTTATTCAAGTTTACCGGATGGTACCAACAGCTTCCTAGGACCTTCCTGGTCTGAGCCCTCCTATTGTTGCAAGATCTCGTTTTTATCTCACTCTCAAATTCACTCTTCAGTCTAATTACCCTCCTCAGGTATAAAATAGCTATAACTATTGTGCATTTCCAATAGCTATGAAAATCCGTAACGCTTAGCACACGATACCTCGTGTCATCAGAATTAATGCATCCTGGGTACCCAAGCCGAGACAAATACTTTCCGAGAAATTATTATTCTCATGGAAAATCTTGAAATTTTGCTCTGAAAGAAATTCGTCTTTAGCGCCCAAATCTAAATTCCGTCATGCATTAATAGACAATGGCATTATACTTGGGTCTGGTACTGAGCTCCAGGTTTCCAGAGAATACTCACATATAATGAGTAGCAAGGAACAATTTGGTGACGTGGTAGAATGGTTGTCAAGAAATATTTTAATTAGAAACCCATCCTATTTTTCGGCGATCGGTCTGAGAATCGGCGATAATCTTGGTCCGATTGATATTTTATTTGGCAGCCCCTCGGGTAAATTATACTTTTCATTCTGTATAAAAAAGACAAATGTTTTCCAATATACCGACTTTTTTGTAATATCATCGTAAGTGAGCTATGACAATAGTAACAGTTTACAATTGCATTCCATCTATGTATTATTTTCCAACCATGATATTTATTATTCCTCCGTGAACGAATAATATGTATAAAAATAAATACATGAAATATGTCTCTAATTTACACGGAGTGGCAATCTTGAACCTGGCATTCATTAATGACTTAAATCTGTGTAATTATATTTTTCTCTCCTTCTTGCCGACACGCAAATAGCTTCTAAGAAACAAATTTCGTCATCTTAAATGAAGAAGCTTCTATGGTTTTTATATGATGAACCGAAATTGTGTACGAGCAAAATTATCTATTATGAATGGGTGAATGTGAAATGATTTGTTGACGCTGATTACAGAAAATATTAACTAAAAGGGACATCTTCGCTCGCTAAAATATCCATCCACATGAACGAGTTTCTGTGTCTCATTCAAGGTCTTGATGATATAATCGTGATCGAGCCATTTTCTATGTACGATTGTGCAATCTAAGTGGTTTACAGTAATTTTGGTTGGACAGATTGAAAGGCCGTTGCGAATAATTTCATATTTGGTATTAGTATTGCTAAAGGAAGGCTAAATGCGTAATATCATCTGATGACATTCACGTGTGATGTCATCTATTGACTACGAAGGGGAGATATTGCCTTATTTTATTTGAGAAAGAAAATTTTTAATGAATTGAGAATGCAACAAAAAAGCATCAGATGATGCTTAACAATGCCAAGGTAAAAATTCTCAGAACCTATGTATGCAATGATTTGCTGAAGTCAAATTCCTCTAAATATTAACGAATTACCGTTTTGAGTTATTTGGCTTCCAATAATTATTTAAAATTTGCTGGTTGCATAGGTGTATGTAACGTCTAAAAAAAGTGCAAAAAATGTTGTCACAGAGTCTCACCTGGTGACGACAGATGTACTCATCACTCTGATGATTAGTAAATAAAATCCATTTCAGAAACTCTAATGTGAATTGATAGGTTTTCACCTACATCTACATACTACCCCGCAAGCCGCCTCAATAGGCGTGTGGCGGGGGGTGTTAGGACACCAGCCATTTTGATACAAATTGGCTTCGGAGTTTTGAAGCAATGGAAATATGCAGCTATCTGATGAAATTATTTTTAGTATTTTGAAAGTGTATAATTATATTACTCATCTGTAGAGATTGACAAAGTAATGATGTTGATTACATAGTGCCAATTTATGACGGCCATTCGAGATTTTTATAACTTCTAATTTTAAGAGGCCTTAGAGCTCACGTTCCCTTGATTTTACATAGTCGTATGGTGGATACAATGAGTAAAAAAGTACTCTTAACCATGTTGAGTCACTGCTTGCCCGGTGACGGCAGATGTGGTCATCCGTCTGATGATTAATTCATACAACTCATAGAAGAAACTCTTACGCCAATCAATACCTTTTGACGCAAATATGCGTTGGGATTTTTAGTCATATGAAATTGATCTACCCGATGAAGTGATTATAACATTTAAAATGTGTATAATGATGCTACATATCTGTCGAGTCCCTCCCTGTTGATAATGTTTCGTGGGCGATGCAGTAGCCATTGGTTGCGATGGAGGAAAGTTTCCGATGAAATTCGAAGGAGACGTTTGGAGGTGGGCGGGGGACTTGAATTAGAGGTTGAAGAGGCTGAAGGCCGCGAGACGCAGGGGGAGGGATTCGTAGGGAGGGGGAGGGAGGTAGGGAGGGCATGGAGAGGACATTCGGAGGGAGAGCCGCGACAAGGGGGCCAAATTAAATGGAACTGTGTATTATCTGCACGCGAGTTTCGTCATTTGCGATAGTATGCCAAAATGTCTCTAAGGATAGGGGAATTCCGTTAGCAGTAATAATTTGAACACGCAATTATGCTGCTTTATAATGCGCCGAAACACAATATTGTGGCTCAGTGTTACATATTCTCAAAAATGTTTGGCCGCATGGGGAAAATGAATTCGTCACCGTTCGAAAAAACGTTTTATCCTGCAATATTTCTCACGAATGGCATCACATGGAAGTTGGAATGATTTACTAGTGCGCCCGTGGTCTAAAATAAGAGCATTTTGGTCCAAAAGGTTTATTGATCCGTAATGCAGGGTCCGAATGGTTATTGCCGGAATCGCTTAAAAAACGTCTATGCCAAGGAGTGGACGGAATATTAGTTCGTGTATATTGTTTAAAAAAATAAAGAAATTAAAATATACAAATGACGTCTTTATTGATCGAAATAAAGTCTTCATAAACCTTTCTCACATGTGACTCATATTACGGCGAATTTTAGAACGCCTATGACCCACGATCAAAATTGTTGACAAAAAATGTTATCAAACTGGTCAAAGTATCTGGTGACAGGCAGAATTTTAAGGAAATATATCATTATCCGAAGAATTCAATTTATTGTTCGAGTGATGATAAGGACTCAATATTAATTCTCTGCAAATTATGCCTGCATCGCGACACTCAAACCCATTCGGCAATTTGTTGTCAGAAATTTTTACTGCGTGACATCGGCCGCAGAGAACTGACGCCTCGTTTCAGTTTTCCTTGCACAGTGGCGCGTAGTTTCGTGAGTGCAATTTTCGAATCACTTCTGGCGGTTGCAGCTCCACTCCCAGTTGACGCCACTGCACTGGTTTCGGCCGGGGACTCCAAAGAGCGAGAGACTGAGTATGTTTACTTGCCCTCCTGGGCGCTGACTGGGGGGAGGGAACTTCCAGAGCTAGTGATGGGCAGTTTCGTTCTTTCTCGGACTCGTTCCTTACTCGGACTCGTTCCATTCGTTCTCTTTCACTAAAAGGAACGAGTTTAAAGATTTGTTCCTTTCGTTCCTTTTCAAGTTGCACCTGAGAATTCGGGCATTGGGGTTCATCATTATTTTATTGCAATTAATAACATTACTGTGAGCAATTGCGTCAATATTTGACTTCTCGGGGTACTGCAGCGCCACATACGGCCGGAGACCCCCTTACGTAGCTTTCAATTATTTTTCTCTGAGAATCTCATACGCGATTCAGCCTTTATGAGCCCCTTGGGTTCATGTCAACGATATGATTCAATATGATTCGTGCTATTTGCTCTCGTCAATTACTCGTTGCTTCAAATAATTGAAATAATATAGGAAGATGACACTTTCAAAAGAAATGTAGAGGTGATACTTACTTAACCACGGCGACCACGGTTCACAAAATATCCCATTATGGGCTAGAATCACGCTACCTACCGAAGATAATGAAGGTAAATCTGGCTTTCCGTTACTCCAGCTATTACCATTTTTTTGAAAAAATCCCGTTAGTGGCGTACATGAACATGTAACCCAGTAAAAATGCAGGGAATACGCATTTAATAAATGTAAAAAAACATACCCTTGGGTTGGATAGTTATTGAGAAATAAGCGTTTGAAAATGGCCAGTATTTAATCAGGGTATTCGGAGGCCGCGCTTCGTGAGGCTACAGTGGTAGCTTAAATTTATATACATATAATATAATAAGCTTATATAAGTATATATAATTATTGGGGCTACGGAAATAGCTTCGTGATAGTCAGAATACGGGTGGGACCCTATGTAAACTACCGGATATTTCTGCTAGCTCTTTCTTCCATGATAGATAATACCGATGGTAACAAGTAGCTTGAATTGAAGCATCTTTTCGCCAGAATTCTCCGTAGCTTCGAGTTAGAGAATACTTGGTACTTGCTCAAATTTCACCTACTCCAACCATGTTTCAAATCTAATTATGTACCTCTTGTCAAAAGACGCATTCAATCTAGATGAGAAGATAAATGATCGTATAACCTTTGAAAATGTTAAAAAGAACCTTATGGTAGAAAAATGTCAATAGTATCTATTTAAAATTTTACTAAATTTACTAAAATACCGAAAGCATTCCCTGGAAATCTCAGGCCAATGATGATAGTTTAGGTATTTGTTGCTACTTCTCTCCAAATGTTTCATTTCTTCACTACTTTATTGACCAATTCGTATGGATTGTTTTAGCATTTAACCCGAACCAATATATTTATTCTGTAAGCTAACGTTTATTTATGACATTTTGCCATTCGATGTTTAACATATTAACATACGTCATTCCATCCTCGTCTTCAAAGCACCTGGCCTGTCGGTTGAGTCCTCTCTTTCCTTTGGTTATTTTTGTTCATATTGCATTCCCTTATTCAATTGATTCCCTGCATACCTATGAATCCTTTCCTTTATTTGATTCCTTTCGGTCCTTGGAATCCTTTCGGTCATTTGGAACGAATCGGTCCTTTGGAGCGAGAATATTTGCACAACCGGATTCATTCCTTCTCGTTCCATAGGAACGAATCGTTCCGAAATGGCACATCACTATCCAGAGCGCGAGGCGGCTGGCGTCCTGCCCCCCCCCCCCCCCCCCTACTTCTCCGCCTTTTCCCTCACCCCCCCCCCCCCCCTCCTCCCTCCCCTCCCCATACGCCCCGCTCGCTCGCGACTTGACCTTGGTTGTTGGAAAACTCGGGAGGGGTTATGACCAACGATTCGCTTGGCTCCCCCAGGCTGAGGTCAAAGAGCCCGCTCACGGCCTCCACCCTTCCCCCATCCCTTCACCCTCCCCCCCCACCCCCTCCACCCGCTCTGCCATTCGAAGGGCAGAGCTCTCGATGGCGAAGAGGAGGGGTTGGGGGGAGTTTTGGGGGGGAGGAGGAGGCTCTTGTCATATTACAAGCTCCCGTAATTGTCATGCATTATAAGCGTTGGAGATCCCTCTGTCATTTGCTCTAAAGGGTAAGTCTAGGTCATGCGTCTTCAAGGACGGGGCGGAGGGGATTCCCCTCGCCTCACCCCACACGACACTTCCACAACGGCCGCTCGTCAAAATCTCGCCTCGTTTTGGTTTTTAATTCATCCACCTCTCGTGGGCGCGCATGTTATGATCATGTTATCAAACAAGTTATCCATGGAGAGTCAACGGGACTGCATGGCGGATGGAGAAGCTGTCGGGCGGCCGCGCTTGTAGTCGAATGGCTCGAATGCAGTCGTTTAGGTGGCTGGCAGCTATATTCGTGAGTCATTGAGTGCACAGTTTAATAATTTTCCAGGTAAGTTGAAAAAAGTTATTGCACCGCATTTCACCGAGTACACCTGTTTATACGGAGGAAATCAGCAGACATGCGGTCATGAAAATAAGTCAAGAATTATTTTTTAAATATTTCGCCTTCATTAAAGCCATGGGCTTCACTTGGATTTTCGGAGTGGAATTCTAAATTTAAGTTAAAATTATATCTAAATACGCTTTTTTAATGGGCATAATACCTTGATATTTGTTAGCAACCACTAAAATAATATTAAAAGAATTATTTAGAATTTAGGAGAAAATCTATTCACGTGTAATCGAAGAATTACAAAATATATGTCGTGTCATGAGGCGACGTGCTAAAATAGCATTGCATTGCCATAAAATAAAATGAGTAACATTCGGTTTTTTCATTATGGATATTACTAATAATGGCACTTATGCAGTGTTTCACACAAATATGTTCATAAAATAAATCGCTCCAACCTCTTTTAAGTCTTCCAACCCAAGGGAATATTATCGGACCTCTTTCGTGCGCTTCCATTTGTGGTTGCCAGCGAGTTAGCCGCGTTAGGAGCGACGCAGATTTGAAAAGGATAATGTTTGGAAATTAGCGGAATAAGTGGAATGCTTTGAAAAGAGCTCCAAACACGGCCAATGAATGATGCTGTACATTGCAATTAACATAAATTTAAGTAAATGTAAGATGGTGAATAGTAAATGCATGATTCTAGAATATTAGGAAACCACGAAAAAGCACTGATAAACATATTTGCACTTGAGATTATACATCAAGTCAAGTCAAAAGGTTTTTATTGCCATTGTCATATGGTTATATCCAATATATAATTTTTGACAATGTACAGATATATATTTAATCTTATTTACCCCCCGAATGAAGATGGTGGTTTACAACGTAACTTTATGGAATTTGCTGTACCTACAGTTTGAATAAAAAAGGTAATACTTTGTTATTTCCACATATTTTTAATTAACGTACGACCATGGTTTAGACTTAACGTCATCTTCAGGTTTCGACTTACGTCATCTTACACCTGAAGATGACGTAAAGTCGAAACCATTGTCGTACGTTATTAAATTTATGTGGAAATAACAAAGTTGTTCTTTTTTTATTCAAAATGAAGAGCCCCCGCTTTAGGAATATCTCCTCTTCAGGATTAGTCAAAAATATAATTGCTCATATTATATGCATTGATTCGGGCATTCGCCCGAGGCGTACGAAACACGTTTTTTAATACACTGAAATATTGCGAGCGTCGTAAGCGTATCACCCCCTGCCACATGCCCGTGGCGTGGCTCGTAGGGTGTGACGTAGGTGTGCAGCAGTATAACATTCGCATCTACGACCACATTCTGAGCACACCTATTGAGCGCCCGCCCTCGGATAAGTAATCCATCCGTAAGATTGATGCTGGTATTTATGGCATAATTACAGTTTTGCACTAGTAATGGCTCATTATTTTGTCCTTGTTTTCTGAACGCGTCAGTATCGTATATAAAAGGCGAAAATAGTCGTTCATTTAAGTTTTCGAAAGAACAATTCACATTTTTGTTTGATTTCTAAAAAAAAGGAAATAAAACATTTCATGTCATATTTTAATTGCTACTATTTTTCTTTGACGCTACTTGCGTAGCATACATGAAATAGTTTAATAAATTACCTTCTCGATAAATCCCTTGAAATTATTATATACCGTCCCAGATATATAATTTCATTTTCATATTTCATCGAGTGTTACATGCTTTTCCCGGTGAGATTGCACAGGACTTCTTTTCACAGTTCAGCGAGCGTGTCATCCTGGAGTCATTCCTTTCACACGCAAACGTATTATTAAAATAGAGCACTCGATCACAAAAGCGGGCTTTCCTCATAATCGGGCATAATTTCCAAGTTGCCTCCCTCAGACCATAGAGCACCGCCTCCCTCACCTCATCCGGAAACGACCGCCTTCTCACGGGTTGCCACGCCGCCGGTGGACGCCGAAGTCTCATGGATCATCAACCGGTGAGTAGGCACGTAGCCCTGCCCCACTCCCCCCCTGCCGTCGTGACGCCGAGAGTGAATTTGTTTGCCGCTCTCTTTGAATGCGGCGCCCACGTTGAGAGCGTCGAACGGGCCACCGACTCCCCGCCCCCGCAGGGCGCGAGCCTTGAAGCGCTCGTCGCCGGCCCTGGGCGCATCGGCCTCCGCGCCAGGGGGGGCGCGCCGCTCCCGGTGGGAGGGGGGTGTCGGCGACGCATGGAGGGGACTTCCCTGCTCCCCCCTCCCGCCCCCACGCGAGCGGGGGAGGTCCTCTGCGCGCGGTGCTGTCGCCGTTGAGCCGCGCTCCGACGAACTCCCGCCGCGAAATGACTTCCAACTCCCCGTCAAAAACAGATTTATATGGAGAAAACGTCCTGTTGATCGACACACACAAATAAATATTCAATTTTAAATCATAGGAACGATGCAAGAAAAAAATGGGGGTTTCACAAAAAAAATCGTAGGCTTTTCGGCGATCAAGCTGTCCATCTTTGTTCGTGGTGTTCTGTTCGCTTAGGAAATGGTAGAAAATGTGCATATGCATATACAGTAATCACTGACAGGCCTCCCATATAGCACTTTCAAGCGTCCAATTCCACATTCGAATAAATAATTACAGGAGCAGCGAGGCTCAAAGTTTCCAATGCCTCCGCTAAGTCTCATTATCTCCCCATCAACGCTAGCATCCGAGTCAAAACCATTCGTGTCCTCCAGCCTGTCACGCCTATAATGGAGCTCCGTAAGTAAGGGCGGTCCTATTTTTCAACTCCGCTATCCACTTCTCTTCGGACTTAACCTTCGCTGGCTTCCTCCCCCAACTCCTTGCCTCCGCTCTCCCATACCACTCCTTCCCCTCACATTTCTTTACGACCAATATCATCTCTCGATAACCGAACCCCGACCATACCAAAACCTATACCCAGAGTGACCGACGCTCCTCAGACAACTCCTCCAGCTGAAGAAGGGTTCGTAACCCGAAAGCTTCCTCGAAGCGGTGGACGCCGAAGTCTCATGGATCATCAACCGGTGAGTAGGCACGTAGCCAGAAATTTGCTTCGGGGGGGGTCTAAGTCTAGCTCAGAGCATGGGTGCCCCATGGCTAGTGGTCCCCTTGGCGAAAGGCAGTCGCCGCACCGGGAAACAATTTCGGGGGTGGGCTTAAGCCCCTAAAGGCCCCCCCCCCTGGCTTCGAGCCTGCCGATGAGTGTCCACCTACCGATCCAGCTCCCAATCCTTCAATCTCTCAACCTTACTTCTTACGTTTACCAAAGTATGTGCTTATTTCCATTTCTTTTTTTTTCGTATGCACACATAAATCAAAACTTAAAATGTACTGGAAGGCCCGGATTCGACTTTCGGTCCAATCGTACTCTTTTTCCTCGAATCGACCATTTTTCTACCTTCGCACTACCGTTCGTTCATTTTGTGTGTTCATTTCCCTATCGTTTCTTTCTCTTTCTGTTTTGTTTTGTGTTTCGTTATCGAGCGTTTATACATATTTCGTTGAATAATTTTGGTGACGCGGCCACCTTCATGAGCTACATAAAGGTAGATTCAATTACTAATGTAATTCGCGACTCCTCTCATCGAAACGCTCCCAAGTGGTGATGGCCACGTAAACAGTGGCGCCGGTTACATCATGCGTAACCTTGAGAGGGGTGCATGATTCGGAGCATATATTCCGACGCGGAGACGCCGCACCTCAAATTGGTCGCGAGGGGAAAACCGCGGAAGTTAAAAAAATAAATGATTGGGTCCCCTCCTCACCTCTTCAGGTCGGCGTCGGGACAACTCCCGCGCATCGACGACGTCGTCGATCGGAAGAGACGCACGTCCGAGCCAGCCGGCCCAGCAGGCCGCTCCTCCGAAGGTCTAACACCACCCCCTCCGACCCCCGTCGCGGGGGCTCGTGGTGGGCGGAGGGAAGGTGGGGCGGGAGGGGTGCCTCCCGCCAGTGCTCGGCCACTCACACTCCCGGTGGCCTTGGCTGCGTGCGGGGAGGGGGGTGGAACGGGCGGCTCTCTCGCCTTGAGAAGTTGCCCGCAAGTTGCGTCACCGTGGTTCGCCTTAAACTGGCCGGAGAGAGGCGGGAGGGGCGGGGGATGGAGCATGGGGAGGGAGCGGGGGGGAGGGAAAAATGAGACAGAAATAATTGTGGGTGCCAAGTTGCGAGCGGGGGGGAGGGGGGTGGTGTGTGGTGGCTCTTATGCAATGACGCCGCACTCCGGGATACGTTGAACTTTGGCGGCGCGAGCCTTCGAAGCGAGAGCGTGCGGTGCTTGGAGGCGCGGCTCGCCGACCTCACCGCCGTGCCGCGGCCAACTGCAGCACCACCTTGCGCTTTTTTCTCACTCACCGAGTCCCTGAAATATCGTCCACGTTCTCTCGACATGTGTTCAATAATAAATGATCTCAAGTTGTAGCGCCTTTAATATTCCAAGTATATCGTTGAAGCCAGGGGTCTACGTTAAAAAATTAACGATAGAAAAATAATTACTTTAAAGTCCAATATTTATTGCCTGATTCACCAATGGGAATCACTTTTAATTATTGGAGGGGTTGGTGTGGTGGCTAAAGCACTCGTTTACCATCCGTAAGGCTCGGGTTCGAACGCCTGTATTCAGTGTTTTCAGTGGAATCCCGATCGTACTCGGGCGGCACGTGGAGGGCACTACTTAAGCGTAACACTCCGTCCAACGGATAGAATTCTAAATGCTCTGGCCATCTTCGTTGAGAGCAGTGCGGAATGCCTTTTTTCTCCACAACCTTCCTCCGCTCCCCAAGCAATCCATCCCTTACACCATGCCTCCTTAGCGCAAATTATTTCAGATGACGCTCGCCTCCACCAAAATAACCGATAACCAGTCAGCTTAATTAGTAAAACTTATAATGCTTGTAATGAGACACACTGACTGACTTGATGCTACATATGTAATTTTTGTAATGAGAAAAAATTAATGGCGAATGTTCAAATGAACTTACTTGGGGGAAAACGGCGACACGTAATTAAAAAGTCACTCACCGCGAGCCTTTCCGAGCGGAATACGCATTGCGGGAAGAGCATGCGAGTCCAGTCCCTTGACGCTCGCCGGTGTATGGGATGAAATGGTTCACGAGGCGATGACTCCGGCCACAATTGGACTACAGAGGGAAGCCCGCCAGTTGCGCGATGAGGCGCAGCAAGTTCATTGCTATTTGCTCGCCATGCCTTTTCATTTCTTTTTACATTTGTAAAGAAACATCTGGTTGCATTGCAAACTCTTTGACCTGCTTACCTGGAAGATTTCAACTGAAAGGCATTTTTTCCATGAAGTTAAGGAGATTAAATGGAGAATTATATCCAATCCTTACTGCGCCATTGACTGCTGTCACTCTACAGACTTAAGGAATTAATATTAAGATATGATTTGGACATGACTTTGCAGTGGAATGGATTGATATCTTTTTTCTTTTTTCTCAAGGCACCTTTAAGAATTTAAAGGCACCACGAATGAGCACCCAAAGAGCTGCTTCTGGACATTTCAATTACTTTTTATAATTCAGTATATTCAGTTATTTAATTTCAGTACTGTTCAATCCACATATACGCTAATTATTGTTCGTACTAATGGATCCGTGATCCAATCACCTTTTCTTTGAATACGGCATATGGAAATTATTTGATATGATGTACCACGACAATTAACAGTCATCGCTTCAACTGCGTTGTCCTTCGCCTTCCAGCCGTATCACTGCCAAAGTTATGATTCTTGGAAAAGGTTGAGACCAAATATATCTTAAAACACATGCACTGCGAGCATAGTCACATTACTCGTACGCAGCCAGATATTTTGCAATTGAATGTGTACATTATCAAGGCGTGTGATAAAAAAATGGTATTTGAGTAGTTTCAACTCTCAGTCATTAAAATGCTTCAAATTAAATATTTACGGAAAATTCCTCCTAGAAATCTGCCCTCAATCATGGAAATAGTTCTCTCGATACGGAAGGAGCATTGACGCTGCCGTGTGTCATCTTTCCTCGCACACAGCAGCCTCTCCTTTCCCTAATCGCCCTGATGATAACTCCCATGCATGAACAAAGTAAAACACACCGGGGACGAAGCGCATATTTAAATGGTGATCTCACCCAGAGTAGGAAGTGGTCTTATTCGTCGATTGACGGTCGTTCCACCCGGAGGAAGATAGGAGATTATGCGGCCTCTGCTCCCACGCACGGCGTCAAGTAACGGACACGCAATGAAGGAATCATTTACTCCTGAGAAGTTGACGTATTTCAGTCTCACCTTGAGCATTGCAGCGTTTTTAGACGCGATATGAGCTTAGCTTCGATGCCATTTGTGTCCACTTCAAAGGAGTGATGTGGTACGCGGAGCGTAGTTTAGCAATCATACTTAATACCCTTGGTTACTTCCGCGAATTCAATCATTACGGAGCAACTAATACTGAATTTAATAAAAAAAATAGAATATAAATGTCTGGAAAATGGAAATGCTATCCGTGAGGTTCATCTCGGACTTGGAGAAGCCTTCTGAGTAGCTGGCGAATTAGGGTTTTTATCGCCACGGGGTGACGAGGCGGAAACCGCGGAAAGTTGAATATCCTGCCTAACAACCCCATCAGAATCATTCATCACGACGAATCGGTTCTATGGGGGGATTATTTAAAACGGAATCAATTGAAAGGTACTAATCGAAGCTATCAACGTAAGGGATCAATCAGATATGTTGTAAGTCTTTTTGAGGGGTTTGGTTTGGTTCCTACCTTTTCTAAGGTTGCAGGGGTCCGAGACCACATTACGTCAGATTCTATTTACTCTGGAGATCGTATTTAATATAATGAGAATAATATTTTATGCACATTACACTTTGATATTTGATGTACAATTTGATATACTTTGCATTATATACAATACACTCTAAAATACATGACCAATACATAATGCACAAAATCTCCAAAATATTGCACCATCATTAAAAAACCATGGTCCATGTGAATAATAAAAGGATCTTCGTACTGCATTAATAGAAACATCTACATCTTTGTTATACACCCGCTGAAAGAATTTGGGTTGCTTGATGCTTATTATCATTGTTATATAATTTTTTTAAAGAACAGAAATAAACATTTTGTATCAAAATATAATAAATACACTTTCATATGATACATATATAATAAATACACATGCATATGATACATATATATTACATTGAAAGATAATATTTAAATACATTAATTAATATACAACGATTCTAAAATCTACATCTACATACTACCCCGCAAGCCGCCTCAATAGGCGTGTGGCGGGGGGTGTTAGGAATCCAGCCGTTTACATATAAAAAGGAAATGCTGTAGTGAAATTACGCCTAGCATTTTTATTAAAGTCCCTTATTGTTCGGGGGAAAAACGAATTCCCATACCAATCCTTTCGGCAAAATATCTCTCTCAATTTATCGTTTCTGTCGGACCTGGAAATATAGTGGAGTTCTAATATGATGTTCTCCGTGTCGCTCTGAAGGATATCTATTCTCAATTGCTCAAGTAATCTAAGCCTAGCGCGCAGCCTCCGAGTCTCTAGCGGCTCCCAGCCTAATTCGTTTAACATCTGCGTAACGCTGTCTGTACGCCCGTAGCAGTTTTTGACGAATCGCGCAGCTTACCTTTGTATTTTATTAAGTTCCCAAATTAAGTCTTTCTGCACCGGATCCCATATGCTTTCTGCATATTCAAGGTGTGGCCGGACGAGTGCGAAATAGCACCTCTCTTTTACTTTTTCATCTGAGAATCTTCCCACAATACGCTTGACGAATCCTAGCTTCTTCAGAGCTCTGCCACAAATATTTCTTATATGTGTTCCCCACGATAGGTTTGAGGTAATCGTAACTCCCGGATACTTAACTTCATCTGTCGCCTTTATCTTAACGCCATCCACAGCATATTCACGGGGATAGTTGGACGCCCTCCGCAAGAAATGTACAGCCGTACATTTGCTCAGATTAAGTTCGAGTCCCCACTCTTGGCTCCACACATGAACGTTGTTTAAATCCGATGATAGAATTTCAAAGTCAGAGTGATCATTAATTTCGCGATAGATGACAGCGTCGTCAGCAAATAAACGTGTTTTACTGCTAATTCGAGAGCATAGGTCATTTATGTATATAATGAACAAAAGAGGGCCGATTACGCTTCCTTGTGGGACACCTGATGTCACTTTAACTACATCAGAGCTAATTCCGTCAAGAACTACTTTTTGCTTACGATCACTCAGAAAGTCGCGTATCCAGTTTACTACTGTTACGTTCAGCCCGCATGACTGTAATTTGTATAAAGGTTTGTTGTGAGGTACCGTGTCGAAAGCTTTCTTTCAATCTCGGAATAATGCGTCCACTTGTGTTTTCGATTAACCAGATTTGAGAACGTCATGAAGAAAGAGCGCGAGCTGTGTTTCACATGATCTACCTTTCCGAAAGCCGTGCTGACAGCCATGAAGGAAGTTACGACTGTCCAGGAACGTCATGATATTGCTAACGACGATATGTTCGAGTATCTTGCCTATAATCGACGTTAATGAAATTGGTCGATAGTTCCCTGGGTCGTGTCTGTTTCCCTTTTTGAATATCGGTGTAACGTTTGCAATTTTCCAGTCAAGTGCAATTGGTATCTTTCCTTCAGACAATGACTCCTTGAATATTATGTTTAAGAACGGTGCGGTCTGTGGCGCTAATTCCTTGAGGACACGCGCAAGTATTCCCTCCGGACCCGGAGATTTACTATTTTTTATCGACTGCAGCTGATTAGTTATCCCATCACATTGAATAGTGATTTCTTTCATCGGTTCCTCAGTGAATGAAATGTCAAAATTACATGCAGTGTCGTCTGTAGTGTATACACTTTCGAAGTGGGAATTAAACGTGTTAGCTTTGTCAATATTATCGGTGACAAGTTTGCCATCTTTATCAAATAACGAATCTACGGTTGAAGATTTTCCCTGAAGCTCTCTCGCATATGACCAAAGAGATTTTGGATTTTCTTCGAGTAATTCACCAAGTACTTTTTTCTTGAAATTTCGCAATGCAGTACGCATTGATTTCTTGGTTTTTGAGCGTTGCGCAGCGTAACTTTCTTTTGCTTCAAGTTCCTTCGATTTGTCTCCTAACGTAATGGACTTTTTGAATAAGTTGTACAGTTTTCTCTGTCTCTTAAGGTCCCTCCTAACATCATTGTTATACCAGCGAGGTTCTTTACTATCACATTTCAATTTTCGCGGAATATATTCGTTGATTCCCTGGCGTAGAATTTCTAAGAAATATTTCCATGATGCATCAGTGCTTTTGTCCTCAGTTTTAGCTACGAAGTCAGTGTACGAATCATTAAGCATCTCGCCAAATTTTATGAAGTTGCATTTATTAAATAAATAAATATTGCGTTTCGGTTTTACAGCTGACTCTACTTCAATTTTTAAGGTTGCAAAAATTACTCTGTGATCACTTATGCCATCAATAATATCGAGTTGTTTTATCAACTTAGGATGGCTTACTGCAAAAAGGTCTAATATTTTATTTCCTCTCGTAGGCTTGTCAACTACTTGGGCAAGTGAATGGTTAGTAAGTGTGTTGAGTAAGATCTCGCTGATTTCCCTATTCCTTGAATTCGGTTTTACAGTGTAAGAATCCCAATTTATAGATGGCAGATTAAAATCTCCCCTAATAATTATTACACTTTTACTGTCTCTCAAATTGTGTAATATATTGTAGCTACATTTTGTGCATCATTAAGATGTTTCTTTTATGGTCCCGCTAAGTTCATAATTGAACTTGGCAGCAGGTGCCATTATTTTATGCAATTAAAATTTATTTAATACAGGATTTAACCTATTCCTAAGTTTGCTAGGCTGTTTATCTATTATTTAAATACTACAAATTTTGTAAGAGCCATGTTTTCACCTTAGATTTAAGCGTACTCATATTTTAATACTTTGCATATCACTTGGATACTTATTTAGAGTACTTGGTACTAAAATACAAGGCTGTTTTCTCCCTGATTCGCTATAAAATGATGGTATCTGCATGAATTAAAATTTGATTTCTTGCATTAACTCTATCTTAACTTTCCCTAAGGCATTATGTTTCAATTCATGGAAATTATCCAAAATGAGAACTTATCTAACTATGATTTGAATAACTTTTATATTATATTTGGACAACAAATCACAGTTTTTGTTCTGCAAACTGCGCATTGTTCCCGGTTCGTAATAGCGGAAGTACGTATCCAGTTAAAGTACTGCAAAGTAAAACAAACATCGGTCGTGGCTCCTTCAGGGTTAACCAATTGCACGAATACTACCATTTCGACAGGGAATTTTATGTTTTATCCCTTCTGCTGAAGGCAAAATAAACCAATAGTATATTTTACGTTGTGAGCACTAATAATATACAACGATATTACCTGGCGTATTATTAGCGTTGTGAATTGTTTTAATTCCAGAAAATATGACTATGAGTAGCTTTTGATAGCTTCCAATTTCTTTTAAAACCGTCTCCGAGACCAAATTCTGCACTCTCCCGGCTGCCGAATTGCGACGTAGTTTCCGACGCCGAACATTCAGTATCTTGTGCTTAGCATTCCCATTGGTAGCCAAAATTATTCCAAGCATCGTTCATCGAAAAGTTAATCTATCCGCATCCTTCCGCAAACCTACGACAACGTCACATTTAATTACTTAAGATTGGGAGGGGCGGGAGGAGAGTTGATTCAATTTTATTTTGTCCAACATGGGGGGGTGGGGGCGTCCAAAGGCGCTAAACGTCGTCTCAGTCGAGACTTGAAAGGCCTCCAAGTGGAATCTTTGGGGTCGACATAATCTGCCCCAATTGCCATTCACGCTCGCCGAGGGACGTGAAGCTTTCGCACCGAGTGCAGGGAGGCCGTGCAGATGCCTCCCGGGGGTGGCCGAGGGAGGCGGCCGGCCGGGGGGAGGCGGAGGCTGGCTTCTCCGCGGTGGCGCCTCATGCCTCCGAGCCGCGGCCATTCGCTTCGCGGCTCGGAGTAGCCCGGGAGGGGGCAGGGGGGAAGGGCGGGGGGGAAGGGTGGGGGCGGGAGAGGGCGGAGGTCATTGCATCGCCCGCCCCCGCCGGCCGCCCTGCGCCGCGGAGGAATGCCGCGCCGTGTGCCGCCGTCTGCTCACCGTGAAGTGAAACAGATATCTGTAGATTATTGTGGACGCTGGAGGTGAATCCGAATACCAATGAAATGCGAGAGGAATACATTTTGCATTTCCTTGGATATTCAAATTTATCTTCAATAAAAAGTAACTGGCTAATTAATCCCGATTTGATATTCAAAAGCACCCGATTTACATCAATATTTGTTGAATCAGGGAAGCTGTTAAGTCTTTGAGCATATTCATTTTTACGATTAATGTGACGATGAATGATTTTATCTGTTTGTAGTAGCTACATAATTCTACCACTCATCACGCCTTTCCCGTTCGGGGTGGGCCCAGTAAAAAAGCTTTGTTAGTGCTGTTGGAAACAGAAGGGAAAAGGAAACTGAGTCTCTTGAAATAATTTTCTCCATTATGCTTTATCCTTGCATATCTCATTAGCTCTTACTGCATTCATACATTGACTTATGCACCCTCTCCCGTTCTTGAAGCACTGTAATATTCCTCCTCTTCCACCACACTCACCGATGCATCCTTGGCCCATCCCTTCCTCTCACACTATTCACTCCTCAATCATGAATGTCTGTCACTATTCAACTCTCCCACTTTCTCAAAGCTGCCAAACAAACAAAGTACGCTCCTGTCATATATTTCCATCACTTGAGCATCCAGTCCAATCTAATTTTTTGTTGTAGCTAGCATCTAATTAAAAGTAATTCAATCTTTCGATAGAAAATTCAATCTAAAAATGTTCCGAAATTTCAACAATTAGGATCGCGCTCTGTGCTATTCAAGAAATTGTTGGAGAAAAAATTTCCTAAATTTGAATGACTTCCGCTGTTGAAGAACAAAATACCTACACTTTGTTATTGTTGTGCCTCTGTGCGAAAGAAATTGACAGAACATGGAAACAGTTGAGGGCGCGGTCAAGAGTAAGGCGTGAGGGATTTCATTGCGCGGAGCGGTATTTTTGATATTTTTCGTAGGAAATAGACTAACAGTGGATCCCTATTAATGGAGGAGGTATGGCATCTATTGCGGTCGACTGGTCGCAATATCGTAATCTTTCCCGTCTCAATAAGACAACCTCAATCGAATCTGCATTGTATTTGGCTAACGTGGCCATTTATCATGAGAAGTCATTACATGGGGTGTAACTTGGGGAGTAGTTCAATTCCAATGCGCATCAACGAGGCAATGTGTTTGTCACGGGACGAGGAACCTCGCACCGTCCACACGCAGCTATAAGCAGCGCACTCGCAGTTGGTCACGCACGTCTCCCCCGGCGTTCCATTCGAATTCCATTTCAATTTTTATATTTTCCTCCTCCTGCCGCCAAATGGCTAGAGTGAAAATTTCAATGAAATCAATGGTGGCAAATGGCAATGGTACTCAAGCTCAATGCCGTGGAGCTTCCAGTTGAATGCTTCCGGTCCTCCCGGACGTCATCCTTCCACTGTCATTTGAAGAGGACTGCGGAGAATATTCACCGTTGGCATCAATCATCGGGAAGGCTAGGCAGAATATTTTCCATGCACTGCAGCATACCATCGGAGGGTTTCACCTCTTCAATATGAGAGCATTCAAGCGCTAAATATATAAATGAAAACACGTGCAATGTTACTCAATTATTAGCTCATTCGAGAAAATTTACAATTTCCTCTTTTATGCAGACCGAAAAAAATCCGTATGTTATGGCTTTATCAGAAGTAAAATTGGAAGCTTTTAATATTTTTCCATTTGCAACAGTGCAATAAAGTCTGTTTTTATGTACGATACCCGCATGTTTTTTCTTTTTTTTTTTCTTTTACGAAGTTCTTAATGCGCTTGTACCTTAGCGTTGGACTTGCTCACAGTTTCTCAACCATTGACCTTTATTTTATTATTAAGTTTAATTTACCCCATTTATTTTGCTCAAACACCAAAAATGCTTTAAATATGATGAATGCGCGAACTGTGGGTGATTATTTCGACCGTATTGTTCTTACTTTATGATTGTTTAGTCGACCTAATACTCTGATTTGTGGATGGCATGGAGAGGCAATTCGATCTATCTACGTAGATCGAATTGTCCAGCACTTTTAATTTGTTTAAGCTTGATATTAACGCCTTATAATAACATGCTTAATGTCAATCAGTCTTGTAAATTTTATCCTTGCGTTTCGTGGAGTTTGAAGCTTTACATTTCCCCTCACAATTAAAATTCATTCAATTGAGACGGACGCGATAGCATTCCTCTTAGTAGCTTCATTTTACAAAAAAAGGTGAATCATGATTCACATTTTTATAAAGAGAAGATTACTAATGTGCATCGCATCTTTAAAGTCCATCGATGCTCAGTTAAGTGGAGAACACTTTTTTTCTCCGCACGAGAAAAAGCATTTTCTCTAATGATCGGTGAGCGTGACTCGAGGTGCATTCTACTCCTGCTTTGCTTCTCTGCATCTTCAATGTATCCAAGGATTTGATGACGCCTCTATGATTAGTTCATCGTGGAATTACTCCCTCTGACACAACTGCGACGAGCTAATGCTCCAACACAGCCTTTAGTTACCTTTCTTTAGTTAGTTTTTCTAGTTAAATTACTTCGTTTGCAGTGACAATATTAGGGCCTGGTGGCTCCCCGGCGTATATGCTGGATGAAGGTTACTCGGGATCACCTCCGGGTTCAGGGATCCATTCGTTTCAACGTTTCGACGGTCGACTCGTCCATCGTCATGAGGGTTGGAGAGTAGGTACCTGGTGAGTGCGAGACTCACCCCAGAGTGAAACCATTTTGTTGAGAGTGAGGCTCACTCCTACCGCTAACATGATTGACAAAAAAACGCACTCACCCCTGTTTGCGTTTTCGTCGTATGTGTGGTTCTTGTGTGAAGAAGAATCATAATACAAATGGGCTTTAATCTGGGGAATCATGTGGACTTAGTTCTAAGAGACAGAGGATAAGCTTGTCAGACAAATTAGCTCTCATGGATTGAAGGAATTAGCCACTTAGTATATTTTTGACCCGTGAGTCAGGTGTCTTCTGATTGGACACAATTGGGCGCCACTATTTCCTACCGACCGAATGTTTTCCCGAGCCGGAATCCCGGTGCGGCTCATAGAGTATCTATCCGCAATCCTGTTTGCAGTTGTTATCTTCTAGCCGGTTCTCGATGTCTTTTTAGACTTGCCGGTCCCAATAGCGAAAGGAGGGAGAATTGATTTAAGAATCATAAAATTAGACGTCCCTCGCAGTCGATGTAATACTCTGCAAAGGCAAACTTGTATGCTTTTTCAGAGTATAAGATCGCCTGTCCCAGTCTGAGATGGTGTGGCGGCTCTTTTAGACGCGTTTGAGCGGCCCGTGATGTCTTTGTAGTACCTACGCCTCGTAACCGCCACATGGTAAACGGTCACGATAGACTGGCGTCTTGAGTCCTGCATGATCCTTTACACTCACCTTCATGTCTCTGGTGTTGACTGGGGGTACACGTATGGCCTCCATGCTGTATCTCTTCAATAAATTGAAGATTTTACCGGAGACTGCCGAGATGTATGGTAGGCACGCCCTGGTGACTGACAATCTTGATTCCTGTTACAGAGATAGAAGATAATAAATTCAATTTATGGGTACTCTTTCCGCATTAAGAATTCAGTTTTGAACTAAAAGTCAGAAGGCCACGAAAACATGGCGACAAAATGTTATCAAATGAGAAAGCTTCTGCCCCACTTTTCAAGTGTATATTAAGTGACCAAATTAAGAAGTAGTTACAGATAAATCTAACGCTATGTGCTATTTGCTATATTATTGTAAGCCATTCTTTTAAATAAATTAATTTTGAGCTTGTGATGGAGAAATATGAATGTTGATGTGATGCGCAATACCGTCTAAATTATTTCAGTGGAAAAGAGATGGAATAGTTAATTGCCATTCCAAAATAATATACCCATGAAGGCAGATGAGTCCGCTATCTGTTCTTCAGGGTGAGTACTTGTAATGTATCTCACTTGCATAGACTCAAAGGGAAGCAAGTAATAAATTGAATAGCATATAGGCCTAAATTTGTGGAAAAATGCTCATATCAACTATAATGTCGTTACAAATGAAATTTCAGTTTCCAAATAAATTGTGCTTCATATTATTACTTCCATTTTATAATTACTTTTCCTACTCTAAATTTGCGTTAAAGGTTATTGGAAATATTCCTCTGTTTATACTATACAATAGTTACATAAATCCTACAGCTATTTTTTACATATTTCGTTTATGCTGAGATTGTAAAAACTCTTCAGTCTTTTGTTCAATAACGCTAGTACTCTTGGCAATATTTACTCGAAAGTTTAGTCAGATCAATGCATTAATTTTCTTGAATAGTTTTCATCACCTTCATTATTGAGGCGTTGGGTTTTCAAGTGGTCGTTTCCTGTCCTTAACTGTTCCGTATCATTTCTTGAAAAATGTTTTGCCTTATAAGAAAAGACGGAATTGTGCACGATGCTTCTGTCACTTCAAACATTTTGGAGGAGAGGGGTCCTTGGTAAAACGTTTTCAGCAATTTTTGACATCCTAGGTCTCTTGTAATGCCACATTAGCCGATAATATCTGTAAGCTGAAATTTTGACACGTATCATCCAAAGTAGTCATTCTGAATCATAAAATCCCTGCCTAGAACGAGGGTCGTTTTGCTTTTGTCGTCAATGCGATGAAGGACAATTTTGACATTTTCCCTTTGTGACTTGATTTCACCCAAATCAAGCTCAGAAGGCATTGTTGTCAGTCGAGAAATAGCAACAATATGGATGATTACTTTCGCAGTGATTACGAAGCGAACGAGTGCAAAACGAAATTGATTTATTAGCTTGTAGTTGAGTCCATTATTATAATTTATTTAAAAAATTAATGTGAGTGATTGGAACGACGATTTAAAATAGAAGCCTATGTTTCTTGGACTGAAAAATCATGACTATAATGAGATAGGGTAGCAAAAATCAGAATGATTGGCTGCAGAAGAAATTAGCATCAGCAGAAACGACGAACCAGAGGTGGCGACGACAAGGTTATGTGTTCATGAAATCTTTTACATTTATCTCACTACTCTATAGGGTTGAATACTGCCCATACAAGTATGAAAAAAATATTACAGGGATAAATATGTTTCACCTTGAACGGAAGATGGTGGTGAAATGAAGCATTGCATGATCTCTGATGAGTTAAATAAAAGATGAAGCAATAGGAAACATTTCTAAGAGTGAGTGTGAGCTCAAAATAGGACAATAAGAAAACAAAGCAATAAGGTTATGTACCTCGAGGTAAAAAACCCACGCCATGGAGGGGGCAATGATACGAGAGATGATGGAGAGGTTGTGGAATGTGTCGCAAGCGTGAGATGTAAACATCCGAGAAAAGAATGAGAGGCTAAGCCACGAGATGTTGAAGACGCGGGTCGTCATTTTTTAGTAGCAGTACTCAAGTTTAACGCGCTTCGACGGCTAAGGTCATTGCAAACCAAAAGTAGGCCTTCAAACAACGGTCGGTGCATAAAAGTACGAGAAAACTTGATTTCCAAGAGCAACGAGGCCATAAATACCAAATAAATTTATACTCTCGACCAATAGTTACAGCCAAGAGTGATTTTCTTACCCAAGTAGTAGTAGAAGTAATTAGCTTGGCCTGCTTTGACGGCTTACGTCATTTCGCACTTACTGTTCACCCGCAAGCGGCAAGAGCACTCTCGGGAAGAAGTGGAGGATCAACCCCTCCTTAACTCAAGCACATTAACGTTTGTGAATTATTTGAACCGGTGATTCCATCGTGGCAAGCCGTTGCACGACATTTTTATATCAGGATAGTTAACTTCTAACTCTGATATCCAAATACCTCGGAGAAAATAGGTGTGGGATTTTTTTTTAATATTAGATATAATTTCAATGCATCCATAAAATTTGTCGGCATCCGGAAAGCTGTTAGGATATATGATGTAACTTCAATCATTTTTGAGCGGGAATGATCGAGAAATCCTTTACAGCACCATCAAGTTCTTGAAATGAGATGTGTATATTTATTATTTTCGGGTTGTCAGTGGTGCCATGTAGAGTGACAGCACTAAAGTCTGCACGGTTGCAACACGTCAGCGGGATCTGGAAATGCAAGGCAGGCAACTGCTTCCATTCACGTTGCATCTGCAGCGACGTAATGGACTTCACAACCCCTCAGAATGCCCGAAACAATGACTTGGCCGTCATGATTTCTCGGTCGCGTCATTGCGTCGACCGTATTGTTGTCCCAGGAGTTCCACCGCGCAAATGAAGTCGCCACTAATGGGCCTGCGCATGCGTCATGGATTTTCCTCGAGATGGGATCTCCTTGACAAATGTGACATCGAAGAGCGTTGAGAAATTGCGAAAGAGCTATAATTTTTTTTGATAACATGAAATGAATAACGCAGCCTAATGCATTTATCGAGCGATCATCGTTGAAACAGAACAGTCAACCAGTACTCATACGAGAGCGACATTTCGAAATCTTTGTTTCTCAGGGCGAGAGCTCAAATCCGTGCTTCATATCATATAACTCGTGAGAGGTTCTCAATTGCGCACTTTTCTGACGAACTGTTGCAGTTTGTGCTCTTTGTCCCCTTGTGCGTTTTACATATATCCCTCCTTCCGAGTGCGGCCATGCTTGGTAATGACGATCGTGAACTCATCCACAGCTGCGTATAACCATGCGAGTCACCAGAGAGGCGTGTAGCAGGGGGTGTTAGGGCACCAGCCAGGAATGCGGGAGGGAAATAAGTATCGGCGGAGGGGAAGGACGTAGGATAACTGCATGCCTATGCGGTGTCATAGTGTCTCGCTCTGTTTTATTATTATGGTAATCAATTTTGTGGAAAGAAGAGATTATTTATCTATCAATTTGGCAGTGTAACTCTATTTTTTCGCAAGTATATTTTCTAGAGATATAGTGCACTATTTAAATAGTCTGTCAATGTATAACTTTCTGCTTCTGGCTTTCGCAGCTTTCTGTAGTGAAGGCAGTTCCATAGTTTCCGGGTTCCGCTGCGTTGGGTTATCTGGATGGTGATAAGTTTTCGTAGCCAATGCAGGCCACATATCCAGACCAGGTCCGAAGCTTTGGAAACGTCGAAACCCATTCGGACCTGGTCTGAAGATGCGGCCTGCATTGCCTACGAATCCTTATCATCATCCAGATAACCCATCGCAGCGTAACCCGGAAACCATGGAACTACCAGCAATGTAGACCTTATTGGGATAAACATGCCAAATAGCACTCCACAGCACTAAGGAATCAAGCAAAATCACATTTTTCCACAAAATTTAATTTCACTTTGCGCAACGCGTTTCAACTCGCCTGAGTCATCATCAGGTGCAAGACTTGAACCTGATGATGACTCAGTGAGTTGAAACGTGTTGCGCATTTGGTATTAAATTTTATGGAAAAGTCCGATACTGTTTGACTTCATAATGACGAACTTCCACTATATTAAGCCTGAATCTGTTGTACTCCACAGCACATATTACTGCTAAGGTATGACCAATAGTTTTCCCAAACATGTCCTCGATATGAGTATTACCGATATCTTCTCATTATGGCTTACCGCTTTGCAAGAAATTACTCAATAATGCTTTACATTGACCGAATGAAGTTACTCTGCATGGAAACGTTGTGTTGAGAATATGCTGTCAGTACCTTGAAATGTTCTGGGCATAATCCAGCATTACATATCATGAAAAATGGCACTGCCTGCACATACGCTTTCCGTAAGTTCTGATGAGAGCTCATAAAATTCGTACAATACTAGTTATTTCACACAGCACCTGTTGATATTGCGATCAGAGCATATGCAAATCTTGAATTCTCTGAGTATACGTTGAGAATATGCCCAGTAAATTAACCACCATAGGTATTTTTTGTAACACTTGAAAAGACACGGTGCAGTAATGATATTTAATAGCATATATTATCACAAAGGTTTTCATTGTACAGGGTTGTTACAGATAAGCAAGATCTATAAATTTATCGTTTACAAATTCAATATTGTCAGGCTGAAATAGTCATGGTGTTAATTGTAAATTCTACACAGTTATTATAATGTAAGATTCTCGTTCGGGAACATCAAGTGTAGGGTATGGGAATTTTGAATATGTCCGTGGCGATATTGTCACATCCCGTGTCCTTTAACGTCATACAGTCACCGCGGGCAGAGGATTTAGTTCACCGTTAGTAGTAAAAGTTTTAATAAATATCAGTCTTTCAAGGGTCCCGAGAAAAGAAATATCATATACAAAATAGGAAAACAATACGTTATGCCTTGGAATAGTATATGGACTACAATTTCCTTTTTATTTCCATGCATATGCTCAGAATGCCTTCAAACCATGAACGGCAACAGATTTACTGCTCATGTTCATAATGCTCTCGTAACCTATATACTAGGCCAAACATTCTCAGTACATATTCCAGCATATGCTGACTTGAAACATTGCTGACTAGGTAAGCATATACAGCGCTACATAGATGCTCCAAAGATGTGACTTCCACACTTGCTCGTGTAGTCGCCACTGAATGCAGTTTCTGATACTCAAGCATTCGATGACTGGGCGTTGGCTCCGGTGTGATTATGGGGTCTTGGTGTTAATAGGTCTGCTGCTCTCCAGTAAACGTGGATAACAGTAAAAATCGTTTGCACTCGTGGCTATTCCGATTGCATGTATGGCCATTCGCTCGCTAGCCTGTGATGATCTTCGCCTTGAGCACTCGAATGTCTCCTGTTTCGGAGCCATGGTGACACGACCGCTCAGGTCAAATTCATCTCAATTAAAACAACAAACTTTGCATTAATTATGAAATGAGTCGAAATGCTCTTTGGACTTGCATTTATTTGGTGCATGTTTCCCACATGAGTTTCTTTTATTCATTGAATTATTTGTGCACTATTGAGTGGCCTTTCTTCTTGAAAAGCAGCGTAATGACCAAATTTTAGATAAACTATAATTACATTAGCGAAAGAAATGGGAATCACATGATATTAATCAATTTATGATAATCAATTTCCATTTATTTGCATTAAACCCTTTTTTCCCCTCGTTTGGTCGATTTTTAATTCATACCCTTTTCTTTGACTGTTAAACAAGTAAATTTGTGGGGCGAACTTGATACATTCGTGTAATTTAGGGGTGCTTCACGTCTTAGGAAGGCATGAGAGATGTGATAGTGTGAGTGATATGCTGACTAGATTGAGCTGGGAAAGTCTTAAGGAGAGGCGGGCAGCATACAGGCTAGGCAACCTCTGTACAAGGCCTACAGAAAGAATAAGGGATGGGAGGGAATCAGTAAAGGAGATTGCTCGAGCAAAGCCGAATCGGAAGAAATGATCATAGTTTTAAAATAAGGACACGAAAGCAAAAAACTGACACAGGAAAACTTTCCTTCGTTGACAGGACGAAAGAGGAGTGAAATACCTGTAGAATCCTTTCCCAAAATGTTATAAGGAGTTCAAGAAGCGACTTTGCCTCACCAAAATTAAGCGAACAAACTCACAATTTTTATGCGAATTTTTACTTATTAATTATTATTTGTGGATTGAGTATTGGTGTGATACATGAACCATTACCACCAGGCAAATGCCTAATGTGATGTTACTGGTTAAATAAATATAATGGTCAAGTTAAATCAATTCCAGGTATTAAGCTAATAAAATATTGATTTAGAAAGGATTTCCGAGGAAATCTGGTAAAGTAGATCTATTAAGATCTTTCAATTTCTATTGAACTTTTTGTCAATCTAATTGTATTTGAACATTACATTACTAATTTTCCTCTCCGTTTTATTTTTTTTTAATCATGCGTGTCATCGACTTTAGGCGGTGTTTTTGCGTCAGGCGTCCCGCAATGCAAATATGTTGATGTTCTTTAAATAGAATAATGGCCGGAAATAATTCATGCAGACATAAAATCTGTAGATTGTTATAAGGATGTATGCCATGTTAAATCAAAAGAATGTGATGTTAGAGGTTCTCTCGCCAAAATATATTCTTTACTTTGATAATTTAACATAATTATGCATTGCTTCTGGAAGAACCATGGGTGTATGGTTATAGAACGCAATGAATTTATTTATGTATATATATATTTTAACAACATATAGTCCGTACTATCTTTTTTTTGTAATTCAAGAAGAGAAGAAGATTGATACGTCAATTTTTTATTAAAGATAAATCATAATTGTCAGTTAGATAAATTATTGACAACATTTAGTTTAAATTCTATTTATATGTACATAACTCAGTAAAATTTCACATGTAGTTTTATTTTTCTTAGCTATCTATACATCAAAAGCATATCTTAAGCTATTTTTCATGATATTAATGATATAACAGATCAATTGGGCAGTACGATGGCTTTATTTCCACTTCCTCAGTTCTGGGACACATTTTCACTTTCCTGCACACTATTTGCTCTTCAACAAGTCTATATTTAAGTTCCTCAAACCCTATCTCTGCTTCCTCAACACACCTTTTTATGTGGTCCAAAATTCATATCCCCCTCCATCTTCTTCCACGCTTCCCAGCGTTAAACCCTCAGTTTCCTCAGTCACTGATTTTTTCTCTTACACTTATAAGAACTTAAGATTTCTAAGCTAAGATGAAGCTATTTAGTAGCGGGCATATCCCACAAATTGTAACGAAAAAAGGCAGAGGAGTTAGCTGTTACGGAGAGCAACACAAATGTTGATAGAGGTGAGTGACAGCCATTATCGTTAATGGAGAATGGTTTCGAAGAATGTTTTGCTCCTCATTTGGGACTAATTTATGGCACCGATTTCTTTCAACCGCAATTTGAGACAGTGTTCCATTATTTTATCTTTATGCTCTAATTTGGTTTCAACCACATCCGCAAGACAATCCATATTTTATCATATTTCTGAGACTTCCTTCATCCCTCAGGACTTAAAATGCGAGCAACTGCGAAAAATCAACCACATTACCTCTTCCGCCCTCTTCCGTGATTCGGTGAGATCCGAAAGCGTTTCCTGCCTCGATTTCTTTCCGCTGACTGTTGACTGAAAGAGAATTACGAAATGTAGCTATGTACGCGTATATTTTTCGTTTTTCAAAGCCTCAGACTGACATCACGAGGAAATTTAAAATGTTTTATGTTAGCAATGTATATGTTTTTGATAAGGGCTGCCTCAGCACAGGTCTTCAGGCCACCTTGCTTTCATGTGGATAAATGCAAATTCAACGTATCTATGTTGTTGTTGAAAGCAATACATTTTTATTTACATTTGCAGAAAAATTTAGATGAAGTGAAATCTTTATAAATCTAGGGAATTTTAACTTATGAGTCATCCATCCATATTTTTGTCAACGACACCGGCTTCGAATGAGGACGGAGAATGCCATCGCTCAACTCATATAACTAAAATTGAAATCTTTTCAACAATTCTATGTGGATAACGCTTCGTAAATGGTGAAAATAACCTAGCATTCTTTTTTCAGCTATTTTGACCTAATCTTCATTTCTGCAGAGGATGGTCATTGTGTTATACGTACCATTTGTCTGTGATTCTGTCATCGTTTTTGCAGGGCAACGGCCTGCCATCGGTGCCCGATCAGTCACCAAAGTTAAGCATCGTTGGGTTCGGCTCAAGTTTGGAGGGGTGATCCTCCGATTCGTCCGAGTGCTGTTGCCCCCGTCTGCACGTGGCAGACAGTAAGTGCGAAATGACCTTAGCCGTCGAAGCACGTTAAACGAAAATACTACTACTGCTACCTTTTTGCACGTTTTACATGTTTGCATGACTGAGCCTTAAGAAATGGTCCCCCTCGATGTGAGTGTCCATTCCGCTTAAGTAGAGCGGGAGTTAGAAGACGTATTGCATACGAAATCACCTCCCATGAACGTAACTTCACTCAATGGCATATTTTCCGGTTAGTGCATGGCTGGTGCAGAGCCAACCCCTGCCATACACCTTGAGGTTCCTCGCAGGGTACCGCGTGGGTGAGACGTCGTTGGGGGGGGGGGAAGGTGGCGGGCGAGCGGTTGGACGCCCGACACGAGCACCACCCGCACAAGAGACGGGAAACCAATTATTGCGTACTAATTCTGTCATCACGTCCAAAGTTGAAGAGATACCGTGCACGCGCGTGCACCCACGCGCACGTTTTTTTTCCGAAAATCAGCTTCAGCAATATTCAGGTGCGTGGTCATGCACGACGATGTGGCCCCAAAGACTGTCCCCGTCCGCCCGGGAATATACGGCTAACCACCGCATTACTGAACCTACTATGTATGAAATATGCTGTATCATACTGCGAAAATAGCAGACAATCTTAACTATAGACATTCACGTTGATGCCTGGTTCCAAACTCTCCGACATCGTTTGCGATCGCAATGAGCATCGGAATGAAAGGAACAAATGTTTTTTTTTATTTTGTTTGTTTAATTTTATTTTCAAGAAAATAAAGCACATATACAGCAATATTGCCAATTTAAAGCGCTCTTGTAACACACAAAATGAGACAGATAAATAAACAACAGAATAACAAAACAAAAGACTACTTTACGAAGATGGAAAAGGGATGCTGATTATTGTTGATTATTATCTAGATTAATGATTATTTCCGGAAATATGTGTTGTGGCCAAGTAAGTGAAATTTTTAGACGATAGGAAAAATGGATCAATATCAGAAGGGAGTGCATTTATTAGGGAGGAGAGACGGATGAAGAGAGAACGTCTATTTAATAATAATCTGGGTGAAGGAATGTAGAGCAATGAGTTAGTTCGGGTAGGACGAGAAGGCACTCTGATATTGATGAGTGAAATAAGATCGGGACTGTCAATGTAAGAATTAATGGTGTTGTAGATAAGTTTTAAGTCGGATTAGAGTCTATGACGGAGGAGACTACAGATAGAGAGTAAAGATAGTATGGAATCCGTAGACGCATTGCGGAAACTTAGATTTCTGTACATATTTCACTATTTTAGCGAAGTAAGTTGTGACACTGTTAAGGGTGGCAAGATTTGTGGTGGCCGACATAGACCAGATTGGGGAGCAATGAGTGAGTATCGGGAGAGCAATGGTAGGACTGCAATGCTTGAGTATTTGTGATAGCCGTGAGACGGTAGAGGAGACCTAATTGAGACATGGCTCTCGATTTCATTGCCTCTATGTGCTCATCGAATTGAAGCTTTTGGTCAACTATAATGACCAGACACGCGATTCAAAGGCATTTATTTAGTGGTCGACATTTATGGGGCTTTTGTAGATGGATATTGTCATGGCACTGATTTTTTCGTAATTTAACTTAAGCTCCCAGATACTGTACCATTCTGAGATCTTAGATTTTCGCGATAGTCAGCGTAAAAATGACGTTGTGCGTCCAAACACGATGGCGCGCCGTACATGCGTGAACACAGTCTTTTTTTAGCATGCCTGCATTAAATGCGTGAAATTACTAATGATAAACATACATTTATCTTAGTTAATTCGACTACAGTAGGTGAAAGAGTGATTCATTTTGACGTTACTTTGAAATATACGCTGTGCGTTGGAAGTAATTATGCTGAATACTGTATGTTTATGGACCTCATATTATTTATAAGACTATGGAAAAAGATGAATGCGAGAATATGGTATGAAGAATGAAAAAACAGCTAGAAGAAGCGTGAGTTGTGCTATTGGCGTTAACGGGAGAAGTCGGTGAGCCAGGTGGATGAAGAGACTAGGATACTTGGAGTGGACGGTGAAGTGATGGGAGTGGAAGTATGCGTAGAACTGAGTGGCTGAGGACAGGCTTAAGCAAGCAGGATTCCAAATAATTCCAAGTCTATCAAAAAGTCCAATTTAATGTAAATAGTTAAAATAAAAATATAGTTAGGCAGATTTAATGGTAAAGAGTAATTATGATGATGAATCAATTTACCAGATTTACGTGATGTTGAATCTTTTTACGTAAATATTACTTAAATAATTCCTTTTTGTCAATGCAGTTTTTTGTGGCCTCGGTGATGGAGAAGTAAAGCTACTTGTCCTGAAGTCGTGGATTAAAATGCTGCCTGGGTGGGTTTTCCACCATTCAGACAAAGGCTGTACGCATCTGTGGAAGTGTAGTGAATTGCTCGTCGTGGCTAAGGACGTGAGTTTTCAAGGTTTTCTCACACCAATGTGGGTTATGTAGATACCCTGAATCGTTTATTTTATTGAAAAATCTTCGGAATAAAAAAAGGAGAGTTGGTGGTTGTTGGACGGGCAATGAGCATTTATTCCAATTGGCGTAACGTACTCACAGTCAAGATTTAGTTCAAGTGAGGAACCGAGTCCAAGAAAATCCGATTTTCCCACCACGGTGATGACTGATTAAATCAGGCTTTAAATGTCCGCTTCCATAGCTTAATAAAACACTTAGCACCTCTCCATCATTTTGGAATTGTTTCCGTATTTTGTTTTCTAGTTAGTTTAGAAGTTAGCGCGATAAGAATTTTACTACTCCAAAGGTAATAGATTATCTAATCGCGATGATGCTTAACTTTAAATGGTTGCTACCGCATCCAGCGATTATTCATTTGGATCCCACCACACAAGGTTTGAGAATACGTTTCCAACGAACACGGCTTGAGCGTTGAAACGTCACCGTTTTGTGACGCAAATATTATGCCACCTAATTGTTGTCAATTAGAGAAATTCTCTTAATATAGTTTCAGTCAGCTAAGCTACATGTAAAATAGGGAATCGGCAATTGGTTGTTATAGCACGAACAGTGAAGAAAATATCGGAAATGAAATTACTCGTGGTGGGGCGTATTTAATTTTCTGAACTTATAATTTTAAACCACCCTGAGGAACTTCGAAATGTTTGAAGAGTATAATTTTGCTGCTCCATTAAATCCAACTTTCGGAGGCAACTTGCAGGTGGGGAGAATGCACGTACCATCAACACGTTGACCTTCCGAGAGGCCGTCAACATTCCGTTGACTGCTTATCGGAGTAGAGTGAGGACAAAACGGAAAAAAATTGCTAACTGCTTTTTAATTTCCGTTCTTCGCTTCGACTGGTGAGCGCGGTAAAGTTGTTAGAACGGTATGGAAAAATTGAGGTGCCACGAGCAAATCTTCCCATTTGTAAATTAGGTTGTGAGTTTGTGTGGACTAGTGGCGAAATCTGCAATGATACAAGGACCCTATGCTTTGAATAAATTGATTCTGAGAGAGAGGCATGTTTATTTGATGTATAGAGATGCATCCGAGTTTATGAAGGGTTCTCAGTGTAGTGTTGGCCAGGACGAGTCGTGTCCATGTGTATGCGATTCGAAGGGACTGGTGCATCGAAACGTGGTCTCGCAGTATCTGAACACAGGCGCACGGAGTGCAGTCTCGATCTCGCTGACTATGGATCCGAAGTGACTTCGGTAAACTCCCCACGCTGTTTTTCTACGGATTTATCTGGAAATTTCATGGTGCTATGGGTGATCATGGGTGATGCGCGAGGGAAAAATAGGAACATTTCTTCATCCAAAACAAAGGCATTTTCGCGAGAAACTTTTCATTGGAAGCGAATTGCCCCAGTAAATTAAAAGTAAATGGGAAAAGTTAGAACCTGCCCATCATATTTTTCGAGTTATCTGTGTACATGATATTTTTAGTTATTACTCTTAAGTTTTGACTTCTTTACTTATTTACTTACTTTAATTCTTAGGTTAATTTACTTCTTAATTTTAATTGTTACTTTTTAATTGATTATTTACTGTGAATAACCGCAATAATTTAAGTTAACATTGCGTTAATTCAACGGAAATGGCACCGCAGTTGGCTTCCATCGCTGGAAAAAGTGTTCAGTCAAAATATATTCCTTGCTAATTGTGCATGCTTTGTACCTAATTTTGTTTTCCAATAGAAAAGTCATCTGATCAGGAAAAGTAGTCATTTTTAAACTGTGCAATCGAAAATGTGGTATTCGGTATTTTGTTGACTGACACAATCGCTCCTAAAGGCAGGTATTGGCAGAGGTGTGGGAGGGGCTCGTGTGTGCATATTCGTGTGTCCCTGTCAGGAATTGTTAACTTGATAGTGCTCGGAGGCCGACACTACCACATTCAGAATGAATTAAACTTTCCGTCATATTGCCAGTGCAAATATTCTTACTTAGCGGGGTGCAGGTAATGTTCACCAGGCCGGATGCTGTTTGTGATGGCGTCAGTAATGTGTTAGCTGAATCATTTGATAATTTCCCATTCACATATAGAGCCAGAGGAAGCATTTTTTCCCCAACCTTCACTCCCGTTTCATGATCAGTGGTTTGTTTCGTCACATCCGCCTCCACCTTGCTCGAGGAGGTCATTAAATGCTGATGTGAATCTTTAAAATGCGGGGCTGGGTGTTAAATATATTTACGAGCTGCTGTTGCAAAGTACTGCGCGGAGGTATTTTTCTCCAACGAGGAAACACCGAGCAGTGGGCTTTCACGGTTATGCAAAACGAGGTCCCATCAGCACATTTCACTTTACATCCGCTCTAATTACGTGAGCTAATTAATTTCTTCCCTACTTTACGTCTCGCATTGTTGGGGCCCGTGATTGAGTCACCGGTGTCGTCGATCCGAGAGTGTAGGAAGGTGCACGGGGGACACGCAGCATCGCGGTCGAGCACAGTCCGGCCCTGAGGCAAACGACTTGGGATCGCTGCGAGGGACGTGGCGCCGCTCACTCGTCCCCCGACGGGTCACGCACTTCAAACCAAACTTTCGTCATGAATGCAGAAGCGCGTCAAAATATTCACTTCACCGTCGTCGGGATATCATTTCACCGGCCTTGACGACTGTTTTCCCTTCTCGTTGCCTGCCTGTCTTTCACCTCAGCGTCAATAGTAGTCAAGAAATTCGAGTTAGACATATATTTCCCTCAAATTTTATAGTTTTGTTAATCCTTTCCGTCTAACCATTGATATTTATGGTCTAATTTAATTGTTGAGGTTGCCTTCCATGGAAATCGCGGATTTCCTCCAGCAATCGAATGCCGGACTACCCCCGATGAATAAATAATGTCCCTGGCAAGGCCTTGCAGAGGGGAAATTCCCATAAACACGGCACCCCGAGGTATTTTAGTTGTTTTTCTAGTATTGGTATTTGTTGTTCTTGCGTATTTGCCACAGAATGCACAAACAGAACAAACAATCACCTTTTTGACATTGTCTCCAGCCATTTCGCACATGTAGGGTGAACACTTTGGGGTTTAGTTAGAGATAGATTGCAGACCTGGGGTTTGAAAAGAATTATTCGAAATGAAGGCCTATAGACTTGAAAAAGTGAGAAGAACTTAATATAATTCCTTTGACAGCACCTGTGAATTCGGCTGACGTGTATTTCCCAACAGGAGCACAAATTGTTTTCTTGTCGTCATGTACGCCAATTACCCTGTGCATTCAACAGTCTCGTAACAGTTTTCTCATATGAAGTCATGACATCTGATAACTTTCGTAGCAGTTTCTGTCCTGGGTAAAAATATCAGGCATTTGGTGCACATTTTATATAATTATTTGGGGATAACGTCTGTTCTTTATATTTGGCAAACATATGCCACCATCTCTTTTTGTTAAAGTTTACTTTTGAGGTGGACATTGATATAGAAAAAAACTCCACCTAGACCGGGAGTTGAACTGGTTGTAGTTTGGAGTGATGGATGGCCATATCAAATCTGTATGAAACAATACAATCCACAAGCGTTCTAAATCAGTTTATATCGTCATGCATAGAAACTTCAATTTTTAAACAGTGATATAAGCAATATTCAAGGATACAGTGGATCTCATATCACTTAATTATTTTTTATAGTCACTTACTAGAAATAAACTGCTACCGTATTTTTTAAATGTATTCTTTTTTGACCAAGGGAATATGCCAAGCAAATGATGGAAGCTACAACGGTCATTAGCTTCCACCCCCCCTTCCCGCCAACGGTCAACATGACTCCCTCCCCCCTTCCCTACTTCAACGGTTACGTTCCTTCACTACCACATCTATTGGCCATTGGCTCCCTTTCTCCCACCCCTCCTCGCCTCCCCCACTCTCCACTTCACCCACATTCCCACTGCTCACCAATGACCTTCTAGCCGTTACCAATTTATCCCCCCCTCCGCTTCCTAACCCTTTTGTCCCTTCCCTATTTATTCTAGGTTTGTCCTCCTCTTCATTCACTTTCAACCTCGTGTTGCTAGTGTTTTTCCCTTCAGCTCGCTGAAGAGGACCACTTTGTGGTCGAAATACGCGTATACGAATTTCACCCTCGTTCCCGGTTTGTTGTTTTTCTATTTGACAACGCTCTTTTTGAGCTGTTCTCCCAGAAATCTGGGGCCCTGCTGTGTGTGTGAGTGAGTGTTTTTTTTGTGTGATTGCGTGTGTGGTTGTGTTAATAACTTGGCAGCCTTAGTAGAGTCACTACAGCTCTCCGAAGGATCCCAGGTTATAACCCAGGAATCCTTAGCTAGGTCTCATTAGCCTACAAAGGATTCCAATTGGGTTGTGTGTGTGTGTCTGTGGTAGTCCCTGGCGAGGAAATTATTTTCCCGTAAACTACCACAGGAGGGTATTCTGGTGGAGAGGCTGTGGTTGGTCCCTGTTGTGGAACCTCATTCCCGCAAACCAACACAGTAAGTATTTAATTTTTTTTGACGAGTGGTGCATATATTTTACGGCCATTGGAGAAATATTTTATCTGTTTAATTTTATCTGTTTAATTTGATGGAAGCTTGGAAATGTAAAGTAGAAACCCTAGCGCTGATATAATTTCATTGATGATCTTGGATCAAAAGAAATGTTATCTATACGTTGAATTTTGTCTATGTATGATTGAGAGATACTTGTATGAGGACGGCGTAAGTGACGAAAATTATTACGTTAATGGCGTTGGGTTAATTTTCCATATTGATGCTGAACTCTTTTGGTCATGTCATACCAATTCAGCTCCGATTTCTCACATTACTCACCCCTAGTTCTCGAATTTTCGTCATAGGACTTGGCAAAAGCACATAGATTTAATAGAATGGTGATATTTTCTGGCGTCTCTACAAAGGGGTTACCATAACATTGGAATTGTTTTCTGTTCAAACTATTCACGATTGTCCACGACTAACGACAGACTGCTGTCCCTTGGTGGTCTTGGCCCCCTTAAGCGAGTGTGGGTAAGTTACACAACTTACCCACCTTCAAGTCGAAAGCTCTCGTCTTATCCGACGAATGGAATACTTCGCTTTAATTATCTCCGTAAGCAAAGAAGATTGGAGGCAAAGGAAAGTGTCATCGAAGAATAATGAGTATTTCATAGACGGTGAGAATAACTGATGAAGAAGCCCTGCGAAGGGTTGAAAGGAGAAGATGAGCGATGAGCACTCTGAGAGGGAGGGATAAGGTGTGAATTACTGAGGAAGACTAAGGGTGAAATACATCAGGTAGAGCATTAAGAATGTCGAAGTTAAGACTTGCGTTCGAATGAAACGGTAAGCTGATGGGTGATTGCACTGCAGTAAACGAATCTCAGGGTTGTTAACTGCTGATGAAAATGTGACTATTGTTACATTGTAATAACGGTTCAGTAGTTTTTATGAAGTTCACCAGTGACAACCTGGGCATCGTAAGGCTTCTCCAATGTCCCTTGTCCGGGGGAAGACTCCTCTGCTCAGAGGAGAGACGGTTGTCGTGAGAGCGCTGGCTTCCAATTCTGAGAGCTCAGATACGGATCGCTGCTGTGGTGGATGTGCCTCTGTGTACCATGAACCCTCTTTGGGCTCCACATGGAGTGAACTTCAATGAAAGTACTCCGTCTGTTGGAAGGGTCGTCAACTTGTGAACCTTTGGAGCTTTCAGTTTAGTGCAGGCTAGCGCCGATCGTGGATTTCTCTCCAGCATTTTATCCATCCCCCTGAAAGCTTATGCATTCCATCGACCAAATCTAAAATGTTGCAAACGACCTCAGATGTTTGTCACCTCCCAGAATAATTACTGATACTTCTCGAAATCCTGAAACAATGCTTTTTTGGTCGAGATAATAAAGTCCGACTGTATTAACACGTGGAAGAATCATTGTACTGCCGCATAGCCTTGAGGAAGTTCATAGGTTCCCACGGTGGATGAAAGATAAAAGCAACTCTAAGCCTTGCACTCAGACAGATATTGCCCAAGGTCATTGGTAAGAGTTTTTCTTTGCTTATAATCCTGCTAAATAAGTTTATTTATAGCTGATTTTATCTACTAGGACAGCGATTCTCTACCTATTTTGAATGGTGTACTCGCCCCATTTAAAATACCGTACCTCCTTAATAAAATGTATCTATTTACAAAGCTCACTACCCTGGGTGTTTACTAAGGCCTTAAAAAAACAGCAATCACTTTTAAAAGAGGTTTTAAAAATCTAACTAACTAAGACAATTCAGTCCGGGGAAGTTGGAAAGGCAAAATATTTGCTAAAATATACTTCATTTCTAATAGTATTTAGGGGGTTTTAAGAGTGCTTTTACACTAAAAATATTTGTAATCAGAGGAAAAACCAAGGTAGACATTTTTATCTGTAAAAAAATCAAAAAGAAAAATTCACTCATCTTATTTCTCACACAGCTATTTGCCAACCTGAATGGACCAGTTGATTGTTCTGTTTGGCACTGGTTAGCTGATTCATAGTGGTTTTTGTGAACGTAATCAGTTGTGTAAAGATAAATTATCTCCAGAATATAAATATTTGGTGTGAATAATTTCCGGTTCATGTAATATATAAACAGAAGAAGAAGAATGAAAAAGTTAAAACAATACTTTGATCCCCCATACAGATTGAGAGGGCAGATATTGAGTAAAAAGAGTAAGAGGTAATGATGTAGTTTAATGTGATTATAGGAGGAATCATAAAGTTAGCGCAGCCGTCAGTGACGTCATTACTTATAAAATAAAACAGAAATAACTTAGTCAGTTCCACACTAAATGTATTACTGACCATGGTTTCAGCGAGTGATCGCCATTTTCAAGGTACCGAAAATGTTAAGCTGTGAGCTTTAGCATGCGACAGGGAGATGGGGAGGGAGAAGGGGACGAATTGAATTGGTGAGGATATTTTTCTGTAATGACGTGGTTTCATAAATTAAGGCCTGAGTTAATTTCTTATAATCATAGATTATATTTTTTCTGCTGTTTCGACCCATTATTCAAGACCCGCCATTATCCAAGTTTGTTCGCGTACCTCTAATCACGCACTACAGAGAGTGCGCACCACAGGCTCGTATAGGGAACGACCTCTCTAATCAAAGTTACGTGATAAGAGCTGCTGGGCACAATGCCCATCACTGACAATGTGTTTGCACACGGGGCAGCCTAATTGCTCCTGTGTTGGATCCATAATTCGGATCAACTGCTGTTTTTTTTACACAGTCAATGTGACGGGACCTAATGGATGTAATAATCGTACTTTAACACTAGGAGTAACAGACTTAGCGGCATACCTATTAGTACCGACAGGATTTAATTTGACTCCTTATGAATACTTAGTTTTCTAAATGTAAATTGAAGATTTTTAATCGAAATAATATTCAAATTGTGTTTAAAATGGCTATAATTTATTATTTTTTATTTTTTTCTTGGAAGAATAGTGGTTTTACCGTGACAAGCTATAATTTGCCATTTCCACTTTGCCTTTTCCACTTTGCCTTTTCCACTTTGCATTTTCCACTTTGCCTTTTCCACTTTGCCTTTTCCACTTTGCCATTTCCACTTTGCCTTTTCCACTTTGCCTTTTCCACTTTGCCTTTTCCACTTTGCCTTTTCCACTTTGCCTTTTCCACTTTGCCATTTCCACTTTGCCTTTTCCACTTTGCCTTTTCCACTTTGCCTTCTCCACTTTCCCATTTCCACTTTGCCTTTTCCACTTTGCCTTTTCCACTTTGCCATTTCCACTTTGCCTTTTCCACTTTGCCTTTTCCACTTTGCCTTTTCCACTTTGCCTTTTCAACTTTGCCTTTTCCACTTTGCCTTTTCCACTTTGCCTTTTCCACTTTGCCATTTCCACTTTGCCTTTTCCACTTTGCCTTTTCCACTTTGCCTTTTCCACTTTGCCTTTTCCACTTTGCCTTTTCCACTTTGCCTTTTCCACTTTGCCTTTTCCACTTTGCCTTTTCCACTTTGCCTTTTCCACTTTGCCTTTTCCACTTTGCCTTTTCCACTTTGCCTTTTCCACATTTCCATCGACCATTGCTCAAAAGTAGTACAAAGTGCATTGAACACAAGTATTATTTCCTGAATGTTAATAGGTTTCCAGAGCCCTGAGTAAATCTTAGGCTATTGATCTTTTTCTAAGTATCTTTTTTGAAGTAAAAACTACGCGTATACCATCAAAGTTGAATCACCCATGATAAGGATTTTATTGTTACTATGCATACGTGGATATAAATTCGTATTTTGAGTACCTATAAACAATTATCATCGTTTATAAAAAACATAAAACAAAATATAAAGAAAATTATGTTTACAAAAGACAATAGAACTCCATCCTAAAATGACAAAACTCCAATAAAACAGGAAAAAAATAGCCTGAGGTCAAAATGACACCAATGGTACTAATGGGTAGAAGGTAATGTACACTAAAAACCATGTCTGCTATTAGGTTCTCATTTTCACATTACATTCTCCTGCTAAAATAAATAAAATTCAAGAAATGTACAAGAGCTGGGGCGAACCAATCAGAAATAATGGATTGTGAAAATGAAAAAGGGGTCAACATGACCCATTCGGTACTTCTAAATGTGGGACGTCTTTGATGACGCACCTGTAATACAAAAGAAATAGGCAGATTTTCATGTCCATCACAACAAATAGTCCTCAAAATTGTTTTCAATTAACGGCTGATAACATAAAGAAGTGGCGCAGTGACCAAACGGCGGAAGAGCAACCAGATCCATTAAAGCGGACACGTGTGGAGACACCTTACGAAAAACTACAACCGCGCCTTTCCTTTTTGCATTCTTTCCATCCTGTTTGATTGAGATATGGAGCCAAAAAACAGGAAAAGTCCGCGCTTTCTATTGCTCGATAAAACAATTTCTAGCCCACAATTTCCTCTCATTGCCATATTTTCCTCAAGCACGATTTCCGGCTTTTTCAAACGACGCCACCATTAATGATTCGACGTCTAAATTAAGCTTTGGGTCCGGGGGGGGGTGTGAGGGGGTGATTGTGACTGGATATTGCTTATGCGGGCCTCAGCCTTGAAGCGCCTCAGCGCGGGTCACCTTGGCGGGTGCAGCGGCGGCCGATTGTGGCGGCCGGAGGAGCCTCAAGGTGCCTCGACCGCACAGAGCCTCCGCCTCTAATCAACTTGATACCGAGCGCCTTAACCCTTTGAGGTGTACTTCGAAGCATTTTGAGGGTACTTTGAATATTATATGAAACTATTTTCGGTAGCCCGGGTCAGATTTTTCTCTAGTCATAATGGAGGCCATAATCAAATTCTATCGTAAAGTTTAAGGACTTTTAAGAAGCATGAAGTTAATGTAGCAATTGTAGTGGAGTAAACATTTATTTTACCCTAATTCTCTGTAAATAAATAAATAGATGTGTTTGCAGCTATAAAGTAGTTAGAGCGAAATATCACTTAACATAGAATTTGATGAATTTGACTTCATTTTAAAGATAAAACTTCTTCCGTCTTTCCAAAGATATCAAAGTTTGTATACAACAAAGTATGTTTTTATATCAAAGTATGTACTCTCAACTATTTATAAAAATTAATCAATTAATCACCGCAGTAATTTTTACAAATCGAAAAAATACCTTCGACGTTAAAAAAGAGTCAAGTAGGAGACTTATATAGATATATTTATTTAATTACTAAGAATTTTTGTCACATTGTTGTGCCATTAGCATCACAATGTTTACTTCAAATTTATAACAGACGCTGAAATCAAGAAATAAACATCGGACATGGTCTCCATTATGACTAGGGAAATATCTCGTTCAAACTATATAACTTGACTAATTTGTTTCACGCCGTGCGCTGCAAGTTCCTTTGCAACCCACGCATTTTTTACGATTTTATAAGATGCATTACGGTGGGTGATAAATTTGTCTTTTTAAACAGCGGGGAGAACATACACAGTGCACCGTTACATTTCTGACGAAATCTATGGGCCAGATATTTATAGTCATATTTTATAGACATTAGATAATGGCTTCAATTATTTTTGGCAAACATCTAGAAAAATATTTCGATAATTGGCCGATATTTTGATGCAATTAGGTATATGAGATCGTTTTCTGAAGTATCATGCCAAATTCGTTGAATTTTATGCGTAATGTAATCTCGCTCAAATTACCTTAAATTTTAATGGTTTCCTAAGAGTGCTGGCAAAATTCATCCGTTTTCGTACTTATTAGCTATGCATAGCATTCATGAGAGTTATTCCTTCAGTAGGACGACTGATTCAATTCGGTGTTAAGCGGTAGGGCGCTTGCAGTGCACCTTCTCAAGTGATCGACTCTTATCACATGAATAGGGTTATGACACACTCCTGCTTATTCAGATTTTGAAAGAGTATTAAGTACTCGTGCATTATACAACTTGAATAGCGAAGAGTTGTTGAAGACGGCAAAACAAAGCGTGGAGAAACGTAGAATATGGAGGGAAATGATGGAATGATAACGCTAAGAAACATAACCAGACGAGATAGTGTATACCAGAGAGTTATTAGTTTAGTGCATGCTCGTGAGGCTTCGCCTCGTGAAAAGCATTAGCGGAATAGTCGTAGTTACTCTAACTTTAGGAGTTAGTGAAATGTATGTTGGTGACTACTCACCCCCTGCCACACACCCTTGAGGTGGCTGGCAGGGTATTTTGTAGATGTAGATGAGAGTTCCACACGAGAAAGAATTGGTGGAATGCAATACTCCAAATCAGCATGCATTCAATAGATGGACAATTTGATTACTATGTTAAAGTGAACTAAGGTTGGTTAAATAAATTGGAATATAGTTGGAAGGGAAAGAAGATTGATGTCATCAGTCTTTGGGTGCTGAAGTAATGCTTGACAGTCTTCTAATATTTTGAGAATAATGCGGCCAGATAACTTAAAAATAAAAATGCAAAAGCATGAGAATTATCCAAATTATCATCCAATACCAATATATGAATGGTAATATTTTAGTCTTAATCTAGATTTCTTCATGATTTGAAGGATATAGTTAGGTCTTTTATTGTACGAGGCCCATAAGTGCAAGAATAATGAATGATTAGTTGTAGCTGGAGATAAAGTACGCAATCATTTTGCACCCTTTTTGCACCGATTGAATTCCAACTTTTTCTTTGCCAACAAGACTTTATTCAAGCAATGAGTTTTGAAAAAAAACATCAGAATAGTCATTCATATTACAACAGATGAATATGTCGGCTAAAATATTATTGCCAACTTTTAGGTGTACTGGCCAGTTTATGTAACGGTTGTGAGCTTGAGTATGACGTTACACCGAATAGCATATTTATTTTTGATAAAAGAGTTTAAAAACATTGAATGCATGTTAAAATTTTCATCTATTTCGATTTGCATGGATCCGCCAATGTACTACTAAAAAGTAAACACTTTATTTTATATGTTCTTGATAATATTGCCATTAACTTTTGTTTCAATTATATCAGCCACTAATAACTTCGTGTGCAGTAAAACTGGGTTCATTTCCTTATCTGTTTATTAGGATAAAAAAACTGAATAGCCAAAGTTACACCTCCAGAATTAGGATAAAAAATTAGGATAAAAAAACTGAATAGCCAAAGTTACACCTCCAGAAATTTCAATTTCAAGTTTCTGTCATGCATTTTCTTCCTCAAAATATTTCTTTGATTTTTCGTTTAAATTCAATGCTATATTTTATCTGGTTCTGGAGGTATTTTTATAGTACTTACTTATTACTTAGTTCCTCAAAAAAGTAATAAGACATTACTTCCTTTTTTCGTGATACTCATGCTACTATTATCTTCTTTATCCATCCGATGAAAGCAATTATGCTGAACGAAGATGTTGAAGAGGTTATTATTAATTCAGAAGGCTAGCCTACCCGGATATAAAGTTCGGAAAATATCAGTTTTCCATTATCTCTTAACTTCTCTGCGTGAGTAGGGTGCCATTTCCGGGTGCTTTTTCCCGCATATCATCTCCAATGATAATGCTTCATATTTCCTCATATTACCTCCAGAACCAGATAAAATATATCATTAAAACAAGCTAGATTATATATAAACGATTATCTCCACTATTTTAAGTAACTCGCATATTTTTTCCAGCCAACCGTTCAAAAAACAAAATGATTCATGCATGATGTTCACGCCGGTGTATGAGCGTATTCCGCGCTCAGGATATGCATTATATCCAGCATTCTAACCTTTTTAGATTGTACGCAATTACTTTAATTCATGTATTTATAGGTACTAATATGCAAATAATTGGAGCATAAATCAATACAGGGAATGCAATTGTATTTTCTCGCGAATGGTTTATAAGAATTCAGGGAGGATATTTCTCAAACTGTATATTTCTGTAGTCAGTCGGATTTTATCTCCATCAGTTCTTGCTGACACCAACTGTAGTCACTATTGGATGCTATTTATTTATTGAAGAACACGTAACGATGTCATCAACTGAATATAGCTCCTGGGTGGTTATGCACATAGGTTTATGCGGTATTATCTCAGATACATTTTATATCACGTCGAAGGTAACTTATGGAAGTGTCATTGGACCTTTTTTTTATTAATTTTTTACGTAATTGATGTCTACCGTGGTTATCATCAAGCTCTTTGCCTCTTGGAAAACAAGTGTTGTGGAATGGCATCTGCAGTACCTAACTCTGACGAGAGCGCGTTGAACAAAGATTGAGGTATTATTTTAGAATCCGTGAAATTATTAGGTATTATTATTACACAGAGCCTCTCTCAGGGGAAAGAATGAATAGTAATTAGTATCAATACTAACAAAAAATTGGGATTTGCAATAAAAACTAAAGAAATATCAAGAAAAGATGAAATATCGATGTTTTTTACCTCGTTAGGCCACTTAAGATATGCCGCCAGCCTGTCGGACCATTACAAATTTGTATTTAAGTCAGAATTAAAATGTGAGGGAGATTAGCTATATTAAAAAGGTATTGTAAAATCAGGAGTTGTTGAAATTTTTTTAGTGAATAGAGATGGGAATATCTATCTGAAACGATCGAGGAAAATTTCATTGAACTTCGTAGATGTAGCTCTATTGAGGAAAGCTAGGCTTTATCACATTTGAACTCCGTTATCCGGTGACTTTGATGGTTTCAATCAACTTAATATCATTAGGCCTCGGTGAGCATTCCCTTCTGCTACTATGGAGTCCACAACACTAAGGAATGCGTATTCATCCTCACTGGCTTCTTTATCATTGGGCGCGCTAATCGTGAAGAGCAGGGAAAGGTTTATGTCGGAGTTTTCTCTCCGTCTAGATATTATCTCTATTTTCTCTCGTTTGCATAACCACGGAGGAATCAATCGAGCAGCGAGCAGAATTTCATCCCTTGGCCCGACATTAGCCAAAAGCTCTGATCATGGCTCAGATGGCGGAAGGCCGCGAACGCATGGCCACGGAAATCCACAACTGATGCACCCGACTAAAAGTTTAATGGTGAAATAGGTTCCTCCACGACGGTGAAAGTCAAAACAAATAATATCCACCTTTCCGTTTACAGAGTAAAAATTATACTTCCGTCAACAATGACATGCCTTAAAGTATTTAGTTCATAGGCTTCGTCAAATATTTAAAAAAAATCAATTTGTTACTCATCATGAAACTTATTATACATTCACAAAAAAACCTTCGGCTGTGACAGCGGTTGTAGCGCGTGGTGTAGAAAAAAGTAAGGACAGTAAAAGCCTCACATATGTTTAATTAGTTATTGAAATACACACAAAAACATTTCAGGCATGAAAACCAAGTTATAGCGTCATTAATATAACCGTGTCATGCGTCTTACAACAGCTCACTTTTAAAGACAAAATTTGAACATGGTATCAATCATGGCAGGAGAAAATCTCGCTTGAACTATCATAAGGATGTTCCACTGCTTCAGTGAGACTGAAGAAAATATTGAATTTCTCTTTCTCGCTAAAACTGTTTTAAAATGCTGCATTCACTGATGAAATTCCTTAGCAACTGAAACAAAAGTAAGGTGTAAAAAGGCCGATTGTTCGAAGAAAATCAGCGATTTTTCCAGCCATATGAACCGACTGCAGCGCCCATTCCAATGAAATAACGCATCTTGACTTCAATTATGACAGTAGTTACAGTTATGACTGATACAGAGATTGACATATGATATGACAATGATACGGAGACTGGTGCCTAAAGTTTACTACCATTCAATACTAATGGAAGAATTCGCTTCATATAACTAGTTTTCCACGAAAATGGCATTTATATTAGATTATATCCCCACTTTTGCCCAATCTCGCATTTCACACCATGTCATTCAGAGTTAAGTTTGCGAAATGCACAACGTGGTAAGGTTGAATTTTGATGTTAACAAGAATCAAGGTATTTTGTCTACAAGATGTTCTAATAAGATTAAAATTTATTTTTAAAGTAATTTAAGAAAGTTTTTTCTCTAGCGATAACAAAGGCTATATTTTATGTTTATTGAAATAAGTAGTTGTAAAGACCGCTTTGCACGAGGCACTTAGTTGCTCAGTTTGGTGTACAGATAGTGCGAGAATGCGGGCATGGAATTAGAGCAGGGCCTATTTTCACCATCTGTCGTTTTTTTGCGTTTGCACATGCATCATAGCTAGTCACCGCTTTACATGATGTAATTTTCAATGCACACTCATCCATAAATTTGATTGTGCAATAAAGTGCATCGTGTAAAAAGGCCTCGAGAACCACAAATAAAATATAGAAATACTGATGACTTTTAAGAAAATGCTTTTAGGCCGAACGTCTCAATAGTTAACTAAATATACAAATGTATGTACATTTGAGCCTTAAACTTGATCCGCACACCATAAGTAGAGGACGCCTTTAAAACCGTGAGTTTTTACCAATTTTCTTAAAAAGTAATACGGTGAAAAATAAGTTTTTTTTAAATAATAGAGAAAGCGTACGATCTTCATATCGTTACATTTTTGACGCAATATATGACTCAGAACTTCCTTTTTTATAACAATTTCAGTCTGGAGCACACAGCCGTACCATAAACATGTATCGCACGGAAAACGGCTTCTATTTGATGGCAAAAGTCTCGAAAAATAATGCGGTAAGTAGCTGAATACTTTGCACTACTAGAAAGACGAGTTCATTTTCTTTACATGAGAATGCATTGAATCTTATGCGCGTTGATAAATCACTGAAACTACCTCAAGTCAGTAGTTACCGGACTGCCCGAGCGTTGTATGACGTTGGCATATGACGCATCGACGGAAGCTCGTGCCCCCCCCCCTCCTGCCCCCCAGTGACTGCCAGCCTCGCACAATGAATTGAAGACGTCAGTGGAGAAGCGCAGAGTGATGCACCTGGAGGATAAGACGCGCGCCCAAGGAGGTTGTTGAAATGCACCGAAGAGGGCATTGCTATTCCCATGCAATGGAGAGTGGCAGGTATAGCGGAAGTACTTGGGACATGGGAAGCCCACGCACACCTTCACCAAAACATAGATCTCACAATGACCATAGAGGTACCTTCACCAACCCAATTCCAGGTGAAATGTGACATTTAAATGTTAGAAATCGATAACCTTTATTTTTTATTTACACGGCAATTCACAAAACTCCGCGGGATCTTGTATTCTGATCTAAAATGCATTATGAGGAAAACGTTGTCATTTACGATGTTTTGGTGAGGTTACAGACGTAAGAAAGGGACGCTATAATACAGAAGACATTTACATCTACAAAATACCCTGCGAGCCACCTCAAGGGTGTGTGGCAGGGGGTGAGTAGTCTCCAACATGCATTTCACCAAACCCTTACGTTTATGTAACTACGACTATTGATGCATTAGCATAAATCTCTAATGTTTATCACGAGCCCCACGAGCATGCACTACACACAACCAATGCTACCAATTTTTGAGGGACAGTTAGTATTTATGTATCTAGCAACTACAAAAACGGACAGAGGTTCAAGAATTATGCAAAAAACACGCAGAGCGTGCTGTAAGTACCAGTTAGCAGATAAGGATACTAGTATTAGGGAGTACTACCACTACTAACAGCTACATTACCTATCGATTAACGTAGTTTAAAGTCTCATTGGCAGCTGTTATAGTTTCTTATCTTTCGCGGGAAAAATGACATTTTAAATCTGTCCATTCTGCAGTCTTGTTCCCTAACTTTATTCACATTATCTCATCTACCGCAGTATGCCGTATTTCGTAAAATATTATTAACGTCGTCAGAGAATAAATCGGTTTGGAACTTACGTAACAGATGAAGTCTAAATTTTAACCGTCGGCCTGAAAGCGATTCTCATCCCAGTTGCTGCAAAAGGTCAGTAACACTAGCGGTTTATTTCCAGGGTAATTTCCCAAATTTTATTAAATGGTAGTTTTACTATTTAATGCTTAATAATGTACTCCAAAGAGTGCGAAACTTGGCCATGAAAAAAATAAATTGAGTTGACGCATGCCACATCATATTGGAATGATTGGAAAAAATTATTACCAATATGCTTGTAAAACTCAATGTGACGTAAGTTAAGAAGCAAGAATGGTTGGCTATCGTCTTCGTGAAAATAGCGCCTTCAGGATAGGGCCTCCAGAAGGGGCCCTCGTAGTAGCCCTAAACCTCCACCCCCTCCCCCCGACCCCCACCACTCGCTTTCAGTAGATACCGTGCCCCCCGAAGGTATAACAGTTTCTTTGTATTTTCTCTCGTTGTATTCTCTATAATAACAGCTACATCTACGGTGCACCATGAAAGCCACCTCATGGGTGTGGCAGGGGTTGGCTCCACTACGGGCATACACTATCACCGTCAAACACTCGTAACATAGTTTTTACCTTCATTGCCATTTATATAGAGGCGCTTAACTTCAGTCTAACAACAGAAAATGATTGTGAACTGCTAAAAGACCCAAATAGTGGTTTAGGATAAGGTATATGAGAAACATGAGAATGTTATGATGAGGGTGAATGGAGGAATAATTGCAAGCCGATGGTTTTTTGTACATTGGCCGAATGTTAGAAAAATACTGGAGGATGGATAGGGATGGCGTGGGATAACTGTAAGGAAAGTCGTGGGTGGTGTGTGGAACACATGAAGAAATTGATGCCAAATTAAAGAAGCAAATATAAATGTGTACGCCTTTCCCACATTATTGTATGTCAGCGAAACATGAGTTTGCTAGGATAAACATAATAGTAGGCTAATGAAGTGGGTGAACGCATGATGGATGACGTTAGGAATGAGTGTGTGAACAAAGAATATGGAACGATACTCCGGTAATGGACATGTATGAAAGGAGTGTTCTTCGTCCTGGCCTGGGGAGCGTGCTGGATTTGACTTCAACATGAGCAAAGCATTGCATGAATGGTGTGGAATCACCCCATGCCGCACACCCTAAAGGTGACTGACAAGGTACTTGATATATGCATAAAAGGCATCGATAGTCGACTGTGCATCAGAGCAGATGCTCTTAAGCGCTTGCCCCCGGAAATGAGATGCTTTGTATACCTCTACCCTTGCCGGAATCTATGACTGCGAATTGCTTCAATGTTTTTGGATAGATCTATTTGGCATAAGTCAATGTTTCCCATTGCCCTTTCTTTCTTTCTCCCGGAATACACCGCTGTACATTTTGCTGATGAAATTCCCAACCCCATTTTGAAATGTCCTTCAATTCTCGTGCGAGTTATTCGCCATCTGCTTAAGGTATTTTCCTTCTCATTCTATGTGTCATCTGCAAATAATGTAACGCTGTTGTTTACACAGAAGCTTACGTTGACAATGTGCATGAAGAAATAAAGAAAACACTTTTAACATCCAATGTGGCACATCCAAGGCCAGGCATACTTAGTACAAGCTCATACCAACGATTACTGCTTTTTTGAGCCTAATCTATGAGCTTTGTTTGTGAATGACCCTGTCAAAAGTGTTTTCTAATTCTCATGCACGGCATGCACTTGAGTATTCCTTTCACCAAGGCTCGAAACATTGCGAAAAAGATCTGAGTTTTGTTTCATTTCATCCATTTTTCTCATCTCCATTTTGACAATGGCTTAATATATACACAATAAGGAACGTCACACAACAATTAATGGCATTTCCTGAAATTAATCCTATAAAGGCAATCAATTCAATTTGCAGTTACCAAATAGCTTTTGCAATAGATCTGAGTAAACCGAGGTATTATTAAGCTGGCATTATTCCCAGCAAAAGATTATTTTTGGCACATATTAATCTTCATCCAGTGAAAGAGATCATTTTATTTTGTTTTGGGGGCTGTTATTATTTAGTGTTGCATAGTGATCCCGATAATTTTCTCTTATCCGAGACAGAAGAAGTCCTCATCAGTCATATAAGGATTTTGTTTCTATGCTGAATATTTGAATATGGACACTGTAAAACACTATCTTAAATTAGAAATGATGCTGGCCTCTCCTGCATTTATTGCCACAATTCCAATGTTCATTCTCTTCAATAACATTTTCAGCAAGTTGTCTAGTTTTAATTACTCTAATTTATGAAGAGAAAGATATCCGGTTCTCGTTTACCTGACCACCTAGCATTTTGCTTCTAAGGCGTTATTCAGGAGGGACTCTGAATTGCCAATCCTGGACAACGACATAATTATCTACATCTACATCTACATATTACCCCGCAAGCCGCCTCAATGGGCGTGTGGCGGGGGTGTTAGGACACCAGCCGCTTAAAGATAAAAAGGAAACGCTCTAATGAAATTACGCCTAGCATTTATTGAAGTCCCTTATTGTTCGGGGGAAAAACGAATTCCCATACCTATCCGTTCGGCAAAATATCTCTCTTAATTTATCGTTTCTGTCGGACCTGGAAATATAGTGGGGTTCTAATATGATGTTCTCCGTGTCGCTCTGAAAGATATCTATTCTCAATTGTTCAAGCAATCTAAGCCTAGCGCGCAGCCTCCGAGTCTGACGTCACAGCCACGAAAGATCTAGTGTGTTGTACAACAGACGTTAAATTATATCGATGTTGAGATGCCACATCCTCGATATTGTCGAGGTTCTATAATTTGGAGCCAGCGGATTGACAAAGCGGATTTTTAATCTCTCAATTACTCATCAAAATACTGCAAGCTTCTGTCTCTGACTGTTCCACAATGTCTCACTCAGTATTTACGTCTGGCTTTTAAAAACTTTGAATGCAATGCTAATCGTATTTTCAGCATTGGCGCTGTTTGAATCCCCCTGCGGAACCCTCATTTCCCTCCACGATCGCGTGTATTCTGCAGAGGGTGTATTTGTCCATCAAATCTCGTCAGAAATTGAAAACCAACGTATGGGTCATCATCCTATGTGGCCGAGGTATTCATTGCTTAGTAAATAAACGACAGCAAAATAGCAAATGTTAGGAATCGGTTAATTATGCGGGAGCCATTACCGCCTAACATTCTTTCTTAAGTTCCCTGCTAGTCATTCTAATGCAACAATTCCTCCGTGACAGTGCTTTCACAAACACCACCACGTTTTCTGTGCTACAATTTGGACTTAAGAAGAAAAAATCTAGTTCGTATACACCCTCGCTGAAATTTGCCTTGAATAAAGATGTTATGGTGGTGTAGAGGTGGTTTAATTGCCAAAAACACCTGACCGGCAATTGAAAAGTCCGAATTCGTACCCCGGTCAATTCAAATGATTTTTCATGGATAATTTCATCCCTTTTGGCGTACTCCTTTGCATCCGTCACCGGAAATGCGTACCACATCAATGCGTGCACACGCATCGATTGGAAAATTTCCTCAACCAATTACATTGCATGTATTTCGTGTGAGTCGCTAAGAGTTGGACAACGAGCGCTTTTACTTTGCAATGGCCGACCGAGGCACTTGCGTTTGCACCTGAGGGTCAATTCTCTAACGTTAGGACAATCATTGTATGTGAAAATAACGATGTTATTGCATGGCTTCGTCAATTCAGCTTTGTTGAGTTGTCACATCCATTTCGCAAGTGATGATTATTATGTGAAAAATATCAAAATGCGGTGTGGAATTCGATACTTGAGCGAAACCGTTCGATAATCTGCTATTCTCTCATGCGATATTTATCACGACGCTTCGAGAGTTGACCTGAGTTCTTCCGGCAGCGCAAAGCAAAGCTCGGCCCTCGCGGAAATCCATTTCATCTACGAGGTTGTTGTACGTCGATTAGCTGCCCTGGAGAGTGGCGCCACCTGCCAATATATGGTGAATAATATTCTTTGGATTTAAGCGCGATACCAGGAAATTGCAACGTTTTACGTCTTACAACAAGGACTGCCTGATCTCGGATGCTGTTCGGGAAAAAATATAGTGGCGTATCCAATATCGATCCTGAGATGTATGGCACCCGCACAGTAGAAGGGGCTGAACTACCTGCAGCACTGCAATTCTAGATGTTAGTGGGATGCTGGATGGCATGTCAAACTGTTGAAGTACATATGAGTGGATATATACTAGTTGACCAGCTGGGTGTCTATGTAAAAATACATATAACGGCAAGCATTGTAGATAAATGATGATCATGACTCTTGAAAGTGATACCTAATGAGTTAACGTGATAAATTTCTCCACGAATTTGTGTAAATATAGTAGCATGAAAACGGTCAATTTTGAAGTCACATATCAAATTCAATGAAAACAGCTGCAAAGAGCTTTTCCATATCTCATGAGACCTCGTGAATAATAACAAAGAAAAGGGACTTATGCTCTAAATGTTGGTTATTTCAAAATATGTGAAAAAATCTGTCTAACTGTTGACGGCTCTACTTGGTGGAATAACATATCGTGGTAGAATTTAAAACACTTAGTAATATCCCACAACGATTTATTTTCCCAACCGGTTTCGACGCTAACGCGTCATTTTCAAGGGTACAATGCTCAGTTTTATCCTCCCAAACCACCTCCCAAAAACTTTGAGAATTGTACCCTTGAAAATGACGCGTTAGCGTTGAAACAGGTTGGGAAAATAAATCGTTATGGAATATTACTAAGTGTCTTAAATTCTCCCAGGATGTGAAAAAAATGTAAAAACATCGCATCGAAGCAATTTGAATTCAGAGAAAGGAGCCCTCTTCTTAGCGAGATGGGGGAAGAAATGAATGTTTCCAATTCCCTCAATCAGGACTCAGGAATGGGAGCTTCCGGCTGGAAACATGCATTCATGCGTTATTTCATTGGAATCAAAGATCGAAATGCTGTTTTTCATTCACTACCACCGGGGCGCCACCGTTGACGCGCGTATGTTTATTGGTATCCTGGTGAATATTTCCTGCCACAAATTTCCGGATTCTGAACCATTCGGTTGTGGACACGAATGCGCATGCTAAACGACGACCATCTTTTATACTGATTCAAGGAATTGTGACTAAGCATTAAGTTTCTCCTCACCATTTCTTCTGCGATGCTGCTTGTCTTTAATTTTTATCATTCCTTTCTTAAATGCCATTGGGCCCACGATAAACTCCTCTCTTTCAGCCCTTGGCAATTTCCTTCATCTCCTTCTCAGCCTTTCCTCTTCCCTTTCCGTACTTATCAATTGCTCGCACCAATCTCTCACTTGGTCGACCTTCTGTCATGGGGTTTTCCTTCCAGTTCTTTCCTGGGGATTGTATTTTGGTCCACTCAAGTGACATGCCCATACATTTTAGTTGACTCCTTTACATTTTGGTCATCTAGGAGTCTCAAGTTTTTCTCATCTTTTTCATTTCTTATGACATCTCTGTTGGCTTTATTTCTTAATCTCCTCAATAATTTAATTTTTGCTGCTGTTATTCTGCTTTCTGTTGTGGTTTTTACTGTCTAGCTTTCAGAGTCATGCGTTAGAATATACCGAAATTGCATTGTTTTATGCTATTTTTGCTTGCATGACTATTTGTCTATTAACTATTCTGTGAATTTTCTGGTATTTTTTTCTATGTTGTATTTCTTCAGTAATTTTCCCATGTTTTGTGAATATTTTTCCTAATATTTGTATTCTGTTACTGGCTTTATTAATTGATTATCTATTTCACCTATTTCCTTGCCATGAATCGCTTGCCGTTTTTCCTCCTGTGTATTAGTTTACATTTATTTCAATTCACTGCCTTCCTTGACATATATTTGACACCCTCACTCCATGATATTATTTAAAAATGTAATTTGCAGCCGAATATTCAATTTTGACTGATTATTATGATTACCGTTTGAAAATCTTCAGCACGCTACTTCCTCGATTGCCGACCCCATTGCTCCGTTGGGAATCCAAGAGACGTGAGATGTGCAGCTGCAGTGTCTTACCGGAGTGCAAGGTCCACGGCGCCCCATCCTCCCTTGTCTGCCGGACGCCCGACTTCAAGGACCCTCGTAAAACGTCGGCCGAGTCCTTCGTCCATCCTTGAAGGCAGCTTCTCAGGACGAAGCATCTTAAGTAGCGAGCTTCATTCTTTTACGCTGATTTTCAATGCATTGCAAAATGATTGGACGGTGACAGCACTGTTTCAACCCATGTTTCGATAAGCCTTGTCGATGAGATCTTGCCCAATAGGTCCCCATTCACATTTTATGCGCCGCACGCTGGATGTTTTCCAGCTATTACCACACGAGGAGTATGGCGTCCAACCACCCTTTGATTTCTATTTATGTAACTTTGTACAAAGGTTTTTCGTGGGTTTTCGTGAGTAAATGGCGTCATTTTCAAAGGGAATTAAATTTCCAAAGGATATTTCCGGTGAGTTTTCTGCCCGTTGCTGGTGTAATTGTGCTTTTTTAGATTTTTAGTTTAAAAAATATGAGATTGGGAATGATCAAAAGCAAATGATGAAGGTGACTTGATGAACTATTTTAATTTATTTATCTTTAGTGAAAGATTCGACTGGTGAAACATGAATATATTCGTCTCGGATTCCGCAGAAACAAGTTAACGATAAAAATCTTTTGTTGGCCAATATTAAACGGAATTTAACGACTGACAGTTCACCAAAACAAGAAAAAAATAATCAAAAGCAAGACACCTCGAAGTGAAAAGCAAAAGATGGGTGGATATAAAGGTAACACCTTGAGAAAATCCTATTCTGGAATATTGAAAATAAAACTAATTGATATGCCATATCCCAACAAAACTTTAAATGAATTATTTACAGCTTTAGCTTATCTGGATTGATATGTCATGTCCCTATGTGGTGGTTTAAATAATTCCTCATGATCAGGTTGAACGAATTCTTTTACATTTTAACATTTATGAATCACTCAAAGAGTTTATGGAATACTTATAGCTATATAAATAATTGCGATATCATATGTTCACCTTCATCGTTGTTGCAGTCATTTTCTGATGCTCATATTAATTGAATTTTTATGAGAATCATTTATAGCCAATCTGTTGCTCCTTCGAGCGAAATGGCTGCTACCGAAGTTTTGTCCATGCCATTCACAGCGCTTTGATGCCAAACACAAAATAACGACCTCCAACCCGTTTGATGCCTACGGCGTGAAATATACGAAACAATTGGATTCCGATAGACGCCTGGATCAAACGGGTAGCCGCCGGTAAAATTCGTAAACCCATTCTGAAATTAAAATTGAATATGAAGGGATTTGGCAGGTAATGCGATGACATAAACATCTAATTACGAAGTACTAATTGAGTGGCTCATGGTATTGTGTATCCGGATATATGGTACGCATGGGTTTTCCTTAGTTTTAACACACCAATTATTGACATGACATCGCCCAATCCTCCAAGATGTGGAATTATCTCAGAGGCGCATGCTTGTCTTTAGGTAGAACAAAATCAATCAAGGAGGATGGTGAAGGAGGAAGAAACTCGGGTAGGAACGGATATGTAGTTTTCTCCACGCGTGTGCTCAGCGGCTCTCGCCTGTGATGGGACTGACGCACAGCGGGCGGAAACAAAAATAAAACAGGTCAATATCCCAAATTTCCACTTTTTTAATTAGGCAGTGTTATAGCCTGATATAAGATTATCCACAGTGCAAATAACTGTAGCTATTTTTAATTTTGGTTCAGCCGTTAGATCAGCAGAAGCAGTCAAAGTTGGCAAAATATCGTCAAAAACCTAGAATTGGCATTTTCCGCGTAAATCGCGTGAGAGCGCATGGTCGCGATCCACTCATCAGTCGTGGTGGGAGTCATAGTGAGGTCAATATAGTCCGCCATAGTCAGCATTCCAGTATCGAACATAATTTTAGCATTAAATTGTGAACTGTAGCCACTGTGAACCACTTTCTCAAATATCAGCGAGAATTCTGAAAGGAATTCCTTACATTCCTTTGTCACGCCGTAAATCTCATAAAGTAAATAATTTACTCCTTTCAGGCTTCACATCGTGAAAATTATTAGTGACCATAATTAGAAACAAAAGCACTTGTGCATTTTCACATATTTTATCTGTCCAAAATTTGAGGAATTGTAAAAGCTGTTTTTATTTTAAATATGGATACTCATTAAGATAGTTTGAGGTAGATTTTTCCATGGTAATAGCAAAGACCAAAATTTAATTACCTTTGAAAACTTTCCTAGTTTTAAAAACCGTGAAGTAAATATAGCAATAATGATGACAGTTAAAATTTGTATATGTGACTGAAATTCTTAGTCAGCAACTAAATATGCATATTTTAAGACCTAACTTGACTTATTTGTTCCACACTGTACGCTGAAAAAGTATCCACAACCGAATGGCTTTTAAACATTTTTCATAAAGACTTGCGGTGAGTAATAAATTTACTTCTTTAAAAATAATTGAAAATACAAACGAGCTACAAACCGTTTTATTTCCGATGGCATCTTTCCGCCAATGCGTCCTCATATTTTTAATAATGCTTCGCTGGAGCGCAAGTGCGAAATAAATCCCCTGGAAAACGGCTTTTAAGTATTTTTCAGCAAATATCTTAGAAATTAGCGTGGCAAGTGGCTGAACTTTGAAATAATTAGTGTGTAGAGATCTTGATAAGGCTTGTGGCCGTAATGCTGGCAAATAGTTTCCACCCCAGCTCTAGATAACCTATGGAATTCTTCATATGCATTTAACCCTGCTCGCTGCGTGTTGCAGCGGTTGTTATGGGACCAGCCATGAGTAAGGAAGGGATTAGGAAAAAGGGATTAGAAAAGGGAAAGGAGGAAAGTGTATTCAATATTAACTGTCTTAGGCCCGTATTCATAGTCATTTTTGTAAGTGTCACCTGGGTATCCCCTGGCCAGGTAACACCTAGGGGTCCCCTTTGCTGCGCGATTCATAAACAATACCAGGGTAACACCCAGCCAGGGGTCGCCTGGGTATGAGAGTTGTTTACTATACCGGCACAAAGACCCGTGAACGGTTCCGCTGAACGATTCTCGATGCTAATTCTTCACGGTAACCAAGCATAAAGTAAACAAAAATGGCAGCCGCAAAATAGTGGATGGTGTTTACTTCGCCAGTGAAAAACATTCTATGCGACTTAATGGAGGAGCACAGGGATGTTGCTGAAAATAAAAGGACGGACGCTACCTCCAATATTCAGAAGAGGAAGGTTTGGAGTGACATCAGCGAATGCCAACCGATGTTGCAGCGAGAACTGGGAGCTTAAAAAAGGTATGTGATTTAATACGCTGAATATTGTGAGAGACTGGGCTTTGACTGTTTTCAATTCCTTATACAATGCATAACCGAAAGTAATTATTATCGAAGCACATTTCGAAAACACCTGTGGAGACAATAGTTATTTCCCAAAAGAGTAGATGACGCGTGCATATAGCGTTGATGGACTTTAACGGTGGAGCGAATAATTGAAATTTAGATAAATTTTAATTATTAATTAATTTATAGCTGAAATTTTGCTAAAATCACCTCTTAAGTTTTCCATTTGATTAAAATATAATTCTGAACTCCTTTAAAGTTTCGAAGGCCAACTGATTGGAGGAAAATAAAGTAATAATAAAAATATTGTCCAGAGATTTTTTATTCAAATATAGGGTGTCAAGATTAACATGTGCTTTTTTGATGCAGCACAGCGCACACCGAATACATAATATATTACGGTAGTAGCAATTAATGTGGTCTTTAATAAAAAAACAATTAAATTTAGCCAAGTACCATGAATTAAATTACGTTATACTGTGCTATTCCCATTAAATACTTCTCGAATTACTGCTGATTTTTTTAAAATAATGTTCATGTGAAATAACTAAGTTTATTTACATAATAAGAATAGTATATTCCACCAAGTCACGCCTCAAATGCATATCTATGTGATGCTCAGCAATTACCTTAATTCAATGATACTTAAACTCGATGGTATTGGTATTCAATGATAATAAAATCACTGCATTTTTTAATATTTCAGCACATACAACCTCCCTGTTTACACAGGAGGTTTATATGAGACTGTTTCGAGCAGAAGAGGGTAGAGTGCAAGATGGCATAAAGCACCATCCTAAAAATGCAGTTGTTGGGGAAGGAGATAGAGCATTGGGAGGAGATGGCCAAATGATCCAAGGAGAAGTGGAAGCTCACGGCGGAGCTCCTTGAGACCTGAGGAGGCATTGGTCTCATGAATCTAGCAGGCTGGAAGCAGAACTGCTTCAAGCCATGAAGTAACGGGAAGATGAGGAGGGTTAACTCAGTGTAGAGTTGCAAAAAGGGAGGCTGCGGCAACTCAAGGCTGGTGCTGAATTCATCCCTTGAAGTAGCGTCCGTCCGTCCACCAAGTCACACAGGGGTGATAGTGAAGTTGAAGTTTTCTGTGATATTTATTTGATTGAAAATAAAATGTAAACATGCTATTATTAAGTGTCTATCTTATTTCACATTATTTACTAATAAGGCTTATTCAAATATACTTTTTTTGCTATGAGGAGATTACAATCATATAAACTGATAGTTTAATTCCAGTAACCGATGGGTTAATATAATAGAAACATTCTTTATCAGATAGCATGAAATACTAGCCTGACTCACTCCTAGAAGGTCTCCACATACAACATGAACGAAGAACGAATGAGGACATTTAATGAAAAAATCAGGCAAAGTTTTACTTGAACCTATTATATTATTTTTTCTTAGGGATACCATTCATACTTTCAAATGGCAGTTGCAACAAAACTACTTACCTGAAAGCTACAGGTCGCGTCAAATCTCAGTGCAGTCAACAGTTTTATCACTGGCGGGATAGGAATATCACGTTGAGAAGGCTTCTCAAGATGGGGCTCCGCTAAATTCAGGAGCGTACCCTTCACAACCTTCGGGAAACGATAACGTAAAACTTCGATGTCCCGAAAGAAGTCAAAGGAATGTTGTGCATCCCGCAAGTTACGCTTTTCTAACGTTATACGTTTCCATCCGGCAGTTCATCATCCCGCTTGATTTTTTCCACGAATTCAAAGATGACATCCACAATAAGAATGATCGTAGATGAATGGGATGGTAAAATGCGAGGTAAGGATAATGGAATGGCGAAATGAGGTTATGAGATGATGGTGAGAGAAGTAGATGAAGTAAGTTTACAATGATCAAGAGGAAATGGTTATGATGTGAATGAAACGACTATACAATATGAATCAAGAGCAGTGTAATATTAAGTAAATTAAAATTGGAGTACGAATAGAACAGCCGAAGCAATTTCACAAACTTCTGGAACCCTGGCGATTTTCTCAACGCTTTTCAATGTTTTTAAAAGGCGTTTGAAGGTGCTCATAAGGCGTTTATAGGCGTTCTCATGGCGCTGGAAAGGTGCTCTGTAACGCTGCCCAGCGGACAGAGCTCCCTAGCACCCCAGAAGCACCTTGTAAACACCCTTGGCCAGACATCTCCAAGTTGATCGCAAGGTGTTGATTCAAACTTTCGGGCGGAGGCGCTCCGAACCACCGCCGAAGCGCCTTGACATCACCGTTCTCAAGACGCTTCGCTTCGCATACAAGGTGTTGTGGTGTACTGTGAGCAGAGGCGTTCCGGAGCGCTGTTGCAGTGCCTTTGGACTACACCTTAGGAGGTGTTGTGCTTCAGTTCAAAGGCGTTTCAGATCGCCCTCACGAAGAGAGCGCTTCAAAGTGCCATCGAAGTATTTTTGGGATTCCTTAGAGGGCGTTGTCATAATGTTCGAAGGCATTGTTACACGCTCTCTAAAGGCCGTTTTACACGGTACATTTGTTTGTACAAACTCTTCCGTGAACTCTTGCATGAGGCAAAATGTATCGTGTAAAGCGGCAACTTGTATGAACGCTTGTGCGAATGTCTCAATGCCTGCACGGGAAATAGAACCTGTTCTAATTTCGTTGAGACAAACGTACAATCTCACGTACATTCGTTTGTGCAAAATCTTTCATCGTGTAAAACGGCCTTAAGAGGGGCATTTCAAAGCGCTACAGCGCAGAGATAGGCGCTAAAGCCCCTAAATTTCTTGTTTTACACATCCGGTGTGATAATAAGGAAATATTTTTCTAAATTCAACAAATTTTTCAATCCAAGATATTTCATTGCAACCAAATGAGACATGCTTTTTGGTACTGTTTTTATTCAATTAATCGGAAGACTTTCAACATAAATAATACAAGCAGTAACTTTCCAGTCGCCATTGCATCGTTGAGGTATTTTACTCACAAGCATGCCTGTAGGGTTGTCCATCAAAATACACTGCCCGCGTATGACTTCAGGCTGCATAATTTCCAAGACCACGATATTTTCTACTTTTTGAATGCGTTGAATGATAACATCTTCAGTTGAAAGAAAGGTATTATCTGAGAGCACAATATTTTCAACCAGCAATTACACACTATAGGCTGCAGACAAACAAATATCTAATACCAGCACTATTTTACCAAAATCAGAGTACACAATTAAATCGTCATTTCTCTTGCCCGTAGAATACTGAGAAGTTGTTATCCTTATATACCCTTGAATAGCATGCGGTGATAAAAAAAGACATCTCGATGGTTGAAGACCATTTATTTCAAGGAACTGTCTCTCATTCGGACTTCACAAATTTGTTCACAAATCTGACTTGCACCTAGCAAAATACAGTTATCAGAGCGCTTGAATGTAATAAGTCTTTGGTCCAAAACATCATGGAATTGGAAAGGGAATTGGAAAAATCTTGTTTATATTCAGTACATAATATTGCATTTATATTCATACAATGTGACAATATAGGTTTCAATTAATTGATTCAAAATAACTGTTGCGATGTGATGGTTATTTCCTCAAACTATCACGGAATAGCCATTTAATAATTAGTTCTCGAAGTCACATTAACGCACGGAAGTGGCCGTATATATAAGACTTTCTAGACGCTGCAATTTTGATGTCCGGTGTGTGAATATGCGCGTAGAGCCGTGCAATGAAGTTAGGTCGAAACTAGGTAAGAAACTTTAGTATGGTATCGCGTAATAGTACATTCATAATTATTAACTGTTAATTATCATATTTTTTATTTTGAGAGAGCAAGGAACCGTGCAAGGCACTCCAAGATGTTGCGACAGCGCTGTAGGCATCCGTTCAAGGTCAGTGCAGCGACTTCAGGAGCGCTGCGCAACGCTGCGGACGGTGCTTTTTCAGCACTCTCAGAGCGCCTTACAACGCCTCGTAAGGCGCTTCCTAAAACACCTTTAGCGTTCACAACTTCACCATCGAAGCGCCTTCACAGGCGTTACGAGGGAGTTTGCGAGACGCTCCGAAACGTTTCACGACGGTGTTCTGAGGGCGTACCAAAGGAGTGGAAAAAAACGCCAGGGAACATAGCAATCACAAAGTTGCAGGATCTTGTGCCGCGCGCCGGCAGCATTTTCTCTGGCGATTATCGTGATATCTCTAGTATCATGCATTGGGGGAGGTCTAGTTGAGCTTTGGGAAAGCCTCAGGCTTCACCCACGAAATTAGTTGCCTGGGGGAGGGTTGGGTAACGACAGTCCCCTGAATTGCGACTATGGATACCGTTTCTGAGCCAAGGGTCCCCCAGAGCCTAGTGGACACCCAGGTAACGACTATGAATATGGGCCTTGGTGTCTCACTCTCTTTGGGTCCTAGTCACCAGAGGCGCGCGGGAAGAAGGAATTTCTGCATCTATCAGTTTGGAAGTGTATCTTCGATCAGATTATGGATCAGGTTACACTGGAAGATTTGATTTTTAAACACTATTGCCCTCAAATCATTTCAGCTCAACAAGTATTAATATTTACTCTGTTATGCTGTTATGTTTATCAAAGGTAATGTAACTTATTTCGTTTAATGGACTGATTGCCTCCGAACGTTCCAATCATTTTTTCTCTTCCACTTCGCTAAGTTTTCTAACATCTCACATTTATCTGATCCCCTGCTGAACTTATTCACTGGTTATACTCTCCGAACCATTTGCTTAGAGGTTCTCCAAAACACTTACTCTGGAAGCGGAATGCTTGCATTTTCTCCACCGGTTGGTGTAGCAGGTTTGGCGCCATTCAATCAGACCAAGGCTGGGCCAATTTTCCGGAGAAATCGACCAATTCCCGTGGGCGAATCGGACTCGGAGCACATTCCGCGTCGGACGGGCGTCCGACAGAGGAGCGGCCGCGCTCAATTCACGTGTCATGTAATCGGCGCCGAGTTCATTAACATTTTGAAATCACGCGTATTATATTTGCTGCCGTAAGAATCGCGGAATCTGCTACGCAAGGGTTCTCGCTGACGCCTCCGGGGGTGGGGTTTGGCGGGAGCAGTGCCCCCCGGCGACGCACGCTCTGCCCCATGCCAGCCCCACCTCCCGCGTTGCGCAAGTGCTTCTCCGAAGTTTATAATATGCCTTAATCTGCAGCCGTCGTGGTTATTACTTGCTTTGTTCCGGAAAGCCGTTGCTCCCTCGATGGCGGTGCGGCATCATGCTCTTCACTTCCCAGAATGCGAGTGTCGCTGGACAGACGTAATTCATGTACGTTTGCATATTACCCTGCGAGCCTCCACGGGGACGTGTGGCAGGGGGTTTTAGGACACCTCTTAGAGGAAAAAGGGAGGTATTAGGAAAACAACTTGCTGGAGTGAAGTGACAAAAGTGAATCGTTTATTAGTGGATTGTCTTAGTGTCTCGCTCTGTTTCGCTGCCATTGCGTGATAAGAGGGAGTTTTCGTACCTATCACTTGGGCAGTGTGCCCCCCGTGTTTTGCTGCTTCTATCAGTTCTAGATATATCGTGCGAGGTCAAAATAAAGCCTGAAAGTTAAGTGATGGAATTTTTCAAGGTATCATTGAAATATAATCTCAACCTAATCCTACAATCAGCATAATATATTCTTTTCAAGTTAGGCTTGTGATAGAATGAGTTCGGAACTTTCATATCAATAGTGGTGTTAATATAGTATGGTGTTGGTACCTTTCCGTTTTTGAATTTCAGCCTTAAATATATTCCCATGATAATTCTATGGGATTTTTACTGTCGTAATCTCTTGAATACTCAATTACTCCTTTTGATTCCACCGCAGCTGATGCGAGTGTATAAAATAATTATGCCATTTTCATTACACTTGAAGGTGAAAATTACCAATAATATACGCATAAATTGCCACCAGAAAAAATAGGCCTGGACCGGGAATTGAACCACGGAGCTTGCCGAGCCGATACGCAGACCACTACGCTACCCAGGTGTTCTGAGTATTGGCTCGGCAAGCTAAAGGTCCGTGGTTCGATTCCCGGTCCAGGCCGATTTTTTTCTCCTGGCAATTTATGCATATTTCATCACCGTATTTGCGGCAGGCATGAATAAATTCATACCAATAATATGTTAACCTACCGCCTTGTGTAGGCATTAATTAATCTCTAAATGTTTATTCTAGACGTTGATTTTTTCAATAGAGCAAATCGATTGGAGTTAACAAAAATACAGCACCGTGGGACTAATGGAACCCAATATCCCATTCTATCTCTTTCCATTTTTGTTTTCATTTAGCAGTTTTTCCTAAAAATGCGTCCATAAAGTGCTTCTTCTACTTTGCTGAGTTCATCTTAAACAGAACCTCTCTCCTCTCTGACTCTTCCTACTCATTGGAGACTCTTTCCATCCATTCGATCTTCAGTATTCGATTACAACGCATTCCCATTGCTCCAAATGTTCTTATTTCTGCTGCTGCAACCATTCAAGCCATATTGACACATAAGAGGATACTCTATATGTATTTATGAGTTTATGAGGTGCTCCTTCACTTATGAGCTCGTGCTGCTAGCAGTTAATAGAATCTAGATAGAAAGTTTTCAACGCTTCGCCTTTTCTGATTGCTTATTTTTTCTCACTTCTTTCATCGCTGGTAATCCTTCTTTTCATACACCGAAGTCCTTATATTTGCGACAGTTTCCGCTGTCCAACAATGAGTGCGAATTTGTCCTCCTTACTCGTGACACACACCAATTCTTTGGTTTTCTTCAGCAAAGAGTAGGATTCTGATTGTTTCTCCATGTCCGTGTATTGCAATTTTTCCTCTACCATTATTTCCTGCAATACCTTTTCGTTGAAAATATAGTAAATATAAGAGACCATGAGCAAAAATGCACATATTTGTTATATTTTTTACACACCTTTACTCTTTTTGCATAACCCCGTCAGAGTAGTCAGCAGTCTGCTCTGCAGTCAATATTGCCAGATGCCAAGTTGATGAAACAAATGTACGTGGCCGGGTATTTTTGCATCCGCCTCTCCATGTACCAATCGCTTCTCTCGACACTCGATTTTTCCCGAAGCTGAAAAATTCTTCATTCAGCTATTCTTCCATCCATCCCTTACTGGGCAATCAAATTCTTTTCTCAATATGAATTATCCATTTTAATCGTCACACACAGTGACTTCATTCGCCAAAACTCTGCGATTCAATACTTTGCCAACGTAATTTTTCTCCAGCACTCTCTCCACATCTCCGTCTTTCCCTCATTTTCTAGGAGAATTACATTATTTTCACTCTAAATACCATCTAATTGAATGAGACATTCTTTGAAGTGACTTACCACTCTTCTGTGCACGGTTTAACTTTTTCTCAAGATAAATTGCGCTGAAACCCATTACTTTACATCCGACTCTGTTCTTTTCCTGCGATGTTCATGTTCCTCATATCGTTTTACACTACTACTATCTATTTTCTGGGCCAAAGTTTTGTATTTTAATTGTTATCTAGCATGTCCATTACTTTTTTCGTAATTCATGGCTCATGTCTTTCGCTTTTCAACGATCCGTATTATCTCCTTCGCCATTAAGTATATCTTTTTTAATGCCCTGTCATCTTTTATCACTTGCCACCTTTTTTCTTATTCATTCTCGTCCAAGAATGCTCTAAGGGCAAATCCAGTTTTTATTTCCTTTTATCTTCACTTCTGCTAGAGATTATTCCTTGATCTTTTCAGTTTTTCAAGTTAAGTTGGTTTGTCATTATTATCAAATTCTGATCAATGTCCATATCCGTATCAAGGTAACACATGCACTTTTCACTCATTTTCTCGATCTCTGCTTCACCACGCTATACATTTTGGCTTAAACTATGGCCATGTGTCCAATATTATTGGCGGCAGTGTGGAAGTCTAGAAAGAGCGGACCTTCGCACTTAAATAATTCCTAACCTAAGCCTTCTGTAAGTGTTCGGGGTGAATTACGCCATCGCCTCTGGCTTTGCCGGCGTTGCGTGCACGCAGCCTCTCGACCACCGCTGATGAGCTCATCCCATCCGATGCATCCGAGGTCAATTTAGCGACCCACAGCTTAGGGATGCTGGCATTATGTGAGAAGGGCACGCCGCGAGAGACTTCGGACGGTGTCAATAGATCTTCTCTCAAGTTTACGAGCTCACGGACTTGTACATACCTTACTCTCAGTTACTCATCGACGCCCATTAACCCACGCAGCTGCTAATTGCCAACATATTGGTGGTTTATACTAAATGGATAACCTTGGAAGGTATGAACCACTCAATCTCTTGACTCTCACCGAGCGCGTTCGTAATGATTTGCCAGTATATCCAGTAAAGCATGTTCGCTGCGGCCATAGTATGCCAAATTTCTTTCCGTGATCGAAATCGGATGAGCCTTCCGAATTTTACCCATAGATATATAAAGGTTCGATGGCGCACCCAAAGCTTAGCGAGATGGGGAAAAGGGCACCAGCATGAGTCACGTGGTATGTGTGCGATTTACCCGGCAGTTCAAAGAGAGCTTTCGTACGATCACCATCTCCGCGACTACCAGTCGAGTCTTTATCTCTAACTCGCTCAAAGATGAATCTAATGGAGATATGAATATTGGCGATTATATGTATCTCCTCGCACTGAGACTACCGGTGGATACAATTCACTGATTCAAGATATATGACCCGGTAACCGGCACGCTAAACTGACACTAGCCATAGCTTTTATATAACCGACTGTCTCGTCACAATAAGTTATGCTATCACTGTATCCAAATCAATCATAAGAGAGAAAATGTCATTTTATGATTTTTCCTGAAAACTAGAAAATAATTTACAGCGATCTTTTTTCAATTCTGATGATTCATTTCTATCACTTCGAATGAATGTAAAACCATTCATCAGACTCTGCAACGAAGTCTCTGAAGCCACAGAAGATTCAAACAGGATTTCTTAGAGTTATCAATCATCAACTGCCAAGTCAAAGATTACAAGGCCTGTATTTTTAGCTAAGTAAATTAGCAAAATTTTAGTGTAGCAAAATAATTTGACGATTTCAAAATATAGCTAGCTTTTTAAATTTAAAAAAACATTGGTTGTCTTGAAGAATTGATTTCATCATAGTAGATACCTATTACGAAATATCTGAAATTTTTGAACAAAAATATCAAGGGCAATTAAATCCCCGATATAGTGGCAAAAGCTCAGTATCAGTTTACAACTTTATGGAGTGCTGTGGTTATTTACTTGATTTTTCTGCTAAAAATTTTCTTCTGCTTTCTCTTTCCTCAACTTTTCCCATTTTCATATGAGGCCAAACTCTTAAGCAATTAGTGTTATCCACTCTTCGCTATGTACGTACTCGTCCCCCGTAAGACCTTTGCAACAAAAGTCCTCAGAAACAAACTGTCCCTCCAACTTGTTTTTGGTCTCCCTCAGCTTTACGCAAATTCGATATTCATATTCAAAGTCACTTACCCACGTAATCGTTAGGTCTTCTCATTCAGTGTTCGTGCCATTATAACCGGCTTTCTTGGACTGTATTTGATATTTCGGTGACTTAAGCTCTTTTTCTCAATCTATCATTCTATCTCAAGAATCAAGTTCTTTCTCCTCTTGCTTTTCCGAGCTTTCCTTGTTATTTTTGTCATTTTATCTGATAAGCCTATTTGCATTTTACTGGATGCACGCCATATGCTGAAGCTTGTTTGAAATAGTCTTAAGGTCAGAGGGTGAATTATTGGACGAAATGGAGTAATTATAAATTGCAATTATATTGCTGCATTAGAAAAGTATAACAAGCAAGGTCTTATAGCAGCCAACAAGCTAAGATTAACTCAAATTCATTGAAAATGCCAGAAAATGAAAGTTCAACTGGCAGCACAAATATTAAGTGAAAGTATAACATATCACCATGGTAGTGTAACCACAACAAGTGTAACGGTTCGCCACTGGGATGAACTCTTGATAATGATATAAGTTCATGCAACGCCTACGGCGATATTGAAATACGAATTCACTTATTTTGCTTCGATTACGTAAGCTCATTATAAAAACTGCTCTCGGTAACGTACTCCCTAACGTGTACTTACAGTTACAATGTATGAGCACCAGGACAGCAATTGCACCGAAAAAACATCGCCTTTCAATAGTTTTCCTTGAATGAAGCATTCTTGCCGTAAACTTTCGTGAATTTCGTTTCTCAGAGCATTCGCTATCACGATTATCTCCAAATCTAAAATTGAAAACAAACTTTCGCACATTATCAAAGAAATAAGACATTGAACGAAGGTCTCTACACCACGTAAACGAAGCATTTTATAAACTTTTTTGAAACATGCATGGAATTGTTTGCTTTACCTTACAGGGAAATTTCGTCACCAAAAAGCCCCATAGCAGAGTAAAACTTTATACCCAGCTTGGAGAGGGAACTGTTACATACTTATATACCGATAAACAGAGGTTAACCCTCCGGTGGGCGCGCCCGCGGCAAATTGCCCCATATTTTACTTTATGAGCTGTCCATTTGGTACCGCTTGTGTTTAATGCCTGTGTCTCCAGTTATTTATTTTTCATGATACGAGGGAGTATTTCCGATATCCGGATCAATTATCCACCGGACGCTTCAGTAGCTGTGTGACATCGAAGAGAGTTTGACGTTTGACTAAAGATATAAAAGAAATTTTAGGAAAATATAAGAACAAGGAAACGGTTCCTGAAGCATCTAAACCAGTAAAACGCCATGTTTGCAGGTGGCATAAGAATTGCAGGTAAAAAATTATGTGCCAGTGATGTAAAAATAATGTATGTAAGAGGCATTGTCGTCAAGAGACAACATGTATGAGATGGGAAGATGAGCAGGACCTAGATATGAACTAAGATGATTAACAATGTACATTCAGTGTCAAACAATAAAAGATGTAACTGTGACAACTTAAGCATCCTTTTTTATTAGAAATTACCTTTTCGTTAAATATAGGATAGCAACTTATATTTGCGGTAAAATTGCCGCGGCGCGCCCACTCGTGGGGGTGAATTTGGCGCGCCCACCGGAGGGTTAATTCTCATTGTAACAACTTTTATTTGCAATCAAATTAGCGACATTAACACACGGCCATGCCTGGGAAAGAAAAATCGTACACATGACGAGTGATCGGCAAAAAAGGTCTCGGTGCCGCTTTTGGTGACGTCATAAGCACACTAACAGCTCTATGATTTTTTCTTTGGGTACAGGTAATGGTATGGATCTTTAAGCCTTCAAAATCTCAGGCTCTTAGACCGCCTGAAAGCCCCGCACATATATACGTGAACGTGGTTTAGTCTCAAAACGTATGCAACTTAATGGAGCGAGAATATTCATCACAGCTTTACACAAATTGCGCGGATATTCGCTGCAATGGCTTGAATTCAGCCGTGAGACTTCGCCTCGTAAGGATCCAATCAACTGGCAGCGTCATCATGTCACGTGGAACGTGAAATGAAGGCAAAGTAAGCTTCAAATCGACATTACGTATTTTATTTCTGTCATTTATGGGAGTAAAAACTTGATATGCATGAAATAGTGTCATCGTCCTCGACAGAGCCAATATTATCGTACAATTCCCAAGAAGATATATGAAACAATTGAAGATAAATGCAAATACTATGACATAATATGACAAATAATATGCCGATTGGTAATCGTTATTTAACAAATACTATAAATACGGCCTAAATGGCCCTTGTTTTATCATGTGATTATAATTCCATTTCTACCGACTCCGGAAACAGTCACTTCCAATTTAAGTCTTTTGCAGCCGGAGTAGCTGAATCACTGGGTAACACAAAAGTGACAATTACGATGGAACTGAAACTCATCATAGGTAAAGACACTTGAGTGGTTGCGTGGCATAAGTTTACCTGCGGGCGGGTACAACGGCCTGCGTGATCGGTTTGGGGGCTTCACTCTCTAAGATAGCCAGCTGAACATAACATCTTCTCCGCCAGACGGATATGCTGAACACGTTGCGCGATTAAGCGTTTTTAAAACGTTGGGCACGATATGAAAGTTTTCCGCTCGAGGCACGTGTTATAGGGGACATGTTTATGGGCGACTGACGGAATCTACTTCTCTGCTTTTCACACCCGAGTCGGAATGCCAAAGTGAGCACACTTATTATGGCCATTCACAGGCATGTAGCCAGAGATTTGCTTAGGTGGGGGCTAGGTCTAGCTCAGAGCATGAGTGCCCCTTTGCTAGTGGTCTCCTTGGCGAAAGACAGTAGCCGCACTGGGAAACAATTCCGGTGGGGGGGGGGGCTAAAGTCCCCAAAGCTCCCCCGCCCCCTGGCTACGTGCCTGTTCACTCAATACTCCGAAATAATTAAACGTATTTTCCTTCGGAAATCAACGGTACGGTTCTGATGTGGGCGCATCTCATCCCTTCGAGATCTTTTATCCAGAACTCTACGTGCCATTAAGCTTTCAATCAACAGTTAGTACAATGAGTAGACTTGGCGACAAGAAGCTGCTGCCTTTAAATCTGAATTTTGGTTAGGATTAATAACTAGTGCTATTAAAAAGTTCTCTCTTAAGTAGTACTCTTAAATAGCTCTTAAATATAGAATACATTGTAGGCTGCTTAAATCCTCCTGTGGAATAATATTTTCGATAAAGAACGTTTTAACGGACCAAATGCATTCACAAACACCAACCTGGCTCTTGTTATGCACTTATATTTTAGCTTCATTCAAAAAATGGTACTTTTCTGCGACATTATGTGAAGAAAACATGATCAACCCTGAGTTTCCCTCCTCGAAAAACTCCACGAAATATATTTTGTGATTTTATTATAGCTTCATCCGATTTATTTGACCATTTCAAATGAAAAAAGAATTGATTTTACGAATAAATAAAGAAAAGATAAGCTTGCAAATAGTTTTACACATACAACGACTACAGGACATTTGAATTTAGAGTACTTTAGTTACATTTATTTTGCATGGGTTCCTTTTTCATGCAAGGTAATTGACCTATATTGGGTGGTTGATAATAGAGTATTTTTCGACAGTAACGAGACCTTACAAACGTTAAGACGAAAGAGGCCTGCTTTTTTGAGTGATAATCGCTCAAACGATATTTATTGCTGCAATTCCATTACCAAGTGAAAGATGAGGAACTTATTGCGTATTTACCCTCTGTCTCAGGCACTAAATTTCTCATGACTGACTTCACTTCATGTGATGCAATAAGACTACACGGAATTCAAGTAGTAAAAGTATGCTGCACTTGTAAGCAAGTCTGTTTTGGAAACTCAAGTGTCGCGGGGTCGGATCCTGTCTTAGCATGGATATTTAGTTCCTCAGAGCACAGTACTCTTGTGTTCATGATCTTGTGAAGCTTTCAAGGGAGATCTCCCAAAGGGCATCCTGCAAATACGTGGCCAATTTTGGAGAATACAAGGATCAATTCAGAGGGCGATTGGTGAAAGTTTTCATGTTAAAAGATCGATACAAATTTTTCCTTGAAAAGATATCACTAGTACTAAGTAGCTTTACGCTTTGGGCTTGTCAGCTAGGCTAACATCTGCTTGAGCGCACTGTTTTTGTTTATATTTAAGACTAGAGAGGCTTGCAAACTCGCACAGCTCAAAATACCTCTCTCTGCGCGCGCAATAAGGGACCAAAATGAATGTTATCTAATTAGCGAGGTAAAAATTCGCCAAACAACATAGTATTGCTTATGGCATATTTTTTGATAGATACCGTTATTAGCAGGACGTTTAACATTCAAATCCTACTTTTTCAAAGAAAACGCATATAAGGTTGTCAGTATCTCACTTATTAAAATTTATAAATAATGGATAAGAATATAGTAGGCTTGTAGGCTCTGAAGATAGTTTAACCCTGACGTAAAATCATTCCCTTCCAACCTCTCCTTCGTCGCTGTCCTGGTTATATAAATGAACTTGGGCCTGGTTTGCAACCAGCCAGGGCCAGGTAAGATTTTGGGAGGAATGCACTAGTTATATTTATAGTTCAGTCTCTGAAGGTTTTTATCATAAATCTTGATGAATTTATATCCTATAAGAGGCCGTTTCAGTCTTAATTTTGTCGAAACGTGACACATGAAATAACTTCTCGCTCTGTACATTCCTCACTTACGTATTTTTACCGACCATGGTTTCGACATACAATGTCATTTTCAAGGTTGAAAGTGACATTGTGTGTGACAGGTGTGTCGAAACCATGGTCGGAAAAAAAATAAAATAAAAAAGTGTCGAATGTACAAAACAATTAATTATTTCAAGTTGTATCATATTTATTGTTGTACGCATTGGTTTTGTAGGAAATCGATCGACTTTCAGGTGTATTTTTGAACGCACATAATTCAAGAGTGTGACGACGCATACTTTTCGAGCTCCTTAAGTTGTCATTGGTTTACGAAATGTGGAAAAATTCGTCGTACGAGTCCCGAGTGTCACGAACTGCTGCCGACGCACTCTCACCATCGACAGGCCGCACCGTTGCCGCATCCACTCACTCAAAGTTTTATAAAAAGCAACTTGTCGTGGAAATAGCGAAAGTGGCGAAAATACCTGAGCCACTCAAAAGGGAGAACTGAGGCTGAGAACAAACATATTTTTTGTGTCGCTCGAGTGAGGAGTCATTCAACGTCGCAGAGTCGCCGCCAGCGCATGCCACAGCGCTCACGCGCCGCGGCGCTCACTCCCCATGTCCCCGATCCCACCACCAACGTGCTGACCGGCGGCGTAAGTGCGCGTGTGCCCAAATTGCTGTGGAAACCAACTTGCGAGTATTGCCTTATTTAAGTACCGCAATTTATTTTCCCGGTCCCTTCCCAGCGACAACATTACTCTTATGTTGGCAGCGTTAGGAACCATGAGTTACGCGCGATGAAACAGATTGCCTGGTAATTGTAATTTAGTTTCAAACCTTTTGTTTACTCTTCCCTCGCTCACTGCAGTTTCTGGAGGGGGCAGCGCAGAGTTACGATGGTAACTCTAAAGTAGTAGGAATGTAACTTATTCTAAGTAAAATATTGATTATGCCGGTACGGACGACGGTGATGGAAACGTGACATACATTACCCTCGATGCCAAATGCACCCTGTCGAATCCATTCGAAGCGGCAGGACCTCGCGCACCGCAATACTCCGCCCGGGAGCCGTTCGGTGAAGCAAGGCCATGCAAAGGAATGAATCAGTCGCTGCGCTTTTCCCTTGGCGGAAATCCTTAATGGGAAATCGTTATCTAAGAACGGTGGAGAGTGACAATTGTAGCACGTTTAGTAGAGCATGAGCGTCAAGTCAAAGGCTACTTACCTGACATCTGTGGAGGATAAACAGGCCTAACGTCTATGTTACCACGTTACTCTTGTTCGTCCCTTACCAGGGAGTAAAACTTGAGCGTGGTGGAAGAGCACGCGCTCTGATTATCTCGAGAGTTGCGCTGGGAGGAGCAGTGATTACAGACCCCTGTAAATAATTTGATAAGTTCACAAGGGTGAATAGTGTTGGTCGTTACATCCAGTCTGCTCTCAGAATTTATCAACTACACCCAACGCCTGATACATCACCCAAAGCTTGAAAAAAAAATTCAGAATGCGCTTATTTCATGTTGGCGAGCAGGATATTATTCCCGTTCTTATGCCTCCACAAGACTTGTCGAAGCGACTATAAACCCTGCCGAACTGATTGGTGCGAATATTTCTTCATACGCGCAACATGGTGACTCAAACACAAAAAGAGCGGGATATTAAGACATTCCGTTAACTTATCACAGGTCACTTTTGTCCTTCCCGTCATTCCCATTCGTTTTCCGTATTCACTCCCGTTTTCTTGTCTGGTGTCCTAAAACTTTTTGCCGCCCGAATCTGTGGAGGCACGCTGGGAAATACGTAGATGTAGAAAGCCTAGCATGCACGGGGATAATCTTTACTGCATCCCGCGAAATTTCATTTTAGATTTGGTGTTATCAGTATCATCCTCTCCATATAGTAATATATAAATACACTAATAAAGAGAAGCTTAAATTCTGAATGCCGAGTGTTAAAACCTACGTCATCATCCTATTATTGATTCTTGATGCAGGAGGAATGTAAATGAGAGTGAGAAATATGCTGCGTGGCATCTGTTAGGGATACTTTTTTCAGTTGCGAAATAGCGCTGTGAATATGTTGTTGCTATTTCTGAAAGGGAAGGAACTTCGGAAGTGTGGGAGTAAGATTAATTCAACAAAATGAATCAGCTTCCGAGGAAGAAATTGGTCTTTTCAGCCTTCCTTTTTAAAACATTTGCTTGAATTCCTGATGAAATTGGTTTTTCTCAAGGTTATCAAAAGAGTTTCAATGAGAATCGGATCACATAAACGTATGAAAGTCTATAAATTGTGATTCTCTGGTGTAATGAAGCTCTTCTTGATTCTCCTGAAATATGAAGCAGTTACAAACTTATTGTTTACGAAAGCTGAATAAAAAGGAAGCAATAAGCGTGGCCAATCCTTGTTGTATGATTATGTTTCAAATATATATTGCATGGATGATGTATCTTTAGAGGGCATGCGATGTCTTGTCCACTATTATGAGTTTCTAAAGCTCTCCACGCTTCCTCACACTTCTTTCGCTTTGCGATGGTGTTCAAGTGTTGGATACGGTAGGAGAGGGATGGAGGTTGGTGGCGGAGGTTCGGAGAAAGGGTGGAGGACATGTTGAGAGGTGAGAGCATGTTAATGAGGAGGGTGATAGAGAGGGAGAAACGCTGGAGAAGCGTGAATGAAGAGGATAGGAATTGTAGTCGGCATGATGAGAGGTTGAGGGTTCGAGGAACTCTGAGAAAAGAAAAGAGGTGATGTTGAGCAAGTAATGTGCAGACAATCGAAAAGATGTTGCATATATGGGGAAGCTAGTTAAGGGACTGTCTTGAAAACTGTCCATCACCTGGTTGAATACTCAATATTGACAGCGACATTTGAGACTTTTCTCAGTGGTGCATAATACATGCATTGTTCTTTTGGGTGGAAATACGTTGTATTCCTTGCGCTAGGGGCCTTCAGTCATTTAAGATTTTGTCGGTAGTGGTGAAGTCGATTTATCCCTTGATGGTCTGAGAAATGTTATTTATAAGTTATTTATAAGAGAAATAGATTTCTTCTGAGAAATGTTAAAACTACATGCTTGCCAAAACAAAAATGCTACTCATATATATAATATTCTTTATAAGTTAGTTTTCAAATGACGAGTCATATAAAGAATTGGACAAAAAGCAAATTTTAAAGTTAGTAGGAATTTATGACGTGTATGCACAATGCGTCCATTTTACTTTTCTGCTAACTTTCCATCAAAGTAAAAAAAATGCAATTTAGTATTGGATATATGTGATAATGTATTGTAAATACCCTCCAAAATGACAAAAGCAGTACCAAGCACTGCCACATATTATCTGTAACTGGAAAAAGATCAAAGGTTATATCTTTGAGAACATAAACTCATACATAATCCATATTTCCATGATGGTCCATATTTCAGGTTTATCATCCTTTGCCAAGGTAAGATGAGGACGAGTTTCTCTCATCCATGGTAAAAAAATGTGATGAAAAGACGAACGCCAAAAGTAGTGCCCTATAAAAAACAGAAAAAGTTTATGATTCATTAAAACAATAAGCATTTGGGCATCATTTGGTAACTGAATGCTATGTTACATTGAGTTATAATTTTTATTAAACATTAGACATTTTTTTCTCTAAAATTTGAGAATATTGTCTATAAATATCATATTTATTGTTATTATTTTATAAGACGCTAAAAACTTAGCTTAAGAGTTACTCAGCGCTGTGATCCGCGTTTGCCAATCGAGACAAAGAGACTTAGGTAAAATAAAATATGAATTGATTCTTCAAGCTCTGCGTGGTTGCTTACTCAACATCGTGTCATTACTGACACAGGAATGCTATGATGAACGTAAACTATTCTCACAATTCAATCAGGTATTCATGATACCTCCTGATGGTTGTCACAACAAAACCACGGTAAATTCTATTCCCGTCAATCAGTATGATGGTGCATTCCTATGTATCATAATGATGGGAGTATGATGATTCCGGGAGAAAATAGCTTTTTTTATTAACTCCGCTAATTTAAGGTTTTTTGCACCACTTATAAAATTACTGTATCCAACTAGAAATTTATATTACATATTAATTCACACAGAAGAAAACAATTATAGGATTAGACTGAAGGTACCCGGAAAATATTTTCTTAATTGCATATGGCCGAAGAACGTCCGTCATAGTTATGGGTAATGACCCAAACCAAGTTTATTATCAATTTAATATTTCCGCAGCACTAGTTTCTTTGGGCTTAAAATAGTATCTTACTTAATGCTTCTTCAATCGGTCCTGTGACTAGCTGAACATCTTAATTTGAGGCCTTATCAACAAAAAAAAGTAAAACTATGGGCTAATAATTAACATGTGACAAGGAATCCAATAAAAGAAGAGTAAAAAATTGATGATGCATTATAAATAATTTGGCGAAAATGAATCAACGGAATGAATGGTCTCAGGATTGACTATGTGGAATGGCGAAGCATCACGGAAGTAAGAACTAAGTAAACTTTTACTCGTTACTTCCTTGATAGAGAAATTCCACTTAGTCAAGCCGTTCATTTCGTTAAGAATGCCAAACTTTATTTCAAAATTGTTATCGATTACCGGGTAGCATCATTAATACTTGATTTGTCAAATGTCCTCCCCTGGTGATGGTGTAGCATGCCAAAACCTTGGTCGGTATAAATAATATTTTCTCAAGTTGAATTTAAAGTAGTTATTTTCATGTTACTTCTGTGAAAGTGCATTAATTTCGAAAGAGCATCTGTTGACTGAATCTGGGTAAGTTTAGGCTGAGAGGGAATCCCTCGGATATCTCGAGCTAGAATTGAGAATTCGTCCTCATAAATAATAATATATCAAATTTCTGACGATACCAAAATATTAGCCTTATTTTGAGATGTTTAGCAGATAATAGAATCCGTTTTCAATGGGACATGGAATGGCTGTGCACTCTAGAAAGGCAAAGCCATGAAAGCAAACGAGAATTTCCCGACGCACAGATCGCGTCAAAAGTATGTATGTATGTAGGATCGGCTAATAACGTCATCTGAACGTCTTCCGATTTCTAGCCTCCAAGTACCTTTGTCCTTCCATAGATCTTCTTCCAATCCTCTCGCTTTGATTTCTTTATCCACTCCCTCTCTCCAGCTTCTCTTAGGTCTTCCTCTTCCTATTTTGCCTCGGATTGTTAGCTCCAAGATATTTCTTGGTAGTCTATCTTCGTTCATTCTCTTTACATGTCCGTACCATATTAGCTGCTTGGTCATGATGTCTTCCGTTATATAGTGCTCGACTTTCATTATCTGTCGAAATCTTTCATTTGTAACTCTTTCTTTCCTTGATCGTCCCGCAGCGTCTCCAAAAATCCATTTCAGTAACCTCTAATGTTTGTTTAGTACGTTCCTTTATATGCCAGACCTCACATCCATACGTTGTAATACTTTTGAAAATGGCATTGTATATTCTTGTTTTATTTGCTTTCGATAATTGTCGGTCCCACAGGATGCTGTTTAATAATCTATTACTATTACAAGAAGGGTTTTCTTCCCTGATTATTTCGGTCTGATATAGCTTCATCCAAGGTTCCATCATCAACAATTTTAACTCCAAGTTATTTATAGTGATCGGTGTACGCTATTTTATCCCCATCTTCTAAAATCAGGTCCAACCTCGCTCCGCCAATGTTCATATATTGTGTCTTGGACATATTCACCTCCAACCCCCATGCTTTATATTCCTCTATTAGTTTTCTTGTCATACATTTTAGATCCTCGTAGTCTTGTGACAACACTATCTGATCGTCTGAAAAACAGAGCGTATAGAGAGTGTTGTTGTTAGGGGTATTCCCATGTTCTTGCATTTACGTTTCCAGTTGTTCAGCGCTTGTTCTATGTATTTTTGTTAAAGAGCGTTGGTGATATACAACATCCTTGCTTAAGACCTTTACTGACAATGAAACCTTTAGATAGCCTGTTATTCACTTTGACTTGGGCTTTACTGTTCGTATACATCCACTTTATTGCACTTATCAATTTTGTATCAATGTTGGCCCTATGAAGTGTCTCCCATAGTTTGTCTTGTGGAACGCTGTCATATGCATTAGTCAGGTCTACGTATAGCAGGTGTACTTCCTGATTAAAAGCTATCTTTTTCTCTGTTATTTGGGTTACACAAAATATGTGATCGATGGCTGATCTTCTGACCCGTAATCCTGCCTGTTCCTCTGCTTCCATTTCTGCATATTCATTTTCTAGTTGCTCCTTAATGAGTTTCCCATATATTCCACTTATACTTCCTGATCGTCTTTTTCGTCGTCTTCCCTTTAGTTGTTTCAGATCGTCTTTTTTTCCCTTTTTTGTAAATTGTGGAAATGTATGATATCTTCCATTCTTCAGGTATTTCTTCTCCATTTAGGCCTTTTTGGAAGAGGTCAACCAGATGTTCGTATAATCGGTCCGTTCCATATTTTATTAGTTCAGCAGGGATGTTTCCAGGGTCTGGTGCTCTTTCATTTTTTAGGTTTCTACAAATATTTTTAACTTGGTCAAAAGTTATTCTTATGGGATCGGCTATTAGTCTATTATTTGAGGGTTCTTCTTGGCTAATAAGTTCTATTCTGTTTTTGGAAAGGACATTTTTGAAGTATTGGTCCCAATTATCGAGGGTTATTGGTGATATGAGGGCACTCTTGTTTTAACTTCTCAAGGACTTCAGTAACTTCCAGCTTTATGCGCTTTTCATTCCTCCTAAGTAAGAGTTAATTCTCTCATAATTTTCTCCCAGGTTTCGTTCTTCTTCTGGCAAACCACTCTTCGTACTTTAGCTTGTACTTCCTTATATCGGATCTTATCTTCGTTTGATTTGGTATTCAAGAACATCGTTGTCTTTTCTCCTATATAGTTCGTATCAATATTCTTCATCTCCATCCCACCAGTAAGGTTTTTGTTCTTTATGGGTACTATAGTGGTCTATACTCTCTTGAGCTGCATTTTCAATACACGTCTAAACGTGATTATAGTGTTCTTTCATATTTTGTAACTTTATCTCTCCTAGTTTTTCATATAATCTTCTTTTGTTTTGCCCCTTTGTGCTTTCATTTCCTAAACTATTTAGATGATGCATACCTCCGAGATTTTTCATTCTCCTTTGCATCTCTTTGCGTAGTCTTGCTCGTTCACTTCTTAAATGGTAACTTTTGTTCGTAGGAGGTGATGGTCCGTTCCACATGTTGCTCCTCTAAAAACTCTTACATCATTTATCGTTAATTTACTTTTTTGTTTAACTATGGTATAGGCTATAATGGACTCACGGTTCCAACTGGGTTGTGTCCATGTATATTGATGTATTTGGCGATGCTGATATAAACCAATCATTATTTTTTGTTTATTTTGTTCGCACGTCGATGTTAGCCTATTTTCATTATCATTAATCGCATCCTCTCTGTGACGGCCGACTACTTTGTCAAGTTGTGTTTTTCCAAATTCGGCTGTTAAAGTCACTCAGTAGTATTAGTTCTCGTGACGTACCGACCTTCGCCATTTCGTAGTTCAGTTATTCAAAGAATTTTTCTTTACTATTTACTGGCTCATCAACATTCAATGCGTAGATACCAAGTACTGTTATTTTTTGTCCAAATAGAGATAGGTTCATTTTAATTATTCGTTCACTTATCGCCTCCCATGTTGAAATATACTGTCTGAGCGATGTTTTAATAAGTATTGATACCTCCTGTTGAGCTCTTATGTCTTTTGGGACTCCACTATAAAAATGGTCGTAATACACTACATTTTATGATCCCTGTCCTTTCTTTTTTGTTTCCTTTATTACTGCGATATCCACTTTTAGTTTACGTGTTTCCTCTATTACTTCTGTAAGCTTCGGAGAGAGACCTTGTATATTCCATGTTCCAAAATTCGTAGTCCGTTTCCGTTGCGTTTGTCGTTTCCTTGAGTTTCATCCAGTCCGAGGCTTAGTAGGGTTTTTAACACTTAATATTTTTTCCAAAGCACGAGGAGTTAGCCCGTGGCTTAAACCCCCAATCTGGAGGGCCAGGGTTTATTATCAGAGTTACCTTCTCCTAGACGGGCTGTTTTCACCACAACTAAGCAGTCCCATCTACCCCACCTGTTGGTCCGCGGGAGGTATTTTGTTTCCCACCTACCCGCCGGTCTAGTAAAAGACCGGTGCGAGCTTCCCCCAATCCACCTCCTGAGAACGCGCCCTCAAGGCGTTACAGGTTCCCCCGAGAGCGTCAAAAGTAAAACGGTGTCATTTTCCTATATGTTTCCAAGTATTAAAAATATAAATTCTTTACTTAGAGAAAATCTTTGGTTGTGAATACGTTTTTCAGCGTGTGGCATGAAACAAATAAGTCAAGTCAAAGCCTCAATTGCTAATACCTAGTTCATTTGTAATTAGTTTGTCATGAATGCGAAGTTTTTGCGCCAATAATATATTCAATTCATGCTTCTTAAAATTGCTTAAAAATACAAATTAAATCGTCATGTTCCCTTTTATGACCTTCGAAAAGTCTCGCTCAAAGAGTGTTAAAGGGAAATAATACTTTTTGAAAATGCGAATGGAAAATCGGAGAAATGCTAAATAATTTCCCAAAGGAAATGGAAGGGAGGAGGGGGTCAATTTGCCCGGACTGCGGGACCCTGGTAGACAAATGCAGTCTGCGCGGCAGCCCGCCGAAGAATGCGTATGACATCCTCCTCGGAAATCACGGCCATTAAAGTTCCATTTAACTTATATTCTCGATAAATGGCTGAATTCAAAGGGGAAAGATCTTTGTATTGCGCTTACGTTAGCATATTTTCACATTCATCCGTATTCCCGAGTACCAATCTGTTAAAAATGGTCTATTTATGAAAGTAATGTAATGTCTCTATAGGTAACAGCCGAATCCAATTACTACCTATTTGATATAAGGACGAACACACACAACCCTGGTAGGTGTAAATCCTACCCAGGCGGGAGGTCGAACCTGCGTCCTTTGGCTCGGCATGCGAGGACTTTAGCCCGCCACCACTGGGGCCGGCCTTTTAGCGAACCTTTTAGAGAAGTTGGGAATTTTTTCTTTCCAGCAAGATTAGCATCAACGTTACTAACAAACGTTTGTCCTATTGCTCCATCTTTTAAGGTAGTTTGAGCGAAATATCACTTCACCTATAAATTGATAAATTTGACTTAATTTTAAAGATAAAACTCACTTCTTTCCAATGATACCAAAATATCTACCCCTTGTCGAACTACTTTTCGAGCAATTGGCCAAAAAATATAAGCTATTTTGCATGGTATATATTACGACTGTGCGCTCCAAAGGGAGCATATTGAGAAAATTAGCAATTTATAACGCCTAGATTTCGTGAAAATACCAACGGTGTAGTTTGTAGGTTTTCTAAACTATTTACAACAATCAGTCAATCACTCTCCGTAGTATTTTTTACAGAATCGCAAAACAATCTTCTGTTGCGAAGGCGTTTTCACCACATGGCGCGAAAAAATGAGTCAAGTTGGAGACCTATGTAGTTATATTTATTTATTTACTAAGGATTTTTGTAATTTATAACTCGGTTTTTGCGCCATTAATATTACAATATTTACTACACACCTCTTACAGACGCTATATTAAAAAATTAAATTCAAATATGGTCTCCATTATGACTCGAGAACTATCTCGCTCAAACTACCTGACGCACCGAATCTTGAAGACAGGATTTGATTTGCTGCAACTTGATGGCAACCCCAAGGGTGGAAACCCAAGCGGTCTGAAAACGCGTATTTCGGCGCATCACCCTCCGTTCATTTCTGTCTCGCACCGGTGGTATTTCGGCGTCGTCCCCCAACATTTCATTTGTCGTAGCACACGGGGGGAGGGAGGGGAAGGGGTGGAGAGGCCTCACGGCCGCCGAGTGAAAGGAGGAAGCGGAGGCGGAGAGGCGGGGAGGCGGAGCGGCGGCGGGGAGGCCGTCACCCTGTTTCCCTCCTCTCCCTCGCGGGCGGCCAAGGTTACAAGGTTTGTAGGAGTGGGGCGGTTGGGTAGGCAGGGGGTGTTTGGGGAGCGCGGGGACCGTGATGTAAGACATGGCGACCTCCGGCTTTGGCCCGCGAATCGTCCACAGGGTTTGCGTGCGCCCGGGCGCGGCACCCCGGGCGCGGCACCCCGGGCACGGCACCCCGGACGCCTTCGACGCGTTTACCGCGCCACTCTCGAGGGTCGACTCAAAGACCGACTACCATAGACTACCACGCTCAAGCTACCACTGACCAATTTTTGGATATTTATTTTTATTAATTTTTTCCAACAAATTCACATCAATATTCCATCAGACGAATGCCTGTCGACGGAGCGTATCTACAGAAGTAAATCATATTACAATTTTTTTAAACAACTCATAACAACAGCTCAGGATCGTTACACTACAATACATAAAATAATAAAATGCACCTTCATTGAGTTTATTACATATTATTTTAATTCCAAGCAACTGTCTCTGTAGTCTATTTTTAACAGTTATTTTAAAGTAAAACACATTTTTTCCGTTTCTTTCTCCAATTCTCCAGAAGATTTAGTCAGTAATTTTGGTAGGATATACGTTTCGAAATACGAACGTATCACGTTCACCATATTTATTATTTATTTTAGGAATAACAAACAACCTTCCTCTTCTGTTAAGATTATTTAGTTTAGTTCTGTAATCTTCCTTGTAACAGTATTTACAATGTTATATAAAATAAAGTAAATATTTAGGTAACAAAACATATCTACTTTTGTGCAATTTCTGCATATCTTTGGAAACCTTTCCATAATTTATGATTTTTAATACCTTCTTTTAAATAAATTTATTGATCACTGTAGATATGAGGTTTACATATAAATGACCCGTCAAAACGGAAAATAGCATCATTAACAAATGAAATCACATTAAATAAATGCATCTCAATAATTAACACATTAGTTGATATACTTTGGCTATCTTCAACAGAATAAAAACACTTCTCCAAATATACTGTTTTAGTTTGGCTTTTAATTTTCCTGGTATTGATTCATTTTTAACAGATATTGGGAATTTTTATATAACTTGCAACTCATGGCGATAGGCTTAGTATTGTAGAGTGGAAGGTTATGTTGTCCAACAACTATGTCCTGTTTGCCTCTCGTATTATAGACATGAATATCACTGCTCATTTTTAACAGATTTGGGTAATCTATAATACATACATTTATTATATAAATTGTAACTCATGGTGATAGGCTCAGTATTGTAGATGCTAGGTTGTGTTGTCTAACAACAACGTCCTGTTTGTCTCTCGTATTATAGTCATGAATATCACTATTCATTTTAAGATACAGCTTATGTTTGAAATCTCTAATGAAAATAATCGATTATAAACTTGCATACATGGTAATGGAAGAATCTGGAGTTTTTTATTTCGATAGCTATCTAATGTTTGCTTTTCAAATGATTTTGACACCATTTTTGTAATTTGAAAAGGCTTTATACAATACACCGTTGAAGGTGGATAACATGGACGAAAGAATTTCTTACAAATCTTTTTCAACCGCCAGCCCTTGTCTCGTTACTCCTCGGCTAGAGGTCCTTCCTGCCTCTCCTTATCTCATCCATAATATCTCTTCTCTTTCTCCCCATTCCTCACTTACCCAGCATCCTCCCTTACGTAATGTCATTCAGCATCCTTCACCCCACATTATCTTTTACGACCACCGACACAATCGCCTGCGTTTGAACATGATTAATTTCCAAATTCGTTCGGTAACTTTATTATATTCTTACGACAGTTATGTTTGTATGCATGGTAAACATTTTCCATATTTAGTTTGCTGTTTATGGTTGCAAGAGCTCGCTACAGATTAGAGTAGGGAAGATAGAGGTGCCTAAGAAAATGTTGGCATTAAAATATAGCATTTTATTTCTAGGTTGCTACAATATGAACTTTTAACAATACGCTGCTCATGTGGTTATTTTGATCAGTATTTAGATTAAGAAAGTGTTTGACACTTCACACGTGGGAAAAATAAAACTATCTCACTGACGCACTGACTCCTATTTCCCACTCCGTGGGGTAATAGCAGTAATAAGATTATCTATGCATTTCAAATGGGAAAATATTTTGTAGTGAATTAGGGATTAGCATAACTATTAATTAGGGATTTGAGTGGAATAACGTTGCATTATTTCACATTCTTTTAAACTTTAAAAAATTTAAGATTAGAAAATGGTAGATTGAAGTGTGGTTTGAAATATGCAGGGCTGAGGAGAGAAATTGTGTGCGGAGTCAGGGCCTGCTACAGTAAAATATTAGGAGAGGTAATCTTTTCTTTATCTAAACTTACCTTAATCATCTCTAAAATAGTAATTCTTAGAATGGCTCCTCTCCTATAGTAACGTGATAGGGTAAAGCAATAGATGAACTCAGTGGACATTTGGAAACAAGATCGAAATGTGATGCTATTTTCTGACAAAATGCATGATGAATGCAATTTTGCACATTATATGATGCTATTCGCAAAAGGCCACGTTTGAATTTAGGGATCACACATTGAAATAATTAAAAAAAATCATCTTATACGATACCTTTTAGCGTGACATGTGGTTATAGTTCGGGGTGGATTGGCAGGAGGGGGGGGGGAGTCATAGGGGTGGGGTAGAGGGAGCGCTGGCGCATCATTGTAATCATTCGCGGACATGTATTTATTTCCAGTGGATTTTTTAGGCCAGTTATGATGCTAAGCCATATTATACCCGCAAATTATATGTAACCTAGGGGTTTTTAAATCCATTGCTGTAATTTTTGGAATTCTAAATCCGTCCCAAATTCATTTCCATCGCGCTAACCTAAGAGTGAAAGAAATCATGCTGTTAAATTCATAAGTAAGCTGGTTTTTATCGCAAAATTTATTCATGTCATGGTATTGCTGTTTTATATTCATCTAATGCTCCTTTTATGGTTGAGCTTCATAAAAATTGGAATCGGCGTGTTTGGTGTCCGTTACAAAGTAGATGCGAAGCGGTCACGGCTTGCAGACGTTATATTTGCAAATGAAATGTCTTTTGTTGATCTTCTCATTGGAAAACCACAATTGCATGCGTTCATTTGCCCTCTTAACAGACGTGTGCATTCAGTGCTGACACATGCGGATATGTTCAAAAAAAGTCATGTAAAAACACTCGTTTGCAGAGTGACGGTACTCCGCCCCGCTCCCAATAACCCAATGTGCGTAATTCACCGTGTAGAAATCTTTCTCCTGAATTGTGATGCGGACCCAGATCCCCTTTCAATTCTGATCAGGCTCCTTAGGCGTCCTAATCCGATTTGAAACCCGGAGTCGCTATGTTCTCACGGAGTGCCGTGCATAAATACCACAAATTAAGGGATATCGGTTTCCCAGCTCAGGAGAATGATGCTTGCCTTTCATTCGTGTGTCTTCTCTGTGAAACAAGCTCACTAAAGTCATAAATTATTACTCAAAATAAATTAAATTAAATTTTTTTAGGGATCCAGGTTCGAATCCCGGTCAAGGCGAATGATTTTTCTCCTGTGAAGTACTGCAAATTAAATTTACTTTTACAATGCAACACGCATATTTTCTCGATCTCAGTAGTTACATAAGGAACAGGTGTTTGGAAAATGTTTGGGAAATTTCGTATATAAATTTCAAGCATTCGATGGCAATAATTCTAACTCCGTGGGAATATTTCTTCAATTTAAGTAATGAATGGGCAGTATTGTCGGAATAAATTATTGTATAATTTCTATAGATTGTTGCCTACTGATTTTGTTAAGAAAAAGAATGACGCTCAAATTAACACAATTGTAGTGTTGAATCAATGCGTAATTGAATCATTGATTAAAATACCATAGTCGTTGGAGATAATGCCCAGTCATTTACAGCGAGCCCAAATAACAGCGCACTTTTCAGATTTCTTGGGTGAAACATTCCAAACCGGTAAGGCCAATTGATACAAGGTAGCGGAAACCACGTTGAAGGTCTTTCTTGTTAACGGCGACGGATAGTCTTGTGTCCTTGAAGAGGAGCCAAAATGAGAAAGCAGCAGTATTCAGCCCACTCGTCTGTCACCTGGAGTCCGGAACTTTACGGAGAGGTTAATAGCCCGCATGTAGTTGAGGCGACGCCCTACGCAGACATTTCCCCCGATGCACGCGTCTATTTGATGCGCCGTGTTTTGTGGAATACGCTAAGTTTCAGAACGTCTTGCCTCGAAAATATTTTGGAAAAGTTATGAAAGTCTCTCTTGACTCTAGACCATGAATTACATATGGATCTAAATCTTCGGCACTTCTGAACGGAAAGCAGTGCTGCCTAGCTTTCCGCAAAAGATAGGTCGCGCTGCAATCGGGATGGTTGCGCTTCTGTGAGTAAAAAAAATAGCCGGTGTTTAAATGGAGGCCAATTCCGGTACCTTTATTTCCAATATCTCCAATTGAATCACGCCCTTTCCTTATTATAACCACCTTCTCTAGAGTGGCAGCGCTACAATATGCTTGGTCCTAGTTCGGAATGTTTGGCAACACCCACTGGGGGCAAGTTTAGGATCCATATGTATATTCATGCTCTAGACTTAATGAATGGATGTAGGTAGTTTTTGGATGGGAATGCTTCAAATTTAATATTGCTATTCTCAACTTAATGTTACTGTACACGTTCTCAAAGTAACTCTACATAACTTTCCCATTAAATATTTTTCTGTAGCAAAAACAACTGCTAAAAATACTGCTTTGGTCCACCATCTTGATGAGAGAAGAGCATTTGTGTTCAGCAGCGGAGTCCTCCATTGGCCGAGTCGATTTCTAGAGTGCGTAACCTTTGCTTTGCACTTTTAGCTGGGGCATATTTTTGTTTTTCTCTTTTTTTTAAGCTTTATAAAAATTGTTGAAATCGGTGTTGGACTATTTTTTGACTTGTTCGCTCCCGCAAAAATAAACCTAGAAGGAAAGATAGGAAATTTTGTCCATAGGGTGTATTCTATAAATATTAATGAACTATAAATGATGACAGTTATAATTACCGCTGAGAACATGGATATTGCCATGAAGTTACACTTGTAATGCGTATGAAGGGTATCGTGATGCAAAAACTGCTTTTTTATTAATCAACAATAATTAATATACTCTCTCCTTAAAATTATTTCAAAATGTTGAACAATCTAACAAAATGAAAAATCTGAGGTTTTCTCGGCTATTGTTTGAGATGAAGAGTTCTTAGTTTTGCCCTCAGATGATGGCGTTCATATGCACCACCCTTTTGCACCACGGAGAACTCATTATCATGATATTAATTTTTTTTAAACAGTTGCTGGTGGAAAACATTTTTAAAAAGCGCAAGCAACGTTTGAACACAGAGCATATGCATCTGATTGATCTTTATTCAAATGTTATGAATGGCTAAGAAAATCACAATAATTTTATTACGAGTCAAAATCGTTTGGAAGGTTATAGCGTGGCCATTTGTTTAATCAGGGGTACAGGGACACTCATTTAGCGACCCATATGTGTTCTAAGGGGCTCGCGGGTTGGTACTCGGAGAGGGATTCACTGATGTCTTCTTCTTCGGGTGTCTATCCGGTAATGGGTGCTAGTGACTATCATTCCTTGTGTGTTCGTTTTTTAGTGTAACCGGCTGTCTTTCTTCACCCGCTCCATCACCTGACGTGAATCAGCCATGATATCCTTCCCCTCCCTCATTCTCTTTTGCTATAAGCTCTTCCTTCAAAAATCAGTTCTATCAATAAGTGCCGCGAATAGTTTGTGGAAAATATACATTTTTCAAGACTCTATCTTTTCTATTTTTTACAGCATTCAACCTTCTACACCATTCACAATAATCGAAAAAAATATAATATTTTACCCACCGTAATCTGAGGCTGAGATCTAAATCAGTACAAGTAAAGACTTTTTTGAAGTTAGTGAAGTCATTTCGAGCGGTCCCAGTTTGAAATTTTATCTCCATGCTTGATGTTTAAATTTTACAATGCCAAGTTTCAAGATATTCAACCCTGCTAAATATTTCTAATGGGGAATCATTGAGTTGTAGGTTGAAGTGTTTGAAGAAATCTTGTTCTCGAGAAAATACAGAGAATATAGTTCCCTTCATGTTAATAATTAGTCCCACATCATTGCTGTGTTTTTCTTAACTCTACCAAGCAGTTGCTGAAAACTTTTTTACCAGAAACTTTTTTGTTGCCACAACGATCAATGCAGTATGATTGGCGCATTGAAACTTATTAGGCAACGCTTCATTCACTTCTTTCTTTTGTTTAAACTTCACGGTCCTTAATAATACTTGTAGGGTACACGTTAAATGAGATGAGCGAAAGGGCAACATCCATGCTGGACTCATCTGCGGATTTTCACTTGGTTAGTGACCTCATTTTACGCCCTTATCTCATTCCAGTCTACATTATTTACCCCGCGAAATTTATTTCTCTTCCATATCAAGCCCTCGGAGCAGTTCCGTGTGTTTATTGTGTTGAACACTCTTAAATGCCCTTATATAACTTACATAAGATTGTATTTTTCCCTCAATCATAGCTGTTTTTCACTAAAAGATGTTGTGCAATTCTCGCTTCCCCTTTCCCAAAGCCTTGTCAAAACCCACGCCTTGAGAATGATGGTCTCTTCACAACTTAAGAATAGTATTCGATTGTTAGAGTTCGGTGTTCAAGTATGATAAATAAAATAAAGGTATGACTCAATACACTTATGAGCATAAGTCAACATTGCGTCGCCGCGGAAACCTGAGACTGAACATTATGGGTCTGCAGTTCTTGAACTTTGATGCGTTGTCCTTTTTCGGCATTAGAATTAAATTTGACGGAAACCATTGGATAGGATCAGAAGCCTGTGTCATGGATGTCGTTAGAATTTTGAAAATATTGCTACACTTTTATGAAGAAGTTCTGATGGAATCATGGATGGATCATTTCTGATTGCTATAGTGGTTTTCAATATCAGTATAATACGTTCAATTGCTTCTTTTATAACTAAAGGTCCCGTTGAGTAATTTTCCCTAATATTATCAATAGGTGTGCTTATATCCGAGAAGAGATCTTTAATATAACTTTTTCGTTTAGTATTCTATTTTTATCATTAAAAAACTTTGGTTATACTTTTTTTATCCCTATATTATAAACATATTCTTCCGTATATTCCAGCAGTTTCCTTAAGTTTCTGGTGTGCATTTAAGACATCATGCATGATTTTAGGGTAACAATTTTTCCAGTTATTTTATGGCTTTAAGGCTAATAGAAGCATCACTCGGCGTATACTTGTGTTACGAATGTTGTGGAGTAAGCATTCAAAGCTCTTTTTTAACTAAATATATAGTTCCTCCTAACGCTTCGCTTATCATTCCCTCTGTGGTGACTTCCGCTAAAAGAAATGAATGCAGTAGGATATTGATAACTCTGGCACAAAGTCTCATCATTCCCAATGAAACAGTAACTTGATGCGCACTTCATGAGCATATTCCAAAATCTAGTTCCCATAATCATCACTGCGTCCATTGGTAACTTCGAAATGACAAATTCACGAAATATGTTTGCGTTCACACGGAGATTCATCGCATTTCACGAGAGTTATTGGCTTTTTAATTTTCCTGCGTATATGATGGCTACCCTTTCCCTTGAAGTACAACCTTGACGTGGTGGAAGGGCTTGCGCGTTCCAATGATCCCTAGAGCAGGACTGGCAGGAGCAATTACCATTGCTCCTGGTAGGGCCACTCATGCCAAATAGGTCGAAGGGTAGGAGCCAAACGAAAGGTAAGTTTCGTGATGGTGTCACGTTAAAACAACGTTGAGAAGTGTGGGTGTGAGTCCCCTCCCAACTATCAACTACCCAGGATATGAAAGTCATTCATAGAGATCTGAATCTGGCAACTACGAGACGCCGCCCACTAGGGCGGGTGTAGTGCCCGGCAGCGGGGGAGGTAAGGCCTCAGCGGTCGTCTTCACACGAAATCCTTGCACTACAATGTCATCAGAGGATACAAGGACAAGGAGGGAGAAGAAGAAAAAGAAAGAGAAGGAGAAAAGTAGCGGTAAAAACAGGAACTTAGAACATAAGGACAATGATGAGGGCTGGGAAGTTAGAAAATATTAACACTAGAAGGACGGGATGGGTTATTTTGACCCATAAAACGTGTTCAAAATCAAATTTAACTATTTATTTGCGGCTAGATTCTTTTTAAATTTTGTGACTTTGTGCATTTTGACTTATATTTTACTAATATTGAAATAAAACTTTGTAATTGTTGTTGCTTAATTTTTTAATTGATGTTATACCAAGAAGGACGGCTATGGGTCATTTTGACCCATTAATTCATTCTGCATTAGAGTCAAGTTTTCTCTCGATATTCTTCTCCTATAGATCACTGATATTTATTTACATCAACTTAAATATATATTAGTGCACATTTTGATCAGTACTTGAAGCCTTTATATTTCATTTGAATGCCATTCGTCGATAGCGGAGGCCTGCTTGCGGCTTACCAAAATTACGGAAATGTTTTACTTTCAAATCGTCTTTGAATTTGACTTACAATTGAAACAACCAGAGGAATAAGATTGAAAATATGTAACTTTCATTCTGCCTTTGTATACATTACTATCTTTCTCATTATTAAAATATGTAGCATAAAATATAACATCTATATGATAGGAACGTTATCAGCATTGCTTCCATTCCCAGAAGGAGAGGTTACAGCGGCCAGTGGTGCGACAATGGATAGACCTGACCATCGCTCGCCAAATTGTTTTGACCTCTCACTAGAGATAGTACGCTGGTTCGCCCAGACCTTTTTTGTTGCCGAAGTGTCGGCACACTACTTCTGAAAGCCGTATAGAGGATGCGCCGTGCTCAAGTTGTAAAATCATTTCCGAATCCCATATTCTGTAGCTTTAGGGATATCACTCCGTGGGATGCAAAATAGAGGAGGAAAGAGTCTTTGGCTCTAATGAGAGCAGAATAGCATATTGCTTTTGTCCTTCCTAGGATTAGTGGGTACACTTTCCGACGCCGAAAAACTCACCAAATCTTCCGTATGCTTTTTCTTTCTGCCGTCGGCTCCTTTTATCGCAGGTGGCCGTGTACTAGATCCCTACCGTAGTGGCTGGCGGCGAGCGTCATTCACGTACTCTTAGGACCGGGGGGTTTTCCCGGAAAGGAATGTGGCTATCAGGCAGATAGCAGAAGTGGCGAATAGCAAATAAAAAATAGCAAGATAGAGGTGACGAATAGCAAAATAATTAGAAAGATGTATATTCAAAGACTGATCGAAGAAGTGGTAGGGGTGCCGATTGGAACGAAACCCTCATCTTCCCGGGAAACGCACGCTACTACCCCAAAGGGTCAGAAAAGAAAACATTTTCAAATTTTGTAAAATTGCATATAGAAAACTGCCAATGTATGTCCTCAATGCAATAGAAGTGTTTGTGGAAACTGTGCTGAAATAATAACTATATTTGTAAGTTGTGCAAAAAAGTGATCTTACACCTTTACAAATATATGCACAAGTGTATGTAAGAATGTGATTTTTATACATATTTTTTTGAAAAAGGTTTTGTAAAATTAATATTATTAAATAAAAGGATATTTATCTAAATATGCACAATACTCAGTCAGGTGTCTATATTTTCACACTGTTATGTTTGAGAATAGCCTAAGATGAGCACTGCTTAAGAAGATCAACTGAAATAATTTTATTACAAACAATTAATTAGTGTCAATAATTTTTATTACTAATAATGCTTAGATAAGGCCTCATTAATGTCATTTGTGGAAAAAATAAAGTACCGGGAGAAAAAAGTAGCTATTTGATGATGAAAAACTTTATGGTTCAAAATGACCCCTGCCCGTCCTTCTAGGTACTAGTGCGAAACCCCTCCCATCCTTCTAGTGTCAAACAGGAAATGGAGTAAGGGAAAATAGATAATTTGGGGCTATGCGAGGTGAGATGGAGATGTTCTCACTCATATCACAGCTCAATCGGGGACTACTGTAGTAATAGTTACAGTATAATCTTCAGTGGCGGAGATGAGAGTCAACGTGGAGTAGCTATTGTACTGAGTACAAAATTGGGGTTGAGGGTAGTAAACATTGAACAGGTTAACGACAGGATAAGAGAGGTAGAAATGTAGGTACGCCGGACGTATTTCGTTTTGGTCCAGGCATGCATGCCTACTAGTAATCATAGGGAGGAAGAGGTGGATGAGGTGTAAGAGCAACTAGCAGATATTAGCTAACTTATTAGCAGCGTATGGCGTTTTCATAGCAACTGTCAAATATACTGGATTAAAGGTATATTCAGAGGTATTTTCAGAGAGATGAGAGAGATCCAGATTTGTAAATGCGTTAGAGGATAAGAGAAAACGGATCAACGCTCTCAGGAAGGGAATTAAGAAAAGAGGGGAGGCGGAAAAAAAAGTGAGCGTTGAAAGAGCGATTAATCCGGAATTGGTAAATGGAATGGAGAGTGGGTGCGCGTGTATGTCGGGAGGGTAGTACTCGGAGGTTTATAAAAGAAAGGAACAGTCTGTGATGGAGTTATGGGTGTTGTAAATAAATTTAGGTCAGCTTTAAGGCGGAGAATGGCATTGGTGGACATATCGCGCTTAATTACTCCCAACCGGTACTGCAGTCGGAATTACCCGTTGAAAATGACACTTTTGTGTTGAAACGGGAGTGATTAAAAGTTGTGTGGAATATTACAAAGTTGCGTGATTTCGATGACGCTCTTAGTGCGTGCCTGCTCTCCGCTCGATGCGCGCCCGGCCACGCCGCGCACGTGACTGTGCCGTCACGTCGTCGTCGGCGCGGGGGATTTGAAAGTGCCGCGCAGGCGAAGGGGGTCCCATCCGCTTTCGTGGTTTTGACCCACTAAAGGAAGGGGAGGATGTGGGGGGCGGGAGGGAGGAACCCCCTCGGTCATAACGGGGTCAGCGGCGCCACCTCGCCCCCCCCCCCCCCCCCCGGACCCCCCTTCACTGCTGAGAGACCCAATTCGAGAGGATCGGGTTGGTGCGACGAGTACCGGTATGCCATTCCGATGACTCCGGTTCGAATACCGATGACGGCGGCCGATTTCAGTGGAATTCCACGTGGGTGCCTGCTGGAGGGCACTTCACGTGTAGAACTCCGTTTGTCTGATAAACTGTTGTCCCCCCTTGGCGCCTTTCGTTCGGATCAACATAAGTCCGACGCCGGGTTTCTCTCCAACCTCCCTCCTTGCCCCTTGATCCTTGAGCTGCCAATCGAAAATGCTCACGCTTTAGACGGGTTTTCCTTGCGTCAATGGCACTCTCCATTTACCATAATTTCCCAAACAACTGGGTGAACGTCCCCAATAACCGGTATTTTCCTAAAGGGACGACATTATATTATGGCATCCGTTGGCAGTTTCATTCCCATCGGTGGTTCCGATTTCCCCACGCTCCCTCTCTCTCTCTTCATTTGAGGAAGAGCTTGTATTACAGCTCGGAGGCCTCGAGCATATGGAGGGAGAGCCCACTGTTGATGTTCACGACAGGGACAGTCAAGAAAGCTGACACAAAAATAGCCCTCGGATGACGTACTTCCGTTTTATGAAATACTTTTCCCCCGTGGAGTTTACGATGAAAGCCTTGTGGTGGTCATGATATCGACCCGACCGAATCAATTCCATGACATGCTATCCCCCTCTAAGTTGACTGACGCACGGATATTATATCCGGGTTTCGAAGATTCGAACTTCTTTTATTTTGCAACGAAAATACGATCAATTTACAACGCTAGTAATTAAACAGAATCAAAACAAACTTTGTAAATTTTACAGTGGATTTTATTCAATACGACCGGTTTCATCGCATAAGCGTCATCTTCAGGTGGGTCAAAGGTGACTGAAGGTCAAAGATCAAAATAGGTTACAGAAGATACATTCTAATTCAGTGAATTTAACTGTGGTCTGTGATTCTAAACTTGTGTACTCATTTTGGGGGTTACTTTGTAGTTACTTAAGTGGTGAGTATCTTCACTATTTTGTTTTTGGCTTACGAAATAATTGGTTCACCAATCGGTTTTCAACCATAACCCCCATCTCTTATCCATATCTGCCATGAGACAAATTTTTGAATGCAGCCAACCAGACCATATTGACCAACTACGTCTAAGGCTTAACATAAACTTGACCGACTTTTGCAAAATATTTTTCTAATTTATTATATAACATGTAATACGAGAGGCATTATAACTAGAACATAAGGAACTCAATCAGACGAGGTAAACTTGTTTTGGAGCTTTGCCTGCTTTATGTAATCGCATTTGTTGAATAGAATCACTTTCATTGCGTTTAAAGGGTTTTTGATTTAAAAATCCCTACGCAGATAAAAATTATAAGTGAAAATAACTACCAATTAAAAATGATTAGGACAGTTGATAACTTTGTCCTTCTTGTGCGCCTTGTGCTTCTCTAAGTCGATTAATGGTAACTGGCGCTTCCAAAATGGCTGGTGGTCGGCGTGGGAACTTCTCAGATTATTAAAATAATGACTCAAATCGCCACCCATTGAGTGGAGTAGAAAAAAAAAAAGAAAATTGACGACTTTTTCAGCATTTGTGAAAGTAGATTCCGAACATTCGGAATTAAAAAATAATACTCCTGAAGTCGTTAATCTCTGAAGTCATTTCGTCAATTTCGACACCGGGATTCCCTCCATTCGTAACCCATTCCGCAAATAAACCTTCCCTTAACAGCCAAACCACCCATCATAAAACTTTTAAATTACCTCAGTTGTTGGTCCCCTCCCAAAAATAAAATATCCAACTTTAGTCATATAGCATAGATCGTTATACAGTGAAACCTATCTTTAGCGGAATCTCTCGGGGCCATCTTTTTTTTCCGGATAAGACAGTTTTCCGCTCAACCCAAGGTATAACATTTGAAAAAAGACCTTGAAAGCATATCGCGCCCATAACATGCGTCGCATAAAAGGTCGGTTTCACTCTAATTCTACATGTAGTCGAAGTTATTATGAAATAATGAATAAACGGTATCGCATAGTGGTTAAATTTGTTTATTTGAACTAATTAACATATTAACCGATCTATAAAATACGCATATAATCCGTCATTTTTGTCTGTTTTTCCTTGTCTTGTCCCTATGTATTTGGGCGTGGTGCAGAGCTTGGTATTATTATTTTACAAAAACGCATCCATAAAAATTTCCGCAATGTAATATTATTCATCTTAACCACACTGGGGATAGTACGCAGTAAAATGTACTTGAGGGCGTAAGATGTTGTTCCACGCCGGCATGTGACAGAGGTGTGTCTTAGAAAGAGGAAATGGAGACATAATGAAAACAAGTTCTTATACAGGACACAAATTCGCAGTGAATATCACGTAGGTAGTAGCACGAATGAATTGTGCAGCATCTGAGGCGGCCGCGGAACCTTGTGCTGCCAGAATTGTTCAAGATTAGCGCAACGGAACGGATGCCGCGAGCATGTGTGAGTCGAGCATTCTTGCTAACATACCATTAGGTAAATTTTTACTTGTGTCATTGCCTGATGAATGGCTTTCCATGCTTTTATTGTAATTCTTTACTATAACTACTGATTCTGCATGAAATAACAATTTGAGTTACTCCCCTTCCCATGATTGATTAACATTCTCATTTCTCCGAACGCATGCATTATTTAAGTACCTAAAGTTTTTTTTTATTTCAGCAACCGGCATATTTTCAATGAATCAACCAATATTAAATTGCTGATTTTATATTTGTGGCATGACACGTTCCTTATGGTTTAAGCTGGTTACTTGGATGGTAATTTGTGAAGGCGGCCAACAGTTAAGGTCATTTGACCCATTAAGGATTAGAGAGAAGGATAGGAGAGAATAATTCTCAGGGAATAAAGGAAAAGTGGAGAAAATCCAGTGTTGGAATACCATTCAGCCTACTTCTAATGAAAGTCGCGAAGTGTCCACAGCTTAGCTTCCCATTCGATGGAATATAATGTTGTCTTTTAAGCACTCATATAGGGATCATGGCTCAACTGAAAAATCTCTGCCACTGCCGGGACCCTGGCATAACTTAAAAAAAGCACCAAAAATACTTTTTTTATTTAGATATTTTCCCGACTCCATAATATTTTATGGAGCTCAAGATGAGTGGCTTTGCTGGATGTCATTTAATCAAAGTGTAGCAGAAGAATCTTACGTGTAAGTCCAAAAAGTCGAGAATATATTAACAAGAGCTGAAGTTGGCCCTTTCAGTTAATTATGAAGCAAGAACGCGCGGTACCTAAATGTATCAAAGACAAGGCTAAGGAAAATATTTCTGAACACACAGCGCCATTGTTATCAAAATTTAAACAATGTGTGATTATTGAAATATTAGAGGCTTAACAAAAATATATACCATGCCTTAAATAGTGGGTTCATCATATCTATCTATAAATAACACACCGCTGACCGCCACCAGTGCGCCAAAGTAATGCCAAAGGTGTAGGGATGCTTTACGAGCTAAATATAAAAATATTCGCAGATTCTAGAAATTCACTGGACACTACTTCCCTTCACCACTGCCAAGGCTCCGCGGTGTCAGAAAACGTCCATTTTCTCACGACAATCCTCGAGGTCGGAGGGGTCAGGTGATGGTGGAAGGGGGATAGGCAAGTTTAAAAATCCAAGCTGGTGTCTATCTGAAGGTCATGCATGGTCCCTAGGATCCCATATATGAATGTCAATTCAGAGGTATCCACCAAAAGCAGTTCATATTTACTACTTAATGTGAAATTCCGTCTAAAAACAGCGTCCGCCATTTCGTGACGCCACAGGACGAATATATAGAAAATAATCTTTAATGCATAGAATAGGAAAAACACCATGTAAACTGATCATATTGTTTTTCAATTCTCCATCAACTTCATTATGAACTTGACTCGCTAGATTTTAGGAGAAAACTGAAGATAGGTTATTTTTAAGACATTTGGTCGTATTTGAGCCTCTCTATCCTAGTAACGGGGGAGGAGCATTAAAATTAAGTGCAATTCTGGATGTACCAACCATTCTAGAGTTATACTGCTAAATTTCAACGTTATTTAAAAAAAGCAAATTTTTACTTTGGGCCAGCTTTTTCTGATTCCCGACCATCGTGCAGTGGTTAGGTGTGCCCAGTAAATATGAATTTCATTATGCAGGGCTATTTATAGCTGACCTGCTTTGCTTTTTTGCGAGTGAGTATTTAATTAAATTAATTTTAGAGAGTCATTGATTTTAGTGTTATGAGCAGTATTTACTTCATTTGGGGAGCAAAAAAAGTATTAGCGTGCACTTTATCCTCAGTCCGTTACTGAGATTCATTTTCCTGCTTACTCAGGGAGTGGGCCGTGGTTTCAATAAGTTTACCTAAATTCTTTACGATTAACATCTTGTCATTCAAGCAATTGCACATTAGAAAGAATTCTCTTGCCAGTAGATAAAGTGAACAAAAGTTCTTTGCTTCGTCGTTTTATTCGATTGGCTTTCGATTTGTACGAAGAAATCTTCTTTTTGTTTTTTTCAAGGTTTGACCCTCCGCGTCAGTTGGAAATGGGGACGTGGAAATGGAATGACGACACGGGAAAGCGTTTAAATTTCCGATTCGAAAATTTTTAGAGGAAATAGAATCTGTGGCATTTGATATCTATATCTTATCACATCCTGGATCCTTTGTACACAATTCTATGAAAATCGTGTGTTAACTTGCGGTTTCAATGATGAGTAACGAATCCGGTGATTTCAGCAATGATTGATACGAGAAGGACGAGGAAACCATTACAGAATTTAGGGCAAGTGAGCTATTGAATGCTATTACATAGTTTGGACATAAGTGTAACTCATGAATTTAGCTGCAGTCCAAGCTTGCATGGCGGCAGTTGACCACATAGAGTAAGAAGTAGACGCGTGTGAGGTTCTGATTTGTTCTGGGACGAGTGCTGCATGCCTGGTGTGGAATCACCCCGTGCCACACACCCTAGTGGTGGCTTGCACGGTACATCGTAGATGTAGACGGGAGTATGCTATCAGATGGAAGGAGTGATTGGGAGAGGTCACCGGGAAGTGAACCCTTTGCTCTCGTTTGTGTCGGAGCGGCACTGGGCCTTCCTGCTCCACTTGAATGTCGGGTGGCACCCGGAAGCGGTTTCGCTATTTTGTTGATAGTACTTACAATTCATTGCGTCATTTATGATTTGAAATTATTATTATCGTTTTATAATAACTAATGAAGAAGTTTTTTCGGCTTGCCTGACCAAAAACTTCATCAGCATCATTCTCCGGGAAAACACCAAATTCATCATATGAAACTGCATTTAATAAATGTAAAATAAAAATGAAGTAAATCCAACAGTTACTTTTTTATAATTCAATGGTTGTATTGTTTAAACTATGACAGGTATGACTGAGTTTAATTTCGGCTTGCAAGGAAAATGGTAAAAAAACGTTTTCAAGTTGAAGTGGCTAATTTCCATGGGCATTGAAACTTGATTCTGCGAAGTTAGAGAGGGAAATGAAGTGGGTGGGTGTGAATTGTGAGTGAGGAACTTAAGTGGTGAGTAAACGATTCCAATCTCCTGGAGGAATCAACTATCATTAAAACTAAATTCAATCACAACCCTTAGCGTACGTTTACTTACAATAAGAAAACGTCAGAAGAATCAGCGAAGTATCAAATTGACCACTTAATGGTTGTACAGGGTTAGGAAGAGGTTTAGAAACTCTCTCAACTACTAGGGCAGCATCTCAATCAATATACCCTTATACCCTGTTCATTCTTCTTCCTTCCAGGTTTAGGCTTTAAGCCTGTTCTGCCTTCACTTTACCATCTCATCCTTAGTTTTCCGACTCTTGTTTTACCTAGTGGCTTATTGAGAATGAAAAGTTAAGCTTTGTTTTTCCACATAAATTTAATAAGGTACGACCATGGTTTTAACTTTGCGTCATCTTCAGGTGTGTGATTAAATTTATGTGGAAAAACATAGCTTTACTTTTTCATTAACAATGATCACTAAATTCCACAAAGTCACGCCGGAACCACCACCAACTTTATCTAGTGGCTTATATTCCAAAGCCTGCTTAGGATATCTTTCCTTAGGCATTCGTAGTAAATGCTGTGTCCAACTATTTTTACACTCTACTAACTTTTCTGATAGCGGTTTCTGATCATCCTAAATATTGAAAATGGTTTTCCTGTTCTAGTACATACTTGCTTTTCTATGACAATTTTTGTTCTTATTGGGTTGCTCCCTAAGAGTTCCATAGTTTTCTTTTAAGGTTGTGAGATTTTAAGGTTACACATGCTACTCAGTTGTTGTAATTTGTGAACTGCCATTTGCAATTTATCTTCTCCGTCTTTTATGACAACTTGATCATCGGCGAATAACATCGTATTTATGTACTCCGAAGGTTCCAATTCTATGCCTAATGCTACATTGTCTTCCTTCCATCTCATTAAAAGGTCATCTATGTATAGATGAAAAAAACTCGGTGACACACTACAGCCCTGCCTAATAACTTGGTCAATGAAAAGTTCCTGTGTCAGTTGCTTTCCAGTATCAATCAAAATTATGGTACTTCTGTATAGGTCCTGAGTAACTTTTATCAATTGTTTAAGAAATCCTCTTTTCTCTATCCCCTGTTTATTGACAGGAAGTAGATTTCTTACCACCATAAACGATAACAATGACGTGGTTTTCGGATCTCACCCGACATTCGAGTGGTTAGAGAAAACACAATGTCGGGGCCGCCCCGACACTCATGAAGGGAAAGGGTTCCCTTCGAGCCCTTCCAATCATCCCTTTCACCTGATTGCATACTCCGCCCACTACTTACTCACTGTGGCTGCTTATCGACATGTGAGCTTTGAATGCAACAAAATGCATGGGTTGCGCCTTTGTTTCAAGTAACATTATTTTCCAGCTTACCTGTTCTACGTTCTATAATCATTCTCTTCGACCAGTCAACATTTGCTTTTAATGATATGTTTTGTTAGAGCCAAAAAGGCAAGAATATTCCAACTTTGGAACATCGATGGTTTGGCGGGAATGAGAACCAAGGAATGTCAGTTGCTAAGTTCATGCGTTCTGTAAGGAATTGGGAAAAGTATAAGATGGGTTGAAAATCTTAAAATTTGGGAAAGAAGAGCTGCGCAGGGGAAAGTAGCCTTATTTGACCCGAGGATGATTCGCGAGCCATCGGCTACAGAATGAGACTCCAGAGCATGCAAGAATAATGAACAGATAAATAAATAACAAGCCTAGGAGAGAAAAAAATAGGACATAGAAAGTGTGGGGGTGGGAGTAATATGAGGAAATGGATAATTTTAAAATACAGGGGAAAGGAGGCGCAATGTGCCGGAAAGTGAGAACTTTCATGAATCGAGAAAAGAAACATGATTCCTGCTATTAGGTACAAGGTAGGAAAGTTATTGTAAGAACCAGAGGAAGTACAAGGACGATGTATGTAATACCATAGAGTGAGCACATACTGCTTACATAAGCACGGTTACTATATAATAATACGTAGAATAATGTAACGGCAAGGATACTACGCCTAACTGGCGTTCTGCATTCAGCTATTTAACGGCAATGAAACGAGGACAAGGGTAAATTTTCGAAGGATAGATAATGTTAGGTGGATATATATATAAGTATAAGAAATTCACAGAAATGAAAGTGAATAAAGTAGTTGCAGAAAATGAAATTACGTCTGTACTTCTAGGAATGTCACGGGAATTAGAGAAAGCATTGATTTTCCTCACACGTTTGCAACATTAATAGAAAAGTAGTTTGACCGGAAGGCTTTGTGAAGGGCGCTGACCTCCATCTCTAAGAAGAAGAAACCGATGGTGTGTGAAGATTATGGAACAATACGCCAGATTTCTCTCGCGGAAAAGGCTAGAGTCCTCATTAGTTCTAAATAGCAGGTTGAAGAATAAGTTGCTTCTTCGTGCTAAGGTGATTACTTCTAATCTAAGGTGATTACTTCAGTGAAGATCTGTTCGAGTTAAGAAAAGGATGGGAATTCGTGAGGCTGTAGCTGTGATGACACGGTTGATAGAAATATCAAGCATAATCAAGATATTCCGGCTTGTTATGTTGATTTATAGAAGAATTTTGGCTGAATGTTGTGACCAAAATTAAATATATTGTACACTGCATAAATTATCACCTGACTGGAAACAACGACGTATCATTGAAAATTTATGCTTGGTTTCGACTGTGCAGGCAAGAGTAGCAGATAGAAAAACAAGGTTGGCGTATTTGACATAGGAGTGAGACAGGGCTGTCCATTGTTGCCTACGTTATTCAATGTCTATGCGGTAGAGATGCTTTGGGAGGCGTGGGAGGAGTTTGAAGCAGGACAGGGAGCTAATCAAGTCCGTTAAGTTTGCAGGTGATCAAGCATTAGCCAGCCGTTCGGCGATGGTCATTCATTCCGTCTTCCTGAAAGCGTTACAAGATCAACTTGAGAGGAGTGGGATGAATATCATTCTAATGAACAAAAGCAATGAATCTCATGAAGAGTGAAGAAAGCAGGGAGCAAAAATCAAGTGAGTCGACTTAAATTGGGACAGGTAGAGTAATATGCGTATTGAGGTCGTGCCTTGGAAAAAATGGCTTTGGGGGCATAAATAATAGCTCTAGCCAAAGAAGGAATTACCAATAGAAGAGAATTGATTGAGAGACAGGAAAGAAGAGTGATGACTCCTAAACGGAGTGTCGAGTTATGTGGCTCCGAAACTTGGTACGCGTGGAACGAGTGCGAGCGTAGATTGGAGGCTTTCGACTCGAGCGTTCGGTCAAGGGTGGAGGGGGAAGATGAACAAGGAGAGACTGCATGTGGTGGAGGAGGAGTTAAGGAGGTAAGGAGTGGGTGGAGGAGGGAAGTCAAAGGAGGTAGAAGGGTTGGCTTGAGGGGAAAAGAAGGGAAATGTGTGGTTGAAGTGAGTGATTGAGGGCATGATGCCGGGAAGGAAAGGGACATCTACATACTACCCCGCAAGCCGCCTCATTAGGCGTGTGGCGGGGGACGACTGCCGTCGATTAGGACACCAGCCGTTTACATATAAAAAAGGAAACGCTCTAATGAAATTACGCCTAGTAAGTCCCTTATTGTTCGGGGGAAAAACGAATTCCCATACCTATCCGTTAATATATATCTACAATATTCAAAATATCTCTCTTAATTTATCGTTTCTGTCGGACCTGGAAATATATTGGGGTTCTAATATGATGTTCTCCGTGTCGCTATGAAAGATATCTATTCTCAATTGTTCAAGCAATCTAAGCCTAGCGCGCAGCCTCCGAGTCTCTAGCGGCTCCCAGCCTAATTCGTTTAACATCTTTTAAACGAATTAGACTGGGTAGAGTTGTGAGTGGGAGTCTCTGAAGACGGTGAAAGAGGGAGGGAGTCATGATGGGTCTAATATCACTGGTATAGCAACATGATTAAAAGGAAGGAAAATGAAATAATTGTATCATTTATAAACTTCCAGTGACACATCCAGTTACTCATTATTGAAACCACAATGTAACTCACTTGTCAGTGGAATTGAGTGAAAGTTAACCAGGAAGTGATTAGATACAGCTATCAAATGCCACAGACTCTGCTTCCTCTAGATATTTTCTATACATTAGATGTAAAACTGACACACAGGGGTGAGCCTTTTGAAAAAAATAATCTATTCCGTCAACAAGCTGAGAACCAAAGGAAGCGAACAATGAGACAAAGAAACTTTTTATCGTCGCTTGCTGCAATAAAATCTTCCTGGTGTGATATGGTGTAGATGAGGCTATTGGACGAGGTGGGACGGATGATAGAGCAATGCACGAGTTAGACGTTCATGCTCAGGAGCAGAAAAATTTGTACTTTTTCCCTCACCTGCTGCAGGAAAAAAACCGTTGATGTATTCTTGGTTTTAGTGTATGTACTTGATGATGATGCAGTGCAACGAAGCCGTGGTCGTAATAAACCTTTTCTAGTGGAAAATTGCCATTTCTATGATTCATTTTCCTGCGGTGCCTGCGATCTCTATTCCTGGTTTCCTAAGGATTTAACGAGCCAAATGTGAAAATAATCAGAGAGTCTTGTCATCACTCTTTGTGTCGCAACGATTAAGGCATCAGCCATGGACCTTTAAGTATTGTAATAGTCCGCATATTCGTACATTGTGGATCAAAATTCGTCTCGAGAATAGATATTTACTGTTGAAAGATTATTTAAGAAGTTTAGACGGATTGGTAGAAAAGCCGCATGACATCCGAAAATGGAAGAACTGAATTTTGAAATCAAATAAATTTTCCTATTTGTTATAGGAACACCGACCATGGTTTCAAGGTTTGACAATCAGTATCAAGAAACTGTTCCGAGGGTATTGTGTCTTGATACTGAAAGAAATTGAATTCTTAACACAAGAAGCGACGGATTTTCCGCACACATAAAAGCGCCGGTAGCGGTCAATCAGACCGCTTTTTGTTTTCTTCCTTTTTCTTGGAATTATTTAATAAAATGCATATGAAATCAATATTTATGGCATAATTATGTCAATTTCAATGGATTAAAGCCGTAAGATGACATATTTTATGATTGAAATCAATTTTTAACTTCTTACATATACCTACATGCACTAATGTGCTTCCAGGTTTACGGAATTCCATCTGGTATTGACGTAGGATATTAAAGATTTAGATTGTCAGAGTTGTATTGGGTAGAAACATTCTTGAAGCCATGATGGAGTAATTAAAAATGTGTCAAGGCGCTAAGTGCTCTCTGTAAGTTAAGCCTGAAACTATTCAGTATGAAAGTGCTGCAATTCTTTTCGATCCTCTACTTGAATTCTTATTCAGCTCAACGAAACTTCTGGAATTCTATCAGTTAGAGGCAGTTTTTTTATGAACCACAATAATTGAAGATGATCTCCATATTTTACCTTCGAATGTTGACGATAGTTTTCACTTCCATACATCAGCTCGGCACACTTCCCATCCTTCCTACGGTCCATCTACTAGGTCAATTTTCTCTGGCCTTCTTCCTCGTTTCCCCACCGGACTTGATTCCATCATGTGTTCACGTTAGTTTCTGCAGAGCAACTTCCGCATCTACATGCACATGATACCCTGTAAGCCACCTCATGGATGAGTGGCGGGAGATGACTGCACACCTGGAATGAGCTAAGAGTCAAGCACACAATCATAATATTATAAGCACACACGTTTTTGCCTATATATACGCTCAATATATTTTGTACTGTATATCACACGAAATATTTTGTTCTGCATAATACGCACAATATGTTTTGCTGTCAAGATAACGTACGTGGAAGGAGATTATGCATGAAATACGGCATCCAACTCTCTTTCTTCTTGTGCGGAAAGGACACTGATCTCTTATATCACGGAGACCATTTGTTTAAGTTCAGAAATAACATACAAAATGTACAAAAGTGATGGCAAAATTACAGGTAAATAATGCATGTAATAATTAGTATCACATGTAAACTTAAAAGAATAAAAAGTGGAAAATAATTTAAAAAAAACTCCACATATCGTTACTTAGATCTTGGCCGAACGTTTGCTGAAGATTGAAAGATAGATGAAGAGATTGTAAGGCCTACGAATGCTGGAAGGACAGTCAAAGGATGTATGTGGAGCATATGAAGGAATGGGTGGTTGAATAGGGTAACGAAAATTGCAGCATACAAAAGTGTTCTCCTACCGACGTAGTTACTTATGTGGCAGCGAAACCTGCGTATGCCAGGGTGCGCATTAGTGTAGGCTAAGTGCAGTGGGAATGGGGTACCTGAGAAGTGTTTGTGGCAAAAATAGGAAGGATAGGGTTTTGGTGGATAGGGTAAGGTGACATGTTCAAAGGAGTGTGCTTCTGCGGTGTGATCAGTTTGAGAGATTGGACGAGAGTCGAGAAGCGGAACAGACATTTCAAACTAGAGTGAATGGCGCGAGAGGAAGGGGTGGACCTAGAAAGTCACGGGTGAATTTGGTTGAGGATATTCTGAAGAGAAAGGGGCAATAGGACCATGAAGAACAGGAGGGCGTGAGTGAAGCAATGTATGAGTGCAACCGAGGCGAAAGAGATTTGCAAGGCTAGGGCAGCATAGAAGAAATTATTAAAGCAGAGTCAGCTTTACAGGCATATCACTGAGAATTGAACACGTTTGAATGTGCCTACATCGAAAGGAAACGATACGTAATGGGTATGTACTCATGGTGATGAAATTGACGTAGTATACATGTATGCATTCATCATTTCCATTACATTACTAATGATTTCGATCATTATTGGTTTTTAAATTTTAACTGTACGCTGAAAAATACGAATTTTCAAGCCTGCCTGTCCTGCAATGTCTCTTATTTCATGCGTATGACCGAAAACATGATAATATTGAAAAAAGTTTTAATCTCCACCCTCGTCTTTTCCTGTCTTTGTGTCGTTCTTTGACTACGCTCATTTTGAGCTTGACTCTCCCAGAAGTTGAGCCCGTTTGAGCGTGTGAGTGCTTTTATGAGTGATTGTGTTCATAACCCAGGCATCCTTAGCGGGGTCCCATCGGCCCTAGCGAAGGATCCCCGTTCGGGTTGAGTGCGTGTGTGTCTGTGTGGTTGTGTCACTGATGGCGAGGAAGTAACAGTCCCGCAAACCACCACCGAAGTGTTTGCCGCTGGTCGAGAGGTCGTGAGGTTGGTCACTGCCGTGGAATCGCCCCATTTTCCCGCAATCCAACACAGCAATTTTTGTTCACTTTTTACGAGTGGGGCCTATTTATGACGGCCATTGGATATTTTTTGAAAACTTGTTACTTTAAGAAGCCGTAGAGCTCAAGTTCCCTAGATTTTATTATAATATTTGCTTCAGAAAATTGCTTAAAGACATTACATTTTAAGTTATTGTTTTAATTGCAAATTTTAAAAATGTACAAAGGTGCATGGTGTTTTGAAAACCCGAAAAGAGTCGTGAATATTCAACCCTTGTTTACGAAGATGTAGGTAGTTCTCGTAGACTGTAGCACGAGAGGTGCCTCAATTTTCGCTCTGCCACCTCCGGGCTGGATTCCATGCCCTCGCGGTTGACAATATATCCGTCCTCGCCCAATTCAACCGTTTCAACGTTTGTACACTTCTGCTTTGCATGCACACGCCTCTCCATCCGGAAGTGAGCTCTTCTCGAGTCCGCCCCCCCACTCGCATTTTGACGCCCGTCCAACAGAGAGCTTTTTCTAGGTCAGATCTGCTATATATTTCTATCATTACGGCTCGCTTGAATATTCACAATCCGCAGCCACATTAAGGACATCCTGTTCGAGGAATGGATTCTGCTGTAAGACCTGGGCCTATTTTCTGAATAGAAAACATCACTTGATGCTCTAACGCACAATTCCGCAGCGTTTAAGCGAAGGCGTCTGCATTTTTTTTGTTTACATCGCGTTCCTTGTTTCTTTAGAGCACAGTTTCAATTCGACTCAAAGACGCTCGCTGGAAAACGGAAAAAACATTTTGCCTGCATGAAGAAAGTGCGTGGTGGAACTTCGAAAATACAGCCAACTATTCATCCCTTGATAATAGCTGCTCAATGATTCTACGCAGCGATACTATCGCGATATTCCTTCGGGACCCATTCTGTGTATGGCGTGTGCAGTTTATATTGACGTTATTGACGTTTTTCAAACACAGAACTTTACCGGGCGTTTCGGGCTATGAAAGAATGCGTGAAAAGAAAGTGAAATAATTAATTTAATAATTTTTTTGAAAATATACCACGTTTTTAAAACGGACTAAAATGTAAAAAATAACTTTCCCTGGGCCATTCTAAATTTTTGAGGGTGAATTTTTAGTGCCTATGGAGATATTTGTAAGACTTAAATAGAAAAACGTGTGGCGCAGGCAACGCATTTAGGAGGAGTAAAGGAACCAGGGGTCGTTGAGCAAACTCCCACAATTAATACCATTTGTAATGCACTGAAATTGGTTGCGAATTCATCCGGATTATCTATTTCTATTACCTACTGCCTGCGCCCCACTTTTTTCTCTTCAAGTCTTACAAATATCTCCATAGCCACTAAAACGTCACTCTAAAAAATTTAGGAGGGCCTAGGGAAAATTATTTTATACTTTAAGTCCGTTTTAAAAACGTGGTAAATTAATTTTTTTTTAATTTAATTAATTATTTTCTGCTTATTAGTCTTATCCCCGGGTGAAAGTTTCCAATCGATTTTATACATCTAGATGAGACTCTGACAGGGACACAGGAAATTCCCGATGTATTTCAGATTCTGTTCAGCTGACAGTGTGTGGAATGGAAATAATTAATTAATCGTTAATTAATTAATAGTTATAACATGTAGCTAACATTGCATTTTCATCTACTTCTGAGCTATGGTTAAAATTCCCAGCCTGTACTAGCACATAAGGAAATATGTTAATTAATTAATTATTAATTAATTAATAAATTAATTGTTATAATAGATAGCTAATATTGTATTGTCATCCACTTATGAGCTACAGTTAAAGTTTCAAGTATCTAGCTGATCGGGAAGTTAGTTTAAACTCGGTTGCAATATTCCACCCGGAAAGGTAGACAGACATGACGGAAACCGAACTAATAAAAACGTGTTAAAAATCCATTCGCCTAGACCGGGGTACGACCTCGCATCCCCCTGATTTCGCACCGGGTGCCGAAAAACACGTGGATTCTAACTTCAAACGAATTACAGCATGTAACTTCAACGGGTTTACCCACTGTGGAGGAATGTATGAAACTCAAAGTGAAGAAGTCATTTGCCTGGACTGGTATGAACAAAATGGGCTCTAACATCGTGTCATTTGGCGCCATGAGCACAGACACACAGCTACTTCGTAAAATTATTCGCCCAAGAGATTTAAGAAGAGAATGGGCGGAATCATGCGGGACGATAACGCGAGGGAATATTGAAGCAATTCAAATGCCCAATCGGCCATGTTGAATGGATTAGTTTTGCAGTTAATACGCTGCAAAACATTGGTGTTATTAGTAGAATCTTTCACGGTACCGGGATAATTTATTTGGGGAGGTGCAAAATGGAAATCATTTTTAAAAACACTGCATTATCCACAACATTTATGGATAGATCGCGCAAGAGCCATGTCAGGTGGATACGTTTTTGCAAAATAAAAAAACATCATCAACTTTCGCGCGTCAAGACGGCCATCTTACTCCCTTCTTTAATCTTTGATTTGCACGGCACGTCGAGAGAACGCCTTGCTCCCTTGAATCTTCATCAGAGCTCTGAGTTGTGCAAGTGGACGCTTGGGTAGCGGCGTAATTGTTTAAAGCACCTCGAGGTCGTATCCCAGTCCGGGTGAATGGTTTTCGATTGTTGACTTTAACACGTTCCACGACATGGACGACATAGCCCGTGTTGATGTTCCTCGATATTTTGCATGCTAACATCTCGATATTCGTGTTAGTTGATCGTGATAGTCCTTAGTTTCTTTCTTGGTATTATTTTGGAGACAACATCGGAGATCGATGTTGCGAGTGAATGTTCCACTTGAGCCACTCATCGCCGGATCCACTGCACTTCCAGTGATAGGCACATCGAAACTTGGTGGCATTCAAAATCAGAGTATCTCATGTCTGTGAAGGGGAGTGACGTGTCGATGAGCAGGCAGGGGTACCACAGGGCTCCTGTTTGGACCTCATGATGAACCCTCGGCTTCTTTATCCCACCTCTCTTACATTCTTCCCTCTCCCAGACGTCATTCTTTTCACAAGCGAGCGCCACCAAATTTCGCTACACATTTACTCTCAATATTTCTCGCAGGGTTCCGAAAGAAGAGAAGCGGTAGGGGGAGTATGTGGGGAGTATGGGGGGGGGGGGGGAGAGCGGGGAAGAAACCGGTTGTTTCGCAGGGGAGCAGACTGACTGTGACTTGTTGGGCTCACTCGAAGGCGAGGCAATTACATCAACTGCTCTTGCCTGTGACTCACGACGCGGACAGTAGGCGGGAGGCCGCGTTCATTTTAATCGCAGCCACGGGGGCAATTGCCGAAATTGTTACTCCACCCGTGGCATTGACATTCGGAGTTTGGGATTTGTCGGTTTCAAGAGGCTTGCGTAAGGCCGTGGCCGCCTCTCCCCGCGGTGGAGCACCTCGGCAACGCATAACCAGCTGGTGAAGAGTTTTTCGCCTGCAATCAGTGTATTGCTGCTTATATCCCAGGCTCTTTTAATTCCCGTCCAACGATTTGAGTATTTTATAATTTTCTCGCATTTCCATCATCATCGAAACGATATTGATCTCGTGAAGTGTGGTTTAAAATCCCTATAAATATCGCACACATCATCTAGTGAGGCGCATTAAGCCTCCCCTGAAGAGGCGCAAGCCTACACCGGGGGCCATGTCCGACACGGCGCTAAACACGTTCGATCGGTCGAAAGAGATTTCGAACGGTGGACGTATCGATAAGATAAAAAGTATTATTATAATCACCATCAATATACCGGAGAAAAAATATGGAAAACGTTATAAAAGAAATGGAATTAGTAGTGATAATGGCTGAGTTGGTATTAAAACTAAGTATTAAAAAAATAAACGCTCAAAATGGCACGAATTACCCAACGATATTATTAACGTGACTCCACCATGTGAACTACTCAACGTCTGACTCCTACATTTCCACCTATGTGTCATGAGTGTCCCTACCAGCAGGATAAATTATAATTGCTCTCGCAAGTGCAGCTGTAGGGGTCATTGGGACGCGCAAGCCCTTTCACCGCGTCAATGAGGAGGGAGGAGCCGCTACATATATTGGCACTTATTTTAAAATAACCACCTGCATGCTCCTAAAACCTTTCGTTTGGAATATTTTTTCAATATTCATTGCAATGTATGTGCCAAAAATACTATTCAATGCATTCAACATTTCACGATAAAATATAAAATATTCTATGAACCTAACAATATTTTTGAGCATATTTAAATCATATGATATATACATGGGTTTGAGCTTACCGGAAAACAGAATTAGATGTGCCTTCAAAGTGTACCCGGCCGTGGGTATTTCGTGAAAACTTTTGAGCTTAAAACATATTGAGCTAAACCTAAATGCCTGTGCGTGGCAGCGGAGTGCGTCATTTTAATATAACCTTCTCTGTGATTGGTACATACTTAGTGCAAAAATATAGAAGTTTCCATTCATTCAAGGATCCATTCATTTTGTTCCAAATTTATTTCTCCAAAAACTTGAGAGGATTTTTTTCAAATGACGTATCCTATATAAGCTTTGTGAAATGATACTTAATAACGCTATTCTTAATGTTTGCCAAATAATTCCACCATGGGACATTGGGTTCAAAGTGGTTCTTCCGTGAAATGACTGAAATACCCATGCATGTCATTTTATGTCTACTCATAAAAAAGCGTGCCCTTTCATTGATTTGAAGAATCCTACCTTTCCATTCTATTTTCTTCGCATAGCATACGCATAAGTAGAATTCCTGTTTTCACCATACCGAGCTTATCGCTCTTGCTGGTTGTGGTTGTAGGCTACTAGGAAGATTTCGACGAGGCTGGCTGGACATTGTTTTTTTTAATAAGCAGTAAAGATTGTTTTGTTCAGGATTGAATTTTTTTTCAAGGCAAGAAAGGTTATTTTGTTCAGGAATTGAACTTGAATAAATAATTAGTCCATTTCAAATGACTTGGCGGCTGAGAATTCGACCGTTCTCGTCAGCTCTCTCTTACTCTCGCACGGAAGGGGTAATTTGTGGAATGGGCGAGGTAGGGCAGGGACGAACGCCAGCAAGGCGTTGCCACAGTCACAGCATTCGCACTGCCATACTTTAAATATCGCTTATGTAAACGTAGGACACGTGGCAACACGGCAAGGAGATAACAGATATTTCCACGACAGAAGGCATAACTAATAAATATCGCTTATATAAACGTAGGACACGTGGCAACACGGCAAGGAGATAACAGATATTCGCACGACAGAAGGCAAAGCAGGACTGAGGTCCCGGGAGAAGGAATTTCCCCACCCACGCTCCTATTGGCTACCCCAAGACCACATGGCTGGGCTCAAGCTCCTCCCCCCAGCTGACCCCGCCTTCCCAGCCGCCAAGTCATTTGAAATGGACTATAGTGCTCAACGATAGAATTGGTGAAATTGTTAAGCCTGCCTGACCTGTATTCTGTCTCTTATTTCATGCGTATGATCTGACCTAAAACAAGATAGTGTTTAACAAGTTTTTAAAATCTCCACCCTCGTCTTTTCCTGTCTTTGCGTCGTTTTTTGACTACGCTCATTTTGAGCTTGATTCTCCCAGAAGTTGAGCTCGTTTGAGCGTGTGAGTGAGTGATTTCCTGAGTGCATGTGAGTTTGTTTGTGTTCATAATCCAGGCATCCTGTTCGGGTTGAGTGCGTGTGTGTCTGTGCTTGTGTCACTGATGGCGGGGAAGTAACATTCCCGCAAACCACCACACAAGGGTTTGCTGGTCGAGAGGTCGTGAGGTTGGTCACTGCCGTGGAATAGCGTTTTTTCCCTGCAAACCAACTCAGCAATTGTTGTGTACATTTGACGGACGTCTTCTTTTTTCTATTTTCTTCGCAAATTGAACTTGAATAGATATAGTGTTCAATGATAGAATGGGTGAAACATGATGGAAACGATAGTTTGTCAATATAATATATAACTATGCAATTTTCGCGAATTAATTTAATAAAAATGGAATTCTCTCAAGAAATTGGGTGAAAGTAATATTTGAGCACCTGTAAATCATGTTTGTTTTATTATTAGGATGTTACTGCATTAATTGAAACCAAAATGGGCAACTTCAATCGGAATGGCGCTGCAGTCTCCTCCTATGGCTGGAAGAAGCATTTATCAAAGATAATTTCAACAGAAAATCTTCATATTTTGTGCCTAAATTTTGTTGTTTTTTTAATAGCTCAGGCATGCGATCAAAGATCAAATGTCTTCTCGTAGATCTTCGAAAAGAGATCAAAATCTTCATATTTTGTGCCTTTATTCTGTTTTATTTAATAGCTCAGTCATGCGATCAGAGTGATGAGACAAACGAAGTGATGGAATGAAATACATACTTGTTTTGACGCACATATTGGTTGAGGAACCACCTGAATCTGGGACCGCGGACATGCTCCGAGCAGAGAGGGACGCATTTTCACCGCTGCCGGGAGAAGCCTGTCCCCACAGTCTCAAGGTCGCATGGTTTTGATGCCAAGGGCTTCTTTACGCCACGCACTTCCGCGACAGCCATCGCCCTCCAAAATCCTGAGTCTACATCCCCTCCCCCGCCATCCTGTGACCCCAAAACGAAGGGCAGAGACATCTGGCGGCGTCACCCCGCGGTCAGAGTTCGCGTCCCATTGTCCATCGGAGTGCTTGAGTCGCGAAGTATTTCTCCTTCAGCTTGGCACAACCGATGAGGTAGTTCGTAACCAGTAAATAATTAGATGGAAAATGAAGCTGTAAATTGAACATAATGAAAAGATAACACTGTGTAGTCCACCTTATTCATTGCCGTCAAAATCCATTTTGACGCCCTTTGCGTCGCTAGCAAGGTAATATTGATGGTAATAGTTACTCATTACCTCAAAGACGCAACCGACGTCGAAATCGATTGAGTGAATAAAATACAAGTGTGGAGTTATATCTAGTGTTTTTATTTTCGCCGTGTTTGACGTTGGCAAATTCCGCAAAGTAACGCTTGATTCCATCAATGTTATTCTGAATGCTATAACTTAGCATAAAACTTATCAATCAATCATAGTTTTAACTGCGTGATGCATTTGGCATGCCAGGAAAATATTGCGGAACTTACCAAATATTCCACGTCTAACAAAGTGGTTGCCATGGTTGGTGAGGTCACCAGGTATTAAGTCTATTGTCTCTGCGTTTGCTTATGCCCTTAAAAATCCCATTTCCATTAATTCTCTAAAATAATATTATTGGAAACTGAGCGCCTTAAACAAGGGAAGATTGAACGTTGCCGGGAATAAAGGCGAGCTCTTTTGTGATAAATAGTTAATAAATGTAGTCTGGGCGCATATTCAATTCGTAGAAGATTAATTCTTTGTTCGACACGGCACGAAGCTGCCCAGTGACGTCAAATCAAAACCAATATGGCGGCTTGCCATTTTTAAGCACCACTTCAATATAGTTCATCATTATCGTTCAAAAATTGTTTCACGTTTTATAGCTAACTTGGCCTTTTAAATATATCCACTGAATTTCATCAGTATTTTTTTCGACATGAAAATTCGAAAGCAAAAGTAAAAACATTGTAAAAACTTATTCGAAGAAACCGATTAGTGCGTGCTTGATCACCCCCTGCCGCTGGCCATGGAGATAGACCTCATGCCTGGGAACCCCTTCTGCAGCTCCTCCAACCGATTCATCGCGGCAATTAGCAGGAAGCCTGCTCCCGAGATGATATCACGCATTCCTTTTCACAATGTACTGACAGATATCTTTCTAAAATATACATTGTTGTTTGCCGATCAAAATCTCGGCGTCAACGCAAATCAAATATGTCAAGGTGGTGAGGGGGTCTTGCACTTAGCCTTCACCTCAAAAGTTCAATGCATTATGATTACTTCCGTGTAGGTAGTATGAGCGAGATATCACCGCAAAGGTAAATTCAACGAAATTTGACCTCTTTTTATAGAGAAAGATCTCATCTTTCTAATGAGGCAAAAGATACATGCCACGTATTGTACTCTTTTCGAGGTATTTCCCAAACATTAGGATGCATTTTCCGTTCGAAATGGTACGACTATGGGTTTAAGGAGGGAATAATAAAAGAAGGTGGAAGTTCTGACGCATGGATCGCGACAGAAAATGTAATGGTGCGCAGTTTGCATATTTTATAAACAATAATTAAATTTGATTGATTTATCACTTGTCATTTTTATGGAATAGCAAAAAAACTTTGGTTTTGGAGACGTTTACAGCGCATGACGTGAAACAAATAAGTCAAGTAAAAGCTTCAAATATGTGCATTTACTTAACTACTGTGAACGTAGCTCATAAAAACGATTTATGCGTATTTAATGCTACTGCATTTACCTCATGATCTTTAAAACTGCTTGAATGTAAAAATTAAATCCAAATATGTAGGCAGATAAATCTTGAAGTATCTTATGTCACGGCGCCTCTAAATCCAAACTGATCTCACTGGAACATTTGCCTACTTTGCGCTAATGTAAAAATAATTCACCGGGAGTTTCATTTGGTCATTTTACGGTGGTAACAGGATAATTTCTGAATGTAAGTTCATTACCCGCAATTTATAACGCGTTATCTGCACGCATTTTAAGTCATCGTGGGGAGAATTTTCAAGCTTTCTCCTCCATGACGTTGAAAGCAATTTTAAAAATGCATATGTTATTGCCCTACAAAATGCCTTTGGAGCATGCGCATGCACTAGTCCCCATCACTTGCGAAAGTAGTTTTCGATTAAAGAGAAACTAACTTTTCCCTTTACATTATCAACTTTTACTTCAAGTCTCTACGAGTTGACTTGCATGTTAAAAATTAAATAGACAAGTGGCAAAGAAATGATTCTTTTGTGGAAGATAAATCCTGCAGAGGAGTAAAGTAAATTCCACACATATCAAAACTGAACCGGTTTGCTGCAATTGCGATTAGTTTGTACTTATTTGCCATCCGAATAAACTCTCAGATTGAGTCATATTATTTCACTGCTTAATGTTTTTATAACAGCCAGTGTGGTTTCATACAGTATTCACTCCAGCAGTGGAGCCGTGCACGGGGTCGACGACGATGGAATCCGTTTCTAGGGACATTTTTTCCTAGTAGATAAAGAAGAAGCGACTTCTCACGGGACGTCAGACCTTTCAAATTTCAGGCATTAACTTTCTTGCTCCACTACACTGTCATATAAGTCTCCCATGCCACTTCTTAACTTCTTCATTGCTCGATGTAAGTAAATGATTACAAGAGCATCGTCAAACCTTCTTGTGCTTTCCACCGGTTGACGTTTTCCATTTTTCCCAACGCTTCGATAACATTTACTCATGATGAAGACACGCCGGGAAATTACTGCACCCATCTTTATTTACATCTGTCCCACAAATATAGTACTTTGCCACATTTTATTCCGGTAGCTTTAAAGGAGCTGATCTTCTGAAACTTGTTATCAGTTTTAAGTTATTCCATACTGACAATATACTGTAATCAACCAATAAGTAATAACATTAAGTTAATGGAAAAATAATTTTTTTCCATTAACTTAATGTTATTTCTTCAGCTATTTTGCCCATTCCGTTTTCTGCTGTGATTTTACGCCGGTAAAATTTTCTTAATTTAGGATAAGCCGGACTTAAGTTTACCTTACAAAAATTCTAGGAAAAAATACGTATTATGTGCCACATTTCATACTACGAATGAAGTTTAATGTATCTTATAACATTGCTCTTTCAACATGAGAGATAACCGCAGGTTGTTGTTATGCCTGAGAAGCACAAAACATAATGTAATCGAACGTTACCTTATTCACATACTTATCTTGAAATGGTTGGCTTGAACGGTAATGACCCCAAAGCTTGTGCTCCGTGAGGTCAGTGGCCTTCGTGTTGACGCGTTACGGACAGAGTTTCACTTCCACGGAAAGAATCCGCCGCCTCGATGTGCTCGTGACTCAAGAGGAAAAGAAAGTGTAAACAGTAGAGGTGAAACGAAGAAAAATGTTGCTAAGGTTTTTCGATGAGCATAAAATATCCCCCGTTTCCCATTTGTTTAGTAATAAAATTTAATGACGTCGCATTTCTGTCGAAACACTCGGGTCCTCATTTCTTTCCAGTTTCCACTGAAGTACGTGTTGCTAAAAAAAAAGTTGGGATGACGGCAGATTCTTCGTTTTCATGGTTTAGAACTTTTGATGGGTTAAGAATCTTGCTTAGATGGGCTAATTGATATTCCTACGAGGATTTTCCCTCATATAGCAGCATTAATTTGGTAAGAAGTCTTTTACCACATTAGAAGATGAATATTCTAGGCAAGGAGAATATTTAATCACAACAAACTCAATTATTCAAAATCTTGAGCGTGTACATTTGCGTCACTCAATGGTCATGGAAGAGCCAATATCCTCGCTGCTCGTGATGATTGTAATCGACCGTTTGTTTTGTTTCGACTTCTGATGAGATAAGAGGCGACACTGAGAGGGTAGCAGACGCATATTAGGATGCTCAATCCCTCGTGAAAATACTTATCTATTCCCAGGGTTCTGACAAATGCCATTCGTGGTCATTTCACTCTCGCTTTGGGCAACACTCCTGTCATCACGGAAACGTGCCGTGACATCTTTGCGTGGCCTTCAAAGAGGTCATTGAGGGTCGTCGCTGGATTATTTCCTCTCCCTAGTGGAGGCTTTGCCCTGCTGTGTCATCTTGGTTTCTCAATTCACAAGGAGGTTAGAAAAGAAATGGAGACGACAACCACTCGATTCTTGAAGCCAATTCCGCCATTGCAGTCGGAACAGTTTAGACCTCCCTCTACCCTACGTGTCCGGCGGTGGCGTTCGATTTATTTTAACCTCCTTGTCAATTCAAAACTCGAGAAATTTCATGGCATTTTAAAACATTGGCGATGCGGGGTAACTTGATTGAATATCATGCAAAGGAATATTTCCAAGAAATTCACAGCCAGCCGGCTGAGCAGGTTTCTTTAGCACATTTTCATAGTGTCTGGTTATATATTTTCGCGAAATTTTATTAGTTTTGTGAAGGCATTTTTTGTCATCACGTGCATGTAATAGCCGCCGGTCAGATGTACCTAACAAAATACGAATTCACAGTTCACATCACATGCAATAGACACAGAATCTAATGGTTAAAGTTAATCAGCCATCATGAAGTCTTACTTTCCCCATTTTCCAATCGCCTTCCCCTTAAGAGATGCACTACGAGGACTGTAGGTATATTTGTACCCTTACTCCTCATTGAGTCTGTTCCCTAGCATGCGCACGGCGTCCACAAAGATGACTGAGGGGCATCCCTCGTAAGTTGTTTCAACAAAAGGAAGGTGCGTTTTTCGCTATTTCGTGTCGGGTGGAGGAACGACTGCTTCCTTTTCCCAGAGACATTCATCGCTCGAGAAAGAGCGGCGACCAGAGGCTGTAACCTGTGCTTAAGGCTGGCGGGCGGTGGAAGCGGAGCCAAATGCTCTCGGCCAGCACCACTAAGGCGATGCGAAGAGGCAGAGTGGAGGCCAGGGCCTCGCGGTTTCACATGATCAAGGCTTTTGGCGCTCGGCGAAGGGCATTATGGGTTGTTGATGCGCGCCGGAGAAAGTGAGGGACGGCGGGGGCGGCGTGGGGAGGGGGCGGGGAGGCGGTGAGAGCGCGGTTGGCGGAGGGGGCGGGAGGGGGTGCTGGGGGTGGGGGGGCGTGGTCGGCCGGCTGCGCTCTTGGCGAAGGTCGCTGCCCCCTTGCCCTCTTTTGGTCAGCGGTGGAAAACACTTCTAATCGCTCCTTAATGGCCACACATCTCAGCTTTCTTCAAATCTCGCCTCGCATCACTTTGTGAAACAACGTCGCGCTTAGTGTAGGCATGAATAATGTATGTAATTATGCTGAGATAATCATGCAAAACTATTACTTCGGGTGCTTTTAGGGAAAAGCGTGCGAAATGTATGCTCCTCAAATAAGAAGGTAAACCAAAGCATCTCTGAATAGAAACGTGTGGAATTCAATTAAACCAAGTTACATATTCGAAAGAAACGAGTTTTTTAGTTGATTGTGGTGCAACGTCGTGGAACTCCGTCATTATGGAGGAACAATACATAACTGATTGAACCTACAGAAATTATAATTTTAAGACCAGGGTTTTGATGTTGTACAACATCTGGATTTTTTAATTATGTTATCTGATGACGTTGTTCAACAGCAAAACGTAGGTCGTAAAAAATACACATTGGCACGCCTAGTTATGCAATGTTATTTTATTACAATTAGTTAGGTGTAATAGTGAAATGTGGGCGACAAAAGAGCACTTGTCTCACAAAATACTTACGGGATTCCAAAGTGTGCTCAGAAAAATTTGCAAAAATACCTCAAGTGCACTCATTAAGCAGCGCGAAAGCGATTCAGGAGATTTTGTCAATTATGTTTGCATGCAAATATATTGAATTATTCGCTGCCAGTGTTTTGTCATGGTGCACGTATCTATCTGAGAAACTGAATTGTTATTATTTCTCTTCCTACATAGAAGATGAAAGCATATAGAAGTTAGTTCTTAATGTTTCATTACATTTTTTGATATCTAATGTCCCTTCTAGAAACTGAGAATTATGTTGAAACACCTGATGACCCGTGTACCACGTAAAATGTACTCTGGTAGATACGCAAATTTTTATAACGTAGTCACTGAATAATTATTCCGGATGAAGATGCACTTTTGGAAATAAGCATCTTATACACCCAGAAATGTTAGCTCCTCGATTGAGCTCCAAAACGTTTGCCTCCTTGACGCGTGCGTTCGAGATACAGCCGGGCGAAGCTTCGTGGAGGCACTTGCCATTTCAACTCCTGCAGCAAGTGAGCGGTGGGCCATGGCTCAGTGCCAACTTATGCTACGCTTGAAATTTTTTTACGCTGCACCAGCCGAGGAAAGAAAAGGGCTTGCACGCACGTCTTTCGTGAGGACGGATGCCCACCGAAAGATGCACACGGTGCGAGGCGGTGCACTGAAGATCTTGCAAATACGCTGCAAATACTCTGAAGAAATAGCGTGATACGTATCCTGAAGAATTTCACCGCCACTTTTTCACGCAAGTGCATTGCTATTTCCGCCGCCGGTAGTTTTAGTCACAGACTTAGTTTGATGCGTTACAGGCGAGTATCACTTTGATTGATTGCGCGGCCGCCAAGAAAGAGTGTCGGCGTCCAATAATGAATAAGTTGGGAAATTCGTCGGAGGGCGACTCGGGAGATGGTCCCGCTGCGCCCCACGGGCGAATATGCGCGCGGCTAACGACCTCATTGTTTACGTTCGCCGGAATCGTTTAGGGGGAGGAGGGAATGGGGGTGGGGGAAGGTCTTGGGCGGGGGGGGGAGGACCCTGAGGGTTGAGTGACTGGGTGCTTGATCTCGGAGGTAATTGGGCGAGTGGAGGGTACCGGGAGGGGTTGGGGGGGAAGAATATTATTATTATTATTGTGTTCGGGCAGGGAGAGCCGAGGGTGTGGGTGAGGATGTTTGCAACAGGAGGGGCGACGGCTTCGGTGATAATCCACCGCTGTGGAGTGGCTGTCATTGACCCCCGCACGAAGAAGAAAGCTTTCGCTCCGAGAGTCCCTCTCTCTTCTTCCCTCGGGAGAAAACTCTCTTCTCCTCCAATGGGTTGGGGGACTTTCGTGGGCGGGGGACGGTCCCGCGGCCCCACCACGGTCTCTCTCCTCCGGGGAACTCAACTCTCTCGGGGAGGCAGAGGGGCCGCGCTTCCAAGGGGAGCACGAGGGGCCCTGGAAATGCGGCCCGCCACCGCGGATCCCGCCCTTTTCACCCATTCAGTGCCGTGTAGTGCGACAGGTGCCCCGCTGCAACTGGGCCCCCCCACACCTATGGGGGCCTTGCCCAAGCTTGCCTTTTTCAGAGAGCGCGGGGAAACCGGCCTATTACCTAAATTACCTACTAAGTACATGTGTAAATTCCTTTGAATCATAAATCAGTTTGTCGGTTAATTTCCTACTTTCCATGAAATGTACTTAAAAGATGGTACTTTATCAATAAGAGAGCGAAAAGTTAGGGGGCCCTTGACTTTCGTTTGAACAGAACCCCTCAACCCATAAGGGACGGCCCTGCACCCATTAAAATATAACTTTTGACATTAGCTTGAGCAAGGTATTGCTTCACATAAAATTCGATCAGTGTGGTCGCTTGATGAGGTAAAATATATTTTATGATCATACTAAAATATCATGTACTGATTGTACTACTCTTCCAGATATTTGCAAAAAAATGGGAGCCGTTTTATCCGAAGGATTAAGAATTAATTCAGTAATTAATGGATATCCGGAATGAGAACTGAGTGCAAAGGTGTAGAAAATAAATCTTCGGGTCGGTAACTGCCAATGACCACTTACCCACCTTAGAGGTTCAGGGTAAGGGATGTGTGGAAGACGGGGTCGATATTTATTTAAGCCATTAGGATTTACACCGTCAAACTGATCACCAATTTGTGAGCTATCGAGCGGTAAAATACTTAAATTTTCCACTGCTTTTTTATATTGGGTCCATTTTCATCATCTAAAGGAGAACTTCTGGAGAAAATTCTGCGGAATTCGGAGATTTCTATAAGAAACTTAATGAAGATAGTTCGTCAGAAAATTGGGATGAGTAGTATAAAGATGAGCAGGAAACAGAAATGCGAATCGTGAAAATTGAAGTGATTCAATGATATTTGATTTTTTGAACTTCCATTTCTTGTTTGCCGTTTTTTTCAGGAATTAAATTCCAAATCCCTCACCAAAGTGCTCTCCCTAAAGCCCTCGTGGCACGGCGAGGTCAAGTCTCGTCCCCAGTCACGTCGCTTCCTCCGACCTCCCAGAGGAGCCTCGTGTGGAGAGAGCCACGTGAAGGTCATCATCCCCTCGAATGTATGCATGCAATACGTTTCCATATTGAGCTTTCACTCGGTGGGTCATTTTACGTGAGAAGTGAACTTTGTATCAGCAATTAAATGGTGTGAAGCTCATTTGAGTGAAGGACAACCTATCTTTCGATTTCAGACCGAGAGTGCTTATCCCGATGCATCTGTATCGGTGAGGAAATGATTGATATTCTGAGCCATGGAGTTGAGTCTGGGGAGATATTAGCAGCGATAAGATACTGACCTTGCTCACTAAAATACGTAATTTATCAGCCACTTGGCCTCTGTGAGGACGTCTACAGTCTCCTACCCTCACTAATTAGCACTAATGAACATTCCATAAGTTTAATTCATTTGGTTATTGAAAACATTTTGCAACAAAATAGCCACTTGAAATAAATAATCGAAGATAAACAAACGGGAAGAATTTACAATGGTACAGTACGTTTGGCAAATTACGAAGGACGTCAAAGTGAAGGCTTTTGTAGGAATGAAACGGTTGGCAGATAGAATGAATGGAGTGTGGAGATGCAGCAAACCAGAATTAAAATTCACGATTGGTAATGATGTTGGCTGAAACATTTCGTACGAATGAATTAATCTTTGTTTCAATGGTGTGGATTTGATGAAAATTATCGCCAAAATTCTGAGTCGATGTTGGCTGAAACATTTCGTACGAATGTATCCGTGCGGTCATGGGTGTAGCCGGTGTTATGAGTGGATATTATTTCCTTGCGTGACTTTTAGAGAGCTCGAAGTTGCTACCAAGCTTTACGGGCTCTTGAAATCATCTTGATGGGTAAAAATACGTCAGCAGAATGAAGAAAGTTTCTCTTGAATTTCAGTGTCAATGGCCCTTACGTTCCGTTAAAAATGAGGTTACGTGTTTCCTTCATTCTGAACCGAATCATAATTGAGCAGAGGGGAAAGGATGCCAGCCAGAATTCCCGGCTTTCATTCGCCGAAAGGAGACGCTAGAATTTGAAATTGCTTCACGGTAGTGAAACGTTGGTGACGGTTAGCGCCAGATCTACCGAAAGGAACATGGGAACAAGGGCATACGGGTATGCATAAGGGTATATATATATATATATATATATATATATATATATATATATATATATATATATATATTAGTGCTATTACAATGTACAGTGGTGATAGTCAATCTGCTATCATCGGTGAAGCTTTCCGAAAGCCTTACATTTGAAACTGGTGCTGTAAAATTTGTTTCACATACTGTAACGCCAGTCATATTCTTCGAAATTCTTCCTTTGGCTTTAGGCGAAACTTGGTGGAACTTGCTTAGCACTGTGAAATGAAAGCTTTAACTTAGTAATTCCACATGAACTATATTTACGACCCAGGTTTCGACTTATGAAATCATCATCAGGTACATCAACTCAGCAACATCAGGAACATCTTATGCATGTACCTGATGATGACTTCATAAGTCAAAATCTAGGTCGTAAATAAATTTCATGTGGAATTACTACGTTAAATCTTTCATTTCACAATTTATATTTCTGTTTACAGATTTTGCTTCCTCCTAAATCATATAGCAAATACGGTAAATTGATGGAATATCAGTAGTCAGGGGGGAGCGTAGTGGCTTAGTGGTTAGAGCGCTTGGCTACTGATCGAAGGTTCCTGGGTTCAAATCGAAGTGAAGCCTTTGGACGCCCCTGAACAAAAGATCCTCGGAGTGTGAGGTAGCCTAGGGAAAGGAACTGGCCTCCCTACCCTGAATGTGTCGGTATACACGCCCGTGGCTTAGTCTGGGGTGAGCTCTACCTTCGACTATCACTTGAATTCACTGAGTGATTTGAATTGAACCACTGAGTTGAATCACTGAGTGATCAGTAGTAGGTTTGTGGAAAAAACCAAGAAGATACAACCACCGTTTAACTTAGGCAGCAAAAACTCGCGCAAGTAGAAGGATTTTGTTATCTCGGAAGCAGGACCATTGACGATGAAAGAAGCAAGAAAGAAATTGGGAATATAATAGCCCAAGCAAAGAAGGCATTCTACCAGAAAAGGGGTCTGATGACATCTGGTAACACAATCCTGGAAGTTAGGAAGCACTTTATTAAAGCATATATTTGGAGCTTACTCTTATATGGCAGTGAAGCCTGGACAATAACAGCTGCAAAGAAAAAGATATTGGAAGGAATGGAGATGTGGACCTATCGAAGAATGATGAATATATGCCAGATGATGATGGAGATAATTACTAGTGACGAAGTTCTACGAAGAGCTGGAGAGGAAAGAAGCTTAATGGAAACTGTGCGAAGAAGGGGAGACAAACTTAATGGACACATTTTGCGACTCAATAGCCTAATAACAAAAATGTTAGAAGGAGAAATAAATGTGACTAATTGTAGAGGCAGACCAAGAATTGAATTCACCAAGCAAATCATGAAGGACGTCAAAGCAAATAATTATGTCGGAATGAAGCTGATGGCAGAGGAGAGTGGAGTGGAAAGCTGCTGCAAACAAATCTTCGGATTGATGGCTACTGACGATGATTTTAATTTTGTATTTTCTCCATATTCTCAGTTTCAACGACAAAAATCAATTCTTCTTGTTAATATTTTCAAATATGCTATTGCGCTTGAAAAGAACAACTTTCAAGGACCGTTAACCAGTTTATCTAGAAAACCATTCAAACCTGGCTTATAAGAATACTGAAAGATGGCTTGGGACTTTCCCGACATGATTCCGGCGTAGCTGCCTACGTTGGAATTCGTAAGTTCAATAGATATAGCTAAAGTGTATTAAACTAATAATAAGTTAAATAATCATTCCCAATCAAAGTTTGGAGAAGAAACAAGCTCTTAAAGTGGCTGGTACAAAAATATATAGAATAGTTAAAGACAAGCAGAATTGATGGAATGACCAGCTTCTTCTTTTATTGATGGGAATAATGAAGGCTACAAAATTAAAATACTAACATCTGATTTAAGTATTTTAATTAATGTTTTTAAAGGTTGTGCTTTATATTAAATAAGACTCCATAGTTTCCAGTTTTCCTTCTCCTTTTCTCGCCATACAGTTTATAGAAATGTATACTTATGCTTAAATGTAAACAATTTTTTATCTTAAGCCTTTGAAGTGCCTGGTTTTAAATCCACGGTTAGGTTGTTGTAAGATGCCAATTACCCTCCGGTTAATATGGAACGATACATTACATGACAGTTATAAAAAATATTAGATGATACATCAAGAGTCATTACGGCTCATTAGTCAGTGGTCCATCTATTTAAAAGGCTGGTACCTAATTATATTTCCTTGTTTGAATGAATGTTCATTGTAAGATCTCAAGAAGATATCGGACAGAAGAACGACTTAATGTGACGAGCTAAGCGTTCTGAGAAATGTACTCGAGGCTGGCTGTTTTTCTGTGGAGCTCACAATAAATCCACAAGGAGCACAGCTGCAGAATTTGGCGATGCGTTGGCGAGTTTTCTTCCTTCTTGTGGCCCGCATGCATTGGAATTCTGCAATGAAAACATCCTTTGAGCTATTTCTCCAAATTCGTCCGAGGAAATCGCAGGAATCGATGCTGTGTCAAATGCGTGAGTGACCGCGTCCAGCTAAGCTGCCTTTATCCGGCTATCTAACGATGATTTTGAAACTTTTATTGCACTGGGCAGTTGTATGCTGTTGCAATCTTATAATTTATCACATTCAAACGAAACAATTATATATTCTGAAGATTAATTATGTACATCAAGGGTTTTTCAACGTCTTTTTATGTCACGTAAGGGTTCATTAAGCATGCACGCAAGCAGGTAGTGAAAACGTGTACAGGAGTCACGGTTTAATGACTCAATGCCAATGAAAGTATTACGATGAAACTCTGCGATGCATTTCTTGTGGGGCATCCGACGGGGAAACCAGATTTCTCTCCGGCATTCCCATTCCGAGGAGGGAAAATCGTTTCCCTCTCAAAAATGCCATCTATGGCTGGCGGCGGGACTGAGCCCGAGAAGCTCACTCTTGCTTCTATCCCTCCGCACCCTCTTCTGCACCCAGCTCTACACGCAATCCCCGCACTCCACTCTGCACCCTGCATCTTCACCCCGCCGCTGCACTCGGCCGCCGTACCCAGCATCTGCACCCTTCCCTGCACCCTTATATGTACCTATTTCTTCAACCCTCTCTGCTCCCGCTTCTGCACCCGCCTCTGCACTCCTAGTTTGTCCCCTTTTGCACCCAGATATGCACTTAACTCTTCTCCTCTACCAGCAACACAACCGGGGGGGGGGGGCCAAAACCTACCTCCGCATCCACCCACGCACTGTGCCCTCATTTTGGTTCATGAACTTTATGTATGTCTGCTTCATGGTTTTATTTCATTTTTGAAAGTTAAAATTTATTTTTCACCTGTTTCGATTTTTTTGTCTGTTTTCACCCGTTTTTACATCTTGAGTCGTGTGGTAAATTATAGCCTAGCATGGTTTTCAACTAAAAATATGTGTAGCGGATTTTTAAAACAATCTTTGGAAGTTGGAAGTTGGAAGTTTTCGCTGCGAGAAATGGCAGCTATTTGATTTCACGACACTTGAGAAGAATTACTGCTGCTGAGGAGAAGTTGGACCGGAGGCGTTGGAAGAAGAGGTGCCAAGTGTTGGGAGAAGAGAGCGTATGGGTCCCGTCATTGCGTCGGATGGCCACTGTAAGAGCAGGTACTCCCAACGAATGTTTCGTAAACAAGGGGCTGCGTCTGAAAGGAAAGCAGCGAACGTGAGTCGACTTCCAAGCGTTGACGCACTTTCATCGCTGCGGCGACTCTCCTTGCTCTCGCTTCATTTATTTTCCCTCGACGCCTCCGTGACACCCGGCGCATGTCTTAAATGTGTAATGGCTACCGTCAAAATCCAAATCGATTCATGGGCATGGATTGGTGCACAGTTAAGAGCAGGATTGAATTCCGCCGCAACTGGGATGTCGGTGGATGGATAACTTGAAGATTGTGGAGTATCACGAGGCTCTTTGACGCGGTGGAACGGATGCCACGTGCACACGTTTGCTCAAGGTTCACGTTGCATGCTCAGGAATCGTCATGTTGTTGTGTGCCCTGCCCTGGTGAAGACCATGACCTTGCCTGTATTCTCTTTCTCCTGAACATCACTAAGTCAGGCGGACGACAAGAGGTTGTGATTCTCTTCTCCTCCCATTATAAAGTCACTCTATTCTTACATCCTTGAATTCATGCATTATTCTAAAATCATGGAATTTTCTTCATTTAAGCAGCCATTATTCTTCGCGGAATTCAACTATGATGAAGATTTCAGCGAAAAGTGTATCATATAATATTTCTTGTGATCTTATTTCCATTGCTATATCTAAATGCGAGCGTCATTACTGGAATATGCGTACTTGGCTTGAGGAAAATAATTATTCATACCTCGAAGATTATCCATGTTGGATGCAGAGTGATTTTTATGCAGGTGTTGGACGACGGAAACTTAAGCGGCGAAAATAATAATCGCATTATGAGTTCTGAGTGTAAACAAAGCAATACAAAACGGCAGTGAAGCATAGGGGCTGGAAGCGTGTGGGAAGCTTTTAAGTTCCTTTTCAATACGCCCAAGGAAGCGTAAGAAAGGGGAAACGGCGCGGAGTGTTGCAGAAGCGGAGCATATCGCCTTCTTACGCTTCTCTTACACTTACGCTGGAGGAAGATGTAAAATAAAGAGTACACCAATATGTAATTCGCTTTCCAAAGGGGTTGTTCGCTTCGTTCACGCTCTGCTCTTGGAAGCGCATCCTTTCTGCTAGAGCATCCACCGTCAGACCATAGTCTCGTCCAAGAGCATAAACTGCCATGTGACGTAAACTCCCAGAAGATAAGCGTAGCTCCAGCACATTGGTTATATGTGATGGCTACGTCTAACGCATGTGTACCTAAGGGTGCGAAAGTTGGCAAAACCGTCAATATAATATTTTTTTTTTATAAATATTTTTATGAAATCCACAAAATCTACCGCGTATTTCTCTTTTAACATTGCTGTGGTTCTACCCAGTAACACCCAAATCGTTCATTTTAAGTCGGAAAACTTTGGGACTCTTATTCTTGTTGTTGAAAATTTGTGTTATCCCTTTAAGTAGCATATATTTTAGAATGGATGTTAACAGTTTACGGATAACAAATCTAGAAATATGACTATTTAATGGCTCTCAGCAATCTGGGAGAATTGGGTTCAAATGCCACTCGAGGTGGGGTGCTCTTCATGGCTTGTTTCCCGCTAATCCTCTCCACAACGGATGAGTGACTCACCAAATGTTACCGCAACGGCATTTCCCGAATGGTTTAGAGTATTGCGGCTTGCTCTGCTCAAGATCATGAAATTACTTACCGCCGATACTTTCGGACTTTCGGAGTCGTGGCAGGGGTGGAGGTTCCCCATCGTAGTGACTTTACACACGCTGTCGATAACCCAATCGCTTGGCTCAAATCGCATCTCTTTATGTTTTAACACATGACCTACTCCCACAAATTTATGTTAGCAATAATTGACACAGCTTAAATGTTACTTTGGTTTGATAACCGTCCATGCCATCTCCGATGGTATTCTGGTCAAATAATTTATGACCGCTTTCATTTCCCGAAGTGCAAAACAATTTTTTTCCATCGTTCGATTAAAAAATGAAGAGAATATCACTAAACACTTATGAAATCTATTGCACTATCAAAAGCGTGGATTGCTCAAATGAATAAAATTAAGAATAAAGGGATTGATAATTTTAAAAGTGCATTTTCTTATATTCATGTATATATTTTTATCCATTGCAACTATGAAGCCGGTTGGAAGCCACTGAATGATTGCGGTGTCAAGGTTAATCTTTTGCTAGACGTTCTCTACGTTGTTACAGATGCATCATAACTCATCAGCCTTGAAGGCAATGGGAAAGTGTCCATTCGAAACGTCGGCTGCCATGGAAGACCCGATTAGAAGTGCGAGAGCAATTTATATCAACATAAGTTAGGAATTTACTACGAAATATCAACAAGGTTGAATTAGAAATGCAATAGGTGTAAGAGTTTTGAAAAATGCTGAATGCGAGGGAAGCGTATTCTAGAATGTATTTACCATAAAAAAGAGTTTTTTTTGCCAAGGCATAAGAAATCGAGCAACCCTTCAATCGAGAGGCTTAAGCACAGTACGGTTGTGATGGAAGGATTTCTGTCTTTATCGTGTGTAGAAAGAGCGAACTTTTGAACATTTCCGTTGTACTGAACCGCCAAGTTTCATAATTCTCTTTATCAATACTCTCGGAAAGTCAATGGCTTCCCGCGAGGGGAATGAAGGGAAGAGGCAGAGGCTTGAAGCGAAAGTCCTTGTGATCACTGTCCTACTCAGCGACGGCATGCCGAAATATTTGACAGACATCCACTCATTGGTCTGGTCTGAATTTCGACCTGGAGTGTAGTCAATTCGTGCGAGGGAAAATAGACCTTACCCGTCTGCGGGTCCACAATGAGTGTTCTTAATTTGATTAGTATTCAGAGTTAAGGAGCATTTTCAGAAAGAAGCATCATGAAGAGTTTTAAACACTTCGTAACTGAATTTGGCTTGAATGCCTGGGCTTTTTTGCATCTTAGGTATTAATAACATAGCGCCTACGAAAAAATACCTTTTTTGATAAGTATTCGTATTTCCTCCCTTTCAAGTTTCCCATATAAGTCAAATCTTTAACCTGTTTGTTTTGCACTCTTCCCCTTCAACATTCCCCAGTCCAAAACTCTTATGTCCTTCATCCCCAATTTTACTTCCCTACTCTCTTATCTTTCTATGCTCAAATAGTATAAGTAAGTAATAATTCGCTGCTGCAAAATGTACTCCTCTTAATGATGACGCGAAGACGTTGAAACCGGTCGATTGTTACCTAAAATATTATGGAACTGATAATGTTTACTCTTTAATATGAATTTACTAGGGGGAGGAATGATTCACAATTTTACATCACTTGACTCCGTCAATTATAGGAAGAATGCAAGGATTCTATGCCTTCCCCGCTGAATGAGTTGGTAAAGATATTCTTCACTGTAATGCATTCATAAAGGAATTGATTCAGATCCCATTCTGCTTAGAACATTTCCTATTTTGCGTTTTCATCACGGGTTGTAAAAGAGGCGTCAAAAACGAGAGTGAAATATTTACGTAGCCAATCATTGGAACAGATTGTGACAAGCACCTCGTTAATGATACTCCTGGGAGAATGCTTGACATTGATTAGCATTGGCAATGACGAAACATAATTATGGCTAGAGGAATAGGGGCTTTGGTGAACATCTCTGCCTCCAGCCTAGCCGATGGATAGTGATTCCAATCCATTCTCCACTTTTTCACGTATGAGACGCCTTTCTCCGTGCCTGCATCGGAAATAAAGTCTGAATGCCTGAATTGGTTTGAAAACCTACAGATGTGACGCACTCTGGCAGCATGCTTTGCAAAGTTTTTATTGTGAAGCGGCGTTATGCAATTGGGGCGGGATCCACAAAGGTCCCAAGGCTTAAACCGGTTGAAGCATTCACCGGGTAGGGGCAATGCACGCGGAGGTGTGGCAAGTCCAAGAGCCCTTCCTTAACCGTGCCACGCACGGCCGTCTGCGGGCAGGCGTTGCCGCGCGCTTACGGAGTGGAAGCAATGGGCAGAAAATGGACACTTTTTCGAAAGAAATATTCGCTCACTGCTTCTCATAGTGGTTCAAAAGAGGATCTCCACGACCGATTCTGGTCAATCCTCACGTGTGAGTGGAGCTTATGCCTCCCTCGAAACCAGCCCTAACGTCCATGAAAGCCTACCCATTCCGTTGCAACCAGACCAAAGCCACTCTGGTATTCCGTTGATCAGGAATTTCATATGCTTTGCTGTTTTTCATAATTTGGCATAAATGTATTTGTTTTTAAATGAGCTTTGCTGCACAAGGCGGCTTCTTATTATTTTACCCTCCAGATGTCGGCTACAGTGGCTTTTATTCTTTCTCATTACTTGGTCTGTTTACTTCCGGTTTGTTAACATAACGTTAACGTTTTGGGTTAAAATCTCATGGGCTTCTGACCGGCTCAGGTTCTCCATCTCCGCCGACGTTTCGACGGAAGACTTTTTCGAAGTTGTCGGGTTTAAATATTCTGTCCTTCAGGTCAGGCCATTCCTGATTGGTGGAGACTAATTTCTTTTGCCCGCCGTCTTGACGATGGGATTTCAAGTTCTGCTAAGATGAAATCCTTGGTTCCTGTTGATGTTGGCAGTTGACAGGCGGATTTCAATTGCCTCTTTTGTGATCCCATGCCAACACCCGTGGGAGTGGCGAAGCAGTTTAGTATCATCCCAGTGGATGGCATGGTCGAAGTTGATAATGTTCTGCTACTGCCGACTTTTGGGGGTGACATAGGTGCCGTTGTGTCGAAAAAGAGGAGGGCCCCAAACTAACCCCCAGTAAATATTTATTTATCTGTTTATTTAATTATTACATATTCATAGCCTTGCTAATTTTTTTTGTTGATTTAATTGTTGATTTATAGTTGGCTGTTGATATCTAAGCGGAGCGTGGTGGCCTAGTGGGTAGAGCGCTTGGCTACTGATCGAAGGGTCCCGGGTTCAAATCCGGGTGAAGTTTTTGGACGCCTTCAAACAAAAAAATCCTCGAAGTGCGAGGGGAAGAAACTGGCCCCCCAACCCTGAATGTGTGAAATTCATACGCCTGTGGCTTAGTCCGGGGTGAGCTCTACCCTCAACTATCCAAACCAACGTTCAGGTTGAATCACTGAGTGAGTGAGTTGATATCTGGCAAGGGCATCTGTACTGGCGGAGGTTTTTGTGGATTTTCCACCGCCCATGGACAAATGCCGGGCCAAAGCCACTCTCGCGTTGACCTGCCACGGAAGGTGTGTCCACGTGAGCTCCGGGCCGGGGGGGGGGGCGTTCTCTCCTGGCGTGTTCTGTGTGGGCGGTGGGTCACGGGGGAGGGGGCGTTCTCTGGGTGATCCGCGGACCTTCTCGTGGGCAGGGTCGGGGTACGCTGGTGGTCCTCTTGCCGGGCCTAGCGGCGGGCGGTGGTGGTACCCTGGGGGTTATCGTGTTGGGCTCTGCGGTGGCATTCGGCCGAACCCTTCCTTTGTCCATGCCACTCCGTGGTCACTCGTTCGGCGGATGCTGTGTATGAGTGGTGCTTCGAAGAGGCGCAGACCTCCCCTGAAGAGGCAACTGCCTACACCGGGGGCCTCTCTAAGGATTGACACGTTATTGATTATTGTTACGCTGTTAATGTTGGTGACCTGACGGTGGCTTGGCGGGTTTTCCACCGTCCTCGGGCGAATGCTGGGTCATTACCGCTCCCGCGGATGTTATGCCTACTCCAGTGAAATGTTGAAAAAATATTAAAACCCGATATCAACAGCACTGAGGGCGATGGAAAAGTCTTTCATTGAAACGTCGGTGGAGATTGGATGTTTTAATTAGTGTCTTTCGCTTGTTTCTATATTTTTATCTGCCAGCTCCTCATATGCCCCTTGTGGTCATGAATGGACGACCGCATCAGTGGAAGGAAACATCGCTGCTCGCGACTTTTTCGGATAGGTGTATTCTCCAGTGGTTGACAAGGAAGTGAGCCCTGTACATAAGATAGCGTTCATTAAAAATGAATCCTTGCCTGATTGCCACAAGGGCTCCTTGTCATTGGAAGGTTGCGGATAAGGAAAAGTCATATGTTACGAAGCAAGACTTCCTGCGCTGAACGCCTGGTGACCACGGGGGCAACGTCCGTGGCGGATACGCGGGGGGGGGGGCGAAGTATAAACAAGCAGTTCGGACAAAGCCAATTTATTTAACTCCTGCTTGCAAAGTGTGTTCACCAAGTCTTCACAGATTACATCCGTAAAGTTAAATGATCAATCCCAGCAAAAGATCCCGCATATCCATATTTGCACTCACGGAATAGGAAGTTTTTTAAAACCCTTAAGCCCAAATAAATCCCCAGGTCCTGAAGAAATGCCTGCCCGCGTGTGTGGAGAATTAGCTTTTGAAACAGCACCCTACTTTCAGAATATATTTAGCAAATCCATCAAAGAACACAAAGTACCCATGGACTGGAAAATTTAATGTGTGACACCCATATTCAAAAGCGGTAATAAGGAACAGCCATCGAACTACAGGCCGATATCTTTCGCATCTATCTCTTACAAAGTCCTTGAACATATAATTGTAAGTTCAGTTATGAGACACCTCGATATGAAGAACTTGTTGACAAAAACGCGACACGGATTCAGAAAGGGAAGATCTTGCGACACTCAATTAGCACTTTTTGGCCACGATATTTTAGTCTCGGGTGAACATAACGTTCCAATTGACGCAATTTTTCTAGACTTTGAAAAGGCATTTGATAAAGTTTCCAACAGAAACTCCCACAGTAAGCTACTCATGAAATTAAAATCCTTAGGGTTAGTCGACGACGTAATTTCCTGGATTAGAGAATTTTTAAGCAATCGCGTGCAAAGGTTGTATTAGACGGCGCTACCTCTAATGAAGTAAAAGTCACATCAGGTGTCCCACAGGGAAGTGTCATAGGCACACTTCAGTTTCTTTTGTACATAAAAGATATCGGTGAAACAGTTGACAGTAAGCTTAGATTATTTGCAGACGACGCAGTGGTGTATAGAGAAATTCGTATCGTTAATGATAAGCTAGCGCTAACTACGTACCTCGAAGTAATACAGGAGTGGTGCAATTCGAGGCAGCTGGAATTAAATCTGCCAAAATCCGTTGTTATGAATTTGTGGAAACGGAAAAATTCTCCTTGTAACAGCTATTGCAAGCACAACAGAATATTAGGGACTGTAGAAATAGTTATATATCTCGGAGTTAAACTGAATAATGATCTCTCGTAGAGTAAACATATTCGGGAAATTGCCGGTCAAGCTAATCGTGAATTGGGATTTGTTAAAAGAGCAACTTGGCAAGCGCAGCGATAACGTAAGGGAAATCAGCTCCTTCTCCCTTATTAGACCCCACTTGGAATATGCTGCCAGTATTTGTGATCCTTATGAAGAAGGCTTGAAAACTGAGTTATAACACGTGCAGCGAAGATCAGCAAGATACGTTAAAGGCTGTTATGATAATCTCGTTAGTGGTACTGACCTTTTGCAGCCACAAATATGGGAAACGCTTTCAGAAAGTCGATTCAAATTTAGACTCAATCTATTGTGTAAGTTCCAAACCGATCTATTCTCCGACGATGTTGAAAATATTTTACGAAATCCGACATACTACGGTAGATCAGATCATGAAAATAAAATTAGGGAACTAGAGTGCAGAACGGACAGATTCAAAATTTAATTTCTCCTGCGAATGATAAGGGACCATAACAGCTGCCAATGAGACTTTATACTAGGGTTGTCGATAGGTAGTGTAGCTGTTAGTAGTAGTCCTTCCTAATACTTAAATCCTTATCTGATACCTAGTAGTAACAGCACGCCGTGCATGTTTTCAGCATAACTCTTGAGTCTCTGTCCATTTGTGTAGTTGCAAAATTCATAAATACTAGCAGTCCCTCGCCATTGTGATAATATCTGTAGTGTAGTAGTGCATGCTAGTGAGATTTCACCTCGTGACAAGCATTAACGATTTATTGTAATGCTTCATTAGTCGTAGTAACACTAACTTTACGGTATAGTGTAATGCATGTTGGTGACTACTCAATCCCGTGCCACACACCCTTCAGGTGACTTGCAGGGTATTTTGTAGATTTAGATGAGTGCTGCATCCCTATTGTGTAATCACCCCGTGCCACACACCCTAGTGGTGGCTTGCACGGTACTTCGTAGATGTGGGACGATTCCCTTCGGATGGCTCGTCTCCGCAGTGGGGAGAGCGGTCCATGCGACCCCCAAGTAGAGCCGGTAGCTCTCCCCATCCCACGACCCACGGGATATTTTTGAAACACGAGGCGCGCGAAATGATACTTTGGTCACCTCACGAAGTAATTAATTTTTTTGCATTTGTGTAGGACTGAACTGGCCCCGTGATGTATGAGTGCAGTGCATATCCCGTCTAGTAGAATGATGGTTAGCTGCGTATTTAGTAATGTAGTCCCCTCCGCTTTCATTAGTTAATGTAATGAATATTTAGTTAGGAAGCTCTTAACACAATGACACTGACGATTAGTGCACGTCTTGTGTGGAGTCACCTCCTGCTACACCCCCGTTGAGGTGACTGGCAGGCTACGGTACAGACGTAGATCCGATTACTCTACGGGCCGCGAGCTTAGAGGACACGGCAAAGAAATACTTCGTGCGCAGAATAAACAAAATTCGAAAGAAAGCCTCTTGTTTCGTCGAAAACTGTCGCGGGCGAAAATTGAGTAGCACAGCTGAGTGAAGGACTAGGTTGGAAGCCGCTGGAGACTCGAGGATTACTCGCTGGGCTACGATCATTTGGAAAATTCAAATCACGCGAGCTTCATGTTGGCGCGGTGGATAATACTTTAGCACAGCACTGTACTCGTGTCTTCAGCGCTGACAGAAGAAGCAAAGATAACGAGTGATCCACTCCCGAACAGTGAGGCACAAGTACTCCTTTCCACGCTCCATTAGTGAGTATTGCAAAAACAGAGCGAAGCACGAAGACACTCCATTACATTACAGTTCACTCTCGTCCTTTCCCTTTTCCAATTCCTTTTTTCCCTGTTCCCTCTCTTTTTCATGAATGGCGTCCAAACACCCCCTGCTACACGCCCCTGCCTCGGCTCCCTTGTTCAGGCATAATTTAGCAAGAAATGAGACCAGGAGGTGATGAAATATGCACATTACTCAATTGGCACTGCCCCATTTGAAAACCAGAGATAGCAAGTGAGAATAACACCAATTATAGTTCAACAACCTAGCCTATTTTTTTTTTAGATATTTAGAAAAATGAGGGAGATACGGCTTTAATGTTACCCTTCATTTTAAAAATAATGACCGTTAGTTTAAAACTACAGTGATTAAAGGTCTGAACCTTTTAGAGATATACGATTTAGTGAAAATATTAATAATTTGAAAAAATTATCGTATCAAAATTGTATCATTGTATCAAAATGATGTGGCTCCTTGCTCACCGGCCAAACTCAACGTGTCTTCGGTGCGCCAAAAACGACCGCGTTTAGAAGTCTCAGAGTCGTTATGACAATTAAAACTGCTGGATGAGAGGGTCATTAAGAAATGTATTAAATATAGTCTAGCTCTTTTTCCATTGATTGCCATTTGACGCATTTCTCACTTCAGGCTACGGAATGACTGGCTCATCGGTCTATCTATTTGAACGAATCTTGCGAGGATTCCCCGACTCCTGAAAATGCATTTAGAGCACTGAAGTAATTCATTTGAGTCCGCGACGAATGATAATCGTACAAATTCGCTGGGTGGTGGGATAAACAATTGAGGGAGTGCTGGATATGGTGGGGATGGAAGAGAAGCTGAGGGAGGAATTCGGACGTGGCAGCGAAAGCGAATAGAAAACGTACTGAGAGGTGTGTAATGTCGGCCCTTAGCAACATGTACACTGCTCAAGTTTCTGTGGGCGGACGGAGGGTAGAATGTAGGGTAAGTGCGGTAATTTATGGAGTGACAGAGGAATTTTCTACTTCTCATAAGATAAGGATTTGAAGTTTCTGTTTGAGGCTTTCGCAGCGCTGTTGTGCTGGTGTCTCCATGTTTTTCGGGCAAAGCTGCGTCGGTGTATCTTTACGATGACGTTTCGTAGCCAATGCAGGCCACATCTTCAGATCAAGGCCGAATGAAGATGTGGCCTGCATTGGCTACGAAACGTCATCGTAAAGATACACCGACGCAGCTTTGCCCGAAAAACATGGAGACACCAAGGATTTGAAGTGTTTGAAAGGTATGTTATGAAGACAAAATATTTTGCGTTCGAGACGATCCGGAAGATCCAAAGAGCTCATAGAAATGATCAACCAGAGCCAGCTATGATGTTTCAAATTACCAATGATGATGAACACTGTCCCTGCATCGTTTCCACATTTTCGTAAGAATTCAGTTTTCCTCTGTTTTTGATCTCACCTTTCTGTTTACTCAGTCACTCACTCACTTTCCGGTGAGAAAAACGCTCAATGCCCTAATCCAAACTCTTCACGGTTTTAGTCGAAGGATTGACTGAAAAGTCGAAACGGATGGCACGGACCAATTCCGCACAATTTGTCGTCACATATAGCGATCACTATAGCACATCATTGAAACTACTTTTCTGTAAAAGAAAAGAAAGTATTTTAAAGAGTGTGTTCGTATTCTATTTCCAATCTGTCTCGCCGTAGTATGAGCTTGCATAACAGGTTGTGAAGGCGCATCACTTGATGTGAGTTAATGGGCGTTTTCGTGCTCTCTCTCGTCTTGTTTACCGTATAATCTCTCCCAGAGGTTTCATAAAATGCATTTCACAAACGGATTGTGTGTTGGTTCATGACTCCATACACGCAACCTCTCTAAAGGCCTGCATTTTATAGATAATATTTTCTTACCCTATGATCTTTTGTCGGAGATAACTTTTTAACTTTTTTGCTATATCGACCAATGTGGAAGCTCTATCTATCGCCGACTGGGGAAAAATAGTCAGGTCATTGCATATGTATTCCGATATTCCCCGCAAATATTTTGCCTTCAATCTAAAAGAGAGGTCATAATGAGTTCTTTCCAGTGCTCCATAATGCTCACTTTATTTTAGGCTAGCACTAATTCCTTCCGCTCACCGTGTGATAATGAGTGAATAACAGTACAGCGGAATGCCTTACCCACAGCATGGTTTATGGACGATAGCGCTGCCTCTAGTTTACTTTAATAACGGTGTTATGTGATTTTCCGATCATCTTAATTGCATCCTGAAGCGTCTGGTCGATGCAATATGTCATGAAGTAATCGAAAAATTTCATGCATGTCATTAAATATTTATTAATTATCGAGTGACTACTTTTTCCAAATTGTTACCATCCAGTCATTTTATTACTTTATATTCATTATATATTTCCCTGATGGTGATTTGGTGTCCACCTCGTCCAACATGAACATTTACGAGATAAGATCACAGTTATTTTCCCCTTCGTGGAAAATTAATTCTCGATGTGTGGTCGTTTGCTCCATTAAGGATGCCTATGTTGGTTAGCCAGGGCAGGATCATGTGTTCAAAGAACGGAGGATTGGAGGAGAGGAAGTTAAATTAAACATAGACTTAATATTATGGATAAACCCCAGCAAGCGAAGTACACGACACCAGGGTAAGAATGGAGATTACACTGAACATGTAATATCCCTGGCCGCTGGAACTCGAACCGGTACCCTTCGGATGGGAAGCCAGATGGTTAGCCACCACAAGTACCTCATCCGCCTGTTATTTATTATCAATTCGAAATTCATGTTGTTAACTCCACGTCATCATGCACCGAATGTTTGATGAGCTGAGATCCGCCCAATCATTAAGAGGAGCGGTGTTCAAACTGGGGCACGAGTAATTTGGGGGACTTCGTGGACTAGGGGTTAGCAAGAAATGTTGAACGAAGGTGGAAAGTACGTCTGATATTTACTGTGAAAAAATCATTTGCCTGTACGGGTTCCCATTCGAGCCAAGATTCCCCGAATTCGCGCCGGTTTCTTTAATCAATCAATCTACTCAGCCTCCACACTCCATCGCTGTGAATGTTGTCGAGGCTTTAAAGCAACAGGATAACTAAACATAAAAACTAGTTTAAAGCATCCGGTAGGAATCTGGGGCCTCTGGGTTTGAATCGCAGTCAAGGCGAATTATTTTTTCCGCTGAGAATTTTATACACTCCTCCATGACGGGTGATGCCCGTTAAAGTTTCATTAATTAAATGGCGGGAGTATGTTTAAATAGCGGTAAAAAGGCAAATTATGTACACATTTTTTCAAAATAGGGTAGAATTACGTGGTTACGATAGGGTAGCGTTGAAGCGGTGCACCCGGAACTGGTTCTGGCTAAGAGGCCGCGGAGGTGGCCGGCAGCGAGCACCACGGCACGGCTGCCCCCCGACGGTGGCGCCTCCCGGGCGACAAACACGTGCCGCGTCACCCGCGAGGGTCACGTCGAGGCGTGACCTCAAGAGTGCCAATGATTTCCTATCGCTTTCCGCCGGACCCTCCCTTATCGTCACCAGCTAATCAATCATTTCAAAGCGGCGTCATAGTCTTTATTGTTTTGCCATGCGCATTCAGCTCTTGATGCGAAGCGCAAGGATGTTTTTGGCATAATCCCTCTGTAATACGACGAGAGGGTCATAGGGAATATTCTTCTTATCTATAACGTATTTTTGACCTCAGAATATTTGGACGGAGGCGAGAGATACTGGGCTAAATATTGGATGGAAATAAGCGACAGCGATTGCTAAGAGGTCATGTATACTCGACAAAAGAAAATAGATTAAACTTCGTCGTGAATGAATGTTTAGTTCCTAGTAAGGCCTCCATGATCCACCATTGGTAGTTTTTATTCAGTTAAAGTATTTGAGCTGATAAGTTCTCAAGTTTGATGATGAACAAAGTGATTTCCGTTTCCCAGAGGCTTTCGAGAAGACTTTCGTTTATAATGCTTAGTTGTTGTTTCTTAGATTTACTTTTTTAAAGCTTTCATTTAAATTAAAAAAATAAAAGCGGTATTTGATATATTATCGAGACATTTTGTAAGCTTAAACATCTGAAATCTTTCATTTACATGATGTAACGTAATCCTTTCAGAACTTGTCAATTTAAACGTGGCAATAAAGTGAAAGGAATCAGTAATAATTATTTTCCTAAAACCATATAAATGAACTCATTAAATAGTATGAATGTATTGATGAAAAATTCAAAGAGTGAAGTTAAAATTAAATTTTTTAATGTTTTCCTAAATAAGCTAAATGTAAAAATGCATAATTTAGACATATTTTTGACTTCTTCACCGAATTGCATCTACCCCCGAGTCTAGTTTAGGAAAGGTTCCTGTTTTCTCACAATTGACTCAACTTCGATGTTTTATAAAAAAATGAAACTGCTCGTGAGCAGTCTTTCTGCTCTGACTGACACGCTGGGGTGCTAAGAATGTGCCTTACCATCATTTTTTCCTCCACTGTAAATGTATTATAATTTGGTTTTCAACATCTCATTGTCAGTATTATCAAATCTATCAGAAAAAATTGATATGTTCATTAATATTTCCTAATTTGGATCACTGCTGTTATGTTTATAATGATGTTACTGAGGAGCTTAATATAAAAATGCAGAGATTATTGAACGTATGCGCAAGATTTATATTTTATGAAAGAAACTATTATCAAGTTAGCCCTCACCTTCGTGAACTTGGTTGGCTCACAGCCTCACTGAGGAAAAAATATTTTCAGGGTGTGTTCCAAAATAAGAGACCTACCTGTTTATAAATGAAAAGGGAAAACTTTGTCTTATTCCACCAATTTATTTTCCGGTACTACTAGTTTCGACACAGCGGCGTCATCATATCAGTGGCGTCAGGTACCTGAAGATGACGCCGCTGCGTCGAAACTAGTAGTTCTGGAAAATAGATTGTTGGAATAAGACAAACTTTTCCTTTTCATTTATGCTTATTAAAAGACAACCTACTGATTTTACAACGAAAATGAGGATTCAGAATCAATTATATTATGCTCCCTTCTTCAAGAGTAAGATGTATGAACATTGATTTTTAGTTTGTGACAAAGTTGTGGAATAACATGCCAAATGATTTGATCAAAAATAATAGTTTGTCATTATTCAGAATGAGCTATTATAACTTCTTGTTCAAAGATATCTATAGTAAATTGTTTATTTTATAAATATCATGGTAATACATTGTAAAATGTCTTGTTTTCATGATTACAGCAAAATTGTGTGTACCTATAACTTATGGAATTTAAATATTAGTCTTGTGTTTTTTTGTGCCAACTGTGTTTTCTTTCCTTATATTGTAAACTTATGTATTTGTTCTTAGGTGGCTTGCAACAGAACATTAATAAATATTATTATTTAACTTTATCATCACATCATTAGGGATCGAGGTTGTTGACAGTAGTAATGTACTCACCCCCGCTCTAATCAGGTAATGTTGCCAGATTATTACAACGCTTTATTGCTCGACTAAACATAAACAGTCTCAGGTGTTGTTTTGGTGCCGAATTTTTGGGATGTGATGAGGATGAATGGACAACGCAAAAACGAATTTGACGTCTGTCAAAATCTGACCACGTGGATTTCATGGTCGCTATGGAAGAGACATCGCTTTTTTTCGAAAGCACTGGCACCCCTCTTCCGGCAAAAAATATAAAAGAAAGTGTTACTGGAATCGGAGCTCGAATCGGAGCTTCACCCCAAGTTTTAGCTTGTGCGAACAAAGAAAAGATGTAACTAATTGCTACATTGCCGAGCATTGCTAGAATACATGATAAGAAAGGCCAATTGATAAGAGTAGATGAGTACAGTTTAATTTTAAATGGCTGATAAAGTTCAAATTCAGTATCAGCCATGTCTTCAAATAATGAGAATGAGTGGGTATTTGCTGGAGAAAGGGATAGAATGATGTTCACTAACTTACATAATGATTGCCCATCTACTTCCGCAAATGCTTTAAACCTAGGCGCTCTTCTATCATTGTTTATATCGCTATCATTGGACATCGAGTTTCCACATACACCATTGGGACTTCTTCGACACGAAATTTTCTTCAAAGAGCTGTATGCTGAAAAAGCAATGGTTTAACTCGGGATTGAGTACATTGGATTAGGCTAGCCACAGATAAAAATGTTTTTAGAGTGCAAGGATATAATTATTTATTTGGTGAGAAAACTATATCTCAGTGAATTATTAGTCAATCCGTCGTTAAATATAGGTACGTGTGAAAACTCATACGATGTTGATCATAAAATACGACATGGTATTTCTCATTATGATTTCCGTCCATAAATCAAAATATAAAACGATTTATCTTTGAAAAATGACATTTGTCCACCAAAACACAAGCAATTAATATTTCTATTGAACAAATTTGATCAAGAATTACGTTTTGTACCAGGATTAGATTAATTCCCGGCTTCTTCCAATAGTACGACCAATGTTAATATCAAGTTTTCAATTGAACGCGTCGTAAAACTGGATGTAGATTTTGGATATTGCTGGGAGTGGATGTCGGGGAAGAAAGACCTGACTCCAGAGCGCAGTGCGCTTTCAGCCCGCATTCAGTGTTTCCCTGGGTGCTGAGGTCCATTCCGGAACATAAAGGAATTTTCAACCCGTAAATTCCCATGGAAATGGAAATCTGTCACCGAAATTGTTTGCAAAAATAATTTCGGAACCTTAAATTTCTTTGCCTATGCTTCTTCCCGGAGCATCTGTGCGCAGCCCTAGTTGAACTACATTTATTGAAAATGATTTCTTCGGTGATGTGCATATTTCTTGCCCCATCATTTGAACCGTTACTGTGGTTGAAATTTTCTTTCACTCCTTCACCTCCTTCCGAGAAAAAAGAAAGGCCTCTTGTTACTTATGAAACTCATTTGCATTGTCTTATGCCATAGCGTTAATTCGGATCGATTGATTTTGTAATCCACTCAGTCTATATCATAAAACTTAAAATACCACTTTTTATGAAAATGCGCAGCACCTGTGAAACACTTCATTCTTTTGATCATTACGGACATCGATGTTCCTAAGGACGCAGTCACTTCGAGAGGATGAAAAATACTGCGGCATCGGGAAACTTTGCACCACTTTTCGGAGTTTTTTTTTAAACTCAAAACTCGTACCAAATGCATAGCCCATCATTCTTGAATGAAACGTATCTGCAGAAATAGTTAAATATTATAGACGCGTATTTATGAGCTATTTTTAGTTAAAATAACGCATTGAATTTTATTCATTTATTTCTACAGAGGTGCTTATCATCAGTGAGTAACTTTGCGTCACATTTGCATTCAAAGTGATATTTTTGGAGAAGATGTGGAGGCGTCGTACGCAAGGAAAGCATATGACGCCACGACAATTACATTCTGTGAGTCTCATGGTGTAGTGTCGTAGAGCCGATCACCCAGATGGAGCTACGAATCTCACGATATACTTTTCCGCTCCATATAATGAAGCGTAGAAGACTATTATGCATGCAATTTTTCTATCTAGCTCACCTATTCATATTAAATATTAAAGAAAAAACATATTCTAAGTATAAAAATATTCTAATGAAAAAACCGATTACAAATAAAAGTAAATTTAATGGTGGATTGCCGATGACAGAACAGGGTCGTCTGGAAAAGTGAAATTATCACTAAATTCTTTGGGTTGGGTAAATACTTCTACGAAAGTGGGAATTATTTTTCAGTATTTAGCAATAAAAATGACTTTAATTTGGTGGCAACTATCCCATAAACCTTCAAGGAGGTTCCACTGTGACTGTGTGAGTTCTAATGCTAAATTACAAATATTTGTTTATTTGGTTTTAAAAATGTTACTTACGCTAATGAATTGCGTTAGCTATTGAAAAGCCAACTAAGGCACAAGATTTGCTGATTATTTCACGAATTTATTTTTAATGAACAATTTTTATGGCCATAGACGCCGAATGAAGCGCCATTCCATGGAATTATCACACTTTGACTTCAATTATCGCAGTGATTAGCTAATAACTAAAAAGAATATGGTGAGGAGAGGCTTATATATATTTTAACTACTTTCACGAAAGTTTTCCCTTCTTATAAACAGTTTTTCGTGAAAATGGCATTTATACTAGATCGAAATATACTATATTTCCCTGTGTTTTTCCCATTTAACATCATGCAATTACAAGCTCAATTTTCGAGAGAAAGAATGTAATGGTAAAATTTTGTTGTTCATATGAGATAGTGGATTTGTTTTTTCTAAAAGTGGCCAGAACATGAAAGAAATGACATTAATGTCCTTTTAGTGTGGAACCAAATTGAAGCACCCCCTTTTGGTACACTTCATCAGATCGCGGAATTATGTCCACAATCCTTCGGGGTGGTAACCCCGGCCATCCTGCGTGGTGTGGTCCGCGTGCGGGTCCCTTGGCGCTCGCGAGGGACCCGCACGCGCACCAACAAAGGCCGGCGAGAGCGGTCACAAATGTTTATTCTCCGCTCGCCACGCGGCATTGGTTCGCAGTTCCGGCTGCCATTGTTTCTCGCGGGGGTGGGGGTGAAAGGGGAGGGGGTGAAGGGGGAGGAGGGGGGGGGGGTGGAGGGTCCACGACCCACGAGCCACGGACCCCGCGAGGAGAGAAAGCTTGCCCATGAATTATCTAACGACCCCTTTTCTCCGGCGAGAACGAGGTCATTGACTTTCGCCAAGCGGCGCCGTGCTCTTTCCCGCTCGCTTCTATTGGGGCCACTCGGGCGGATCACCGCCCCCGACTACATTTCGCGCTTTTCGGGGGCGAATGGGGTGGGGGGAGGGGGCGAATGGGGGTGGGAGGGGGGGGGGGCGCAGGGGGTCGGAGGAGTAGGATGGTGGCTGCTGGGGACGGAAGACTCCGCGAGTTTGCGCGGGGGTGTGGATGGCGGATGAGAGCGCTCGCTGGTGGGGGCGGTGGGGCTGGAGTGGGGCGGAGGGAAGGAGGGGGGAGGGAGAGGGGGTGGTTGGGGGGCGGCCGCCTTACGTAACGCCCTGGATTCAAGTGAGATCTGTTGGGAGAGAGGAAGAATTGAGGGCAGAGGGACTCTTTTAAAGCGGTTGTCGTTCCGCCGTCGTGATGTGAAAAATAAAAAAACACACACGGTGCGCGGGACGGAGGGGGGAGGGGGTGGGGGGGAGGGTTGGAGCGCATATGGACGACGTGGGGTGCTAATCTCTCTCCCTAGGCTGCACGTTGTGGGGGCGGGGGGGCGGCGGAACCACCTTCTATAATCTCCGCTTCGCTTTGTAATCGCACCCTTGCCTCCATTTGACGACGCACAGCCGACTAACTAAGTACAGCTCTCGCGAAAGCTTATGGCGTTCGGATGCGCAGAAGAAGACGTCGTGGAGGGTTAAAGTTTGGTGGAAGGGGTAGGGTAAAGGGACGTATGGGGAAAGCGAAGACATAGAATTTGTGGCATTCATGAGTGCATTTCAAAACTTGGAGTTTGTATGACGCGGACAACACAAACGCCGCGCATCCGAACGCCATAAGCTTTCGCGAGAGCTGTAGTCGGAGCTCGTCATCACCACGCATGAAATTCCATTAATTTGGTCTCATTATTACGAAAAAAAAGGTCTCACCTCTCTAATGCTACTTACATATCAGCCACTATTTTGCAAATTTATTTCAAATACTTGCCAAAATAATGGAATGCGTTTTCCATTGGATGTAGTGCGGATCCGTGCTCCAGAGGGAGTTAGTTTGAAAAATGAGATGGTACTGACAAACGGATTGCGTCGGAATTGTAACGGTATATGTTTGTTTTCTCAGTTATATTGAAAATTAAACTTATTATTTACCTGACACTTTGCATAAAATTCGTTTGTTTGCCGAGGAATTTCCAGCGTACTGTGGGAAACAGATAAGTTGGGCTTAAGCATCGTATACCTATGCATATTTTGTCAATTGCTCAGAAATTAGGTATTAAAGGCAGTTTTTGTGCTATAAATAGTTCTCTATTTACTACATGATCCCCGAAAACTGCTAATATTTTAAGAAAGTATTCTTCTCTTTTAAAAGAAATAAGATCAGGTTTCACTTTGTGGAATTCCATTTTATAACGAAAAATAAAACTTTTACAATCCACAATTTTGGTCAAGACTATTACGCACAATCCGGATTTCAATGCATGGGCACCATCATCAGGTGGTTGAATGACACCATGATTCAAGCACCTGATGCACACGCATTGAAATCCGGATTGTGCGTAATAGTCTTGACCAAAATTGTGGATTGTAAAAGTTTTCTTTATTGTTATATTCTTCTCTTTTCTCTCTTCTAATATGACTTATGGACAATCTCGCTCCAACTACCGTAGGGGCGTAGCCCACGCGGCCGACGCAAGCAGAAATCTTCCTGCATTGTGTGTCACCCAAGGGGGTGAAAAAAGATACCGGAGAGGGCGTTACTGGTCCCATACATAACGGGAGTGTGGCAGAAACACTGGACTGCTCGGCATATGAAGGCCACGCCTACTTTGACAAAAATATTGGAGTCGCAATGGGGTTGAATAGGGGATCAACCATTTAGTTTCAGGTGAAAGATTAGGTGGATTTTATATTGAATTGCGAATTTTCTCAGAGGAAAAAGAATTCGCTTTGACGTGAATCCGGATTCCACGCCATCGCGCCGACTGCTTAAACCAGTTAAGATACCGTGGCGTCATTCTCCCCTTTGTATTTTCGAGGGCTCCAAAGGAGCAAGTCCTGGGGGGTGTTTCAGAGTCATCCGTTCCGATCGGATCGGAAGGCTTGGATCGGATTCTACGTCACTTACTATCGACAGGACAATCCGTGCGTTTCAGACTGCTTCCGATCGACTCAAGAGGCTTTCCGATCGGAACCGGGTCGATCGGGATTGAGGTGTCGGAAAGTCATTCCGATTGCGTTGGTGAATACACTTATGATGTTGTTGACGTTAATTATTTGGCTATAATAAGATAATACCGCTTTCTTTCATGAGTGCACATTTATGTGGATGTTCTGCCAGAATAATATAGGTGTGGGAGAATTTAATTAGCGTGTAAATGGGACAATATATGCGCAAGTTGTATCACTGTTGGCGCAAGTTTGATTACATATTATTTGGGCAAGTAATTTAGCAAAAGGTAGATGAGACGAGTTGGAATGCATAGCATAATAACGTATAAACATGTCAGGTAGCTTAATGTAGTGGAAACCGGTCCTTCAGTTTGGAAATATATCCATTTATTTAGTTTTGATACGATACGTGTACGTGACCTAGCAATAGCATCGTAGGCCTTTGACATCAAAATTAGACATGGTTATGAACTTAGGTTGATTCCATTTTGTACATCCTAAATATTATATTTCTACGTGAAATATTCGTTTGAAGTGATATATCTGCTGCAATTTCCGTAGTTATATTGGCGACGTGATAATAGCCCAGGCGCTCGGCACCACAAGGACAAAATCGGCAGTGCTGCCAACATCCACCCCCAGTATGATTTGAAAGCAACGTATGGCGCAAGGAAAGCGCACACATACCCACTGTAAACGTCCTGAAACAGTAGAGAAAATAATGAGAGATAGTAACAGGAGAGTACTGTATTTGATGAAGTAAATAAAAGATAGTGATATTCCCAGGTTTTACTGGCGATTGGCGATTCTTCCCTCTGGTACTCGAAGGAGCCTCGGAAGTAGCTTCACATGGTGCTCGGAAGTAGCTTCCTGTCTCACATTTTTTTAAGACGCGGAGACTTTTACTAGCATTTGCAGCATACTAGATTCCAGTGTCTCAGTGAATGTGGCTCCACTTCTCTACCACGCCGTACCGATGCCATAGTTCTCTCATAGCGATTCTCCCATTTTTTTTAGTATGTTTTCGAGAAATGTGTGCCATTTTCCCTTTTTGCCGTCGGCTCTAAAATACCTCTGCCGCTGCTCTATTTGGGACATGACCCAGATTTTAAGCGTCACACTGCTACCTTTTCAACCATTGTGTCCGTATCTCGCGAGCATCCATCAATCACTCCCATTCTTATTGTTCTCGGAATCATTTTCCGATTTTACAGAGCTTGGGATACATTGAATAAAATGACATTCAATAGCTCGGCCTACTGAAAATATCCATGGCCACAGTTTATTGGCCATTATAAACACAAACTCGGTCGCGTAAAGTTGAAGAGAATCTAAGTTTTATTTCTACTGTCGTCCGGAAGCTTATTGGCTCATGGTTCCAATTTAATTTTTTTAGCTTATGTAATTTGATGAATTGAAACGTGTCATAGGCGATTCAAGTTTCAATGCTTAAATGACTCTCACGCAAACTCCAGCTTTATCATGATTTTTCTTGTAAAAATCATCGATTGGAGTAATTAATGAAACGTGCATACCCTTATACACGCATTAAAATGGCGTAAATCCTATTGAAAAAGACTCTTCTCTTTCTTCCACCTTCTCCGACGGCCTTCAGCCTCTCCTTGCCCCTCATTACCTTCTCCCCTCACATCACCTACTCTGCTTCCTCCTGATCTCCTTCAGCAGTGTCCGCTCATCACCCACTATGCCGTGCACTTCGTCGTGCTTTCCGTCAATCGCGATGTCTCCATTATCCTCCACGCCCGCATCCCAAACGCCTGCGGGCCATCCTCATTCCCTTCCCTCAAAGCCCAAGTTTCTGCACCAAGTAACACTACTCTCCATTTTCTCCATGAGGAGAAAACTTTGTGCTTTTTCACAGTTTTTTAAATACATTTATGAGACTGGTTTCACGTTGCTAAGGCATTCCCTTGCTAGAGGATGCCTTATCAACGTGCACCAGGTTGTGGGACTTATATAAAGACCGTGGAATAGTAAAATATTGTTTTACTATTCCACGGTCCTTACAATGAATACTACACTATATGCCTTATCAACGTGCACCAGGTTGGTGGAATAATATAAAGACCGTGGAATAGTAAAATATTGTTTTACTATTTCACAATCCTTACAATGAATATTCGTCATTTTATGAAGCCACGCCTGTAAATCATTCAATTTTAGAAAAAAATAGCCTCAAAATTAGTCTTTCCACATTTTTTTATGTTTTCAGTGTTACAAAAGATCCCCATCATTAGTTTTCTCCTAAAAATGAATTCCTGTTTCTTTGCTAACGGAATTCTCATAATATCCACACAAACGCTGCCCTCTTTCATCCAATGTGCTATTCTAATTATTTCATTGTTCTGCCTTCTCCAGTTTTTGCCCTCCTACTTTTATGAACAACTTCTCTCTCTGATAGTAAAGGATTCTGATCGACTTTACCACCGATCTTCGCACCATTATTCCTATATTTTTTCTCTTTGTCTGTAATTCTTTTATTCCTTGTCTTCCTGTGCCTCTCCTACCGTTTCCTCGGCATGAATGTTAGAAAAGCAAATTCCTCAGAGGGAACCTTGTCATACCTCCTGACTTGTGACTGCCAACGTTTTTTTTGGTCAGTAAACCTCATTTGTGTCGTCTGGGCCAAATGCTAGTTTCAAATGAGTCGTCTACCTATGCAGTGAATTCCAATGATTACCATTGTCTTCATTAGTTTTTCCCTGTTCAATCGGTCCTACGCTATTATGAAAACGAATGAACAAGAAAAAGAGCCACTATTATACCCTAGGTTGCTTTATTTAACCCTTATCATTACCGCAATCACATCTCGGATAGGCTTCCCATTCCTGATCCTAAATCCGGACTGGTTGTCACTTAAGTGATCGTTTGATCTCGTTCCATTGATGATCATAAGAACCACCTTGCCCTCGTGTGAAATTTACTATTTTATTCTGTACTTTTAGCATTCTAAGACTTTCTTGTTTTCCGGGATGGGAATTGAAACTGTTTCCACTAAGGTTCTCAGGCCATGCTCCTTGTAGATTCCTAATTATGTTTTAGTTTTACGAATTAAAAATATTTGTTATCCATCATTTCCTAAACTACCTTTTCCTGAACCTTTGTAGATTGTTTATCAACTCCTACATATTTTCTTGCTTTTGTACTATGCCATCCTATCTCACTTTCTTGTTTTTTTCTCGCGCCAAGTTTATCCATCTATTTGGTGTCTTCCCACTCTTCATCTAATGCCGAATCATGTTTTTTCACCTTTTTCACCTTTTCACTCCACCTCTGCCCAATCTCTTCCAGTTTATTAGTAACTTCCTTGTCTTTTAGTTAATTTTGGTGCCATTTGTCATCACTTAGTGGACGATAACATTTTCCCCTTGGCGAACAGCACAACCATTTCCCCCCTCATATCGCATTGCCTTTACCAAATCCTCTACGCCGTATTTTTTCCATTCCGAAGTTTATTGCTCAACTCCTTATCACTCTTTTTGCCTGGTTCAGTGCTGAAGTTTTCACTTTTCCTTGTCTCTTCTATTTTCCTGATTATTTCTCCTGTGATCCATGGAATTTTAATACTTCCCATTCCTGTTGATCCAACTGTTTTTCCGGCTCTCTGACTCTTCCTGTTTTTTAATCTCCTATGTTTCCTTAGTTTTTCCCTTTTCCTTATCTTTCCTCAAGTTGTTGTCAACTAGTTCCTGATATTCCCTCCTTTTGCCCTGATTACAGACTCCACGTCCCACTTCTCCAGCATATCTTTAGCTCGCCTTTTTAATCTAACATATTTTATCAGAACTAGATTGTGTGGCCCGAGTCTGCATCCGTACCCGGAAAGATGGAGGACATTTTGTAACTATTCCTTAACTTCTGACTGTCAATGATGAAGTCTATTTGATACTTCCCCGTGTGCCCAAGTCGTTATCATGAGTATCCTGCGCCTTTTTGTTGGTATCATAAGTAAGTGTTTGTCATTACTAATTGATTTAATCAGCAAAATTCAAGTCTTTCCTCACAGTGGGCATTTGTTGTCCCTAGCCCATACTTTCCCACTTTCCATATCTCCTTTCCTCTCAATTCCAGTTCCCCATCACCATTTGGCTTTCCTTACGCAAGGTTTCCCGAGTTATTAGTTATACGCCACCAAAGTCTCATATTTATGGTTACTTGAACGTATGTATTCCTGGACTACAACGAAGTTCTTTGGGCATGTTTTTATTTCAATTTCCTGTTGCTCACCTCTCTCCCTCTTCCCCAATTTCGCTTGCAGTAATTTTTTATTTCCAATTTCAATGCTTTCATATCTGTCCTAACATTCCAAGTTCCTATTTTTTACCGTTGCTTTCCTCCTCTGAGTCGTCTTCGTTGCCAATGCCCATGGCCTTGTGTCAGCGGCTGCGCAATGATTTCGTATTCCGACGGCTGCGGAGTCCTTGACTCCCCTTATTCCGAGCTCAAAACCCGCCCATGTGAGCCGAATCTCAAACTCGCCAGGATTCAACTCTCTTTCATTGATATCCATCATATCTTGGGATGTGGGTGGTTTGTTTCATTTCCCATTGCCTTTCCCAACACTAGGTACTGTGAAGTGACTCCACTACGTGGACTACCGTTCGCCTGTCTCCTACCCTTCGACCTATCTGGCATGTGTGTCCTTTCCTGATGCAATTATAATTTCTTCCGCCAGTCCAACTCTAAGTGTCATTTGTAATCACAAGCCCTCCCACGAGGCCATGATTGTAGAATGGAGAGATGTCAGAGTCATTAATGCTCCAAAAGAAAGCAATTTACAAGCAAGGACCATTACGTAACTTTTGTATCACAGTAGTATTTAGTAGCATTGAATGATGGTGACGATAATGTCTGATGAAGTCTACAAATCACAGAGTGTTCTTTTTTATTCAATTAACTATACCTACGTTGACATACCTTTAGCCTTAATTCCACTTATTTTTACGTCATAATAAACCAGCATGTTTACTGGAGACGACTGTAATTAATTTATTTTGAACAAGCTCTCCGGAGGACAGGCTATTGTCTTTGGTTGTCAACTCGAGGCAGTCAATGCGATATGCATATGAGTTTACGAAACGGTAAAAACCACGTGATGATTATATTTGCTTGCATTTCGTCAGTGGACTTCATCATTCCCTCTCTAACTGTTACCATTGTCTCGAATTCAGACTTCTTAGTCTCCATTCAATTTTGTGCTGCTCTTTTGCTGCTAAGATGACGGATTGGTAATCCGCCATCTTAGGGCTCCTATCATGGCTATTTCTGGGTATTCATATTTGGCCTACCTAATTTTTTATCTTTTTCAATAGAATACAGCTGAATTAGACTATGATGCCGTTTTTTGAAATAATATAAGCTTGCGATGGAGTTGCACTGTAAGAAAATATCTGTTCCGTTATTTATGTTATTATCCATTTTTAGGCATTTCAACATTTATACACTAAGACGCATGTTTTATGCTGCACCGGGGTAAGAAGTAATGCACCATCGCGAAATATATCCATAAGGCCCTGTCATCAACCTTGAACATTGGTATTCCTAGTTTTCTCTACTTTTAGCCAGATATATTTTTACTTTGTCGTGAATCCATGCGGTGGAGAAAAAACATCCCAGATAGGGCAAGATCACGCGTTCCGCCCCTAGGGTCCACCTGGAAATTTCCATGGAAGATCAATCAACTCCTATCTAGTGGACTGCGAAACAAAAACTTAAGCGGTTCTCGATGTCAGTTTAGATAAAAACCCACCACAATTTCAAGCCTTTTGCGACTAACGCGGCTCCTTGAATTCAAAATTGCAAATGCTCTTGATTGGTATCAGATCATTATCTCAGTCTCAACTTGTTAGGAGTAAGGAGGTTACCTTAAGTAACCCGCGGCCTTACGGTTTTCATGCCATGGAGTTATCAACCTGGCTACATCAGGAGATAATTAACTCCTGGCTACATCAGGAGGTAATTATCTCCTGATGTAGCCAGGTTGAAAACTCCATGGCATGAAAACCGTAAGGCCGCAGGTTCAAAGCCCACTTTAGGCAAGAATAATTTGTTTGTCTACCAAATATGGTTTTAGGCTGTGCTGTGTTGCACAAGCTTGGTGGTCGGGGCACCCGAAACCCCTCGTATACATTTAGCGCATCGGTTCCCAGCATGTGACACGCGTACCACTAAGGGACAGGCGCTTGACGGTGTAGGGGTACGCGAGAAAAACTGAGTTAGGGCGGATATGAGGCAAGTGTACGTATTCCTTCACTACGAGAGATATGATTGGGGTGCCAAGGGGTATTTAAAGAGGCACCACCAAGTGGTACGTGTGAGGGAAAGGTTTGGGTACCACTGATTCGGAGCAATGGAGGCCGACCGCACATCCTGGACTGCAAAGCGGCAGTACTCACCTCTGATAGACCTGCCATTCACCTCTCGTTCAGCCTTGTACTAGAATCTGTGGATCGGGTCGGTGATGTGGCTATAGTACTGGTCTCTCATTCTGAATGGCGCCGGTTCAAATCCCGTTAGTGGCAGAGACTTATCACTGGAATCCGGATCCTTACCTGGATGCCATATGGATAGCTCTTGAACGACAGTACTACGTCTTCAGAAGTGACATTTAGCTGCGGATCCCTTGACGCCCGTAGTTAGGCTAATGCCGACGCCAGGTTTTTCCCCACCCTTCTTCCTCATTCCCTCAGCAGCTCCCTTACCAACCTAACCACCTGTCATCGATGGCGCAAATGACCACAGATGTCAGTTGGCTCCCCAAAGAACCAAACAATCAGCCCAGACTCGAAGCTCCCGCTCAGCAGTCCTCTGCAACTGGCCGTGTCGGCGCCGTCGGAGGCCGCGTTCTCGTCGCCAGCGGCAATTCACGGGAATCGCAGCTTTGGCGTCCTCGTGAGCACACCATGTCGCGACGCTCCCTCATTGGCGTAGCCACGCGTGTGATAAGTAAGGTCAGGTCCTGCCCACGCAGACGGGGGGTAGTAAAGCAACACCGTGGAGCCTGAGTGCGTTTATTTATTCTTTTAAATATTTATTACGTTCCATCTGGCGAGCCAGCATCACCGCCAGAGTCGAAGATTGCCTGGGAGACGACGTTTATTTGTGTTTTGAGTCGGAGAGGAAGCTGGTGGGGAGGTAGCGGGAGGGATGTAGTAGCGCTGCTCGATTGACGCAGAGATGTTACGTCACTCGGAAGCAGCACGCGCTGAGGCGGAGGCCAGCCGGATAGTTGGGCTGGCGAAGGTGGCGCTTGGCGAGTCCGGGGCGGGGGGAGGAGGAGGAGGGGGGTGGGAGGCGATAAAAAAGGCATTTGCACCACTATTACCCCCGCGTGTTACATCCCTGAGCGAAATTGTGACTTTCGGTGGTAATCAAGTCGCCTCATGGCTCATGATCGGCCAGAATGGATAGTGAGGTAGTTTGAGCGAGATTTTCTGCAGTCATAGTGGTGACCATGTCTGAGTTTTACTAAAATATTATTTGCAAGAAGTTTTAATAGTTGATGAAAAGTAAATACATCAATGGAATAACAATTCACTTTAACTTCCTAGTATTTAAAAAATATAGATATTTAGAGTTTTTTCTAGAATGTATTGATTCATGACGTACGTTGCTCAGGAGTATAATTAGTATCCGTACCATATCATTGTTTAAAACAAAATCTAATTAAAAAATCATGCCATAAAATGTTTGCTGTAATAGAGGGTTCTAATTTTATTTTTTAAGCCTACAATATACTCTTTCATTTATTGTTTATTATTAAATTGGAGATTGTTTTAAGTACTTGCCAATCTTTATGTTATCCTAAATAATGTTTGCAATTGTTTTAATGTCTTTCGTTCAATTGTGATGTGGCCACTGTCCTACCACTTGCCCTAGCGCCTTTCTGTGGCAAGCCACCTAAGAACAAATACTCCGTATTTGTTTTTAGGTGGCTTGCCACATAACAATAAACATATTATTATTACGCTAATAACGTTTTCACAACCAAAGGCTATTTTTTAGATTCGCTCCTTAAGCCGTGAAACTTCCGTGAAACCTTGAAAGAAAATCAAATCTATAGTTTCTTCAGTTTTACAAGGGGATGAAGCATGCTGATGCCAGCTCAATGCATTCAAATTAAACGTACTTGAAATTTCTGGCCTATTGCGCAATTACCCACTTTGAGAAACATTTAACATAAAACCCCCGATCATGCTTCTATTAGTGAAGAACGGCGTTCGGAATCAAAATTTAAGAAGGGCATTCAAGTTTTTTTCTTGTTACAATGGAAAAGATATTCAAGTTGTTTAAAAAATTTAAGTTGTGAAAAGAAACATGGTGTAAAAATTATAATATTAAGGACGCAAAAATATTTTTTTCATGATTGGGCATCTCAGTAATTTTGTAAATATTCGTGGCTGTAACTAGAGTTAACTGATTCACGCTACCATGAAGTCACCTTCTAAAGCGATTTTTTAGAAAAAGAATAATGTCGAATAACACATTTCCTTTATTAAAAAGTAGAGAAATCCTATGAAAAACACTCAATGATACGGCTACGAAGTGTGCGTAAGAACTTCCTCATTTTACATAATGAATGTTTCCTCGGTAGCTGCGAGAATAGCCCCGAAATCGTACAAATACGTCATTCTCCACGTTTTCTACAAATCACTATGTCAGATCTGACTTGTAGTTTTCGACTTCTCTGCATTTACTTGCTTTTTTATATGATTAGAATTAAGCGCACTGATCTGCTGCGTTGTATAATTTAAGCTCCCTACAAAAACGTCTTTTTCCCTCACTCCACATTATTCCCATCAATTCAAATTGTTTGCTGACCAGAAGCAACTTCCACCATTCGGTCAAACGGATTACTTCCACTTTATTGCGTTGTCTAACACTTTGCGTTATAATACCTTGAATTCTTGTAGCCATGTTCTCATGACAGATCTACTTTAGTCTATAGACCAATAAAGTGACTTAAATTTCAGTCTCTGCCTCGCTGCTTGAATTCTGTTAAGCCACAGATAATGATGAAATAATGACTCTTTCAATGATTATTTCTATCGTTTGTTTACCGTACGTTCTACATTGACATGGATTGCAAAAATTGTGCTGCGCATTCATCTTTTTAAGAAACAGTCGATTACTCTTCAATTATGTGCGGGATGAAAAAAATATATTGCTTAAAATGGCAACTTCATGCCATTTCTTGTACTGGGCGTCAGTGTATAGCGCCTCTACTTTATCTTACCATTTTATTTCTTATCACACTATTATCGATCATCATTATACTGTATTGGGATAGGTGATAACGTCTATTTGCTGAGAGAAAGACAGGAAGTCAGTTAATCGCATCGATACACTTTTGAAAATAGAGGACACTGTCGCTAAATTCATAGGTGCGATAACAGGACTGGTCAAATGAATGCCAATATCTTCTGCTGCAACCAGAGGAGGAAATTGGGGGGTCAATTTAAGTCTTATACCATGCATGTTGAGAGCATGGGTGATCAAATGTTCTATATTTTATCCAATTAACCAGGTAGCTAAGAAAATAGACGATTTATTTTTATTTTCTCTAGGAAAAAAACATGACAGGTAGCTAGGAAAGGTGGAATACGTATCATTTTTTTTCGTGAAGGCTTCCGCGGAGTTTTGTTAATGAAAAGAATGGTTTTTCGGATGTCCATCCGCGTTTATCCATTTTTGGTGGACAATATTTCGCCAGCGTTCCAGCTAGCTTCCTCAGGTCCGTTGTATTGCAGGGTTTGGTCCGTCCTATTTATGTTTTACTGGTTTCGCCCCTTCAGGTGGAGGTGTGTCGTGATTGGTCGGTACTATTGAAGAGCCGTTTCTAAGCGGTGGCGAGGGTGTGGCCGTCCTCTCGGTTGAAATTTTGCGGTGTTTTTGTTATCTCTATTGACTCCCGTATGATTCTAGGGAAATAGCGGGCTTCTTTTTTCAATAATACGGTGCTGTTAAAATTTATGTCATGCGTTGGCTCACTCCACTGATGTTCCGTGACCGCCGACTGGCGGAGTTGTCCGTTTTTCAGTCCGTCCGTTGCTATGAATCGTAATTCATTAACGAATTTCATATTTTTACATTCTCTTAAATGAATTAATGATTTCGGTGCTTCTTCTGAAGGCAAGCATAAAAGGCCGGTGGTGGGTGCGGTAGTTCCTCATTTATTTAACAAAATTAGCATGTTTGTGAGAAGAGATCGATGGGAAATGGCATAAAATAGCAGAGTGCCCAAGGAGTCGAGTCAAAATCGCTTGCATGTGCTTACACGCTATCGGTGGCATCGTATCCTTATTCCGCGAAGCTTCAGTAATCGCGTGCGATTGGTCGTGAGTTCCGCCAATGGCGAGCGCGAGGGCCTGTCCCACTTCCGGCCGCAGCCACAAGCACCTCCGAACATTCTCTTACACTGGTCTACCATGCCTCACAAATTGTCCCACTTTCCCAAAATTTAGCGTCGCCGTCTTCAATCCCACCGGATGTCATCACTGCCGTTCGAGATCCTCTTCAACATGAACGTCACAATAGATTGGCACAGGTCCAAACATGTCGCCTCTGCAGGGAGGTCTCGGCTGATTGGCATTCTCATTGAAGAACTCATATCCATAGAATTAATAGTCAGTCATACGTGAAGTTCATTCTCCGGAGTGAATGCTCGTAAACTATTTGGAATTACTTATAAGCATCAACAGTCATGAATCCGAGTGCTGCTTTGCTCAAGCTGTCCATTCCATTTCCTTAATAGCTTACCATTACTTCCTTCATAATTTCATATTCCTCATAGTTTTCTTCATGTATTATATTCTTGATCTTTCTCAGTACTTCCTCCTATACATTTTTTCCTCCAGTAATATTTTTTGGAGACTTCTGTGACTTTTAGGTATTATAACATACATCATCTTCACTTTTTTACATGGTAGGATATTAATTAAATCTCCTCTCTCCCCAGCATTTCGTTGGTGATTGTCATCACACATTTGATCTTAATCACTCATCAATAATGCTATATTTCCGTCGAGTAACATCTCATTTGCGTGTTGATTTCTCATATTCTATTCTTCTATTCCTCTTCCGACTACTGTTTTCATCGGCTAAGCTTTCTTGCCACACAAGGTATTCAAATATATGTCAATGGCTTAACTGAATCGAAGAAAAAGCACTGCAGTACACTTGATAGGGAGGAAGTCACACGTCAAATCAATGGAGTGGGTAGAGTAAATAACTGATAATGAATACATCAGGTAGCATATCATAATCCAATAGAATAATAAATGTATCAGATAAATTCAAATACCTCGGAATTAACATACCTTCGGACCTAACGTGGAGAAAACACGTAGCGGGACTGCTGGACTACTATTCACTTTATAGACTATTCACATAGAGACACATGATTTATAAAGTGAATAGTAGGATGTTAGTCAAATAGAAAAGTGAGAATTTCTACTTCACTATAGTCAGATGACTTATTTAGTTCACCACAAGCATCCTACAGAGAAATAATTAAGAGGTGAAATATAATGAAAAGTAATGCCTCAGGCTTCGTTACAAACTACTGCCCGCTAAATGGGTCCGTTCACAGCTGATGAAAGAACTAGGCATAGAATATGCAAAAGAGTCGGACGCTGTACGCCAATCTCTGATTATTTGTAATTTTCAGATCACGCGAGTTTCATGGTTTCACGGAGCATGTCCATTCAAACCCACTACTACATCTGACAGAACTGATAGAAGCGACAAAATAAGAGCCGTATCTTTCTTGTTTTTCTCTTGCTACTTCAGCGGATTTACTGTAAATGTGAATATATTTTGGGTGAAAAAATTAGTTGTCAGGGAATATTCTGGCACTTCAACGTACCTCCATATATTTCCATGAAACTACATTAAAATTTGAACGTTGTTTCTAAAGGAATATTTCAACTCTCCTGTAACGCCGATATTCAGCTAAATCTTGCAAAACATTAATCACACTTGATCGTGTCACATTGACCGTCGGAGGTCGACAAGCAGGTCACTTATTTCTCGATATTGTGGACCCTTCTTTGTCGCTGGTTTATGTTGGATGGTTGTATCATCTACTTGGATAGCTGTTCGAGCGAGATTATTCCGTATTTATAATAAAGACCATATTCAAAATTCATTTTTAAACTTAAACAGCTGGTAGTAAGAAGCTTGATTGAAATATAGCACAATTAATGACGAAAATGATTGCTCTCATTTGGCTTATTTTTTTCAAGCCGTGCGCTAAGAACACCTTCACAACAGAAAGTTTTTTGAAGTGTAAACTTCTTTTGGCCCGTTGGGCACTTTTGGCATGGGGGAAAAAGAGCAAACTCGCATCACTTACCGTCATATTCTTCTTTCCGGGGCCCCGCTTAACATGCCGAATGTAAACTCATGAGAACGCTCGCTCATTAACAGAGTACCTAAGATGGTGTAGTGGTTAGTGTCGTCGTCGCACGTACCGAAGGTCCTAAGATCTTTTCCTAGTGGTGGAGCTTTTTTTTGAGAATTATTTTGGGAACAATTTTTGACAATTTCTTTCAGATTTTGTTCTGATCTTGTTAAAAAGTTTTTTTTCCGACAAATGTGTTGGGGAAAAATGGTTTTTCATAAAAAGTGGGTGTTTATGACAATTTATTTCTGAAATTAGACCTACGCACCTGATCCGCTATATCGAGAAATGTTATTAATTTGTAATTCTTTTGCAGGCACGGAAACATGGACAAACGTCATGAAGGCAACGCAACTTGTGTTGAATCCGCAATGTTAGAAAACGCAGAAAGTGGAAGAGAGCGGCAAGAAGATCAAAAGGATAATGAAACAACAGACGAAATGTGTGAGATTTTGCAATTGAATAATTTAGCGGAAGGACAGGGAGATGAAAGAAAGAGGAAGAAAGCCGAAGATGAAAGAAATTATCGCGCTAAAGTGAAAGAATTGGGGAGAATTGACGCTGATCCATAATTGTAAAAAACTAACATGGATCGGAAGAGAAAAAATGCTGAATATGCCAAAAATTACCGCGCAAGAAAGAAAGAATGTATTCATCAGAGTGCACAGGAAGCGGAAAACAAGAGGAAAAAAGCCGAATATGCCAGAAATTATCGTGCTAAGAAAAAAGCTGATGTCGAGAATAAAGATTGTGTATGAAATGATGATGCTGCTCATAGAAAGAGCCTAGATAAAATTCGTTCTAAAAATTACAGGGAGAAACAAGGGACCGATGATTTACCACAAACTATGGAAATGACTGATTGCCAAATAGCGGGGCCCTCCAAAAAACTTTCATTCATTCCCAAGAGAGATCGTATAATTCATTGTTCGCAAATAGCAGGTCCCTGTACGAAGGACGTGGCATTTATACCGCGGAAAGACATTACCTATCCTAATTCTGAAAGTGGTGGACCATCTCCAGATCTTCATATTCCGGCTATGCTGATTGATGGAGGAGAGGATCGGGGCGAGTCAAATACAAATGTGCTCGATTTCGTTCAACGGTGGAATGAGAAAGCATGTCAAACGAAAATAATATTAACGAACCTCTAACATAAGCACAACCACAACAGCAAATAATGTACAGCTCATTCTCAACACATTTGTCGGCACATAAAGAGTTTATAAAGCAATTTATTAATAATGAATTTGGACATGCTTGCGATGTTTGTGATAGACTTTGGTTTCAAAATGATTTAAAATCATTTACCAATATTGACAGTACAAAAAGCATAATATTAATCAGGAAAATTGTTCCGGTTCAGAAATCGGAATTTCAGATATGGGCAGCCTGTATCACAAGTGTTCACAAAAATAATATCCCACAACTATCAGTATATAATGGTTTCAAATATCCCCCATTTCCAGATAGTTTGAAAAATTTTCCATTAGATTTGGTGACTGAAAGATTAATATCACCCCGAATTCCTTTCATGCAAATAAGGTGACTGGGGATTTATGATCAAGTAATTAATGTTCCAGTTGAGGTTAATACAATGGTGAGTAAATTACCGCGAAATGTCGATGATGATCACTGTGTATACGTTCACATAAAGAGAAACAAAATACATAAGTCTAACTTTCTGCACGGCGTAGTGAACAAAAGAGTGATTAAAGTGTGGCTGAATTATTTAATACAGACACCTTTTTATAAAATGCACAATATTACAATTGATGAAATATTTTTTATGTATTATATATATCAGAATATCGCCAGAGAAGTTTACACTTCTCCCGTGTGGTCTTAAGCACACCCAATTTTTTTGCTATCTTTTTTAATAATGTGGAGAGCAATAATTTATTTCAATAATGATTGAGAAAGCATACGAGCTACGTACCGTTACCTTTCTGACGCGATCTTTCGTCAAAACTTCCTGTTTTGTTTTGCATTATCTCTTTGAAGAGCACAGCTGTACCATCATCCTACATGGAAAACGGAAATTCTATTGTTGGGGAAATGTCACGATTCGTAGCGTCGTAGGTGACTGATATTTGGGGATCTTAAGGAGGATGAGATTTTTCATTTGTAATGAGACCAAATTCATCTCACTTTATGTGTTTTAAGTAATATTTTGCTCAAACGTGCTCAACTCTGGGATCGTTTGCGTATCCCTTTCGATACAATCGAAGATATTCGAATTGCATCAGCCCATCCATTAGATTCTGTAACGCGAGAAACAATGGCCGAGTCGCCTTCACAAATTACCGGGGATGATCGTCTGCGGGGACCTTGTGGACGGAAGCTCGCAGGGATGGCCCGGGGGGGGGGGAGGCTTTGTCTCCGGCGGGTCCCCACTAGTCTCCCGGGGGAGCCGAGGAGCGACGACGGGGCGAGCATTCGAATGACACAGTCAGGCAGCCTTCCTCCCGCCTCGAAGGTTGACAAGTCGGGCGGTGAATACAATGAGGCCACGAAGCGCCAGTCAATTGAGTCCGTCCGATCCACGCACTATTGTTCTTCCTCGCCGTCTCGCTGCCATCATACGCCTGCTCGTCCCTTGTGGAGCGAGAATAATTACGTGAATTTTAATGCGCGAGTGATATTTTCGGTTCGACTTCTTGAGCTCGTGCCCACACAAGTGTGCTTCGAGACGGTCCATCACCAGACGCTTAATCAATTACGTACTGGCTTTCGTTGCCGCTGATGCTTCTTCATCATATATGGTTTGGTGTGCATCCTGCGTTTGATAAATTTGAAAATATTATGTACCAGCTCACCACTACAAAACTCAGCCCATTTCTATCCTCATACAACGGTCAAAGCGAAAGTCATTGAAAGTTTCTTTCCAACGTGATTACACTTGCAATTCAAAGTCGCAGCTATATTTTTATATCTTAATAGGGCAAATATTTGTGAGTAGAGAATCAGAGGTGAGAGAACTGTACCGTGGTGGCCTATTTTGATCAAGATTTTGTTGACGCTGTAAGGAATCCTTTTATCAGAGCGTATTGACAAGCCAATAACTCTCTTAGTAATATTGATTTTCTTACGCCTCTCCATACAAATAACCATTTTATTCAATGTGGAGCAGAATGAAGTTAATAATCCCTCAAGGCTTCTTTCGATAATTCCTCGTAAACTTTGAAAAATCAGGGAAACCTCTCGCTGTTTCCTATTTAATTGATAATTTTAATTGCAGCGAGTGAGCATGTGGCCCACGTAGAGCACCAAGGGACCCCGGGAGGCGTGAGCGAGGACTGGCCCACATAAGGGACGAATAAGGCAAGCAAAAACGAGTAAGGGTTTACGATATATCCTCTTTCCGGACTTCTTTCCCTGCCATTAGTTTATACATTATCCTCGTTCTCCTTCCTGGCTGAAGTGTCCCGGCTCGCTGTTCGATAAGTGGAAGGCGGCCTCTGGTTATTTGTGAGACAAATATTCATATCTCATTGGGGGCATTGTTTAGTATGGTGATGAATATCGCGCGCATGATTTTTAAATGATTTTTCTCCGCCTCTATCAATGTGCGCACTTACTATTCACATGCATGAGAAAACGCAATTATCTAAATTTGGTTAAAGTTAAGCCGTAAAACTAATTAACAATTAATGTCACAGGCTACGGATGAGGAAAAGGGAAAACATAATAAAATAATATCAGATCGCCTTTTTCTTGCAAAAAATGTAACGAAATATTTTTACCTTAATTTCAAAGTTACAGTATTTTTTTGAGAAAGCAATTGCTTGTCACTCTATAAAATTAGGCTTATCTCAAAAGATTTGAACGATTCCAGTGTAGACAACCTGATTTCTTAATATTTATGGCACTGATCACTTTTCAGTCACTAACCAATTCAATAGTGGCAGGGTAACGTGGAGGTGACATAGATTACAGTCGGGATTCTGAAACGTAATTCTATACACGGTTATTCCATTTAAATCTCACGCCCCTTCACACTAAGCTCTTGTTCCTTCAGGTTAATCTCATACTCTTCAGTTTACAATGCACCCAGTGAGCAGAATGATTAGCGCGTTTCTATTGTCTCACAAATGCTGCCTCAACTTCACATCTCATTAGCACCCAATTTCGTTCCATCTTCCTCGTGTCCTTGTTACCTGTTGCTCACTTGAGCTTTTCTTCCTCAGGGCACGGCAATGTGTCATTACTGATTCACCTCTACGTCTCTAACTGCTTATGACTGAATAACAAACGGTATTTTCCAGGGTTTTTATGACAATGCTCCTCATCCGCTCAAGGAAACAGGGTCAAATAGAGAGTTTGGCGCGACTCGGGGCGCGAAGTGACAAGCATTGCCTCTCATCTATCCTGACCAGCTCCACCCGATGCGCTGGGCACTCGGAAAGGAATTCTCCGGTAAAACAGTTTGATGGTTTATTTAGACTGAATGATCGGACGAATCTCCGATAAATCAAATGATTCGACCAAATGAGATATTTATTCGAGGGGTCAGCATGTTTGTATTTGATGAAACTTCATCAATATCACACAGCTGCGAATGCTTAAGTGATCGCAATGAACTTGAAGGCAGTGTGCGATATCTCGCTAGCATTGGCCGTTGCACCATCGCCCTCAATGCGAGAAGACGAACTCTATCCGCACCTATCCGCTTTCAGTTCGGTGTCCTACCCCCTAGACCACATTTGAATTTATTTCAGAGAAGTTTTATTTATTTTGCCCCGAAAATCTTTTATCTACTTCCAATGGCAGTTAAAATGGAAAAATGAAGTTAATTCTTATTTAAAGCAAGTAAAACCTTGGGTATTTTGAACATGATGATATTGAAATACTATTTGTAAATGTCCATGAAATTGTTGGTTTGAGAGGAAATTATTAAGATTGATGTAAATTGTGTACAGTACCATTTAAAACTGAAATATTTTGTTATTAATTTCACGTGAAGCGTATGAACACGAGTTGCCTCAGCATTGTAGCACCCAGTCACGTTGTCTGCTGGCAACTTTTTGTGCATATATAAGAGTGAAAATGTATATATTTTGTGCACGATCTCTTTCCGATCTTAAGTCATTTGTTACCGTTTGATTTTTTTAAACGTCCGACTTGCATTTCTTGTGTTCACACAAAGAGCCGAACACGCTAACGCCGCTGACGTGTCTGCAGGCAGCACTGCGTGCACTGCATGTAACTGATGTCACGCGGGCCAGAGGAAATATTCTTTCAGCCGCTGAAGAGCTTTTAGCTTTACTCAATTATACGAGAAATCTTCTTGACAATCTAAAATCGCCTTCATCATCAGCAGTCATTAGTACAAAGATCGGTTCGTAACAGATCTCCAATCAACTAGTTCAACTGATTCTGACTTGATATGGTGCAAGTTCGTCATTAGTTAATCAAACAGAATCACACTTTTCCGCAAAATTTTATACACAGTGCGTAACGCGCTTCAGATCACTCATTCATCATCAGGTACAACACCTGGGACAGGTTTCGTTCCTGATGATGACTCAGTGAGATGAAACGAGTTGTTCATTGTGCATTAAATTTTGTGGAAAGTTGCGATTCTGTTTCATTTCGTAAGCTCTCCACTCCATTAACCTCTCAGCTAACCATTTTTATTCCTTCATAATTCCTTACACATATACCCCTCACAATTGTATTCGTTCATGTGTTTCCTCCTCAGCTTTCATTGAAAATTCTTCCCAGCCATTTTCACCTCCACTTCTGTTTTCAAGAGGCTTTTTTGCCTCAGAAACCACATAATAAATGGTCTCATGCATCTGGGAGTCTTCATTAAACGCCTCCTCTCTCCAACTCCCCGAGGTATTTTCTCCGTTGGAAACCATCTCCATCCATTCGATCTTCATCATTCTCCAATGGCACTTAATTTCCATTGATTCCAGCCTTTTTTGTTTTTATGCAGTCTAAGCTTCACTTCCGCATGAGAGCATCGGCCTGAAAATGTTCCCCTAGTGGTATCATCCCCTGATTGAGACAAAAAAATAAATGGAAAATACCCCGCGATGAGAAAACTTTGAATTCCATTGTAAAAGGGCAGAAATTGATGCACGTGCTTGGTGGTGTGTGAAATGATTGGAAAACATTTAAAGCTTATTGGCCAATTTGCTCCTTGAATGATATGAAATGGTTGTGCTTATACTACTGTGGAGCGGTTTGAGCGTTTCATGGAATTTTGCTGCTATTTATCGTGGGTGAACTGCATTTTTTGTGATGCCGACGTAAAATCATTGGCTGTGTAACACTGTGAGAAATTTAGGCGAGGAAAAAGGTAGGATGGGTTATGGCTATGGGGTGATAGGGGGGAGGAGGGAGGGAAGGGAAGCGACTCAATCGGTCTTTGAGAGGAGAGTACGCAGTTGTTGGTCTTCGGTCGGTCTTTGGGAGTTGCCGCGTCATGGGTTGGGTGCGGGGTCTGCGGGATGGGGGGAGCGGGCCACGACGAAGGGTGGGAGACACGGGTGGGGGTTGAATCTCTAAGAGTAGCTGGAGCGTGAAATCAATTCGCATAAAATTGAATGAATTTGGCTTCATTGTAAAATAAAGAAAAGTATCTCATCCATCCCGTGATACCAAGATATCAACGTCTTATTTCTTCGAGACATTAGCCAAAACATAGAAGTCGTTTGCCATGGCTTACGGTACGGTTGTGAGCTCCAAGGAGACATTATTTAAACAAAGAGAAATTTCTGAGGCACAGATCGCATCAGATATTATACGGTGTATAATGGTGGTTTCCTATGTGCCATAATCTAGGGGGGCTAAAAGTAACAGGAGGTGGCATGCCGCCTAAGCTGGAGGCAGTGTCCTGACTGAATGGTACCATACATGTCCTGGGATCAATAAAATAACAATCTATTGTATTTTAAAGAATTTAATCAAAATTCTTTTAAATTTATTTTTTTAAATCTTCCTGATTTGGTCTGGTAGCCTAGAATGATTTTAGAGCCCACGGTTTGGGTGGTTTGTGGAACCAAGTGGGCGGTGACTTGAAAACGTTTGGGAAACACTGGTGTATAGCATGTTCAATTAATTTAAATACCAATTCATAAATCACCCTAGTAGTTTCAAAACATCGCAGACAAAAATTTGGTGTTGAAGGCGTTTTCAGCATACGGCGTGAGACAGAAAAGTCAAATTAACCCTTGTGTGTGTACCCGGCTACCCAAAAGGCCAAATATCGAAAACAAAAAATCAATGTTCTGCTATGTACTTTGCGTTAGGCCCTTGGATCCTCGCGATTTTATCTTTTGACAGTGTAATAAGGAAAAAAATGGTGTAAAAATATAAAAATTATATGTTTGTTAGCTATTTTAAAAAGTTACCTTCCCAGGCACGACCGGGTACCTGGGTACCCATACTTACCCTCTTCATTTTATCTTAAAATCGTTACTGTTTTATTTAATCTCTGTTTATAAACATTCAAAATACAGAATTAATTAAGACATAAATAAAAAAACAATTTGAGTGAAACAATTTTTTAATAAACAAATAACGTAACAATTTTCGATTTTGTTTCTCTCGTCTTACAATTTGCGCAGCGTATATTTAGTGACAACATTCAAACGTCCGCTGTTTACAAAATAAAACTTTTATTCATTGGAACATTAGCAACTGAATATTACTGATTACATAATGGGAAAAATGCTTTTGTGACACAATGTTTATTGCAAATAGGTTTATTAAAAAAATAACAAGATTGTCTTGTCTAAGTAATCTGTTAGGCTGTTGTATGCATGCCTCACAAATTCCAACAACAGTTTTTCCACCAGTGCTAATTCTTGGAGTAGAAGTACTTGACATCTCTACATTCTGCACACTTTTGCCAGTGACACCTTCAATGGCATTTTTTGTGGAAAAATTCCTCATTACTTGCTGATATTAAGCACGCTCTTCAATCAACGACTATTTTATTTATTTATTTTTTTTTTTATTTAATCAAAAATGTCCACATACAGCAAATGTTGCCAGTTTACAGTGGCCCAATAACAAACGTACTGAGAAAACAGGTACAGTAAAAACATAACATAATAACAGATATCATAACAAAACAGGAAATATCGGAAGGAAACTGAATGAAAAAGTGTTGTTAGCTATTTTCAGAAAGATGAGAGAGAGCCAAGTTTGTAAAGATGTTGGAGGATAGAAAAAAGGGATCAACGCTCTCAGGAAGGGAATTAAGAAGGGAGGGGAGGCGGAAAAAAAGTGAGCGTTGAGCGAGCGATAATCTAGGAATTTGTAAATGGAATAGATCGTGGGTGCGCGTAGGCCGGGAGGGTACTCGGAAATTCATAGAAGAGAGGAGATCGGGACAGTCTGTGATGGAGTTAAGGATGTTGTAAGCAAATTTCAGGTCACTTTTAAGGTGGAGACAAGGAAGATTGTGAATGGAGAGAGAGGACAGAATGGCGTTAGTGGACATATCTCGCATGTGGGGGAGTCTGTACTTCACTATACTTGTGAAGAAATGGGTAACAGATTTAAGGGCTGCGAGATTGGAAGGAGCAGACATCGCCCAAATAGGAGAGCAATATGTGATCACGGGAAGAACAATCGTTTTAAAATAGGATTTAAGAGCTTGGGGGTCTTTAATTTCTGTGTAGCGGTATAGAAGGCCTAGGAGAGACATAGCTTTGGATTTAATTGTGTGAATGTGACTTGAGAAGTTAAGCTTGTTGTCTATCAATACACCAAGATCCTTTACTGACGACAGATGGTTTAGGGGTATCGAATTTAGGGTGTAATTAAAGTTAAGCGGGATTTTTTTAAGGTGAATTGACATGGCATTGCACTTGCTTTCATTTAATTTTAACTTCCAGGTAGAGCACCAATGGGAGATAATATTTAGAGTATTCTGTAGTTCGTGACAGTCATTTGGGGCGTGGATGGTTTTAAAAACTTGACAATCATCAGCGTATAGCAGCATGCGGGCTTGTGAGGTGTGAACTAGGGAGGCTAAGTCATCAATGTAAAGATTAAATAAATATGGTCCCAGGACGCTGCCTTGGGCAACTCCTGAGGTTACAGGAGACCAAGGAGATGAGTTGCCAGAAATAATTACTCGCTGGGTTCTTTCACTAAGGAAGGTGGATAAGAGGCTGAGAAAATTACCATGGATGTTAAACCTATGACTGAGCTTATGAACGAGGAGGCTGTGGTTGAGAGAATCGAAGGCTTTCGAGAAGTCAAGAAATATGGTATCAAGCTGGGCTTTTTTGGATATTGAGTCGACAGCATGGTGTTGGAAAACTGATAAATTGGTTAGGCATGATCGCCCCGGAAGGAAACCGTGTTGACTGGTGGTTAGAGAAGGGGACGTGAAATAAAAAAGTCGGTTAAGAATAATTCTCTCGCAGACTGATGAAAGAATTGGAAGTAGAGAGATGGGGCGGTAATTGGAGACATCATTTTTTGAACCAGATTTGTGTATAGGAATGATGTTAGCAGATTTAAACTGCGGTGGAAAAACACCAAGAGAAAAGCAACGATTGAATAGTTAGCATAAGGGTAATGCAAGAGAGGAAGCACAATTACGAATAAATACAGGGCTGAGACCATCGGGATCGGGAGAACGATGAGGAGAAATCTTGCAAAGATATGTATAAACTTCCCGAGGATCGGTCTGTATTTGGGAGAGGCAGTGATTGGTATTTGGAAAGAGCTCGTGATCATGGTTGATGGGGACACTAGATGCAGGTTTCAGACATTCAGAAAAGAATTTTAGGAATAGATTAGGCCTATCTGAAGCCACGGCACTGAGATGATTATGTGAAACGGTATCAGGAATACGAGGACGATTACGTCGATGATTGACAAAAGACCAGAATTTTTTGGGATTGGAAGTAACGGATGCGGATAGGCTTTGGGAATACTCTTCATAATCACGACGGATCAAGGTTTTGGAGTAGCGGCGTAGGTCGGAAAAAGAGCGACGAGTATTAGCATTAGGAAATGATTTGTAAAGATACCAAGCACGGTTCTTGTTAGCTAGAATGTGGATTGTATCTGATTTAAACCAGAAGGGGAATTTTTTCGTTTTGGGCTTGGCAATCGGGACAAAATCTTTTGTGACACTCTCGAGGACAGCGTAGAGGAAGTCCACTGCTTCTTCAGGAGACAAAGAGGAAAGCACACCCCAAGGGATTAAGCTGAGGCAGTGGTTAATGTCCTTCCAACAGACCTTTGCCCTACGCTACATCCTCACCTAATTGACGCGAGAAAAGTCGACGTTGATCGGTCCTTTTTAGTATCGTCTTATCATTTTCGTGATATATGATAGAAGCTGCAAAGGCAGCAATGTCTAGCATATTATAAAACATCGCAAATGGCCATCTAGAAGTGCGCCGTTGGGTAGTGTAACGGCCGAGATTTTGGTCCATTGTATCGACACCTACCTTGTATTTGTTAAAGTCTAATATCATTTCTTGTTTTTTGTTCATTATCTACGCTTTTCCTCTATCTGGATTCGTCATCTGGAAAGATATATATTATTAAAGCACACATAATTTGTAAATAGTTTGTACTTATTTTCATAACGAATCCTTTGTACTATTCCACAATTGTTTAATGACAATTTTATGTACCTATTTGAATGTGTAACGTTCCTGAGAATGCCGTAGACCGGTGAAAGTAGTTTTACAAGTCAATAAAAAAACTGTGGAATAGTAAAAAGTTTTCATTCTGAATATAAATAACTTCCACGAAGTGAAGCCTTAGGTTGACGTCCACCATTACGAGAGCTCACCATTTGATGAGCCGCACGCTCCCTCGTACCCGGAGTCGGATATTTCAGCAGTAGGCAAATTTCTTTCAGGGAACCAGTCTTCATCTTCCCTGTCTGGTGGGATATCGTCCACATTTTCATCTTCCAAATCACCCAGTATATTACGCAAACATTTATCTTGATCTTCAATGTTCAGTCTAAAAAATTAACACAAGAAAGAAAATTTAGATGGAATGTAACAACAAACGTTTCTATAGACCAAAATGCATACATTTTTTGTCAAATAAATTATTACATTTTGTTTAAATTATATTAATAAAAAACGAAAAAATATAATATATATCACATAAAAAATAAATTCAAGTAACTCACCGAGAAAACTCAGCTCTTGATAACTTGAAAATTTCGAAGCAAAGGCCAAGTTTTCACGAATTCCATGGTTGCATACATTTAGCAGAAGAATCAAGGTATTCAGTGCTGTCTAAACAATTTTGGCCCTTCTGTGGATGACATACAACTAACTCCTATGCCAGATCCTCCACGTCTACCGATTTGGTGCAGGTGAAGTTGGCTACATTGTCATGAACGCGGACAACGAGCCTGTATATACCAATAGCTCCCTTCAACAACGACATTTAAGAGCAGCTGGTAGCGTTTTATTTGCCCCCCCCCCAAGGGCATTCTACCCCACTATTATCTTTACTTAGTAGTAAATTATGTGCAACTGGAAGTACGTACAAAGTAGCAAACGATATTTCAAATGTAGATACTGTTTATTTAACTTACAATATTTTTGGGTACCTGGGTACCCGGGTATGCGTTAGTGTTAGAAAACCCAGGTATACACACAAGGGTCAAATCCTCAAATATGGCAACGGCCTGCCACGATGTAAACACCGGTTCCCGATCAGTCACCCAAGTTAAGCATCGTTGGGCTCGGCTCGAGTTTGGAGGGGTGATCCTCCGATTCGTCCGAGTGCTGTTGCCCCTGTCTGCACGTGGAAGACAGTATATCCGAATGACCTTCGCTATCAAAGCACGTTAAACAAAAATACTACTTCTGCCTCAAATATGTTTATTTTGTCAATTACTGAGAGTTTTAGCCATTTACTTTGTTGCTGCAGTTGTAATAGCAAATCCAAGCTGAAGAATTTCCTCTTCCACATAAATTTCATATTGTTCATTACCCTTTTGCATCACAGCATTCTTTTAATCCATTGTAATTTCATTTCGAAAGCAAATATCTCACTCAATGTCCTGATCCATGATAGCCGTGAAATTTAAAATTCTCGGGAGTCTAAATTTTGTAGTTATATTACTAAAAATAGCGATCACCTACAGCATATTTGTCGAAAATCAGGACCAGATAAGATGTTTCAATTAAAATATGGTCTACTTCAATTCCAATGCCTTATTTTTAGAATGCAAGACAGGTGTACAAATTCCCCTTGGGTTCGTAAGGAAGCTCGCAAAGGAATGTGGACTTCTAAGAAGCCACTGACAGCGAGAATAAATAATGTAACACAATTCATGCCGTGATTGGCTACGTGTGAAGATATTTCATGTCTGCCGAAACCGGTGATTAAATTACGTAGAAAATACCTCAGGAAAAAATCCACCTGGAATGGGAGTCGAACCGCGAACCTTTGGCTTGCCGGGCCAATGCGTAAACTACCAAGTTAACCAGTCTTCCTGATTCCCACGGCCATTTTGGGAGGATTGAAGGGAATTAGATGCTCAGCCCACAGTACACTTTCTCTAACGAGTGCGATCCTTGATTGACCGCAGGGGCTGAACTTCTGATTTCCTTAAATCCTCACAAAATTGCCTTGGGGATCAGGAAGACTGGATGGCGTGGTGGTTTGCGGATTTACCCACCAAGCCAAAGGTCCGTGGTTCGTTTCCCTTTCGAGGTGGATTTTTTCCTGAGGAAATTTCTACGTAATTTAATCACAGGTTTTGGCAGACGTGAAATGCCTTTGCACTTGACGCTCTTATAGAAGTGAAATAATTCCATTCGAAACAATTATATTTAAATATGTATTATTCTACTGGAGAAGATAATCCATACTAAAACCGCATAAAATCATGAGAGGCTCAATAAAATGTTTATACTTCCCCCTGGTGACTTTCCACTCAACACAAACGGTTCTCTTATTACTGAGAACATAAAAACAATTGTCTCTTCACACCATGTATTTTAATAATTGCGTGACGTGAACTTTGCGGGTTTTAGCCCTCAAGTATTTTCTTCCTTTGCGACAGACAGTCTCTCGAAGTAAGTACCGAAGTTTGAAATTATGACTTCAGGAATAATTTTTGACCATTTTAAAAAGCTTTCATAGCATGTAATTTCACATTCATACCAATGCGCTTGAATGGCGAGCACTCCTAAACGCCATTGCCTTTGTAAGGTAGGTTACAAGTCTTTATTTCCGCTGCGCTAAAACTCCGTCACCCATTTTCCAGACCCTAGCGCGCTGCGCCCAGCTCATCGAGGCTAGTGCTAATGGCCGTAGTGCCGTTAGCGCAGCTTTTATCGCTGCATTGAGAATGCCAGAGACACGTGAGGGAGCATGCAGCGGAGAGCAATTTCCTAATAGAGGTTCTCAAGGTGTTAATAGTAACGGCTTCGAGGGCAGAGGCGATGAGGAATCTGGATCAAATCATTTGTTTTATATCGTAGAATAATTTGCGTGCTGTGACAATCTCCCGAATGGTGATATCAACAAATTTATCAGCAGCAGCATATACGGAATCACCGGTACTCTGAAGAGCAGATTTCTCCGTGGCAGTTTTGACTCATCTTCTGCCTCGAAAGCAATCACCTCGTTTCTCAAATTCCACTGAGGATATTTCTATATCACATGATCTCTGATATCCCTTATGCTATCCTTCATTTTTCTCAACCTCATGCTGGATTAATCGCTCAAATATATTTTCGCTCATTATTTCAATTAGCTGTCGTGCAAACCTGAGAGTCCTTGATTCATGGAAGCGATGGTTGAGGTCAAAATTTAAAAAAAAATAATGGTAAATTAACAAAAACTTAAAAATAAAAACTTATTATTTCCAAAGAAAAATGTCTCTTATTGCAACTTCTTTCACTACACTGTAGAAATTTTAAGTCCTTGATCCAGCCTAAACATTTGATGCCTTCAGATTAGGCATTTATTGAAATTTTCTGACTTTTCTATCGATATGATATGCAAGAGAAGACGGCTATAAATTTTGTTGCTGATTCTGATGGTGGTTTAACTTAAGCATGGGCCAATTGCAGTAGTTAAAATTCTCACCCTGGTTGTATTCTTGGTTCCTAATGATTGAATGATTGTAAAAATTACAGAGCTGGCAGCTTACGCTTGTATTATATTCTCATAGGCTTATTAGCATACATAAATTCCAGGATAGGCTTCCTACTGCTAGTTAAACTATTCTCTTTGCAGGTAATCTCAATTGGTACACAGTTTAATAGCCAATTTGGTCATGGACTAATTTTTTAATTGCGTATTGGGTTTTACGAAGCCCATAGGTTCAGGCCTTCTGCCACTCTGTTCCAGCTTCCGGGATCTGAGTTTTCTGGCAGCGTCCTTTTACCTAATGCTCTGTTCTCCCCTATACACACCTCACTATTGATTCATAATTAATCATAGGAATGGATTTGCTCTTCCAAACGTTAATTTGTTATTTTCGGAAATCCGGGGAACCAGTTGGCTGACTTACTGATCGGTTTGCGATTCATCTCGCGATCGTAATCTAGGATAAAGTTTTGGGGTCAGTCACTGCAGACTATGTTCAAGGCGTGACAAGAAAAAAGTTGTAATTACCGCCAACGCTGAATGCTATCCTTGAAATGAAAAGTTTGGAAGAGAGTGGTAGGGAACAAAGAAAGCATGGTAGGTAACAAAGGAAGTTTTGTGCTGCAATCGAAGAACATACATAGATTCAGGTGTGGTATGGTGGAAACGTAACATGGTGACAGAAGCAAAACACTTGAAGTTTTTCAATAGTAAATCATTTAATATCAATTAGTTTAAATGTTGTTCAATCATCTTTGGGTTTTGAAGATGATGTAGTAACATCGAAACTAGTCCGTATAAATTCTTAAATAAGTGAAAAACGGTAAGTATTTTGTTTCTGTCAACATAGTTACCCTTTAAATTGCGCATTTTCCTTGTGTTTACATTCATTAAGCACACATTCAGTGAGGTTTACTGTTACAGAATTTGGGCATTACGAGATTTATAGATAATTAAATGGTACGCATCGTAGTACGCTTGGTACGCTTAACAGTAGTTAAATGGTGGCTCTATATACCTGTTTGCAACACCAAACATCGCCTCGATGTCCCTCTCTTGCAGAATGAATGCATATTTGAAATACGCTAACCCACCCCAGGAGAAGATGCCTTATATCGAATATCCATCTAATTTTGCAAAATATTACTCAAATACCTTTTGATATAAATATGCTTATATATGTGACATAATTAGGACGTAAATACGTAAATCAGCAAACTAAACTTACGAAATTTTGCAATGTCAAATTTATATGCTCATATTTGCAGTTAATCATTACTTAGTTTGGATATTCAGAGTATTTAATGTTCTAAATACAACTATGGCTTTTGCATCGGATCAATCTACAAATTTTGCTGAAAACCACTTGATATCAACACGATACAAATACGTTAAAGAGTAATGACTCGTGCTCGATTTGAAATTACACTGGAGAAAAGGTAGGATAGCTCACTTTGCACTCCGTTGATTAGAGAAGGGAAATAACAAACAAACATGAAGAATATAAGGCGTCAGAAAAATGTGAATGCTCTTAACATCCACAATGGCAACAAATATGCTATTTCGATATAAAATCTGGAAATGTCATTCAATTACGTAGTTACTTAGTCTACTATAGTTTTTACTCATCCACAAGGCCAGTCGTAAACGTACAGTATTCTTTATATAAATATAAACTAGTGTGAAAACTGTGTAAATATTTAGGTCTTAGCACCCACACATGGAGACATAGATGTACGAAAAATTTTGACCAGTAAATAATGAGAACTGCATTTAACATCGCACGCTCTTTTACTCATTAAACTCCGTCCTACTCCTTGGGTACCTTACGCTGCTGCTTACCTGCAACATTTCCAGAAAGTCGTTAGACACGTTTCCGTTCGTTTGTGATTCGCGTTGGAACTTCTCAAATTCGGAATAAAGCCACGGAAACGGGAACCGAAAGAATCATAGAGACTAGGGAAAGAGCTGTATAACTCTGCCTGATATACATGCCCTCTAGGGAGCGAAAGACGAACTGCGGAATACGGTGACTTTTTTTTCTCATCATGTGGCATATAGATTCCGCATTTTCGGAATTAAAATGTAGCTTAACTTATTTTCACCTTTCGTGTTTGACGTACATAAACTAATTAAGTTGCCCACAACCCTTACCACTAATTACCCAACCCTAATTAAGTTGTGTCACAGCCCTTGCCATCGTTGTTAGTGCAAAGGGTACGGGGAAGTTACCTTTTAGGATGGTTTTGACTAATTTAGAACGATGTCTCCCGCAAACTAAGTCAAAGTTTTGTCCTCACCCTTGGAGGCACAGGGTATGTATTATCTTTTTTATTGAAGATTTTTAATGCGTTGAATATTATCCGATTGAAAAAAAACAGCTCTTCCACAGCGAGTCGAGGTCTTAAGCCCGAAGCCTTAATTTACCTGGGCGAGGTACTATAAAAAATATTGATCACAGATTTAATGACGACACGAAAAAGAGGATATTATTTGTTTCCTTGCAACATTTTATTCGATACTGTGCGTTTGAATGTTGAACGTATCCTCATCAGGCACATTTAACACCATTGGCGTGATGTGCTGAGTATCACAATGCCATTCCGAAATGAAAAGTTGCGCGTAAAGCTACAGATTTCTGAGTAAAAATCAAGTTTCGCGAAGTAGAGCTTGTTCCAATGATAAAGATCAGTAAAATTAGCAGTTAACCGTCAATTAACTCATTTTTTCTCTAAAATGGTGGTAAAGTTATTTCGGTGGCGACGTGGTGAAGTTCTCGCCTGCTAACCCTAAGGTCGCATGTTCGAGTCTCGCGTGGGTAGATTTTTCACCTCCCAGGGCATGGTTGTGTGTGCTCGTCCGTTGTTGATTATAAAATACCCCTCCACAAAGGCCATAAAAGAGCTGTTTTCGGTGGTCATGGAACATGGACATAAACTCAATCATTGGACTACTTCTCATGAAATACGGGAATGTAGTGCCAGTCCACGCAAAGGAATGTGCACAATCGAAGTGCGAGGGACACTTTTCGAGTGCACGCTTACAAACTTGAAAGCAGTAGTGAGCGTTGCATTGCCCACTTCAAATCCACCTAGTTTCCCCTTCCGCTGTCGTGACCCGGAGAGAGCGAGGTCACCGGTCGAGATTTCGTCGCGCAACCGTGAAGCTCTAAACGTGGGCGCTCTCGCTACAATCCTCTGCGACCGATTCCCTCCAACTTCCTCCGAACTTGATCCAGTTCTCTCCTCTTGAAAACGCCTCTTTATGGGCGGGGGGGAATGGAAACCATGGCCACGCTAAGCGTTCCAAAGTGGACCCGCGAGGAGGAGCGACAGCATCTTGGCTCGGACGCTTCCGCAGCCGCCGCTGCTCCAGGGCCGGGCACGCGGCATTGGGCCGCCCCCTTCCGGGTTGCCGTGACCCAGATCGACAGGCCGTGCGCGATCGTGTGAGACTCAGTGCGCCGCGGGTGGGCGCTGGGCCGGCCCTATTGCGCCCGCAACGTGTGGCACGCAAAGCTGGACTGCTCGTGCGTTGTTTTAAGGTAGTTTGAGCGAGATATTTCCCTAATTGTATTGGAGGTCATATTCGAAATTTATTTTTTTATTTTGGAGTCTGTAATGATTTTTGACCAAATCTAGGTATTAGAAATTCCAAATTTTTTCAATATTCTCCCTCTGGAGCGCACAGCCGTAATCTATCCCATGTAAAACAGCTTACATTTTTGGACAAATTACTCAAAAATAAGTTCGGCAAGGGGTTTTGCAACGGGAACATTTTGATATAATTGAAGAGATGGCAGTTTTTTTTCTTTAAAATGAGGTCAAATTCATCAAATTCTAGGTGAAGTGAGATGCCGCTCCGACTACCTTAGTCTCTCTTGCCTGCTTGGCCGTGCAAGCGACGCTTTTCTCAGTGTCACTTCGGCTATCCTGTGAATTTCAACATTGGCCAGCTCAATTTCCTTGGCGTCTAATCTTTAGAGCATTCCACTCTAGGAGATACTTTTGTTAAGAAACTGGAATTAAAAAAATATCGAAAAATGTCTCTAAAGCCATAGTTTTATTGTTAACTTAATGCTGCCTGACAGTTCGAGTTTATAGATTAAATCAAACGGTCATTTAGGTTACTTGAGCGCAACCAATGAAAAAAAGTAATAACGTCGGTTTGCGTACTAAGGAAATGTTCAACCATATATTATTAAACCGGGCCTGAAGCTTTATTATTTGGCAAAACGACGCCTAAAAGTAATTGGAAAACTAATGCTTCCCAATGTTCAAACCTAGAATAGTTTAAGACAAGGCTCACCACAGCTTTATTCTCCCTTCATTTGAAAAATGTCAGCAATAACCCTTTCCCAATGAATGTAGGACAACGTACAACAAAATTACTCTTAGGTCTTCTGTGAACGAAATGAAGATGGACTTCACTGGCTAAAGAAGATGGTTATGCAGATTGAAACAGAATGTTTCCAGTGACAAGAACGCCGGGTAAAATTAGAAGCTATTGGTAATGAGGTATGAGAAGCACTTGCAATATAACCTCCAAGTTCTTTCTTTTTAGAGGCACTTGCAATGTCATATTTTATCGTGCAATCCCATTTTGCCCAACACCTTTGGGAATAAATAAAAACATAAGACATTTGAACCCAGAGTCGCTGCACCATTAGGAAAATGGGAGAAAATGGGAGGCTATTGAGATCAGGAGAAATTTATAAATTTGAAGAGTATGCATTACCGCTCGCATCACATTCATTCAACATTCATTCAACATTCATTCAACATTCATTCAACATTCATTCAATCTCACATCTAAGGTCACCCAGTTCATCTTACGTTTCAATCCTTATTTGTAATACTCCCCTCTTTTTTTCAAGAATTACTTCAGGCTGATTGTTTCTTTATATACTTGTGTTACTAATTTTTACTTTTATTCAATTTCTTTTGCTGCTTTTTCAAATGAAATGTTGATGATTATGGGCGAGAAAAATATTCTTCCCGCTACCCTTTCCTCATTTTTGCTTCTATCATATTGCAACCACATTCAATTACTTCCAATTTTTCTTCACACAGCTTGCATACTATTCTTCTGTCATGTAATGTTACTTATACACACTTGCCTTTGCATTCTCTTCTCTAAAAGAAACTCACCATTGAAATGACTTCGCTCGTTCCTCTACTTTTTCTGAAAACAAATTAGTTTTCAGCAGGGAATTCTTCAATTACTGCTTCATAATGATTCCATTAGTCGCCACTTACGCGTGGAGGCGTTCCCTTCGTCATTCATAACTCTCTCAAATGCCACCAACAATATCCTCCTGAAGCTGCAAATCTTGAAATGCTTAGTTCATCAACCTCAACTTCCATTATTCTAACAGCATACTGGTTGGCTCACTGCACCCCGAAACATTCTTAGACCTCTGAAATGAATGATTCCAATACATGGCTTTGTCACCTAGCGGCTGTACTATGTCGTATGATGGCGGCAGAGACATCGACGATGTATTAAACGCCAAGCGAAGGATTTGAGGCGGCCACCGCACACGAGGAACAAGAAGCAGTGCTATGCCACTCCTTTCACATCCTCTCTCCTTCATTCATTCACTTTGTCAAACGTTCTATCTTCCTCGGCAGATATGCTAAACCTCCTCATTGCCTCAAGCCTCCCTTCCCTCTTTATTCCAAAAGCAAAAGACCCTTACGCTTCGGATAATCTCCTAATCTGATAAACGGCTTTCCCATTTCTCTTTCTCCATTACCTCCGCCTTACCTCCAAGGAAAATATGAAACATGCCTCTCGTCTCAATTTCTTTTAATTTCCCTTCTGGACCCCAGTCTGAGAAAAACCTCCTCCCACCTTGACTCTGCAACTTTAAAATTTTATAACTCAATTAATTCTAATCGGCATTCAGTCCATTCAATTGAAACGCTACAAGAAAGAACTGCTTAAGAACCCAATTCAGCCAGGATCAACAATAGAGTAACACTCCTGAGAACCCGCCGACCATACTCGACCATAAACGACGGTATCCATTGTTTAATTATGTTTACTGTATTTGGTCGAGTTGTTTTTTAAGTAATACTTTTGATTGCACGAAAGGTACGATTATCGCCATATTGCTTATTTATTATGTATGTACCATCTGATTGTATTTAGCTTGGAAAGTTTTTTTTTTATTTCTTTTTTGTGTTAATTTCTTTCACATAAGAGTCTCAAATGTATGTGTTCCATAGGATAAGGTCTTTGAACGGCGATAAATTTATTTATTATCAAAAACTCTCCCACTATTTGGCTCTTGGCACCCAAGGCGTAGAACCATACCTTCGCCACCACACCATTGCAAAAAAAAACAGGTCAGTCATTTCAGGCGATGAGAAAGCCGATCTCTTCTGTCACCTTGCATCCTCCTTCAAAAACTCACTGAGCTCTTCCATCTGCTCAGGTGCCCCCTTCAACTTCTCCTCCCCCCACCTGCTCCTCTCCTCCTTACCGACATAGTTTCCCTACCGTACTCCAATCTTTGCCATCTCTTCAAACAGCTTATACCCAAATCCAAACCTGGCCCTGGAAATGTCTCTCACCGCGTAATCAACAACCTTCCCTTCAAAATAACTTAACACAACCATCATATCCTAAATAAATGCTAACTCACTTTCTAACCAAAATTAAGATCACGGAAATTATCCTGATCCCATAACCAAGTTATCTCCTCAATGATCCTGTATATTTGCAGCTCATTTCTCCTATCCTATCTCGGCAAGATCTTTGAGAAGGCCGTGCACAACTGTCCCCTGCTTACCACCTCCGAACATCATCTTTCACGTAATTAAAAAGTGTGATTTCTAAGGCACCCAGCCATTGCTCACCAAATTCTTCGTCCGGCAGGAATGATATTATGTGGCTTTCACACCAAAATTCCTCGGAAGAGGTGTTAGTGAATCTTCACAAGGCATTTGATCTTACATGCCATCAAATCCTTCTTCAAAAATTATCCCTTCTTCCGGTCCATATCTGCGTCTTTAAATTATGACATCATTACTTTTAAATCGCTCTTTCTTTTTTTCCCGTAATCTCCTATTTCCTCTCTGTCCAAGATATAGGTATCCATCTTGGTTTCCAAAGGTTTCGTCTTATCCAAATCTTTTAAATTTTTACTTCAATGTCATCCTTTCTGACCCATCCACTCAGTTCGCCTGTCCCCACCATAGTGTCTCCTAAAATAGCTGCTGAGAATTTTAGGGAGCACTTTGTCATTCTACTTGAGTGAATGCAGCGTGGAAGACATCCATAAACCCTGACAAGTGCAAACTCATAACGTTTACCCGCCGCAAAAAGCAGAAAGATCGCAGATCCAAACGCTAAACCATCACAACAGTTTCTATTACCGTGGAAATAAATTTCCTAGGAGTGCTACTGATTTACAAACTTCTTTGGAACAGAATTGTTGAGGTGCCAATCAAGAAAGCCAACACTACCTATTCCTTTAAAACCGTTATTCAATAAAACATTTCCCATTATCTTTTATTAGGAACAAGCTTTTCACAATTCTGTAAATTACAGCCAGTTCATAATAAAATATGAAGAAAGATTAGGCATTGCCGTGATTCTTCCAGAACAGCTATATTGCAGAAAACCTCAGAGTTCCTGCGTTTAACACCCACCTCCAAAGACACCTTGAACCGGAACCCTTGCCAATCCAATGCTTGACCTTCTTTGGATTGGTTCACTTACGCAACCATCGCCGTCAATCAAAAATCTCTGTACCCTACCTGAACTCCACAGACCGTAATTCTCCCCAAGTTTCACCGTTAAGTAGTCGCGTTGCTTTTTTCTCGTAAGTAACCGAGTGGGGTGTTGGTGACACTCCACGAACAAATTAATTTATTCAAAGATTTATATTTTATTTCACACAAAAGGCCATTTTTTTACTGCAAATATATAAAATGTTTTAAAAGGTAGCCATTTGTAATGGTTTTTGTTTATTGCACGAAAAAATAATATTTATAACTCAAACAATATAGTTATTCCTATATCAGGTCAAATAAATATTCTTTCTCCCTCAGCAGCGACATTTTACAAACATGAATGAAATAATTTGCATATATGCATGACAAAGATTAAAAAAAGAGGCCATAATTGTACTTGCCATACCAATTTACTCAGTTTCGCTATTTATTTAATTTATTTTTCTCACATTGCTCGCAAATATTTTCCATGTGTTTCACGCAAATTGCTAGTAAATATCGGCAACAGAATTATTTTGTTTTTTTACATTTTTGTTTTTGGCACATCATATATTGCCCTGGCTTTGGAACTTTTTTTTGACATTTTGTTCACATCACCTTTCACTAAAATTCCAGAAAACTTTTCAGCGTTTTCTCTTATGCTCCGAGGTGAATATGAACTGCACACTCATTTTCGTATTATTGGGGTCACAAACTTCAGCCCCATTTCCCGTGAAAACTTGTGTGGACAAGGTTCTGTGAAAGATTGGGGCTACTGAATATTATTTGAGCATTATTCAATGAGAATTTGAGCAATGTCAAGCAATCTGAGAAACAAAGTAAGCCGCAATTTCCTGTACCTCCTTGACGTCGAATACGTGGCTTACGTTTCATACATTGTGTCTCCATCCGTTTTAGTCACGCTTTACTTCGTAATCATTTCCAGTTTCTTTTTATCCCTTTTGTTGAGATCGATTACATCGTCGAAATGCAACAAGCACAGGAGAATAACACCTTTACTTGCTTTGGTATTAATGAAATTAATGTCATTTCAATTCCTAAATCAAAGAGACTGCTTCTTATTTCTCGTTTCTTCACAATAACAAATTCAAGTGGCAATTCTCTTTGTTCTTTCAAAGCATTTCAAATAACGTAATTATTTTCGTTAGTAACTTAGTGACTAGCGGTACACTACTAAACCAACTATCCGCCGTCACATTTCGACCTGTTCCTTCAATGCGCCGCTCTAATCTCATCACAACTTCAGTGGATGAGTTCGACACCAAGTGTGGACCTTCGGGTTGTTTTCCAACATAAACATCTATTGTGTAACATGTGCTATGACAACACAACGAAAGCACATTCAATTCATTCTCCAATTCATAATTGGCCGACTTACTGGGAATATATTTACGGAAGTTACATTTACCTCTAAATAGGACAAACTACTTATCAATCGTGGTGTACTTGGATAAAGTGATGGTGAGGTTATTTCCATCAGCACGATGGAAATAACTGAAAAATATCTCTAAACGCTGCCAACCGATCTAGTCTCTTTCTTTGCTGCCGGTCTCGAATGCCATTGAATCCCAACCATTGTGGTTGAAATAAAAAACTCTGAAGACTCATCGCCGCGAAGAATGTTTTCATGCCGAAGCCGATCCCACAAGTCCTCCAGGTTTTGATGAAAGGTAGAAACCAGCTAGGATCAGAAGTCTTAATTTCACAAATAATTTCAACCTCGTCAGTTGGGTTTACGTCACGATATCTTGAAAGTGGGACAAAACTCTTTCTTAATCAATGTCTGTACGGCGTACAATTTTACTGATAGTGTAATCATCAATATTTAATATAAAACCTTCAAGGGAGGGTTTGGTATTTGTAGCAACAGCTTTTACACCACGAAGGTGCGATACCACGTTATGATAACGCGTCTTTGCGTTTCATGGCGGTTACGATTTCCTCCATATGGTTTCCATATCTTTGCTAATGAAGAAACTGATTTGAATCCCAGAGGATGAGCTCTCCTACTCAGTAAATTGGTCGTTATTTTCCTTGGTGCCTCTGTGGTGACTAAAATCTTCAAAAAAGTCAGATTAGGAAGAATCAGATTCTCCAAAATATTTATCTATATATATCATACAAACATATCTATATATAACATACAAACATCCATTTATATATATATATATATATATATATATATATATATATATATATATATATATATATATATATATATATATAAATGGATGTTTGTATGTTTGTTTGTCTGTCCAAGATTAATAGACTTTGACACCGTTTCACCGATCACCATTAAAGTTGGCGCATATATGTATTTTTTCAAGGTTTTTATGATGCTGTCTAAAAATACCTCAGGGCCCCAAAAGGCCCCAAAAAGGGGCTCTTTGGTGGTCCACGCCACGTATTGGGCTTTGCTCAGTGGTTTCATTTTTAGCTTTTTAAAACTATTTCCGCTTAAGATAGAGGGTTGGGATTTTTTTATCAAATGGCTATAACAATGAAGTTTATGATTCTTTCATTCAATTATCTTTTCCTATTCGTATTTGCCTGAAAACCGCGTTTTTAGCTGATAAAACGCACATTTTTATCAGAAATCAACAATAGCATATTTCCTTGACAGCCAGATTTTGGTCTTTAACGCATTTAAAATTGATTTAGCTTAGTTAAGCTGATTAGGAATGCTAAGCATTGGGTTTCATGCAGTGGTTTATTTTTTTCTCAGAAATCAACAACTGCATATTTCCTTGACAACCAGCTGTGGTCTTTAACGCATTGGAAATTCATTTTACTCCGTTAACCTGATTAGGAATTCAAAGCATTGGGTTTTGTGCAATGGTTAAAGATTTTTGCTTTTGAAAAATACTTTCACTCAAGATAAAGAGCTAAAAATTGTTTTATCGGATACCCGAAAGAATGAAAATTTTCATTTTCTTCAATCGATTCTCCCCCTATATGATAATTTATAAAGGAAGTGTTATCCCGAGTTTCGTAGGGGTAATTAAGCTATACATATATATGAAAATGTTACGGTGTCTGTATGTCCGTCTGTGTGTCTGTTGCTCCATCACTCAAAAACTACTGGACTGATTGAGCTGAAATTTGTAATGCAGATAGAAAATATAGGTATCTGGCTGTAACATAGGCTATATTGAAAAGCCCTCGGGGCCCCCAAAGCCCTCCCCCCCCCTGGTGTTCCATGCTAAGCTTTGGGTTCGTTGCATTGGCTTCATTTTTTTCTTTTTAAAAGTACTTTCACTCAAGATAGAGAGCCGGGATTTTTTTATCGGTTGGCTGAATAAATAAAGTTTCTTTCTATTAATTTTTTAGGCCTCATATTTGTCTTAAATTTATTTTTTAGCTGAAAAATCTCATATTTTCTCTGAAATCAACACTAGCATATTTCATTGACAACCAGAGATTTGATTTTCAAAGGAATTTGATGCCTCTAGTATATAAATATCACGTTTTCTTGCAGGTCCATCATAACACGTTGAAAGGAAATCTGCATAAGACAGGCCCAGAGCCCCAAGGGCCCCATGATAGATTGCTTCGGGGGGTATTCAATAATTCAATGCACATTTACAAGCAGTTTACTCTTCAATGTTTATTCTAAAAGTAGCTTTTATAGGAGCACTGCATGTAGGAATATGAGAGAACACTTACGTAGTAAACGATACACATAAAGGAATTAAAGAGGCTACGCAAGCAATTAAACGTGAAAGAATATTTATATGTAGCGAATAGTAATGGTAATAATGCCTCTCTTGCTACAACAAACACGGCTTTGTTTACTATCGTTTAATACTTAGATGTATTACACGTAGTAGAATCGTCTGACACTCATTACGATTGCGAACTGTGTTTTAGGCCAATTCCCACATCATACACGTTACGAAATATTTATGTATGTTTAAAAGGCTTAAAGTGCAGTTAACTTACATTCACTCAATCACCGAGTTGCATATTCTAAACTTTCACTCGCCACTGGTTCCCCTCCTTGGACTTAAAAATACATCCATCAACATGCCTAATAGAAAAAAGAGCAAACTTTCGAATAAATCTTCTAGAGCAAGAGGAATGTTTTCTTTGCGAAAAAATGACCCCTTGGAAGAGAAACGACAAAGGTTAAACTTGGATGCTCAATGACATGTCCACCAGTGATCTCATGAGCATCTCCCGTGGTGTTTCTCAGGTGACGCTAAGAACCGCACAAATTTCATCCTAACCCAACCTACGGACGGGTAACCTACTATAAATCTGGTTCAAATATAGATCCATCTGTTTCGAAACTTTACTCTGTTTTAATATGGTGGAAACTATAATGACGTCACTACATGCTCACCCTAAATAAGAGCGGAAATTCTGCACAATGAACGACATCCGTGCATGAAAATCGGCAAGTGCACTAAAAATCACCATAGATTTTTTATTTAGCAATCGTAACCAATGATAATGGCTACTCTTTACACCGAAGGCGCAGTCCGGGTTACGGTGGATTGATCGGTCAAATATACATGGCTGCCGCTAAAAATGCTCCTTTTGACGTTGTCAAACGCTTGATTGTACACTACTCTCCAATCCTGATTAAGATACTCAACGCACAACGTTGAATTGCGGTACTTAATTAAGTCATTGAATGCGAATACATTTATGTACACAATGGAATCGATCAAGCTGTTAATAACTCAGAAGATGGCTCAAGAGAACCGGAAGATCGAGGCGACCATCTATCAACCTGGGTGCTATTTAAGTAGTAATTAGTCTGAGTGGCCCATTTTTGGGTTTCCCATGCATGAACGGTCACCTGGAAAACTGTCACCGTGTCTACTACAACGAACATAACATACAAGATAGGTTACGAACTCCTCAAGTGACCACGCTGACAGTATTCTTCAGTCCTTGTCATGTTCTTATAAAATAAGTTCAATGTTTTTCACACTCATTGAATTTCAACGGGTACCATCCGTTTTCCACTACGTTTCTGTTTAATTATAAACCATCATCTATGCATTATCAGCATTCCAGAAATCGGTTGCTTCAATCAATGCTTGGGGTGTTTGTGCCCCCCCCCCCCCCGTGCGACTACTTAAGGGTTAATGCATCATAATCCTTGTCAACTGTCTCCGTCCTGCTCCATCAGATCCTCAATAGCACGAAACATCTGAGAAATATCCGTGAGAGGTGAGGAAGCACACAGAAGTGTTTGTGGCAACCGTTGTGGACCCGATGGCTTCCGCAGTCTTGGTTTGGTGCTTTTGAGAGTTAATGTCAGCCAGGAAAAGAAACAAACTGTTTAATGCATACGCTTAAGGCTACTTAAGTATTTTTGCGGTTAAGATTACCAGGTATTGCTATAATAGAATAACTTATGTCAAAAATCGTTTCGTGTCGATCACTCATCTACACATTTATCGATATCCATGTTTATCGTTAACTATAAGTGTGCACAAGGTTTATCTGACTAAGCCAAGTGGTGTGTTACTTCATGTAACCGGTTTCACGGAACTGAATGTATGCGCGAGAGTGGGCACCGCGGAAGCAGAAATGTGTGCGTCTCTTCCCGATCGTCTCAACGTTCGAGACTTTGTGCATGCGGTGCACGCTGTGGTGCATGCTGTGCGAAGCCGTGGGAAGCTCGTCTCCGAGAGTTAACGGTTTGCCTCGAGTTTGGGGGATAACAATATTCATTGTTCTCTTCGGTTCGGTGACTCACTATAATGGGCCACCTCGTCAACTACTCAAAGACTCCTCGTAGGTACCACACAGTGCTTTGCATACGAGAGCGTGCTGCTTTGAATGACAGATGAAAATTTTGTTCCACCGTCCGAAATATAAATACATACATCAGAAAATTTGGCTTAGCATTCCACGTAACTGTCGTGAAATGGTTGTTAAAACGTAAATTTAATAAGGTTTTTTTTCATCATGTAGCCTCTGATTATCGAAAACAACCTCTGAATTTTCCTTCAACATTTTCAGATAAGGAACTGGAATCTTAAAATTCCCCTAGAGAGTTTAGAACCGCATGGATTTAGACGGGGAGCCGAAGTTGTGAAATCTCAATCTAAATTATAGTCCGTACAATCGACGTTGTCTTTACAGTTGGTTACCTTGGGAAGCGCTCTGATTTTGACACTTACAATTCCATATTATGAGTAATCTGGAAGGTCATATTTAATATCAATTGTTCTCACTTCGGTTTGATTAATGCTCATTCCTCAATGACCAAGAAACATCAATATTGTGTGTAAGTCACATTATTTCCATTAGTGCCGTTGATTCCATTGAAACTTGTCACCGCTGAACAAAGGAACACACTGAGGAAAGGAATCAGCTGAATGAAAACAATACTCCTTTATTATAAGCAGGGAGTTCCTCCATCAGTCACGATTCGTCTGTAATAATCGTATAATACCGGGGAAGATCGTGAGGGGAGTCGTTTCCACGCGACTCCCAGAAGCAAACCATTCTGCTGCAACTTGTCATTTGATGAATTCTGGCTCCTGGGCAACTCTTAGGAAAACCGCCGATGCTTTGAGCAATTTTTACGCGCCTCGTCAAAAAACCCACTCGCGCACGGGTTAAAATTACACTGCCGTGCGTAATCAGGATGACCCACATAGCGAGGACACATTTCTCAAGAGGAATGTTTCGAAATGCCTTCCGCCACCTTTGTCGCAGCTTCAAATGGAAACCGTGCTCCGCGGACATTAGCGATGGAAAGGACCATTCCCTCTGCGCGCTAGAGCTCTCGAACACCCTCGAACCGAGGACGGGCAGGTGGGCCAACCACCCGAGCACGCTCGGCGGGCCGAGCGCGGGGGCGGCGCACAGTGGGCGGAAATCGAAAAAAAAAGCTGGCCAAAACCTCTGCAGACAACCTTTGTGCTAATTTAGAGCTACTCCATGTTGATTCTAAAAGTTTTTAGTCTGGTGAATCCAATTTTACTGTTTTTAAGAACTCATTTCCACTTGGAGAGGCTCTATAAACATAATGGCGGAGAGACCGTTTAAGCGCTATGAATAAGTGAGTAGAGGCCAAGTTAAACGGAATTTAAAATGGAAAGAGTGCAAGGTTGTGCAAAATTTCACTTTACCATTGCATAGTAAACACTTCAGCCGAACGGCTCAACGGGGATAAGTGGCGACAAATAAGTCATCTCTGTTTTAGTTCAAATTTAAGCAGAAATACAGTGGATTTATAAATAATAAAAAATGGTCACTTGGAATGTTTATTTTTACAAGGAACATAACTTAATGCAATCCAACAGATGTATAATATCATTATATATTCTCCAAAAGAACTGTCTTCATGCTTTATCCCCACGCCAGTAGAACAAGAATTGTGATTTTTCGATTAAATGAAGATTTGAGATGACGTGTTTTTTCATTTACTTTTTGAAGGATAATATACATGTAACGAGCGCAACTGAAATTAAATAAGTTGCTTTCTTTGTGTACCTGTATATTCTAGAATAATAATATACCACTTCTGGACCAATAGAAAAAAGTCGAACAGGGTTTTGGCCAGCTTTTTTGCCGTATCCACCCGCTGTGCGACTGGAGTCGGTGGCGTCGCCGGGAGGTGGGTACGACGGCGGCGTCGCGACGCGTCTGCGGGAGCACGGCCCACCGGCCGTATGGGAGTGCTCTGGACTCGCTGCTCCGATTATCGTAACTTTACGTAACATTCCTTCGCCTTAGCCAGTCTTTCACGGTTTGGCTGCTCGGTTTCGAGTCAGAAGTTTTGCACTTAACCTCGAAACGGGCAAGCCTAATTTGTTACGTACACAGTAAAGTAGGGCCTAATTTGACCTCAAATTTTCGGTCGTTCTGATACATCTGATTCGTGTTTGTTTTTTTAGTTACCAAAGCTCTATTAACAATTAACCTTAAACTGTTTTAAAATTTTGATTGAACATTAGGCATTTGATCATAATCAATCGCATTACCTCCCTCTATAACATTCTTCTATGGAATAACACGACCTTAGCTCTCAGGTTTTTGAAAACATCACTTATTATCACAAATGCTTTCATCAATACAATAAACAATACAATACAATATTTGACACAAAAATTTACCCTGGCCATTTTCCCAGCTAACGTGGACTCATAACCAGTCAGTGGCCATATTTCCAGCCAAGCAAGTCTACAATGACCCCTCAGGATATTAGAAATATTGAAAATACTATGAATTAAAAAATATTTAATTGCTTTGCTTATAGGAAAAAGTCTCAACGAGCAAAATAAATTTGTTAGATGCATGAAGAATAGGACACAGAAACAAAAAAATAAAGTTAGGCATAAAATATGTATAGCATTGGCCCGTATAAATGAATAGGTTGATACAATCAGGTTAGTGAGGATATTGAATAGGTTTGTTTTAAGTGCTAGGGTGTGGAGTGGGACCAGAGTGAAGTAGTGTTTTTGTATGTACCACAATTTATTATGGAAACTTAAGACTATTGCTGTGAGATGCAAACATCGTGCAGTTATTTTGAAATTTTTCCATGATGTAGGAGTTACGGAAAATCTTATGGGAATCAATGATATTATGAGCGATTTTGTTTAGCATGGAGGTGAGTCGTTTGATGGACATGGTAGAAACTGTTACCCAGATCAGGTGTTCATAGGTTAGGGAGTAGGGGCAATATTGTTTGATATCGATTTGTATTGGTTTACATTGGCATTAAAGTGAGATTTCTGTTCATTTACGAAAAGACTCCTATCTCCTGAGACTGCAAGCGCAGTCCATTCTATTTCCAAGATTGTCGGACGTGAAATCCTCCCTGAACTCTTTCCTCTCATGCCTTTATATCACCATTATTTGTCGAATTTATTGATGACACTCTTGTACGTTAATTGTATACGGATTCCATGTCACATCCACGATGCCTATTTCAGTGCTACCCAGAATGAATCGATCAGGATGGAGTAACGCAAGTCCAAGTGGAACGATCTCAGTGAGGTCCTTCACAAAACGTTTCCAAGACTTTATTTATCCGTGTAAGTACCTAGGTGACCCCAAAATAACTATGCTTGACACAACTTCTTTAACTTTTTTTTCTAATGGTTAAAAATGACTTTTTCCTGCTTCCCGAAAATGACCTTAAGCTTCCTTGTTTATGGTGTTCAACTTTATTTTCTTTTTATGAACATAATGAGAGGAAAAATATATTACTGACTAACTTCCGCTAATAGATTGTGACGTAATAAACTCTCCTAGGGCTCTGCGGTCACAAATTGACCGTCACATCCTGACCTTCGCCGCCGGGAGACACCGCCTCCCAAGGGCGAGCGGGAGTCAATGGCGAATATGGAGCAAATCATATCCTTACGACGCTCAAATAAACTGTCTCCTCGTATTTTTCGCGCTATTTCCTTCACAGCTATGATATAACATTGAGGATAACACTCGCTGCACTTACTTGGTGGGGCGGGAGGGAAGATGGGGGACGCTGGAGACGCACGGGGGGGCGCGGGATGCAATGCACGGGGGCCGCGGCATGTCATGCACGCCGCTGCGTCGTCCCTCGCTCGCCCGCCTATTTTTAGAAACCGATTTTGGAGGAGGGCAACTTCTCCACCTTAAAAAAACCCTGCTCGAAGGGCGACTCCCGCGGGGCGGCAGCGGTGAAGGACTCGGCGACCCGCGACGCCCCACACCCTCGGCGCCGCGCCCCGCTGGGACCCGCCCTTGCCCTCTGGCCTTCCGTCTGGAGCGAGCAGCCCGCACAGTGGGCTAGAATAGAAAAAAGCTGGCCAAAATTCATATCTCCTAAGTTTTTGAAACTAGAGCAATGAAACTTTCACAATATCATGCTACTTAGGTCTGAAACTTAAATCCATTGATTCAAGCCCGTATACTAATCAGGGACCACGTTAAGACAAAATGGCGAAACGAGCCGTCCTTCTAGGTATAACATCAATTTAAAAACTTCATAACAACAATTACGAAATTTTCTTTCCATATAGAAGTATAAATGCACATAGCTACAAAATTTATAAAGAATCTAGGCACAAATAAGTAGTTAAATTTGATTTTGAACACGTGTTATGGGTCAAAATGACCCATCCCGTCCTTCTAGTGTTCAAATGGTTTTGAGATCATTCATGATTATGCCACTCTCCAAGCTCAAGGATATGCACGTATAATGCCGAAATCATGTCGCCACCAATTTTTACAAAACTGTTACATTTTCTGTAAAGGCTTTTCTCAAAACTGTACCTGTGGTTGTCCAGAAAAAGTTGTCACCAAAAAAGCCTAATAAAACAGGCAAATATAGTCAGCGATTATACTCCTGTATAGTATTTTGTGGCACACATGACATGCCATTATGAGGAGAAAGCAGATGAAGGGTTCTTCTTCGATCTAATGAATTTATGAATCGAATCTGGGGCCAAATAAATTGAAGAAACCCCAGGAGAAGTGTCGCTGAAATGGAGTTAACATATCGCCAGAAATACAAAACGCATTAATAGGTCTATGTGACGAAGTTATCATAGAGAAATTATGTGATATTAAAAACAATGACTCGCGCTGTATTGGCTAACAAACCTACGTGTATAGCAGAGAAAGAACATATATCTATTGGCTTTCGTTACTATGATGAAAGCCAAGTGAAAATGCTAGAAAATTTTGCAGGATTTGCGGAACTGAAAGCACGAAAACACTCCCCCCCCCATCCCCCCATTTAACATGAACTCCTCCCCAGTTCTGATCCCGGGTACGCACTTTATTGTTTACCTGCTGATAACAATGATTGCATGGACTTCGGAACTTTTAATTATATACCATACGGAAAATCATCCCATTTATGCCTTACTATGAAATCAGTGAGCCGGATTGAGATAAGAACAATGACCCCACTACAAACTATGTATTGCCACTATTTTCTGGGTCAATACTACATAAATATCCACATTAGTACTCACATCTAAAAAATCGATTACATTTCAAGAAAGAAACCAAATTTTCTCTCTTATTGTGGTTGCTCTTTTGGAGGTAACTTAGACAAGGGAAAGGACTGCAATATCAGTAAAATAATAAGTATTTGACACTTACTTCAATCAGAGATTCTTAGCTGATCTCGCTCAGAAGTCAATAATAATTTTTACCTTCTATATCTTCGTTTTAACCCACGGGTGACTTCAAAGACGTGCGGCGGGGGGTGTTAGGATACTGGTCTTCTGAGTTACAGAAGTGAATCAAAGAATATTCTCGCAACTAATGAATTATAAATGGAATGATATTTTCATTGGCTTTGAAGCTCATAGCGTGCTACCGTATTGAGTAACATCCAGTCAAGGATGAGCGCAGACATCCATGCACTGGGTGTTGAAGAGCCCAACTCAGAGGGATTGGGAATCTTGGAGCGAGCGGGTAAGCAATGATCGAGAAAGTATGTCTCTCAATCGCTGGCAAAGGGATCCGTGCAGTTAACTGGTGAGACATTCATATATTTGGGTGTGGCTATGTCTTTGGAAAATATGTAAACGCTAGCTGGGGCAATCAGCTGGTAAGATTATGACCTTACAATTGAGATGCTAACCTTTTCAACCCTCGTCTTAAAAGACACTCTGACTAGGTATCATAGTGTTTTTCAAGGAGAGCTGTAAAACATCTACGGCTTGATAGGCGCTTATTCATTTACTTCTGATTTCCTAGTTTTATGCAGGTGCCTATCATCAATTAGTGTCTGATAATGTTTGAAATATCACAATGGTACTTTTGCTAATTATACGTATTATCTTGATTCAGCAAACACAGAGTATAACACCATTAATGCTAATATCTCTACCTTGGTTGACGTAACAGAAATTTTCTCTTCCTTTGACGGAGAAAATTGCCCATTATTGTCACCAGTTGGGCAACTTTCATCCATGCGTCATCTATGAATAATAAACTATTTATAATTATCCTCCACTGTGAGAATGTTTATTCTGTTTAATTGACGACTCAGCTTTGTTGTTGGATTTTCATCGGTAGAATAATCTTCGCTATTCATCTACAGGAAACACACTCAACTCAAACCTCTCCTGGGACGCTCACAATAGAAGGCCATACAGGTCAGTCTTCGAAGAACTTAGGCTGATTGGGGGAGTGGAGGGTGAATGTAAGGATGAAGTCACAGGAGCAGTGAATAGACTAGGTGTGGTGGCTAGAGTATTGCTTTCCTATCCCTAAGTACCGAGTTTGAATTCCGGCTGTGGTGGGGACTTTTCAATAGACTTCCGCTTCCTACTATATTGCTATGTGAATAGCTATTGGTGTCTTTCACTAAGAGTGGTTAAAGCTAGCCTTAGAAGCTGCTGCATACTCAGGAGCTGCAAGTGGGGCTAAGATTACTGGAATTGTTCGGATCACAGAGGTTCCAAAATTCCTTTCAACCGCGCGATGTATATATTTATAGAACGGACAGAAGCAACATAATAAGATACACCACCAAAGTTATATGTAAGAAAATTCATTTTTACCAGTAATCATAAACCACTACAGAAAAAAACAGTAGGATATGCTAAGTCACATTTAACTTTCTATATTTTCCATCTTCCAATTACTTTTCCCTCTCCCCTGCCTTTTTCATGCCTGATTTCCAAACAACCCCCGCCACACGTCCCTGCGGTGGCTCACTGGGGCAATAAGTAGAGCAGAGTAATAAAAAATAGCAGGTATCATAACACCCCTTGTTACACGCACTCGTGGCGGCTACAACGTGGAAGTAGCCAGATGAGAATATTCATCGGATGTCATCAGGGGAATCCCAATGGAACTTATGACTTAAAATGTATAGAGACGCTAAGGCAAAGAACCTCGGAACAAGTATGTGACATCAGTTCTCCAATGTATTTATACGTTGAATGCCGTCAGGCCAGGGGGTCATCAGGGGCGCGTTCGCTCTTCACTCCTGGTCCTGAGTTATTTGTGGAAACTCGTTCACGGGAGGGCGTCAGCGTGGAGAAGAAGAGCCGAAGAAGAAGAACCAACCAACCAATCAGCGCCCCCGAAACTCTTGCCATTCGACCCCTCCCAACCCCCACGAGGACAAAGAAACCATAAAAGCGAAGATTTTTGGGTCCGTCAAACGGGATTTCAGGTGGAAGTGCTTGCGTGGGTCGCGATTGGCCTCGGCGTCGTACGCATCCCTCCACTTGGAGACCTGGTCAATGTGCTCGGTCGATATCGGAGGTTTGTCTGCTTACAGGCTTTCGTGAGGGCGGACGTCTCAACCGAGAACTCCCACGATCTCAGTTCTGCGAGCTCGTTTCTCCTTGGTCTCATATTGGAAAAAGTTGGGAGTTTCTCCGAGAAAGCAAGCTTTTCTTTCTATTTGCATAAGATTACTTCTCATGCCTCAGGTACTATGCCGCATCACTCTCAAAATTTAATTTATAGCAAGCTAATGTTGTCGGAATTCCTTTGAATAGACAATTATCAGACTATTAAACTCAATTTTTCCTTAATTCGTAATAAGGAAACATCACTCATTATTGCAAGCAACTCAACTGACAAAGCTATTTTAGTGCTCAGTCGATGGCCACAATGTTATGGAAAGTTTGGAAGCAATTGTCTAACTTATTAAATGGACGTATTTTCAGTGGCGTTTTGTATGCCTTTTACCGTGAGCTAAATGATACATATCATCATCTAAATCATATATAAGTGTGGGCATGCTGAGAAGGCTAACCAATTGAAGTGTTTGTTAAATTTTATCACGTTTGGTTTAGTGACTTTTTTTAATGAAACAAACACTAGATCTGTGGCTTTCATCATTAGTATTTAGATCCTTGAGTTATTTTCAGCATACATACATTATGTGCGTTGTGGCTTCAACGCCTGCCATATGCTTCGTTGGCTGCTCTGGGGGTGTCTCGTGGCTATAAGTGGACATTTTGGGGTTGAAGTGGTGGATAGAGTGGCCTTCCCATCCCTAGGATTTGGGTGTGAGTCCCGGCTGTGGCGGTAAGTTTCCAGTGGAATCATACTTGGTTGCTCAATGACGAGCAATTCAAGTGTAATATACTACTAATATCTAATGAGTAGTAAAAACGTGGTTCTCTCAGTTCCTTTCGTTAAGAGCTGGCTAATGCCGACGCCAGGTTTCTCTTATCCCCTCTTCCATTCCTCTTGAAATCATTCTCTTGCAGCTTGCCCACCAACCCTTGATGGTGCAAATGACATTAGCTCTCGGCCGTCTTCGCCTAGTAACCATAAAACCATTCCATTAAGTTAACCATTCATCATCCTCTCAGCGCAGAAAAGAAAATAATGACCAAATTACAAATATGGTGCCTCCAGCTGATGTGAGTCGCACTTTGTTGGGGTACCAGCGGTGGTGCGCCTGAGTCGACGCTTCCGCCGTCGGTGCTTGGTGCTCTCCCCAGCCAAGTGACATGGTGCCCCGAATGAAGCAGCCCCGATGAGGCAGCGCCACGAGGGGATACACTGGGAGGCACGCCCTCGGAACAACCATCGCCTTCCCCGTGCCCAGTGCCCACCTGGCCCCGTTCCCACCTCATAAATGTAGGCGGACCCCCAGTCCAGGGTAGAAGTATTCCTATGTTCACTGCCCCGGACTGAAGGCCTCGGTAACCGTGGTCTTCGACAAAGGAGGGTATGAGTTTTAGTGCGTTTGGATTAAACCCAGAGGGAGAACAAATAACGATAATTGCCATTATATTTCAAGCGTAACACAGCATCTATGATGGGAGTGCTATCAGACCATCAGTTAAAGGTTATACTTTAAATTAACCTCAAGGCATATCTATTTTATAACGACATAACACATATTTTGCGATCCCCGGCATGCTAAATTTGATTATATTTTGCTAAAACTTAGGTAATTTGGCTTCAGGATGGACAGGTATGTAAATTGATTTTTTTGAATAATGGGAGACCATAATTGCTGCCATTATGGTTTGTGTGATCGATTAGTATCTTAGTAGCTCCCCTAGTCCAGGTTCTGAAACTATTCACCGGTGGGTCCATTTGGCATCTAATTTATTGTGTTTTAGCCCCTGCGGACCCCTTGCCAACGGCCAAGATGTCTTTAATGGGTACATGATCTATGATTTCCTTGGGTTCTTTAGAAGTACCGGAGTCAGATTCGCCTGATTCTTCCTTTAATTCAGACTCTTGAGAATTCCGAGGTATTACCATTCTTTCCTCCAAAGGAATCCAAGAGATGGAATGGCTCATAACTTAGATGCCTCTGTGGAGGCATCTATATACTGGGTAGGGGTATTGAGAGAGGATAACTCTTCACGGGAGTCCCAGGGGCGCTCTGCAGGAGTGACCTTTCCAGGGTCTCGCGCTGGAACGGTCCGTTGCGAGAAGGCAACTTTCGGCTCCCTCACGTTATTAATGTTATTTGCTTCAGTAATTGGTCCCACAAGTAGCCGGGGAAATATGGGGTTCACTTACACAGAGCCGTGGATGTATTGGCAAGGCAAAAATGAAACCGAAGGTTGCCTAGTATCCGTAGTTTTCATTGAGTGAGTTTGTCCTCCACCCGCAGACGTAGTAACCATGGCAAATCTTGGTGGTAGGAGGGAGGCGGTTATCGACTCGCCAGGAGTAGATGCACCATGTTCATCGAAACCAGGGGAAAATTGTGTATGGTTCGGATTTTCACCACACATGATGATCTCGACGGACAATGACCATGGTCTGCCCGCTGTACCGGCCACGCATTCTTCGCCCCCGCCATTAATACCAAGTGGTTTGATGGTTTGATTGGTAGTTAGGCTAAATAGTTAATTTTCTTTAAAACGCTTTTTCATTGGTAAGATAACTACTACTAACAGCACCTTTTACAATATAACTGCTGTATCTCTGTAGTTGCGAATTGATTAGAACTAATACTTTTACTTACTTTCATGACCATTTATACACAAGGTGTCGTTTGGCGTCGCCATCAAATTGCCTCCATTTATTTCAGTCTTTTGCATCACCATCGGTATTCCTCATCTTCTTCGTTTTTCCGCTTGCTCGTTTACTTTCATTTCCGGGGTCCTTCTGTATTCTGGGTTTTGATTCCAGATTTTTTTTATCCTGCCACCAGACTCCTGATGACACTGCCCGCCTACCTCGTTCTCCAACTTTTTAGTCCTGCCGCTTGTCGGGTGCTCTGTGTAAATGCTTAATTTGTCTATCATGCGTAATTCAGCAAGCGTTGTCCTCCCTTGTTTGCCCAAATGTCTTACTTAATGTAGCATTTCAGGCTTTTCCGACGAAGTTGTATGCCAGGGTTCTCTCGGGTTTGACACCGGGTACTCCGGCCCATAATGGCCGACGTTTTGAAGCTCGAATCAAGCATCGTCCTCAGGGCAGAGGTGCGTCTTTCACAGTTCTATATTTTCAAGTGTCACTCACTTTTTTCTCTGTGTTACTCACTAAAATTGGTGCTCTTAGGGGTGTAAATATTTGTGCTCTTAGGGGTATTGTACCTAGAGCTAATAAATATTTATTTATTTATTATTTAAAATTCATGCTCATGATGCGTACTTTAAGATACAAGGTGCATCAATACTCTTGGTCCCAGGTAGTTGCACATGATGCAGTGTAGTGCATGTTGGATGTAGAATTCACCCCATGCATTCACACCCTTAAGGTGGCTCGGAGGGTACCATGTGAACGTGTACGAGTGGTCGCCGCCGGTTCGGCAGGCGACGTTTTGACTCTCGTCAACCCTTCTTCCATTGGATAGCTTCCGCTTCATTACTTGGCGGTGCCGAGTCGTTCGCGCGGCGCGGGACGCAGCCGCACCACGCAATCGCCGTTCCTCGCTGTGGCCATGGGTGTCGCGGGATTTCGGCCGCTCCAGTTTCCTCACCCGCTGGCTGCGGTGGAGTCGTGGCAACAATTTTAGGTCAACCGGAGTGACATGCATGATGGCCGTCAGTTATCCGCCTCTGCGACCAAAATAACCGAAGACGTCTCGCATCGAAGTGGTGTGAATATAAATTCCATGCTATGCAAGTATTTTAGTTCCTGCGTAATCGGGTGGGGGGTGGCGTGTGGACTCAAAATACCTCTGTTAGGTAATGCTGTGAAAAGCGGATCCACGAAATTGCCAATGGGGAGCGTAAGGGTTGGGTGGGTGGGTGTGGGGTGGGGAAAGGGCCTCCCCCCCTCCCGGGTGATGCAACACCTAAGCGGCAATGGGCTCATCTCCTTTAACAATCCATTTCTTTGAATGCACCGTTCCAAGAGATTGTTTCCCCGCAGCTACAAACAAATGCACTTCGGCCTCTTTTTAGCCCTATTGTTCATCTCATACTACCGCTAAATGTCTAAATGCTAATGGTAAGATTTTGTCACTTTCATAAGCATGTTTTATGAAAACCTGCGAACTCTGTAGTATTGTCGACGCGATGTTGACGAGCAAGAAACGTAAACAGGCGCCTTGTAGTAGCTACGTTACTTTGAGTGAACCTCCTCCCCTCCCCCTCGTTACCCGCCGTAGGTTTTTAGGCGACCCCCTCCCGCCCTAAGTTTGCAACGTAGTTTATGCACGACCTCTTACGTACGAAAGCGGTTTTTAGCTCTATAGTTTATCTGCAAGTCATTTCCCTCGACTCTGAGAACAAATAGGCAGATCTGAGAAAACTAAAGTTTATATTGTGGAGCAAAGTTATTTGGTCCATTTCGACACAATGAATAGCGAGGTTTTTTTTGTAAAATTATCCCAAAATTGCCTTCATCTTATTCCTTTTACATAATTAGGTCTTTTTCCTAACTGCCTTTGTTCCCTGATTTATTTATCTAGCCAGTTTCATTCATCTGTTACATGGTATATTATATGCGCAAAGGAAAATATACTTTAAAAAACGTACTCAGATGCTCAAAAAGACAGTATCATGCATAATTTTACCCAGTATTTTATTTTCTAACTGATGATGTTAAATAACGTAGAGGTGCCCATATAAATCGAAACTTAAAGTTATAATATTATTTATTTAGGAATTTGACCCTTCAAGAAGTTTTAGATCTGTCAGAGGAGGAACAAATAGACGATGTCCACCAAATATTTGTCGAGCCACCAAAGAGTACTGTTTTGACTGATGAAGATTCTGGCGATGAAGAGGGTGGCTTGGCGGATAAATTATCTGGCCGTCAGCTTAGAGTTAGAGCAGGTGTGTTGTTTTCAAGAGCAGAAGAAAATGAACATGAGGATTTCATTGAGAGGAGTGACGATAATATTGCAACAGCTCAGTCGGAGACTTGTGAACCTGCCGCCGAACCCTCGCACGTTTTGAAAAGGAAACGAACGGAAAATCCTAAAAACCGAAGTGGAAAACTGGATAGTAATGTATCAAATCACAACGTGAAGAAGCAGAATGAAAATCTAAAATTTAAATGGCAGAAAAATGCGGATATAAATGGAACCGATATTTTATTCCCTAACGCAGACTATTCTGACCTTAGAAATCTAACCGCTAGTGATGTTATTGAAATTTAATTTTATGAGAAAGTTGTTAAGTTCCTAGCCTCTGAGAGTAATAGGGATGCGCTTTTCTGCAATTGCCCTTCGCCTAACATATCTCCGAAAGAGATGAAAGTATTTTTGGGAATTCTAATTCTCTCAGGATATAATGACGTCCCCGATAAACGCCATTATTGGAAGGAAGCGGGAGACGTCCGGAACGGTCTTGGGTGCAATGCAATGTGAAGGAACCTTGAAATAGAACGCTTTCTACATTGCCCAGAAATTATCCTGACCATACGGACAAATGTTGGAAGTTGAGACCCCTAATGAACCTAGTGCAGGAACAAACGGGGAATCAATTTATACCTGAGCAAAATATGGATTTTGGCGAAAATGTGGTCGCTTATTATGGATCACATGATTGTAAGAAATTTATCAGAGGCAAGCCTATTAGGTTCGGCTACAAGGTGTGGTGTTTGAACACAGCAGCTGGATATTTGGTTGATTTTGAGGCAGGCCAAGGGAAGAGACATCAAGGAAATGAAGATTACGATAAGCGGTATGGGAAAGCAGCGGCACCGATGTTATCAATGATGGGCAATCTTCGAGCAGATGCACAGTACCTGCTGTACAACCTCTTTTTCGACAACCTTTTCACAGGTAATTCTGAGGTTATTTTTAAACTATATATTACAATATGGATACCATGACTTCAAGGAAATGTGATTTGTGATATTTTTGTTCAAGGAATGAATCTCCTGGCTGAGCTGAAGAGTAGAGGCTGCAGTGGCAGGGGGACTATCCGCTACAACCGATTGCCGAAATCGACTTTTCAAAAGGAACCGCGGGGAAGTTATGAGTATTGCACTGACAAGGATGCATCAGTTACACTCTTGTTCAATGGGTAGATAATGGTGTTGTCATGGGTACATCCACACGCTATGGTGTGAAAGCTGTTTCCAATGTTGCTCGGTATTCAAGTGCCGCCAAAAAGAAAATTGCCATGCCACGCGCAAAACTCTTTGAGGTTTACAACGAGAATGTGGGTGGGACTGACCGAGGGGTGAATCGCTATCGGGTCGGAGTAATCAATGGCGGTGGCCGCTTTTTACCTGGCTGATTGACGTGTCTATTCACAATGCTTGGATACTAATGCGGAAAACGGGAGTGGATATATCGCAGTGAGAGGTAAGGAGGGTATTTGTTCAAACAAACCTTGTCAAATACGGAACTAGTTCACATCAGGGGCAACGGAGAGGAAAAAATACAGGACGACTTGTAGGAAACATACAACGATATGATGGGCTAGATGACCTCATAATCCTCATTAATAATGGAAGTCGGCGAAAGTGCGCTGGAAATTATTGTTCGTCACAAACTAGAACTCAATGTTCGAAATATAATATTGAACTTTTTGTGAAATGCTTTGCCCCTTATCACTCTAAATTCAATTTGTGAAAAATTTACTGATAAACATAGAAGTTTTGAAAGATTTGACGTAGTTTATTCCTTCGAACAAAAAAATACATCCATAAGTGAAAAGAGCCTATCAACGCTCAGCAATGCCATATGGCACCGGGGTATTGTATTTCTGGTTCTACTTAATATTAGTGGAATAAAATTTATAATAATTCTTCATTGCACATAAGCATCATATTTTAGAAAAATGAACGATTTCGGAAACAAAAAAAACTTTGGGCGCTGACGGGTTAAGAAGTATGTTTTAAAAAAATTATCGGCTGACAATCGGTCCTTTCAATGAACTATATAAGTGCAGTCGATCGACTTTATATAATTCTGGGACAACAATGCTGATTCGTTGTGCGCTTAATGCAAGTTACATCTTAAAGATGCGTTTTGTTACTTCTTAACGATGCGTTTTGTTACTTCTTTACGATGCGTTTTATCCATTGCGAGTAAGCATCTTGACTCATTTCTCATACTTAAGGGTAAAGAGCTATGACTCATTTCTACTCCAGAAGCCACACGCACACCAATAAACACTTCGTAGACAGCATCGATTTGCCGAGATCCACCAACGTTGAGGTTCGCTTCGAAAAAGGATTGCAGATCGCTACCGAGTTGCTAAGACGTTAGCATGTGACTTCAGACCGGCAAGGCCTCGGAGAAAATTTGACTAAACGCAGGATCTGCACTCGCTGTCTTGCGATTGAAGATCCCATTGCGGTTTGAGTAAACGGAGCGTGGATTTTGAATATGTATTCCGCGTGCATATTAGAGCGTTTTCACAAAACTAGCGTCGATATGCTCCACTCTCGCCGAGCGAAGGCCGTCACGGAAGACAAGAATCCCAGTCTAATATTCGGAAGATTTGAAATCAATCTGCTGCTGCCCACTTCACAAACCCAAATATAATACATAATCTTTTACCCCGAAAAGAAAAGTTTCCGAAACCATGGTTCTCAATGCTTCGTAAATATCGATCAAGTAAATAAACAATCTTAAATTGATTGACTTCTTGTGAAGGTGACCAACAACTGGGATCATTGATACCATGAGGGATGGGTAGTTAGATTGGTAGAGGAAGGATGCTTTGGGGAATGGAGGATGGTTGGAGAGAAACCCGGCGTCAGCGATAGCCAACTCATAGCGGAAGGACCCAAGATGTACGCATTTTAACAAATTAACCGAAAGACTGAAAGAGCTCTCTACACAGCACCAAAGTGAGAATCGGTATTTCACTAATCCACGCCACCGCCGCGATTCGAACGCAGGACTTTGGACTATGAATCCAGTACTCTTATCTATAAACCACACCACACAAATATACCACATACCACAATTGTACCACACAAATCGGTTGTTCACAATCTGGGGACTTACTTAGGAAAGAGTCGACATTGTAGAACATCGAAAAGGTCGAGGATGTGACGTCACAGCCTCGCTAAGTTTCATCTTGCAACACGCGTCAACGAAATGTTCTAGGTCGAGGCGTAAAAACTTTGAAGTTTTCCAGATTTGGGAGTCCCGAGGCATTACCCGCACTAATGTGTAGCCGGCTGATGCAATGACTCGCCGTTTTCAGTGCCGCCGCTCTCCTCAACACCATCCCGCACGCGCATTTATACCGAACATCAGCCAATATGGCCGGCCTAGACATACATTTACGGGAGTACTGTCCGTGATGGACGGTCGGCGAGATTGGCTATAATAATATTTTTCGAAATCCGTCGTACTTAGGTAGATCAGTTAATGAAACTAAAATTAGGGAACTAGAATTCGGAACGGACAGATGTCATTTTTCATTTGATTAAAATGTCATTTTTCCCGCGAACGATAAGAGACCAAAGCAGCAGCCAATGAGACTTTAATCTAGGTTTGTTGATAGTTAGTGTAGCTCTTAGTGTTAGTAGTACTCCCTAATACTAGCATCCTTATCTGCTGCCTAAAAATTAGAGCACGTCGTGCATGTTTTCAGCACAACTCTTGGATCTCTGCCCGTTTATGTGGTCGCAAAATACATACATACTAACGGTCCCTCTAACATTGGTAACATATATATAGTGTAGTGCATATGCTTGTGAGGCTTCGCCTCGTCACAAGTATTAGCGATTTATACCTATGCATCAATAGTCGTAGTTACACTAACTTTAGAGTATAGTGTAATGCATGCTGGTGACTACTCACCCCCTGCTACACACCCTTTAGGTGGCTTGCAGGGTATTTTGCAGATGTAAACACCAAGGTGGCGGACGGCGGTCGTCAACACACGGCCGATTCCGCGCACGTCACATCACCTGTGGCCGTCGAGCGACAGATTCAGGAGTCACGCGAGTGAGGAGCGGTCAGCCCGAGCAATGTCTTCTTTCCTTTTCCCGCACTCATCCGCCCGCTGCACCACCGCCGCATCTGCGGCATCTCTAAGGATTCCTCGCGTCCGTCATTCACTTCGAGAAGCACGTGCGGCTCCGTGATTCACGTGCGTCGGGCGGACGGGACACGTGACCTCTCCATCAGCCTCCTCCTCGACACAGAGCATCAGCAAATCTCGCCCGCTTGACGCTAGTGCGCGCGCCTCTCCCCATCCTGCCCCCCCCCCGAACCCCCAAGCCACCCATCCACCTGCCCACCCCTCCCCTGCCCACTCCCCCCCCACCCCCGCTCAGAAAAAAAGACCCATCTCTCACGCATCTGGGCACGGAAAATCTTCGATATCGCTCGCCGTCGGTTATTCCTGGATGGCTGTCGGGGAGAGTTGATCGTGCGAGGACGCATGCGAGATGAGTCTAACGTAACGCCCCGACATGCGCCACGCACGCGAAGGCGCGGGGAATTGTAATGTTTGCTCGCTGACGTCCCGCGGGTGTCCGCGAAGGGAAGTGATTGATTGTATCTTTGTTCGTCGCCCTATATTGGTGCCTCCGACTACTAATTAATGAGACTTTCCAGCGGAGATGTCCGAGTCTATTCTCATGACCGAAGGTTCTCAATGGGCGCATGCATGTACTACTCAAACAGTAGAATTCATTCCGCTAATTCCTCATTTTTTTAAATTTCCACACGCGCCAAAGTCCCATCGCTTCCATGATAAGTAATTTTTGAAAAAATACAATGGTAAGGTACGACTTGATTTACGCAACTTTTATATCTATGTGTAGTCGAAAAAAGTCATATATTGTACATTTTCCGGTGGAACGTCCTGAGCTGGTCTGAGTTTTTTCCGAGGCATCGCAAAACTCACGACGATTCAGGGACTCGAGTCCTCCCTGAGGTCAGCAAGAAAACAAACTGCTGATGATTTAGACGGATTTGCTGAACATAATACGGATATTGGTAGATACTTCATGGCACTAAAATAGGTATTGGAAGAAATAAGGTCAATTGCCATTTTTGGGGAATATTTTGACATTATTTTGCATTAGAGATTGGAGATGAGGTGTTACCGATGGATGATGAAGACGAAATTGACAAAGATAATTATTATTAACGAAGAAGTCCTGCGAAGAGTTGGAGAGTAAAGAAATGCAATGAAAACTCTGGGAAGATGGAGAGACGAACATATTGGGCACACTTCGCTGCGCAACAACCGATTGAAAACAATATTAAGGTAGTTTGAGAGCGAAAAATCACTTCACCTAGAATTTGATGAATTTGTCCTCATTTTAAAGAAACAACTCTCATCTTTCCAATGATATGAAAATATCAACCCCTTACCGAACTACTCTTCGAGCAATTTGCCTGTAAATGTAAGCTGTTGTACATGGGATAGATTATGGCTCTGCGCTCCAGAGGGAGAATATTGAAGGAAATAGGAATTTATAACACCTAGATTTCGTCAAAAACTAACGAAGTATAGATTACATGTTTTCTCAACTATTTATAAAAAATAATCTATTACTCACCTCAGTAACTTTTACAGAATCGCAAAAAAAACCTGCTGTTTTGAAGGGTAAAAAATGAGTCAAGTTAGGAACTTATGTAGCTTTATTTATTTAATTACTGAGATCTTTGGGCATATATAACTGTATATTTGCGCCATTAATATTATAATATTTATTTTGTACTTCTTACAGACGTTGAAATCAAAGAGTAAAATTTGAATATGGTCTCCACTATGACTAGGGATCTATCTCGCTCAAACCACCTTACAGGAGAAATGATTTGGAAGCATTTCAGAGGAAAACCAAAAAAACAGAATACATGAGGCAAATCATGAAGGACGTCAGAGTAAACAGTTATGTAGGAATGACGCGTTGGGCAGAGAGGAGTGGAGTGCTGCTGAACACCAATCTTCGGATTGATGACTACTGATGATGGATTACATTTATTATCCCTCATAATATCCCAGAGTTCGGTGTTTGGAATGCGCTTACTAAGTGGGATGCATCTATCTTCCGAGAAAACAGCTTTTTATGGGTCTGAAACCGCATTAGTTGATGTGTCCCCCGCTCAAAGCCTTCATTCCGAGCTCAGTGTGTACACGGAAATATATTCTTATGACGTTCTCTTCCTTATCCTTGAGGAAGGTTATTGTACGATGAATGTTTTAATAATTTTAACTGGAAAAGATGATGGATCCGAAATATTTGTTGCAAATTTGTTATACTGTTGTAAATATAGTTGTAAACGTGTTATAAATATTATTGTAAATATTTTTGTAAATGTTTTATAATTAACTCCATAAGTCTTAGTTAGTAGCTTCTTAATGTACGCACTTAAATTGTTAAGACATTGTCTTAGTCTCACTACATGAGCTTTATGTAAGTTTAAAGTGAAAACATAACATGTTATTATTTGATGGTAGCCTTAAGCAGGTTCTCCTATTGATAATGTAATGTAATATGCGTAAAAATACTAACGAAAATGTACAGTTTTGGCTTCGAGCTAAAGAGAATGAAGAGGAAATGTTGAAGTAAATTTTTTGTAAATAACTCCATAAACTGTAAGTAAGTAGCTTCTTAAGGTACGCAATCACATTGTTTAGTAATTGTCTAGGCCTTACTACATGAGCTATATGTATTTTTAAGTGTAAGCATAACCTGTTGTTATTTGATGGTAGCCTTAAAACAGGCTCTCCGTCAAGGCTACCTAAAGTTACTCAAAATTTGCTATTGAAATGTATTTCGTGTATGGAGCAATAAACTTACTTATTAACTTACTTATTATTATTATTATATTTAGCCATATTACCGCGAATATAATCCCAAAAGTTCCTTTCTCTGAGTCACAAATAGAGTAAAAGGCTGTAGAAAGTATTCTATGGATATCATGCGGCCTTTGTTTAATGAATCTTTCTTTCGTTGATATTTTATATTATTCTGCTTGCGTAATATGAATGAGGAAATATGGATTGGATTTGTTTCGCCCGCAACCTTTTTTCAAGGCCATCGGCCGCTTTGCGGACAATTAGCTCCGGAAGGTTTTCAACCAAGCGCTGACCTCTGGGAGTTGAAACTTAATTACCCTCATCAAGCAGAGCTTTAAAAATAATCAAGAATGATTACGGAGTATTCGTTGCTTGGCGGCCAAGTTAAGGCAGCCACATTGGTTGATCCAGTTTTGATATATTTCAGATTCATTTCCTGCAGTTAAATACGGATATTGAATAATTACTCCTAGCATGAATATGAGAATAATTTACAGAAACTCTTGTCATGAATCGGTGATCAGAAAATTATTTTGAATACCCAACTGTAATGCGAACAAACTTACTGGGATTTCCTTATGAACTAAACATAAATGTAATATAATTTGCTTTGTTATTTAAAGAATATTTGGTAAAGAGCATTATAATTAAGGTCAGTGATCAATTATTTATGATTTTATAGCCTCTGTGCGCCCTCTTTATGATTCCCTGAGTACTATCTTTAAAAATCTGCCGTAATTATTAATCTCGTACATACCTATACGGAGTTATGTTGCCCTCTTGTACGAAGGTTCAAATAAAGCCCTAAACTATAATTTCTCTGGCAATTTCATGCCTATTGGGTTTATTTAAAAGTGTTTTCTTATTTTATCATCTCCTTGTCTTGCTTCTTCAACATATTAATTCATGTTTCACACGTGATAGATAATTGTAAATTTGGACTTTTTTCATTGGATTTTAAGGAGAATAGCACCCATGACTATAATTATTGCCCGTACATTTCAAATCGTGCCAAGAAACACCTGCTTTGCCTGGAATAACTGAGGAATTCTAGAAAAAAAGTTGCAGGAGGTGTAACTGGTTTTTGAAATAGTTTGGCCAAGTAACTGTCTTCTATTCCGTGTTCTTAGAATTCGGATCACAATGTAGTTACAGGTTCAATATATGCGTACTATTAATTATAAAAGCCATTGCAAAGATGTGTGTGACGCGGCTAATTCTCATTTAAGGTTAGCGTCGTCATTTGCCACTTAAGTACTACGAAGTGGTAATGAACAAATACTAATACGAGACATGGAAGTATCCTTCCATGAAGGTATTTAAATGTCAGAAGTTGTTCTTTTTCGAGATAATTGATCCATTGTCTTAGGTCATCATAAGAGAGAGTGAACTATACTACCTGTACAGTCAAAGAATTACTCACTAAATTATAATCTTTTGAATTAATCACCCATCGTTGGCGACGATTTACCAGAGGAAAATAAATAGCATCTACAATAGGAAGACGAAATCGTGTTGAGAAAATGAAGTTTTTGAGTCACCCTCTGTTCACGGCTCTCTTGAGGCACAAAAACTGGAAATATACGTGAGTTTCACTTTAAAAACAAGGGTTACTTCGACCTGCGATGTGTAAATGTGGTCGGAATGCCGGAAATAGATGTTATTTTGCATTATAAAGATCGCTCATCGCATATACTACCTGTATTTGAGACATGTTAATGAAGGAGTTTTAAAGGAATTGAAAAGTCCTAAGAACTCGCTGCAGATTCATCTAATAAAATGTTCGGAGAAACATTAATTGGGACTAATTAACTAAAGATATGGGATCAAAGTTCCTCTGTACACGAAAGTAGCCCACATTATACAGCAGAAACCCGTGTTTCAACCATACCCGATTGTTTAATTAATTAATTGGTCAAGAGCGAACACCTCCTTGTGTTCCATGCATGGCTTTATCCTCGCGGACTGTGGCGCTTTGCTCACGACTTGGACTGCTAATGACATCATATGTCTAGCAGTCCTGACCACCATGCTCCTATAAAGCCACCAAATAATCCACAGGGGAGAAGGACGCCTCAGTAGCTTACCTGATTATTTAGATATTTTTGTTCTTATACTGAAGCAAAATTTTTTCTGTCATGGGATATGTAAAAATTTCATGGCTTCCCGGTGAGGGCGGATGAATAATGATGTTTATGCCTGGAAAGAAGCCCAATTTCTGCTACGAGTCGCATTGCTTTTTTGGAGGCTTTTATTGGTTTTATTATCATCTTTTAAATTAATTAAATTCTTGAAAAAATAATTTCTGATATTCAAAATTCATATAGCACGCGGAAGCCACAAAAAAGATAAATATTATTGAGACAACATAATCGCTTTTTAGGCTTAATTAAATGTATTTGAACAACAAAGTTTCGGCTCTTTTCTAAAAATGGCGGTGTCATACCGCGAGAGATATCGCTGCTCTCGTTGGCAATTCAGCGTATGTTTCAATGATTTGAAACAAGTATATATCATATGCACAATGGCTAATTAATTTGACCCAATCAAATCAGTTTAAAATTTATTGATATTAAACTTCCTGGAGTGAATGATTAACTAATTAGAATCGTGTATTTTGGGTTTATGTTCAACAAACTAAGCTGTGTCTCCAAGTCAAATTAGACGTTCTTGCTAACACCTTCACCGCAATAACATTTGGAAAAAAACGCAATCTGGCATACACGGTAGCATTACTTTAATACTACTGGCAAATAGTATTATATTGGAGAATTTATTTCTCTCTGTGATTAGCTTCTAGACAATAAACCTTCATGCTATAATGCCTAATTCAAAGTAAATTCTTCTTTATAAATACTATGAAAGTAAAGGTAAAATGTTTAGACTGCGTCAAAACTGTATGGAAAGACGGATTATTTTTTTGAACTAAATTTATTTAGGAGTATTTATATAGACATGGGAAATACTGCGGCAAAAACCTGAATGGTTACAATCCGTCATTGCGTATGTTTCACCTTGAGGTAGTTTGAGTGAAATATCACTTCAACTAGAATTTGATGAATTTGACATCATTTTAAAGAAAAACCCCCATATTTCCTATGATATCAAAATATTAACCCCTTTCCGAACTACTTTTCGAGCAATCTGTCTGCAAATCTAAGCTGTTTTACATGGAATAGATTTCGACTGTGCGTTCCAGAAGTAGAATATTGAAAAAATGAGTAATTTATAAGACCTAATTTTCGTCAAAAAACTAACAGTCTGTAGTTTGCGTGGTTTCTCAACTTTGTATAATATTAATCTATTACTCACCGCAAATATTTTTACGGAATCGAAAAAAAAAACCTTCGGTTTTGAAGGTATTTTAGGCGTTCGGCGTGAAAAAATGAGTCAAGTTAGAGACTTGCGTAGATATATTCATTTAATTGTTGAGAATTTTTGTCATATATAACTATATTTAGGCGCCGTTAATATCGTTGTATTTACTTCATACTTTTTACCGACGCTGAAATTAAAATATAAAATTCGAATATGGTTTCTACAATGACAAGGGAAATATCTCGCTCAAACTACCTTAGAGACTCCTGCATAACTTTTGGGAGACCAAGAGTTCACAAGATCCGTCTCCGACGCCGCCTCGCGGGCCTCCGTACACGCCTCGCCTTCCCGTGTGCAGATGTTGAGCACCCGTTGAGCACTATAGTCAGCACCTAGGCTGAAATGCGAAGAGTATAATACCGTTCAATTAAGTATTGAGCCACTCTAGGTTAAATTCCATTGATCACGATTGATTTCCTGTTGAGAATTCACCCTTTAACACACCCTTAAGGAAGAATGCTGGGTACTAGAAGTATAAAGATGCATGTATTCGATCTAGCAGTGAGTTTTACTGGTCGCTGCTCCGGAGGCCGCCTTCGTAATATCATCTAGCAGTTATTGTTTATTATTATGTAAGGTCTTCCGATTAGATGCGTTTGGGTTGGGTTGCATGGCGAGATGTCCGAGTTAACGTGACCTTGGCTGCAATGGGAAGAGATTGCGATGAACGTGATAACGGCTGTATATTTGCAGCCTGTGCTTATGCAATTAGTGCGAAGAGCGTTTCATAATGACATAGCGTTCCAGAACCAGGATAACATATTGAATATGTTACGAAAAGTACATGCAGAATTGCAAGCGCTTTGATAAATGTTTATAATCACTTTTCGTAAGGAGGTTAAAACAATGAACGTTCCGTCGGTAGTGCTCGCAGCAACTAATCCACAGGAAATGCTGATGCATCTTAATTTATATGGTTTTTGGCGTGACTTCGTGAAGTGACATGTATATATTTTACTAACAAAACTTTGTACATTTCTCCAGTTTAAACTGAAGAAAAATACAAAGTTGAGTTATTTAAATGAAACTGTTTTTAGGTTTTAAAATGCTGCCATAAAACAGATACGTCAACATCCATTTTAATAATATAACTTTGTCCATTTTCATAGTTTAAATTGTGGGTAGGTACAAAGTTGTATCATTCTAACAAACGCTGACAGCTTTATGGCAGCAATCGTGAACTGTAAAAAATTAATTTTACCTAGCGAATATATTGCAATTAAATTTAAAATTTTCCCATAAATGAATGAAGAATTGTCTTCGGTGCAAATTAGGACGCCGTGAGCGGCCGGACGTGTTTGTTGGCCAGCGTGCGTGTCTTCCCGACCAATGGCACTCTAAATGCTTGTTAGTCCTCTTTAGGTGAGAGAGCAGGAAACTAAGGAAGGAATTGCATTTGACTTAGAAACTGTAGCTCATAACTCAAATATCATCTGAAAATGGGATGGATGTACTCATCTGAAAATGGGATGATAATGCTCAAAGGCCATCAGTCATTTCAAAGAAATTATTTGGTTAGAAAAAATAAATTGTACCTCGTCCATTAAGGAAGTTAGTCACGTCATCAACGACTGTTATCAACCCGCAGATTTATTTGCTGCACCTCTGAATTCCCTCTAACCTCCCTTCATCATTCTTCATCGTCCCCCATCATTTATCTCGAGTATTGCACCCATAGTCTTCTTCGACAATTATTCCCATTTATTTCTCCCCCTAATACTGTTTTCAAGAGGCTATTTTATCGCATAATCTGCGCAGTAGGTTTACTTCCTCTTCCTCATAGTTTTAATTAGGTTCATTTGAAATTGAAATTTATTGCTCCGTAAAAAAATAGATATTCTTATAAACGTTCAACGAAAAACAATTTGGAGCTATTTCCCCCAAGGCAATCGGCCTGAGGATGGGGACACCATTAAAATGAAATAATGCAATGCTGCTGACCCAGCTGACCTATAATGGCATCAAACATAGCACGCATTAACAATGATATCTTGCACATTGCACCATGTATACACATGGATAACTAAAGATTTATCGCATAGAATAATACAGACGTATTGATACACTTGGAGTATAATCAAGAACTTATTTAAGGAAAAAAGAAACAATTTACATTTTCTATATTCAATAGAAATTCAATTGCAATAAAAGGTTTTAGACAACTTATGAATCCACTTAACCTCTTTACAGTCTTAACATTTTTAGGTAACATATTACATGCCTTTGGCACTATATAAATGAAAGAACGTTTACACAAAGTTAGGTAGGACTTCACCAAAACATAACAAGAATTTTTTAAAGTGCATAGTATTGTGGTTTTTTAAATGTTTTTGGAAAATCGCCACTGCAATTAAAGAATAATCTCTAAACCTTGAATATATGGAGGTGTCTAAGGGGTAATAGACCTAGTGTCTTAAAAATGGGGAAGGAAGGTTCAAAACGACCTTTTCGGGCTATCACTCGGACAATACCCAAAAGTGCATTTTATGCTCTTTTTAGGTCCAGTTTTATAATCTCTAGTTAGATATTTTCTCGGTATGAACACCGGTATTAATATATTCTCCCATCGATAACGTCCACTTCAACTAACCGAGATTCTGACGTAGCATGCAAAACCCAAACTCTCGGATGATACCAAGCTAGCGTAAAAGCTACGTCATCTTGCAATTAACGTTAACAAGACATTATAAAACCATGCCTTAGAGAATTTTGGTAGGCTCCTCCCCAGCATATTAATTCATAGCTCTTTTTAGAGTATGCTAGTACATAATAGATGGTTTAAAAAAATGTACTGGACATTTGTTGCGAATAAAATATAGTTTAATTTTACAATAATTGAAACCATTTCTTATTGTATTTTCTCTTCAACTCTACGCAATGCTTCCTCGTTGGCAACTCTCTTAGCCCATTTAATCTTCATCGTCGTTCAATTGCACCTCGTTTCATTTGTCTCCAATCATTTTCGCTCTTCAGTCGAGTACTCTTTTCAGCCGTAATGCACGAGGCCGGAAGATAAAGCAGGAATCTGCCAAAAAATATGCGGCACAAATCTGCCAAAGAACACTGAGCTACAACGGCAGAATCGATCTTTTAGACAAAATACGATATTTGGGCATAAGAACTTATAATGCACCCCTAGCAAGTTATAATACCGCTGCATAACGAAAGCGATGAACCCAAATGGTTAAGAGTGGTCACGTTTCAGGTAAATGCGCCACAAGTACGCCAGAGTCCCATTTGAAGTGCGGAGCGGAAGAGAGATTTGCACAGTTCGCGGCCGCTTGGAGCCGCGGCGTCTCGAATTGGGCTCCTTTTGGGCTGACCCAGATAAACACATCGCTCCATCACTGAGCTGCACCGTCGCATTAATCGAGAAACTCGCGCCGGGAAGTGGAACTTGGGACGCGCGATGCCATGTGGGATCCGCGGGAAGAGGAGCATCGTGGTGGCGAATCGTGGGACTGAACGGGGGCCGCCCCCCCGTCGGTAGTCCCGCGGACGGGGAAACGCACTCTGCAATTCGCAGCGCGCCGGTGGGTTGACTTGGGGAGGGTGTTGGCTTCGAGAGCGGTGCACCCGAGGCGCTCGGCCAAGTACACGCGGGCCACTTGTTTACAACCGTTCGGGCGCATTTTCTTTGAGGTCGAGTCCAAATTGAAACGTCTCTCGGTGCATTCACAACGCGGTCCTAAGCTAGGGACTTCATATAAATAATTCGTATCTATTACAAAGAAGTAGTGGTGGAATGAAGTGTTGTCAGGGCGAAACAGCTGCAGCCGCAACTGTTTCGGTCAGACAACTGTTTCAAATGACAGTTGCAAACAACAGGTTAGTTTCGTGATCGTACCGCGGCCGCGCCGTTGCGCTCTGTGCTATCTGTAGCGGCTACTGACTTCTGTTGCTGTTTCGTCTTCTATTCTGTCCCAGTTACTCTGCACGTGTGGCTGCGTTTCGGTTATAGTAGAACAGTTACATGGCAACCCAAAAGCATTTTGTTCATACGTAAGGGAAGTTGAAGGCAATAGATCGACAGTTATTCCACTACGAAACGAAAATGGCGAATTATTAACAAAAAGTTTGGTCAAATCCAACTTGTTGAATTCCTACTTTCAAATTGTGTTCACCAAATGATCACAGATTACATCCGTAAAGGTAAATGATCACTTCAAGCAAAAAATGCCGAGTATCGATATTTGCACTCACGGAATAGAAAATTTCCTAAAATCTTTAAGTCCAAATAAAGAAGAAGTTCCTGAAGAAATTCCTGCCCACGTGAATAAAGAATTAGCTTGTGAAATAGCACCCTACTTGCAGAATATATTTATTAAATCCATCAACGAACACAAAGTATCCATGGGCTGGAAAATTGCAAATGTCACTCCCATATTCAAAAGCGGCGATAAGGAACAGCCATCGAACTACGGACCGATGTCTCTCACATCTATCTCTTGCAAAGTCCTTGAACATATAATTGTAAGTTCAGTTATGAGACCCCTCAATATAGAAAACTTGTTAACAAAAACGCAACACGGATTCAGAAAGGGAAGATCTTGCGAAACTCAATTAGCACTTTTTGCTAACGATATTTTAGTCTCGGGTGAATGCTAGTTCCAGTTGATGCAATTTTTCTTGACTTTAAAAAGGCATTTGATAAAGCTTCCCTCAGTAAGCTACTCATGAAATTAAAATCCTACGGCTTAGACGACGACGTAATTTCCTGGATTAGATAAATCTTAAGCCATCGTGTGCAAATGGTTGTATTAGATGGCGCTATCTCTAATGAAGTAAAAGTCACATCGGGTGTCCCACAGGGAAGTGTCATAGGCCCACTTCTGTTCCTTCTGTAGATTAACGACATCGGTGAAACAGTTGGCAGTACGCTTAGATTATTTGCAGACGACGCAGTGGTGTATGGGGAAATTATTAGCCTTAATGACAAGGAATCGCTAACTAAGGATCTCGAGGCAATACAGGAGTGGTGCGATGCGAGGCAGCTAGAATTAAACCTGAAAAAATGCGTTGTTATGAATTTTTGGAAACGGAAAAATGCTCCTTGTAACAGCTATTGCATTAACAACAGCAAACTAGAGACCGTAGAATCGGTTAAATACCTAGGAGTTAAACTGAAGAATGATCTCTCGTGGAGTAAACATATTCGAGAAATTACCAGTCAAGCTAATCGTAAATTGGGATTTGTTAAAGTAGTACTTGGCAAGTGCGACGATAAAGTTAGGGAAATCAGCTACTTCTCCCTCGTTAGACCCCACTTGGAATATGCTGCCAGTATTTGGGATCCTTATGAGATAGGCTTGGAAACTGAGTTAGAACGCGTGCAGCGAAGATCGGCAAGATACATTAAAGGCCGTTATGATAATATCGTTAGTGTTACTGACCTTTTTCAGCAACTGGGATGGGAATAGCTTTCAGACCGTCGATTAAAATTTATACTCAATCTATTATGTAAGTTCCAAACCGGTCTATTATCTGAAGACGTTGATAATATTTTACGAAATCCGACATACTACGGCAGATCAGATCATGAGAATAAAATTAGGGAACTAGACTGCAGAACGGACAGATTTAAAATGTCATTTTTCCTACGAACGATAAGGGACCATAACAGCCAATGAGACTTTTACCTAGGTTTGTCGTTAGGTAGTGTAGCTCTTAGTAGTAGTAGTACTCCGTTATACTTGAATCCTTTTCTGTTACCTAGTACTAACAGCACCCCGTGCATGTTTTCTACATAAGTCTTGAGTCTCTGTCCATTTGTGTAGTTGCAAAATACATATATATTAATGGTCCCTCTGCCTTGTGATAATATCTGTACTGTAGTAGTGCATGCATGTGAGGCTTCGTCTCGTGACAAGCATTAGCGATTTATGCTAATGCATAATTAGTCGTAGTTACACTAAATTTAGGGTATAGTGTAATGCATGTAGGTGAATGTACACACCCCCTGCCACACACCCCTGTGGTGGCTTGCATGGTATTTTGTAGATGTAGATAAGCTACAATATTTTGGTTTTGAAATTGTTGTAAGCATTTGCTGGTTTGTTCTGCCAACACATGTCCGCCCATCTTCGCAGATAGAATTAGAACTGTGAAGTAGCCATCTTCCATGAATCCAAATGAATTTGCTACTTTATTTAAGTGAAAGATTACTTATTACGTAGAATACATTAACAGAATTCAATCACAGTATTTTTAGCCATGTTCAAACAGCACCGATCGATCGCCTGTTGTTTGGTGTGCCCCTATCTCTTTTCCTTAACAGGGTGTTTCGCGGAATTCCATCGTTTTAAAACTGCTTCTGTTGCGCAACAGTTGCAATAAAACTGCTGTGTTCATTTTAGTGGCACCACTACAAAGGAACCAAGCACCGATGAAACGTGGTGGTGTTTCATGAAAATTCGTATCAAGGGAATCGGTTAATATAGTTGGAAACTCAAGCGTTAGAGTGAAGAACCTCGCTTGGACAGCAATGTCGTACGATGGGAACCAATGAGTCGGAGGAGTTTTCGTCCTCAGCAGTCGTCAATCCGATGATTGGTTTTCGCTACAGCTATCAAGTCGACTCTTCCATTCGATATCCACTTCATTCCTGCACAAGTATTCGCTTTGACATCCTTCATCATTTGCCTGTCGCTCTTCATTATTATTCCAATTCACTCCTCTTCCCATCGTTGTTGCCTTTGCTCTTTTATCAACAACATGGGTCCGATAAGTTTGTATCTTCTTCTTTTCAGAGTTTTCATTTTACATCTTTTGCATACATGTCTTCGTTGGATTGGTTATTCTCTACACATCATATACTAAAACATCTCAAAATTAGTTAAACAAACGAAGGAAATAAAGGATGGGTAAACTTCATTGTTCAACGTTCAAAAGCAAAGAGGAGTATGTGGTCTACAAAACGAAACTAAAAAAAAACTACTTGATTCATATAAATATATATTTCAAGCTTTTAGATCATCTGCTAGGGAATTTCTTGTTACGTTTCCATTGGTGGAGTTTCATTGACAGCCAAAAATTGCAAACCATTTGCCAACCGCAGGGGAAAAGAAAATACTTTTAGCTGCTCTTTGAAAGCGTGAGCATAAACGAAAGAAACTAAGCATTTCGTAGATATCCCTGTCATGAATACTGACAGGTTATTTACTTAGCGAAGCAAATAGCGAATGGATAGTTAAAGAATTGCACATGATGAAAAGTAACAAGTCCCCAGGGCTAGGGGAAATAATTGCACTCGTACTGAATGAGCTATCTCCACGTAGAGAACCGTTTCTAAAAATCATGTTAACCTATTCATTATTGGAGTTTAAGCTACTCAAGATTGAAAAATCGCTCATCTCATTCCAATATTTAAAAACGGAAAGAAAAAAGATCTCGGTAATTTGGGGCAAGTACCGGAAATGTATCTTCCATCTCACGTCATCTCGGATGCATAACTGTTTGCAGTTTGAACTTTCAGGACATGGAAATCTTAGACAGTCGAAACTTCTTCTGGAACAATCAACATGGATTTTAGAAAAGTAGATTATGCGAATCTCTCCCTTACCGTTTCCTATAGTGATGTTATACGAAAAAATACGTGAATGTATTATTCTATGATTTAATGAAAGCATTCAATAAGATTCCTGGCATCAAACTGATATTAAAACAGAATTTGCATGCACGACAAAACAGAATTGTTAATTGAATACGCGACTTTGTAACTGATTAAAAACAGTGTAGTGTAACGTAGTGTTCGTTGAAAGTAGTTCCTCTTCGGTTGGTGTAACATCCGGCGCCCCACGTGGAAGTGTGATCAGCCCCCTGCTGTTCCGCAGTGATACGAATGACATGAATGCAGTGTTAACAGTAAAAATAGATTTCTCGCTAACAATGCTGTCATCTACCGGACTTTGCGGAAAAGCGATCTTTGAAGCTGTCACCTTAATCTGGTCAATTTTTGAGTGGGGGCTCTAAAAATATTCATAGCAAATGCTGCAATGCACTTCCTACGGAAGAAAACACAACATACCTTTATCTAAAAAAAATGGAAGGATTCAAAAGGATTGTAGTAAAAGTATAAGGAACAAGAGAACCTTTTTGAAATTGTCAAAGGCATGGATATTGGCACATGATAGCATTGATATTTTATATTAATAATTTGTACTTATGTAAAAAACTTATATGTATTTATTTATTTTCTGGTCATAATTGACACAAAATGAAATGGTATTATCTTAATTTAATATATATGCTCTGTATAAATATTAAAGCCAGCAATATTTCATGTAATGAAGGCAGCCTCCCCACAGGTCTGTGACCTATGAGGCTGCCTTAAGCTCCAGATAAAATTGTAAATTGAATACACTGAACTATATTGAATTTTGGAGTAGTAAATATGTCTTACATATGAAGTTTGGGAATCGCCATTACTTCAGGCCTATTTGGGATATTGATATTCATAGCATTTGCGCCATTGTAGCACATAGAGTTTCACAAAGCGAACATTTGGAATGAACTGAGAGAGAGATTTCACACACTAGTGAGCCCACATCCTGAGTTCGTCGCAAGCATTTGGGATCCAGGATAGAAAGGAGAAATCCACGAAATGAGACGTAAGCAGGAAAGTCGCTCGCTCCGTTCAAATCTGCCACAATCGAAATGAGTGTGGACACAGCTGATGGGAGGCGCAAGAGACTCGGCCAGGTTTGAATGTTAATTTGCACTTCAGAGATTCATTTCAGAAAATTTCAGATCAGGCGGATACTATTTTAAACCCGCACTATTTTTCTAGAACTGATTGAAGCGTGAGAGTGAGGGAGATGCACTTCCGTAATGGTAGAGCTAGAAACATTCCTTCATTCCGTGGCCCATTAGTGACCGATACCAAAATGGAGCGAAACACTGAGGCATTCCGTTAACTTACATTTCACTTTTCTCGTTCTTTCCCTCTCCAAACTACTTTTCCCTATTTCCTCCCTTTTTCATGGCTGCTGTCTCAACACACGCATCATGCCATTACGGCGGCTTGTGGGGTAATGTGGGGGAGGGAAGACTTTTGCTCTCTCCGCATGCCATCCATCCGTTGAAGGGAATATGTTGTTGCCGACTTCCAGTGAAACAACGTGGACGAGTCGCGCTGGAGTGGATGACGGTGAGAGGGGTTAGACCCCCGGAAGCCCCCCCTCCCCCCCCTCGCTTCGTGTGCTTCCAGCGAGATTATTCTCCAGTCATAATCGAGACCATGTCATAACTTAATTTTAAGACGTCAGCAGTTGTAAGAAGCATGAAGCAAATATTGTAACATCAATGACGTAAAAAAATTGTTGTCATATCTGAATTTCTCAGTTATTGAAATCAACGGTGTCAGGCGAGATGTGGTGGAACATCGTATCAATTTTGAAAGTAATCGATGTAGTACGTCCACTTTATTTAAAAATTCACTAAACGTGTTTCGGCTTTTGACCAAGCCATCTTCAGGCACGACCGTCCCTGAAGATGGCTTAGTGAAAAGCCGAAACACGTGTAGTGAATTTTTAAATAAAGTGGACGTACTACATCGATTACTTTCTATATTATCAGTTATTTACTTAATAAACATACCCGATGCTCTAGCTTGAAATTATTGTTCCAAGTCGTACACTGAAGACGACTTCAAAACTGATGGGTTTTTTTGAGATTTTATTAATTGTTTCATGGCGAGTAATAAATATGTCTTCAAATCTATTGGGAAAATATACGAAGTGCCTGCATCAAAAGTCTCAATTCTGACGCGATCTATGCGTTCGATAGTTCTCATTTCTTAATTATTCCCTCTTTTGATAGCACAGCCGTGCACTTAATGTGTATCACATGGTAAACGGCTACTTTTTGGATAACATCTCTAAAAATAGAGCAATCAGCGGCTGCTATTCTGGTAACAATTAGAAAGGTGACATATTTCTCATTGTTGTGAGGCCAAATTGATTGTGTGTTATGCCTGCTGTCGTCTCGCTCAAACTTCCTTCCTGCGCGTCCATCTTCTTTATTCTCGACGGAGTGAGGGACGGGGAAGGTCAGTGATGAGGTGGGCGTGTCACTAACGCACGCGTGCTACTCCATTAACATTCGCGCATTACGCATTCACGTATTTACGAAATACTTGAGCCAAATTATGTAGTTCGCATTTGTCTCCCTTTCTCCGGGACAGTGCCCTTATACATTGAATGCATTGAGTTCACTCCAAAGGTCCAGTGATTTTATTACCCATCAGTAATTGATAGATCATTGGGTTTTAGCCCATTTGAAGTACTAATTTTTGTGACAATGTGGAACAGGTCCAAAAACATTTTAGTTTTTAAAATATTATGAATATATATGACTTTGAAAGTCATTACTTACAGTGAACCTATTGTTAATCCATGCTTATGGTAGCATTAAATTCCTAGTAGGTATGTATAATAAAAATTTGGCATTCACATAATAATAATAAAGAAATAATATAAATAAATATAAAGTAATGAAAGTATTGCATACCATATATATATATATATATTTGTTTTCTTAATTTACAACGCCTCCCGGATCTTTTTGGAGCGTTCGTGGTTTTCAAGTGAACATTTCTGAATGTCCCAGATTTCAGTCCCAATACTATGGATGTATTGGCTCAACTGAAGTCAGCACAGCAAACTACGATTGTCTAAGCGACATGTTGATCATCGAGGGCTGGTTTTGAAATGTTAATGCTATTGTTTACAGAGTTGACGTGTCTGTTGAAATCAGCAGATCGTTCCGGAGGTGAAACCGAACACAGCCGAGCGGAATGCGCCGAAACTTGAATGTGTCGCGGGGAACGTTGGCGTAGGGCTCGGCGGTTTTCCATTACATTGGTTCCAATATCAATATTTTGAAATATTGGTATTCCAAAATCACAATTTTAGAACGACCAATACCAATATCCTGTATTGGATATTGATGGTCGGAAAAGCTAATATTTGTAACTTGAATATTGTATATTGAAGAACTAATATTTCCAATTGGTATTTTGAGTATTGGATTACTAATGTTAAAATTTCAAGTATTGAATATTGGAACCCGGCGAGGAGGGCTTATGGTCGGAGAGCACCCTAATCATTGAAAACAGAGCGTGGCACTCAGTGAGGCACATCCTTTAATTCCACCATTTTTCATAGCAATAACTATGGACAAGAAGCTTACATTGCTTTTATTGTTTTGCTTACTGGCTTTTACATAGTTAACACAGGCAGCATTTGCAAACCATTGTAAGCTAGATAATTTACCCGTCAATATTGCTATGTTCAACATTTTCCAAAACCAATACTTTACATTTTCATTATTTCCAATATTACAATAATTCCTATATGCTAATATTTTCCAATATTCAACAGTTCAATACAGATTATTAACATTGGTCCATTTTCAATATTTTAAGATATTGGGATTCAAATACCGCCTTACCGGTCGGCGCAATCAACGCTGGCAATCGTCCGCGCATCTCAAACTCGAGGAGCACTCGCTTTGAAATCCGCGAAATGCAACGGGGCCAACCTCCCTCCTTCCCCCAGCCACCAACGCCTGCTGCTCGCGAGGCCGGTGGATTGGGGGGGGGCGCGGGGGAGGCACGCATGTGATGTGAAACGGGTCCCCCGCCCCGCCGCCGCGTGAAAAGGACTTTCACGGCCGCCCCCGCCCGCCTCCTCCGGGGAGGGGGGAGGAACCTTCTTCCTCCGGGGCTTAGTAGAGCGAGAACGGCGAGCGCCCGGAAAAAGTGGGTATGGGAGGGTGGGTTGGGGAGTTGGTGGTGTTGTTCGGCGGGAATTGAGGTCTCGTGAGTTTTGCGCGAGGAGGCGGAATGGAGGCGGGGGATGCTGGGAAGTGGGGCCCCGGGGGGTTGGGGGTATGGAAGCGGGCGTTGGGAGGAGATGGAGGGGTGGGGATATTGGCCAGTGGACGAGAGGTGTTGGTGATCTCAGCTCGCGCATCAATTATGTCACGGGAACAGTTGAGAGAGAGATCGGTTTATGATCGCATGATTCTCACGAGTTGGATTATGAAGCCGTTGGAGAGTTAATTCCTACAAAGAGAAGGAAATTGAGGGAGATTAAGCTGAAAGCATAATCATAACATAGTTCGTGAATTCTTGAGTGTTGGATTCATGAACTGTTGCATATATGTGGTCAATAAAAGTTCCTAAAGTAACTACCTAGGAGAATGTGTTCCTCAATATGAAATAGCATCAACCTGAATTGGCTCTATAAAGACATGATAATTTGTATGAAATAACTAGTTGTATTCAACGGAATATGAGAATGCTTTAGTCATTGGGATGCTAGTTATATTCATTGTATCAAGTATCAGTATTTTTGTTTGAAATCTTTGCATGTTTTGCATATTAGTATGACTGAGTTTTGCCAAGAGATGTATGAGTGCAGAGCCTAACCTACGTGAGAAGAATGATGATTAGAAGCGGCACTGCATGTCTAAATTCCCCTTCACGCACGCCACTTATTTTAAATTAACAGTGCATTAAGTAAAATACGTATTAATCACATGATAATGCACGCCTGGAATGGAGCCACTGCCTCACACCCACGAGGTGGATAGGTGGGTAGGTTCGTTAGGGCGGGTTCGTGCGAAAAATAGAGGAAGGATGAAGTGAGACCAGGCCTGGACACTAACCTGCTGTTAGCGAGAGGTGCCGACGTGTTCACCGTTTAGCGTCCCATCTGACGGACGGAGTGCTGCACTTTAAATGTCTGAAGTCCACTGAAAATCTCCAGCACTGGCGAGAGGATCAATCCTGGACCTTCGGGATGGGAGGCCAGTAATTAAAAGCCATCACATCAGTATAAGAAATAAGTTGAATTATAATGCAAATATAGGGCTCAACCGAGTTGTGGTGGAACATCATTTTCGAGATTGAAAATCTCTACGTCTGTAAATTTTTATTCCGTTCACCGAATCGTTTGATCATCCTGAGTATCTCTCCCATGTTTCTTCTCGAAACAACTATTTTACAAACTAACGATAATCTTGCAACGCAAGCCCGTGAAACTTGACGTCGCGAACGAATTGACTGATTTTTGGTGGGCGTAACGTGAGAAAAAACAATGAAAACAACCTTAGCTAGTTTGAAAAAACTTCAATGACAGTATTTATATATTTATAATTATTACAGTATAACACAAGCCCGTAGGCTAAATACCGTTAGCCTTGTCTTTGCAAGACGATCACAAGTGGAACCAAGCCGTCACGTCCTTTCATCGGCGCGGTCAATAGCAAATAGAGCTGCTATGATGGCAGTACACTTTGCCAGCGCAGGAGGGGAAACAGCTGGCCAGTGGAGGAGTGGGGTGAAGAGGGGAAATGTTATCACACGTTGGATTGGTGGGAATATCCGCAGGTCGACTCGAACGTGGAAAAAGATGTCAGCACCAGCGCGGACAGTATAAAAAGAGTGTTTCTGTAGAAACCGCGATGACCGGAGCGATCGCGCTGACCGGGGCAGATCGATGCACTTAGCTCTTCGCTCGGGCACTTTGCGAGACGCGAAGTCTCCTGCGGTTTATATAGTCTCCGAGGATTTTCGAGTCTCGAGGTTTCGAGGGGGGGGGGGGGGGGGAATTTTGGCACAATCTAAAAAATATCCTGGGGGATGGTTTCTCCAATTTTTCCGGGCAAAGCTGCGTCGGTGTATCTTTACGATGACGTTTCGTAGCCAATGCAGGCCACATCTTCAGATCAAGTCCGAATGCCAAACGGTGAAAGTTGGCCTGTATATATACCGTCCTCAAGGGGGCCTTCCGTTAGCGCAGCCAATCAGCGTTGAGCACCCTTCTTTTGGCGCGTTCCTTCTCAGGAGTCTCTTCCAGGTGTTGTGGAGTCTATGCCCGTCATCCCGATTGAAATTAGCCTCCACCTTCTCTATTTCAATAGCCTCCCTGATGAGTCGAGGAAAATAAAACTTTTCCTTGGCTAAGACTCGTGCGTCATTGATGTTAAGTTGATGTCCCGGGTTCGAGAAGGCATGCTCTGCAACTGCTGACTGCACGCAATGCTTGTTTTTGAGAGCCCTGCGGTGCTCGCTCAAACGAACGGAGATCGCCCTCTTCGTTTGGCCCACATACTTCTGGCCGCAGCTGCAGGGAATCTCATATACTCCTTCGTATTGCAGGTCAGGGATTTTGTCCTTAGATTTTGGCAGAAGGTCACCTATTTTTTGCACTGCGCGATATCTTGGTGTTATGTCGTGTTTCTTTAGAATCCTCCCAATCCTTTCCGTCGTTCCCGCGATGAAGGGTAAGATGGCAAAGCCCCTTGGCTTTGGAGTCTCCTTGGTTTCCTTTTTCTCTTGCATTTCCCTATTTATGGTCCTGAAAAGGGCCTTGGAGTAGCCATTCTTCATGAGGGCCGATGCAACATGTTCCTCTTCCTTACGCCTTGATTTTTCATCCGATATGACTCCGGCTCGATGAAGGAGAGTTTTAACCAGGGATCTTTTAATTTGAGGGTGGTGGTGGGATGATGAGTGCAAATATCTGTCTGTGTGAGTATCCTTTCGATAGACAGAGTGACCTAGAGATCCGTCCTCGTTTCTTGATACTTCTACATCCAGGAAGGGTAGGCGTCCATCTTGCTCCATCTCCATCGTAAGTTTGATTGCTGGGTGCTGAGAGTTTAGGTGCAGGAGAAAGTCTTGAAGGGCATCCCTGCCGTGAGGCCAGATGACAAAAGTATCATCCACGTATCTCAGCCATAGTCGTGGTTTCTTAGCATAGGACTCAATTGCTCTCCTTTCAAAGTCCTCCATGAAGATATTGGCCACGACAGGTGACAGAGGAGATCCCATGGCAGTGCCGTCAACTTGTTGGTAGTAGCAGTCGTTCCATCGAAAGTATGAATTCTTTAGGCAGAATTCAATTAACTTAATAAAGTCCTCTGGTAGTCCTTCCTCGGAGAATGTCCTTATAATTTTCATGGAGTCATCCACCGGAACGTTAGTGAATAGGGATTCTACGTCGAAACTAACCAATAACTCATTGGGTCTCAGTTGAATGGTTTTGATGATTTCCGTAAAGTGATAGGAGTTCCGTACAAATGTCTCCGATTGTCCAGTAAAACTCTCCTTCATCGAGCCGGAGTCATATCGGATGAAAAATCAAGGCGTAAGGAAGAGGAACATGTTGCATCGGCCCTCATGAAGAATGGCTACTCCAAGGCCCTTTTCAGGACCATAAAGAGGGAAATGCAAGAGAAAAAGGAAACCAAGGAGACTCCAAAGCCAAGGGGCTTTGCCATCTTACCCTTCATCGCGGGAACGACGGAAAGGATTGGGAGGATTCTAAAGAAACACGACATAACACCAAGATATCGCGCAGTGCAAAAAATAGGTGACCTTCTGCCAAAATCTAAGGACAAAATCCCTGACCTGCAATACGAAGGAGTATATGAGATTCCCTGCAGCTGCGGCCAGAAGTATGTGGGCCAAACGAAGAGGGCGATCTCCGTTCGTTTGAGCGAGCACCGCAGGGCTCTCAAAAACAAGCATTGCGTGCAGTCAGCAGTTGCAGAGCATGCCTTCTCGAACCCGGGACATCAACTTAACATCAATGACGCACGAGTCTTAGCCAAGGAAAAGTTTTATTTTCCTCGACTCATCAGGGAGGCTATTGAAATAGAGAAGGTGGAGGCTAATTTCAATCGGGATGACGGGCATAGACTCCACAACATCTGGAAGAGACTCCTGAGAAGGAACGCGCCAAAAGAAGGGTGCTCAACGCTGATTGGCTGCGCTAACGGAAGGCCCCCTTGAGGACGGTATATATACAGGCCAACTTTCCTGCGAAAGCCTCAAACAGAAATCCTGGGGGATGCTTGCGTTGCTGAATAAAGGCGGGATGGAAACGCTTACGTGTGAGTGACGCTATCTCGGAGCCAAGAATTTGAGGCGAGATGTAATCTTTGGGAATTATTGGTGTCGACTTCAAACGTTGAGCGTGAAATGCAGTCACGTTCACAATATTGGTTCACGATCGCCCATGGTGCGGAACCGTCGCCGGAATTCTTCACCTATCTCTATTAAAAAATTATTGCATCATATAAATATTTCTCTTTTATACCCAGCTTTTACTTACTTTAATTGTCATTATACTTTAATTGTCATAATAAAGGTTGATAATGGCAGCTACTGTTGAAAGATTTGATAGTGACTTTCACTGTCGGAATCAAGATCGCAAATAAAAGAGTGAGGAAAATACAAAGAACAAGTTTATCGAGTGACGCATATAAGTTTCTCTACGTTACACCGAAAACGTTCACTTTTGGCCGTCCATCCTCGTCACCCTCGGGCTGTTGAGCCTCCTGTACAAGTATTCATTGCTCTGAATGTACACGAAGAAACCACGACCTTATTTTCTTGGATTAGAATACACGTGCATGCAGTACAATGGCCGGAAATAATCATGCTGGTTTGATGAGTATTATGATAATGTAATCCGATTATCACGGGCGTCCTGGCTGTGGAAACACCAGAAATTCACGAAATATTCCACGCACGTCCTGCGCATGCGCTGACGTCACCCGTGAACGTGAAAGTAGGGACTAGTTTGAGCTTTGAGGCTGACGGTTGAAGTTCACGGTTGACGCTTTCACGCTTTCATCAGAAACGCCTCCGGAAACGCCGATGCATTGAACCCGCGTTTGACGTTGAGGACCACGCTGGTGCAGATCGTAAAGCGGCCTCAACGGACCCACGACTCAAAATCGGCCAAATTGGCCAAAGGGATGCGAATGGACCAAGGCAGGAGAGAAACATTCCGTAAAGACGCCATAGTCACCGGCTGAGATTGGAGAGAGCGCCTCACAGCGGGAAACATCGCTCTTCCATTCAATTACATTCAATTGATTTCGTGTTTAGGGACGAGTGAAAACTTATAAAAAGCGTCTGAATGTAAGTATTAACTCGTTGAGTGCATATTGAGTGAATAAGATGCGTCAACGCAGCTTCGGCCCATATCATAATACCTTCCTTATTTTTTTCTAATGAAGCGTTGTTTGATGCATTCAGCAAATAAGATTTAGGACTTGAAATCTGAACTAATGTCTTTTCAATGGCTGGCAAAAACTTAAAATTTTAGTAGTATATTTTATTTTGCTTCATTGCGCTCATAAAAAAATTTTAAAAATTATTTTTAATGAAAATTCATAATCCTTGACTTTGCAACAATTTATAACTCTTTAAGTTCATCGAGACGCCTCATTTCATACATATATGAATTGTTTTGCTTATGCAAGGTCTTCTTAATGAACCCATCAAACTTGAGTTCCAAAGACCTTGAATGTTTTGAAAAACGTGCTAATGAACTTGGAGGCATGCCACCTGATAACGTACCTGTTTCCATGACTCTGTTTAGTTTCATTCTCAAGCATATAAGAACGTGACCACATCACTCATATCTTTGGGCTTACTATATCAGAACTGAGGAAATATTTTGGCTTATTGAATCTCTCGGGTTGCCTGCAGCATCCTCATCAGGATAAGTATTGATCGAGAACAAAAGTAAAGCTATTTGATTACGGCACTTTAAGAGATATTTTTTTTTATTAAAAGGGAAAGAATCGGAACACAAATTCCATCCCACTCCGTCTTCCCTTGAAAGGGTAGAGCGGAGTTTCTCTTTATTGTTTCAATTACAATAATATTTGGGGTACCTATTATTAAACGCCCAATTTTCTACATTTTACTTTTTTTAACAATTGGTTCATATTTTTCTAGTGTACTTAAAGTTTCAATGTTTTTTTAATTACATTATTTCACAATGTGTATTATTATTTTAAAAAAAATTATTTGGTTTTCTCCTTTGATTTCTTTATCAGGTGTCTTGCGATTTTCTTAGCATACTTTACAATTGTAATTTACTTCTTAGTATTTCTATCACAAAGTTGTCTTCTTTCTTCTACTTTAAGAGATAATAGGATGGAAATCTATGGAAGAGTCTATTGGAGGATAAGTCATCGTGAAATATGATACGTTAATTGGTTAGGTTGACTTCCACGGCCAGGCGAACGACAAGTATAGAATTTGGATTAAAAGGCAATGCTGGTGGTGAACATTGTTCCCTAATTGTGATACTTCTCACTACAAAACATGGAAACCAAATGAAACGCAAAATCAAGCATTCATTCTAATTCCTTGAAAGCAAGACACCAATAATCTCTGCCATTTGAAACATAAATAGACGAAGTAGGTAACTCAAAGAAAATAGACAAGAAGAAGGTGTAGGCTTTATGAAGGCCAAAAAATGTATGCTATGTAAAATACATTGTTCTGATTAAATGGAAGTTTCCACAAATCTACGAGAAATTATATGAAGTTTAGTGAAATTACATTGATTTGTGTAATTTTTGTTTTTCGCCACTGCAAATTGAAATATTCCATACTAATTTCTTCGTATTATTTTACAAGTCGTTGTAAATAATTCTGTTCATAGGAGCAATAAACATCTAAAAATGAGGTACATCAATCAACGCTTCATTACAGGACTACTGAACTCAAGAGCAGGTTGAAAAAGGAAACCAATTCCGGCGTATTTGATTTTACAAGGGTATTTGCCAGGCGGGTTGCCTGCACTATAAAAGGCATCACATATTTGGCCAAAGGTGCGAAAACGCAATATTTTCTAACAAAAATTGATACTTTATTTATGGGGACCGTAATTGCTTCCTTTGTTAAAACTCCAATCATTGCGTTTGCACAAATGATGTGGTGCACGCAGTCACGCGCACCGGGTCATGCGAAGTTGTACTAGACCGCAGACGGTGGAATCCGCCATGGAAAAATGGTTAGACCTGACCGGGATTCGAACCCGGATCTCCCAATTGCCGGTCAGGTGTGTTAGCCAGTTACACAACCAAGCTATCTCAATTCAAGGCAAACTTCAGCGCGATTTAAGCGAACAATTGGATTGGTGGTGTAACTGGCTAACACACCTGACCGTCAATTGGGAGATCCGGGTTCGAATCCCGGTCGAGTCAAACGATTTTTCCATGGCGAATTTCACTGTCTTTGGTGTATACGTTCTTTGTTATTGAAGAGGTCTTGAAACGAAGCCACGAGAAAAATTGGCGAGCTTTTTAACAATTTACATGTTGGTGTTAGTTGGATTATAAATAGAACATAAAAGGGAGATGATAACAGTTGGAACAATATGTTTGTTTATTTATTTCTTCTTTCAGGAGATATAGGTCTATTAATTTGAAAAAATATTTATACTCTTTGCCGAAGTTTCGCATTTGTTATACATGTTGCTTCCTCAGGGCTACAATGGAAACTATTGGGCGTACAGTACATCAATGGAATATGGTTTACAATTTTTGTACATAGATATAATATAAAGTTTATAGACACATGATTTTTCAAGTTAACTCAGAGAGAGAGAGAGTTCCATCTGAATTAATTGTTTGATAATATCTTCGTTGCTATTCATTGTTTGTTTGTCAATTGTTGTAAATTTAGGCACTTCCAAAAATCAGAATATAATAAAGTGTTGTTATAAGATGTCAAATTATAACAATAAACAGTTATAATTTGATATGCTATAAGTTGTTATAATTTGATGTAATGCTGCAAATAATAGAGAAACTATGATCATTATGATGTGCCACAAATTTGAACTATTTTTATAGGGGTTTTACCCGTTGAACTATTTAATAAATAAATAAATTATTACGTTTTGCAATTTCATAAATTCGCAGAGTTAGGTCGGAGAGTCAGAGTTGCAGGGTTAGGTAATCGAGTTAGGTATACAGGAAGTATCCGAGAGGCGCTATTAGCAAATATTCATAGGGAAGCATTAGACAAAAAATTAATAAACTAGCTACATCAACTGTCGATAAGCCTAATAAGCAAGTGTAAAAATACTTATCCTTATATCCTCTAAAAATACTTATACTTATACTTATAAAAATACTTATATCCTCTGAACATTCATGGAAAAATTGGCCTTGTATCACTGTCCGTTCGGCCGTTCGTGAAAAAAAATATTCTTGTGTCTAATATTCCGTGGTATGTTGTGTTTCAAAAATGTTTATGATGTTGTCATAAAATAGATCGGCTTGGAACTTATTTTATAGATTGGGTCTAAATTTAATGCGACGGGATGGATCATATAAGACAACGGGATCGGATAATTGGCTTCTTGACTCATCGCAATACATCTTCCGGTCTCTCTCGGCTGCCAGAAAGATGCTTCGTCGTGAGTTATGGCAGGGAATAAAAACATTCCGAGAACCGCTTGGGAATTCCAACGCATTTAAAGTATTACGCAGCCTCTTATTCGCCTCATAAAATTATCGGATCATGAGGAAACACTCGTTCTGATGGGCGGTGGAATTTCTGTGGGGGTTCCTTGGCCCCGGCACATTTCGTCTCTTTCCTAGATTCGCGGAAGAGACACCGCACCCCGTTCGTCGTAAATCTGGGCGGCAAATCAATTGCTAGCCGACTGTGTCCCATCGCCACGGCTCCCAGCCGCATCCTCGGCGCCAGCGTGCGGGCGTGCACCGCGTCACGCGTGTGGCTTCGACTTGCGTGCGCGCGCCAATGAGCGATCTGCTCTTCCACCGCGCGGCGTTCCTCGCTTGATCCATAGAGTGCTGTCGATTTGATTTCCAAGAATTATGAGAACCCTCGTCGATAAGTTATCGCTCTTTGTGACACGAGAAAGGTTGAGAAATATAATCAAGATTTTCGTATCTTAGATATGATTTTATTCTTTGTCCTAATGCAGCTTTGCGCATCTTACCAAATCCTCAATTAAGCCACAAAATTATGAAGATCTTATAGACTTGACGCTTTCAGGCATCACTTCGTGTGGCCCACGTAATAATTTCTTAAACTTGCCGAACATGGTTTCGACTTAATAATAATGATTTTGTCAGTCGAAGCCTTGGCCGCCAATTTTAACAGACTACAATGTGGACTCCACTAATTGTACCTCATTTTTAAAAGATGTTTACAGGCCTTCCATCATCAGTTAACGTAATGCCCCGCTCTCAGAATATAATGATGGAAACCAACGTCTTGAACTAACTCTCCAGATGAGGCGGTCACCGTCGGTCACCAAGCATTTTCTGAGAAGGAAATGCGGAGAGTCAAACAAGACAGTGATTTTCAGTTCGATTATGGGGTATTTGGATAGACGAAATTTGTTCACGCAAAACCAGCACGGATTCCAGAAAGGCAGGTCTTGCGAAACCCAGTTGGCCCTCTTCCTTCACGACATTCTTTCCTCGGGAGAAAAGGTTGTCCAAGTAGACGCAATATTTCTAGATTTCAAAAAAGCTTTCGATAAGGCCCCTCATTCGAAGTTACTAGTTAGGTTGGAAGTTTACGGAATACACCACGACGCAATATGTTGGATAAGAGAGTTCTTAGCCGACCGCGAACAGAGGGTAGTTCTAGATGGCGTTAGTTCAGATGTAGTGAAAGTTACATCAGGTGTACCCCGGGAAGTGTCATCAGTCCCTTATTGTTCCTTTTGTATGTTAATGACATCGCTACTGTTGTTACGAGCAAAATTCGTCTCTTCGCAGGCGACGCAGTGTTGTACAGGGATCTAGGCAATGAGTCTGTCAAGATTGCGTTACAAAAAGACCTAGATGCTATAAATGAATGGCGCAATACTTGGCAGTTAGAATTAAATTTTAAGAAGTGCGTTGTTATGAATTTTTGGAAAAAGAATAACTCGGTCAACGATACCTATACAATTAATCAAACAGTCTTATCAAATGTAAGGTCAGTTTAATACTTAGGTGTGACCCTTATTCAGGACCCGTCTTGGGGGAAACACGTCCGGGGAATCTGCGGAAAGGCTAGTCGAAAATTGGGATATATTAGAAGAATATTAGGAAAATGCGACGAGAAGGTTAAAGAACGATGTTATTTTTCACTCGTGAGACCACACTTGGAGTATGCCGCTAACATATGGGACCCTTACAAAGTAGGACTAATCTCTGAAATAGATCGAATACAACGGAGAACAGCATGATTTGTGAAAAATTGTTACGATAAACTTAGCAGTGATACGGAATTGTGGAAGGAATTAGGGTGGGAATCTCTAAGTGATCGAAGGTAGAAATACAGGTTAAATCTTTTACGCAAATTCAAATCAGACACTTTCGGAGCAGACAGTTTTTTGCCGGACGTTCTACATGTATTCATGTCGGCCCCAGTGGCGGCGGGGTTAAGTCCTCGCCTGCTAAACTGAGGGTTCGAGTCCCGCCCGAGTGGATATTTCACCACTCAGGATATGGGTGTTTGTGTTCGTACATTGTTATATGTTACAACACCCGATGTAAAAGGCCGTCAGTGCTGTTTTCGGGGATGATAAAATAAATAAAATAAAATAAAATATTGCGAGAGCCAACGTACTACGGTAGAAGCGATCACAGGAATATGATAAAGGAAATAATCTGCAGAAACGATGAATTTAAAATGTTAATTTTCCACGTACAATAAGGGATCATAATAGTTGCGATATATCAATCAGACGGCGTTGATAATCTTTTACAAAATCCGACATACTACGGTAGATCAGATCATGAGATTAAAATTAAGGAACTAGAATGCAAAACGGTCAGATTTAAAATATCATTTTCCGACGAAAGATAAGATACCATAACAGGTGCCAATGCGACTTTTAGCCAGGTTTGTCGATAGGTAGTGTAGCTCTTAGTAGTACTCCCTAATACTTGAATCCTTATCTTTTACCTAGTACAAAGGTAGGTACTTACACGCCGTGCAAGTTTTCTACCTAAGTCTTGAGTCTCTGTCCATCTGCATCTACAAAATACCCTACAGCCACCACAGGGGTGTGTGGCAGGGAGTGAGTATTCACCAATATGCATTACACTGTACCCTAAAGTTAGTGTTACTACGACTAATTATGCATTAGCATAAATCGCTAATGCTTGTCACGAGGCGAAGCCTCACAAGTATGCACTACTACACTACAGTTATTATCACAATGGAGAGGGACCGTAATATATATGCATTTTGCAACTACACAAATGGACAGAGACTCAAGACTTATGTAGAAAACATGCATGGCGTGCTGTTAGTACTACGTAACAGAAAAGGATTCAAGTATTACGGAGTACTACTACTACTAAGAGCTACACTACCTAACGACAAACCTAGATAAAAGTCTCATTGGCCGCTGTTATGGTCCCTTATCGTTCGTGGGAAAAATGACATTTTAAATCTGTCCGTTCTGCAGTCTAGTTTCCTAATTTTATTCTCATGATCTGATCTACCGTAGTATGTCCGATTTCGTAAAATATTGTCAACGTCGTCAGAGAATAGACCGGTTTGGAACTTACATAATAGTTGGAGCCTAAATTTAAATCGACGGTCTCAAAGCTTTTCTCATCCCAGTTGCTGCAAAGGGTCAGTAACACTAACGAGATTATCATAACGGCCTTTAACGTATCTTGCCGATAGTTTCTACTTGCCTTGCAATTGATACATGCCAATAGATCTTTGTGTAGTTGCAAAATACATATAAATTAACGGTCCCTCTCCATTGTGAGCAAATCTGTAGTGTAGTGCATGCTTGTGAGGCTTCGGATCGTGACAAGCATTAGCGATTTATTCTATTGCATATTCAGTCGTATTTATCCTAACTTTAGGGTATCGTGTAATGCATCCTGGTGAAAACTCACCCCCTGCTACACACCCCTGTGGCGGTTTTCAGGGTATATTGTAGATGTAGATATGTAGATATGAAACTCCCACCCTCATTGTTAGAGTAGAATTTTCACTAGTGCTTAATAACACCGCTTGATATGTCTGGCATTTTTTATTTTGTTCTCTGCTAGAAGTAGCATCTCGTAGCACTCATGAATTAACAGTATTAGTAATATTAACCACTAGATGTGTCTATAGCATTGTTCTGCATTTTTACATGTTCATTTACGTATCACTCTCCCAGTTTCTAGTTAGAGTACGCATTGTTCTCCTGATTGCTTTTTGGCCTGAGCCTAGCGGCAGGGGGAGCGTGCGAGGTTCTGGTTAGTGCTGGGACGAGTGCTGCATGCCTGGTGTGAAATCACCCCGTGCCACACACCCTAGTGGTGGCTTGCACGGTACTTCGTAGATGTATATGAAGACGATTTCCCTCCAGAAATGCTCCACGAGCGCCGTGCAGGTGATTCCCGAACCGCCCTTCACTCCGAGGCAACTCGGCGGTCGCCTCCGGGGCCCGGAGCCGTCCGTGTTGAAGACTGCGTGCCTTGCCGCGGCGCCCCATAACCCGCTTGCTACCTCCTGCAAGACTCCTCACTCAGAGAGCAGCATCTCTCAGAACGGGATCATGCTTACGTAACGGGCAAAATACATTACGTCATCAAGGTGACCCATCGCGACTGTGATTGGTGACTCAGAGGGGGTGGTGTCCTCCACGGCCGTTCCCCCATCATCCCTCCCTCCCCCCTCCCGCCCGCAAGCTTGCCCCCTCCGGCCCCTCCCCGCGCGGAGCGGAAGGGGAGGGCCCGCCCCCACCCATACTTTCCCCTCCCCGCCGCGCAAACCCCTCCCCCTCACCACCTCCTCGGATACTCCCACGGAAGAGCCTCTCCAACAGCTCAGTTAGCGTCGAGCCACCGTCCCGCGAGCAACAATCAGAGCCACGCACGAAGCACCACCGCGCCACGGCCAGCAGAGCCACGGCAAGGACACGCACGTCTGTCGTGGAGAGACAGGAGCCCCCCCCCACACGTCCGTGTTCCCCCCCGCCCAGCTACACTCTACCCGTTCACGTCGCCAGTCCCCGTGGACCAGTGACAGCAGCACCCAAGTCCTTTTGGCGGGCGGCCCGCCCCAACAGTGCTCCCCCCCCAAACTGAGTGTCAAAAGAGTGTTTTTGTTTGTGGAGTGATCTTGAGACGCAGACGCCAACCTCGTGGACACCGCAGCAGCAGTGCACCCGGACTACCATTGCCTTAGGTTAGTGTGTGTCTCCTCCGTCCTCTCATGAAAACAGGGTGACCCGTGTCGCTGTCTTCCTTTGGGCTTCCGGTTGTCGTGTATCGCTCATGTTACCCGTGCAACTTTTTTCTGTTCAGGGTGTCAGCACACTTATGTTTTCTGTCCCTGGCGAGATCCCCCGCGGTTGGCAGGTAGAATACGTATAGGTCATTGGGATTGGTGAGATAAGACAGTGGGAGGTCAGAAGACGACCCAATCTTCGCCAGTCCTCGCCTTCCGCGACACTTCGGCTCCGAGACGTCGTCCTCCGCTCCCGGAATCTGCGACAGCCGCCGCTAGAATCATCCCGCTCTCGACAACTCCATTCCCGCCTCGAGTGACGATGCCTTTCGGCTGCACGTGCTTAACTTTTCCATTCATTCCACTTCATTTGACCATTCCCTTTCACTCTGGGACTCGGAAGAGCTTGACTTTAGTTCCGAGTCCCGCGGTGAGCTTCGCCATCGGAGCCGGTCGCATCGCCCGAGCGAGGAGCACATTTTGTCCTCGGGTGGTTCGGCGGTTCGACGACGGCCACGCACGTGCAGCACTTGCCTACTCGAGTGGTCACCCGACGTGTCGCCCGTGATGCGAACAGACGCGGTCACGGCTCTGTTGGACACCTGCGCGCGATTCCTCCCTCAAACTCTCCTTTATAACTATAGGCTCAGCCCACTTACAGACGTAATATGCGCGCTAACTTAGATTATTCTCCTTTAGAATGGCGTGGTGTGGACTGACAGGTCACCGACGACACGCCGAGCGACGACGGCACGTCGTCGGCCGGTTGAGGCGTAGGCGGCGGGGGCGGAAGCGCGCCCGCACCTCCAGGGGCGCATCGACCCCTCCTGGTTCGCAGTAGAGTCACTTCGGAGGACGCTCCCTCCGCTTTGTCAATCTTCTCATTGAAAGTTGCTGATTGAGAGGCATACTTGAGAAATATTATAACGACAGCGATGCGAATTTCATCAACGGTAGTTCATCGTTCATGTTTCCCCATAGATTTCCATCGTGTTAAAAAAACGACCATCTCGCCCGCAATTTTCACGTCTGGTAAACGTCGATTATTCGCCAACAACTGTGTATTGTAGCACCTCATGGGTGTGCGGCAGGGGTTGAATTTTCACCAACATGCACAACTCTTTCATTGCCGCCCTCATGACGGCGCCGCGGGAGTGGCGGAGCGGGCGTCCGTCGCCGTCGGCCTCCCACGTGACGGCGGGCTCACGTGGCCCGCCCCATACCGTTGCCCCGTCCACCTGTTGATAGGGGATCATCGCCGTCATCCCGAGCGCCTCGCAAACACGCCTCTCGTGATCTTTCGGCCGCCCGTCGACGGATTGGGGGGTGTGGGGGCAGGCGCGGCTGGGGGGGTAAGTGGACATCCCCATCCCCCTGTGGCGCCCCACTTCCTCGCATATCTCACGTCGCTCCGTCGACGGCGACAACAAAAGCGAGCGTCGCACAGATGCTCCCGTGCGCTCAACCGACAGTCAGCTCTTTGACGCGCACACTGTGAATCAGAAACCGTACGTATTCACGACCGTACGTATTCACGACCGTACGTATTCATTACCCATTTGTGTTCGGCGTGGTGTTGGACTCCCTTGCGTGCGTGTGTGGTGAATTATTAGATCGTTCCTCAACTATAATTTGATCGCGACATTCCGCGGCACGCTAGCAAAGCAGATGCTCGGATCAATGCCTTTTTCTCGTAACGTAATTTAATAGCGTAAAAAAATAGGATGCAGTGGAAATTACGGTTTGTGCTGTGCATCTATTTTTCTTAATGTCACTTGCTTACGGTTTTACACCGGTATCCTTGATATTTCTGAAGCCGCTTTCATCGCCCTCGATTTGTTGTCCTCATTTGTTTGTTATGGGAGCGTATATTCGCCCGGAGGCTCCTATGTTTATTTTAAAATATATTTAAATCGCATTTCTCGGCAGCTGTATGAGATGTAAGATTCTGAATTGTGTTCATGAATGACCTTTCTCAAGAGTAATTCAGGGCGCCTGTTTTTTCGACCATCCTTGTTTTTCAACTAAATCCTCTCGCCAAATAGAGGGTCATTAGCCCAAACTCATAGTTGTTAGATGGTGATATTATCAGGAATTCTTTTAACTCTGTTTAATATGTATAATAAGGTAAATAGATAAATGTTTAGTAAAATTTATCCGCTTATTATTTAGAGTAAGCACATGAAGTTTCCGGTTTCCGGTTTCCGGTTATGAAAAAAGTTTCCGGTAGGAAGTGGTTATTGATATATTTTAAAATGAATTGAATGTCACTTCTTCATATGTTCCGTGGAGTCTCTCCACCTCAACGACTAGGGCCGTAGGTTATCCATAAATCGTGTTTCGTGCAACAGGGATTTAATATTTCAGCCATCGCCGTAATAGCTCGAGCCATAATATTGCCGTGGATTTGCATAGCATTTCATAACTTTATTCGTAACTGCTGTGTCATCGTTATGGAAGATCGAGTCCTTATACCCAATACCCGTACTTATCACGTAAATTAAGTAAAAACGGAAGGTAATCATTGCCAGCGGCTTTTCAATACATTGAAAGACAGGTTTACGTTTGCCTTATTGCCATACAGTTATTCGGTACTGGGATGTTATTGCACTTCATTTATTTTTTATGGTTGATTTAGAGTAAAACTGCAGCAAAGCATAACGAAGAGATAAATATTTATGGTTTACCCATTGGAGAGAAATTCCTTGTTTACATTTTTCTAAATTTTTCCCTTGTCAGGTCAAAATTTTACCGGTACTTATATCAAGGTCATAGGGACCTTTGACCTGTCATCAGGTGTCGTTTGCCACTTTTCAACGTCAGTGGCCGAGATGGGACTGGAGCTCGCCACCTTTTATACGTAGGGTAGTGAGTCTTTCAAGCATTTCAATCGCCGGCATGGGATAATATTGTTTTAGATCACTTGTCAAGAGTAACATTTAAAATCTCTGAATGAACCTTCTCTTTCATAATGCCGACATAAGATAAGGAAAATTTTCAAGTTTGTTTCTCCCAGATGACGCGATATTGATACATAATCTGCCTTACTTCACTTGCTCAGAAAAAAAGGAGCGTTTTTGCAAAAGGAGAATTACTAGAATGAATTAAGTAATTCTTCTGCTTGTGATAGATAATTCTTTTATGATTATTTTTTGAAAAGTTTTAGTTTCGTTGACATTTTTTTGATTTTATATAGACCTTTTTCAATTTCAACTTTCTGCAATAACTTTCATTCATTCCAATTTCACTCCTTACAACTATATTTTTCGGTGGAAAATAGGTAGAATTTCCGTAAAGAAAAAATATTTACGTCAATATGACATTACGTGTGATGCGCGACTAGTACCTCCTTTGAACTAGATAATTTTCAGATCCACATGCACACCTACCATGATGCGATATGTTTTCAAAGACCTGAGGTTTTTCCAGCTGGTGATATGTATGATGAGCTTTCGGGTTTCCCTCCAAAATGATTTCTCGTTAAAGACGATGACGAAGTTCACGGTAGATACGTTGGTGTTGACCAGTGAAGCAATTTAAAGGAAAATCCGAGGAGTCTTCATGCTATGTTTTCCAATGTGTCCTGGCTTTGGCGTCAACGAGAATTAATTTAGTATGATACAAATTTCGGAAAAAAGCATTTATAGTAACATAGTTGCTTACGCTTTTGTTTTATTCTCAAGTTTTTAACCCTAGGGGAAGGATGAGTTAAATTAGTTTGATTAACGGGTATGATTAGTCAAGAACCAAGTTCTCAGTCAGTGTTTTTTATTTTAACAAAATAATAAATGGAAATGTTGTTTCTTCTCTATTTAACTTACGCCCAAAGAAGACAACATTATATAGGTTTTGGATTCATATAACATACTTTGAATTTCATTATTACTCGTATTTTTACGGTTTGGTTACTTTTTATCGTAAACAAACGTATGAGTAGGTATGCTTCACTTGCCCTTGAAAAAGGAAATGTACCCTTTTTAAGCGTCTCTAGAACAGCGCCAATGCAGAGAAAACTCCCCAGGAGAGACGTATAGCTAATCTTAATACTATTCAAATAATTTCACATTTCAGAATAATGGGCTATTAGTTTTCAACTACTGTACATAAATGACTTTCATGTAATTTCATATGATTAGAGAACATTGATTATTGATGTTTTTTGTATTCCTTGGCATAGCTAATGTAATTAAGTAGTGCGTTTGCAAGAATGCTAATTTTTCCCTTACATTATTTTCTGTTTTACGGGGAAAACAGTTATCAATTTTGCAGTGCATTGAGAAATATTACATAGATAAATGTTTACTGTCTGTCTTCTTTCAGTCCTAATACTTGCTATAAGTTTACATGTGAAATAATTTTTATTCTTTATGAAGTGACATGTTGACTTATATATAATTTTTTATCCTTCACAGATGTTTTGAGGCAGCGAATTATGGTGGCAGAATTCGTCGCCCGGCAAAGTGGATCGCCCATTAATGGTGAAACTCCTTCGGTGCAGCCACTAAACAACGCGATGCCGAGCAGCCAAAGCAATGTGCCCAATGGCCCTTACGTCGAGATGGGCGCGGCTTCAACTCCCGCCGTCTCCCCAGCGCCTTCCCCCAACCCAGACTCGAGCGATCACAGCGACATGCTTTACGGCGGCGACTCAAACTTCCCAGGAGACGGCTACCCAGGCGGAAGCGCACAGAGAGACTACGACCTGTCCAATCACCTCAAGAGGAAGGAGCTGTTCAGCCAGAGGAAGCAGAGAGAGTTCATCCCTGACAATAAGAAAGATGAAAGCTATTGGGACCGCAGGAGACGGAATAATGAGGCGGCCAAGAGGTCGCGGGAGAAGAGGCGGTACAACGACATGATCCTGGAGCAGCGAGTGGTTGATCTGACCAAGGAGAACCACGTGCTCAAGGCCCAGTTGCAGGCAATCAAGGAGAAGTATGGAATCAACGGCGAGAACCTGATCAGCGTGGAGCAAGTGATGGCCACGCTTCCCACCAGTGATCAGGTTCTCAGCATAACCAAGCGATCGAAAATTATCCCACCACCTGTGATCGGGATGGGCTGCCACCCACCAGCATCCAGCAATGGACCCGCGCCCCTCCTCCCACCCCCGGCACCCTCCGTCCCCATTCACAGGCCGGTGCTGGTCAACAACCAGAATATGTACGCATCACCCCCTTGCCCATCACCACCGCCAAGGCCGCAGACAATGCCTCCGGCCACACCCAACCCCATCCCCACCCCCGTCATCCACGAGCCCATGAGTGTCGATGGCTCCAAATACAACAACGACCTCCTCAGTCCCAATCCTTACAACGACGGCCCATCGATGGCTTACCCAGACCAGGAGGTCTACCCCTACCACCAGTACGCGCCCCATCTGCTGCCTCCCCTTGTCTCGCCGGCCATGCACCATCACCCATCAGTATTCAGCGGCGTCCCCAGCAGCATGGGATCCCTGGTCCCCTCTATCGTTAGGCCTCCTAGTCCACCCATCATCAACATTGGCAGCCCAGCGGCGCCTCCCGAGTACGAGGAGAACAACAGCGTGCTCAACCTGAGCCGCAGCCGCACGGAATCGCCTCAGTCAGCCGTCACGCCCCACGAGCTGTCGAGCGGTGACGAAGGATCTCCAGCCATGTACACGGGCAGCTGCCTTCCGCACAAATTGCGCCACAAGTCACACTTGGGAGACAAGGATGCAGCCTCTGCACTCCTCTCCCTGCAGAACATCAAACAGGAGCCGCGAGCCAGCCCACCCTGGGACACCGAGGGTAGCAGTGACGAGCGTGACTCTGGGATCTCACTAGGTTCTGAATGGCACGGCACAGGCCCCGGTGCAGTGTCTGGTCGGCCCGAGGCGTTGGCCGCCAACCTGGCCCGCAAGCGCACCAGGCACTCGACGGAGGAATCGGAGAGGAGTCCCACTCCCCCACCCGAGAACCTCCAGTGCGAGAACTCCCAGCTGAAGAACCAGTTGGCCAAGCTAGCCTCGGAGGTGGCCAGTCTCAAGAACATTCTGACGAAGAAGAAGACGGCAACCACCGTGGCGCCCTCTTATGAGGTCCCATGAACAAATTCTTTGCCGCGTCAAGTGTACATTTTTCCGTGTCTGTATGCTATGTATCCATTGGAGTCCGCGAGTCGGGACTTCGAGTCGTGCGCAATTCTGTGATGACGTGCACTTCTTTGGATCGGACCTGTGTTATTTGTGATGCTTGATAAGGGGGAGCCTATGAACTTGAGACTCTCTCTCTTTTCCCACCTTTTTCTCTTGCACAAGACGAACTGAAAGACTGCGTAGTGTAAGGATATCACAGCAGGCCACTTAGGCTGTGGATTAATGTTTCGTTGAATCGTCCGTGGTAAAAGTGAACTATAACCATGGCCTTGAATTTTTATTTGTCTATTTATTGTGAATTACTTTTAAGACTGTTTTAATTATTATAAACTTGTAAAGATGTGACCACCAGTGTATTTTTTAGAGTCCGGTGAATTTTGTTTGTAGGAATTGATCCTTATTGCCTGTATGATAAGCCTTATGTCATATTTTATTCACCCTTTGATGTTAGAAGCGGTACTTTAGATTCAGCAGCGAAATGTGCCGCAATTACAACCATTGCTATTTGTGTCTGTCTTTTCACACTTCTTAAATATTTACACGTTGATTCTCATAAATTTTGATATTTTCAACTGTCTAGCAAGGCAGCGTCGATCAGCTCAATCATATAAAACGTACCATCATTTTTTCATTGATACGAAATGTATGAAATGTATGTTCAGTATAATTCAAATAAACTGAATGTTTACTATCTTCATGTACTTATTACCTGATTCCCGTTCCAGAAGTAATTGTAGCCAGCTAATTCACTTTCATAAAGAATGGTTGCAAGCTGGATCTATCTTTGAAAAATTCTTCAAAATCTCACCAAGACCAGTCGGACCCGCAACAGCTCCTGGTGGCGGTCAGGGTATTTTTTGCCTTCTCACAACATGGTTTAACTCGTTCATCGTAATTAATGGCATCGGCCGTGATTGACCTAAACTCCTTTATAATTTTTAATATATTAATTAACTATTAGAGGCCAGTCGATTAGTGAACATGGAAATCAAATGTGCAGAACTATTGTTGATAATCGAGTTGTTTTGCACCATGAGTGCGCCGGTAAAAAAATCATTTGCCCATAAATCATCCAGCCAATTCAATTTCCATGTTAACTCATTTCTCGTTATAATTTCGTTCTTCACCTATGAATTGATTTTGCTCTAGGTAGCGAGATATTTTTCAGCTCAATGGTCCCAAAGTTTATTGTTCACGCTTGCATTTGCGAAGGTGAAAGCAGGCTCTCTTTGTTTACCAGACGGGTTTCATTTTCTTTCTTGAGGTCATTTGTTGCCGGGGGAACCTGTATTTGAAGGACATCGCTTGCTTAAGGCAATCAAGGACAAGTTCAAGCAAGTTATGGCGTGAAGAAGCATTGTTCGGAATATTTGCCAGCGCGCACAGGGTCACCGCAGGAGACTAACAAGGTGACGTAAACACTTGTAATGTCTATTGGTGGCAAATAAAATGATGACAGAAAACATTTTGGTGATTTCATGAGTGACTTCACTTACGGAACTTGCTATTCGCAAAAGGATGACGACTCTCTCAAGAATTACGAATGACCTTCCACTGCCACGTAAAATATAACTGAATTAGGTCTTACTCCACAAATAATTTAACTTCATTTTAGAAATTGAAATAGACATCACCATGTATTTAAAAAGTGAAATCCTTACTTCTGAGAACTACATTGAACTAGAAAAGTTTACGGAGAAAATTTGTCCACTCACTGATTTGAAACGAGCAGATAAATGATATTTTTCTCAGAACGGATTTTTAATGATTACAGATTAGTTAAAGGATGAAACAAGAAAAGTCATGGTAAAATCGCAGCATTCTCGGATGAGAAATTTTAGCGGAGCAATGCTTTGCCAAAAACATGAAAATTCATTGGCCTGTTTCGTCAAGTCTAATGCATATCTTAGCATGTTATCAGACAGGCGATAAAAAAGAATGTAACGGAGTGAAACCATCACTCAAATGTTTTTCATCAAAAACAATTTTTGTAGGCTGTAGTAACTTTTATAAATTACAAAATGATTGGCAAAAGAGCAGACATTAGGTGGTCATTTTTCGTCCCTATACTGTTTGTCCTTGCCTACCGTGAACAGGATAGTAATTACTTTGAACTATGCATAATACTAAATATTTTAGTGACCACGCATCCACGTCAGGCAGTATTAAAATTATTGTAGACATTTACGTGTAAATACCTCGTTCCTTTTGCGTATTCATGCATAGGACAACTCAACACTTCAACTTCAACTCTTTGAGCACTAATGTGTCTCTAATGATCACTGCTCATGGTGTACGGGTGTGAAATGGTATTAAGAAATCTCAGACATGTCTGCACGACTGTCCCAATGATAAGAAGAGATATGGTTTCCAGGCTCCGTGAAATTTCACGGTCGTTTTATTCATTATTGAAATTACTTAAAATATTTTGTCGTCTGTGGTACGACCCGTGTGAGGCTCAAGGTTGCAAGCCAGACTTTCTACGTTGATTACTGTACTGGTGTGTTTCCCACGAGCAGATTACTACCCCATGCACCCGCGCATTCTCAATAGCTTCGTGATGTGCAATCCGCTCATTCATTTTGGTTTCATACCATGTTGATTCCGAGCTCTTTGAACTCATCTCGTCTACCTCAGCACGGTTTCTCCATTTATTACGTCGTTATTTTAATTGCGCGAGTTTGTTTTGCATTTCGAGCGATTATTGCAGAGAGTACAATTGAAGCGATTGAATTTTCCATTTAAAAATGTTTTTAGTAACAAATCAATTAATATTGATGGTACCTAATAATTGCTGTGCTGTTTTAATGATAATTTGATAAATTTACTTATTTATTGCAAATTGAAATAAATATGCAGACTAATAGTCTTTGATCTTTGTAGGTTGAAAAGATAAGTTGAACATTTTGACATCTACGCTTTTTAATAAATAAGCACCCTCTCCAAATGCCCTGACGATGATGGCATCAATGTGAATCGCTTCAACAAATCATCGACAGCAAACCACCATCCATGGGTTAGAGTCGCGTGGATAATTGACAAGAAGTGAAGGGAGTTTAGCATACAGAGAATAAAGTACAGGCATTTAGGGCATGGGTTACGGAAGGAGGCCGGCGGAAAAAAGTTGATCTCGACTTCCATTGACTCAATAATTAATTTGGTTGGACACCGGCCATGTTAACCTCCATTGCATTCGATTGGTTGGTTCTCAAACAACTCTGGTCATTTGCTCCCATAGGATAGGAGGGCAAGTGAATGAGAGGGAGGTTGGAGCGAAGTCCGGCATCGGCAAGAGCCTACTCCTATCGAAAGGCTCCAAGAATTTAGCGTCCCATCCGACGGACGGAGTGCTACACTTGATGTGCTCCACACGTAGCACCCAAGCAGGGATCGGGACTCCACTGAAAAAATCCCCGCGACGGTTGTGAATCGAACCATAGCACTCGGGGTGTAGGTTCAGTTTTCTGGATACCACAGCCTCCCGATCCCTCATCGCATTCAAGCGGAGATTATATTAAGTTCATCTTAAACATACTTATCGATTACTATGTGAATCTCATGCTTGCTGTGGAAGAAGTGTACGTTATTATACAAAGTATTTTGCATTACTTTTGATTGATCGACAGCATTGTCTTTCTTTGCGATGAGAGACGTCGAGGATATTGCATCGCTTTGAGTCTATGGTCACAGTCGTGAATAAGAGGTTGAAAATGAGGTGACCAGCCTCCTAAGGGAAAAACGTGCCTTCTAAGTTCTACAGCTAGGCACATCGCTGCATGGATGAAGTACTCCACTTGAGTTGCTCTTCAAAACGCACTCAAGTCAGAGAATAATATTCAATTATTTACGTCCCATTCGATGCTCTCAGTGCCAGTGAAATTCTAAACCTGGTGTCGCGGGTTTGAATCTCACCTGGGTGGTACCTGGCTGGGAGTACCCATTGTTGCATTAAATTTACCTTAATTGGCATCTATTTGAGGGCAATGTTGATGATAAACAACGCATTTTATCGATAGTTGTTATTGAACGTCAGCCACGAAAAGGGAAATACTGAATTTGATTTAAAAGGCTAAGGGCCATATGCAGAGACGTCCCTCTAGGGTTAACTGAACCGATATGACGTCAGAAGCAGGGTGAACCGATCCGACACCGATTTGTATGTCGTCACTATACGGTTGTCGGGTCAACTCTACCTTCAAATAAGCTTTCGTAAACCGATCCCTTCCCGATAAGTTATAGGGTGGTCTGGGGCACCCTATAGCTGTAAAGGGATGGATTTTTGAGCCAATATGGCGTAAATGCGCCGATCGCCTCTGGATTCTGGCAATTTTTTCTTGACGTCTGTTGTTGTTAGCTATCCAAAAGTGTTTAACCTTACGTTTTTTTCAGTCTGGCGATATCCAATGGTTACATTATATGTGCCTGTTATAATGAAACGTCCGAAAAATTTCCGAATATTGAATAACTCCGATGTGGAATTATGGTGATACTCCGCATAGCGACATTATGCTTGTCGCGTTGGCTCAGTGGTGGCGGTAAACATTTTTTTCTTATTTTTTTCGAAAAATTTCTAGATGGTTCTATAGAATTCTGGTGTGGCGTTCCAGACAATTTTTCCATCTTGCCACTAATATAAAAGCCGCTTCTCCTGCCACTCAAGACAGTCTTGTAAGAAGAGCTGCACAATAAACATTTTCTCTCAACGAAGAAATGCCTTATCATTCCGCGCTCCTACGCTGCAGAATGTGTATGGGAAGTAACTTGATCTTTTAATTAAATTTATTGTTAGTAATATTGCATATGCTTTCAAAGATTTATTTTAAAAGGAAGTGAATAGAATATCCAATTATCTATAGAATTTTTAATGCGGTGACATGAAACAATGCATAGCCTTACCTTATATAGCATTACTTTTTGGGTTCAGTACACTGTATTTTTCACAAAAAAGCAGGATATAGGAGCCCATTCACCATCTTTGTTACCTGTGGCATTTTCTGACATCCTTTGGCATCCTAGTATGCTCTAATTTTAATTATTTCCCGCAAGATCTTTTAAATATTAAACGCTGTTTCACTCAATCATAGGTTTCGATGATTACCATATTTCATTAACTGTTAATCAATTCTTTATTCACGTATATGTTAACATCGGTGGTGGGCGCGCCAAATTCACCCCCACGAGTGGGCGCGCCGCGGCAATTTTACCGCAAATATAAGTTGCTATCCTATATTTAACGAAAAGGTAATTTCTAATAAAAAAGGATGCTTAAGTTGTCACAGTTACATCTTTTATTGTTTGACACTGAATGTACATTGTTAATCATCTTAGTTCATATCTAGGTCCTGCTCATCTTCCCATCTCATACATGTTGTCTCTTGACGACAATGCCTCTTACATACATTATTTTTACATCACTGGCACATAATTTTTTACCTGCAATTCTTATGCCACCTGCAAACATGGCGTTTTACTGGTTTAGATGCTTCAGGAACCGTTTCCTTGTTCTTATATTTTCCTCAAATTTCTTTTATATCTTTAGTCGAACAACAAACTCTCTTCGATGTCACACAGCTACTGAAGCGTCCGGTGGATAATTGATCCGGATATCGGAAATACTCCCTCGTATCATGAAAAATGAATAACTGGAGACACAGGCATTAAATACAAACGGTACCAAATGGACAGCTCAGAAAGTAAAATATGCGGCAATTTGCCGCGGGCGCGCCCACCGGAGGGTTAATATCACTGGTCTTGATCCATCAACCTAAGGTCCATTAAAAAGGCTAGAATTTCATGGTTTCAGATGAATACCCTTTGTATTGCTATAAAAAATATGGTTGCAAATGCGATTAAGCATTTACAGTGCATTGGGGAATTATCCAATAACGTTTAGAAAAGCAGGTTTAAAGATTAGACTTAGCTCTCTTCATGATACTTTTATGAAATAATTTCCACCATAGGTTTAATTTATGGTTATATTGCATTGAGCAAATTTAATTTTACAGAGTCCTAAAAAGAAATCTGCATAATAATCTGTGAGAAACCTATGCTCTGAGATCCGCCGTATTCTTGTACCAATTTGAGGCTTTTTGATGGTTTGGAGCCAAGTGGAAGGCATAAACCAGAGACTCAGTGTAGTCTGTGGCAGCGAGGGAGCGGAGTTCTTGGACCTCAGGCCGGTGCTGGATTCGTGTCGGGTGCCTATAAATCGCTCAGGTGTCCACTATACATACGAGGCATCGCAGGAGGTAGCGCGCATGATACTTGAGCACACACGTCGAGTTTAACATAGGCGGTAGGCTACAGGGCAGGTCAAATAGTGGGGTCAATAGTTATGTGTTGCCAGTTAGTAATTTAGCAAAGAGTGCTCCGAGTATAGGGCCCAAGAAAGGCTTAATTGAAGACAACAATCTTGAAATGTCCCCGAGCATAAACATTAATCATGAAGCAGTAGTCGTTGCTGTAGTTTTCTGCCGTAGTTAAAAAAATAAGATTCCAGAATTTCACCACCTTATTCATAATACGGAGTGTAACGTCATTATTGGCGCAGAAAGTTGGCTGACGGACGATATTTCTGATAGTGAAATTTTTCCTAAATCATTCAACGTTTACAGAAAAAATAGGTCCAACCGAACCGGAGGCGGAGTATTTATAGCTGTAACGAATACCATTGTCAGCCAAGCGGAAATCGTCCCAGATACCAGCCTAGAATCAGTACTGTGCTCTATTAGATGCCCTAAATCAAAAACAATATTCGTGTGCGCATACTACAGGCCACCTAACACCGACGTCACCTCAATTTTAGAACTCGAAACACAAATAAAGAACATCACATCCAGGAACACCGAAATAAATTTAATCATAGGTGGAGATTTCAATACGCCCTCTATAGATTGGAGGACCTACAGTTACATATCAGGCGGAAGAGACAAAGACATATGCGAGTCTCTGCTGTACTCGTTCTCATCAAATGCGCTAGATCAGATAGCTACGACGCCTAACAGAGGGGACAGAATTCTTGATTTATTGGCCACAAATATACCGCAATATATAATTAAGGTAAATACTGTTGAGGGCATTAGTGACCATAGCGTACTTACTGCAAAGTTCTCTTTGAATATAATTAAAAGTTTTAAGCAAAGAAGAAAGTTCTACATTAAAAAAATCCGATTTCAATGCGTTCAAGAGTCATCTAAAAAATTGTCTTCCCGACTTCCAAGAATCAAGCATAAAGTTAGACACGGAGGGTAGTTGGAAAGCTTTTCTTTCGACGGTACATTCGAGTATCAGAAAATATATTCCAAGTAAAGTGAAAAAAGAGAGCAGCGAATCAAGATGGTACAATGCAAAGTGAGAAAATCGTTAAGACGTCAGAGAGTGTGTCACGCCAAGATGAAAAAACTCCGGAGATATTTGTCCACAGGTGATCAAAATTTAATACATGAAAAATACAACTTGTCTAAAGCCACTACAAAGGAAGCATTTCGGAATGGATTTTAAATGAAGATCATTAGTAGAACAGTTACAGGATAACCCAAAAGCATTTTGGTCATACGTAAGGGAAGTTCAAAGCAATAGATCAACATTTATTCCACTACGAAACGAAAATGGCGAATTATTAACAAACAGTTTGGAAAAAGCTTATTTGTTGAATTCCTACTTTCAAAGTCATCACAGATTACTTCCGTAAAGGTAAATGATCACTTCCAGCAAGAGATGCCGCGTATCGATATTTGCACTCACGGAATAGAAAACTTCCTAAAATCTTTAAGTCCAAATAAAGAAGAAGTTCCTGAAGAAATTCCTGCCCACGTGAATAAAGAATTAGCTTGTGAAATAGCACCCTACTTGCAGAATATATTTATTAAATCCATCAACGAACACAACGTACCCATGGACTGGAAAATTGCAAATGTCACTCCCATATTCAAAAGCGGTGATAAAGAACAGCCATCGAACCACAGCCCGATATCTCTCACATCTATTTCTTGCAAAGTCATTGAACATATATTTGTAAGTTCAGTTATGAGACACCTCCATATGCAGAACTTGTTAACAAAAACGCAACACGGATTCAGAAAGATTTTGTGATACTCAATGAACACTTTTTCCCACGATATTTTAGTCTATGGTGAACATTCGGGGGTGGTGTAGTGGTTACCGTGCTCGACTCCCAATCCGAAGGTAGAAGGTTCAAATCCTGGTGCCTACAAATCTTCAATTTTTGAAATTTTCTAAATATACAAGTTATTTTCTGGAAATTTAGGGGAGTCAACGACAAGCTATCCTCAACTACTCGGCTCCGCTGGTGAGAGGCAGCAGTTTCAACAGAAGGCATCGATGGCAAAGATCCAGAGGATCGGTCCGGTATCACCTGCTATAGCTTCGGGCGAGTGTGAAGTTCACGGAATCGGTCAGGGTACTGCGATGTGGAAGGCAACGGGAAACCACCACATCACCCTCCCTAGTAAATGCCTTGAATTCAATTATGACGTAATGGGATTCTTCCCGGTAAAATATTCCAGAGGTAAAAGTCCCCCAATCAGATCTCCGGGTGGAGACAACTGGGAAGGGTACAAGAGTCAAAGGCGTCAGATGCAGGATAGGGACATGGAACGTGAGATCATTGGGGGTGTGCGGGAAATTGAAGGACTTGAAAATGGAAATGGCCAGACTGGAGTTAGACATCGTAGGAGTGAGCGAGATCAAGTGGACGGGAGCGGAAGACTTCTGGAGTGGAGATCAACACGGATTCAGAAAGATCTTGCGAAACTCAATTAGCACTTTTTGCTCACGATATTATAGTCTCGGTCGATCATAACGTTCCAGTTTATGCAATTTTTCTTGACTTTAAAAAGGCATTTGATAAAGCTTCCCTCAGTAAGATACTCATGAAATTAAAATCCTTCGGTTTAGACGACGACGTAATTTCCTGGATTAGATAAATCTTAAGCCATCGCGTGCAAATGGTTGTATTAGATGGCGCTATCTCTAATGAAGTAAAAGTCACATCGGGTGTCCCACAGCGAAGTGTCATAGGCCCACTTCTGTTCTTTTTGTACATAAACGACATCGAAAGTAGCAGTTGACAGTAAGCTTAGATTATTTGCAGACGAATCAGTGGTGTATAGAGAAATCCGTAGCCTCAAAGACAGGCAAGCGCTAACTAAGGACCTCGAGGCAATACAGGAGTGGTGCGATGGGTGGCAGCTAGAATTAAACCTGAAAAAAAAGCGCTGGTAAGAATTTTTGGAAACGGAAAATGCTTCATGTAACAACTATTGCATAAAAAACAGACTGTAGAATCGGTGAAATACAGCGGAGTTGAACTGAATAATGATCTCTCGTGGAGTAAACATATTCGAAAAATTACCGGTCAAGCTAATTGTGAATTGGGATTTGTTAAAAGAGTACTTGGCAAGTGCGACGATAATGTTAGGAAAATCAGCTACTTCTCCATCGTTAGACCCCACTTGGAATATGCTGCCAGTATCTGGGATCCTTAGGAGATAGGCTTGGCAACAGAGTTAGAACGCGTTCAGCAAAGATCGGAAGATACGTAAAAGGCCGTTATGATAATCTCGTTAGTGTTACTGACCTTTTGCTGCAAATGGGATGGGAAACGCTTTCAGACCGTCGATTAAAATTTAGACTAAATCTATTATGTAAGTTCCAAACCGGTCTATTCTCTGACGACGTTGATAATATTTTACGAAATCCGACATACTAAGGTAGATCAGATCATGAGAATAAAGTCAGGGAACTAGACTGCCGAAGGGACCGATTTAAAATGTCATTTTTCCCACGAACTATAAGGGACCATAACAGCGGCCAATGAGACTTTTATCTAGGTTTTTCGATAGGATAGTGTAGCTCTTAGTAGTAGTAGTACTCCCTAATACTTGGATCCTTATCTTTTACCTAGTACTAACAGCATGCTGTGCATGATTTTTACGCAAGTCTTGAGTCTCTGTCCATTTGTATAGTTGCAAAATACATATATATTAATGGTCTCTCTCCATTGGTGGCATATCTGTAGTGTAGTGGTGCATGCTTGTGAGGCTTCGCCTCGTGACAAGCATTAGCGATTTATGCTAATGTATAATAAGTCGTAGTTACACTAACTTTAGGCTATAGTGTAATGAATGTTGGCGAATACTCACCCCCTACCACACGCTCCTGAGGTGGCTTGCAGGGTATTTTGTAGATGGAGATGTAGTTTCGTATGCGCTTAGCGGACCTTTTTCAACCATTGGTTTAACGTATTTAATACCATGGTTCGCAGCCTATAATTCAACAAATTGTAAGAAATTAATTACATTTTGGACGGAACGATATTTATCTTCGTCGCGTTTATCTCTGCGTTGTACGCTATCGGAGGGCAATTGTTCTGCATCCGTTCTTCACCCGACCATCTGGGTTAAATACTATTGTAAAAACATAAAAGAGTTCATACCATTATTGGTCTTCAAACGATGGATGTGCACAGTGCTAAGGTAGGAAGTGTAAATCAAGGACAATATCCAAGAAGGTATCTACAAAATAGGTTTAATCGGACACCTTCAAATTTTAATACAGTACAAAATTGAAATGCAGATATTAACGATGAATCTTCAGCTAAATATTGATTTTCTAACCCGTAAAGGTAAAAAGAGTATAAATAGTAATCGACGTACATATGTGAAATAAGAATGCATGGAATATGCGGTTGCGAGTTGTATCACTCCAGTGGGACATAATTGAATGTAGAAGTTGAAATAATACTCGAAAACTCAAGGATTATTTTCTAGTGAGCATGTAACATCATCAAGTTTTTTGCTAGTAGCTTCGTACGAGGAATCTGAGCTGTTAAACCCTACCTTCTTTGACCCCTTCTCAAAAAGAGCACTACTTAAGGAAAGAATAGGAAAATAACTAACTTTTGGTTATCAAACTACACTTCGTATACTCAAACTTGTGTACTTACACGTTGTGAGGTGGGCAAACGGATACATAAAAAATGAAACTGCCGGTCGTGTTATCAAAAGTTGAAATGATCCCATTATGTGAATATTGAATATTATTAATACGAAGTACGAAATAATTGAAAATTTTAATGACTGTTTGGCGCTAAAATTCAGCAAATACGCTTGCTTAACAATTTAAACCAGAAACAAATTTATAGGGATCAGAGAAGGCAGGTTAAGCCATTGCAATTCGCAATACATCAAACTTCTATTTTTGCATACTGCTGACAATGTGATTACGCATTAACATAAAAATATACTGAGTCCGATCCATCAGATTGTCAGCCAGGCTCGTCCTCGAGAGTATGTGATTTGGGTTCGGGTGGTGTCCACGAGGAGGGGCATAGCACCACGGCGCACTCCGTCGGCAGCAGCTTGACCACGGTGGCTGAGTGGGGAGAACGGTTCGAGTGCGCCGGACGACAAGGAGGGTCTGTCACGTTGCTGTTGAAGAGGCGTGGAGTTTCCTGATAGGTAAGCGAAATTTGTCATGCATATTTTGTTGATCTCTACTCTAAATATGCGTTGTACTCATGAGATATCATTGACTTGCCCAGAAAGAAGGGTGTAAAAGGAATGATAGTATCTTGGTGCATTTTTTTCGAATTAGGTTGGTATCGGAGCGTCGAGTACAATCGTATTAAAATTAAAATAGACCGAAAACTTTTCGGAACATTAAATAACCTAGCAAAATTTCCAGATGACACGTTCATTGTGTCAATGCGGGACGTCTATTGGGACGATATCGCAAGTAGGGGTATGCACACATGAGCAGGCGTAAAGTAGTACATCTACAGAATAGCCTGCAAGCCACCTCAAAGGTGTGCGGCAGGGGGTGAATAGTCACCAATATGCATTACCCTAAACCCTAAAGTTAGTGTATCTACGACTAATGATGCATTAGCATTAATCGCTAAGGCTTGTCACGAAGCCAAACCTCACAAGCATGCACTACACTACAGATATGCTACCATTGTTTGAGGGACCGTTCGTATTTATGTATATTGCAACTACATAAATGGACAGAGATTCAGGAGTTATAGTGAAAACATACACGGCATGCTGTGAGTACTAGGTATCAGATAAGGATATCAGTATGAAGAAGAACTACTACTATTAAGAGCTACACTCCCTATCGACAAACCTAGTTAAAAGTCTCATTGACAGCTGTTATGGTCTCTTATCTTTCGCGGGGAAAATGACATTTTAAATCTGCCCGTTTTGCAGTCTAGTTCCCTAGCTTCATTCCCATTATCTGATCTACCATAGCATGTTCGATTTCGTAAAATATTATTAGCGTCGTCAGAGAATAAATCCGTCTGGAAATTGCATAATAGATTAAGTTGAAATTTTAATCGTCGGTCTGAAAGCGGTTCCCATCCCAGTTGTTGTGAAAGGTCAGTAACACTAACGAGATTATCAAAAGGCCTTTAACGTATCTTGCCGATCTTCTCTGCACGCGTTCTAACCCGGTTTTTAAGCCTGCGTCATAAGGATCCCGAGTACTGGCATCGTATTCACAATTAGAAGTCCCAGGTGGATGACCGCCACAGTTCAAGATTTGTATCTCTCCGATCGACTTCACACATGGAACTCCTTTAAATTCAAAAGTGTCATCGAAGAAATTTGTGAAACAAGGGCAATCGAGCCATTAGAATTGAATGTGCACATTAATTTCCTCGTAGTATTATTCCCTTTCCAAAGAGAAATCAATGCGCATGGATAGCTCTTAGTTTTTTGTATCACTTTTCATTTCACTTGTATTATTGTCCCTCACGATCCTTATGGGATCATCCCTTCTCTTCTAAAATCATGTCTAGACTTTCCATTGCGCATGTATAGGTACACTTTATCTAATTTCCTACCATACCCGTTCCAAGTTCCTGCGTCCATGCTTCACAACATGAGATTGAGAGTGACCTTGCAGCTCAGTGGTTCGAGCGCTAGGCCTGAGGGAGGACTCCGTAGACTCTGAGGTCAATCAAATATTCAAATTTAGCTATTTATTTTCTTTCGACTTCCAACAAGTCGGAAGTAACTCCCGATGGTCCAGGGTGAGGCAATGTGTTCAATTTATTCTATGCGTGAGTCACGTTTCAGAAATATTTGGTCCAGGGATGACATGAAGTTAAGCCCTGTCAAATTTAGGTTGTTTGCAATAAGGGAGAGAGTTATCATCACACCGGAACTGAATACTGGGGTCGGAATTTCTAGAAGAAATATTTAAGAACCCAAATGAAATTCTCCGTTGTTTGGATGAATTATTTATTCAATGTTAGATCAATCAAATGTTTTAATCGTTACTTTTGAGAATAGTACAAATGATTTTATTTTAAATTTCATTCTTCTATGGTTATTTGAATGAACTTTGGAATGAAGTCCGGTGAGGTATAGAGCAAGGTGTGATCAACTCTGCAATGCAGTAAAGTAAATCGTTAAGCTATCAAGATCGTCGAAGAGCGGCTAGAAATTAGACTTGCGAAAGTCAAGCATTACCGAACTGGAGAATTAATTGAATAAAATGTTTCTATACCAAGTTCCGTGGTATCAACGAATTCGGATGATAAACTCAAGTTAAGAGTAGCGTGACATAAAGCATTTAAATTTGGAGCAAAGAACTGGAGTTCGCAAGAATAAAAAGCTAAAATGTCAGGCGAAATAATTGCTGTGGTGACAATCGTCTCGGGGCAAGCATTAACGATTTTTGCTAATGTATCCATATTCGTAGTTACACTAACTTAAGAGTATAGTTTAATGCATCTCAGAGACTACTCACCCCCTGTCACACCCTTGAGGTGGCATGCAGGATATTCTGTAGATGTAGATCAGTCTTATTAATACAGCCTGAGACTTCGGTGTGTAGAATGCGCCATTTTCATCCTTCAGTATTGTATTGAACACGAATGCACTTCAAAAGCTAAGAGTAATTTCGGTATTTTAATTTATTCTGCGATTTAACGGCTGATACCCATCCTCAGAGAGAGTAAAATTCCGGAAAAATAAAACTTCTCCTTCTCTGGTTAACGCTATTGCGTATGACGCAATTCTTCTCGCAGAAATGTAGTTCCAAACGTTGCATTAATTTCATTTTTGACTTAGTTTCATGTATAGAGTTAATTTTTGTGTCCCTGAATAGTCCAAAGTGTTTTTTAATTATTGCAGATACTTTTATTTATTCCGAGTGCAGAACAATTGACGCAAGCGGTATCATTGAGTGTAAAAAAATATCATTGAGTTTAATTAATAATAAATTGAATTTAACTAGCTGTAATTCCCAATGCCACTTAATGATCGAAAATGCTCACGTTATCTGCCTCATGTGGATGAAGATGAAATCTTCTTGGGTTGCACACCGGGTCAGGAGCCTTCAAGATTCAAGGCTTCGTCTCTGCCTCGTGACGTCACTCATAGCGGTGCTACGGGACGCACATTTGGGAACACGTTCCTCCGGCCGGGCGTGCGTTGAATAGCACGTCAACAACAAAACACACGACTGATGCGCATTATACAAAGGAAAAGTATAAACGGACATGGAAGTTGATTTTTCGGTCAATTGGCTATATTCACCCAATTGCCTCATTATTTCTCTGATTTAAAATAAAGTGAAAGAAACCGCGTGAGTGAAGTGTTATTAAGAAGTACATAGACGAATTAATTACTTGAATCCAGAGGCTGAGAATATGTTTGTTTAATATTTACAGGCCAGCTAATTTAAACAAATTACTGAAATACACTCATATGCTACATGAATAACTTATTCTGGTTCAAAATCGTTCCCAGATTTAGGAACCAATTAATGTAATAATTGAAGAAAGGAAAGTGGGTAGGTTGTGGGATGAAGCTATGCCGGGATAATAGTTATTCATCAAAAGGCTTATCCCGCCAACAAAGATATTTTATCTTTCCCCAATTTGCAGGAAAGCTTGAATGACATAATCATTGAAAATCTTAAGTATCAATTTCACATTCTGCTTTTCAAAATTAGTTGGGGCCAGTGCCTTTGCAGTGAATGACCATTCAATTTGCAAAACATTCTAAAGAACTATGATTCTTTGCAACTCACTCTTGAATCCAGGCAAGGACCGGGGGAAATTATAAACTACAAGTAGGCATTGTGACTTGATAGGCGCTTAAAATTACCTTCATTTCTTGAAAAGGAGATTCAGAAGCTCATCAATATCAATGGATTGTCAACGGCAAGGGTATGTCTGAAGAGCCAAGACCAGAGGACTGAAATCTGGTCTTGTGAGTCCACTTCGTCGTGCCATAGCGACGTTACTGGTATGCGGTTTGTGGACTCACAGGCGCAAGGGATTCCTAGGGCCTGGCAGAATAGTCTAGCCGAAAGCCATACTACAGCAAAATGTTGCCTCACACCTGTAGCGTGGAAGACGAAGGCCATGACATTTTCAACATGGCGAGGGAAGAGTTCACACATTTCACTTTGTGCGTAAACACGTATATCCTCTGCACTGTAGAGGCTAGTTTCCCGTTAGGTTGCTTTTTTATAGAATCATATTTTGTTGAAATTAGGTGAATCGCCTGGTAACAACGTTAGGTTGAAACTAAAAATAGAAAAAAAGAGTAATAAAAGGAATAGAGGCTCACTTTAAAAATAATTTCAACATATTTTCGGATATTTTTACAATCTAGGAAAAGATTTTCTTTTATATCTTGAAGTCTCTCATTCCATCCTTGAGTCCCCAATTGAGGATGAAGCGCTTTAAAATTTTCGCGCTACCTTTGCGCTTTTTCCAAAATTTTTATGGGTGATTACATCGAAATACTACCATGAGAGTCACCGCAGGGGAGTGCGGCATGGGTTGTTGGGGATGAGGGAAAAGAACGAATTGGATGCGGGAAAGGGCGAGGGTGAACTTCATGTTAATGGAGTGCCTTTAGTTTCTTCCGCTGTTTTTTTTGCAGTCACCGCAGTCACTTATGGCTCGTGGAAAGGAAGCATTTTTGCACCAATTTGTCCGGCAGTGTATCTCTCGATGCAGTGATGCAAGGGGATATTTTCGTTCATGATATTTTCCTTCCTAGGAGCACATAAAAGTAAGGCAGTAAGTAAGTGCACCTCTTTAGGAAGAGGCTCTATATCGCCAAAACATACTGAAAGATAAATCTCTAAATTTGACATAGAGTTTGGAAAGTGTTACAGCTGGCAAAAGTATAAATTCGTAATGAAAAATATTTTTTCGCTAACGCTATGTAAGATTTATGAGGAAGAAACATTTAAAAAATGGATAATTTCGCAATTATCCATCTGGCAGTTTGTAAGATGGCTGCCTGCCAGTGTGGTCCAGGCGCTATGCAACCCGTACCATACCGATGCCAGTGTGGCCCGACGGGTGAGCACGCCTCCACGGCGTTGATTATAGGTAGGCTCCATGTGATTTGGTTTGCCATTAGAACTTACTACTGCATTTAGGAGGTAAGCAGGCATACACAGGTTACCACTAGTGAACATGGCACCACTGGAGCTAACTCGCAATGCTCACTGAGGTTCTCAATGTGACATGCGACAACACTACCTTCATATTTGCCTAAAGTCCAGTTTCAATTTCTCAATATACACTATAAAATTTTCAAAAGTCCTTTCCTCGCAGTGTTCTACATCAGCGAAGGCGCTATCCACATAAGCAACAGCAACGGAAGGTTTCAATCCTCCCGATCTCAGGGTTGTGTTTTGAAGATGACGATCTCGATTAATTTAATTGGCAGGTGGGTAAGTGGGAGGGAATGGGACCTTCTACAAGCTGAGCCACTTTCAGCGGAACTAAAATATTCTTCCTCGTCCTCTCATCAAATGCTGCAGTCACCTTCGGATATCAGTGGGCAAACAAATATGCTCACAAGCTTAAACATTCTCAGAATTAGCCACATCAAATTTCAATCTATTTCTCACAGTTTTGTACGAACTTTGAACGGATATCATTTTCGTATTAACACACCATTAATTGAAAACACCAAGTCATTCCATATCAGATCAGCAAAGAATGTTTCTTATAATTTTTGAAAGCTGTTTATTCCTTTATGTTGAACGGGCATTTACCTAGAGGTTAGAGAAAAACATTAAGGTTGTTTGTTTTGATAAACAATAAAGGCAAAATTATAACAACAAACAAGTGAGCCTAGGTACGTCGCCGAATGGATTGTAACCCTGCAATCACTGATTGTGGAGAGGTTTGATATGAACTTGCCTTTCAAACTTCTTGATAGTAAGCCGTCAAAGCCGTCATAAAATGATTTTTAACTGAAGCAGTTACGTCTCAGCTAGGGTTTCTGAAAAACTGTCAATGTCTTAAAAACAGCTGATAACTGCTCTATTTTTACAGTTTGTTTACCATATTTTCAATAATTTTACAGTCAATAGCTTATCTTTGTGATGAAAATCGTATTATTATATATATTTCGTAATAAGTTCTAAATAAATACATTCCCCGAAAACATTTGGGACCCTGGACAGAAAGATTTGGTTCAAAACAGGAAAATGAAAGCTGTGCGCTTCGTTAACAACTGCTACGAGTAAACAAAGTGTTTCACTGGTCTTAGAGGGATTAGGCTGGGAATCACTAGAGACTCGGAGGCTACACACTAGGCTTAGATTTCTTGTGAAATTCCGAACGTGTTTGTTTCAGTGTGACACGGAGAGTATCATTCTGACGCCGCACTTCATCTCTAGGCACGACAGGAAAAACAACATGAAAGAGATACATTGCCGAACAGATAGGTACAAGAATTCGTTCTTCCCACGCACAATAAGTGACCATAATGAAAACTGAGATCCACTGAAATCGCTGCCGAAATACACTTCACCTTTTCACCCACCTATAGCATCCTTCTTTACACCTTTACGTGGCTGGTGTCCAAACACCCACTGCCCATGTGGCGGCTCGCAGTGTAGTATGTAGATGTACTTCTTACAATAATATTTCAAGAGTACAATTGCATTAAGCGACTTGTCTGAGAGACGCAATCTTAATTTTGTACAGAATTTCATGCAGACCGAGAAAACTCTTTCAACGTTCGTTGATGTCGGTTCAATGGATATAATTGTCTCGTACAATTTCTGGAGATGTTCAGTGCGTGCTGCTCAGAGTTCCTGAAGATCGTGAGTTCGGACTTGAACCATTTGAAACTGTTTTACCCTCTATCGGCAATTGATAATCCATCTTTTTGAAGCAATAAACTCAATTCATCTCGAAGAGACAAGCTTTCAGCATCATTCGACGACTGTTCATCTACATCTACATCTACATATTACCCTGCGAGCCACCTCTAGGGTGTTTGGCAGGGGGTGACAAGTCACCAAAATGCAGCATGCAAGCGGACCGCCACATGCACACCGCACGGTCATGAATATTAAGGATACTAACCAATTCCATCATTAACTAAAAACCATCATGCAGCATGCAAGAGAATCCCCACATGCACGCCACACATGTACGATGACACAATATTCTACATGCTACTTAAGAGGGCAATCTGCCTATGAAGCTAGGACATGCAAAACATGCTGTTAGAAACACCATAAAACTCCGTAAACATGCTTTAAGAAATACATAAGTTAGTAAGCTACACTACCAGTCAACTAATCTATTTCTAAGTCCTTACACAGCCGTTATAGTCTCTTATCGCTCGCGGAAAAAACGACATTTTAAATCTATCTGTTCTACAGTCTATCTCTCTTATTTTATTTTTATGATCTAATCTACCATAGTAAGTTGGCGGTCGTAAAATATGATCAACTTCGTCGGAAAATAAACTACTCTTGAATTTACATAATAGATTTAGTCTTGTTTTCAATCTACGGTCTGACAGTGATTCCCATCCGAGTTGTTCTAAGAGGTCAGTAACACTAACAAGATTATCGTAACGGCTTTTCACGTACCTGGCTGCTCTTCTCTGTACACGTTCTAACTCTGTTTTTAAGCCTGTTTCATGAGGATCCCAAACACTGGAAGCATATTCTAAATGGGGTCTAACGAGGGAGAAGTAGCTTATTTCTCTCACTTTGTCGTCGCACTTGCCTAGAATTCTTTTAACAAATCCCAATTTACGATTAGCTTGACCTGTTATTTCCCGAATATGTTTATTCCACGATAGATCATTATTGAGCCTAACTCCGAGATATTTTACGGATTCTACCGTCTCTAATTGGGTATCCTGAATGAAATAGCTCTGTTGTGGGGAGTTATTATTCCCCCAGAATTTCATTACTACGCATTTTTTCAAATTTAACTCTAGCTGCCACGCATCGCACCATTCTTGGATTGCAGTAAGGTCGTTCGTTAGTTTATCCTCATCTTCACTACTACGGATTTCTCTGTATACTACAGCGTCGTCTGCAAATAATCGAAGTTTACTGTCTATTATTTCACCAATATCGTTGATATAGAGTAGGAAGAGGAGTTCGACGACATCTTCGTCATAGTTGACTCCAAATAGACGAGACTCTAGCTTTCCTGCAAAATTTAGCTTAGTTCTTGACAAAATGACAGATAGAACTTCGAGATTGGAGGTTCATGACATCATGTTCATGACCACTGGTATGTGGGTACTGCCGTAAACTGCTTCTCGTCGGTATGGGTGTTAACTGGGCTGTGTTGCAATTTCATCGGCAGGAAATACATGAAAAATTTGGTATGTTGTGTATATTCTTGTTTAAAATTTTCCGTTAGAAATAGTGAAACAGTTTTAAAAAGCCCCTGTTTACTCTTTTTTATTTTGGACGAAAATCAGCTGTTTTGCTGTTACTGTTAAACAGTTAACATAAAACCTAGTCTCAGAATATTGTCTGTACCGGTGTCAGCCCGGGTGGGGGGGGCGACTCAGGCAACCTGATTATTAATCGAGTCTTTAATGCCTAAATACCGAAAAAATCAATGCATAATGGCTTTATGGATTCTGAAAGTAAAATATTACTTGAAAATCCAAAAAGATAAGATAAAATCTATAGAATAAGAAAGTTGTTGGCTACATTTCAGCGTTGTATGATCGTTTAGAAGTAGCTTTAAGCTGGTAACTTAAGTTCAAAAATATTCAGGCAATAAACTCACTTATGATCACACATACCTTGTTATGAAATTATCTTGTAGGCGTGAAATTATAAATGATCATTGCTCGTAGCCACTTTTTGATTAACTTGGGAATATTAAGACCATGACTTTGGGCCCACTTCTGTAACTCACTTAACCTCATGGCACGACACGTATAAACGGCACCTTCTCTTGAATAATCTTAATAACTGCGTATATTGATTTATAAGATAAATAGTAATCACTCTATTAACCAATCCCAACGTTAAGACATGAAGTAGTACCAAAACCTCCTCCAAAGCCACTCGCACGCACCGACTTATTTTCAGTAAACAATGGCCTCTAGCTGCTTTTTAATCGCCGCCCTTCCCTGAGTCAATTCAGCACCATGCGACTGGTCAGTCAACAGGCCTTGTATTTAAGTAGCTGTAGTCAGGTCCTCCATTTCTGCCGTCATACACTGTGCGATTTCCGAAAAAAGCTGCTAATACTTCGTTTTTTCAAAATTGTACTCACAGATTTTGTAATAATGCCCTTTCACATAACAATAAGCCTCCAAAATCCAAATGAGATTTTTTTAAACAGCAAATATTTCATTTTTTATAAACAAAATGACGGTGGGTGTGGAACGCAAATTTTCCAGTAAGAAGACTTTGACTGTAAATTAAGACAAATATTAAGTAATTGTTGACTGTTTATCACGATGCCTACCCAGAAAAATCCAAAGTAACCATATAACAATGAAAAATGTAAATAATCAATGTATTTGAAAAAATCACGCTCTGATTTCGCATTCCCCTCCGAGTTTCTTCCCAACAACCAAAAGACTACGTATTTTTATCAACTTTTCTCCATTCTTGGGAACCCATATCCTAATACTAATATCGGCGTCAAGTCAAAAGCAGTCGACGAAAAAATGCTCATTTGTAAGTATTCTATATTCCTTGTCTGCTATTCTATAAATTTTAACCTCCCTATATTTCTGGCGTCATAAGCTAATCTATCGGGAGATTTGCCTCTCTCACAATATTTGCCCCATTACTTTAGCACCTTGTGCACGGTAATATTACTCGATCGATGACTCGGTCGATTACTCCGGCATTATTTTATTTTGTTCTTTGCATGAAGTAGCATCTCGTAGTATTCATAAATTAACAATATCAGTAATATTAACCACTAGATGTGTCTATAGCATTTCTCTATATGTTTGCATGTTCTTTTACGTATCACTCTCCCAGTTTCCGGTTGGACTGCGCACTGTTCTCCTGACTGCTTTTGGCTTACGCCTAGCGGCCGGGGGAGCGTGCGAGGTTCTGATTGGTTCTGGGACGAGTGCTGCATGCCTGGTGTGGAATCGCCCCGTGCCACACACACTAGTGGTGGCTTGCACGGTAAATCATAGATGTAGATGTAGAAATCACTTGTAAAGCCGTCCTTGTTGAATTCAGAAGCGGCTGAACAGTGGCTATTGAAAGCACCCACCTTGATGCCATAGCTACTTGACAGTGCTATTAGTATTGCTCCAATGAGAGTAATTAGTATCTCATGAGTTCCTGATACAGACATTGCTGCAACTGTCAGTAATACAACTAACAATCAGCAATTCCGTATCAAAGCATTACTTAAGCTGTAAACAGCACTCATAAATTAAATTTTACTCTGTGTTCAGTGTAAAAACACTTGAGATACCAACACGCTTAAGAAATATGAAACGAAGGAGAATATTGTTCCCCTACCGTTTATTTCCGCCGAGACCTTCGGGACAGGGTGAAAATATCTGGCTATATTTCCGCTATTAGATGTTTCATAACCCAACTTAATTTGATTTACTAGTGGAATCATCATAGAAAGAAATGATTGCTCTATTTATCTTTCCTTAGAAAGCATTTATTTTCCGATTCCAACGCTATAATTTGCCTGTGGAAAAAGTCACTCATTATTATTTTAAGTGTTAAAATATTTTTAGTACTATAACTGAGTATGAGCATATTTTTTAGAACAACTAAAATGCTCATACAAAATAGTTAAATATACTTTTCTAGTTAGGAATACTCAAGTTGTCGAAATGAAAGGTTTTTTTAGACATCAATAAGAAACCTGAGCGTCCCGTGAATGGTGGGAAATCTTTCGCGCCAACCATCTTCTCCAAGCAGGTGGACTAAAAATGCAGCTACCCTTGAGTTTAAACCCTTCAACTGAAGTAAAACAACTTGCTATGTCCACAGAATAATTGCATCCTTAATTGCATCTGAAGATGACTCTTTGACGTCAAAACGCGTTGTACTGTAAATAAATTATTCTGTGGAAATTAGCAAGTTGTATTTACATATGTTCAGAATGATGTTCCAACACATCCCACCTGACATCGTTGAATCAATTTAAACACTCTCAATTCCCTGAAAGCATGGTGTGCATAAAACACTTTTCGCTGTCGTGTGTATGGAGACAAATTAAGTTAATAAAAATGACTGTGGAGGAAATAAAATGTTCGACAAAACATGGCAAGAGATGAACCTGCTGAAATTTATTCAACGCAGTGGATAAGATGATTGAAGGGATATTTAGGAAATGATTAGACATTGACATATAGGAAGGAGGTGAAATCCCCGATGGATACACACGAGAGAAGCTCTCTCCTTGGTTTACGTCTACTGTCATCAAAATTTGTTCCTTTCAATGTAAACCTGACCGATACTTTTTTCTTGAATCTCATGGCCTTATATCTTCATTTTTCTTCATTATGGCTTCTACCATGTTTGCATCTTATAAATCCAGGTTTATTTATTCTTTAAGTAGCACAATGAATGTGCAAAAATTGGCTGCTTCCACTTCGCTTATTTATATTAATTTTAATGATTAAAGTTAATAATTAACAACTTGTCTTTGTGCTTATTGATATGATTACTTACGTGGAAAATCATAAATGATTTTTCAGAGTCGTTAATTCGAAATGCATTGCTGCCACAATCCTTTCGAGAATATCTGGTACATCAACTTGTCTTTTTTTGTTTGTTCCGAAAATGTTTCTTCCCCAAATCAGTTCTCGAGTCTGCCTTTCAAAGATCGCAACTAAAATGGCCCCGAGAGTTTTCTTTTATGGTACAATGAATTTCGCCGTGGCACATCGCCTATTTCTACTGAAGATTTATTTCGATGGCAAGGACATTGTGCCGTTGTCATTTGATATGGAGATATATGCGAGTGCTTCCACGAAGTAAAGCCTTAAATAATTGAGTTTATCGGATTGTTTCAGTCGTTCCACCAGTGTACGGTACAAAACTTATTCACACCACCGCTTGTACCTCGAACATGTTATAGAATTTCCCGGGACATCATAGCGCTTAATGAGCGGTAGTTCCTACCGCCAACGATATTTCCTTCACCTTGTGACACGCTAACCACCCTCATCCCACCTTACTTGGAGTATTGATTGAAACCTGATTCGACGATGGTTCCTCTTATTGCATTGTTCACTTGGGACACGCCTCATAAATGAACAACACATAGATGCATGCGTACAACATTTTTCCAAGAAGGGCATCTCTCATGTACTATCCTAGCAGAGTAACTGGGTAACCTGGGTAAGTAAATCATGGGTAACCACTCGCATAGGGGGAACGAGACAACCATCCAGTGACACGTGAGTACCGTGGACTTTTCTTGAATAATACCACGGCAGACATATCAATCAAATTGAAAATTGCCTGATTCGCAGTATCTTATTAATTTCGTAAAAGATTCATATAATTTTATTATTTAGATTAAGGATGAGTCAAATAAATTGATCGTGCCAAATTAGTCCATTAATTAACAATGGTGAAATACTTTATTTGAGTTATAAGTGCAATCATATTTTTTCCTTCATACTTTTCTATAAAAAAGGATAAGGATAAAAAGGAGCGCATTTCATCATTTGATTTGCATATTCTTAATATTTTCCTTGTTCACGAAATAATTTGATTGGGCAAGCACTCGAGAGGAATAACTCACAAAATTATCACTTCCGCTAAGATAACTTGGACTTAACTTCCTTCCTCTGATTTTTGGGGGAAAGAGATTGAAATGAATAACTTCATCAGCATTTTATAGCAATTAACGCGTTCTTTTATTCATTTATGGCCACATTTTAATTTTTCGGGAAGTTACTTATCGTTTTTAATGTTTTTTTTTTAGTTCTAAGTCTACTCTTCTGACGTTGTTTTAAGAAAGTGGGAAAAGTCTTAAGCTGCTATTTCGACTCAATCTAAAACGTAATTTATCTATGGAATTAGTCTCAAAAATCTTTCCCTTTACAGTCGTGAAAACACATTGGGATCTTTTTCATGCATGATGAGTAGTTGATATTTACTGTAACATTATGCATGCCGTTGATAAAATTGATATCTCTTGCAAGCTCTGCAGAGTAACCTGCTATTTGCGCTTACTAGGATTGTAATGAGGAGCTAATTTATTAATAGCGCCGATACCACAACCTACTGTCGAAGCGGAAAGTGGCTGTTTCCCTGGCTGAAAAAAATATGAAGGTTATAAATAGCTAAACTTTATAACGATTCAGTTTTTCATAAAAGGCAAAGGAATATGAAGGAGAATGTCTAGGAGAGGAAGTTGAAATATGTTTCCGCCAATATCCCACTTTAATTCTGATGATTTGTTTAATTTGTCCGAATCTCTGGCGTAGCGCCGATACCACAACATATACCACAACATATACCACAACCTATACCACAACCTACTGTCAAAGCGGGAAGTGGCTGTTTCCCTGGCTGAAAAATATCTATATATTAATATAACAATATTTACTTCACATTTCTCACAGACGTTGAGAGTAAAATATAAAAGTCGAATGTGGTCTTCATTATGACCAGGGAAATATTTCGCTCAAACTACCTGAAGGCAGTTTGAGTGAGATGTTAACACGCATACAATTCCACGAACATGACCTCGTTGTTAAGAAAAATATCTCATCATTCAAATTATACCATAATATCAGCAACTTCATGCACAACTCTTCGAGATGTTTGTCAAATATTAGGAGCCGTTTTCCACGGGTTTTGTTGCGGATGTGCGTTCCTGAGAGATATTATCGAAATATACTATTATTATTAGTAATTTTATTGTTCTAGGACCTTGTCCTATGGAACGTAAATTATTTTATACGATTCCTTCAATGGACAAGCACAAGCAACTATATATGAGAGTGATCTGACGAACAGAACGCGTTAGAAATGTAACGGTGAGTATTTCGTATGTTTTCATAATTGTAAACGAAATTCCTCGATCTCACCGTAATATATTGTCTAAAGCAACAAAAAAACTTTCTGTTTTCGAGGCATTTTCAGTGCACGGCCTGAAAATATTAGTCGAGTTACAACCTCAAATACGTATATAGTGTCAATTCCTGCAAATTTCAGCGATACATTTTAAGATGAAATTTGAATACGGTATATATTTTATATATAGATCTATTTCATCTCACAGACTTTAATACCTTTCTCATCATTTTATCCTGAACGTTGTACCTCAATAAAACCAGAGGCTTGACTGAGGATTTTGTGTTAAATATTTCTCTGAGATGTTTGACTATGCAATTGGCCAGAAATCTGAGTTACCTGAGTTAATTCGTAGTAATTGAGCAGGAATTAGGATATTTTATTCCTTTATAATATTTAAAATAATTTTTTTTTGCCCCCGAGGTTTCGTCGTGCTCTCTTTTCCCTGACTTTAAAGAGCTCCACGTGAAGTATATACGGAAGACGCTCTGTTATGTCGGAGATTTTTCTTGATCCCATAAATGACATACTTGACACATTAGTGCTTAAAGTTCCGTTTATTGTTCAGAATTGTTCATGAAATCCTTTTTTTAATCCTAAAAAAACCGTCTAACAAGAAGATACGTTCTTGACATGATGAAAAAACCGGACACACATCAAAAAGTCGTGTTAGGTCAGGTTATATGGACAAACTTGATTTATTTTACATAGATAATCAATTGGAAGACTCATTTTTGTGACACTCCTGTTTCACTATTTTTTTAAATTTCACTCGGTTCATGGGCAAAAATTCAGTTTTCAGTGCACCTGGATGTTTTTGGTGGTTAAATACTCGCAAATAGGTAAAAAAAGTGAATGATGGAATAAATTACGCAAACGCGCACAGGATTAAAAACAACGCGATGGAGTGTATGATTGAGAATACAAGAGAAGACTCGAGTACTGTAGTTAGTATAACTTTGAGATTATTTTTAATGGTGTAGAGGTACTAATTTTAATCTAAGCTGGACTAGGATTAGGCGATGACCGATTTTGGTCATTGATTTTCGATGAAAAAATTTCATCGAAATGTTTCGATGACGATGGCTGTCATCGATCATCGTATGGAGTGTACACTATGATCGATGACTATCGATGAATATCGATGATCGATGAATGTCGATGATCGATGAATGCCGATGATCGATGTATTACGATGATCGATGACTCTCGATGAACTGTGCAGTAGTGCTGAGCGATATATCGCTGTGATTGAATCACCGATACTGAAAATTAGCAATCACAGCCTGTGACTAAATAATCGAAATCACTATGACTGTGAATTCGGTGAATACAGCCGATTTAGCTCAGGCTAAACCACTGCTACCAACTGCACCAGTGCAACCAACGAATACAATGCTACCACTACTACTGCGTATTAACTGTGATTGAACGTGATCGCTACTTCTGTATCGTCTACCACAAACTTGAGGAAAAACATGAATTCCAAACATCCCACTGTAGCCCTGCCATCGTCCTCAAGGCGCAATTGCTGGGGTGTTTATACTTTATACATAAATTTTAGATCTAATGCGTTCAAATGAATGGAAAATAAGAAGAAAAATTAGTGCTATAAGGATACCGTTCATCCTCATCGATGGTTCTCATCGACTCATCAACATCAATGATTCGCATCAACTCATCGACTCATCGGGATCGATGATTCTCATCGACTCTCATCGACATTCTCATGACATTCATCGTCATCGATTACAGTCATCGCACCGCGATGACTAAAATTATCGTCGATGACTTCGATTAATCGACTCATCGCACAAGCCTATGCTGGACTAACAGTCAAGGTATGGTCGCGGATAATCTCGCTTTGAATTGGTTCAAAATAAACATCGATGAAGTTTACAAGTGACCTGAGCCTTGTGGATGCGGCGAGAAAGGTGTACAACACAAATTTATTGTTAAGGTAGTGCGATAATGCTTATTGGTGAAACAAAGCTGTTCAGTTAAGAATAATTTACAATTTCAGGGACGTTTCTCTTAGAACTCGTGAAATATATATGTACACTTGCCATTGTGATTCTAAAATGATCTCGACTTCCCTTGAGATTTTAAGGATCCCATGCATAAAATATGTTATTGCAATACTATTAAAATATATCACCAATAAGCTTCCATTTATTTGTTGGTTTTATACATCCTATTTCTTTGCAGACATAATGTAGGTTCATTTATGCTTGCTTCCATCACTATAACTATAGTGTTTATCGGTACATACTCTGCCACCTCACCATCGTCGCCTTCCCCGGCACTCGGCCGGGATAAGAGGGAGACGAATTGTGGCCTCACTCGGCACAGGGTTAAACAAAAAGTATGTCCAGTCCAGCCCTTTCCATAGGGGGTGAATTTTGGGTGATAGTAGGGTTTTATTGAATCGCCAGTTTTTGTCGGATGGTCACCAAAATTAGGATTTAGTACCTATTTCGCATTCTAAATAAAACCAGATATGGATGAATGCGCTGCGACAACTTTTAAAAGGTGATAAATACGGTACTAATCTTGATTAGGGAAGGGTTCCTCGTTTCCTGCGGCAGCCATAACAGACAACAATAGACGATCGAATCAACAAGCGGCGAAGTGACACATGTTGCACTACTTCGTATAAACCAGTGGGAAGTATCATTGACTTTATTGTCCGTTCAACACTAGGTATTAAATACACGAAGTTTTTACCTTCTAAACGAAGAAAAATAATATAAATAGATGGGGAAATTATTATATGAAATCATATTTTGCAACAAAAGATATTTTTCTTGCATTGGCCTTGGTGCCCCATTTAGATCAGCAAAACATCGCCGATAAGTGTTATTTGCCCAGTATCTTGACCAGTGACTTAAACCTTTGACAGGATTATTCCACAACGGAACAATTGCTGTAGTTTCTTGATGTGAGACTCACTCCTACCAGTAGTTTTTAAGAATTTGATAGTCCTGTACATGTTATTACCATTTTGGCAGCAAAAGCTGGCAATTAGTCTCTCTGTTTGTTGATTCGACCCTCTTTTGTTGTGTGTTATGACTGTCAAAGCAAACGAGGAATCCTTCCCTAATCAAGATAAGTACCGTATTAATTACTTTTTAAAAGCTGCCGCAGTGCATTCATCCATATCTAGTTTTGTTTAGAATGCCAAATAAGTGCTAAATCCTAATTTTAGTGACCATCCGAAAAAAACTGGCGATTCGATAAAACCCTACTGTAACAGAATTTTGAACCAGATCCTTATTGTTAACAAACTCTATTATTGCTCCTTGATAACACTTTCTCTCTAATTAGAAGATAAAAATGCAACGTCCCTTTTCCTTGGTCAAGTTTACAGTTTTCCTACTCGCCCAAGGTCATTTTATCTAACAAGTTTTATCTCTAGAAGATAGCATTATCTGTCGTGCCCTAATTATTTCATTCGAGCATCCCTCGCATCTTTTTCCTCGTTTTTGAGATTCGTTACATGTTATTTAGCGTTTACCACAAACAATCATCTCCTTAGTCTTTGATGTAGTTTTTTATTTTCCATCGCCGTCTCCATGGAAAGAAGTGAGAACATGATGCAATTTTAGACCACGATTATTTGTAAACTGAAGTTTTTTGGAACCAAAAGCAAGTTATTGCTCTAATGTAACTTGGGCTGTAATTTTTCAGCTAGTATGTGTAAATGATTTGGGTGAAGTCAGCCAAGCAGAGTCCATCTTCATTTCAAACGGAAGTGGGCTCGTTTTTCATCCCTGCCGAGCCACGACGGAGAAATGCGAAGAAATCGCCATTCGTGAACATTCCATTTCATCCGGAAATCGAACCACGGACGCATGTCTTGCCGAGACAGTGCGCAAATCACTACGCTACCGAAGCTTCCTAACTCTCGTGGGGATTTTCGTAAGGCACCATACGTTACGTCCTTACGGTCCATCAAAGATGTCAACGCAGGGGAGAAGGGGGCTTCCAAGAGGCTGTGATATTAAGTCTTATGGTAGCTCGTATGCCGTGCAAATGCGGTGATTTTCAACCCCGCTGAATGGCGGCGCTGGAATACCTACGTCGAAATTGCCATGAGAAAAAATAGCAGGTAGTGTCGGCGGCACTGTTCGAAGGTGCACATGGCGTTTAAATTAAAGTTTAATTGAAGTTGCCAATAAATGCTAAGGAATTTTGACTCCTACGCATGCATTTTGGTCACCCAGGTGACCATCGACTGAGAGAGTTAAAATATCGCCACCACGCACGTGTTTACGAGATGTAAACCTCTCGATGGTCTGTTGTTTTTAAACGTCGCGAGGAGGATGAATATCATTAGAAATATGTCTTCACACCATAATGCCCTGCTATTCATTGCTTGACCACTTTTGAGTGTTCCCAACAACTATTTCCCCCTCTTTGCTTTTTCTTATTTTTTCCAAAGCTCTCACTCCAAACTACAATTTTTTTAATGGGGTCTCTTTTAAATGCTTTCTCACAGTTCATTTGACAGCCTCAACTTTTATCCTGTTAGCATTTTTATCACCTAGGCCTTTCACCGAGAAATATTGATGACTTCACTGAGATTTGAACGCCTGTGTCCATTTCCGTTCGAGTGTATTAAACCGTGACTCCATAATGCCATCTCTCGTCAAAGTAACATTTCCGAAGGGTTTATGCAAACAAAATATTCTCGACTTAGATTTTCACTGTACTTGATGCAGGAGGCGTAGTCAGTCTTCATCAATAAGTGCCGAGAAAAAATTCCAAACATTTGTCACTTCTTGATATGACTGGCCAACACACTGGGTCAGCAATGAAGGTATTCGGGAGCGACAGCCAAGTCGAATAACTTATTTAGATTGAATTTTTATTCCCTGTGGTTACGGTTTCACCACGTGCACGTGACTACATACAGTAAAATTTGACTAATTTTTGCTTTGAACATTGTTTTACCCCTTTTTACACAAGTTTTTATTAATTCGTCTTAGGAAATATTTCGTGAATACTATTTCTCTTAAAAGTTAGTATTTTAAATAAAACGGCCCTACGGCCATTAATTTTTTCCAGCATAAATTGAAGTCCAAATTTATATGGAATTATATTACGTGAATAAACGTGTCACGTTTCAGAAATAGAAATGGCTACGTTTCACAGTTTAGTTTGAAGTTCCTCCTTGAATGAGGAAAGTATCTAACCTCTCCTTGGAACTAAAAATGGGATCTACTGTCAGTAATTGTATTTGAAAAATGGAAACAGTGACTTCCTGAGATAGATTGATTGGTGAAGGGTATTTGTTTCTGCATCATCTTCTTCTAACCTCATGAAATGGAATTTGTTGTTTTATCAAATCATATTTTCCATCAATCGATAATGGCTTTGGAATGTTTTATCTATACCTACACATTGTCAACCTATCTTTCACGGGTCGTGACTGGAGCTAATTGATTGGAGATTGATACTTTGAAATTAAGTTTATGTACGGTAATACCAACGCTAATATCTAATTCCATGATATTCCTGCATTTTACAATACATGATGACCTAACTAGAAGCCACTAGTAGTAAGCGCAAAACCATTTAAGAGCTTTGAAATATCTGGAATTTCATCCTTACGTTAGTTTGTGTTTGACCTCATAACCAACAATTGACAACCTTATTGAAATAAATGACACGAACTTCTTCTCGCTTAAATATTAGTACCATACTCTAAAAGTTTTAATTCGATAATTTAATATGTATTTATCAGAAGCAGTCAACGAAAATGACAGTATCAACCGTTCAGACATATTTAAACTAAAACATGTTGTGCACACATTCATCAACAATTAAAATTATAAAAACCAAATCTAGGTGGATTTGTTTTTTCCTATTAACCGGAGCTCTCCGCAACCGTATATACTACTGATGCATGATAATCCCGACGGTGATTTGAAACAATAGCCCTTAAAAGGACTTCCTTAGATGATTTTATCAAGATATTACTGATAAATAGATGCACATTTACGCAAGAGGGTAGCTATTGCCCTGGATTACTGGATTTTTTTATATGAAAATGAAAATGTACAGTATAATTGCATACACTCCTTCGTGCAAGTATGGTAGCTAGCGTATTTACTGAGATTAAAAATTATGCTTGCCTGATTCTTATTTTATGCATTACCAATGGAAAACGCATTAGGTATTTAGGTATATTTTCACTTAGGTTTTTAATATACACGACTTACATTTTGATTAAGAGCTAATTTTGGACATATTAATCTGATACAGAAAACTTTTTATTTAATTATAATGGTGAATTTCTGTCAATATTGGATAATTCAGTATAAAATGAACAGTTGCCTTCTAAATATTGTCGCACCTAGAAGTACTTTCTTTCTCCCAGGTGTTATTATTCTGTACTGTCTTAATGACATTAATCACAAAGTTATAATTAAAGTTGTCAGAAAGTGCTGGAAGAAGTCGGTGGAAGCAGATCACTCTTTAAGACCAATAGGAGAAAGACGAGCTAAATGGATTGGGCATACGATGAGGCATAGTCCTTTCCTGATGAACATATGGGAAGGTTTCAAGTGGTGGGAGGCAAACCAAGAGGTCGATCCAGTGCGGCATGGAACATGAGACGGACATGATGCGCCCAGATGAAAGAGGCAGCGATGGACACGTGGCTATCGCGAATACACGGCAGTGCCTTTAGAATATGATGACGACTGTCTTAGAAATTCTTCTGTTCATCGGTAGAATCTTATTCTTCCTTCATGTCGCTTTTAGCAAGAAGATCCCTCCCTTACATGGATGTGAACTTTTGTTTCTTTTATGGTTCTGCTTTCATGCTTGAACTCAAGGAGTCAGAAATCATAAGTAAGTCTCTTCGGGGAAATTATTCGTTAAGAGGCCACGCAGTAGATTATTCTTTCAAAACACTCATCATCTCTCCTTATGTCCCGGTTCCGGGACTCCATTGTAAGTTTCGATTATTGTCCCATTATAAGAATGACTTCCTTTGCTATTTCAGCTCCAAAAATAAACACCTCATGGACTCTAGTTGGGACAATGGACAATGTGGATCGTGGTATTCTATGGGGTAGAAATTGGAACTCGGAGGAAAAACGACAGGAATTGATTAAAGGCGTTTGAGGAGTGGGTGCATAGTAAAGTAGAGGACGTGAAAGGCATGGAATGAAAGACAAAGTAGGAAGTTCTCGGCATGGTGGGTGGGGAGAAGAAACTATTTCAGGAGATGAGGAGGAAGCAGAGAGAAGGTATTTATAACGGGTAGGATATAAAGGGCAGAGGGGATGCTGTGGACTGATAAAGATGTGAGAAATGTTATGTTGGGAAAGCACAGAAGGTGAGGAATGCGAATAGGCTATATGGATTGACTGGTGAGATATAGGGCATATGAATGCAAACCTACCTTAATCCGTAGAGTTCCATAGACTCCTTCATAAATGAAACCGTCGGTCAAAAATTCATTATAATGAGAAAGTGATGCAACATCGTCTGAATTTGATTACAGTTAGAGCCAGGTGCAAAATTAGTCATGGGATAAAACCCATGACCTTCAATGCGGACACTAGCAATATAATTTTACTCAATCATAAGATGATGCAGTGTCCTCAAGTAGCGCGAGAACTTCCCCAGGGAAATGAAAAGTCTCCAAAAACCACGACAATGCAAGTGTTCTCCTCCAAGAATAATCCAAAACTGAATAACTATGAGCACTCAATGCTAAAAAAGGGTGGTATCGTTCCAAAAATGGCCTTAATAGCCCCGTGCATTGGGTCCTACGGTGTTGTAAAATTCTCCTTTTCCCTTCCTCGCAACACCTTTTCTATTGGGTGACAGTTTGGCATGTGACACCGGCTGTCAAGCGGTGGAACCAGTTTAAAAGTTGGACATGTTGTGCCCACTGCCAGGAAAAGGAACAAATCCCTAAAAACGGCTAAAATGTGTATTTGAAATGTTAGCATTAGGCTCAGCATTGCGACCGGGGAATCCCTAATTCATGCCAGGCAACCAATTTGGGTGATTTAGCATCAATTTCTGAGATTTAGTAATCAATTTATGAAATTTAGTAATCAATTTCTCTGTAGTATTTTGGTTAAAACAGCGGAGGAAGACCTGTTTAAGGGATATATTTTCAAATAGCCACTGCCAGTCTTGTGAATCAGTACCAAATCAACACACATTGCCGCGTCACTGCAGGCCCAGCTGTCTGAGGGTGAACACGGACTCGACCGCACGACCGTAAGCTCGATTTTGTTTTCGGCGGCGTAAACGGACGCAAATATTTTTTTAGAGTTAACAGATTATAACTTTAAAAAAATCGATTATGGATAAATCGGTTCATAAATAAGCTATCTTACTGCCTTAAGCAAAATATATGTCCAGCTAAATTAAAATCCGCCACTTTGTTTGTAGCAAACGCTTATATCCAGAAAATCGTTAAAGATACAATAAAAGCACGACAATATGCTGTTTCAAAAAAACAAACTATACTTTGATTCATTGTTTGATGTAAAGATTCTGAAATCAGAATCCGCGTAATCTGAGGGTTTTCCGTAAACATAGAAATATGATTTTTGCGAAATTTTGTTCATTTTTACCCGTTGCTAATTGTTAATGAGTGATTATTTTGAAAAGTGATTGGCACCACCACGTTCAGTAATCTATAGAGAATGACTATACGATGTTTCAATTTCCAGAGCGAAAAAATAGCATTTTCGGAACTATGATTAGCCTTTTTCGATTTCAGCCGATTGTGCGCCGGCCTAGTGGGTGGATTCTTTCTGGTGTTCATTCCCACGCCGGGGTCGCCGCGAGGATCCGGGGTCCTGCTCCCGGGAGGCGCCCTCGCCCCCTCGAGGGAGGCGGCGCCCGGCGGCCCGCGGGAGGTGCGGCCCGCGGTTGGAAGAGCCACGGCAACACGCGGACCGCCCCCGGGGGCGCCCCTCTCGTCTCGACGGGACGGGGATAAATGCCACCGCGGGGTCGTATTTGAATTGACGAGTTGACGGCGAGGCCACGCAAATAGCGAGCGCACTCTCCACGCTAAATACACTGTGACTCACGAAAGGCATTCGATTACGAGCGTGAAAGAAAATGTCTTTCTAAAGAGTCCCCGCCAAAGGACTTGTTGCGGTGTCAGGGAAGCGATCCTAGTGAAAATATAATTAGGATATCATTATCCTCTCCATGTCTGTGGCATTGACGCATGATCGAGATCAATTGATTTTCAATTTCAAGTGGGGGGAATCATTTATTGGGAAACAGCGGCAAATCTCGCCATGCTGCGGAACGTAATTTGCAGAGCGCGGAAAAGATGAACGGCTCGTGGAATGTGGACGTTCAACAGAGTTTATTGATGCAATTGCACGCGTTCATTTAAAATACCATTCATATTTTCTTTTAAATTATTACCTTTTACATCGTCATCTGTCATAGATTCTAGGATATCCTAGCTGTGAAAACCGTCAAACAGCATCATTTTATGATTCTAATAAAAGAAGAATATTTCTTTCATTTTTTTCATTAACTCTCTTAGGTATTTTATGTATTCTTTTGTATATTTCTACACTCAAAAATGATTTAGCTTTTAAAATTCAGTCACACAAAAATAAATGAAAAGGACCCTCGCAAAAAATATTTTGGACGTTTCGGCGGTCATGCCGTCATTGCATCGTCGGCAATGTTAGTGATCTGTTACGTTATGGGGGGGGGGGAGGGTAGGAAAGGAGAGGGGATGTGGTGAAACGGGAAGTGGTGGGGTGAGAGTGTGGTGGTTAGTGGGCCACATTTAGCCCGGGTGGTTCGAATGCCCTTGTCGCCCAAATGTAGGCCATCTCACGAGTCCTCAATTTGATGTTAGTAGTAGAGTCGGGGAAGGCTTCAAGTATAGAGAGCGGGAAACACTTATTGAAGGTATGGCGATGGGAAGCGGTAGGTTCAGAGGTGGGATCAAGGAAGGATGGACATTGGGTAGAGTGTTGGTGGCCAATTGTCCCGATGGACGGAGGGGTAGTGCATTCGCTATCATAAAATGAGGGGCAGAAATTACATGAGAGACGGTGGACTGTATTAGTGGAGGTGCAGTTGGCCGTTGACGAAGATCTGTTGGAAGAGGGGGTTGCAAAATAGTGGAGGAGAGAGCAGTATTTACGCCTAGGGTGGTTGCAGGTTGAGGAGAACGGTGAGTTGAATGTGGCGTCGCATGGATTTTAGGATATCACGAAGGTTTTTTCCGAACGCTTGAAAGATACCGTGGGACATGAGGGTAAGAGAGGGGAAATGGAAGTATTGTTTTTTTATTATTGGGTATGAATCCCGGAGGATTTTTTTTATTTAATGGGTGCCAGGGAAGAATTTGATAACAAGGTGGGTTTTGGTCCGAGGGGTTAAATTGGCAGTGGGGAGCAGAATGTAATTGGCAAGAAGCTTTTTGGGATACTACTTATTGTATATTTATTCTCCAGCTAAGAATCCGAATCTCTTGATTATTTTCTACTGGTGTTACAAAATAATCATGAAGTTGAAATGCATGGAAAGAATTCCTGATAAATATGTCCTGCGAAGTGCTGGATATATGCTTGGTGCTACGAAATAGAAGAGAAGAATCTATTAGATTAATTATGTCTTATTCGAGACACTGAAAACTAGAGCGCCAAAATGGGGACCGGAATCCCACGATTTCTCATGGGATACGACAAAATAAGGAAGTCAATGAGGGAATAAATTATTTAGCTTGAAGAGATAACTGAAAGAATAGCTGCAGCAAACCAATCTTCGGTTTGATGACTCCTTATGGCCTGAGAATACTTCTTTCTTTCTTCGCTCTAAGATTGAATGAGCCCTACAGCACACAATTTTCGCCGCCCAGTCCACGGGTGAGAATATTAATTCGCATGAAATATGAATGTCACATGGACGCCAATCGTGAATGCACGCTACTAAGCGTGAGAAAAACGAGCCGCTGGCAGTCCTGTCGAAATGAGAACGATCTCACTCTCGCTGTTATCTACTTGCGATAATTACACAGCAGATGGGAGCTTAATGGGCTGCGCACTATTATTCGTTGTTGAGGAAATGGGAAGATTGCTCTTCTTTTGTGCGCGAGTTCACCACATGAAGTCCCTTATCGTTTTCCAAAGTACTTTTTACTACATTCACTATGCATTATAGCATCATATTTGGCTCAGTGGTAGTCGCACATAATGGGAAAGGGTAATTAAGAATAGGGAGGAAGGATATGTATTAATTGCTGACGTACCAAACGTTCTAAACTTTGGGATATCGGTTTCATACTCCACCTTCTAGCACAACATCATATGGAAGCGAATTGCGTCGATTACGCCTTATTAAGGATTTTGACGTATATTTGACAAATTGGTAGCTAAGGAAGACATTAGTATGCTGGAAATTTTTACTAAACATGAGTTTTGTCTTATCTGGAAAATTATGATGAAATCCTGTTTGTTCAAACAAATGACGGAGGAAGATGTGGCTAACCGCTAAAACAAATTTAAAATGAAACAAACCGGAATGTCATTTGTTAACCTTTCTGGTGGGCATCCATTGCTGAGAATGGCTGACGTCCAGCTGAATTTTCATTTCCTTCAATACGTCCTTTCGGGTATATAACTCCGGGCGTCAATAATAAGTAAGTTGATATTTAAATAATATTGAATAAAATGATTGTTGTATATTTAAGGAGCTTGATATATTTTCCATTCACAATTTTAAATCAATTTTGTAATTATTAGTTTTGCCGTAGATGCTAGGTTCTACATGCGAAGTTATGTCATATTCACCTTATTAGCGCCCTGCTTGCTCTCTTTTGCAAAACGTCTATGGAATACCATAACATAATTATACCTATCTCTAAGAAGAAAAGCGCCGAGACATGTGAACGTCCTTTTATGATAATTAGCCTAATTGTGTGTAAGAGAGTTATCTGCAAATGGGTGAAACAAAAGAGGAAATAAGTCTGAATGAATACTACTTGTGTCTTAAGAAAAATGTAAGAACAAGAGAAGTTAGCCTTGAGACATTTCATTGTAATAAGGAGGATGCAATAGATCCGCCCACATACATCGGCTTTATCACCGTGGGGAAAGCGCTTGAAAGCACAAGCTTGGAAGTGAAGAAGCGCTTCGTTAAAACAAAGGAAAATGCTAATATGTTGCGAGAACCGTGGGCGATGACTACAGCAGAACAAAGAAAATAAATTGAATGAATGGAAAATAAAGGCCCTGTAAATGTGCGGCTAGACTAGACTAGTAAAGAATTTGAAGACACCAACTTACTTGGGGCATTCTGAGAGAGAGCTGCCAACGCAAATAAGTATATTAGAGAACAAACTGGAATAAATCACAGTGAATCAAACGCATCAATCTTATTAAAAGGAATGTTGAAAAAAGGAGTTAATAATTCGAATAAGATGATTAGATGTAAGACGAGAAACTGTAGGTGAGAAACTGCAGGTGATTTTCTTTGTCAAACTTGCTTTTGGGTATCGATGAGCTGTTACTGCAAGTTTTGCTGAAGTAACCATGCAATTGGTGACCAAGGGCTTTAATACAAGTATCAGATACAGATTTCACTCTTAACCTCCTTATAAATGGGTCCAGTTGCGTGATTGGAGCGTATCAGGTTGAGATTGCATCTCATTTGACAGGCCTTTTGCTCTGCCGCATACTTTCCTTCATAAAATAGTATTAGGAAGGCCAAAATACACACGAAGCAGACTACCTCGTATTGAGTAGAGATTTCAGAAGTTTAGACTACCTCGTTAGTGTTAAATTATTTTTTTCCCTACAAGTATAGTTCACTGAGTAAATGATGCATTTATTTTACCTTGAGCATCGTGTACGAAATTCCCATTTTTATTTTATATAGGATTTAATGAGTTCCTTCAATTTACTTTGAATACATTTCTAGAGGGTTTTGTTAAAAATGGAATTTTTTCTGGTGTATCTCAATAAACGCTACGTCGCCATTTGTCAATGTCAAAGTTAATGACAAAGGCAGAGAAAATCCTTTGGCCTTGTACTGACTATCTGCTCATTGATCACCGACACACGAATTACTTCTTTCTACTGAAATGTTGGGCTCTCATGTAATGTAGAAGCAATCAGCTAGCTGGAGATAGTGGTAGCTTTAGTAGAATCCATTTGCATGGAAAATTCAAAAAAGAAGGGGAATTGTTTTAGCGATCAATAAATTTCCCCCCAGAATACCTGCAGGGAATATTTCAAAATAAATTTTCTAATGAAATCGTGTTTGATGCATTGACGAATATTATCAAATAAATTTTTGTTATTTTTACTCTCGCACATAATTGTTCGTTTTATAATCAACATCTCGTTGGAAAAATTTGTTGCTCAGAATTAGATAATTTTTTTTGGCTGTGTTATAATACAGAAATCCAAAGTCACCATATAGTAATATTTTATTCTATTAGAGATTAAAAATAAAAGATTTCTTGTTCAAGTACAGGTGAACTGCAGCATTTACTTTATTAATTGATTTTCTTTATTCTTGTAGCATCTTATTCGTAGCTATTTTTGACATCTACATAAGAGTGGTTAGAAATTACATGAAGTTTGAAGATGATGTGCTGAGCTTCAAAAGTATCTGCGAGGAGAAACAATAGCCATAACGGGTTTATCAGGAGTAAAGTGCGGTTGGAAGTCTTATGGTCAGGTGTCGGACATGCGAATCTTCAACGAATCATTGTAATGGACACTAGTTTCCTTTTGGGAGAGATAGTTAATCGGTTGTACTTACCATGCGTTATATTTTACCATGCCGTATAGATGAAAGTGTATTATATTATATTGACTCCAATATATAAATATAAATTCTGACCCTTCGGTTGCAAAATCTAAGATGTTGCCAAGGGTTCATAGTCATTATAAAGTTATTGGCTAATTTTAGATCAGTCAAGCCAACAATAAATTACCCGCGCTCGCTCTGGTGCAATGGCTGATACAACCGCATGAACGGTTAACGGAAATGTACGCGTCAGCCCCGTTACTTGCCACATGTTACTTGTGGTTGCTTGTTGACCGCACACTTTGCTATAGTCCTGTCAACTTTATCTAGTTTAGGAAAGCTGATACAGTCAGGTTTACTCGGCTGATAGTGGTACATTTCTGTTTTGTGAAACAATGGAGTGTGTGAATCTAATTTAGTAGTTCTATCTTCTAAGATGTTCTTCATAGTCCTCTGTCCCTTATCTAGAACCCACGAGAAAGGGTGTGCTCGACCTCATAATAAGTATAATGTTCCTCAACTTTTTAGTTTTTATCAGGAACGTTCCTGATGAGAATGAGTAAAGTTTTCCGTTCATATTTCATGGGAAGATCAACATAAGAAAAGGACCGGCTTTGATTTCAATGCAAAATTTCGTCGTGTATGCGAAGTGCACACACGTTTATTTAAGTAATATTTATCCTGACTTGCTCTTGTTTAGGAGCTAAAAAATCACCGAAATAATTGTCATTTACTTCCACAGCATCCCTTGTCCGTAGCAATTACTCTCGCGCACAAAAATTGGAATCTGTGACCTATGCGCCGTTGAACCATGGGACATTCCGCTTTTCTACGACGAGCGATGTGTTTTCGCAACGGAGGGTAATTGTCATCAGACCACGGCCATTGGGATCATCTGAATATTCTAAGGCTCAAGTCATTCCCTTTTCAATTATATAAAGCGATTGAGGTGATGTAAGCAGTGCGTCATAAAATGTGCGTCGCTGATCGAATAACGTTTGGCAATTGTGATGCGGGAGAAGGACAAAGAGTGTTGCGCTTGCGCGTGGGGAAGCTGCACGCTCTGAGAGAACACGTCCCGCCGCAGATAACACTGACCCGGAAGGGAATCGTATCGCGGTCTAAATTCACTGGCAAGGCCGATGCCTTGCGAAACGGTGATAACGCCAGAACGTGCATTATGAAGTCGCCTTTATCTAAATCTTCCTTTATAACGCAGTTATTTTGAGTATGTGCACGTAACTGACGCTGAAACGTAAGCGTAAACGCTATAATTATTTACGTGTGTCCTCCCCCTGGACGAGAAGTTTAATACTGAGTTCTTCGCTTAGAGATGTAAGAAGATGGATTTTAGCCAACCTCCACCCACGATGCCTTGGTGGCATCGTGGGTGGAGGTTGAGGCCGAGGTTTGGCCTGGAATCCATGGCATGCGCTTGTTACCACGGCTTCCTTGGGATCCGTTTGCGGGAATGGAAGCGAATCTCGCATTTGCATATTGTAAAATCACGGGCCTTTAAAGCAATCCATTATTATTTGGGTGATGCACCGGATAAGGAGGGCTTAGATGGAAGAGAGTAAATTCTTATAGGCTTTTACAGCCGCAGGCCCCTATCTATCCACACGCTACTCTACTAGAGCTCGGTATGCCTCTCTTCATCCCATCCATATAGACTATGCTTTTTCATCCCCCTCTCCGCTTACCCAACATCCTCCCCTCAATCACGGCCTTCAGCATCCCCTCGCCCCTCATCACCTATTCCAACCACCTACTCTGCCTCCTTCTGATATCCTTCAGCAATTTAGTCTTCTTATCCAACATGCCGAGCACTTCCTCGTTCGTCATATTTTGCGTCCACCACACTTTCTTCACTATCCTTCTGCCTCATATCTTAAACTTCTTCAGCCTATTTTCACGCTCTTGCATCTAACAATATGTCCACGTTTACGCATCATGCCACACTACAGTTTATACTAGACTACGGCAGTCTTTTCTATACACCAGGTCACCGCCATAAAGTATCTACTATTAGTGTACGTGTCCTTTGCTTAAGCTATTAATCTTGCTGTTCCGTAGTGCCACCCTAGTAATTTAATTGCTGAACCTGCTTCACTTTGTGCCCTCCTACTTCTATGACTTACTTTGTCTTAGAAAATTTCATCAATTTAGTTTTCATATTATTAATATTCGTTCCGTATTTCTTGCACTGATTTTTAATACATCTACCAATGCCCGTGGTCCTTTTCAATGGGTGTGCGTGATAGTTTGCAATTCAATTAACCTTCAAGTAGGTTGTCATGTGAAGGAGAACTGCCTTCCTCTCTTTGCTGTTCCACGCATGCACACGTATACTCACATGCTGTGAATGACTCGTGCTATAAACGCTCAAGTAATCACAGTTTTAAAGACGCTTGATCTAAGATTACGTCTTCTGAGAAATACTTCTTCAACTGGTATACTATTCATGTACAAATCCTTCTGAATGGAGAAATAAGCGGTATATTAAGAAACAGTAAAACACTTTTGGGTTCCTCTAGCTACTGCCCGCACTCAAGAAACACCTGAGAAGTTTTAATTTTAATCAGTGATTGAGCAAATGTTCTATTTAACTACCGTATGGACTAGAATTTACCAATAGTAAAAATGATGTCAATAATAGTCCTGTAAATGTTACTACATAATTATTTCATTCCATCGCCTTTGCGAGGACTGATATTTTCTACATAATAATTTTAAAATACCAACTCGTTTATTTATATAACAGTTAATGGTAGAAATAAGAACTCAGAGGTTTTCTGGTACAATTTTAGGTAGATTCAATAGTGATTGTCCTTAGATGCCTGAAGATTTATGAAACCGAAGTTTATCAGCTGTGTATCCATTATATAACCAAGTCAGTTACTACCAGTTTGAACTGTTCGAATGCCGAGGAGTGATATGGATTCTCGTGAATTGGTATCGTCATCCTCCTTTTAAAATGTTGCGTCACCGGACATATAAATTCTGACAGGAATTTTGGTAAATATTGCGACACTGGCTTGAAGCGTCGACATCATTCAATGTTTGGCTTGGCCTTGTGTTTACTTCCCGAGCTTTAACGCACTCCATTGGTCGGGAGAAAGCATTGATAACATAGATTTGAATAGAATGCTCACTATTCTAGAGAATACTTGGTTTTCATAGCATTATAGCATACGAAGGCTGTATAATAAATGGCTGTCAGTACGGCTATAATTAGGAAAAAGCAAAAAATATGCTGGGAATTAAAAAATGATGTGTTTTGTCGCATAAGTATTTTAATATTAAAATTGGAAAACCAATACATGGAATAATGAAAAAAGAGGATTATTCGGGCACAGTGAAAGCACCACTTAGTTTCTCTCAGTCGATGGCAAAGTTAATTTAGCAATCATGCTTGTCGATGGAGGTGAAACTTGAACGATGATAGCAGCGAAATAGAGAAAAATTGGAGCAGTATAAATGTGGTGTTAAAGCACCTTTGAAGACGAAGAAGAAATTCACGAAGAAGACGAAGAAGACACGATTCACCTTTGAAGACGAAGAAGACACGATTATTGGAAACATTAATTGGCATAGCAGCCGCCGGAATGCAATTATGAAAGGAACAAAAAGTGGTAAGTATTAAAAAGGAAGACCAAGGATGGAATACGTGAGGCAGAGGTTAGCTGATAGCAGGGAAATATTGAAATTATATAATTTTCATTCCTTTGATAACATCCAGCAGTATGACTTCTTTATTTGAAAGCTGCGGAACTTTTCGCGCGTCCATGCCTATAGAAGGTGATGCTCTCCTTGCTACTTTCAGCATGCTACAAATTAGTAAACAATGGATGAAACTTACAATTAGTTGAATAGTCCATTGTGGAAAACGAGGGTATACTTTTTTTCGACTGTTCCAAAGTGAATGTAGACTGGCAAATTCTGCCTCGCATCATTATGACGCTCCACCAGCATTCCTTACCCCTCCCTCAGTCTGCCATGATTTCATTTCATGTCCCGGTCGTAAATAAAATTTGTCTTGCGCAAAACCTGAAGGCCTCGTTTTGGGTCACCTATTAGGTTGGGTCATCGATGTGACCCTGCAGTCAATTTACCGCGAAGGAAGTCGCCTTACCCTTGGGGTATTGGACAAACTCTCTAACGCTATTGGGATGAATTCATTCGCTCACAATGGAGGATCATTCAGTTAAAATCACGCTTGACGTAAGAGAAACGAGGACTGTGTTGACGGAGGGAACTGGTTTATCAGTGCATGTGCTTCAAAGCGTTTCCAGCAAAAAAACATCAAATACGGGTGAGATGTTCTGCTTTGATCGCAGAGTCAATTGGACGCATAAGTGCACGACAGGGCCGCGTTCCGAAATTCACTCCGAGTACTGCCACTGCGGCCAAAGCGCTTCATAATCTGTTGTAAATACAGCGTCTTAACCAGTGATGTCATCCAATTGATGTTTTTCCTGCTTTGTATTCTGCTGCCAGTACTGTATCCCGAAAACATCCGTGGGGGCAGTGAAGGCGTAACTATGGCAACTATGACACACAGGTGGTGGGTAAATATAAAATAGGCAACGTAAATGAATGAAATATGAAGAGTTGGTTGATGTTGATGCGTAAATGGTTACTCTTTGCACCAAATTAAGTTTTAAACGTAGGACATAAAACGAAGGGGAATGAGTTTTTCTGTGAGTGATATCGAAGGTAATTTTTATACATTGAATAAATGAAGCCCTTGCAAATCGTTGATACGACAATTTCGCAAGGCTAAATGTGATGAGGAAATTATGATGAAGAAGTGAACAACGTAACTCATTATATGTAGTAATAAAGAAGATTATTTTAAAATTAGTGGCTGATGAAATGATTCTACATTACATTAATGTTCTTATCTATGCCAAAAATTACTATAAACACTAATGACAGCAGTTATGGATGTCAGTAGATAATACTTTTCTTTTATTCTCTCTCAAGTGTTGCTGTCAGACAAGACAAGGCGAGACTTGGAGTCAGCCTTGTATTTCGAACACGGGTCTCGTCTCTTGAACCTCAGTCGCGTCTAGTTTTCACCGCAAAAAATAAATGAAAGTTTTTTTTAATAGAAGAAAATTCATTTTTGTGCTGGTTACAGTGACTTGAAAAAGAAACAATTCTCAATCTCGGCATGACCAGAGCTTATAGATAAAAAAATATTTAGAATGTTGAAAATGCGCAGGGAAAAATAATTGATATGTATCCATCAGTACTCAATTTGAATATGAAATAAAATTTAATCTATTAAATGCCAAAACTGATGTAACACTTGTAAAGTTAGACTTCGATAAAACCGTAGTATCCCAGTCATACTGGTTTTATTAATAGAAGCCTTTAACTTTGCTTTGCGTTTAGAGAGGCCTCCGAACGAGTGTCTTTTGATTGGATTTTCTCAAAGTAATTTGAGCGTAAAATCACTTCTACATCTTGGGGCAAGGCAGGGTGTTTTATTTTATTCTTTTTAGTTTAAATAAAAAGGTGGTTTTTTTTAGATTAATTTTTCAATCTATTGTATTATATATTTTTCTTCTTTTTAGGCATCCGGAGACTCATTCACTCGAGCTAAGAACTTTCGCCTTCGATCTTTTGCAAGGTGAGAATTTGATCGATTTCATTTCGATTTCGAGCAGCAGACGCCTTCCGCTCGCGATCTTTTTGTCGGGTGGCAAGTCGGAAGGACAAACAAATAAGAAAGCGACTTTATAAAACGTGGTGAAATGGCTCACTCACTCACTCAGTGCTTCGACCCGAAGGTTGGTTTGGGGTAGGTGAGGGTAGAGCTCACCTCAGGCTGAGCCAAAGGCGTGTGAGTTTCACACATTCAGGGTAGGGGGTAGGCCAGTTCCCTTCCCTGGGCCACCTCGCAACGCGAGGAAATGGCTGTCAAATCAAACAGCTGAGCGATTAATACAAATGTAAATTGCCGAAAATAGCGGCTCATATTGCCTCTGAAGAGCTAGATATAGCGTAAGAATGCATTGTCATCTGGATCTGATCTGTACTGAAAATATTAAGTCGCTAGCTAATCGGGAAGTGGGTTGAATTTGAGTAGCAAGATTTTCCCCGGATGGACAAACAAACAAGAAAGCGGCTTAATAAAAACTTGGAAAAATAAGAATTTACAACACCTAGATTTCGTCAAAAACTAACTGTGTCTAATTTGTATTTTTCACAGATATTTATAAAAAAATAATCTATTACACACCGCAGTAATTTTCACAGAATAAAAAAAACCTGCTGTTTTGAAGGATTTTTAGCCACACGGCGTGAAAAAATGAGTCAAGTTCTCCCAATCTTCGGAGGAGAATTCTTACCAACTCTTCGTCGTATTTCGTCTTATCCAACACTGGGCAGCAATTAATGTTTATGGGCATTTCCTCTGCCACTTAGCTCTTTTATCGAGTTAGAAGGGTACATTTGGTCTAGACAAATTTTGGTTTTAGGTTCGGTTTGGTCTTTGGACTTCTTTTTGCGAGAAAATAGGGTCTTATTCTGTAATTCGGGTGGTGTCTATCACCGATGGTGAACACCACCGAAAAACTACACCCGTTATCAGCGTTTGCAATTTTGTAGCCGGGGGTGAAGTTTCACCACACGCTGAGAGTGATGTGCATGAAAACATGTTGGTGCTGTTTCTGCTAATTACCGGTAGCCTGCGGCAGCCAATGGCGTAGTAACTCAGTGGCAAAGGTTCTTCTCAAACAGAAGATGATCTAATGTAAACAAAACACCCGACCCGGTGTACCCCGAAGTGATAGTGTGTGTGAAGCTCAAGAATGGGAAATTGAAACGAAATCCTCCGAAAATGCCAGTGGAATTGCAGGAAATTCAGGATTTATATTTTATCGGGAAGAAAGCTCCGTATGGTGAACGGGAATTGCAGCCGTGCGTGAACACAATGCGGATATTTAAAAAATATAACAAGGTATGCTAATATTATTTCAAGTTCCTCTCCTTGATAGTGCTTGCTCTATGATTTATTTATTTTTATCCATCGCCCAGTTCTCATTCCTATAGTTGACGAATCATCGCTGCAGTTACAAGTATGGCTAATTAATATGGATGTCTTGACTAATTAGCGACAGATATCTCTCCTTTGCACAGAAAATATTAAAAAGGTATTTTATGGATGTATGTAACTTATTGTGTTTTGTCTTTCATCTTTAAGACTCTATGTATTGTTAGTATTACGGTGGTAGATTACGATGGTTGAATTGTGAGTGGATAGTATTTATTTTCGTTCTAATTTAGCAGTCATTTATGAAGTTTGGCCGACTTCCCCCTATGCTTAGCATTGTGATAAATCTTGAAGCCATTTTCATCATAGTAATATGGTAATATTGCTTGCTAGAGTTACAACAATCAGTGTGACCCTTCTCTGCTTATCTTCCGTTATAATTTAATTGCGGAATCTATTAATCTATTCATTGTCATGCACCACTTTTTTGTTAAGTATCCCATATGATGATATTTTGAAATAATTTCCTCCACTTCAGATGGATTTTAGAAGGCAGAATATTTATGAGTATTCATTACCTCATACTTATATACTAATATTACTAATATATCGTGATAATTTACCATAAACTTTACAGTGAAGAGAGGAATGATCACTGATGATGTAAAAGTTGTGTTAAAGGTACCTACTGAGAGTCTCATATGAGCACAACAATAATGGAGTGACATTTAATTAATTTCTGTACTTGTGAATTCAAATTAGATTTTGCGTAATTGGGCGTCAATACAAAACTGAAATCTTAGCTTGAGCGGGGATTTATGGGACAATTTAAAGGGGAAATTTAAGTAAACAAGCACAAACATTTAGTGGGTTTTCCCCATAACGAAGTCAAAGCATTCCCCAGAACATACCGAGGAATATTTTCTTAGATATTGCTTTGACGTGTTGGGGTTCTATCGTAAGATAGATTTCAACTTCTTCGTTTACTATCTTCGCATGACTCTAGTGATTTATGTGCGAGAAAACTTATGAAAAAATTTAGGTATGACCCAAGAGCTTGTTTAATTAGGTTGAGGTATAGTAAATTAATAACATGGTGACTATTCACTTATATTTAATTCTTCCTTAAATGAATATAACGCACTGCAAAACATTATGGCAGTAAGATTTTAATCCTAAAAAAATCAGCATCCGTATAACCCATTTAAATTTCCGTATAACCTATATAACTCATTCACTTGGGCTATACACCTGATCTCATATTTGGTAACGTTATGAAAAGAGCAAGATAAGAAGTTAGAACTGAATCCTTATCCACTTAGTGAGAGTTAATGTTCATTCTAACATGAACGAACACATCTCTATCATAGTTGAATGCGATTACTCTTATAAAAAAGGCATACTACTCGTGGTAACTATCGGAGGAAAGCAATTGGACGGGTCTCAGAAGTTAGCCCTTTTCAACTCCGGGAGCAACATCTAAGTATGATGAAGGGCAATTATTATTCAGGGGTCTCATTCAGGATGTACAAGACATTGCTGAGCCTCGTCATTGACGAAATTTTGACTCTTCAGCTTCGTCACATTCCGATGTTGGCATGCAAATATTGATAATTGTAGAGTCAGCGATGCCCAAAACTCGATACGACTGCTCAATATTATTGAGCTCTTACTGAATTTGGGTCAAGGGCGTGATGCTACTCGTTTTATCAAAACCGTTTCTATCGAGGAAAATATGAAACTACATCAATCACCACGGGATTCAAAGGGCCCACCACACCCCAAAGCATCTTGCCAGGGTGACAAACTGGTGACTGCTTACCAAGTCACTAAGAAAAACTGGCTGGTTCTTAGCATATTGGTTATTCAATTCGTGGGAGGAAGGGAAATCAAGAAGCAGTGAGTTTCAACAACGAAACAAAATATGAATTGGACGCAATTTATCAGAATTGCCGATTGTGCGGTGAGCGATGGCCCATTGCAGATGTCTGATTTTTATCTCCCATAATTTGGATTTAGTCATTACTAACCATCATCAATGTGGGAAGCGACCCTATAATATCGCAAATATCATTTAATTTGAATGTAGCCAAAGAACTTGCTGCACCTCATAGCCCCAACCCCTGGACTCATTCATCTGTTAAAGAACGTTGAAAAAATGCGTTTTCTGAAGATAATAGGAAGGAAAATAACAAAAAATAAGAGTGTTCTGTGATAAAATTTGATTTCGGATCCCGTAATAAATAAATAAATAATTTTAAACTGCCATTGTACTCACTCATGAGCCAATTTCAACATTTTTGCACAAACACTTCTTAGTTTTGGTTGTAAAAAATTTAAAGCTCTCTTAACAGAGTACTACATACGTTGAAGTGTAAGTCTACCTGCTACTGTATAAAGTTGTGAGTTAGGTGGCGAGTAAGACAAAGAAGGAACTCTGTTGGAAGTGGCGGGAGAGGAAAGATATTCGTTGGACGCTATTCAGAGCAGGGAGCAAAAATGGATTGAGGGACTGTTGCGGGAGTGGAGGGCATGCCGTGAAGGGCGATGGTGAGGTCGGATGTGGGGCAAGCATGGGAGACAAAGGAAGAGAATCGGAATTTTGGTCGAGATAAAGGCTGGCAAAAGGTGTGAGGAGCTATAAAAAAGACGTGCTGCAGAGCGTGTAGGTAGCGTAGTCAGGCAAGTGTTTGAGACCACTCTGCAGTAAATATCCAGCTAATTCGGCTTTCCTCCTACTTTCAACCCTGCAGCTTGTGCTCTCCATGTATCTCACAATGCCCCAACCCTGTTCTGTATTGTTCGACCTGAATGTTGAAAAGCGAGTGCGATAACGGGTAACTTTTTCTCACTCCACGACTTCAAACATTCACCCCGACTCTCATTCCGCCATTATGAACTTGCGCTTTACGCGATAAATACTAAATTTCAAAAAATACGATATTAAATTTTGTAGGTTATTTATAATTTTATAAAATGAAATATTGATTACCTGTTAATTTTTAGGGCATTCAAAATCTTATCGCCTGCCACGATACATCCAGTGTGATGGAGTGCCCCACTGTAGTTTGAGGAGACAAAATCCGACGTGGCATTCCGTTTCTGCCCACTCTCTGCCCCTCCTATTTACTACTCCTTGGATTTTGACCACTCCCCAACAGAGAAAATTACAACCACGGTACCGCTCAGCCCACAGGATCAACCCGGATTGAAAACATAAACTGAAAGCACTGGACGCTTTGAAGTTAAAACATTATTTCCTCGTCCACAAAGCCTAGCGAAGGCACTGTTCACTGATATGCCCCGAAAAGGATATTTATTTGGCCCTTGAAAAGAATACACGTCCCAATGTCCAGATGGTGAACTGAGTATCGGACTTTCGCCGAGGAAACGCTGAGATGTTCATCTTCTTTGCGGACAATGAGGGCTTTTCATTTATGTCCCTGTGCGAGGTCCTAGTGATCGTCATGTTTTTTACTCACTTCCTTTCCTGGAATTCAATATCAAAATACATATCTACAGTAGCCATAGGCACGCGTCTTATATCATCCTGCTATAGAACCATTGAGCCATAAAATATTACGGAAGAGAGCATGAGGTATTCCTGTATTGATATTTAAAAAAATCAATATTTCGGTACTGCAACATTAAATACTTGAAATACCTATTTAAACCAACATTCCAACAGTTCAATATTTAAATACGGGGTTCAATAATCAATATTGAAGATTGAAACTCAATTTACATTGGCCCGAAAATACGCTATCTCTGATAATGATATTGGTATCACAACCAAACCTGGGGATATTCGTTATTGACAATTGGTTTTGAAATAGCACCCAGCTCTACACCAAGTCCAAGAATTTTTACCTGCTTTGAATTCCATTCACTTCCATTACCAGCTGAGAAGCAAGCTAAACCTATGCTTTTGGCTGACCTACCGTCCTTCCCTTGATTTTACCTCCCCCATAAGGGACCAAACATGTCCTTCGCATATAAGGCGCCTCTTCCAGAGGTACAATCCCCCTGATAGTTGTTATTCCGCGAACTTAAGAGGCCATAAACTTTCGCACAAGCTCCATCAGGTCGACAAAATTAAACTTTGTGGAGCACGATGATATAAAGTAAGGTACGTTCTGTACTTTCTGTACTCTCTGTACATTCTGAAGTAGGGATGGTGGGGTACAATTTGGCAATATTTATATTTCACACGCGCATCACGCTCAGCGTAATCCGTGCACGAACTTTTTTCTTCAGAGTACTTTCTACTTCTCAATTTTTTTTCTAATTACTGGTGATGTACCGATTTTGGATAAACTCAGGTTAATTTTTTCGAGCTCAGCTTGACGAGGGGATAAAGGAGCACCATTGCTCTCTCCTTGTGAGTCACTGTCATTTCTGGAGAAAAATTTCGTCTGGTAGTTGGTATACCAGACATTAGGGAGTTTCATGCAGCAATACCCGAATCAAATGGAGTGGTTTTAATGAAGAGACTCTCTTCGTCCAAGCATGGGACGAGGATTCAGCTGTAGTTGCAGGCAGGAGTAACAGGATCCTCAAATATTTCCGCGAGGACCCCTTCCTACAAGTTGGAACATCATATGTTTACGGAAAGCATGCTAACTTAGCCATTTTAAATTTGTTTTAAATACAAGGATTTTGCTTTCTCTTTAGTTTTCAATCGATTGTGTCGGAGTAGTTAGCAAAGTTTTTGGCGCAGAGAAAGTGGGGCTCAATGGTAAATTTCTCTGCAAACACCCATTTAACAAAACAAATAAAAATTGCTGTTAACATTTATAGTTTATAATATATTTTTATCTCATTTAGCCACGACCGTGAGCAATTAGGAAATGTTTATGCTTGCATCGCGTGTCTGCTGCATGTATTCCAAATGGGGGAGCCGACGGGCCGCGCGAGAGAAAATTGTAAATGTTTAAATATTTATAAAAAACGCATTTATGAATTGCCACTAAATTTATTTTTGGAATAGTTAGCTGGGTACTTTTAAATTACGAAAAAAAAGTTTCGGCCGTTTCTGAGATGGAGTATTTGAGTAAAGTTAATTAACAATTTATTAAACATTAGTAATTAACAACAATAGGGTATAAAAGAAAATAATTTTTATTGATATATTTGCATTCAATAAAGATTTAGCTTTAATAAGAGCTATTAATCATTACTGTATGACTACTACAAGTGGAGATATAAGTGATAATATGATTTAAGGCTCGGATTTTTGCTAAAAATGCAAAAAAATTAAAGTATGCATAATTCGCTCAAACATTTTTTTTTCGCAAAACGGTTTGAGGGTATTCAGTTTGAGTTGATATTGTATCCATACACCAATTTTTATCAAAATCTGAGACCCTAAGTGACAAACGTTTGTTGAATTGAGGTGGAATGACCCCTATATGGAGATAAATTGCAATGTTAAGAGCAGTGCTCACTTCCTGAAATGGCGAAGCTGGTACCAAAGCGATTATTTAAAAATGGTCCAATTAATGGAGAAGGCTTATATCTAGGGCATTGAAGTCATGCCACGAAGTATCCGCTTAAACTACTCGCTTGTTTGAACAGCGCACGTTACAAATGTAACAATCCTAATGAAGGTGCTCAACCACAAAATAAATATGCTCCATTTATCCATGTTATTAAAAAATGTTATTCAATGCTTAAGAAGAATTTCGCAGCCAATTGTCAAATAGGGCCAAGAGATAACGGAAGACCAGCTTTCACGGTAAATTGATATAATAGATATCGACGCATTAAAAATATAAGTAGGTGCGTGCATATGGACCATAAGGAATATGTTGAAATTTTTTAATTTTTTATTACCAGCCAAAAAGGTTTTTGCAATTAATATGCAAATATTTTGGCCTATTTTTTAGGGAATTTTAATCTTTTGTAAAGAAATCAGTTAATACGATTATTTCCATGTATTTTATTTAAAGTAATTCGTAATTACTAATGGCCGTTATGTTCCATGTGCCCATTCTCTTGTGCCCAGTTTTGAAGTTTAAAGGTAACAATCCATTTACTACCGGGATAAAAAAAACACCGAACTCTACGACGAAATTTCATTCTTCAATTCGAAAAATAGCATTAGAAAGTATTATAAACTTATGGGGGTGCTTTGATCATGTTATCAATATTTGTGCGCAACCTTGAGAGAATAAGGTTACTGTTTATGTCAGGGTTTTGGTTTACTCTGATGGCACAGTAACAGGACAGATTTGGATTCCCGGCGGCGGACTATTTCACCCGTGTATTTCTATCCGTGCCATTAATGGAGACGACGGAGAGTGCAACATATAGCGCATCGAGAAGATTACCACGCCGTGTGTCCCATGGCACCGTGCAGACTCCCAGCACCGCGTTTATCTGCGCTTCACCTGTCCTGGCACCTACTATGCTCACCGCCGGAACGCCCAACTCCATGCTCGCGCGCTGATCTTCTCAAATCCCCTTCATTTCCTTAAGTAAACCTTGTAGGACTTGTTAACTGAGTTTGAACAAGTTGGCGGAGCTATTGATGAGAATTATTGTTAAACAATTACTTGAGGAAACAGTACTTTAAAAACCAGGAATCGAACCACGGACCTTAGACTTTCCGGGTCAATGCGCTGAACCGCGCGCTACTCAGGATTGCCAATGTTACTGTACATGACAGCCGGAGTGTCAGTTACGAAAGCTTTCGATCGGTATATATTGAGTGATGTGTCGACTAAAGTAGCCGCATTTGCACCCGAGACATGACTTACTACCCTGGCCTCAGTCGGTGTGGGGCAAAGTTTGAGAGATTACAGTTGGTCTCATAGCGATCGATACGTAACGATCGTCAAGTTCCACAAGGGACGCAGTGTTTATAGATACTCCAAAATTGCATTTTTATTTTCTGTTCTTTGCGACAGATGAGAAAATCTTACGCATGGGTCGGTCATTTCCCAAACACCTTGTCCACGAATGCTTCAAGCCTAAACTTCAACTAATGTTCACCATTTGCATTCCAAAAAGAACTTCCATGATTTCATGATTATTTGTGACAAAGTGATTGTTTTAGCGTGATCTTCAGTCACCAAAGCGAAATTTACCAATGCTCAATTTCAAACTTCAAACATTAGCGTCTGAAGATTATTGCCTAGTAATCCGAGGGCCGTGGGTAAATATGGCGGACAGCGTCGGTGACGACCGCAATATGGCTCGTTGAATTTACTTAAAAAGGTAGAGAGGCCGTTTGTACTACTTGTGCTGTGTCGACGATCGGCATAACATGCGGCATAACCAATTTGTTCAAAGATTGTGGTGGAAAACATTCCAAAAGTAAATACCATGGTTATGAAATGAAATCGAGAGGAACCTCCTGGAGAGCCGGTTTTGTCAACGTCAGCCGTTTGAAGATTAGCCTGAATTCGAACTTCGAATTGGCTTGAAGTTTGAAGTTCGATTGGCGCTCGAAGCTGGCGACCAATCGTGGGCATTTGGAGCAAGAAGTGTCGCCTTCGAGTCTCGACACCGCGGGTGCGGCAGCAGAGTGCAGGACCGCGCCGCCGAGCCGCATCCCACCCCCGCCGTGCATCTCTGGGCCTCCCCCACCCCTCGAAGCCTGGCCTCCGGATTCTCGTCCGCCTCCTTCCCGCCTACCCCAGTTCAAGGACGGGCGCTGCGGGGACAGCATCGAAGGCGGGGGTCTCTCTGTTGGTGGGCGGCGAGAGCGTGGGTCGCCGCCGGGCACTGTTGGCCCTCGCGGTGGCGCGGCGTATCCGGAAAAATTCGGACAAAAGCCACTTTTTCGAATTCCTTGAAATAATCTTTTGATGCGCAGTTTGTGACGATTATAATCAAAGGCATCATGAAAACTATTTGGTTTTGCGAATATCATATTACGAGACTCGTATATGACATCACGTACTGCAACTGCTTTAAAAGTTAATCCTCGCCGCTAGGTCGTAAAATGTCCATTTAACACTAGAATGCCGGGTACTTTGTATCCCCCTATAATGCCGGGAGGGTGTCATTTTGACACCCATGTTCATTATGGCCGCGTTACGTTGCAGATTATTTTTTTTGCAGTTGTTTATTTGTCAACTTCATTGCAATGTTTGTTTTTGTTTCCTTAATATTTTCAAAAAAAAAATTTTTTTTTTAAAGACTATCATTTAAGAAAAGAATTTTATGCAAAAAGTCTACTCTCTTGTACTGCGTCTTCCATCGAGGATTACGCTGAAACGTTGAAGGACGCACGTAATTGATAAATAAGTAATCATTGAATACTTTTTATGAACATTTATTGTTTACATAAAAATAGTTACATTATATGTGCATAAAACACCTTATATCAATAAGATAAGAAAATCTTGTTTTATTCTTTTTAGAAGTATTAATAATTTTTGCAACAGGTTTTCGTCTTAGAATGTGGAAGTTTGCTTTCAAAAATGCAAATTTGCAAACGATAAAATCAATTACGACTGTTAAAATACATAATTGTTTAAAAGAAAACACAATTTCTTTGTCAAAAAACACGTGTCGCCGCGGTAAAAATTGGCTGGTTTCAAGGCGATTCATTCGCAAAATAAAGCGGAGAATACTTTCCTCACGAGCTACAAAATTTTCGAAAAAATTGCAAACAGCCGATATTTATTTAAATTATGTAAAACATAAACATTCATGAAGGTAATGTACTATTGTAAAATACTAATTTGACTAGTAATTATCAAACCGCATACACCTAAACCGAAAGAAGAAATGATAAAATATACCGGGTGTCAAAATGACACCCTCCGGCATTCAAGGTAAATTCGATTTTTTAGACGAAAAAAGGGAGGGGGTAATCCCTTAACACTGTCGTATTGTTAAGCACTAAAAATGAATAAAAGCCACGAAAGATTTTTTTCTACAACAATCTTTAAAGGCCCGCTCCGCAAAAAATGTACGCGTAGGGTGTCAAAATGACACCCTTCGGCATTCTAGTGTTAAACCGTTTTTGGGCGACATCTAATTTTCAAAATTACCGTGATTATATTTTCAATATTTTAAAAATCTTTATCTTATAACTATCACCAATATATATTTTTATCATGATAAACGTATGTAACTACAGTGAAGAATCAATTATTATTAGATTCAATTTTAACTTGAGTCAGTGTAGTAAGTTTTTATTTTGTTTCCACAACTTGCATAACAGTTCCTCCTACATTGTTTTGAGAAGATTATTATGCTTTAATACACTTAATAGTTAATCAAACTCCTTTTCTTCATATGTTCTCAAATTTGAAGTTCATACTATTACCTATCGCGAATAGTGTGCTTTTGCAAGTGTGTTTTGCAATTATACATTAAAAGTAAATTTTTTTGGCCAAATACTTTTTGATGATGTACTCAAATGCCTATTAACCTTTTAAAAACATTTAACCATAACCATATGAATGAATGCTGATTTAAATTTATGGGCATAGTATGCAGGGTTAGGAGTTTTGATAAACATGCCTAATTCATGAATTTTTCAGAGAAAGACTTTCCCCTAACTTGAGCTTAATAAGTACGATTACGCGGGGAGCCTGGTGGCCTAGTGGGTAGAGTATTTGGCTCCTGATCGATCGGTCCCGGGTTCAAATCCTTTGGACGCCTCCGAAAAAAAATCCTCGGAGCGCGAGGTTGCCCAGGGAAAGGAACTGGCCCCCTACCCTGAATGTGTGAAATTCACACGCCTGTTGCTTAGTCCGGGGTGAATTCGACCCTCAACTATCAAAACCAACCTTCGGGTTGAATCACTTAGTGAGTGAAATACGAATAACCGCAAAATGGAAGTCTAACTGCCATAGTTTACCTACCACAACTCTTTCCTAGTAAAATCCACAAAATTATGGAATTCTCTCCCCATAGACCTAAAGAACACTAAAAACAGGCAGTCATTCAAAACGAAACTTTATTCTTACCTTTCACATAAAGACATAAATCTCTAATTCGTATTGTTATATCTTTATCACCATCCGCTTCCTACTTTGCTCTTGTGCAATCTTCATTAAAATGACATTTATTGTTAGTTTTTTCGTTATTTTGTGATATGAATATGCGTAATAATTTTTTTTATTATCTTTGTATTGATATGTTTTCAAATATGTTTGTACTCATTGTTTATGTTTGATACTATGTTCGTTGTTTAAGCTCACCACAATTGTAATTGTATTGGTGCTCTTAGGGGTATTGTATCTAGAGCTAATTAATATTTATTATTATTATTATAGTGCAAGTTATTTGCCATTTTTGTCGAAAGTGGACGAAAGCCTAATTTTTCACACACTTTGTCAGCTAGAGTGGACTAGATCGATGGGCGTGGAATGCGATGGCCCGCCATCGGTGACACGTGGGCGTCGCGGCGCTCGGCCCTCCCGGCGGCGTCGCCACCGAGGCGTCCCTTCCGCAGGCACCGACGTCATGGGTTTCCCACGCTGCTGCGTCACTTGATGGGTGGAGAGTAAACGCGGAGGACAAAAGGTCGAAGGTGAGGTCTCCACGAAAGAGCGCATGCCCTTGCTATGGGGTTTGGTGAAATGGACCATCTTTAGCCCATAGTGAGGAGAGTACTCGGAAGATAAACATGCCTAGAAATCCATTTTCGATGCAGAGGTCTTTTCAACGATTTCACTCCGTACAATCGGAATCGTGTTAGTAATAATATTTATTTAACGGGCAAACATCCTTTTCCAAGCATTATAAATTGACCAGATTATTATGTAATGCTAAGAATCTTTAGACATATTAAATTATATACCTAATTTTGAAACTCAACTATGTGAGAGATGAAATAAATGTCTGTAGACTTACAAAAATTGTTATAATCTCTCATACTTCTAAAAATTGGAAAATATTATAAATAATTAACACATATAAGGAATGTTAAATAAATGTTTAGATTACTAGAAATTACAAGCACTATAGATTATTATATAATGTAAGAATATTTTTATGTAAGTTTATTATATAATGTAAGAATTACAAAATTTGAAACAACATGAAAAATGTCTGTAGACGTATATAAACTATTGTAATCTATAACAGTTCTGAAAATTGGCAGATAGTATACATAATTGGCACATACATAAGGAATGTGATACAGATGCTGAGATGAAGAATAAACAGTTGGAAGTCTTATTTCAATTAAAGATAAAACATATGAACACTTAATATGGTTCTTTATCTAAGAGTGTAGAAATATAATTCCAAGTTGCTTTCTGCCTACGTGAAGCGAGAGTGCGTCTTAATCACTTTCCCTCTCTCCTTTAAATTTACAATCGTCATGTAAATATTATCCTACTGTAGAATGATCTGATGCTTTCCCGGCGTATGATGTTAGTGAAGTGTATCCGGGTTCTTCACCGGGTCACACTCCGCATTTTTGCCGACGTTTCGACGTACGAGTAGTCCATCGTCATCAGGACATGATGGGCATGGGGTGGGCACGGGGTGGGCATGGGGTGGACATGGGGTGGGCATTCCCTGATGACGGTGGACAACTCGTACATTGAAACGTCGGCAGACATGCGGAGTGTGACCCGGAGGAGAACTCTAATTATCCTATTGTGACGCACGTCCATTTTTGTCGAATAGCGGGTTCTTAGCGATAAATGCACCTTTGCCTCTTTCACCGCGAGAGAAAAGATAACAGACTGCTAAGCCTAATATATATTCTGTGCAAGTACGTGTCGTATTTGAAATTTGATTTTAAATACTATAACAAACAGTCAACGTTCAGCGCTCGTTTAAGCAGCTCACAACATAGGTACTTAATTTACTACTATGTTTTTAGACCGTTTACTTTAAAGGAATGTTCCAAGTTTACCGAATGAGAACTTGAATATAAATGGATATTGCATGTATAGGATATGCATGTCGTCGAACACGATTAGATCTACTACTCCTATATAATGCTTAATTATTTGGTACTTGCGGATACCTCAGTTAATTTTCAGTACTCATAAAGTACTAAAGTAAATTTATGATTTCAGTTCAGTGTTATCCATTGGGGTTCCGCCGGGTAGGTTATTAGGATGTTGACAATACAAGAATGACTTTGAAAATAATGACTTTCTGAACTTTTGCAAATTGCTTGCATTTGTTGGTGTGCTCTTTCTATCAACAATTAAATTCAGCGTTTCCCATGCAGAAGTCAAATTTCTCATTACAAATGTTGTCATAATTACTATCATTTTGTGAAATCAGTCAAACCTTGCTGCGAACGGTTTTTAATCACATGTCTTCACGGGTAGAAATTGCCCTTAGTCTGTACGACGGTGGTACCCGGGTACCCACCGGATGCTTTTATACATAAAAACATTTTTCATCCTTTTTTATGTGATTAACTGGCGGAATAGTAAGTCTGAGACGTTGAATTCGTATGAATATAGTTTTCCACTCATATTTTAAGTATTAGTTATTATAAAAATTAACATAGTTATCAATTTTCCGATCCGAACCTTATCGATTGAAATTTTGAAGACACGATTTGTAAAAATGTCATCATTTCACTAAAAAAATATATTTGAGCTATTAGATTGTGAGAATGTATTATGTCATTTCATACTTTGTCATGAATTAACTTTTGAATGCCTTTAGTATTTATGATTTTATGCACCATATCATCATCCTTTGCCCTCCTCAGTTGAATTTTCCTCTATCCATATGTGCATTCGAGGTTTTTAAAATATTGAATAATATATTTACAAAATATTAATTATTTTTCAATACCAGTAGTGTTACAGTGACTAATTAAATTATTATTATTATTTCAGTCTAAACCACAGCTTTGTCTGATGAGGGTGAGATGATAAAAAAGTAGCAAAGGAAACTCAGCTGTCTCTTTCTTTCTTATATCGTAGAAGAGTGATAGAGCGAAACTATTGAGTCAAAATGATCGCGTATATTTGCTCTCTACAGCAAATTTTCAATGTTAGGCATGTGCTACTTTGTAGAATGTGAAAAAAATCACATGCAACATTATATTAGGACCTTAAAAAGAAATAACTCACCTGACTCATACATTGTAAATGTGTCAGAGAAAACCTTGAAATTGAAAGGTCTTGATGATGACTCAGATTTTTCATAGTTGAGTTCAGCCGCGCTTTGCTACAACCTGTCCGCTTTTTGATCCGCATGCATAAGTTACTCTGTGGCAAAAGCTCTTCAAAGTCCACAATGTATAGTTTTTTGAGACAAGTTCATGGTGCCTTCTATATTTTAGTTCTGCTCTTTACCATTAGCAGCTTGGTGCATATTCTCGTATTACAATGGCGCTGGTTACACTCTCTCTCGTCTACTCGTGAGTTTTTATTTTAGTAGCTAGCGGTAGCATTCCTGTTTCTACCGACTGCCTTCAAAATCCTACGTTGCAAGAAACGCGCTTTTGACCTTGTAATTATCAATTACACGAGAATTTTTTGTGAACTGCATTGTGGTGGTTGTTGGGTGGTTGTGATGGCCGAAGAAGTTTCAAGGGATCAATTCTATATTTAACTCTCTATAATGAGCTATGAACAACAAGCGGCTTATCTGTCGGAGCTAGTCAACGGAGACTCTGAAACAGAGGATGAAAATGAGCCATTGGGAAACATCGGATCAGACGATGAGTGGTTGCCTCCAAAAAGACAAGCAGACAAAAATGAAGATTCAGATATTGATGACATCCACGCAGATTCCGCTATTCAAATGGAAGTGGATGACATAGATGATGAAGAGAAGGAATACACTGGAGCTGAAAATGCAGCTCGTGCCAGCACATCCACTGACCCAGGTATGCTGTGTAAAGACGGTACCGTCTGGAAAATTACACCTCCTGTAGTGTCACAAACACTTAGACACAATATCGTACGGTTCAGAACTGGGCCTATAAGATCTACGGACAATCTTACAGTGAAGTATACATTTTAAAAAATTTTTACACTTGGGATGTGCGAAATAATAATAAGAGAAACAAACCAAAAGGCCCATAGTGTGTATGAAGAATGGAACCGTGCAAATCCAAACAAGCCATCAAAACATTGGAAAGAAATAACCCCGGAGGAGTTTGACGGCTACCTTGGCATAATTATTACAGCAGGAGTAAGCCATTCAAATAAAGAAGATATCTATGATTTGTGGCAATGTGACGCCTATCCACTCTACCGGGCCACAATGGCTGTAAATAGGTTTTATTCCATTCAACGATTTATCAGGTTTGATAACCGAGACACTAGAACTGATAGATTGAAGAGTGACAAAGCTGCGCCCATTTCTGACTTGTGGCATTTATTGAATGAGAACTTGCACTCCCACTATGTACCTTCAGAGAATCTGACAGTTGACGAACAATTATTTCCATATAGAGGAAGAACCAGATTCACCCAATATATGCCAGCAAAGCCAGCAAAATATGGTATTAAAATTTGGTGGCTGTGTGATGCAGCAAATTCCTATCCTCTACATGGCCAAATATACACCGGAAAATCACCGAATGGACGTGAAATTCGCCAAGGAGAGCGAGTCGTCAAAGAATTATGTATCCGGTATAAAAACTCTGGCCGGAACGTAGTGATGGATAACTTTTTCTCAACGCTTCCTTTAGCCCGTTTTTTAATATCTTGGAAGATGTCATTGGTTGGTACTTTAAAGAAGAATAAGCCATATATACCACCGCTAATGCAGGCCAATAGGTCGAGGGAGCCATTGTCATTCATCTTTGGATTCACTGATGACAAAGTCACCATGGTTTCTTACGTGCCTAAGCTGGGGAAAGCAGTGATACTCCTGTCAACGATGCATCATACCACAGACCTATGCGGGCAAAAGAAGAAACCAGAGATGATTGATTACTATAACTCTACTAAGGGGGGTGTTGACAACATGGACAAAATGTTGTGCCATTACAGCGTCAAGCGAAGGACGAATAGATGGCCAGTAGCTTTATTCTACAATATAACTGATGTCACATGCTTAGCCTCGTACATAATTTATGATAGTAATAATCCATCGCAAAATAATAGACATGACCGCAGGCGAAGGTTTCTACAAGAACTGGGGAAACAACTATCCCTACCAGCTATCGAGTCACGATCACGATGCCCAAGGACAAGCCAACACTTCGGTACCAGGACCGGGATTGAATGCATGCTTGGGGCTCCAATCAAAGATTTCGATCCTCAACACAGAGAAACCCAAAAAAGAGATTCATCTGGAAGGCTAGAAGTTGCAGGTAGATGCTATGTCTGCCGAATGACAACAAAAAAACAGCGTAAAAAAAGAAAAGTATGCTGCATGTGCCAAAGACCTATTTGTGATGAGCATACGCAGAAAATAGAAAAATGTGATTCATGTGCTTAGTTCTTTTAAAATAGATATTTATGAAAAAATATCATAGTCTATCATTTTTAAACTTATTTTCCCTTAAAATAAACATTTTTATCAGTATAGTTATAATACAGATGGAGTATTTAAGTAAAATAAATTTTTGGTTCACAGTGGTACCCGGGTACCTCTTCATTTAGACTAGGTATAAAAAGTTTAAATTTTCAATTTCTCAAGTATTACTATTAAAACTAATAAAATACCTTTAGAAACTGCCTTATTATTAAAGATTCTAAGATGTGAGAAAATTTCACCCAAATACATAGCACGGAAAATTAAAAAAAATCAAGAAGAAAATGAAAGTGGTACCCGGGTACCACGTCGTGAGGACAAGGGTTAAGCCGTTTCGATCCTGAGTTACCTGTGATTTTTTTAAATGAGTGGTCAAAAATGCCACTTATTGAAGGCAACAAAAATGACTTTGCGGTTCAGAGAGCAAATGATTCCTTAAAATTGGTACTGATTATATTTCGTTTTTCTTCAAGCAATTTTTATCCGTTGTAAATTGTTTATCTAACTTATCTGCTTAATTTACTGAAGACACAAGAGGTTCTTTCCTTAACTCAACTGACGCCGACTAAAAGATTTACATTCGTTGGGTGTAATTTCTTTGCGAACCCTAAACTTCCGAAATACATGAAAGCAAACAATTCTTTCACAGTCACATAAATATAAAAGCATTAACTATGGGTGCAGTCAGAAAGAAAATATACGCTGACCCCTGTACTCATGAAAATTATGATGGAAGAGATTTCTGAATTGTCAAGTATCAATTTCATCGGGAATTTGCAATCGAAATTGAATAGCTCAATTCTAATCATTGTGTTTACTAATTGCGCAGAACTTTGTATTCTAAATATCAATTGACCACTTGGTCGAAATATTGACGTTCAATATTTAAAAAAACATTTTTTATTTCAATTATAATGTTTTCGTTACATAGTTGAATAGAGCCAACTGTTGAATAGCCAAATAAAAATATATTTATATTTGTACAGCTTGTAAACTTGACTGGCTTTGACCCTCAATGACTTGGTGTCATTACAAGAGAATATTCAGAATATTTCCGTGATTTCCATGACCATGATGATGTCCCCCGAAGGTTGCATATCAAGCTGGAAACATATACTGTCGGCAAAACGGAGCGTCTAAGTTCTTTACTAATGTTTATGGCAAGTAAACTGTGGGATTATATTTCGTGCAAACTCCCAATTTTTAATATCCGTTTCTTAGACTCACACTCTGAGCGTATACAAAGTATAGCAATAATTTTGTCGGTGGATGAAAACTAATCCTCACCTCAGGAATAATTATTTTGCAAATATATACATTTTGTCACATTAGCCTACGTATTACTTCATTGGACAACTGGATATAAATCTGTTCAGAATTACAATTACAGGGTCCATGGTCATATCTGTTTTCCATCCATATGGGTAAGGGGTGGAATCACCCATGGCCGGCCCATCGAGGAACTTTCGGTACAACAGACTGAGCAGGGGCGAATAGTAGTGAAAAGGGAAAAGTGATTTCGTGTTAGAGAGAAGTTTGGAACGGAGCATGGTTTGATGAACTGATGTAACCGGGAGCTCATCTTTTTAAATTGGTGAACTCACAATGAGCTAGTAAATATTTGAAAATACAAGGGACGGGGAGTAAAGGATTGAACACTGCAGCTTCCACTTAGATATTTATTAAACACGACCATGGTTTCGTAGCGGTGCTACATCATCAGGTGAACAGAAAGTCTAGCATAAGTGGTATATATAGTACAAAACCGTTGGGAAAAGTGGGGGGGGGGGTGGAAAGGAAGAGGTTAAAGGAGGAGAGGGGGAGGAGGGGGGTGGGGGTGGGGTGTAGTTGTTGGAGGTGAGGTGACTCAGAAAATCCAGCACAACCAAGGGGTCTAATCTGCGTCCCCTCGAGAAGGGAGTAGGGCAGCGGTTGTCTCAGTGGGTGGGTAATGGGTAAGGTAGGGAAAATGCAGGAGGGGAGAGCGTGAGGGATACAAATGGTCATTGACGAGTTGTTTTGTTGTGAGGTGACTCAGAATTTCCAACTCTTCCAAGGCGTCTAATCTCCGCCCCTTCCTCTCGAGGTTTAGGGCCTTTGGGACGAATTCGCTGTTGTGGCCTTCGTCCAGCAAATGTTTAGCGAATTGGGAGGTCTCCTTCCTATTTATGAAGCAGGCACGGTGTTCTGCTGCTCTAGTGGCAAACTTCCTCCCTGTTTGCCCGATATATATTGCTGGGCAATCCGAACACTCGAGCATGTAGACGCCGCTCTGCTGCTCTATCTTCTCCTTGTCTTTGTTGGATCCGAGTAGATTTTTAAGGGTGGTTTTATTGTAAAAGGCTGCTCTAACTGTGTCTTTAGGGAGCAGCCGCTGTATTTTCAGGGATAAATTCCCTAAAAAAGGGACTCTGCGCCATATTCTGTTGTTGTCTGGTGCGGTGGAGGTCCGGTATATTGATTCTCCTGCCATTATGGCCCGTTTTCTTCTGTATAGTGTGTCAACTAATTTGGTGGGGTAACCGTTGTTTACCGCTATTTCCTTTATCGTGAGAAGTTCCTTCTGTGCGTTGACTTCTGACATCGGGATGTGGCATAGCCGGTGAATCATGGAGTGGAGGGCCGCTGTTTTTTGGTGGAAACTATGCCTGGAGCTTTCATGAATTATGGCGTCGGGGTAGCACTGCTTCCTGTAGATTGAAAATTCGAACCTTTGGTGGTGGGTTTTAATACCTAAGTCCAGAAAGTTTAGCTTCCCTTCACTTTCCAGTTCCATTGTGAATTTAATGTGCTTATCCTGTGAATTAAGCACAGACAGAAAGCAGTTGAGTTGTCTCATTGTCCCGGTCCACACACAAAACACATCATCGACGTATCGATACCAATGGAGTATGTTAGTAGTCAACGGATGTTTGGAAGAGAAAAGGTTGTGCTCGAAATTATCCATTTAAATGTCCGCTAGGATGGGGGAGAGAGGGGAACCCATCGCCAGGCCGTCTAACTGTTGGTAATATTTACCATTAAAAAGAAAACTATTTTGAAATACACACATTTTTAAAAGGGCACACAGTTCACTTATCACTGGGTAGGGAGTACCTGATTTGATGAGGGTGGCTTCCGTTAAGTTGATCGCTTCAGTTCTGGGAACACTGGGAAATAGGTTAACTACGTCAAATGACACTAATATGCACTTTTTAGGTAACACTTTTTGGGAGAGTAGGTTCACAAATTCAAGGGAATTCTTGATGGTGTGTTTGGAGGAAAATTTAGCATGGTATTTAATTAACTCGTTTAACTTGTGAGACAGTAAGTGTTGGGTGCGGAGACACTGGACACAATGGGCCTAATCGGGTTATCTTTTTTATGTATTTTTGGAAGCCCATAGAACCTAGGTGACTTAGCGTTCATTTGAATTAGTTTGGACACATCACAGGGACGAAACAACGTAAGGCAAGATGCCATTAACGTTTTGCACTCAGTGTGGTAAACAGGCGTCGGGTCCTTATTTAAACATATGACGTTACTGGAAGCAAGGTAATCGTCACACTTTTTCAAGTATAAATCTTTCTCCATTATTACAACCGCATTGCCTTTGTCCGCTTTGGATACGATAAGTCTATGTTCGGCAAGCGAATCCTTCAGGTTGGAGATAGTTTGGTACTCACGGCGCTGGTGATGATAGCAGGAGGGCCCAGTTTTGGTGATATGCTCTGATATTTCAGCGGCGATCCTCTCTTTTGCTCCAGATTTGTCATTTCGAAGCGCTAAATCACAGTCTACGGCGAGGTTCTTCAGCTGGTTGATGGATATCGGGATGTTGGGCGCATATTTCAATCCTTTTTCAAGGATCTTCATCTCCTCTGGCTGAAATTTGTGATTGGAGAGGTTAATAACTCTGGCGCTGAAGGAATGTGTAGGCAGCCTTGGGTCCGATTCACACCTCTGGTTTTTGGTCAGCTCTCCCAGCATCTTCAGCATGCTGGTCTTCTTTTTGTGGGCGATTTCACTCGCCCTCTGTCTGACACAATCGTCCAGCCAGGTCCATTCGGCCCAGTGAAGAGCGGCTGTTAGCTCGGTGAACAGTAAGAGGAGGTAATGTGAAATAGCCGCTCTTTTCACGTACCATTCGTGTCGCTCTCGTAATATCCACGTCCGTTTAGCACGAGCGATGGCAAATTCGCCCGCGGATGATGAAGTAGTACACTTGATGCTCACGTACTTGGGGGTGATCTTTAAGGCGAGGCAACGGCTAAATATAGAAAAGGCAAAGGTTGGAGTGCAGCATAGATGTACTCGGTTACCAAAGATATCCAACGTTTATAATAAAGAATATAAATGAAACAAAGAAAAAAACTGGAACACACCTCCTACAAGATGCTTCGCTTTGCTGATAGCATAACAACTCTGGCAAAGAAGAAAGAAGATCCGATGAGACTGATGAACGGAATGGGAAGAATTACCTTGCGAACTAAGGATTCCATGTATCAAACATATTGAGAGCGACGCCAAAACCATGTGTTGTGCATGAATAAAACGTTCAGCTCAAAGGGCGGTGGACTGGAGAGAGCTACCGCTAAGCAATCTTCGTGTTGATGACTGCTGACGATGAAGTTTTATTTCTGACCCTTCATGGCATTTTCCGAGTTGATACCTTTTTCTTGAAATTCGTCGGGTATAAAATATTCGAAATAATGGTAATAGCCTTATCATAAAGCTCTTGGTTTGGAAACATTTTCTATATTTTTTATTATTTATGATAAAGTAGATCTCATTGAAATAGAGCAATGCTGAATACATGGGGAAAAAAACAAACACTCATGAATTTTTAATATTGTTATTTCTACTTTCACACTGGCCACTGCATTATAAGATGTTTAATGTTAATTGAGAGTACCTAAAATAGATTCGTAGTATTGAATGCCTATACAAAAGTAGTACTTTCCTCGTACAAAGTTGTTAAGATACATTGAAGGATGTTTAATAGGTATATTTCTTGCTTAATTTAAAGAACCTGGTTATTAAATTAAAACTATTGAAAACTCCTTTTTGGGGTTGCTGAAATTAATTTTGTGGCGGTAAAAAACAGGTCTTCCCAATTCCTAGTGGCTACATATCCCATTATTGTAGCATTAATTTACTTTTTCGGAATTGACGCTAGTGTTCTCATTTGGTGGTGGACGCGATTACAATTTCTTACAATGGCCATAAATTCTGATATCAATAAACAAAAGCGTGGCCACAACTTACGTATTGATCAGTGTAGATTAAAAGGATTAATTAATAATACAAACTGGCTACCCATATTAGCAGAAGAAATTATTTCTAAAGCTTGTTCCATGTTTATTGATGTAATTCAGCGTTGCATTAACTCATCCAGGTACTCAGTGAAAACTGATGATAGCCGTTCACCGAAATTAAAACCATGGATGACCCAGGAACTAGTTAAAAAAGCTAAAAGGAAAGAACTTCTATTCATTGATACCAAATGTCACCCTAATAATGACAGACTGAGGAAACATTTCCTAAATTTAGAAATAAATTGCGAAAGGAAACCAGGATGGCTTTTAATCAGTAATACGTGAACAAGTTCCAAGTACTCTGTTCAAATATAAGAGAAAAATGGAACTTGTTCAAAGAATTAACTGGAGAAGAAAAAGCTGTCTAACAAGACCTGGAGTTAAAGATTGACGGAGAAATAGTAAATGAACCCTCTACTCTAGCAGATGAATTTAATAATATTTTTTGAGTGTTTTTGATACTGCGCAATCATTCCACGATACTCGTTACAACTAACACTTAGAAAACCCTAGTTCTTATACTAATGTGTTGAACTCTTTCTTTATTGAACCAGTGACAGTTTATGAAATAACTACGGTAGCAAATGCCCTTCCTCTAGGTAAAACTCCAGGGATAGATGAAATATACTGTCGCTCATTGAAAAGTGTAATTACAAATATAGCACCCGTATTTGCTCATATCTGTAATAAAAGCTCCGAGACAGGTGAATTTCCAAATCCATTGAAAAAAGCAGTAGCCATTTCAATATTTAAAAAAGGAGAACGGCTCAGGGTTGAAAACTACAGGCCTATTTCACTACTGTCTATACTGTCTAAATTAATTGAGAAGTTGATAAAATAAAGACCCCTTAGCTATCTCCATAAAGTAAAATTCTTTAGTGCAAATCAGTTTGGCTTTTTAAGTGGTAAAAGCACCGAATATGCATTTATGAATTATATGACCGATGTCTACGAAGGTGTCAATGCCAAGATGCGAGTCGGGACTATATTTATTGACATTAAAAAAGCCTTCGATTCTTTAGACCACAAAGTACCTAATGTTACAGAAATTGGAAATGGCTGGCGTGAGAGGCATAGCTCTTGACTGGTTTCGGAGCTACTTAACTAATCGTTCACAGTGTGTGGAGGTAAAAAATTCCTCCAGTGCCTTTAACAGCATTAACACTGGTGTACCTCAGGGTTCTGTATTGGGCCCTATTCTGTTCTTAATTTACATTAATGGTTTATGTAGCTTTGAATTAAATGGCAAGGTAACAACTTTCGCAGATGATGCGGCTTCAATTTATGTAAATTCTACTTGGGATGGAGTTGTTAATGCCATGCAGCATGACTTATCCTGTCTACGACACTGGTTTCATTATAATGGCTTGGAATTAAGCGAAAGAAAAACACAATGTATGTTTTATGACATTTGTGACTGTTATAATCTTGATGTCAAATTACTTCATCACACCTTAGACTGTTCAACGCATCCTTGCAATTGCCCTGTCATTAAAATGGCAAAAGAAGTGAAATATTTGGGAGTAACATTAGATTATCGCCTGAAATGGGATAAACAAATTGCCATTGTAAGTGCTGTTTTAAAGCGTAGTCTCACCAAATTCCATTTCATTCGTAATAAATGTCCCCTTTTCTGTCCGAAAAATGATTTACTATGCCTTGATACACTCCAAGTTGTTTTACGGGCTTACCTGTTGGAGCGGAGCTTATAAACACTATTAAATCAGCCTACTTCGTGCAGAAAAGAATAGTAAGACTAATATTACTTAAACAACGTTATGAACACTCCCGTCATTTATTTATTGAAATAAACATACTCCCTCTGAGATATATGTATTGTTACTAAGTGTTAAGAATGTACTTTTTACGTTGTGGATAGAGCCCAAAATTATTTGGGAGCAATAAGCTGATTAATTTTCATAGAGGTTTCTGTATCCCTATACCTAAACCTAATTTAACTCTGTACAAAAGAAGTTTCTTGTATATGGGACAAAAATTGTATAACATCCTGCCTCTTACAATTAAAGAAACTACTTGTTTCGGTAAATACATAAGGTTGATTAAAAAATGGATAGTAACATTTGTTTATATCGAAACGATCAAAACTTTATAGCAAAGGGTCTGTATATTGTGTGTATTATTCTTCAATTCATATGTGTTGTGCACTCTACGTTGTAATTCATATTTTACAGTTACTACAGCTGTGAATTTATTTTTACGCACTAAAATCCCTTTCAATGTTTTTCTTTGTGTAATTAGTAATTTTGGTTTAATTTTTTTCATTTCCGCATTGTAAAATTTGAAGTTAGCCTAATTACAGACTTATTGCCTCATAGGCTACCTTACTTCCTTGAATGGGAAAAATACTTGTATGAACATATGTACGGAAGAATAAATATTTTTATTATATTATTATTATTGCAGTAGTCGAAGGCGAGGATAGTAGTCGGAGGCGAGGGTAGGATCTGAAGGTAGGGTGAGGAGGTTTTCTTCGAAAGAGCGACCGCCCGCTGACTCACCGGCTCACCCAGATCGGCCGCTGTCGGCTGTCGCCCTCGCCTCAACTGACGCAACGGACGACTCCACCGCCTGCTACGCAGCTCTTCGGAGCTCTTCTGATGCTCGATTTCAGAGGAACTGCCGAGAGGTTCGTCGACCTGGTAGAACTTTCCTAAGGGTTATATTCCCGGTGACGTGATCGTTGAGACCGGGCATATGTGATCCGACACATTCTCACTGCAAATCAATAGAATAGAAATGATTGGTAGATTGAAAGAGCAATATTGGGTATGGTGAAGATAAAGAGGCGTTTTGGGGATCTATGGCAATCAATTCTGGAAAAAGGGCGATGGGTACCTGGATGGATGAAACAATCACGATCGCGGAGGGTCAAAAAGCAAGAATGACTCGTTTCCCTGGTAAGGGCAAAGGTAACAATATAATACCGTAAATATTTCTGTTAAATTTTAATGTTTCCCCCACTATTACCATGAAGGAATTCCACCATGATAAGCCTAAGACAGTCACCTTCATGTTAGTAGGGTAGAGAGGTCTGGTGGTCGCGTCGGGTCAAAATCTCTCAAATAAAGGAAACGCTGAACCTTTTGGAATCGATCTATTTGGATGGATAGAGTGACATACAAAAGAAGAAGTAGGTAAAGCAACAGAGAAATGCCATAAAAGTTTCCATTAAATACCTTTAAAGAAATTCGCCACGTCAATATGACGCGACGCAACCGATTAAGACTTATAAAAGAATTTGGCCAGAAATATAATATCATTAAAAAGTTAATACTTTCGTACGTTTCCTCAATAACTTTTTAAAATTACCTCATTACTCATGGTATTGGTTTTTTTAAATCGCAAAACAATTCCTTTGGTAACGAGAGCGTTTTCAGCGTACGGTGTGAAAATATAGTCTAGTTATAGTCCTTAATCTAATTATTTAGTTAATTACTGAGTATTGCACTGGTGAACACCAGGTTTTGCGTCTGTAATGTGACTTTATTTACTTGTGCTACTAATTAAATGTTAACTACTACTTAAATGTTAAAATAAAATACGAACGCAGTCTCTAAGATTACTAAAAAAATATCTCTCTTAAACGTTCTTCCTTTGCATCTACCGTAAGTACAGTGCAAGCCACCACTAGGGTGTGTGGCACGGGGTGATTCCACACCAGACATGCATACACTCATTCAAGTATTCTACCAGCTGATTGGTAGGTTCTTGGACAGTCCTCATTCTGCATCCCAAACTCATAGACATTGTCTCGCTTTCCCTCCTAAGGATGGCGCGCTATTAGATCCCTCTTGAATTCTTCATATATTCTACCTCCTTTTATTTCGTCCAGAATTCCTATCCTCTTCCTTCCTCTTCCACGCTTCCCCAGTGTTCTGCCCTCTATCACTCATTTCAAAATGCCCTCTCCTCTCAAAATCTCCTCCATCCATATCTTCTGCCTTCTCCGAACCTCTGCCACAAGCTTCCTCTCCTCTCCGACCATATCCAACACCTCCTCGTTCGTCTTCCTCGCCATCCAGCTCACCTTCTCCATCCTTCTCCAAACCCACATCTCAAACGCCTCAAGTCTACTGCGTACATCCTCCCTTCGTAATGACCAAGTTTCCGACCCATATAGCGCCACGCTCCATATTAAAGTTTTTGCCAGCCTCTTTTTTACGTCTTTTCAGACCCCCCCCCCCTCATCAATTCCCTTCTCTTCGAAAATGCTTCTTTAGCGAGCGCAATTCTGCATCTGATGTCCTTACCAATAAACCCATTCCCCTCCAAAATACTACCCAGATACGTAAACTGCTCGACCTGCTCTATCTTCTGCCCTCCCACCCTTATATTCATCCCCACCTTCATACTTCTAGAAAATCTCATTACTTTCGTTTTCTTGTGGCTGATCTTCATTCCATACTTTTCGCACTGAATCTCTAACACATTCACCATTGACTGTAACCCCTTTGCAGACTTACTAACAAATGCTTGATCATCTGCAAATCTCACTGATTTTATCAGCTCACCTCCTACCTATATTCCTACCGCCTTCTCACCCCATGCCTCCCTTACCATTTCTTCTGAATACACGTTAAAAAGCAGCGGCGATAGTGGGCACCCCTGCCGAACTCCCCGACTTATCGTGGCCCATCCCGATTCTCCATTGGCTACCCTAACCTGCGCCGTCTGTTTCATATACAAATTCCGAATCAGACGCCTGTCTCTCCCATCGACCCCTAATTTCTTCAATACTCCCATTAATTTCGTCCATTCCACCCGATCAAACGCCTTCTCGAAATCTACAAAGCATGCAAAAAGATCCTGCCCATACTCTAGGTTTCTTTCTACTAGCGTCCGCATCACCGCTATAGAGTCTCGCGTTCCCGTCCCTCTCCTAAACCCGAACTGGTCGTCACCCAGGTATTCATTCTTCTCTAGCCTTCTGTTTATAATTCTCAGAACTACTTTGGCCGCGTGGGATATTAAGCTTGTTGTCCTGTAGTCTTCGCACGTTTTTGCCTTACTCTTCTTTGGTATAGGAATTAGTACAGTCTTCGCAAAGTCTTCTCTCCATCTCATGCCCTCATACTCTCCACTCTCCATCCTCATAAATCCTACGGATAAGCGTATAAATTCTCCTCTTTCGTTCTTCTCCATGCTCTTTAAAAACTCTGCAGGTATGTCATCTATTCCCACTGCCTTATTCCTTTTCATGTCTCGTAGAGCTCTTTCGATGTCGCTATCTAGGATACCTGGTCCGATGCCGTATCTGTCGATATCGTCTTCCCTTTCTATATCTAACATACTGGGCCTTATTTCTATACCATACAGCTCTTCAACATATTCCTTCCACCTCTCCTGGATCTCTTTCGGCTGTTCGGTCACCTTTCCCGTCTTGTCTGTTATCGTTGTAATTCCCCTTCCCTTATTACCACCCGTCAGTTCCTTTACTTTCCTATATGATGCATCTGCTCTTCCCTCTTTTTGGTATTTCTCTAACGAGTCGATCTGTTCTCTCCACCACGCCTAACTTGCTTTCTTTGTTTCTGTTCTAAGTCTGTTATTTAATTCTCGGTATTTTCTCTTACCTAGCTCTGAGTTTACGCTCTTCCATTTCCTTCATTCCTCCATCTCCCTTATCATATCCTTCGAGATCCACGGTTTTCTAATTTTAGTTGCACTGACTACACCTACCGTTGTTTTGCAGCTTCTACAATTCCATTTTTCAAACTTCCCCATTCACCTTCCACTTATCTAACTCCGTGATCCTCACCCATTATCTCATCCACCTTCTCTCGATACTTCTTCTTCATTGCCCCAGTTAATGCCTTCGTATTCCACTTTCGTACCCTCCTTCCCATTCTTATCTTTTTCAGTTTTACCCGACATTTCATGACTAATAACTTGTGGTCTGTGTCTTCATCAGCTCCTGGATAAGTAAGCGAGTTTTTAATACTATTCCTGTATCTGTGACGAACCATTATATAATCTATCTGGAACCTATTTGTGCTTCCCGTCTTCTTCCAAGTGTACCTACGTCGGAGATTATGTCTGAACCATGTATTTTTAATTACCAGGTTATTTCTACGGCAAAACTTCACAGCTTTCTCGCCCCGGTCGTTTCTCCTTCCTAGCCCGTAATCGCCCACCTTCCGCCCATCTCTTCCTTCACCCGCCACAGCGTTCCAATCCCCCATTACTACCAAGTGCTTACTCCCAGGTATCCTACCAATTATTTCCTCTAGCTGATCGTATACACCATCTACCTACTCCTCTTTATGATTAGAGGTAGACATATAAACCTGGATTATAACTAAATTCTTTGGATCTGCTTTTAGTTCCACGACTATTATCTTATCACTCACCTGTTCTGCATACACTACTTTTCTACCTATTTTCCTATTCATTACGAATACAACCCCGCGCTGACTTTCATTCCCTCCACTATAAATTACGCTATAGTCATCGCTCCAGTAGTCCCCGTCATCCTTCCATCTTACTTCACCCAGACCCATGATGTCTACACCCACCCTCTCCATTTCATGTTTTATATTCTCTAGGTTCCCCGCCCTCAGCATAGTCCTAACATTCCACGTGCCTATTCTGATTGTTTCGTTCCTCTTCTTTATCTTCTTTTCCTCTACTTCATCTGAGCCAGGACTTCGTGTGATGACGACCGCAGGGGCCTTGCTCCCATCGCTGCCAGGCACGACACCCGGTCCTCTGGGCCGAGTCCCGTAGTTGCCAGGATTCATTATCATTTCAGAACTGTCCATAATTTCTTGGTTTTTGTATTAATTGAGATAGTATTCCGTGGCCTATCTCAATAGTGTTTTTTACGTGACACCATCACTGGGATCAGACGCCTTCTGCAGCCGCCTCACTGAGGTACAGACGCTGCGCGGACTACCATTTGTCTCTCTCCTAACCTTTGACCAATCTGGCATGGGTGACCCTACCAGGAGCATTGCTCCCGCCAGTGCAGCTCTAGGGGTCATCGGAGCACGCAAGCCCTTCCACCACGACAAGGTTGTAGTCCAAGGGAAGAGCAGACACTCATCCCAGTACTAATCAGGACCTCGCACGTTACCCCGGCCGCTAGGCCAGAAACTGAGAGAGTGCTACGTAAATGAACATGCAAACATGCAGTAAACTGCTAAGAAGACGTCTAGCGTATAACATTACTAGTACTATTAATTTATGAATGTTACAAGATACTACTTCATGCAGAGAACAAAATGATTCCGTACATATCAAGCAGTGTGAAGTGTTAGTAATGATGTTATGTTATTAAACTTAAGTGAAAATTCAATTCTACCTAGTGAGGAAGGGAGTTTAATATGATTGATCTATCGCAACTATTATGATTCCTTATTATAAGTGGAAAAAATGACATGTTAAATTTATCTGTTTGCGGTCTATTCCCTTTATCTTATTTCTGTGATCGCTTCTTCTGCAGTACGTTAGCTCTAGTAATGTATGTTGAACGTCCGGCAAAAAATGTCTGTTTCGAACTTGCACAAAAGATTTAACCTACATTTTTCCCTTCGATCAGTTAGACATTCCCGTTCTAATTCCTTCAACAATTCTGTGACACCGCTAAGTTTATCGTGACAACCCCTCACAATTCTTGCTGCTCTCCGCTGTATTCGATTTATTTCAGAGATTAGTCCTACTTCGTAAGGGTCCCATATGCTAGCGGCGAACTCCAAGTGAGGTCTCACGAGTGAAAAATAACATCACTCTCTAACCTTCTCGTCACATTTTCCTAGTATTCTTTTAATGCATCCCAATTTGCGACTAGCCTGTCCCCATATTTCTTAAACATATTTCCCCCAAGTCAGGTCCTGAGTAAGGGTCACACCTAAGTATTTAACTGACTCTACATTCGATAAGTTGGTTTGATTAATTGTGTACGTTTCGTTGTTACCGAGTTATTCCTTTTTCCAAAAATTCGTGACTACGCACTTTTTTTTTAATTCAATTCATACTGCCAAGTATTGCAACATTCATTTATTTATTATTATTTCATGGACGCATCCATGTCAAAATAAAAGCACATCCTGTGCTTTGTGTGGCCTAACAAGTGAGACGTGCCCACGGCTGCACGTGAGTGCACGCTCTCTTGCTCAAAGGTCCCTCTGTGCGAAGCCATTGGGACTCGGGGACGCGTGCACACGCTTTGGACGACCCTCGTGCCATCAAGCGCGTGCACTGTTCCACATGGAGCCGTCGCTCTATAGACAGCGCTGGAAACACCTCTTCCTGCCATATAACTAATGTCATATAACTAATGTCGAAGTCCCACACCTCGGAATATACGCGATCGCGTCTCAAGGAGTTTGCGTTTCAAGTCCTCGCACCCTGGAGGGCGCTCAGCAGTCAAAGGTTATCTTATCAGCCCGCCCAGCGGCACCTGCCGCCTCGCCCGTCGTCTATTAGCAGCGCGGCCAAATTATAAGACCGAGACATTATGCTGCCTACTCGACTTTCCGTCGAAGAATGACTTCCTTTCAACTCGTCCAGTTCCGCATACGATTCATAAATCACGTTATATGGTTGCATTTAGCCCGTTGGCTTAAATGTTGCTTCTGAACCACCCAGGAGCGCCTCAAGTTTCGGGATGATCTACAGATAGCGACCTGAATTAGGGCCCGAACAGACTAAAAGCCAAGATTCCCGGCGTAACTTTGTGAGACATGCACGCGTCGCTCAGTGAATTAATACTTACAAATTATTATATTTCAAACTTCTTTATTTCCTCTACAGGAAAGAAAAAAGTTTGGAATACTCAAGTATTCATTATTATATCAACTGAATAATAAGTACACAAAATGGGAATTGCCGCTACAAATTTCTCCTATTTTTTTAGTTTGCTTTAAATTGCTATTGAATTAAATGCGCATATCGATTGCTTATCGCATTTTGTCGGATGAAAACTGATAGCCCATGGCAGATAGTTACATAACTACTTTTTGCAATGACATACTCTTGTACGCTATTAAGAACAATATAGGAGAAGAACTGAAGTTATATTATATCTGATTTTTAAAATTTTGAGAAGCCATGACTTTTAACTGCTGTTAAATAAGAGCAATAAAATACTTTCCAGATCTTGGACACTATATTCAGGCAGAGAAGTTCTTCTGGATTTTCTTTCTTGAAATTTCTTCATTAAATCGATCTCAGGGGAAAGGAACTAACCAAAGATTGGAAATTCGCATTTTAATGGAATCTTAAAGGTATTAATTACATGGTTTTGAAATTAAAAAATAACTTTCTAATCATATTTAAAAGAATTTTTATGTCATCAGTTCCTCACCCAGGGTTGTTACGAATATTTGTATGCATTAAAAACACTTTAATTTTTATGTCTTGTTGATTATGAGATTTATGGCTTACTGGTTGGCATACATTAATGAAGGTATTTTAGTTAGGAATCTATTTCTTCTAATTTTTCTCAAAACACTCTGGAAGTGACAATCTAGTTATTAACTATAATTAACCAGCTCTGGTGTTGACGTCATATCATTATACACTAGCGAATGGATCGCACACCATTCACTAATTCGTGCAACCAATATTTCACGCTCCTGTTTTCTCATAAAAACTTTTATTTCAATCTTTTTTCCTTGTTAACACAAGGAGGACGGGAGGATCGCAACACCTAGAAGGACGGCCACGGGCCATTTTGAACCATGAAGTTATTCAGCTTCAAATAGCTGCTTTTTTCTCCCGGTATTATTATTAATTATTTTCCTCATGACATCAAGAAGGCCTTGTCTACAAATTATTAGCAGTTAAAATTATTTTTACTAATTAATTGTTTATAGTAAAATTATTTCAATTGCCTCATCAGCAGTGCTCATATTAGGCTATTCTCAAGAATAACAGTTTGAAAATAAAGACACCTAACTGAATATTGTGCGTACTGAGGTGAATATCCATTTATTTGATAAATATTATTTTTACAAAACCTTTTTCAAATAAAATAACACATAAAAGTCACATTCATACACAGATGCATGCATACACAGATATACATGTGCATATATTTGGAAAGATGAATGATCAATCTTTTGCACAACTTACACATATTGTTATTTTTTTCAGCACAGTTTACAGAAATGATTCTATTGCATTGAGGGCATACATTGGCAGTTTTCTCTGTACAATTTTTCAAAATTTGACAGTGTTTTATTTTCTGACCCTTTGGGGTAGTGGCGTGCTTTTCCCCGGAAGATGAGGGATTAGTTCCAATTACCATGTCCACCACATCTTAAACCAGCCTTTAAATGTACTTCTTTCTACTTATTTTGCTATTCCTCACTTTTATCTTGCTATTTTTTATTTGCTATTCGTCATTTCTGCCGTCCACTTGATTGCCACATTCCTTTCCGGGAAAACCCCCTGGCCCTAGAGTGCGTGAATGGCGCTCGCTGCCAGCCACTGCGGTTGGGATCTAGTACACGACCGCCTGCGATAAACGGAGCCGACGGCAGAAAGAAAAAGCATACGGAATGTTTGGTGAGTTTTTCGGCGTCGGAAAGTGTACCCACTAATCCTAGGAAGGACAAAAGCAATATGCTATTCTGCTCTCATTAGAGCCAAAGACTCTTTCCTCCTCTCTTTTGCATCCCACGGAGTGATTTCCCTAAAGCTACAGAATATGGGATTCGGAAATGATTTTCCTTTTCAGCACAGCGCATGCTCCAAATGGCTTTCAGAAGTAGTGTGCCGACACTTCGGTGAGATAAAAGGTCGGGGCGAACGTGCGTACTATCTCTAGTGAGAGGTCAAAACAATTTGGCGAGCGATGGTCAGGACTATCCTTTTCCATTGTCGCACTACTGGCTGGTGTAACCTCTCTTTCTGGGAATGGAAGCAATGCTGATAATATTCCTATCATCTAGCTGTCATATTTTACGCTACATATTTCAATTATGAATACGATAATAATGCGTACAACGGCTGAGTGAAAGTGACATATTTTCAATCTTATTCCTCCAGCGATTTGAATTGTAAGTCAAAGTCACAGATGATTTGAAAGTAAATATTAACCGTAAATTTGGTAGGCCGCAACCAGGAGAGCTCCGCTATCGAAGAATGGCATTAAAATGAAATATACAGGCTTCAAGTACTGATCAAAATGTGCGCTAATATATTTCAGTTGATGTAAATAAATATCAGTGATGCATAGGAGAGCAAAATGGTGAGATAACTTGACTCCATAACAGAAAGAAGTGATGGGTCAAAATAACCCATAGCCGTCCTTATAGGTAAAACATCAATTAAAAACTTAGGCAACAACAATTACGAAATTTTCTTTTGATATTAGTAAAATATAAGTAAAAATGCACAAAGTCACAAAATTTAAAAAGAATCTAGCCACAAATAAATAGTTACATATTATTTTGAACTCGTGTTATAGGTCAAAATGACCCATCCCGTCCTAGTGTTAAATATATCATTCTTGCCTTTTGCTACGGAGAAATTGTCCCTAGAGTCCCGTAATTTTTTGCGCCCTCCATCCAAGCACGACTGATGAGATACCTATGAGGGCCTAATTACGACGCATATGTGAGACTGCCAAGTTAATTATTGGACACGACCAACACTGAGATTGTACAGTTTTCTGATAGCATTGAGACCAAGCCACAATTTATTTTATGAAATTAAGACATATCGTAACATTAGCTCGCCGATATCTCACTGATATTCATATGGTGCTTGCTTGCGAGCACTTGCTAAGATGCCTCGCATTTTATTTTCGTGACAAGGTAAAGAAGACATATTGAAATATTGAAGTTGTTATACGGTTCATTGGTTTCAGAAGACATTGAAAATGCCAGTGGATGAGTGGAACGTTGTAGTGGAACGCTGGAAGTGAAGTAAAATGGCCAAAGTATATATACATTTACATGCTACCCTACGAGTCTCGGTGGGAGAATGTGGCAGGAGGTGTTAGGACATGAAGGTGGAAAAAGAGTTGAAAATGGGAAAAGAAATAGTTAAGCTAGGAGACGGAGTGTCTTTGTTCGTGGCGATCTACTTTAGTTGGTGCGAGAGAAGGTCAAAGGTTTTTACCAATCATTTTGGCAGTGGATCACCTTTATTTTGTCACATTATCAGTTAAAGAGAGTGTGGATAAAATAATATCCTCCGCGTCTGCTTTAAGCACGGGTGTGATGAAATTTTGTAGTTATGTAAGCCTATCGTAAAGCCTCCTCGTGCTGCTCTGAAACTAGTCACCATCTTTATTATTCTGTAACAGTTTCTATCGAAACGAACGACATTGCTTATTATTATTATTATTATTTCATTTGGTGTAGTAAGTCCTGTCCCAGGTTCCGAATACTCGCGGCTTACTTGAGGAGTGTCCTAGCAAGAGCAAAGTAATATTTTTCTTATACTTTTTCATCCGAGCACCTTCCTTTTATTTGAATGATGAAATTTAGTGTCAACAATTGACTTGCAACTGTTTCGTATACTTGAACGACTTATGCAATGGCCACGCGGTGTAATTACTCCCCGTTCCATCCCCTTAGGGGCATGAAAAAGGATTGTGGCGATGCATACGTTGACGGCGCCACCGGTGAGGCCTTGCGAACTCTTCTATTCCCAACTTGACTCACGCTGGAAGGGAAATATTTTGGTGGTGTTTCACACGCGGAGACTTCCGGCGCGGAGGACCGCTCCCCCCCGGGGAGGAAAGGCGGGCGCTTCGGCGAAACGGCAACGCCATAACAAGAGCCCATCAAGTTCCTCTCACAACAAATATGGCCTCGAAAATAGCCAGGCGATTAACTTAGTGAAACTCAGATGCTGCTAGATTTCACACACCCATCATCGGATGGAAATTATGTTCATCCACAATATCTATATGCCTCTCTCTTTATGGAGTTTCAATAAAATATTAACTTAAATATCAAGCAGCATTGCAGTACTCATCTAATTATCACTATATTCCCACTGAATTGCTGCACGGTCCTCTTTTGATCGGCCTCGCTCGCGGTCAATGGACATGCGCACGATCTGCTCGCTTGAAGCCTGTAGTTCAAACATTTATTAATATCATTTAAAAATGATTTTATCAAGGTTAATCATGAATTGAAGTCAAAACTCGCCAATTATTGGCACGTGATGGGGTTTCACTTCAATGTACCGGTTGTAGAGTTTCAGTTGCTTCGAAATTTTCGCAGGAAGAGAAGTACATATATACTGGCCCGAGATAGACCCAGAGTCAAACTACCCTAGCCGACCTCAAAACGCTGGAATATTAAGAATTTGGCTCCTCTGTAGCCCTCTGCTACCAACTGCAGCATATTTTCAAGAAATTACCGTAATTTATACCTTTTTGACCATTACCATTCGTAAAATACGCGACAAGGGCACGCAGAAAAACTACCCCACCGGATTGCTTGTTACATATGAATGAGGGGAAATGGATTTAGTTTTGAGTTAGGGCTCATTCTATGGGAGTTAATCACAGATTGTTCTTAAAATATTGTGAGTCGATGCTGTAAAAAGAGTAATTTGTGTAAACATTATTTTTTTGTATCAACTCTTAAGCTACGTTCAAGAGTTATCTATCGAATATGGTGACACAGTAGATCAAAATTTAAAAAAATATGAAAAATGTATAATGTGCTCCTTATATTTGGACATTGGTAACTAACCATTATGTGTTTACCATATCCACATTGCACATGGTACCTACTCAGAATGACAGTTAAGAAGTTAAAGTTTTTAAGTTTTAAAACAAAGAGAAATAATGAAAATTATTACAGGTCTTTTAAATTGTGATCAAATTCCTAAACTGGTGGATCCAGAGAATGCGATAGCCACAGATTCTAGTTCTAATTGTGAACCTTCTTCAATAATGCACAGTATGAGTTCTTTGACGCACTGAATCCATCTCTAAATGGGGTTTTCTCGAACTTGGGATCTAAAAAGGTAGCTTTTGATAATGTAGAATCGTCCTGGATTCCAGAAATACTCTTTTTAATAACAACAGATAATTTTTCAGCCCTTGAAGTCTTAAACCCTTGAGTGCTAGTGCTTCCGGGTGGTGCTTCATAAGTTGCACCAGTGGTGAAAAAGTTTGGGCTTGGGACATTGAAAAAATAATTAATAATCTTTTTTCAATGTCCCAAAGCAATTGGTTAAATAAAATGTATTCCAAAAAGTTGAAAACAATCAATGACATGAAGTTGATTCTTGTCAGTTGAAGAAACACCCTGAGCTTCGTCCTTTCTTCTATTACACACAATCACATTTATATATTTTAACTACCCCTTCCTAAATTCACTCTTAAACAACTAAGGTCACTTGAAGAAAGAATAAACTTAACTTCCTCGTTCTTATATGAAACTCTGGTAACTTATTAACTTATAAGGTATAAAAAAAAATCTCCAATGGCCGTAATAAATTGGCACCACTCGTCAAAAACACGCCACAATTGTTGTGTTGGTTTGCGGGAAAAATTGGGGGGAAAAATCCACGCCAGTGACCAACCACAACCTCTCGACCAGAAAAACCCCTGTGGTGGTTTACGGGAATGTTACTTCCTCGCCAGGGACAACCACAGACACACACAATCAACCCGAATAGGGATACTTCGCTGGGCTTATGAGACCCTGCTAAGGATGCCTGGGTTACACACACACACACACTCAACCCAATGAGGGATTCTTTGCCGGGTTAATGAGACCCAACTAAGAATGCCTGGGTTATGAACACAAACACACTCACAAGCACTCAGGAACTCACTCACACACTCAACGGGCCCAACTTCTGGGAGAATCTAGCTCAACAGAGCGTTGTCAAGAAACGGCACAAAAACAAAAGGGGGGGGGTTAACTTACAACCTTGCGTTGCAAGTGTTTTCTCCCTTCAGTTCGCTGAAGAGGGCCACCTTGTGGCCGAAATACGCGTATCCGACGCACACCCTCGTCTTTTTTGTTTTTGTGCCGTTTCTTGACAACGCTCTGTTGAGCTAGATTCTCCCAGAAGTTGGGCCCGTTGAGTGTGTGAGTGAGTTCCTGAGTGCTTGTGAGTGTGTTTGTGTTCATAACCCAGGCATTCTTAGTTGGGTCTCATTAACCCGGCAAAGAATCCCTCATTGGGTTGAGTGTGTGTGTGTGTGTAACCCAGGCATCCTTAGCAGGGTCTCATAAGCCCAGCGAAGTATCCCTATTCGGGTTGATTGTGTGTGTCTGTGGTTGTCCCTGGCGAGGAAGTAACATTCCCGTAAACCACCACAGGGGTTTTTCTGGTCGAGAGGTTGTGGTTGGTCACTGGCGTGGATTTTTCCCCCCAATTTTTCCCGCAAACCAACACAACAATTGTGGCGTGTTTTTGACGAGTGGTGCCAATTTATTACGGCCATTGGAGATTTTTTTAATACCTTATAACTTTAAGAGGCCGTAGAGCTCACGTTCCCTAGTTTTAACTTATTAACTGATGTGGAAGCTGTGGGGGGAGACTGGAAAAATGCTTTAGTTGACTAAATAGGGTGGTAAATTTGCTTACCACTGTTACACTGGATTCGGATTTACCTAATTGAAAGGTTGGTTCATCAAAGACTTCCAAAATTCATAAAGCAGCCTCAATGACTCTCCATTCATCATCGTTCAATGCAGCATGTAGCTTTATGCCAGGTGAAACTGAAATCAATATAATGGAATTCTTCTGCTCCACCAATTTTCTCATCATGTCTCCATCTACGTCTACATAATACTCTGTGAGCCAGCGTGTGGCAGGGGGTGTTAGGTGTTAAAGGTATGAAGGTGAATGTTATAGGGAGATGAAAATATGAAGTGTATTTCGGGAGTGTCTTCCGTGGATCTGAGTTTTTATTGCTCACTTATTGTGTGTGGGAAGAACGAATTTTTCTACCTATCTGTTCGGAAATATATCTCCCTTATTTTATCTTTCTTGTCGGACCTATAGATGTAGTGTGGCATCAAAATGATATTCTCTGTGACACACTGAAGCACACAAGTTCTGAATTTTTCAAGCACTTTAAGCTTATCGTGTAGCCTCCGAGTCTCTAGCAGTTCCCAGCCTAATCCCTCTAAAAGCTGTGAAACACTCTTTGTTGTAATATGTATGCATACATACAGAGTGCGTTCTCTACTTCTAAAAAGGAAAACACTATTACAACTTGCACAGGGCTGCGGATTAAATGAGCATGGTTGGAAGGGGCCACCGTCTGGCCCTGGATATATTGGATTTAGCCTTGAATTCCAAAGTACATGACTTACCATTGACTTTACTCCGGAATTTAGTGAGAAGTTTAATTATGATCGCACACTATAACCGTCCCCACAAGATTCCCCCCCACTTACGCTCGTGAAGGATTTCAAAGGGGAAAGACGGTCTGGCTCGCGATTGTGGTTATCTGCTAGCCGCCCGAAGCGGGCGTTGCCGGTTGGTGAGCGGGATGGTTTTTAATCTTCTCCAGGGAAGACCAAATTTCCAGCAATCAACTCCCACACGTAATTACGGGTGAGTGCCAAGTCGACCTCTGCCGAGCTCCCAAATGCGTCCATTCCGCAAACTCTTCTTCCGAGTAAGGAAGAAGTGTTCCCAAGATTTGAGTGTTCCTCCTCCTCTTCGGCGCGCGTGCAAAGGATATCCTTGGGTGCCTTTGAAAGATGCCGCTGATTGCTTCACCATCTCGTCACCCGTGAGTTGGTCTCTTGGACATGCGGGTGGACGAGCCCCCGAAAATAAAGCAACTTTTTTTTTCGAAATTCGGACTTCCCAATCTTTCACTCTTCCTCGATTTCATGGAATGACTCAGCCTCATTTTGCTGGAGGGTGCTTCCGTTGCCACGCACACAAGGAAAGGCGTCGAGTTCCCGCGAAGCTTAAATGTTTACAGGTTGAGTGATCCAAGAATAAGAGAAGATACGTAAATGAGTGTCGACGTAGCTTAACTAAGAATGTAATTGTTTGTAAGTTTCGATTATGTAGTTCTGCATGTTCATTTCAACCAATTTAATGTGTTGTGCATTAAAGTGAGGCTTTAGTTGGGTTACTTTGCTCTCCAAACTCACCATGTTTAATGAATGATTGCTTCTTAAAACATATAGTAATATTTTGCTCGTCACAATGGAAGGATTCTTTAAGTCCTATGGTGAAGTGTTATTATTTCACCTTAACGTTGTATGTCAACGGGCACTCTCTGCTACAAGGCTGATGAAATTGCCTCACCCCACAATGATTGTCAAGAATGTAAAGAAGGTGCCACGGATTGGAAAGATAAACTGTCACAGAAGTCAGGTGAATAAATAATGCTATCAACTCGGGGCGAACGGTTCAGAACGGTTACATGCCCCCTTCAGCTCTCTGTTGAGTAACGAGGCGAGAAAGTGCGCCCTCACTTACGCAGTGCGAGTGCGCTATCAACTGCTCTCTATTCCACCGCGACTCGACAATCACAAGTCTTCACCCCACAGTGTATCACGTTGTGTGAATCAGCATTTCCATTCATTACACCACGCGAATTTTACGCCCACCGCCCGTGTGGAACTTGGTCTCCCTCCTACCTCACATCCCCCGCCCCACCCCCCGCCCCCCAACCCGCCCCCGCCGCTCAAAGGCCAACACTTGATAGCGGATTGAGGCTGAGGGCGAGACCGTCATCCCACGGGTTGGTTCCCCCCCCCCTCCCCGCCCCCCGAGTCAACAACACTCCCCTCCCCGCCACGCTCGCTGTGCTGATGACTTAACACTCTCCCCCTCACAACACTCCCCAAGATTATCCCTCCCCCCCCCCACCTGGGTAAGGGGCGGGGGATTCAAGATAAGCGCCCGCCGCCGACCAATTAATCGGAGGCGTTGTTTTGGCATTCCGATATCTTCTACCCCTTTGCCATTCCAACCTTGACGCTCTGCCGTGCGATGTCACGGGCCGCGCGGGGGCGTCAAAGTCGCTGATTGCGACGTTATCTTCGGCGGATGTCGGCTGATTGATTTCCCTGCGACGCGCGGGAGTTCGACGGCATCCGCCCTCCGTCTGCCCTCAGTTCACTCTGCATGCGGAGGTGTGACGTAGAAATTAGTTAGCTCTTGAGCGCTCTTGAGCACAAAAGTAACGAGCAACCAACATTTAACAAACAAGCAAAATACCTCAGAGTACTCCGAGCACAAAAAAGTTTGGTGAAGCGGATTTATTGTTACTCTACGAGGCTCTGATCAACCATTCTACTGCCGTTAGCTTAGAAGTAATAAATAACATCCCGCGCTACCTTTTTATTAGGAACCTGACCGCCTTTGGTATTCTACACCAATGTTAAAGGCACTACCTTTGATGATGTAAGTGCTGCTTATTATAATGATGTAAAACAACTATACCCGTCCGGTTACCTATGGTAATATATTGCTAAAAATGACTATATATTGCAATATCCTCGTTATGAGCAAAACCCGCGAAGTTACATCGCCTACGATTGATTATTATTCCGTTGGTTTAAAAATGATAGGTCATTTGGACTGTTAATTATAGGAGGCGACCGGTAGCAGAGTCCATGTCGACCTTTTAGGTGTACAGGAAGATTGGAGAGAACCCCGGTGCCGGCAATGACCAACCTACTCTTGACCAATAATGACTCTACGAGTCCAATAATTCAACCTCCCACCCGATGTAGGTTTTGAAAATAATGAGCAAAAGTGGTCCAAGAATATAGTTCATGGAGAGGTTTAGTTGACTTTGTTTCAGTTCCCTGCACTATGCATTGGGAAAGCCAATCGCTTAAGAAGCAATTCGATTCATTCATGGAGGAGAGGTATTTTTCCAGCCACGATGCCTCCTGGCCAAGGGATAAGGCTTTCTGACTGTAGCAAGCATTACGAAAGAGGTTGCCGAGTCGCGGCCATTATTCTGCCGTGAAAATCTTGCCCTACCTCGAGGAGTATTTGTGATTAGCGTTCGTCCTTAGAGTACTCTTATCTCACTTCCCACCATGTTAAGTACTTCATGTTGGCCGATCAGGATGCTTCAAAAGGAGACTTTCCTATAGTATTTAAGCCTGTTGATGTCAGTAACCAATCACTAACGACGAGAGGAAAGTCTCCTTTCAGAACATCGAACAGTGGGCTGAAATTGCTAAAAGGTGGCAAATAAAAAAAAGCATTTTTTTTCGAAAGGAAGTTGAAATTTTGCGTGGCCATTCTCAATTGATAGCTGCATGAGGTGGCATAGATCATCCGTTTTTGTTCTTGCGTATTAACAATATGAGAGGGCTCAAATTTGAATGCATTCAGAATAAAAACATCCGCCTTCAATTCTTTTGTAAAATCACCGAAGTCAAGCTGATACGGAACGTGTTAGTGTTAAGTTGTGAAATGATAAATGGTACTGGTCAATAAAAAAGTTTTTTTGACTAAGGATTTTGTTATTTTCATGACTATACTGCTTGCTATTTTACCCCTGTAATACAGCATAATAGTGGACACCCTTTTCAATCAATTTTACGCGGCGGCCAGATTGAAGAACTTAGCCCGGTGGGAAGCCAATGATTATTTCACCGGGAAAGTTCGATCTGTCTGCGGATAACGCACTGATTGGGTACAACACGGTCACATGGGGAAAGGAGTGGTATTTAATGGCCGCGAAAAGGGTTCTTCAAATTTTGATAGAAGGGAATTGAAGTTGTTGAATGCTCTTGAAATTTGCGATAATTTGAGCCACCTTTTTGCGATGTCAGCCCACTGTCCGACGCTTCGAAAGGAGACTTTCCTCTCGTCATCAGAGCTGTTGACTAGCTGTGATTGGCATTAACAGACCTACAGATTATAGGAAAGTCTTCTTTCAAAACATCGGCCAGAATGAAGTGCTTAGCATGGTGGGAAGTGAGAGAAGGATATACTTCAAGAGCGAATGCCAATCACAAAAACTCCTCGAGATAGAGCAAGGTTTTAAAAATTCATATTCGGCTTTAGGGCTAGGAAAAGCTCCGGTGAAAGCCTTTTTCATTGGCTAGGAACAATTTGACGACTGGATTTTTAACGGTCACGAAAAGGACTTTTTCAACTGTTGTAAGAAGTGAATGCTCTTGAAAATAGCGTCACGCTGACAGAAGGGCAATTAATACTAATGACAATAAATTTTTTTTTCAATTGGACAATGGCAACCAATATGCATATATTAATGGATGGTTATTGAACAAATGGTATTAAATTACATATTATTAGACATGAGTTTGAAACATACAAATGTGAATGACATGAAATGTGATATATGAATCGGTTATCACATACCTAGGTTCCGCTAAGTCAATGACTTGTCAGCAGGTGACTAAAACATTCAACAACATTACATATCCTTCCTTTACAGTTTATATATTTACTACTCTCCACCCAACAGATACTTTTACATAGTCTTTTGGCCTCCCAAATGGTTTGCAAATTCAAAGTGAGATAGGTAACTCATTGAAAATCGTTGGGACCAATATTTCCTGTGTTCTAGACCCATTTATGTTATAACGTGTCATATCACGTTTTTGAATTGTGGACATTGATATCTTTAATTTTTTATTTTTCGAACTAAAATAAATATCTAAAATAATAATGAATTTCATTGGTTGGAAAATTGGCAATATCTCAAATTTATTATATATTTCACTAATGTCAGTTGAACTCTTTTCATTATTGATCAATTCCATTAACCTATTTTAATTTTTCTTTAGCAATGTTAGATAATAGTTGCTAGTATTATCCCAAACAGTAATTCCATATCTTATTAAGTTTTCGGCCAATGTCACACGCATATTTATTTTATTTGTACTACCAGCAAATTTCTCAAATGATACATTTGATGCGTTACAATCCTCAGTTTACTATTAAGCTTAATAATATGGCTGTTGAACCTAAAGTACTGATCTATAATGATGCCCAAATATTAATTTTTTTCATTCTGCTCAAGAAGAGCACAATCGTAATTCTTATAAATTTTTTATACAAACAAGACCTTCGATGTAGCCTAAACTCTAACATCTTAAGATTAAACACTCTATTTGACTCGTATATCACCTTAGTTTTACCTTCATTCATTACCAATTCATGATTATGAGACTATTTCACCATATCATCTAGAGCGCACTGCAATTTTTGCTGTGCTCATTTGAAATCACAATATGAGAATATCAACACTGTGTCATTAGCATATTGGAGAATTCTAACTTGTTTGACATAAGATATTATGACAAGTAAGATATTATAAATTACAATTGTGAAATTCATATTGGAAGTAGTTACAGAAGGTGGCGGATTAGTGCTGCTATGAGACCTAGGATATATTTAGCAATTGCATTGGATTCAGCAAACAATTAGCAGGCGTTCGAGATGTAATGGGTGCGGAGGAGGATGGAGAAGGTGAGATGGACGGAAAGGAGGACAAATGAGGAGAAGTGCTTAACATGGTTGGTTGGGATACTCTTGGATAAGATCAGGGGGAGGCTGGGCAGGTGGCCGGAAGCGGTAATGAGGGGCATTGATGGTTTGCTGAGGGCCGTGATGGAGGGAAGGATGTTGGGCGATCGGGGAAGGGGAAGGATGAGAATAGGTTTCATGGATGGGATGAAGAAGGGTAGGACGTACATGGAGATGGAGAAAGAAGTAGTATAGGTAGATAGGGATCTGCACGTAGCATCTGTAGGAGTTTCTCTGACTCTCAGTATGACCTACCTTTAACCGGTAAATTATTCTAATGAATGAATAGCTCTCCAAATGGGAATAGGCGTTGTTACCCGATTACATCACTTCTAATACTATGAATGTGATTTAGAGATATGTGTAAGGACGTGTACGTGTTTTAAGCTCCTTTATTTTTCATAATCATTATAAATACATTGGATTACATGGTTAGGAAAAGACTTAAGGCGTTAGATGGTATTGCTATGATTTCCAGTGCCAAATCTACAGGAGGTGATCATTAATAGGAAGGAAGTTAACACTGAAAGGACGGGATGGGTCATTTTCACCCATAATACGTGTTCAAGATCGAATTTAACTATTTATTTGTGATTAGATTCTTTTTAAATTTTGTGAATTTTATGCATTTTTACTTATATTTTACTAATATTGAAAGAAAATTTCGTAATTGTTGTTGCTTAATTTTTTAATTGATGTTATACCTAGAAGGACGGCTATGGGTCATTTTGACCCATTACTTCTTTCTGCATTAGAGTCAAGTTTTTTCACAATTTTCTTCTCCCATAGATCACTGTTATTTATTTACATCAAATAAAATATATCACCGCACTTTTGGATCAATACTTAAAGCCTTTATATTTCGTTTGAATTACATTCGTCGGTAGCGGAGCTTTCCTGGTTGCGGTTTACCAAAATTACGGAAATGTTTTACTTTCAAATCGTCTTTGAATTTGACTTATAATTAAAATTGCCAGAGGAAAAGGATTGAAAATGTGTAACTTCAATTCTACCGTTGTATACATTATTATCGTATTAATTGTTACAATATTTTGCGTGATATATGACATCTAGGTGATAGGAATGTGATCAGCATCGTTAACATTCTCAGAAGGAGAGGTTACAGTGGCCAGTGGTGCGACAATGGAAAAGGATATTCCTGGACATCGCTCGCCAAATTGTTGTGACCTCTCACTGGAGATACGCACGTTCGTTCAGACCTTTTTGGTCACTGAAGTGTCGGCACACTACTTCTGAAAGCCGATAAGAGGATGCGCCGTGCTCAAGTTGTAAAATCATTTCCGAATCCCATATTCTGTAGCTTTAGGGAAATCACTCCGTGGGATGCAAAAGAGAGGAGGAAAGAGTCTTTGGCTCTAATGAAAGCAGAATAGCATATTACTTTTGTCCTTCCTAGGATTAGTGGGTATACTTTCCGACGCCGAAAAACTCGCCAAACCTTCTGTGTCCTTTCTTTCTGTCGTCGGCTCCTTTTATCGCAGGTGGCCGTGTACTAGATCCCAACCGCAGTGGCTGGCAGCGAGCGTCATTGCCGTACTCCTGGGACCGGGGGGTTTTCCCGGAAAGGAATGTAGCTATCAGGCTGATAGCAGAAGTGACGAATAGCAAATAAAAAATAGCAAGATAGAGGTGAGGAATAGCAAAATAAGTAGAAAGAAGTGTATTCAGAGACTGGTTAAAGAAGTGGTAGGGGTGCCGATTGGAACGAAACCCTCATCTTCCCGGGAAACGCACGCTACTACCCCAAAGGGTCAGAAAAGAAAACATTGTCAAATTTAAATAAATTGCACAAAGAAAACTGCCCATGTATATCCTCAATGCAATGAAAGTGTTTGTGGAAACTGTGCTAGAAGAGGGCCACGGCCTGCCACGATGGAAACACCGGTTCCCGATCAGTCACCGAAGTTAAGCATCGTTAGGCTCGACTCGAGTTTGGAGGGGTGATCCTCCGATTCGTCCGAGTGCTGTTGCCCCTGTCTGCACGTGGTAGACAGTATGTGCGAAATGACCTTAGCCGTCGAAGCACGTTAAACAAAAATACTACTACTACTCTGCTAGAAATATCTATATGTGTAAGTTTTGCAAAAAAGTGATCTTACATCTTTCCAAATATATGCACATGCAATAAAAATCACATCTCAGTGTATGGATGTGGTTTTTACATTAATATTTTTAATTCGAAAAAGGTTTTGCGAAATTAATATTTATCTTCAAACTGTTAAGCTTGAGAATAGCCTAATTAGAGCACTGGCGAAGAGTATCAAGTGAATTAATTTTCATTATAAACAATTTATTAGTAAAAATAATTTTGATTGCAACTGTGTGTATAAGGCCTTATGAATGTCATTTGTGGAAAAAATCAAGTACCGGAGAAAAAAGTAGCTATTAATGCTGAAAAACTTTATAGGTCTAAATGACCCCTGCCCGCCCTTCTAGGTAGTGCGAAACTACCGTCATCCTAGTGTTAACTAATACCGGCCTCTACCGTCCTGCTGGTACAAACAAAGGTCTCGAGTTCCAGTTCCACCAAGAGTATGACGGTGTCTTTGTGATAGAATTGTACGTATTGGTGTATGACGCCATATACCGAATCACTCGAATTCCCCAGAATCAATCATTAAAATACGTTAGAGATTGCATTTGTATTTTGCCCTTAAGCTTAGTGACGGACAAGTGTTCCCGTCGAATTCATTTGAAAACTTCAGCTACCCATGACAATTTTTTTTTATTTTTATCATTGGTAGATTACACGTTAGGCAAAGGATGGTTTCTTCACTGAGCCCGTATCCGCGGCCAAGAAGAGACCCTCATGTTGGCACATTGCACATCTTCCTCCTCGATGACGTTGTAGTGGCCGCTTGGTATAATTAGCTAATCTGCTGTCGATGGATCTGCAGAAAGTGAGACGATAGATAGAGCTCCTTTTTTTGGCGAAGTTAATTAAGCGGTCCCCTTCTGGTTGTTGGCTTTGCAACGCAAGCAGGATATAGCGCAAGATGTTAGATTATTACCATTGCTTAAAATAGTCAGTTAGCTGATTAGTAGAAATGATGCGTTAGCTGGAATTCCGGCTGATTATGCCTATACCTTTCCATCTTAATTCGCTGATTTGCTAAGGAAATATATGAACCTCCCTGGATTACATGCAATCGAATACCCTCCTCAAAAAGGCTTCGTGGTTGATAAAATGGGGCTTGAAGAAATTACTTCAGTTTTGGTGCCATCATAATCAGAAGGATGGAAAACTATGAAAAAGTAATTCTTTTTTCCTGAATATGAGCAGGAAATGTAAATTCCATGCGACTCTACCATTGCAAGGCTAAATGACCTTGGTGGACTATACAGCAGGATAGGATAGTCCACCTACTTGATCAATGTGAACATGGCGGGATTAGTTGGACAGCAACTTTTCATTATCCTACGACTTGGAGGAAAATGATAGACGCACACAAGAGTAATCTTTCATATTACATTCTCCACTTTAAGTCAATCGGCTTCCATAATATTTCCTAATACTTCATATTAAAAATATCTCGCAGCATGAGATTGCATTTTTTTATTCACAGTATTCCCTGGAGTACCTAATAATTGCATCTTTTATCGCAAAATAAGGAGTCACATCTGCTTACCAAGCCATTAGTTCAGCAGAATGACAGCATGTTTCGTCATTTATTTAATTGGAAAAATTTGTGAAGCAAAAAAAATACAGTACCATGGAAAGTGAATGAAAACCTTCCTCCCAGCCAGGTTACTTTACCTCAAGCAAGAAGCTCTTTAACTGGGATCCTTGAAGTTGAACTGAATTAGATTGACACATTGTGAACGTCCTATACCTTGCCTTAAAATAATTTCGGGGTTTTCGAATATTAAAATCATTGCGCATAGTGTTCCAATACAACGAATGCTTGGAGGTGATGGTAGACCTCACACGGCATGACACTATCCAACATTCCCATACTATTGTAGTGCTGCCTGTTTCTTTCCTTAAATGGTGTCTATTGCCTCCGTGGAATGTCTAATACCCATAGCATTCTCAGCCAATGGCGGATTATCCCTCAGGTCCCCGAATGCTGGCCTAATATTTTACTCCTTTGCCTGCTACGTCGCTCTTACCGACTGCTAATTAAGCCACGTTCGGCTCATTAGAAGCAGCAGCCTTCAATCCGATGGTTGGTTTGCTTCATTGCCCTTATTTCAACTAATTGATTTATTAAGCTAGTACTGTAAATGTTTGCATCATTAAAATTTGCTTTATGTATTCAGTCATCTGTAATTCTTACCCATTCTTTTTTTACATATTTATAATTTTTCCAATAAGTTTGCCCCTTCTATTTCGCATACTTATCATATTTTATCATTTTCCCTTAGCTCTTAGTGCGACTTATTTCTCCGTGATTCTCTCTGCTCACTTAATCTCCACAGCTATTATATTGCACCGCATTCCCACCGCCTCCAACCCTCTCTCTCTCTCTTGCTGCTTTTGTGCAACTACATTGCTCCATTAGAGCATTCTTTCGATGAGATTCGGCCAATGTGCTTTCCTAATTCTTCCTGGAAAGACTGCTCATAGTATATATACAAATGTAAAACACGTATGTGGTTATGAAATTGCTTTTTTCCTTGTGATTACGCTTAGTGGAATTTTTCCTCGTGCCAGGTGACGATAATATCCCCGTGGGTGGAGAAAGGCCGTCTTCGCCGATGCCTCTTATCTATCTGATATCTCATAAATTATCGCTTCCGAGAATGAAGACGTAACCATGAGTCTGATATGTGAATTTGACCAACTTCCTCATTTTTTAAAGACATATCCCTATCCTCTGCGTAACTATTACTTAGTTAAACTATTAGGACAACGTGACTTTCAATGAAATATTATTTGTTAATTATTTTCAGTACAGCTATTATTTTCTCCAGTTTGAGCGTTAATGATTGCACAGTTATGATGTAATCAATTGATTCGATTCAGTCATGGGACCTTAAAATAGGTATTTGTGACGATGTACATTTTTTATCAATCACGTGTTAAGGTTATCTTATCGGTAGAAAAACATCGCCTACACGATTACCGAGCTCAGAAACACAATACTATATTTATCAATGACTTCAAATGGAGCTCCCGTAACGATGGCGCAAGTGACTGAGACACGCTAAAATGACCTCGGAGGCAGCCATCTGAGAGGCAGAGATGAAATTTTTCTATAAAAGTAAAATATTTACACCTATTTTAAATAATGATCAACAGGATTGAATTGAGGCTAATTTGGCTCTTCGAGTAACATGCAAGAAATAATGGAACGGTTACTTTACCTGGATAGTCAACGTGGTATGTGCCTACGCAACTGCAGGGATTATTAATACTCATAACCATTTTCAGGGATTTCATCTTTGATAACATGCATTCACTTCTCAATAACATCATTCCTTGCATTTAGAGGTAAAATAGTTTTATAAAGATTCCCTAATATGACAATTGCTAAAGTGTCAACGAATTGTTCGCAGTTACTGATAACTATTGAAACAGTAAAAATGTGTTCTCGATGGTGTGATAAGTTCTGTTACATTCTAGACGAGCCTGTTACGTGATGCGCCACTTCAAGGCATATACCTATATCTCTGTGGCCATTGGAGTGTTACAAATACCGGGAATTGTGCAACTCAATAGGGATCAGTGGCAATCTACACTTCACTCCAGGAAACGACCCCGATCGTCGAAGCCCAGACATTTCTCTTTCACCAAAGCCCGGAATTCAAATTGGCCTTCTTATAATGATCTGGAATGAAAATCAACCTTCTGTTCAAGTGCTCTTACGCCAAAAAGTAAAAAAATGAATATAAACAGCCTCTTTTGATACCAGCATGTAGTGCGAGGTGCCAAGTGACAGCCGTCGACGCACCCTTCATCTACATACACGAAATACCGAAAAAGCTTTCTATTATTACAGTGCCAGGGTGTGTGGCACGGAGTGACTCTACGCCAGGAATGCCGTGCTCGTTTCAGTTCATGTGATAATCTCGCAAGTTCCCCCGGCCGCGAGGCGAGGAGACCAGAGAGCAGTCAGGAGAACAGTGTGCGCTCAAACAAGAAACCATGAGAGTGGTACGTTGACGAACACGCTAACATGCAGAACATGGGTGAAAATTCTGCTACTGATTAGTATTATTAATATTTTAAATTTATGAATACTAGATAACTCATAGTTCTTGAAGAAAATATAATAATGCGTGAGATTTAAAGTGAAATAAGGCTATAATAAGAGCGGTAAGTTATCCATTAGGTGATGGTTGCGCCGTTAGTCGCGCTGGGTCTGACAGACCCATATTAAATTTTATAAGGTATATGTCCTTTTTAGAAGATTTATTGAAATTATTTCGTCATTTAAAACTTAAAAAACGTTCATTATAATATACATTCTCAAAAGATGTAAATTAATTTCATAAACATAGTGTATTGATGATTAATATAGAAATAGTCAGTAGGTTCATGGAAATTATTACTATTTTTATGCTATCCAGAATCAATAATTTGTTCTTCAGCATCACACCTGGAAAGACAACGTTCACATACTACTTTTACTTAAGCTTATTTAAGAAGAGCACTTTTTGCGAACATATTTCGTGCGTGAGTCCTTTTTTGTATTCATATAGCATGGCTCACAGCGCTTTGTTTTTTTGGCCTCTACAAACTTGTTGGGTTCTTCGTTATCAAGATAGTATTTTGGTTTGTATTTTTATAGCTTGTTTTTTATTTCTTCAGAGAGGGTTTTTATTGATGACCTTCTTTGAAGCTGTTACAATACTAAATTTAAGGCCATTTTTTTATACATATCCACGTCTTGTAATGAACTCAGTTCCATTCCCAAAAATGATTTCTCTGGAATTTATCCCTGCTATATTCATTACATGATAAAAAATAATCATTAGCCATCTTCTAGTTGCTCTTGCAACAACATTGTATGTTGCACACAGTTTGTCCACCACGTCTACTCCAGACTATGCCATTTGCTGGCCACAATATATTTCCAAATTTGCCATGTAAAATAATTTAGTATCGCTGAGGCAAAAGAGTTTTATTCCATATTTTCTCGGTTTTGACGGAATATACTATCGAAAGCTGCAGCAACCACGATACCATGGAAGTATTATGTCAATAGTTGCATTTTGACCAAGAGAATAAATGTTTTTTTTGCAGCTTTTACACATACAGTGAAGACTTCTCTAATCACTGCTTATTATCACCTGTGGTCTGCTATCCCATTATTAGCCCGGATTTTGGGCTAGGATCGACCTCAATGACACCTGCATGATTGGAATGAAATCATTAATAGTATATACAAAAATTGAAGCTACTATCCCAATTCACCCAAGATTTCACACTTGGTCTGTTCATCACCAATCCACGTCATTAGAATTTAGCCGAAGATCTTATAGAGTATCGTCTGACTTTGAACCTTGGATTCTCCAGCCATGAACTGAATACTCTATCTTTTGGCCAACCAGAGTTCAGAATATATTACACATCGTGCTTATCTCATTGAATGCGATTGAGTACATAGCAGAATCATTGGTTATTTTTCAAGTAAACTCTTACTTCGTGACAAAGATGAACATCTATCTTTATACTCCAATTTTTCGTTCCTCAAGTATAAGGGTTATATTAAAACAAACCATCGTTTTATTGCTTCAAATAGGATCATATCCCATGGTTTGGAGTTGGAATGTCAATCACTAGTGGCGAATCATCCGTTAACGTGTCTCAAATTTGAAATTCTTATAGCCATTTCATCAGCAGTAACATTTCTCCTATCTTTCTCAGTGGCGGTATTCCTATATCAATTTTTCATCTCATAATGGCTTACTAGCTTCATAGACTGGTTACTATTGGGTGAGAGTTGTGATATGAGGGCATCCTTGAATCTAGGCTGTAGCTTTCAATTAGAATTAGAATTTTTGATGACAATGATTGGCATGCACCCCTGACATACTCTTGTTCATCAGTACTTATCTTTTACATGGGTGGCTGCGTCTTTAGCACAAAAATATATTATGGCTTTCCCTCAGGAGCAACTTGAATATTACACTATTAATGCACCAACTTGAAAAAGACTAATTTCTTTTGAAACATAAACTATGGTTTTAAGCTTTGCCGAAAAAAAGTCATACTTTATAAATAAAAACTTATATCAGGAAATATTTTCGTAATTGCAACGGAGCGGAGACCCTGTGCCCTTAATTCCCAGGGCGGGGAGGCGGTCAAGGAGGTGTGTCGACCCGGTCGCTATCCAACGCAGTCACCATCTGTGAATGAATGCACCTACTGTCGAAGATGTCGATTCCGGTTTGCCTCAAGATCTCTATGGCTGAGGTAACGTGGGCTGATTATGGTGTAAAGAGGCTCTGGAAGTCGGCCCACATGAAAACCAAGTACTGCTCTGCTGCTACCGGATGTGGTACGCCTTCGGCCTCTCGGCTCCCCGTGGATTTCCTTCCAAGCCAATTCTCCCCCCTTCCCTAAAAGACCCCCCCTTTGCAGCCATTCGCAAGAGCCTCACCTTTTTTTGGGAAATCTTTCAGCGGCTGTCAAGTATTTCAGAAAGATTAAGTCGCAGCACGCGAATGACGACCGACCGAATATGATGAACGCCCAGAGTTATCGGAAGGAGGAAAGGAAATTTGTGTGTCGATACCAATGAGCAAGCTCTTCGCTTATAACTCCCCCTGTTATCTTGCCTTTGTTTCCATTATCCTGCTTGAATTCTCAGAACCTGCTCGCAGAAAAAGAGATATATCATCGCACCGTTTTGCTTTCGACTATTGCCATCGAGTTAGCCGTTATTTTAAATAAATAAACCACCATCTCAAATGTTGTAGGAATTGTGGAAAAACACAATCTAGTTACCAGGTTTTACACCTCTAAGAAAATCGGCAATTTGTCCCTAAACCCAAGGACAGGAAACCGATCTAAAAAAATTGAAAATGAAGGAGCACCAGGACAGGGACAGAGCACGTTCCGCCTCTTCACTATAGTAGAACAAAATCGACGTAAACCTTGATATTAACCACACTTAGGTTCTTGGAAAGGGAGAATTGCTATTTTTCCAGATCGAATAATGGCACCGTCAAGATAATAAAGAATCCAAACAACTAAATGAAGCAGAGAAATTGCAATTTTCCACTAGATAAAATTTAATACGACCGAACAACTTAACTGAGGAGATGAAAACTTGCTTACCTCGACATGGAAAAAAGAATTTCATTAGGAACCAGGCAGCCAAGGTGGCAACAATCCTAAACTACCCCTATTTCAAATAATTGGTAGAAAAAGTGATATTCAAAACACTTTTACCTGAAGACTCCTCCTGGACTGGAGGAATTAGTGTTGTCTCAGAAAACAGCAACCGTAAATCCCGAGAGCAGAATGTAGCCATTGACCAGACGTGGAAACCTCAGGAGTAACTAATGCTGCAGGAATTTCGGCTGTCCGTTGATCACGACATTTTTGCACCTGTTTCAGGTATGATGTTCCCTAGAATTGTTACGCAACTGTCTTCATCATTGAACAGCGTACATTGAGTACGAAAACCGCGAGAAAGCCTTTCCAAAAACTGCAGGAATAGCATTTCTTAGCTTTTTCCACGGTAGATATTTCTCCGAACAAGTCCACCTCCGTTGTTATAGGTATTTTTATTTTGCTGACTCATCAAGTAAATACTTCTTTCAGATATTTCAGTGAGCAGTATAGTCTGACCTGGATTTCTCAGATAATTTTACTTTTCCTTAAGGATGTCACTGCAGTGATAATATATTGAAGTAGTTCGGAAGTTTAAAACTAGTTTTCCACTTTATCTTTGTAACTCTTGAAGAATTGTTTTGTAGTAATCAGCTTTATATGATCTTAACTTTCAAAATTCTCCCAGTATAGACCACTGGGTGGCCAACTAATTTTAATTGTTGAGGTGGAGGCTATCTTGTTTCTCTTATTCCTGAAGATTATGAGCAAGTTGCTCATCAAAATATTGGAGGAGATGAAGAACCTCATCCTGGATGATGACCCGAGAAATACTTTTCCATAAAAATGACGAAAAAAATTCTGCTTGTATCCAGTAATGGAGTCAGAAAAAGTTTGGGTCGGTCTTGGAATTTTTCACTTATTTCCCCGACCCAAAAAAATGTAACACATCCTTCGAAGTTCAGCCTCAAGCCATTTTCATCCGTGCATCCGGCTTCCGCACTTGAAACAAAGTTTTCCGCTATTGCTGAAATTCATCACCGATAACGTCATAATGAGGTTACAATGTGTATATTAAAAGTGTTGAATAGTTTGTCACGTTCATGTCTCAACCAAGGAGTGGCAAACTAGAGGTCAACAAGCTAATATCCGGTTCCAAAAGTGACTTTTAAGAGAGTATCTCTTAAAAATATGACGCCTCTCTCTGAGGAACACGATGTTAAAGCAGATATGAGGTCACTCGCCCCCCATTAACTCCAAGCTTTTATAAATCTAAGCTCTCTTAAGGCTATTGAGTCGCTGGAATTCACTTCCTTGAGCAATATCATCCCGGGAGTGTTTTGAAAAAAAATTAAGTGCCTTTCCCCGCGCGTGTCCTCAGGATGAGCGTGCGTGCCATAGTGCGTGAATCACAGCTCGTGAGCAGGCGCCGTGAGCCACCCGCTCCCTCCCTCCCACCCTTGCGGGGCACCGTGAGTCACGCGGCCCGGGATGCGGAGGACCGTCAGCGCTCGTCTCCTCTGCGTCGCATCCTCTCGGACTCCCGGCGATGTTACGAAATGGACCCCTCGGGCCGTTGATCCCCTCTCGAGTGTACGACGTTCTTGGAAGCGCCTGCACTGCCAAGCAGTTGCTCCCTGACAGCTACAACTTACTCGGGATGGCTTCGAGTTCTCCGAAGGGATTAGAAAAACTCTGCCCGTGAGTCTGCATTGTTTCGTGTCGACTCCCGAGGACCATTTTCACGTCCATATTGTTATAAAAAGAGCGAAGATTTCTGCAGCTGAATTCATCTGAAACTACATCTACATAAAACCCTGCATCTGCATAAAACACCTCAAGAGTGTATGGCAAGGGGTAAGTAGTCACCAGCAAGCATTTCCCTATACCCTAAAGTTAGTGTAACTACCGCTATTGATGCATTAGCATAAATCGCTAATGCTTGTCACGAGGCGAAACCTCACAAGCATGCACTACACTACAGATATGCCACCAATGGCAGATGGACCGTTAGTATTTTGTAATTTGCAACTACATAAATGGGTAGAGATTCAAGAGTTACGCTGAAAACATGCACGGCGTGCTGTAAGTACTAGGTATCAGAGAAGAATGAAAGTACTACTGCTATTAAGAGCTAGAATACCTATCGACAAGCCTAGTTAATAGTCTCATTGGCAGCTGTTATGGTCTCTTATTGTTCGCGGGAAAAATGAAATTTTTTACTTGTCTGTTCTGCAGTCTAGGTCCTTAATTTTATTGTCATGATCTGATCGGATAAAAGTATGTCGGATTTTGTTAAATATTATTAGTACGCCATCAGAGAATAAATCGGTTTGGAACTTAATTAATAGATTTAGTCTAAATTTTAATCGACGGTCTGAGAGCGGTTCATAATTTGTGAGTCGCGATGTCTGGATAATAGTTTGGCCAGTACTTAGCTAAAACTCAGTTTTATCCCCGATCAGTATTTTTCCCGACAGAATTATTTCGAAGAATGTGAAACTTATGGCATACAGAGTTAGTATTGAAATTTCAAACTTACCGCGAAGCGTAATGCAACTAAACGCCCTATTTGGAGTTGTAACTTAGACCAGTACTTAGTAAAACCTGGATAAAATTTTAAATCTGTCCATATGGTCCTCGGTTTTCTAACAGATTCAAAGGTACCCTTCATAGTGATAGCAATTATTTCTCATGTTTAGCAGAAGCCTGATATCCCAGTTTCCAATCACCTCTTCTTTGTTTCCCCTACATGTCGCAACGTTTCTTGATAAAAAGTATAATTTCCCCAGCTTATACATATCTTAACAGATGTCAGTACTAATAGATTCCATGCATCAATGAGTCATTGGTAATCTGTGTTTTCGAAGAGACATCTTGATTTCAAAGGATCAGTCATATTTTGAATGTTAAGAGCCATTAATGCTAAGCAATGGTATACTATTCTCTGGGAATTGTTTCGAGATTGAATTTGCAATAAAATGAAAAGCAAAGTAAGATTAATATTTTGTAGAGCTCGATTCATTTGTAATTTGCCACATGTGGCTAAGTGAAACTACACGAAATAGTGACCACGAGAAATATATGCAGAACAACATTGTAGTTGGCATTTTTGTGCATTATATTCACACGCACATTTCAGTTATGCATTACGAGCCTGGCCGAGTCATGACTATATATATGCCATAAAATAAGTTACTACTAATGTCATTTCTTTTTAAAATAAGGCTTAATGAATGGAAGTTCCCCTTATTTGGAAGCAAGATCGACCGTTTTGGAGAAGACGATTGGTACGACAAGAACGTCATCGAGTGGGTTACTCAAACACAGTAACATATAGTCGGACAACAAAGGGATACAGGGATTTGACTTCACTCTCCTTGCATCTACATAGCACCCTGAAAACCGCTGGTGGGGAATATAGCAGAGGGTGTTACGACGCGAGCCATGAAGAAGGGAGGGAATAAGAAAAAGGAGTTGGAAAAGGGTTCCGGAAACGCACGGTATAACTAGCATTACGGGAATGAGAATCTTCCATGGATGAGATATTGCCAGTGATGGTCGGTGATTTCGATCGTTTTCGATTTTAAATAGTTGAGTGAAATATGACTTTTCACTGATGACTGGGATACCTTCAACAGTCGTCGTTTGCACTTACGCTTTCAAAAAACAGTTAAATGTTTCGATTCTGTTAGTGGCTACGTGGTTAGTGGCTCGCCCTTACCATCTACCTACTATTCGAGGGTGGAAAATTTAACCTGATGTTTCTTAATCTATGACCAAAATGCTTTCCAGTTTTCATATAATTATCCAAATATTACTCGAGTTTCAAACAAAAGAACGCGTGATATTATTGTTTTTATACGTTGAGTTATTTAATATCTCTAGTTTTAAATCCATCGTTTTGCTTTCAGATTCAGTGGCGTTTTGTTATAAGTTTATGGTGAAATTTCATCTACCTTTTCATGTCTTATGACTTTGAAGTACCAGTGAGGATCTTCACACTAATGCCGTTATTTATTAGATACGTATCTATCAATTCCCCTGGACACAGCTTCCAAGAAACACCTCCGTGCGCCTTCGGTTTCGGTGATTTGGTTTTCTACAGCGGCTAGGAGTTTAGATTATGAATCTTTACCTTAGTCCAAATTTCACGAAGTCACTTTTTGGAATAAGTACTTGATATCTTTGCATTGTTACGAATGTACTTTTGTTGAGACGCTTGGTAAACATACTTTGTGATCACTCTTCTGTTCGAGGATAACAACACACGTAGTCGTCCTTGGGAGCCTGAAAGTTAAATTACTCTGCGCGTGACGGTTTTCTTATTACTTAATAACAAGGAGAGTTTTGACAGCGTATTGAGCCATGCCTTGCTGGCGATGTTATATCTTCCTTGTAGCTATCCTAATTCATAAATGGAAGACTGAAATATTCATCAATAATTATGAAAACTTTGTTTTTTTAGTTTGATTTTCATTAGTGTCTGAATAGGTTGATCTGTGACGTAGCGAGACCCGTATGCATCTTTTGTATCGTTCCTTTTTGGTGCATCACACGCTCTACATTTCTACATCTACGAATTACTGTGCAATAGAGCTGGGTTGATCAGTCATGAGTAGTTCAAATGAACGAGTCATTGAGGTGAGTATGATGACTCGAGTCAATAGGTCTGGGAGAAACAACTCTTTAGTGAGCGTTTGGGCCGGCTGAGCCGCTGAGTGCAGTGCTGACTCATAAAGGAGAGAGTCACAGAGTCCCCATGATTCCCGTGATTCTCAAAGATTCAAAGGACTAGCTGACTCGAAGGACTCACTCACCCAAAGGACGCACTGACTCGGAGACGTGAGGGCGTGACTGAGTGAATTTCTGACTCAAAAGACTCTTCCCCATTCATTGAATCACAGCGACTCGTTGAGTGGCAAGACTGACATTGATGACTGTCAAAAGAAGTCTTATCGTAAAATCAGCAACTTTGCTAGATTAGAGGAGTAAATTAAGTTCTTCTTTCAGCATCACGTAAATGATATGATGACTTTCAAATTAAATCTTTGGTTCATTAAAAAGCTCTTAATTATTGATGGAAATCCACCGTTTAATACACTGTATTAGCAGTCGGGAACTCTAATTTTACACTCAGATGAATATTGTAGGCAGTTATTCTTTTACAAATTAACAATACTGAATTAGGTGGTATCCAGTAAGTGTCTTTTGCATTTAATAACACAGTTTACAAAATTAAAACAGTTTACAAAGAGTTAACATGTATCGGAATCATGATCATAATTGGAGGTAGATGTCCAATACAATATGAGTCAGGAGTATATATTTGCGTGTAATGCCATAGTGTGAGAGAAGGATTTCTGGTGGGTTACTCTTCCCACCCCGCCGACAGCCCGCTATGACAGGCTCTTTGAAAGAGCGAGCAATATAGTATATTATATATAATTACTGTTATTTCAAGGTACTGTTACTAATGTAACATATGGGATGGCTGTTTCAAATAGTGCTATAGGCTCTCAGCTTCAGAAAAGTGGATATGTAGAGTTGGTATTATAGAGGTCACCGTGAATTTAAAAGGCAAAGACAAGATCAGTGAATAACTACAAGAAGTTAATTAGTGTTAAACAAGTAAGTAATTTTGTACATTATATGATTTTGGCGTTTTAACTCTCAGCTATATTATTTTGATTTGACAGTACTATTTGCACAATGCTTGACGCAGTGTGTCTTTCCTAAGAACGAATATCGTAACCGCATATTTAGAGATATCAACGAGATTATTGTTTTTTTCCTCTGTCATCGTGCATAATGGTAACTTAAAGATCTGATTCTGGGTTAAGTGGCCTTGGTCACATTTACCAAATCTAATAAGTTTATTCTAGAAATCTTTAAAGCCATCATTACTCATTTACAATTCAGCCTTAAAGTTATATATATGCCTCGTAATTTATGTACCCGGCAGTACTACAAAGTGATTCTAAAGACTCACTCAAGTGAACAAGTCATTGAAGTGACGTGATCCAAATGACTCGAGTCAATAAAAAGAATCGCCCACCTCTACTGTGCAAGCCACCACCAGGGTATGTGGCACGGGACAATTCCAGACCAGGCATCCAGCACCCATCTCAGTTCAAATCAGGACTTCGTACGTTCCCCCGGCCACTAGGTGAGATTAAAAAACATTTCACTCTGTTTGAAACTGTTTTTGGTGCTATAAAAATATTATCTAAGTAATATAAACGCTACGCCACTGTCCCGTTTAGTCACATATATCAAAAAAATTTTACCCAGTAATAAATAAATCACTTTTGCCTATTTCCTCCGTAAAGTCTCCCTCTGACCCCATTACTCTAGCAGCTTTTTAAAAGTTGCACTCAATATCAGCAAGGTTAATCTAAGCAGTTAGGGGTGCATGATTACTACAAAGAAATTGAATAATTGGTAACGATTAATTCAAGTAGAAATAAAGCATTCCTGGGTTAATTTACCTTTTATTTTCTTTGGATTAGTCAGAAAACTATGGGTCATAATTTGGCGGATTTCACATTCATAATAAGTATTCTTTTACTACGATATTGATTCCTGGACAGCCATCGAATAGGTTTAATCGCAGTATTATGTGATGTAATATACAAATTACAATGATCATGGTCTCTTTCTTCCCCCTATTCCCAATGCCCTGGACTTGCCCGTGGAAAAAATGCTTGGGAATCCATAAACTATTTGGAAAAATGAAATGCCTGCCGTGAAATTCTTCTCTGAATTCTAGCCAGCGTTAAGAACTTTAGAATTCGTGTATGTCCACATTTTTGTTGTCCTAAAGTACTGAGGGAAGTAGTGACCAAAAAACAATTCCGGACCATTTCAGCACCTTTCTATGAGGATAGTTTTGACAATGTGATTTGGAGAGATTGAGAGTGTTTGTCAACATATGGGCTCAAGGGGATCGGGTTGATGAAGTGTTATATGACCTGGCTTCCAAACCATAGACCCCGAGTCCTGGCAGCAGAGATGTTCACCAGAATCCCGAGCTCTACTTGGTTGCAGTATGTAGATCACTGCAGGTGAAGTACACTATCCATCGGATGGGGCGTGAAATTGTCTTCTTTTAAAAGTAGGATAATGCCAGCGCCTGGTTTTTCTCCATGTTGCCGTCATTATCCAAGCAATTCCTTCGTTACCAACCGACTCTTATCGTAGATCACAATTGGCACAAAGCCTTAACGGCACTATTAACTTCATCAATTCCACGCCTACCACAAATAACGATCAACCATTGGCGATTGCATTTATTATCTCTTTCTTCTTTGAGTATACGAAGAAAATCTAGTGAGGGAGGGCAAATAATGAAAATCTCCATTGTCTGAAGGGCGGTCTGGCCTGGACTTAAGCCGATAAGCCCAAGAAGCCCTACACTTTGGAATAAGCAACTTGTAACCATTCCTGAAGATACTACAGTGGAGCGATATATGTTGAAAATAAATTTATTTATTTAGTGGAATTTAAGTATTGCCATTATAATCTATACGGAATCACGGTTTATCTTCAGCAAAAAGTAAAATTCATTTCATACGATAAACTACTACTCATATGATGCACGAAGTCTACAATAAGAGGGATCACACTACTTCAGATTACGTTTGATTTATAATATTTGAGACGTAAAAAGGTCACTTACCAAGTTTTACCCTCGAAAACAAAATAATTACGCTCATAGAGCCGTTTGAAATTTAAATTTGAAATCCACGCCGAAAACGTATTCCTCGGCCGACGCCATGTTGATGACGTGGAAAGTATATGTTATCGCTCCTCCTAACCCATGGAATGCATTTCTGGTGTCGGTCACAAACAGTTATAAGAGTTTAAAGTGGTTAGCGTGGCCGTGTGTGTTAAATATGAGTGAGATAAAATCGTATGTGTACTGTTGTGTGCCGAGTTGTAAATCTATGTCACAAAAAACACCCGAGAAGTATTTCTTTTTGGTTCCTAAAAACCAGGAACGAAGAACAAGTTGCACAGTGTTTTGAGAGCCCAGTTTTCTAGTCAAAAACTTATCATTTTTTAATTTTCTGAAATTTCATCATAATTGTCCTTATAATGAAGGTAAATCATTACCTATTTTACGACTTTTCACCATCGGATGACCCAAATCTAATTAATACTGCCAGATGCTAGATGGGACCAGGTTACCACGATAACATCGTAAATTCACACCAGAATAGTGAGTCGGCTTACTAATAGCCATGAAATTACTTCTAACGATTGTTGCATAATTTATCGATTTAGCACCCTAAAAATATTAATTCATTGCTAAATTCACTTTGTCGTATTTTTAGTGACAGCGATAGAGTTTTCTTAAACGAAGCAAAACCACTCAACTTACCCGTATCAGTTAGGTGTTAGAACAAATCGTGTAATATCGGGTTTTCTGGCATAGTATCGCTAGTTAAAGGCTTCCTCTATAAGAAGAAACAACTTTGAGGTGCTTCTAGGTGCCATTTTTACAGCAATTTGCATTTTTATCTTGAAGTGCGCGCAGCGGTCTGGCTATCTGTCACTCCGTTTACGAAGCGACGACGAGTCATTCAAGTACAAGTAAGTAAGTCGGCAAGTACATACGAATAATACTTGTTCTCGACTGGGTACATGCAACTCCAAGGTAAAATTTAGTTTTTGCAGACACTTTGAAGTGTTTAGCGATAGCAGCTTGTTTTATTGCTCATGAATTTGTTTCATTTACCAAATTCCGCCACATAATGGGAAGGCACTGGAATTTTCCCTATTGCATTGGAGCCCTAGATGTGAAACATTAATTTTCGAGCTGCAAGAACTAACGGATCAACGTATTCTAATTACAAGCAAACTCATAGCTTCATTTTTTAAGGATTTGTTCGATTTTCAGTATAAATTTCTGTTAAATATAAAACGCACGTATATTTTATAGAAGCATAAAACGGAAAACGAAGGATCTGGAATCATCATAAGCCTATAGTCGCTGAGACATGGTTTGCCGACAAAAAAAACGTCCGAAACTAGAGATCGAAATATTTTGCGGTTCGACTCACCGGCACTACTTATGAAAATATTTTATATCTTGATTTAAAGAAGTAATTAAGAACTTTAAAAAAATTGCTAATAAAAATTTCCGACCCAGAGATTTGAATTGGGGAACTCCACGTCTCCAAGCGAAGACGATACCCACCAGCAGCTCGATTCTGTAAATGTCATAGGCGCCTTAAGTGCCTTAGTTAAGGCGGGGAAGTTATGACGGGTACGTCGTGTCATCAATCAAAAGCGATTCTGTAAGCCCCCGTCATAAGATTTAAGTCGGAGGACTCGTTCACGCCGTGCGAGCCGTTCGTGAACGAGAAGAACCAATGAAAAACGCTCACCCAATTCAAAAAATTGACTAGCGGAAATCATACGAGCGTGTGTTTCAAGCATGAAAACGAAGTTCGTAGAGTTTATTTAATCTTATGTTATAACATATGCAAAATAATATGCATTATCTTATCAGTAATTATGATAAAGTGCCCATATTTTGAGCAATATCACTAATAAGGGTAAATTTGTCCAACATTCATGATCGATATGCGCTGAAGAATGCCGGAGAGGTCTCATGATGAATAGTAGGTCAATATTTGCGGTACTATTTTGAACAAAAGTAGACGAGTAAACTGTGTTTGTGCATGAAGTTGTTTATTTGAAAATTGTGCCTTATTTGAAAGTGTTAAGTGTCAAATAATGTGATAGAACGAATATAGTTCGTGGGAGTAGTAATAACCCGTGCTCATTTACATACCTATTGAGTTGTCTTTCACAAGTTTTTTAAATAATCGTCCATGTGAGACGTGCAAAGTATTACGTGAAACTGAACCGCATACACCAATACGTGAGGAACATAGATGAAATAAAGTGAATTCAATAATCATCGAAGTGAGAAATCCCTCAATTTACCACTTATAGTTAAAATTAGTTTTGTATTATGAATACCGTTTTAGCCTCTTTTACTTTTGTCCGAGTAAATATGATGTTTTTATATACAATAAATGGAGAATTGAAGGTGATAACATATAAATATCTTAAGTAATGAACAAAAATACTCCTATTCAATGCCCTAATGACGGCTAACACGGGGTCTCCCGTACGTGTTAAGTTATGACGGAAAAAAGCACTTAAGGCGGCTATGACATTTACAGAATCGCTCCTCTGACGGATCCGTCACAGCTGAGGTGAATCCGCCATAATTCACGTGTTATGACGCCTATGACATTTACAGAATCGAGCTGCAGGCTACGATCGGCTACTTCTGAATAGGAGAACAAATATGATCTATTCCGTACATGGCCTTTAGTAGGCTTTATTTCGTGCTTGTCGACGGCTAGTCATGTTTTGTTACCAAATATTCTACAAATTCTTTCTGAAGATCTTATTTGTACACTAAAACAATTATTATTTAAAGATATCCATTCAAGTCTCATATGTTGCGAGAAAACTAGTACAGAAGTCGAAAGTTATCATAAATTCTTCAACGGTGGTCCCCTTCTTGCCTGGATATTCTGTGAGCGAATTTTGTCTATTAAGTTCTTATTATGCCAACAGTTGACGTTTCATAATTATTAAGCACGATATCAATTATTTATAAAAATGCAGAGATAATTATTGTACGCCTAAATACGCTAATGAAAGTTCTTTCAAAATACGAGGTGAGAGATTGTCCTTGTTTTCCTTCAATCACTAGAAATGTTTTACCGTCAATTAAGACCATCATATACCTCGTATAGCTTACATACATCTTTAATAATTTAAAGCACAATGACACTTCCATGCCATGATCCAGCCATGAAGAGGAGATATACCAAACGAGAAACATTCATGTTTGATGTCCTTTTCAATTATTTCCTCATTTTTATTCATTTGACGAGGCTTGCTCCCGCAAGTATAGCATTATTGGGATGATGCGGTATTATTCAGGGAGTTTATTACTTTACCATGTGCCATTGTTAAATAAAGTTCATACGTTACGGATGCATAAATGCCGGACATTGTATGCCATTTACTTACCTGGCATGTTTTTCCCCTGCTTTCAGCATATTTCAATAATTCATTTCGACATACAAAATGATACAAAGTATCTGTGGAGACAGACGGGAAGTTCCTATAATCGGCCCGAACAAAGTCGCCGTGTTTCTCACCCATTGTTTGATTCAGCAGACGATTCAACGTTGAGCAGCCTTCTGGAAGTCCGTTCCTTCACTGCCTCTCCGGGCGACTTCATGAACTTTCCACGTCACGGTTGGAGCCAGCCAATAGAAATACGTTTCGCGGGGTGGGCGTGGTAACAGCTCCGCGGCGACTTTTAAGGCTGTATATCTCCCGTAAAAATCGATCAAAAACACTAAAATTTGGAGGGCGTGTGTTCTATGCATACCTTATTCCTTCAAACGGTTCAAGTTCGATTTTTAATTTTGAGTGATCCCTCCTGTTATAGGAAAACTGTTCATAAATCAATTAATTAAATTGTGGTACAGATATATACTTCCAAATCTTTGATAGCGCAAGTAAATACAGGACTCGTCTCCGCTTGCACGCGTCACGAGATTGGCGGGGAGTGGGGTCGACGGCAGAGGATTGAACCCTGGGCCTAGGGTTTGAACCATGGTGGTATGATAATATTGTCTGCTTCCTGATCCTCTGATGTTGAATTACGCTCAAAACCTTATGAATAGCGGCCATATATAATGACAATGAATATATCAGAGCTGTATAGGCATGTAGTGAAACTAATTGTTTCCGGGCATTTTTAGTGTAGTCGACAAGTTTGCTCGAAATTCTTGGTAAAAAAAACCCTAGGGGATGAAGGTTTGATGCAAAAATACCTCAATGAATATATTATCTGACGAAATAAGTATCCTGAAGAGCTTAAAAATTTTGAATTAATTCGGGAACGTAGTAGTTATTAGTGAATGTTATATAAAATTGAGGTTGGAAAAGTATTGAAGCAAATGATAATTAAAAGTACACGAAACCCCAAGAGATTAATAAAAATATTTCTTCTTGTTGGCTTCCGGTGTATAATTCAAAATTGCGAAAAGTGTACGGATATTGGAACATAGATGTGATGCTCATAATATGAACTTGGGAATATGAAATACCGTATAATTACCATGATGGGAATAAGAAGTGCTCCTGTGTTGCCGATTCAATGAATTGGTTCATTTCTCATGACAGAACATTAAATGGAAGCTCTATTTCAGCTTTGTTATACAATATAAATCCATGCAATACATTTTTTAACATCTATGCCTCCGTAGATTTTCCCACTCTGCCATGACAGTGGAAAGGGTGTGGCCAAAGGTTTTACAGATCAGGGAGAATGATTTTGAGGTGATGAAAGCAGTCATTGGACTTTGTGAGTGTGGTATTACACGTCGAAAAATCTAGTTCAGTCATTTTAGTGCCATGTTTGGATTCTTTAGTGCTTCAGTATATTTTTGTGGAATTAATTTAGTGCAAAATACCCTCATTAAGAAATGTCTAGGGCCATGACTAATGGTCGTTGACAATGGGCGCTCACGCCACTCCGGCCCAGGGGATGCTACTCTCAAGATGGCGTCCGCGATGCCCGCGCCATCCCATGGCGAAGCCGTATAATGGGACGCGCACGCCCCATTAGTGGCGACAGTGTCGCAACGAGAGACCCACGCTTTGATATCCGCGTTTGTTCGTGGCACTGTGGCTGGATACATCCGCGCAGATACTTAAGTGTGTGATAAAATCACCAATTCCCTCAAGATTTATCAGAATGTTGGCTCTCTTGAGGAAGGAAACGGTGGCAAAAAAAATCGTTATTTCCGGCGGAAAATGACGAGATTTCCTTTAAATGCGGAAAACTGATTCTTCTTTGTGAATTCGATGGTTTCCGGCAAAGGGGATCGGTAATTTGATTTAAATTATGGATTTCATCTGTTATAAGTCGATTATTGCATGACGTATTTCTTTACAAAATAGACGTTACTAATTGTGGTTTAGCCTCAGTCTAATATTACTCAGTCGCGACAAAAACAGTATCTAACAAGCAGCTCAGCGTACAGTAATGCCTTGCGGTGACGAGCAATTATCAGCTGGTTATAAACCACATTCTATCCGTAGCCGAAAAAAAAGCCGAAAATTAATGGTAGAAGTACCTTAGCATTGTGGTTTTTGAAGAGTGAAGTTTTCTTGTAATTAGAAGTAATTCTTTGTTTACATTTTGCTTAATTACCCCAATGCATTTATCAGACCATAGTTGCAGGTTAGTTATTTTTTCTGGTCTAGCACTAACAGCCTCTGTTGCAAGTGAGCAAAGGGAAATTAACATTGAGTGTCACGACTGTATACTTCCAGATGGATTTAACGCCTTTTATACTCCGGATCCAATCCTAACTCAAATATGAATTACAATTGAAGTACACCAGGCTTCATGCGTATTATTGATTCAGCATTGCCGTTAAGAGATGAACCTACTACCGTACTTAGGTGTGATCTCTCATACCCTCAAGAAGTGACCGCACTGAAAGTGAATGAGAGGAAAGAGGAAGTTTTTCAAATGAATGAATCAAACGAGGGATTAAATTTGCTATTTCGCTACGCAAGGTTGGAAGTTTAAGAAATGAAGCGAGGGTAATGGCAATCAAATGAGTCAGTGTAAATGAACAAGAACTTCACTTGAAGGCAAATGAAAGCCACGTGGTTAAAGCAGATATCTGTGAAGATGCAGACGTTTCCTTGAACGAAATTGATAAAGTGTCTCGATGTTTATGCGAACTAAGCTATAATCCTCCCAGGATGCACTCGTATGAACCTAGTGTCCCTGAAATTGATGATCGGATCCGACTGAATGGAACATTTCACTTTCTTAGGAAGCCACTGGAGCATGAGATGGGAAACGTTTGATTCTGATCGACTGCAACATACCTCATTTTACTTGGGCTTTCGTGATAAGTTTTTTTCAATATTTTATGAGCTAATATTACCTATAATAAATAAATTACTTTCCATCAACATCTACATATGCGAGCCATCGCAGGGGCGTGTGGCCGTGGGTGTTAAGAAACCGGTCGGTGTCTAAAGAGGGAATAGGAAAACGAAATTGGAAGGGGGAGAAAACGAAGTACACGTGAACGGAATGCCTACGGTTGTCTTTTTACAGTCACTAATGGTGCGTGGGAAGGAGGAATTTTTGTGTACCCGTCATGACGCGTCAGTGTGCTTTTCATATTTTGTCGCTTCTATCAGCTGAAGAGTGCGGGGTCAAAATAATTTCCCCGTGTCACCCTGAAACTCTCATGGTATGAATTTTTTCAATTAACTTTAGCCTGGTGAGTTGCCAGTCCAAGTCTAGCAGCTCCCAACCGTCCTCGTGCATTCGTGTGAAACAAGAAACTAGGGGAATCAAACATATGTTCATCCATTGGCAGAGTGTCCGGGATAACGAATCTCCAAGCTTTAACGAGGGACGCTTCGGATCAGTTGCGCGGTTGAAGTGAAGTACGATTGAAAAATGAGAAACTGGAGGCAGAAATGGAGAAATGAAACGGACAGGCTGGACGCTCATGAGGTGGCCTTGCAACGCACGCGGGAAAGAATTATTGGCGGGAAGGCTATCACTGGCAGGGGCGTAAATGGAAACTAGAAGAGACGAAAAAAGATCAACTTTAAGGATCAACAAAGCCAGAATCACGCTGAGGAGAACGAATGGCTATTATCAATTAACCAGTATTTTTATGCAAATATGTTTTAATGCATACGAAATACAGTTGATGATGGACACATTGTTTTCTTATTGATTAATCTTAAGTTAGGAGCGAAGTTATTATTACCTACATCGTCATCACGAATAGAATTTTAGCGTGGATATTTCTGGTATTGTAACAACAAGAATGAACCTGCGCCATATTCATGGAACATTTTGCTGTCTTGAAACAGAAATGATTTAAGATAATTATTCAATATTTCTAACTAAAATGGTCAAAAAATGCATATGTGGTTACAGATGACAGCGTCCTTCTGTAAATGCATTCCTTAATGGACAAGTAAACTTTTTAACCCTTTAACGCCTGAATTAATTTCTTTTTCTGATTTGCTTTATATTTAAAATTTCGTCTTATTATCTTATTCTAATTCAGAATCTAAAATATCATAGCAATATTCATTCTTTTTTCTGAGATATAGGGTGTACCATATATGGTACGCTAGGCGCTTGTAGGGTGTCTGTTGTAATGCAGAGTTATCTGCTCCATTATACGTCCCTGCAGTTTATTTCAAGTAAAATTACTGTTCAAGTTATTTTAAACGTATTATGAAAATAAAGGGTTAAGACAGTGTTTATGCATATTTACTTTTCATCCTGAAAATGGATAAGATACCTACATATTCCCAGAGACATAACTCTTAACAAATAGTATAATAGGTATTCAGTTGAAATAATGTGAATTACATTTTTAAAAAGCGTTACTCTTTAAATCTATAAAATTTTTATGATTCATGGAATTATTTATGATTAATTGTTTGAATCTTTATGATGTATGGAACTTGATAAAACAATCAAGACAGCAACCCACATTGCACTTCACGCACTCTTATCTTGATTTAGCTCCACACAGTCCACACCTCTTTTTTTCAGCAATGATTGTAAGCCACGAAATGATTGTAGCCATCTTTGCGGATAGTGTCACTAACCTGACTATTTATGCTACTTTGCCTCATTGGTGGTTTCCTAGACCCCTTGGAATAGACCCATAACGAGTAAGATAGGTCAATACAAGCTGCCTTCTAAATTCTAATTGGGGTATATCGCTGTATCGATCAAACAGGTAAACAATGGCCACCACCATTTATTATTCCGGAAACCGATGCGGTAGTTTCCTACCTTTTCATTCAAATGATCAGTGCCCTCCATGTACTTATTATACTGGCTAATCGCATATGGTCGGGGAAGCTACTCTTTTCTTTTTCGATTGACAGTACCGTCCTACCGGTGAGACTGGATTTACCCCATAAGTAGTTGATACCACTGTAACCAATGAATTATCCATCCAATAAATCAAGCATATACCATCACATGATACTTTACTTTCCATGCTTCCTCGGGACATTTTTTTCATAGACAGTGTATTTTTTCGGAATCCTATTCTCGCGCACTGTCCCCGTGCCACCCAGTCCCCTTTGTTTTAGATGCTGAAGAAGGTAGATCCCCGTAAATAGATTGTCAAAATACAGCTAATACGATAAGTTCTTTAGCGATGACGGAAAATTGTCAAGCATTTTGATCATAGGAGTGGCCGCTTTACCAAATTTAGCCTCATAGTCCGTGTTTGGCTCACAAGATTTTCCCTGGTAATAGTCTGGTGTATTCAAGCACCATATTTTGTAGCCAAATCGAATGGGCTTACCCTTGATAAATTGCTTACAGCTATGGCGGCCGTAATAGGGAACCATGCACTCATCATAGTCGATGTGTCTCTCCGGCCGAAATTTCATCAGGTACTTATTTTGAAGCATGTTAGAGAAAGGTCTCAGTTTCCACATCTTATCGTTACTATCCATGGGGTTATTATCTGCACAGTGTATAAATTGGCATATTTGAAGGAAACGATCCCTTCGCATGGCATTTATGATGAGATCATTTCGAAGATCTTTTTCGTTCTCCCAGTACCTTCGCTTACTTGGCACTACACTATACCCTGATAGTACCAAAATAGCTATAATAATCTGCATTTCATCATGTGAAACATTAGGATCTGGAAAGTTTTTGAACAGTACATATTTATAAGTTTCTTTGAAGAGGAAATCAACGATATCTACATGAAAAATGCTTTCAATAATATCTACCGAGGACATATCTCTCTCTATGGTGAAGTTGGGCTCAGGTAAACCACCAAATTCCCGCTGCTCAATATTCCCATCAGTCTATGATAACTCGGCTGCCTTCGACTTGGCCCCTTGATTTAATTTCCGTACAGAGAGATGCTTGGTTTCTTGCCGAGCCAGACTAGTGTCCGAGTGTGCAGACGAGCCAGTTGGCGATGAAGAAGGCTGGGAACGGCATCTGTCGCGAAAATCAGTGTCACTCCCAGTGCCCATACGAAGATCGCCGTGAAATACCACTTCAGCTAAACTGAGTAACTGCCTCCCGGACAAATTGTCTATTAGACCGCCAATATCTTCGTCAGCTGAATTCTCGTCTAAATTGATATTTGGCTCTGGAGGTTCAACAAATATCTCTCTCACATTTAATGTCTCTTCTTCCTCCAATACCATAAGAACTTCTTCAAGTGTTAGGGTCCTAAAACCATAAAAATATTGGGAATAGCTATAAGAATCAAACCTTTGTCAAAAATAAATTAAACAATATAAAACATAAAATTGGGTTCAAAGATATGCGGCCCTGTCATTTATTATCCGATAGCGGTATCTTGAGTAAAGATCTTTTTTGGAGGAGTTTCGAAAACAAATCTCTACAGGATAATTTACAACTTAGCAAAATACTGTATAAAATAACCTGCATTGTAGAAAAAATAGTATTTCAAACGAATATGATCAAGTTTGTACAGCTATAGCTGCAGTATTACACAAAAAAATCAGAAAAAATCTCGAGGATCCTAAATGACCACGTAGGCGCCTAGCGTACCATATAAGGTACACCAAATTGTTTTCACACACAATTACCACAAAAATAGCATAAGAGTCTTAGTGATCGACGTACGGGTATAAATATATGTTAACTTTGAATGAGATGAATGATATGTGCAAAAAAGCTTTTATCAGAGAAGAAATGGAGCACTAACCTCGAGGACAACGCCATAATTCCCTAATTCAGCTTGTAGTCTATCACACTCCTTCCTCCAACCATGCACATTGACAACTGATTCTAACAGAAAGAATCGAGGCAAACGGCTATGCATTAAGGAAGGACTCATTGTCCTATAGACGGAATTTAGAAGGAAATGTAACAATTTAAGCAAATATTAGTGCCGCCGAAGTTTCACCCTGCATTACGTACCATATATGGTACTCTAGGCGTTAACGGGTTAAATGAATTTTTAAAAGTATAATGATGAGACAACGTTTTCGATGCAGAAAATTACACTTCGAAAGTGTTCGATTTACAGACATCTTAGCCTATTAAAGCATTGAGATTTGTTCTCAGCTTCTATTCTACATTATCATCTTCATAGGTGATGTAAATCATTGCTCACGTTTCTTAAACTCCATTTGGTATTCTGCTGATTACAAAAAAATGTAGATAAATGCTACACCAAATGCTTTGCAATGGGATATTATTTTGTTTGCTCATTCAAACATTTCTTTTCCATAAAACGTATCTGCGTTAGGTCTGCTATATTTTGTCTACAGTGGTGGCAGATAGAATTTCTGTTCTGCTAACAATGAGGTCACGGGTTCAAATCCCACTTGGGTGAAAACTTCACTATTAAGGGCGTGTATGCGTCTGTAATTGAATTTTGTTAAAGGTAAGAAAGGTATATATAGACCAAATTATTATTTATAAGTAATCCGCTATTTATTATATTTTATCCTTCAACTTTGAATCAGTAGCCAAAGTTTATATTTATATTTATTTATTTATTTATTTATTTATTTATTTATTTATTTATTTATTTATTTATTTATTTATTTATTTATTTATTTATTTATTTATTTATTTATTTATTTATTTATTTATTTATTTATTTATTTATTTATTTATTTATTTATTTATTTATTTATTTATTTATTTATTTATTTATTTATTTATTTATGCATATTCTAAAATATTTATTGGATTTGATCACAAATATCCCTTTAAATTTATGAAGTATGAGGTGAAGCTATTTCTATTAAGTTAATTTTGGCATTGTTTTACTTTAGCCATTCCAATTAGGAAACCGGTTTCTTCTCTGACCGGCAGCGATCTCCTACTTCACTCCTTCTCTGACCGGCAGCGGCACCGAACACCTAGATTTGTGCAGCAGTGAATTTAGTGTTTTATTTTTAAAATCGCATTTTGCAAAGTACTGTTGTGAATTGAAGTAGTGTTATTTTTGAAATCGCATTTTGCGAAGTAGTGTTGTGAAGTGAAGTAGTGTTGTGAAGCAGCCTGGTCCTGTAGCTGACGGTGTAACGGATAAGTAGTCGCTGACCATCTTATTTTCTTAAATTCTTTTTTCTTTTATTCAAGTGTCTTACTAGTTTGTAGTGCTTGCTTAGTTACAATTTGTTTTGCTTCAGTGGTTAAGTAGTATTACAGAACTTAAAATTATTAGTAGTTCTTATGTATTAGTATTGACTCTTAATAATTATTTGATCCTATACGTGCGTGCGTGTTCTAGTAACTGATCAATTGGATTTTTGCTCTTTATCCGTCTAACTACTTTGCTAGAAAGTACTTCTTACGCAACCTTGCGTATCGTACTTGATTCGCTTATACCCGCCTTATACATTTAGAGGACTTAGTGTAAATTCAAATCGTTTTAAGTGCTAAAGCCTGTAGAATAGTATGGCTGGCCCTAGTTCCTCTGTAGCGAGCCTCAAGAGCAAGGTGAAGAGCGACCTCCTAGAGGCACGTGTCGCCGAGCTGGAGAGGTTAGTTGCGGAGATACTCGCCCGGGTTACGGGTTGTGGGAGGGTTTCGGGCCCCGGTGGTTGTAGCGTTTCTTCCAGGACCTTGCACAGCACCAAGGTGGTGTCCCGGGCATGCTCGGATGCGAAAGCAAGTGCGGTGGCCTTGGGGAAGACTGTGCACTCTTCGGGTCTGGGGATGACTCACAGCCTGAGGCCCGAGTGGGTGGTTGTGCCCCAAGGGCGGGGGGCGGTGGCTCGGCCGAGACGGGGAGTGGGGGAAGCGGAGGCTAATCTTACCCCCGTTCGCAACAGCTTCGAGGTTTTGTCGGAGGACAATTCTGGGGGACCAGTTAGCGAGGTCGTGAACGAACCCCCCGTCGCAAGGGACTCAACTTCGAACGGCAGCCGGGCTGGGAGGGCAGGAATAGTATTGTTAGGGAGTTCGAACGTCCGGCGGATTTTCCCCCAGTTGGAGAAGAGGGCAAGGAGAGACGGAGCGGACCAACGGGTCACCTCCTGGTGTATACCAGGGGGAATCGTACCCAATTCTACGGCGGTGGTAAAAGCGGCGGTGAAGGACACGGGCTGCTCTAGACTGCGGGTGGTGGCCCGTGTTGGCACCAATGATGCTTCCGAGCGTAGAGCCGATGAGATCTTGGATTCCTTTAGGGATCTAAACTCGGAGGTGGAACGCGTTCAGAGGGGCACTGGTGTCGATCTGCGACTATCCATCTGCAGCATTGTTCCACGGACTGACTGCTGCCCTCGAGTTTGGGACAGGATTGCCTGGATCAACAAGAGGCTGTGGAAATTCTGTGTGAGCATTGGGGCAGAGTTCGTGGATCTTCGGCCGGTGCTTAGATCGTGCCGGGCTCCCCTCAACTCGTCTGGGGTGCAATATTCCAAAGAGGCGTCTGAACGGGTGGCTTGTAGGATTTTTGAGCACTGTAGATATTTTTTAGACTAGAGGATAGGTCATCTAGTGGGATTTGCAAAAATTTAACCAAACGTAGCCACCGAGGAAATCCGCATTGCGAAAATTTGCACATCCAAGTAATCTTAGGAGCGCTAAAGCCGGTAAATAGTGACTATTTTCCCAAAACGCGTACTCCAGTTAAAGAAATTATATGAAATGTAATAAGCACTTCCAGTGAAATTCGCCCACTTAATACCCATAAGCGTGGTAAAGAACCAACGGACACTCAATCTACAAAATATGACATTAACTTTATAGTAGTTAATTGCCGTAGCGTTAAAAACAAGCGCGCTAAAATGGAGCATATATTTCAGGATGCAGACGTGGTCATAGGAACGGAGAGCTGGCTTACTGAGGATGTAAGCGACAGCGAAGTTTTTCCTCCAGGATATAAAATCTACAGATGCGATCGAAGCGATAGGACAGGTGGCGGAGTTTTTCTAGCAGTTAATTCAAATTTACACAGCACCGCTCACGAAATAACTGACAATGAAATAGAAATCGTGTGGTGTACAATTAAACAACAAAACAAAAGGAGTATACATGTTTGCTCTTTTTATAAACCTCCAAACTCTGAAGTTGATATTATTTACCAATTAGAAAATCAAATATCCGCATTTACTGTGAGAGACAGTAAAGTGTAATAATTATTGGGGGAGATTTTAATCTGCCGTCTATAAATTGGGATTCTTACACTGTAAAACCGAATTCTAGGAATAGGGAAATCAGCGAGATGTTACTCAACACACTTGCTAATCACTCACTTTCCCAAGTAGTTGACAAGCCTACGAGAGGAAATAAAATATTAGACCTTTTTGCAGTAAGCCATCCAAAGTTGATAAAACAACTCGATATTATTGACGGCATAAGTGATCACAGAGTAATTTTTGAAACCTTAAAAATTGAAGTAGAGTCAGCTGTAAAACCGAAACGCAATATTTATTTATTTTATAAATGCAACTTCATAAAATTTGGCGAGATGCTTAATGATTCGTACACGGACTTCGTAGCTAAAACAAAGGATAAAAGCACTAATGAATCATGGAAATATTTCTTAAAAATTCTACGACAGGGAATCAACGAATATACTCCGCAAAAATTGAAATGCGACAGTAAAGAACCTCGCTGGTATAACAACGATGTTAGGAGGGACCTTAAGAGACAGAGAAAATTGCACAAATTGGTCAAAAAGTCCACTACGGTAGGTGACAAATCGAAGGAACTTGAAGCAAAAGAAAGTTACGCTGCGCAACGCCCAAAAACTAAGAAATCAATGCGTTCTGCATTGCGAAATTTCAAGAAAAAAGTACTTGGTGAATTACTCGATGAAAATCCGAAATCTTTTTGGTCATATGCGAGAGAGCTTCAGGGAAAATCTTCTACCGTAGTACAGGGGCGGATTAAGGTCGTTGTTTTGGGGGGGGCGGTTCACTACTATCCGCGGCGCCTGGAGGGTATGCAATACCTCTCAATGAATCTGAGGTCCGGGCGGACCTCCCTTGGAAAGTTAAAAGAAATGAAGCGCTTGAACGTAGTTTTGGTGTGGCTATATTATAAAGTAGATGTGATAAATTATTGAGTAAAGCTCTCTAATCACATTTGAAATACGTTTACAAACGATGTAAAGAATGCCATCCTAGTGAATGTAGGTCTCCCGTGTTTTACACCACATTCCAATTATATGTAAGCATTGTACATTGAGCTGGGGAAATATAAACTTCCATTGGAGAACCACTTTAATGATTACCATCTTTTCTATTTTCCCGGGAATTACGGGGGGGGGGGGCGGCCGCCCCCCCCCGCCCCCCCCCCCCCCCCTTAATCCGCCCCTGACCGTAGATTCGTTATTTGATAAAGATGGCAAACTTGTCACCGAAAATATTGACAAAGCTAACACGTTAAATTCCCACTTCGAAAGTGTATACACTACAGACAATACTGCATGTAATTTTGAAATTTCATTCACTGAGGAACTGATGAAAGAAATCACTATTCAACGCGACGGGATAACTAAACAGCTACAGTCGATAAAAAATAGTAAATCTCCGGGTCCGGAGGGAATACCCGCGCGTGTCCTCAAGGAGTTAGCGCCACAGATTGCACCGTTCTTAGACGTAATATTCATGAAGTCACTGTCTGAAGGAAAGATACCATTAGACTGGAAAATTGCAAACGTTACACCGATATTCAAAAAGGGAAACAGACACGACCCAGGGAACTATCGACCAATTTCATTAACGTCGATTATAGGCAAGATACTCGAACATATCGTCGTTAGCAATATCATGACGTTCCTGGACAGTCGTAACGTCCTCCATGGCTCTCAACACGGCTTCCGGAAAGGTAGATCATATGAAACACAACTCGCGCTCTTTCTACATGACGTTCTCTAATCTGGTGAATCGAAAAGACAAGTTGACGCATTATTTCTAGACTTTCAGAAAGCTTTCGACACGGTACCTCATAACAAACTTTTATACAAATTACAGTCATGCGGCCTAAACGAAACAGTAGTAAACTGGATACGCGACTTTCTGAGTGATCGTAAGCAAATGGTAGTTCTTGACGGAATTAGCTATGATGTAGTTAAAGTGATATCAGGTGTCCCACAAGGAAGCCTAATCGGCCCCTTTTTGTTCATTATATACATAAATGACCTATGCTCTCGAATTAGCAGTAAAATACGTTTATTTGCTGACGACGCTGTCATCTATCGCGAAATTAGTGATCACTCTGACTTTGAAATTCTATCATCGAATTTAAACAACGTTCATGTGTGAAGCCAAGAGTGGGGACTCGAACTTAATCTGAGCAAATGCACGGCGGTACACTTCTTGCAAATCGTCGTCGTTGCAGGTCGTCCAACTATCCCCATGTATATGTTGTGGATGGTGTTAACATAATGGCGACAGATGAAGTGAAGTATCTAGGAGTTACGATAACCTCGAACCTATCGTGGGGAACACATATAAGAAATATTTATGGCTGAGCTCTGAAGAAGCTAGGATTCGTCAAGCGTATTGTGGGAAGATTTTCGGGTGAAAAAGTAAAAGAAAGGTGCTATTTCGCACTCGTCCGGCCACACCTTGAATATGCATCGAGCATATGGGATCCGGTGCAGGAAGACTTAGTCCGGGAACTTAATAAAATACAAAGGAAAGCTGCGCGATTCGTCAAAAACAGCTACGGGCGTACAGACAGCGTTACACAGATGTTAAACGAATTAGGCTGGGAGCCGCTAGAGACTCGGAGGCTGCGCGCTAGGCTTAGATTACTTGAACAATTGAGAATAGATATATTTCAGAGCGACACGGAGAACATCCTATTAGAACCCCACTATATTTCCAGGTCCGACAGAAACGATAAATTAAGAAAGAGATATTTTGCCGAACGGATAAGTATGGGAATTCGTTTTTCCCCCGAACAGTAAGGGACTATAATAAATGCTAGGCGTAATTTCATTAGAGCGTGTCTATTTTACATGTAAACGGCTGGTGTCCTAACACCCCCCGCCACACGCCTATTGGGGCAGCTTGCGGGGTAATATGTAGATGTAGATGTTGATGAATTGGCATGTGACGGGAACAGATTTACAAATGTTTAAACTTTGAAATAATAGCCCTAATCAACTGAGTTGTATGTGCATACAGAACGGGTAAATTACATGAATACTATCAGTTGAGAATATCTGACCTCATGAGGCTTGAAGTCTACTTCATGTTAATTACATTGATTGTTACATTAGCACAAATTTGACGCTAAATTGAACTAAATTACCTTTTTTGTTGATGGATGGTTTAATGTTATTTTATTTAATTAATGCTTGGCTAAGAAATGTACTACATGGGAATAAATTCAAATACATTCAAATGCTGGGTTTTCCATAAACATGCAAGACTGTTTGCATATATGGGAACCTAAAAGGGAACGCTGCCCTTGGCTGTCCGACCTGGGATGTGGGCCGACTCCGCTTTTTACAACTTTGACCCCCCCCCCCCAGCTTCTTTCTCGAGTCATCAGCGCGGGAGTGCGTGACTCACGACTGTCCTTCGTTACCAATGCGACTTGTCGTTTGCGTCACACAGGAGGAGAGGGGGGGGGTCGGGCGAATGACGCGGCCCGCCAGGCGATTGGTGCGGCCGGTGGGCCGCGCATCGCGGTCTCTTGCACCGTCGGCGGCTTTCCAAGTCACTATCTCCGATTATTTCTGTCACTTCCTCAACAGTCACTAACGGTTATCACTCTCCGTTGTGAGTCGAACTAAATTGCGCCCACTTATTCAGAAAGAGGACACTAATGGCGCCAAGTGTATAAGGTGAGGGGAGAAAATATAAATGTAAAAGAAGAAGTCAAGGTGTAGGGCAGGCGTCTCCAAAGTACGGCCCGCAAGATGATTTTATCTGGCCCTCAGAAGAGTTATGCAGAAATGCCTATTAACGGTTTTGTGATAAAAAAATGAGATTTTTTTGGTGCTGTTCGTTATCAATATACGATGATATAATTTCACATACTCTGTAATTAGTTAATATAATTTTCTGATTTCGATGAAACTCATACCTAGAGTTTCCTATTTTTTTGTCTACAGCCCGCTGAAAGAGTTCACGTACCCATTGTGTCCCTCGTTGCGATATGTTTGGAGACTCCTGGTCTAGGGAATCACCAATACTTCAGACAGGACGTGGAGAAAACGCATTCGAAACATGTACGGCGATGCAAGAAAAGTCAAGATATGTGATTTTGTCGAGCGAAGCGTAGGAAAGTCGTGACATTCAGTTAAAAGAGGGGTGCTACTTGGCTCTAGTCAAGCCACATCTCTTGCACGCCGCAAGCATTTGGGACCCTGCACAGAAATATTTAATGCACGGAGTGAACAAAGCACAAAGGAAAGCCGCACGCTTCACTAAAAACTGCGTACAAAGATTGTAACAGTGCTGTTGGACTAAACTAAATTGTTATAAAAGCAAATAAATTGTTGGACTAGATTGGGATCCGCTAGAAACTCGGAGGCTACTCGATGGGCTAAGATCCCTTGAAAAGTTCAGGTCGAGTGGATTTCACGGTGACACCAATTATTTCAACTATATCTGTAGATGTAATGGAAGTGGCATAATAAAATAAATGCACTGACGAACTGATAAGTTCACATATTCCTTCTTCCCTCGCACCTTTATTGGCTACCACAAGAATGGAGGGAGGCACTAAGGCGCTTTGAAGGCTTGTTCATTTTTAGGGCTCCCACCGCGTTCATTTTTGCAGTTGGACAACAGTTTCGCCCGGTTTCCTCCGATCGTCTTCAGGTTGGAATATTCAGCTACTTTGACCTGAAGACGCTCGGAGGAAACCGGGCGAAACTGTTGTCCAATTGCAACAATGAACGCGGTGGGAGCCCTAAAAATGAACAAGCCTTCAAGCCCAGCGGAGACCTACGCCGCACTAATACACTTTGTTAGCACACAGATCGCTTTCGTCCTTTGCCTTATCAAATTCCATTCTTCATGGCTGTTTTCATAACACCCCCTGCCACACGACGTGACGCAGGGTGACGTGTAGATGAAGGTGTAATTTGACGGAACCCCAAAATATTTTCCGTCAATAAGAGCCTCAAGATACCAATCAATTTCTTTGTGTTGATACCAGCCCTCATTGCGGTTTGGTTTATCCTCCGCAACTATCTCCTATTGAGACGATCCTACCACATTGTGACTTAATCGTAATTTTATTCCTTGTATGGCTACTTGTAGAAAAACGTGTCCTATCTTTTATTGATTGCACATAAATTCAGGTATTCTAAAGAGTGTTGGTATTTACTTTTTCAGGGCCACCTGTAATCTTCTGTGATGAAGTGGTGCCCAGCAAACTCACGTATCGGGGATTTTGTGCCACCATGTCTGACGTATATCTCCCGCATTGAAACCCTCGACGGCCAACATTTGGCCACCACCGTGCCACTTTCTATCTATTGAATCAACGATTTTAAAAAATGTCTGGAAATGGCGTCTTAAATCGTTAGAAATACTTCTCCCAGAAAGTATTATTTTTATGAAACCAATCTCTTAACCAATCAATCAGCCCGCGCAAGAGTCAAGAATGATACTCGTGACCAACTCGGCACACAGCAAACGCCTTTGTCTCACATTAACATCAACTTTACATACGAAGGAGCAGCTCCAAACCTATATAAAGCGAAAGCACGCTCTTCTAAACGTCTTATTTTAGACACGTGTCATAAGCCAATGCGAAAAATTTATTACCTATACTCTGCTTCAAAGTATCATCTATACAACTTGCGGCCTGGCCATGATTTCTGCTGTAGGCTACAACTAGCGACAGCGGATTTGAGTCTGGAACTGAATATCATACTTGGATGCCATTTTTCGTATTTCGATTGAGTCAACGGATTCAAATACAAATGTGTTCACTTTTCAATGTGATACTACACACGCTGATAGGCAAATACTACTGCACCAAAGTGACTCATTTAAGTGCACAATCATGTATTCTCTGGTGAGTGAAAATACGTGGAAACAGAATATGTCCGAGGGAAACAGCTAGGAGGATAATTAATAGGAAACTTTCTAATTGGTGCAACTAATGATAGGTGTTTTCGCTCTCAAACCTAAAAAAAACAAATCTTTCCATCCATGCCCAGTGACATCCAGCATGTTTTTCCTTCCATTTCCTTTCTTCAGTATCTTAATTCATATGATTCGAAACTTGTAATTAGACTCGTATGGGTAGAATATCATTTTTGGTGCACCAGGAAAACAATGATTTTCAAAAGAGTGCCACACGTGGGAGAATGATATAGCATGTATGGCAATGTTATAGCATATAGGACAATGATATAGCTCAGGCAAGATTCACCCTGAGGACGACGGCAGACTATGCCGTCGAAATGCCGTTGAAACTCAACAATATTACCTGGATGGAAACCCGAAAAATCTGCATCACAAGTATTCACCGGGAAAGCGTTACATTGTACACGAGAATGATATAGCTTCCAAGAAGGAATTCGATCTGCTCATTACTTATGAAGACTCTCTCGTATATTTCTCTTAAAATCGGCGTACAGTTATGAAATAGGTGAGTTTTTATTTCTCTCAGTCAGGGGTAATTCCTTAAAGGCAATTCAATGAAAATTGACATGATTATATGCTTAACATTCTATGAATTGTGAAAATGATGTGTGAAGGCTGTTATTCAGATCCCAAGACGACCAATCCACTGAAAACTAGTTGCTAAAGAGTGCTAATTAAAGCGCTAACGACCGATACCGTAAGATCGATGCCACCATAAACAAAGTAAAATAAGATGATATTGGCAATTTTACACAGTGAAAACTTTAATTTGATTTGACTTTCGACGCACCGAAACCGGTCTAATTAAAGTTTTTATCGTGGAAAATTGCTAATATCATCTTATTTTATTTTGTTATTCCACGACATCAAGCCTGAAACAACTCTTGTTACCAGCATAAACGATAATAATAATACGATTACGCATAAATCAACTTTTAAATTGCATAATTTATGATAACATGCGACATATTGACGACTTCATTGACTTGGTAAAGCTATGTATAGTACCAATGGGAGGCATTGGTAAGATTCCGTGTGGCAGGAACTATCGGTTATTTAAGTCGTGTGTTCGAAGCGATTTTTTCTAATGGAATACTAATTTCCCGTACCAATCTCTCACTCCCTGCTCGCTCGCTGAAGAGTAGTATGAAGATCTGATATCCCTTATCACAGGGTTTTGATCCAGTTATTACTTTGCCGGAAATAGTGGTATAAAATTTTATTTTAGCGTGTGATTACTTAATTTAGCTGAATGACAAATGCGCGACGTATCTCATGCGTCAGAAAAAATAGGATGAATTAAAACAAAAAGTTACGCCCAAAAAAAAAAACAAGTTGCCATACATGAGAGACGTCACTAGAAAGTATTGCGTCTATGTTTTTAGTTGCACCATCAGTAACGGAGCTTTCGAGACGTGGACACGCGCAAAAGGCAAATGATTTCACAAGACCTTTGGGCTGAGGCATCAAATATATATATAAATATATATATATATATATATATATATATATATATATATATATATATATATATATATATATATATATATATATATACGAGTTCGTGGAAAATCACACACGCGATAATGTAAATAGACTATGCCACAGGTGGGGCGGAATTAAATATAAACACATAAAAAAAAAGAACACTCACAATATTAGTTGATATTTCGGTTGCTAGAACCTTTCTCAAAGGAAGACGGATACAGAAACTTCTGTATCCGTCTTCCTTTGAGAAAGGTTCTAGCAACCGAAATATCAACTAATATTGTGAGTGTTCTTTTTTTTTATGTGTTTACATTTAATTCCGCCCCACCTGTGGCATAGTCTATTTATATATATATATATATATATATATATATATATATATATATATATATATATATATATATATATATATGTTATTTGATGATAACGGAGTTCCTAAAACAAGGCAAACGATCGGAAGCTGCCAGGACCAGAGGATTAAAGGACATATGTTATGTAATTATTACTATTACATTGGTAAGCATAGTCTGTGCGCATATGCAATGGGCTTTGGAGTGATTTTTTATTAGACCTAGGTATTATTATTTTGTTTTACGTTACGCAACGCCTCTTTACATGCCTCTTAAAAGTTAAAACAATGGAATAACATACGTACTTCATCCTCCATACATCCTCCAAATTGCTTACTACGACAAAACATCCGTAAAATCCAGTTAAAATTGAAGAAATGCTACAATTCTTTTGACTAAACCCAAACATTTCAAGCTCTTTCCGCTGCCTTTCAGTATTGCCGGAGCATATCGATGGTTTCATGTAAGACGTTGTAGTAATCCTCAGTAGATATTTCAATCAAAGTTCCCACACATTCAATAATTATTTTTTTCCAGTTCACGCTGGAAGAACATAGGGTATCTAAGTAGGTATACACAAAGGACTGCGTGCGCTTTATTCATTCTTTTGAATCTCTTACTCTTGTGGCCTTGCCTCCACGGGGCCGGAGTGCGTGCCTATATGTTATTCGATTCCCGATTTTTTAATACCTAATTTTTATTCGAGTAGATGAATTTTAGCCAAATGCACAAATCTTATTAGATGGAAATAATTCATTTGATTAACGACTAAATATCGCAATTTTTGCTCCCGTGAATCGTCAAAGAGGTGAGTCGTAAAACTAATGAATAATTTCAATGAAATTTCATTAGGCATAACAAACAATGGATCCAGTAAACTCAATCAGAGTATCCGGTTTTGGCATAAATGTATGAGTGCAATGGCAATATAACCGCTGGACCGTTCAATTGGTTAGTGAGTTCTTCTGAGCCAATCAGGAGAGGGACTTTTTGTGAGCAGGGGGGTGGGGCCACAGAATACTCTGGCTTGTCTTCGCTGAGATTGAGGTTAGCCGTGGACTTCAAGTCGTCACCTGTAAACTATCTCCGGAGGACATGGTCGTCAATCATCAGACGGGAGAAAACTACTAAAGTGTGACGTAGGAAGGATATTTAAACGCTGTGCGGTCACAGGGAAATAAACCAGGACTTGAGGAGGTTTCACCGCGACGACGTACGCCGAAAAAGTTGAGAAAAATTTAAAATGCTTTTTTTAAGCTGAGTAAAAAAACACCCATTTGGTTAATTATATGTCATGCAAATAGCAAAATAAAAGCCAGACTAAAACTTTGGTGCGAAAATCGGTTGACGAATATGTATTTTTTCGACGACGAATACAGTTTCCAACGAGCCGACTGCAGCACCAACTATATTTAACTTATGCATTTTGACTTCCGTTTTCCGCTGATTCCCGAAATGTCAGTTAACCGCTAATGACTGAAAAGCAAAGATTGGTTGAGGTCTTTATTTTATTACCATTTTATTTTTAATATATATAATCACTGCATTCAGTATCTACATCAGTTTTGAGCGAAAATTTCATTTGTATGTGTCAGGGAAAATATTTTTATCCTTTCTGCTACATCTGTTTTGCCTTTAGTCCCATCTAAGTTTACTTGGTAGAAAAAAAATTGGCGAGGCAGATTTTCGTCGAAGTAGTTAGATTGTGGACACAATTTTCTCTAGGTAGCCCAAGTATGAAAAATATGAAGTTTACTTCATTTTATGGTGAAGCCCCCGTTTAAGTGGCTCGCTGCACATCTCTCAGGGTACTTGAGTTAATGGCCGTCACGAAACCTCGTTTTGATCCAGTGGATGCACTTGAATACACCCAGTTACTTTAGAGGAGCGTGATCCTCCGAATTCCACAAATTATCGAGCAGCTTTCGACGACACAGAGGAAAGTGTCATTAATTACCCCCAGCCCTAAATCAATAATGGGTTACCTAATTTTTGGGATGTGTGATCTCCCGTGCATATCAGTCTGGTGTAAAGAGTGACAAGTTTTCGAAGATGTGGATCCGGTACGAAATTTGCAGATATCGCCCGTGGTTTCCCGGATCTGGAAGGCGCAGTTTCCGTTCTGCGGTCGAACTCTCTCTCTCTCTCCTCTGACTAAGCGGCGATTACAGACAGGCGATTACGATCTATCTGATCGATTATATCGACTATGATGTCTGACTCGACATGGAAGGCCGATCGTGACTACACCCTGCTTTCGCGGATCTTGAAATTTTCGGAAGTTGCGAGCGCCGCGGTGTCAACATGCGAAACCCGTAACCAACACAAGTAACTCAACAAATTAGAGGAAGAGGTGTTCTTGAAAATATGAATACATAAAAAAAAGCCGTAAAATTATGATTCTACATTAATATTGAAAAAAAACATTTACTTCCTTATTTTAGACATAACATTCCCTTCAGTAAGTGAGCAATACGTAATAATATAATTACAAAATGGCATAACAGGGAATCACAGGAATATTATAACTTTAACTGCATTAAAGAGAAGGCTCGTATCATATAAGTTTGTTTTAGAACTCGAAGTAAATAGGCAAACCTTTTTGTTAACCTCAAAGCATGCTTTTAAACTTGCAATAAGCCTATTAGGTATAATATGCATATGACTTGTATCCCGCCGCCTCATAATCCTTCACATTGGCAAACTTTTTGCATTCATCTCCAAATAAGGCTCTTCACAATTCATACGTTGCATTAACTCTGCAATTGAAGGCTTTTAACTTGTACAAAAGTTAACTGGAAAAGGCCAAAAACTTGTATGCACCTCAATGTAAGGTTCTCAACAACTTGAGAAGGTGAACTTTTCACATAGACCTCAATGTCAGGTTATTCAGCATGCATTAAAATCAATTTGGGAAAGCAAAAATTTCATATATACTTCAATTAAGGGTTATTAACTTTACAAGTCTTCAATTTGAGCAGGAAAACCTTTTCTTTATCCGTCGTCATGTCCATCGTATTTGAGGCGGCATCCATTTTAAACGTACGATTTCCACTCGTCCGACTGAAATTTGGTCGATAATCGATTCAACAATTAAGCGGCGATTACGCACAAGAGTTGACTCCTATGCGAGTCCACTTGGAAGGTGAACTTGGATGTGTGTATCATAACTTAGCTGAGGACATTGCCTAAAATGCCTATTTTATCTTTTACTCAGGAAACCAATTTTATGAAGTCATAAAATTGGTTTCATCATCATTTAAAGGACCATTTAGGATCACTTATAGCGAAATTAAAGCAATTTGTTACTGCCTAAAAATGCCTATTTTACCTGTTTATGCCTTTTTCTGCTGATATCGCCTATTTAAGGTCCTAAAAAAGCAATATTCTTCTCAACGTCACCAATCATCTCCTTAGTGCAGAGCTAGTCTGTTATTTCAGTTTCTTTTTTAATCTATCAAGGTTGAAATAATGTCATTAAACATTCATAAAGAACATTCATCCAAAGTATTATTATATGAAGAGTAGAAAAACAACTATGGTCATTTTACATGATGCGTACATGCGATGGTTTCAATTGCCAAAAACTTGTTTGTGAAGGCACCACTCATTATTGCTAAGTTTAAAGAGATACTGCCCTAAGTTGCTCTGCCTTCACAGCCAGTATTGATATCATGGGGAACATGGCTAAATACCGCATTATACTCTGCAGATAAAATTATTGAAATACATGAGGTATGTGACAGGAATAATGTGCACCTCTGATACATCAGTTCGAACGTCTTTTTCACCCACTTAAAGGTACACTATTGTAACCGAGTTCGCTCATCTTTTATACTACATGTCAATTCTGTCTATAAGAAAATTAAACCTTCATGGGACATTAGTAGGTTTTCTATAGGCAACAGAATATCTGGATGATGAAGAAGCAAACTGCATTCTCGAATCCAAAGCTGCAGAGTTGAATCTCGATGTCGACGCAGATCCTACGTTTATCAGATGCAATTTTGGTTAACTACCATCAATCATGTCATTGCTGGAGGAAAATGAACTACTCCTTGTGGCATCTGTGGAAAAAATTCGAAAGGTGGAAAGTGAAATTATTAATATACCAATTGATGTGGCAGAAGCCTTGATTCGAAAATTCAAGAAAGTTATGCAAAGGAACCCTGGTTGGGAAGATGTCCAGAAAATTGCTGACATTTTATCAGGGACTTTGGTTGCTCCAGGACCAAAGATGACAGCAGAAGAACTTTCGCCATTTAAGTATTGCCCTATCACCTCGTGTGAGGTTGAGAGGTCATTTTCATACTATAGAAATATCCTGACTGACTCACGGCATCAGTTTACAGGAATAGATTTAGAGTAATACATTGTTGTAAAATGTAATGCAACTTGAAATAAGTAAACCTTTTGTATTATATGTTTCTTCAATTTAAACGCTAATTTTATTTGGAGTTCTATCCTCTTTCCTCTCCATCAGTTTTACCGAAAAGGAAACGTGTATTTCAGCCCAAGATTTAAATTTCAGATGCTTCTTTGTGGCAATAAGCCGCATTATGTTTCTAGCCGGCCACGGTGGTGGCGAGGTAAAGTCTTCGCCTGCTAATCTTGGGATTGCGGGTTCGAGTCCCGCCTGAGCGGGTATTTTACCACCCAAGGCGTAGATGTCTGTCAAGTTCTGTTGGTCTGGTCCCTGGAAAACCTGATTACAGGCTTAGCCATTTGGGATTCCAGGACAGACAGAATTTTCCGAAATGCAAAAAATATTTTAAGCGCCTATTTTAAGTGCCTATTTTGAAATTTTTAGTGCCTATTTAGGCTGCCTATTTCTTCATTTTTAGTGCCTAAATGTCCTCAGCTTAATCATAACTACTCTCCTACACGAGTTCGCCATCGATAGTGGCGGAACTAGATACTTGGACGGAGTAGCCGCCATCCTAGTTGTGGTTCCAAGTGGAGTCGAACATTAGTCGACTCGATATAAATCGATCAGATAGGAGTCAACTCCTGTGTGTATCTGAGGCAAACACGATACGATCTTCTTCGATATTATCGACCGAGGGGCAGTCCACATATTTATGCGGCCTTATACATGGAAATTGCTTTTATGGCAGAGGCTTCTTAAGTTGCCCGTTAGTTTGCACGGAACATATGAATTGATAGTGGGAGCAATCGCTACACTACCGACCACTGTTCGCTCTTCACCAGGAAATTGACAGGATTTATTTGAATGAATGAATGAATAGTTTATTGATGCTCTGGGAAACCCATAAGAGCAAAAAAGAATAAGTACAGAAAAACATTCTGCTCAAAATACAGTAATATAGCATTGCATATCATAACATAGCATATCAATAATATAACATTGCATAGCATAAACACAAGAGCAATTGAAAACAAAGGTTCTAACATAAATCAAAGTAATCAACACAAAGATTCATACATTTTAAAACAAGAGTGCTACTGTATTCAATATATTCGTACAATTTCCTCTTCAAAGATTCCGGAGTGGAGGAGCATTTTATTGAGGGGGGTAATGAATTCCAAAACTTGGATGCTATAATCGGGAAGGAATTTAGGCATTGGTTGGTACGGGTTATTTCGCCTGGAAGAAGCAGTTCTGCGATAGAATTGCATAGCATCCGGTTGAATCCAGATCACGTGACTGGAAGCGTGGATTGACAATCCAAGCAGCAAACGAATTTTCCGGAGGAGGACTTCCAGGGGAGGACTAGAAATGTGAATGTTTACTTTTATTTGGGTTTGTTTGTTGCCGTGTCAGAGTATTTGAAATAAATACTTGTGACCGTTTTTATATCGAATGAAAATAAATAGAATAACCATCAATGCAAGATGCAAGTCATATTTATTTAAATAGCATAAATCAATCAATTGCACGAATGCCTGAGGAGTGCAACGCATAAACGCCTTGATTGCCGACACTCGGAATTGACGTATTCATTGTTTATTTCCGTCCTTTTTCCGTCCTATTTGCAAAATCCATAAGAAAAGTAATAGTGGAACGATGCCCTGCAATTAGCAATAGGTAGTACACATCGACACATGACTTCAATCGCCATTTCCATGGAAGTCAACTTTCGTGGGCAAAGCCCCCCTTTTCATTGCATGCATTTCTTTGATTCACTTTTTCATGGATCCATGGCTACTTACATGGTTGCCACTTCATTTATAACTAAATATGAATAATATAATGAAACACCTTTCATATATTGTGATTCGAGGCGGAATATTGGTAAAGCATCTGACTCTCGTCACGAGAAATAATTAGAAATTCGTCGAATCAAGTCCGCAACCATGCGGACTTTCGACGTATTTTCAAGTAAACTGTCCTAATTTTTTTAGTCCTAGTTAATAAAATGTAAAAGATAAAAATATTGAAAAAAATTTAAGCTTGGTTTTATAAAAAAATACATTTTATTAAAAATCTATTAAAAAAAGAAATATCTTAACATCTTAAAAAAAAGAAAGAATATTTTCTCAAGTGAATGAAAGTTTAGCCTAGTGCTGGAAATAATTAATTTCATTTCAAGGAAATTAGCCACACAGTGGATTACCTATGAACACAAATAGAAAAAAATTATGTTTTGAACAATATAACATGTTTTAATTTGTATATTTATGCAAGACCACAACGAGAAGCATGGGGCGCTCTTTCGTATTCGAGATCAACATAAATTCATTAATTATGAGTATATTAGTATTCAATGGAATTAGAGCTTCAATATACAATATCTAGAAAATCTTTTAATGAACTATAGCAATGGTGCGAAACATAAATGTGGCCGCGCCCCATGCTTTTCGTCGAGGTCTTGCATAAATAGATAACTTTAAACATATTATATGATTGAAAATATCATCTTTTCTATATATGTTCATAGGTAATCCATTGCGTGGCTAATTTCCTTGAGTTGAATTTGATCACTTCCAGTACTACTAAACTTTCATTCAATTGAGAAAATATTCTTTTTTTCTTTTTTAGTATAACAAAGATCCCTTCTAATATCTTTTGAGATGTATATATATATCCCTCACCAGCAACGGGGACATCAATTCCCTCCTGAAGAAGTGACCAGTAGAGGTCACGAAACGTCAGGCTAAACCTGATCATCACGCGGCACGCCCGAAAAACCTTTTGATCATGATATTAAGATATTCCTTTTTTTTAGATTTTTTAGTAGTTTAATTTTTTTTTTTGAAAAGCATGCTTAATATTTTTTTTATTTCAATTTTTTATATTTTCACGCCGATAGCAAAGTGACCAGAGGGGCCTCTTTGCTCTGTGAGTGCTTCGCTCTCCTCAATCATGGAATGTCGGGGAGCAGATGGGGGCGCTTCCTTCCTCCTCGCCGGCGAGTGAATGCCTCGGGTGCCAACGACCCGTCCGATACGACCGCGCCTGACTCACCCTCCTTCGTTGCGTCACCCACCTCCGAGAGTCCCCCGGGCGATGATGGGAGTTGGTGCTGCTGCCCGAGTACCGGCCTCCAATCCAAGGGAGGTCTCCTTGTTTACTGACACCAACTTTACACACAGCTTTAATTTTAGTTTTTTTATTATTTCAACACTCAAAATTATTAAAAAGGTTAGAGTTTCTCAAAAAGTCGCTGAATTTTTTTTTCAGATATGTAGTGGAACTAATTTTTATGACCAACAGTTTTACTTAAAATGTTATGAAATATAACTCCTTGATAAGGGAGCTCCTGCTACTGGCAATACGGCTTGTTCTCTTCACAGTTGGTTTCAGTTGTTTGCGTGACATTCCATAAGTGCAGGGTGAGCGTCGGGATTGGCTTTATCCATCGAAGTGTTTCAGTAATAGATAGTTTTTCTTTGATTGATAGTTATCAATTATATTCAGCTGTGCAATGTTCCGATAAATATAGGTTAATACCACTCGTGTACAAGTTCTGTGCTATTCGTCGAGTTGACGAGAATTTTTTGGAACTATTTTCATAATATTGAGCATCATTGTGATTTAATGTACACCTTTTTTTTACTATTGCTGCAAAATAACAAAGTATTTTACTTTTGGTCCGTAACAAAAATCGAAAAGTTTATTGCAGAATCGGATGTAGAAACAATTTTACTTGTCAATGCTTCCAATTTTTTTCTTAGCTCTTCTAATGCGATCTATTTTCAAGGAAACATTTACGAAAAGCCAGTTAAATATTTTATGATAAAATTTACCCCTTCAACAATCGACAACAAAATGTACAGCAATATAGTTGAATTTCAATTTGCATTTTACATTTACTTTATTGTGTAAGAGTAGTCACCAGCTAATCTCATGTTTCCACCACGGTAACAACAAGAAATTAAGAATTATTAGTTAGAAAGCACTTCTTTATGTGAGGCGCAAGAGACCATGTTTCGGTCCCCGGGCACTTTTTTCCTGAGAGCCTGGAGCCGATTTGTCGGCTCGTGGCCCTGTGAGGGTTAATATACATTTCGGACATTGATGAGATTTTTCAATAGCTATCCCGGCAACATTGCTGACTGCCTTTTGGTGCACTATTTTACTCGTGCTTACATAGATGGTCTGCAAGAGAATGGAAAGGGTGAGCTGGATGGATAGGAAGACGAACGGGGAGGTGTTGGATATTGTGAGGGAGGAGGTTGGTGGCGGAGAGGAGGTAGGAGTAGATGGAGAGGTCGAGAGGTGAGGGTGTGTTGAGGGGAGGGGGAGGGTGTGAGAGGAAGGAGGAGGAATTTTGGACGGCGTAAGAAGAGGCAGGGGGTAGAAGGAACAGACACGCCTGATGACGAGCAAGTAATGCGCAGGGAAGTGAGAAATTGTCCCAGAAATGAGTGTTGAGGTAAGTCTGGCCATTAAAACCACCAACCAGCTAGCGGGTAGATCTGTCATCGATGATGGCCAATATGTCACCCATCCCTGGACTGACGGGCAGCGGCATTCGGCCGGCGGGTGGGCCGCTACCGCTTCCCCGCGGCATCGGCGGCGGGCCGTCCACCATCCCACCCCCTTCCCACCTCCCTTCCCAACCCCCCTTCCCACCCCCCTTCCCACCCGCCCCCCTCCCTCGGCATTGAGAGTGGCCACCTCATTCGGGGAGTCGCCTGCCGCCTCACTTTCGCTGCTCTTCCCTCGAGGCTCAAGCCCCAAGGTCTGAGTGGATACGCGGCGAAAATAATCTCCAGGAGCTGTGTGGCGTGCCGCGTATTTGGTCGTCCAAATCATTTGCCTTCAAGCTATCGCGTCCTTCTCGCCGGACGGTCTGCCACGATTGATCCTTTTGCCCTTCGCCCGCTCCAAGGTGGCCCTTTGCAGCGGAAACGCTCATGCTCCGGCATTCAGTGAATTGCTCGTGAGCATCGCTAATTGTGGTTGGGGCGATTTTTGTTTATTTTTAGAAAAATGCGAAACTTGACGCACGTGTTTACATTAAATATATATAGATGAAAGTGAAAAAAAACTGCATGATACTAATTTGGTTCACTGGCAATTCTATGGTATTTTAACACGTAGTCTTATGGATTGACATGCATTTCGTGATAATTCGTTTACATATGTACATATTATCTTCTAAACGGAAAATAATACATTTCTTACAATTTTAATTGTTTCTGTCAAATGTCAAGGTGTCATACGAGTCCACTATTTCTTACTATTTTAATTGTTGCTGACAAATATCAAAGTGTCATGCGAGTCCTTTTCACGAAAACAACATATTTCAACATATCTTAGCCTAAATTTTGAATACGGCGTCGAAAAATCTAATCAAGACATGCTTAAATTAAGGAAAATCAATTGAAATATAATCCACGCATCGTTTTCATTACTGACTTTATGAGGCGCACCAACGCATAAACAGATGACACTAAAAAACTTTGATCCAAGATTTTTTTTTCGAATTATTTAAACATTATTCCATCGTTTTGCATGATTTATATCGATTGTTAGATTGTGCGCGATGAGTCGTCACCCACTATCTTATTTTCTCAAAAATAAAATATTGGGTAAATATTTAGAAGATAACCCAAAAGCATTTTGGCCGTACGTGATGGAGGTTCAAGGCAGCAAATCAACAGTAACGTCACTAAAGAACAATCTAGGAGAAAGAGCAAACGACAAGTTAGATAACGCAAATATCCTCAACACCATTTTTCCATGCGTCTATACAACATGCTCTCCAAATGACATCGCTACAATGCCCAGGCAAAATAAGCACCCAATGCTGTCTATTAATATCACTAGTCGTGGAATAGAAAGTCATCTGAAACCCATTATTTCCAAAAAGTCACCCGGTCCCGATCAAATTCCTACCCGAAATTATAAAGAATTAGCATCAGAAATAGCACCGTACATGAAAAAAAATATTTAAAGAATATCTAACACAACATCGTGTTCCTTACGATTGGAAAATCGTGAACGTTACACCAATATTTAAAAGCGGTGATAAGGTAGATGCCAGTAACAATAGACCGGTTTCCCTTACGTCTACCTCGTGCAAGATATTGGAACATATAATTGTCAGTTCGATTATGGGGTACTTGGATAGTCAAAACTTGTTAACGCAAAACCAGCACGGATTCCGGAAAGGCAGGTCTTGCGAAACACAGTTGGCCCTCTTCCTTCACGACATTCTTTCCTCGGGAGAAAAGCTTGAACAAGTAGACACAATATTTCTAAATTTCAAAAAAGCTTTCGATAAGGTTCGAAGTTACTCGTGAAGTTGGAAGCTTACGGAATACACCACGACGTAATATGTTGGATAAGAGAGTTCTTAGCCGACCGCGAGCAGAGGGTAGTTTCTAGATGGCGTTAGTTCAGATGTAGTGAAAGTAACATCAGGTGTACCCCTGGGATGTGTCATCAGTCCCTTATTGTTAGCTTTTGTATATTTATGACATCAATACCGTTGTTACGAGCAACATTCGTCTCTTCGCAGACGACGCAGTGTTGTACAGGGATCTAGGCAATGAGTCTGACAAGATTGCGTTACAAATAGACCTATATGCTATGAATGAGTGCAATACTTGGCAGTTAGAATTTAATTTTAAGAAGTGCGTTGTTATAAATTTTTGGAAAAGAATGACTCGGTCAACAAAACGTACACAATCAATGAAACAGGCTTATCAAATGTAGGGTCAGTAAAATACTAAGGTGTGACCCTTACTCATGACCTGTCTTGGGATAAAAACGTCCGGGAAATCTGCGGACAGGCTAGTTGCAAATTGGGATTTATCAAAAGAGTATTAGGAAAATGCGACGAGAAGGTTTAAGAGCGATGTTATTTTTCACTCGTGAGACCTCACTTGGAGTATGCCGCTAACATATGAGACCCTTACGAAGTAGGACTAATCTCTAAAATAGATCAAATACAACTGAGAGTAGCAAAGTTTGTGAAAATTTGTTACGATAAACTTAGCAGTGTTACCGAATTGTTGAAGGAATTGGGGTGGGAATCTCTAACTGATCGAAGGGAAAAATACAGGTTAAATCTTTTGCGCAAGATCGGAGTAGACAGTTTTTGCCGGACCTTCAACATATACTGCTAGAGCCAACGAACTACGGTAGAAGCGATCAAAGAAATAAAATAAAGGAAATTGACTGTCGAACCGATAGATTTAAAATGTCATTTTTCCCACGCACAATAAGGGATCATAATAGTTGTGATGGATAAATCATATGAAACTCCCACCCTCAATAGGTAGAGAAGAATTTTCACTTGTGCTTAAAAACACAATATCATTACTAACAATTCACACCGGTAGATTTGTCCGGCTTTATTTTATTTTGTTCTTTGCATGAAGTAGTATCTCGTAGCATTCATAAATTAACAGTATAAATAATATTAACCACTAGATGTGTCTTTAGCATTTTTATGCATGTTTGCATGTTCATTTACTTATCACTCTCCCAGTTTCCGGTTGGACTGCGCACTGTTCTCCTGACTGCTTTTTGGCCTGCGCCTAGCGGCAGGGGGAGCGTGCGAGGTTCTGATTTGTGCTGGGACGAGTGCTGCATGCCTGGTGTGGAATCACCCCGTGCCACACACCCTAGTGGTGGCTTGCACGGTACTTCATAGATGTAGATGTAGGGAAGACTATGCGAGTTAGAGACTATGCCGTTAGGTAGGATGGAATAATGATATAATATAATGTAAGCCACAGTGTTATTATTACGTATTCATAGTACCTATTTGAATATATGTTTTTCATTTCTTTATTTTGAAATGGCAAGGAAGTGTCAAGAGAGAATTTCAAGAGTGTCTCAACAGAGACTGTGATGGATTCATGTTTCAATATAACTCTCATTTGGACTCCTCTTAAACTCTTCAGGGGCTCACCCGATTGCGAGTCCTTAGGGGCCCTGATCGCCGGGCTTGAGAAGACGGTGGAGGATCTCCGTTCTCTGGTGGAGCGGTTGGTGGCAGGTCCTGGAAGGTCGCGGCGGAATGAGGAGTGACCTAAGCGCTCCGAACGCGTTAAGGCCAGGGGAAGCCCAGGCTCGGTCGCGGGATGTAGGGTGGAGGAACTTTCTCGGACTTCCGTGCCTCCGGTGTCTTCTCCCTCCGTTGCTTCGGGGACATGAAAAGTGGTCTCGAGGCGTAGCCACGGGGTCACCCTCCGAAAACGACGATTGGCAGGGGCGGAGGCTGAGTCAATCCCCGTCAGCAATAGATTCGATGTGCTGGCGGAGGCTGACCCTGGCGAAAATGTAGCGTTAATGGGGCGTCAACGAAGCTCCTATCGGAGAGTGAAGGAAGTGATGACCAAGCAACAAGGGAGGGTGAACGAAGAGTCTGGGGAGCGTAAAGTAGAACACCGGAGAGTAAACGAAGCGTCCTCTTGGACTGTTATCAGAGCGTAGTCGGGGTGCAAGTCTACTCCCGCCTCTGTAAATAGAAGTATGTGTAGTCCTATTTATAGTTTTAAAAATTGCCTTAAATATTTTTCATTGACGTAACGATGATATGAACACAATATATAAAAACTAAAACAATAAAAACCCAGAAAATGTATTCCATGAGAGAGCATCGATCTCGAACCCTTCCCACTCACAGGCGATCAGCATAACCACTAGGCTAATACCGCTTTATGAGAAATACGAGTTTCACAGATTTTAAGTGTAATTACATACCGCGATTTGTGTTTTTACGATTCTTAAATGCTTGGATTTAATGAATCTTGGCTTTTCAATGACTAATGGAAGAATAATACTAACTGGCTGGCTACCAATTAGTAACACCGTACGTTAAAACTCAATTCTTATCAAATATAACTAAGTGATCCTTACTGTTGGTATGTTATTGAAGTTTAAGTTGTTCGTCAACGAAGGTACATCATGACATTATCTAAAAATATTGCATATTATTGGGATCTTTGAACGCACCATATTTTAATTTACTCAAGCCAATTCTTATGGCAAAAATGACAATGTGTTTTCGCAGAAGTAGCGGTGAAATCGAAGGATAAACAAAATTATCAGACAACTCTTCTTTTACTTCCCCGGAAGCGTTAAAGAAGTGTTGACGGGGGGGATGAATAAGGAGCCGCGAGGCACTCTCCGTTCGCTCTTGCGGAAGAGTTCGGGAAACGTGTTTGAAGTAAAAAATCTCGGAGAGTAATCGGGGAGCAAAGGAAGTTCCTCCAAGAGTGTAGAGCTCTCCGTTGACGCTGCCTCTACGCTAGGGCAAGCTTCCGATTTTTACCAGGGGAGCCATCGGAACTAGAGCTGGGAGGTGGGTCTCCAACTGGGAGTGGAGAGGGAAGGGAGGGAATTTTAGTAGTTAGGTAGCTCCAATGTCCAGCGTATAGTGTCCCCGCTGCGTGGAAAGGCCCGACGGGAAGGAGGAGAACCACGAGTCACCTCTTTGTGTATACCGGGAGGAAGGGTGCCACAGGTGACGAAGGCGATGCAGTCGGCGGTCAGGGGCGGGAACTGCTCTAAGTTGCATGTGGTTGCCAGTGTTGGGACCAATGATGCTGTGAATATGGGATCAGAGGAGATTTTAGGCTCTGTGAGAGACCTATGCTCTGAGTTCCGCCGTATTCGCGGAGAATCTGGTACCAATTTGAGGCTTAACATATGCAGCTTGATACCTAGGACGGATCGGGGTTCGATGGATTGGAGCCGAGTGGAAGACATAAACCAGAGACTCAGTGAAGTCTGTGGGAGCGAGGGAGCGGAGTTCTTGAACCTCAGGCCGGTGCTGGATTCGTGTCGGGTGCCTATAAATCGCTCGGGTGTCCACTATACATAAGAGGCATCGCAGGAGGTAGCGCGCAGGATACTTCTACATCTACATCTACAAAATACCCTGCAAGCCACCTCAGGGGTGTGTGGCAGGGGGTGAGTAATCACCAACATAAATCACACTATATCCTAAAGTTAGTGTAACTACGACTAATTATGCATCAGCACAAATCGCTAATGCTTGTCACGAGGCGAAGCCTCACAAGCATGCAACACTACACTACAGATGTCATCAAAATGGAGAGTGACCTCAATATACATGCATTCTACAACTACACAGATGGACAGGGACTCAAGACCCATGTAGAAAACATGCTAGGCGTGCTGTTAGTATGTACTAGGTAACAGTAAAGGATTCAAGTATTAGGAGTACTACAACTACTAAGAGCTACACTACCTAACGACAAACCTAGATAAAAGTCTCATGGCAGCTATTATGGTCCCTTATCGTTCGTGGGAAAAATGACATCTTAAATCTATCCGTTCTGCAGTCTAGTTCCCTAATTTTACTCTCATGATCTGATCTACCGTAGTATGTCGGATTTCGTAAAATATTATCAACGTCGTCAGAGAATAGACCGGTTTGGAACTTACATAATAGATTTAGTCTAAATTTTAATCGACGGTCTGAAAGCTTTTCCCATCCCAGTTGCTGCAAAAGGTCAGTAACACTAACAAGATTATCATAACGGCCTTTAACATATCTTGCCGATCTTCGCTGCACGCGTTCTAACTCAGTTTCCAAGCCTATCTCATAAGGATCCCAAATACTGGCGGCATATTCTAAGTGGGGTCTAACGAGGGAGAAGTAGCTGATTTCCCTAACTTTATCGTCACACTTGCCAAGTACTCTTTTAACAAATCCCAATTTACGGTTAGCTTGACCGGTAATTTCTCGAATATGTTTACTCCACGATAGATCATTAGTCAGTTTAACTCCGAGGTACTTAACCGATTCTACGGTGTCTAGTTTTATGTTGTTTATGCAATAGCTGTTACAAGGAGCGTTTTTCCGTTTCCAAAAATTCACAACAACGCATTTTTTCAGGTTTAATTCTAGCTGCCACGCATCGCACCACTCTTGTATTGCCTCGAGGTCCTTAGTTAGCGCTTTCTTGTCATTAAAGCTACGAATTTCTCTATACATCACTGCGTCGTCGGCAAATAATCTAAGCTTACTGTCAACTTTGTCACCGATGTCGTTTATGTACAAAAGGAACAGAAGCGGGCCTATGACACTTCCCTGTGGAACACCCGATGTGACTTTTACTTCATTAGAGATAGCGCCATCTAATACAACCCTTTGCACGCGATTACTTAAGAATTCTCTAATCCAGGAAACTACGTCGTCGTCTAAACCGTAGGATTTTAATTTCATGAGTAGCTTAATGTGGGAAACTTTATCAAATGCCTTTTTAAAGTCAAGAAAAATTGCATCAACAGGAGCGTTATGTTCACCCGAGACTAAAATATCGTGAGCAAAAAGTGCTAATTGAGTTTCGCAAGATCATCCCTTTCTGAATCCGTGTTGTGTTTTTGTTAACAAGTTTTCTATATCGAGGTGTCTCATAACTGAACTAACAATTATATGTTCAAGGACTTTGCAAGAGATAGATGTGAGAGATATCGGTCTGTAGTTCGATGGCTGTTCCTTATCACCGCTTTTGAATATGGGAGTGACATTTGCAATTTTCCAGTCCATGGGTACTACTTGAGCACACTCGTCGAGTTTAACATAGACGGTAGGCTACATGGCAGTTAAATCAGTGGGGTCAATAATTATGTGTTGCCAGTTAGTAATTTAGCTAAAGTACTCAGAGTATAGGGCCCATGAATAGCTTAATTGAAGACAGCAATCTTGAAATGCCCCCAAAACGCATAAACAACAATCATGAAGCATTAGTCGTTGCAGTAGTTAACTGCCGCAGTCTAAAAAATAAGATTCCAGAATTTCACCACCTTATTCATAGCACAGAGTGTAACGTCATTATTGGCACAGAAATTTGGCTGATGGACGATATTTCTGATAGTGAAATTTTTCCTAAATCATTCAACGTTAACAGAAAAGATAGATCCAACCGAACCGGAGGCGGAGTATGTATAGCTGTAAAGAATACCATTGTCAGCCAAGCGGAAATCGTCCCAGATACCATCCTAGAATCTGTATAGTTCTCTATTAGATGCCCTAAATAAAAAAAATATTCGTGTGAGCATACTACAGGCCATCTAACACCGACGTCACCTCAATTTTAGAACTCGAAACACAAATAAAGAACATCACATCCAGGAGCCCCGAGAGAAATTTAATCATAGGTGGAGATTTCAAAACACCCTCTATAGATTGGAGGACCTACAGTTACATATCAGGGGGAAGAGACAAAGATATATGCGAGTCCCTGCTGCACACGTTCTCATCAAATGCCCTACATCAGATAGCTACGACGCCTAACAGAGGGGACAATATTCTAGATTTATTGGCAACAAATATAACTTAACAAGTAATTAAGGTAATCACTGTTGAGGGCATTATTGACCATATAGTAGTAACTGCAAAGTTCTCTTTGAATATCATTAAAAGTTTTAAACAAATACGAAAGTTCTACATTTTTTAAAAAGCCGATTTGAATGCGTCCAAGAATCGTCAAAAAAATGTTCCTCCCGACTTCCAAGAATCAAGCGAAAAGATAGACACGGAGGGTAGTTGGAAAGCTTTTCTTTCGATCGTACATTCGGGTGTCAGAAAATATATTCCAAGTAAAGTAAAAAAAGAGGGCTAATTGAAAGGTAATCATCACTGGAAAGTTATATTAACAATAAAATCTGTTTCGTGCTTGCTTAGTGACTTTTTGTGACATATTTATGCGTCTTATATTTATGCGTTTTTTTAATATTTCGTTTCAAAATAAACCCCGAGATGGTTTCACGCTTTTAGGAATTTTAATTGGGCGAAATTAGGCCAAATATCCCTCGCCTAGTTTAATATCACCAACGAGTTTTCATTTTTCAGGACTTGCTTGCTTGGAAACTTTAGACTGCACAATTTCGATGTTTTTCATTGTAAAAATTATGACGGAAAATTAAAGATATTTGAGTACAAGTGGTTGCAGTGGTGAAGGTGACAGCGAAAAAGGAAAATTAAAGATATTTGAGTACAAGTGGTTGCAGTGGTGAAGGTGACAGCGAAAAAGGTCGTTTTTGAGTAATTTAAGTGGATAAATATGGCAAACGAGACATCTTGCATTATTGACAAGAGCACATGTATTTCTACCCCAATCCACCATAGTGCAGTGTATCCTTTCGTATGTTGTCATTTCATCATGTCCTCGTTCGTTTCAAGGTTACTGAGATAATATTGGAGACCTCTCAGGAACCGGAATTCAACACAAAGCAACCTTGTTCCCAAATCTTCCAATTTTCAATCTTACGCGCTCCAAATAGCCTCAAGGACAACCTTGTTTTTCGAATACCATGTAGCTTCACTCAAGCCATACACGTGATACAGAACATATTGGGCTCAATTTTCTGACACATGAGTGTTGCGTTACTTAGCTCGATTGTTGTGCACTAGAAAAAAGCTCTTTAATACGACCTTGAAGCAGGATTAAACTTGGAATTCCGTAAATCCATTATGGTTTTGCGTGGATTTGGTGCCAGCATCTTAACGGCGCGCAGCAAAGAAGCTTCATCGCTTACATCCAGTGGATTAGTGTGTTTACGCTGCATGCTAATTTCCATGTCAGTATAACAGCATTCCAGACACGTCAGCTTTCTCAAGGAGTTGTACTAAGTGGGGGACTATTTCTGGAGTTTTAATACTCCATGAAGGTATCCTTCAAAATTTCCATGAGTTTATGGTCATAAATAAGTTATGACAGAATTGCATTTGCCCTTACTTGCGAATAACAAGCATCTGAGCACGGTTAAAATGGGTGCAAAAGAAATTGAAGGTCAGTATGGGTTGTGTCACGGCACAGGCTCGGTTTTATGCCTGGTTAAACCTATTATTATGATAACTGACGTGTATACGTTCAGCTGGCGATTACACTTGAGTCAACTTAACGATTGCCTGCAGTACTTCATAAAAAATGAAGTGTCATTTAGCATCATGGTTACGCAAGAGCTTTTTTATCTGCCGGTAAATGTAAACCAGACATTATTAAACCGGACCTGAATGGGATTAGTATCTTTTAGTCCATAGTGGAAACTGACCTCAGTTCCATTATAATACATTGCATGCGAAAATGCGAAGGTTCTTCATGCCACATCATATTTAATCGCAGAAGAATGAAAATTGAGACAGCACTCCTTATGACTCAGACCCGTCTATTTCCCTCCTTGGAAGGATAGACATGAAAACCTTCACTGATAGCAAAACTTTTGCGGATGACATATAGATCTTTTATTAATCCATTCAATTTTGTGGTAATTCGAAATGAATGGTGGATGACAGGAGTCCTATCACGACGGTTTTTTTAAAGTGTAAAATGTTGGCGCTCGTCTTGTTGAAGCCGTCAATTTTGCATAAATCGGCGATCTTGAACTCAGCATCATTGTATTCGTGGTACAGCGTTCCCGTTTCCAATTCGGCCTCTCATTTTAGAAATATCCCTTCATCACGTGACGCCTGAAGTATTTTGTTCGGAGACTTAAAGGACATTCCACCGTTACTGTGATCGGGGTTCCACCGCGACTGCGTGTTTCGCCGTGACTTATGTTCATGTGATTCAATATGTGGCTAATGAAGGTGTGACCAAAGGTGAATGATTGAAAAAATGATTTTTTGTTCTGCTACATATTAGATTTATTTATAAAAATCTGTGAAAATTAGTCCTCATCATCGAAGTTGGCATATCCTCCGCCTCTTGGCAAGGCAATGCGAATCTCTGCCAACCACTTGTAGATTGAGCCACCAGCATGGTCACCAAAATCACGGCGGGAAAAAGATTTCCCTATTTGTGGACTGCTGGGTAAGTGGCGTGAGGGTCACTTTTTCGAGCGGAATCGGTGTTTTCAACTCAAACGGGAAATCAGTCTCCTTTTGCGATACTCCGTGGTCGCACTCAAATCTCTCAGGGGTTTGGGAGGAGAGGTTCCCGAAGCCGCCGCCTGACAAAGCCATCGCGCGACCGTCTCATCGACCCACCTCCATTCCGCTACAACAGTGTTTCTCAAACTTTTTTGAACCGCCTTAGTTTCACAAACCTATCCCCAACGCGCCCCAACTACATAACCAAATCAGGATGTTTCTAAAAATTCAGTTAAAACTATTATGACGGAATTAATGTTTACTTCAAGTCCTATAGATAATTATTATATTCATTCCTGGATATATATGTATAAGGTACCATTCGGTTAGTATCCTGCCTTCAGGGTCCCCCTTGCTTCTTATTGCCCCCTACATTAGAGCCCACTTTGGAAACCACTGCGCTACACCCTCCATGGGATAGTGCGCAGATTACCCGCGGGGAGGCGCGTATTCCCGGTGGAAGGCTCGCGCCTAAAGGGCTGTCACCGACGGCCCCAGGGTCACTTGTTCCAGAAATTCTGAAAATTTAAATATAGCATCTTTGCAGTGCGTTATCTAATCCGATATGAAGCAAATAGGATTTCCAGGCTAGTTTTACTGTAATTCAGCCTTGAAAGAGGAGTTCTTAGCATCGGCTCTTATGGAGATTTCTCAAATTACAGCAGATAAACGTCAATTAGACCGAGAAAGCATATTCAGTTATTAATTAAAGAAGTTTATAAGAAACGAAATGTCCTGGTAAATTTAATAAAAGTAAAACATAGGAATCTTAACACGCATTTATTAACGTTTTTATCGAATTTCTGCCGAAATTGAAGTCCTATAGTTCTATACAAATGGAACAGCAGTTAGCACCTATGGGTGGACAAATGTGGTCATTAAAAATATATTCGTGGAATAATCTGTATATTTTGCACTTCATTTTAAATAGGCAACCCATTTCATCTGCAAAAGCAGGATTTTTTAAGCATATTAATAAAAATATGTAATTACATACTTTTCTTTAACTCGCTTTTCCATGGACTCATGGGTCCATGGTTACCACTTCCTTCACGTTAACCTATGATGCGTGTTAGAATAGTGGCGAAGCATCAAATTTTCGTCCCGAGGAACGAATTTTTTTAATAAAATATTACGTGCTTTTCTTTCGCTTTCTCTAAGTTCAATGGATCCATGGTTGCAACTTCATTTTACCTTAATACATTCAATTTAATTCATTTAAATACTCACAAGTGCCCTAAATCCATTGACATCACCCGCTCCTTTGTCCCCTTCTATTTACTTTCTATATGGTTCTCTTCTTCCCTAAACTTGTCCCTTCAAGTGCAAGCCTGACCACCTGATACCGTTTCGGATATCACTCTCCTTCCCTCCGACCCCCTCCGACCGTTCTTAATCGTTTTTCCAGTCATGCCTCTTACCCTTCATCTACATCTACATACTACCCCGCAAGCCGCCTCAATAGGCGTGCGGCGGGGGGGGGGGGTGTTAGTACACCAGCCGTTTACATATCAAAAGGAAACACTCAAATGATATTACGCCTAGCATTTATTATAGTCCCTTATTGTTCGGGGGAAAAACGAATTCCCATACCTATTCGTTCGGCAATATATCTCTCTTAATTTGTCGCTTTTGTCGGACCTGGAAATATAGTGGGGTTCTAATATGATGTTCTCCGTGTCGCTCTTAAAGATATCTATTCTTAATTGCTCAAGTAATATAAGCCTAGCGCGAAGCCTCCGAGTCTCTAGCGGCTCCCAGCCTAATTCGTTTAACATCTGTGTAACGCTGTCTGTACGCCTGGAGCAGTTTTTGACGAATCCTGCAGCTTTCCTTTGTATTTTATTAAGTTCCCGGATTAAGTCTTTCTGCACCGGATCTCATATGCTCGCTGCATATTCAAGGTGTGGCCGGACGAGTGCGAAATAGCACCTCTCTTTTACTTTTTCACCCGAAAATCTTCCCACAATACGCTTGACGAATCCTAGCTTCTTCAGAGCTCTGCCACAAATATTTCTTATATGTGTTCCCCACGATAGGTTCGAATTTATCGTAACTCCCAGATACTTAACTTCATCTGTCGCCTTTATGTTAACACAGTTCACAGCATATACATGGGGATAGTTGGACGACCTCCGCAAGAAATGTACCGCCGTGCATTTGCTCAGATTAAGTTCGAGTCCCCACTCTTGGCTCCACACATGAACGTTGTTTAAACCCGATGATAGAATTTCAAAGTCAGAGTGATCACTAATTTCGTGATAGATGACAGCGTCGTCAGCAAATAAACGTATTTTACTGCTAATTCGAGAGCATAGGTCATTTATGTATATAATGAAAACCCTTAGTTCTTAGAACCACTCCACGCAGTAAGGCGTTGATTTTGTTCGAAAAATGTGTGCGATAACTTGTCTTGAGAAGAAGAGCTTCACCAGAGACGACTGATTGCTCTCTTCGCCTCAAGACGGCGCGAGTATGTGCGGAATTAAGAAGAGAGTTCGTTCTTTAATGTAAGTATTTTCTACGTGACTACGTCTTGATAGTTATTGTTACATGTATTAGGTATAGGGTAGAGCCCGTCGGCGTTAACTTGGCCGACAAACATTAGTCGATCGATATATATTTTGATAACTTAAAGTCAGCTTAATTTAACTCAGTTCCTTCATCGTCATAAAATGATGAAATTTTGCACAGTGCCGTAAGTCTGGTGAAAATAAAGTATTCCAGTGGTACTTTGGATATTTTGTGTATATTGTCTATAGAATCGATATATTTCAATAAATTTAACTCGGCATATTACAGGTTTTTTTAAACTCGCTTTTCCATGGATCCATTGATTCATGGTTACCCCTTTTTTTAACTAAATAATAATAATATAATAAAATGCCATTTCTGTGTTGCGATTCGAGGTGGAATAATGGTAAAGCATCCGACACCCGTCCCGATTAGGATGTCGTCACATCAAGTCCACAATCTTGCATTTTTTTCCAGTGAAGAGTCCTAATTTAAAAAAATAAAATTAATAAAATGCTTATTCAACAACTAGTGTTGTTTTATAAACATTTTATAACTAGAAAAATCACTAAACAAAATAAAAAATGAAGAAAAATATTTTTAAGAATGCTTTTCTAAAAGAAATGAAATTTTATATAAACAATTTTGAAAAATGTATCCTAACATCGTACTAAAAGAGAAAAATAATATTTTCTCAAATGAATGAAAGTGTAGCCTAGCACTGAAAATATTTATATTCCATTAAAGGAAATTAGCCACACAATGACAAAACCACAACCAAAAGCATGGAGAGCGACCTCATTTATATTTCGCACTTTAACTTTAGTCCATTTATAGATTTCCTAGAAATTTTATTATGAAAGTCTCTATTCCATTGAATACCAAAATCTTCATGTTTAGAGAATGTTGATTTCAAATATGAAAGAGCGCTCCATGCCTATCGTTGTGATCTTGTCATTGTGTGGCTAATTTCCTTGAATTGAATTATTTCCAGTGCAAGGCTAAACATTCATTTACTTGATAAAATATTATTTATTCCTTTTTAGTACGATGATAAGATATTTTTTTTAAAGATTTTTTAGTAAAATTATTTTTTTAGAAAAGTATGCTTAAAAATGTTTTCCATATTTTTATCTCTTACTTTTTATTCCTAGTTAATAAAATGTTTACAAAACAATGCCAGTTGTTTAATAAATATTTTATTAAATACGATAAAAAACTAGGACAGTTTACTAGAAGAAACTCGCATGGTTGTGGAGTTGATTCGACAAATGTCTAATTATCCTCTGGACGAGAGTCGTTAACCCTACTCCACCTCGAGTCACAATACTTAAAGGGTATTTCATTATATTATTATTATTTAGTTATAAATGAAGTGGTTACCATGCAAGTAATCATGGATTCATGAAAAATTGTGTCAAAGAAATGCATGCAATAAAAAAAAGGAGATGACTTTTCTCACGGCTTTTGCAAATAGGACGGAAAAAGGACGGAAATAAACAATGAATACTTCAAATCCAAGCGTCGGCAATCAAGGCGTTTATGCGTTGCACTCCTCAGAAATTCGTGTAACTGATTGAATTATGCATATTAAATTAATATGATCTGCATCTCGCATTGATAGTTATTCTATTTATTTTCATTCGATATAAAAACGGTCACAAGTATTTATTTTAAATTATCTGGCACAGCAACAAACAAATCCAAGTAAAAGTAAACATTTACATTTCTAGTCCTCCCCTGGAAGTCCTCCTCCGGAAAATTCGTTTGCTGCTTGGATTGTCAATCCACGCTTACAGTCATGTGATCTGGATTCAACCGGATGCTATGCAATTCTATCGCAGAACTTTCATTCACATGAGAAAATATTATTTTTTCTTATTTATTGCGATGTTGAGATTTTTTTAATAGATTTTTTAATAAAATGTTATTATTTTAGAACAGCATGCTTAAAAATGTTTCCTTCATTTCTTTAGTATGTATATATTATGACTAACATTTTCAATGTAGAGAAAAGCATTTGACCAATTTTGAGGAAACCGGGATTAGCCACGGTAGTAAACTTTACGGAGTCACCCGCAAGTGCACATAAGTGCGATATTCCACAGAGGGAACCGGAGGCAGTGACGAAACTAGCAGTCCTGACCACCATGCTACTGTAAAGACACCAAATAATCCACAGGGGAGAAGGACGCCTCGGTAGCTTAACTGCGCGAAACCTCGGCGCGAAATCGAGGGATCCGGGTTCGAATCCCGGTCAAGGCGAATGATTTTTCCTCTGTAGAATATCGCACTTATGTGCACTTGCGGGTGACTTCGTAAAGGTTACTACCGTGACTAGTCCCGGTATCCTCAAAATTGGTCAAAAGAGCCAACGACTCATTGTGTTCAATGTATGGCTTTATCCTCGCGGACTGTGGCGCTATGCGCACGCTTTGGATTGCTAATAACATCATATGTCTAGCAGTCCTGACCACCATGCTCCTATAAAGCCACCAAATAATCCACAGGGGAGAAGGACGCCTCGGTAGCTTAAAAGTATTTGCTCGTGAAATACCTTCTCAGCCATGAATGCGATATTACGTCCCGTACCCGTATGTTTATCGAGTGCCCACATTGAAGGCGTTGACTGCTCCAACTTTCTCCCCGCATCCTTAATTTGACCTGACCATGAACTTTATTGCGAGGGCCCATGTTTCTCAGGATTCTCCATTCATCATACACGAGCGGCTCAATGTTGCCTTCTCATGAGTAAAAACCAGCCACTCCCTTTTTGAATTCTGAGAGAGGGTACAGGGAATCGGAGCGTAAATGAAATGCGGCTAAAGGGAATAACATATTTCTATATTTTTCACTATTATTTTATAATAAAATCTTAATATGAAAGGGTATCCAGGGAGGAGTAGGCAGCGTTGGTAGATCCCTTTGCTCTGGATTCAAAGATCATTAGACCGGTTGGTTCTTTATGCCAGTCACCTCATTGAGCTTTTACACCTGAAGACTTGTGGGGCTGCCTATGGCTATAATGTCTAAAATGAGCAAACTCCTAAAATCTTTGAGTACTGGGAGGAGTACCAAGGTAGTAAAAAATGTTATTTCAAGTCCAAGAATATCTAGACGTACGCAGAGTGAATAAGACGTCATTTCCTCATCCTCTTTGCACTGTCTACAACTCAGTGTGTCTGTAATTCCCATGATGTTAAGATGATCCTTCACGAAGCTAATAACCATTTCATTCAGTTTACATGCACTTAATGATAGGAGCTTTACTTGCTTATGCTGAAAAATAAAGGAAATAAGAAAAGACAATGTTTTTTCAAACTAAATTCAAGGAGCCAAGAGAAGGGCAGGTGCCGGAGGAGAAGGAAGCGTCAGAATGCGAGGACTAGGACATAATGTTTAATGTCGCCCGCGGCAAAAGTGGTCCTTTGAATTGAAAAGAGAGAAGGTTGGAGACGAGAGAAAACGACCTCACGGGTGACAACCAGTTGTGGTTTAGGAAGGGAGAGGCAACCCGTACTGCGACTGCAGAGATAAGAGCACTTACGGAAAGTAGCCAAGGTAAAATCACGGCGTTCTCTTCGTTTTCCCCGATGTAGGTAAGTGTTTGACCGAGGAAAATAAGGAAAACTGATGGCGGTACTGATGAAAATTGGAGAATATATTAGAGAGAGAAAAGGTAACTGTTGTTTTCTTCTTTTGATGGTATCGTTTCTTATTTTGTTAAGTTTGTCCTTCCTTTTTCTGTATCGTAAATGTGGAAATAAAGAACTTTTGAATTGAATTGTAACCGTCGAAGCACATTTTAAACTCATCTCCTTCCAAAAGAGGTAGAAGAACATTTCGTGACTTGGGAATGGCTCAGACAGCACAGGCGAGGGTGGCTGACGAATAATCAGGGCGGAATGTTTCGTGTCAGGTGGTAAAACAAGATTACCCTCTGTGGCCATTACTTTTTTCACTTTTTTTGCTGAGGAAAGAGCATGAAAGTCATGGACGGAGCTAAAGTTGTTGGATAGGTGTTAAAATCCGTTAGATTCGCTTATGACCTTGTGATAATGAACGTAATGAAGTAATGAAGACCATTTATAAAAGTTAATGTAGTGAGGATTGCTATGGTAAAGCTAGCCATTCAACCTCAATGATTATCATTGAGGTTGAATGGCTAAAAACGGAGCAGGAAAATCAATTTTGTTACTGAGGATGTAAATACGTTACAATAATATGACCAAGGTTTTGAAGATTCTAGAAGGAGAATTGCGTTAGTTATAGAGGCATTTTGTAATTGCAGAGAAGTTATGGCAGGGACCTGGCGCAAAAATGTAAAGGAAAGGAGAAAAAGATCTTACATGAAGAGTAACGTTGCATGGTGCATATACCTGAACTGAGGAAAGCGGTTGAGAATAGGCTGGAGGTGTTTGAGTCAAGAGTGTGGAGAGGAATAGAAAAAATTGCATCAGGCTTATTATTATGATGGGATAATAATGTACAGAACAATAATAATGTGTTATGCTTAACTAATGTCAGGTGTATTGATGATGTAGGTAAATTTCTGCCACGATGAATTAAAAATTGAAGGTTACACGATTTGACATGCGGCAACCTCCGTCTTATTGCTAGCCACGAGTTTAACAAAGCTATTTTATCAACCTTTTCCAATATATAACGGTTTAAATTAAATAGATATCTATGATACTTGCATTGAATTAATCAAATATATCATTATGATGAAGGCATAGTATTTCTATTCAGAAACTCTTTACTTACCTGGATTTACTTGTTAAATAATACCTAGGAAACGTGAGCTCTACGGCCACTTAAAGTAACAAGTAATAAATATCAATTCCTTTATTGTTTGGCTATTCCCTAAAAGCCACCAGATATTTTCCTTGCAAAACGATGAGGAAAATGAGAAAGCAAAGATTAGTACGTGGAGGGAATTATTTTCGGAATTCTCATTTGAAAATTTATGAGAGTACCGTGAATATCAGCAGTACCTTATTGAAATTCGTTTCAACAGTGGTTAATGAATGATAATTCAAGCTCATTCTTATGATCGGACTGATGAGTTTCTCTTTTCATTTATTCATGCACAAGTTTTCTGATAGATCTTCCATCCCTTTCCCATTCCCTTTGCCTGATTTTTGTTGAACGTGCGGGATGAAGAGGTGCTGCGGCCCGTGGGAAGTGAGCGGGGAGCAGTGCTGGTTTCAAGATATGCGGGAGAACGAGAAATGACCGCGCCCCCGTGAGCCAGTGGCTGGAGTGCCGACGGCATTGTAAGCCGCGGGAACTCAGAACAATTCCTCTCGTCCCTCGTTATAGTTGCATGTCGCACAGAACGACCAATCTCAGCAAAATCGTACTAAGAGTATATCGCAAGCTCACGTGGCACATACAAAAGATACTGTGTCCAAAAATGGCGTTGGACTGTAGCTGCGGACTTTTCTTCGTGGAAACAAAACACACAGCGAGAACGTTGCGCACAAGTTGTAGCAGTTATTTTGACCTGAAACTGCGCTTGCGATTTTGGTGGCAGCATTTGATACTACGGCGCTACATGAGTCAACGTTTTAGAGTATTTTGCTTTTGAACCAAGTTTGTAAGCTATCCATAGGAATATCTTCACCACTGTAACACTGTAGATACCTAATTGAAACCGTGTAGTTAAGTTTATCATGCTCCGACGAATAACTCTATATCGCACTTCCTGTTGACGACCTTGAGACAGGAGACTTAGTTATCGGGACGAATATTGAGGATCACTCGTCCCAAATTCGAGTCGAGCGCAGCGATGCTTAACTTCGGTGACTAATTGTAAGCGGGAACCGCCCGGTTGTTTCCGTCGTGGCAGGCCGTTGCCCTCCATCTCATATTTCTCATTTTTACACCTCCTCCTCTTGATATCCTTTCTGCTAGTCTGTCCTTCATATTCGTTTGCGTAAGGTTTGCCCCGGCACATTTTCAGGCTCCGAGCCGAGACGTCGAGGGGGGCGGATAACGCTGCAAGCCCCCTTTCCGCCTTCGAAACATCTCATCGACGGCAGTTGAAGCGAGATTTCTCCCTGGTCGTTATAGAGACCATAATCGAATTATATTTTTAAATGTATGCAGTTGTAATAAGCATGATGATAACATAGTAACATCAGTTCACCTTTGTTTAATATAAATAAGCTTCTCAGAAGTTAACTAAATTCACATACTAAAGGATTTAACTTGACTTATTTTTTTCGTGCGCTAAAAATACCTTCACAATCGAAGGTACCAAATGCTATGGAAAACGGCATCTGTTTTTTTAACGAATATCTCGAAGATCAGTGTGATACAGGCTGATATTTTGTCAAGATTAAGAAAATTAATTTTTTTCTATTTTACGAAGCCCAATACATAGCAATATTTTAGTGTATGTAAATCAAGGTATGTAACACATATTATCAAGGTTGTCGACCACAGTGTAATCTATTAATTAAGGCTCGTTTTTGATGGTTTGGTCAAAAGTCATAAAGAAGCCATTGTCGACGTTTCCATTAATTTGTAACTCTTCACCATGGCTAATACTGTAAATGGAACATACCAACTTTGTAACCAACATACACCAGGACCAAGTAGGCTAACCACATGTTTTTTTCAAAAATAAACATAAACGCAACTACAGCATTCGTTACCTGAGCAAACATGACAATGTAAATTACGGGTCATTAATGACATATGCATAATAGTTTGGTACATGTATATTACAAACTATTAAGCATATATTATTATAAACTCGTACTGTGCCTACATTTTCATATTTGCCCTGGTAACGAATGTTGTAGTCACATTTGTTTATTTTGAAAAATAAACATGTGGTTTGCCTACTTGGTCCTGGTATATGTTGGATGCAATATTGGTACGTTCCATTTACAGTGTTAGCCCTGGTGAAGATTTACAAATGAATGGAAACGTCGGAAATGGCTTCTATATGATTTTTGACCAAACCCTCAAAAACCAGCCTTAATTAATGGTATAGCCTTAACCGCAGCCTTAACCACAGCCTTAACCACAGGAGCTATAACTTCCTCCCCTCCCGTCCCGCGACATTTCAATGGGTATTTATGGTTCCTGGGACCCCTGGGGGACGCCGGGCGCCGAACCCTGGGACCGCGGGCTTGGACCCCACAACTCACGCTCGGCTGAAGGCGCGACACATGTCGCCGAGTGTGGGGGAGGGGGGGGTGTCGGGGGTAAGAGGGTGGGGAGGTTGTTAGGTGGGGCGGGCGTGCCCTTGAGCACTCTTTTCCTGAATCGGTAGCCACGGGAGGAGGATCATCCGATGTGGTCTAAAACGGTGTTTCCGCGAAGAGCTTTGGAGGTCATTCGACGCTGAGCTGCGGCGGGACGATTTCAGGGAATTTCAGCGATTCTCATAATTGCAAAGGAGAGCATCATTCTCAGTGTCAGTTAATTCCAACTCTCTACGCCTAATTTAATTGTTCCTCAGAAACGTGCTCAAAGCAAGGATTTTTTAATCCCTAGAAATCGGTTTAATGGTGCTAGTTAGTTCTGCTTAAGACATTAGGCGAGAAAAAAATGTTCTGCTCTTGGCATATTCATCTGCTGAAATGTAGTCGCCATGATGAAAGAACATAATTATGCCTCAGAAGCAACTGATGATCTTAAGGACGGGAAACGACCAGGATTCAGTTTACTCTTAGGCGTCCTTGCTTGTGTAACCTCTGGCTTTCTTCTTAATAATGGTAATGTTCATAAGGTTTAATCTAAATATCTAAAATACTAAATGAAGTTCATAATGGTGGTACGAACTTACATTGAGTGGTTTTTATGCAGTTACACTCGCTGGAAAAACTCTTTAATTTATGGCCTACTTCAAGATTTCTACCTGCATGCATAATAACAAACTCTTTATTTGATAGAAAGGATGTTAGAAACAGAAAAAGTAGGAGAAGAGCCTGGTAATTGTAGGTTTCAGTCTAATCATAAAGTCTTTATTGAAAGCAAAATACCATCAAAGCTAACAACTTCCAGCATAAAATCCAAAAAAAATAGGAAGGTAGTATTTCTTTAGATTTACCACGACGTTCCCGCTATAGAGCGCTCGATGGTATCATTTTATGAGCCATAGGACGAGAAGATGCACGCACCCCTCCCACGATGGAGAGGAGCATTTCCCATGCGCTAAGACTTATTTTTTCCGTTGAAATTTCGTTGAAAGATTTGAAAAGTTCTGAGTAGCTTTGAACATTTTTGATTCAGCTTGAACACGCGTAATGCACCCCTAATACATCTACAAAACACCCTGCAAGCCACCTCAGGGGTGTGTGGCAGGGGGTTAGTTTTCACCAACATGCATTATACTATACCCTAAAGTTAGTGTAACCACGACTATTTATGTATTAGCATAAATCGCTAATGCTTGTTACGAGGCGAAGCCTCACAAGCATGTAACACAATACAGATATTATCACAATGGAGCGGGACCGTTAATATTTATATATTTTGCAACTACACAATTAGACAGAGACTCAAGACTTATCTAGAAAACATGCAAGGAGTGCTGCTAGTACTAGGTAAGGATGCAAGTATTAGGGAGTACTAGTACTACTAAGAGCTACACTACCTATCAACAAACCTTGTGAAAAGTCACATTGGCCGCTGTTATGGTCTCTTATAGTTCGTGGTCAAAATGACATTTTAAATCTGTCCGTTCTTGGAGTCTAGTTCCCTAATTTTATTCTCATGATCTGATCTACCGCAGTATGTCGGAACTCTAGAACTGCATTTAAGTCTGCATCGGGTGGTCTATAATATGAACAAATAAAAATTATTTTTGTTGAGCATTTAATGGAACACCACACACTTTCTAAATCATTATCTGGAAATATTACTGCTCTACTGACGAACTCATAATTGACTGTGATTAATACTCCTCCTCCTGTTCTCGCTGTTTGTTTTTTTTTCTGTTTAATAATAGGACAAGAGAGGAACGCGGAGCCTACTGTCATCTGCAAGGAAAGAAATGAAGGAGACTTATTCGTTGGAAAAGGAATGGCGTACTCTTTCCCAACCTGAGAGCATTTATCGAATCATATTAGTGTTTATAATCAAAACCTTTGCACATTCTAGTGTAATAGGCCAATTAAAAATTAAATTATTTTTAAATATTCCCACCCATCCCGTGGTAAACCAATGATGGTTTAAATGAGGGTTTAACGCCATGTATTAAATACTTTTAACTCTTCAATGAGAGGTGACGTTGCCTTTTCGTCGTTGAAGCATAATGGTTCAGATAAATGAAGGCAACTGAAAATGTTCAATACATCACTCGGTTTGCCTCCGATATCCCACAGTTAGATAAATTAGGCACTTCTCGACGAAATGCATGCTCTCAATGCTGCACCCAATGAATGACAGTGGAATGCTGAACTTGCATTCAGGAGAATGGAGGAAGGGTGCTAAGAACGTTAGCTGGCTAAAGCACACGGTGCGATGTCGAGGGATCTGAGCTCGAGTCACGGTTGAAATGGATTATTTTTTCTCTTTGGAGTTTTGCACTTGGTGAACTTTCGGGTGATCCCGTAAAGGCAATCAAACGCAGCTAGTTTGCGGTACCCGTAAACTTCGCAGTTCGTAAAACCGGAAGAGGTAAAGTTCAATTCAATGGGAGAAATTCAATTCAAAAGGAGAAATTCACCGTACTTTGTCATACTTTTTCATTTTAGTACTTTTATCGGCCCTGGTGTCGGCGATATATAGTCCTCTCCTTCTACATCAGGGTCGCCTGTTTGAGTCCCGCTTGGTTGTGTATGTTTTTTCTTCATTACATGTTACAGTGCTTGATGTAAAAGACCACACCGGCTCTTTAGAGAACTATGAAAATATATGAATATATTTTTAAGGAAATTTTGCAGTACTTTCCAGTAATAAAAAAAACATTTGGCAGTACTTTCCACTAATTATTCTTTTAAGAATTTAAAATTGATGATTTATCAAACATTTGCTGCCCAGGAACGTAATCTGATTGTATGCATCGTAGACGCAGTCATTAATATAGATAATTTGGACTTATGGTTGGAATTCCGTTCATCAGGATGATTCTCTGAAGATGAATTCCCCGTTGCCTGTAGCCGTTGCCTGTAGCCTAATACTATGCCTGTAGCCTTTGATTATTTTAGTGAAATAGCGTTTATGTTACATTATTTTTATGTTTGTTCTTTTAGTTTGTACTGTGTGATTCATCCGCTATACTTGTGCTCCTTCCGATGATCCGTGAAGCTTTTGAAGCCAAAATTATTCTGGTCGAATAGTGATCTTATTTATTCTATTAGATCTAACTTATTATGTCCCTAATTACTGCCGAGTCATTATGTTCTTTGCGAGGGCTAAAGGATGTCCGGGCCTTCTAGAATCCTCATCGACCTCGGCCGTCTTTCCAAAATTGATTTAATCCCTTGAGTCATCGTTGAAGTCATTAAATTTATCACCAAAATACCAAAGTTTCTTTAAGGGTGGTAAAAATTGCTTCATATCAACAGCCTTGCTGAGGTGACTAGCATAAGCAGCTCTGTTTCTAGTCAACTCGCACCCATATGCAAAAGGTTAGTATTATATGGTGCTATCTCTAATGAAGTAAAAGTCACATCGGGTGTCCCGCAGGGAAGTGTCATAGGCCCACTTCTGTTCCTTTCGTACATAAACGACATCGGTGAAACAGTTGACAGTACGCTTAGATTATTTGCAGACGACGCAGTGGTTTATAGAGAAATTCATAGCCTTAATGATAAGGAAGCACTAACTAAGGATCTCGAGGCAATACAGGAGTGGTGCGATGCGTGGCAGCTAGTATTAAACCTGAAAAAATGCGCTGTTATGAATTTTTGGAAAAGGAAAAACGCTCCTTGTAACAGCTATTGCATAAAAAACAGCAAATTAGATACTGTAGAATCGGTTAAATACCTCGAAATTAAACTAACTAATGATCTCTCGTGGAGTAAACATATTCGAGAAATTACCGGTCAAGCTAATCGTACATTGGGATTTGTTAAAAGAGTACTTGGCAAGTGCGACGATAAAGTTAGGGAAATCAGCTACTTCTCCCTCGTTAGACCCCACTTGGAATATGCTGCCAGTATTTGGGATCCTTATGAGATAGGCTTGGAAACTGAGTTAGAATGTGGGTAGGAAGATCGGCAAGATACTTTAAAGGACATTATGATAATCTCGTTAGTGTTACTGACCTTTTGCAGCAACTAGGATGGGAAAAGCTTTCAGACCGTCGATTAAAATTTAGACTCGATCTATTATGTAAGTTCCAAACCGGTCTATTCTCTGACGACGTTGATAATATTTTACGAAATCCGACATACTACGGTAGATCAGGTCATGAGAAAAAAAGTTGGGAACTAGACTGCAGAACGGACAGATTTAAGATGTCATTTTTCCCAGGAACGATAAGGGACCATAACAGCTGCAAATGAGACTTTTATCTAGGTTTGTCGTTAGGTAGTGTAACCCTTAGTAGTAGTAGTAGTACTCCGTAATACTTGAATCCTTATCTGTTACCCAGTACTAAACACCACGCCGTGCATGTTTTCTACATAAGTCTTGAGTCTCTTTCCATTTGCGTAGTTGCAAAATACATATAATATAATGTAATGCATGTTGGTGAATACTCACCCCCTGCCACACACCCCTGAGGTGGCTTGAAGGGTATTTTGTAGATGTAGATGTAGATATGCCAGTCATTTCTTTTAAATCGGGAATCTTTGCCGTAAAATAGATGCATCAATTTTTACCACTTGGAGTGGTATTTTAGAAATTTCGTCATATGCAACCCATCTCTAATTTTGATGTGCTGTTGTGGACTTGGGTTCTTAGGTACTCCAGCTGATGACTTTAATCGCTTCGTTCAACTAAATTCCCAAATTAACGCGATGTACATACTTAGCCGAGACGGGTACTCTCTGTACTCTCCTCGCCGGACCGCCTACTTACCTGCGTAGATAACCAGGTCTATCATTTCACTATTTTATCAATATTCTTCAAGCTATTATCCAATATTTTTCTTTCATTTCCCAACTATTTGAGTTTCCTTTTAAGAGGATAACCGTTTGAAAAATAATTGTATTGTCGAAAATGGTCAATGTAGTGCGTTCTGTTCCTATGAATCAGTTGTTCTGTTTTATTGTAATCTTTTGGCAGAATACTCACTTATTTTCATACTAATCACTTCCCAATTTTATTTTTGTGAGGATTATCTAGCCTATCTATCGAGAGTGATGGATTCGTTAGCTTCTGTTCCTAAAGTGACCGACTAATGTATGCATGGAATTTGTTTTATTCGAAATTGTTATTGGCGAAGCTGAGCATTGAAACATAGCGCTTCCACGTTTCGATCTCGTCAAAGAACAAAAATATGGGGCCAGTACTGACGCGGTAAAATTTAATCATCTCTCCGGCAAGAGGCGATAAAGTACCGTAGTTGAAATTACCAATGACGCGTTTCGCTGGATTATTTGTAATCATCGGTGATTCATTCTACGTCCTACGTGACACCGGGCTCGAGCGACCTTCACTATCAGTTCTCGTCTGAGACAAAAGATTTAAAAAACCGTTGAAAATAGCCGTTATCTTCTTCGCCAATCCCATCCTATGAGTCAGTGCCCACCATCATTTCCCCGATCAGCCTTCGTAGTTCTGCTCGCGGACTCGCTCTAGTCTATCATCAGACTTAGTAATTATAGCTTGAAGCATCCGTTTTCAAATGGAATAATACATTATCTTTATCCCAAATCCAAATTATCGTAAGCAGAGTACGGTACGATGATTGTGGATTAATCATTTGCGTCATTTAATATGACTTATTACAACAAAAAGTACTTTTTGATTTGCTGCTTTCATACGGGTGGAAAATTTTCTCTTAATTTCATGTCAACAACATGATCATATGTATCTTTTTCTCCAGAATATTAATGTTATTAAGGTACATTCATTTTGCTATATATTTTTTTCTGCTAAAACGATGGCACTTTTAGTCTAACTTGATCTTTTCCGCGCCAATTTTTCACAGAAAACAGAAAATAACGTAAATAGTTGCCTAGTCCACTAAAGCATTCCCCTGTGGCCCCGAGTGTATTTTTCAGTTTTCTATGAGGGGTGAGCTAGGAGTTATATCTACTCATACTTGAGTCCTAGGAAGGGATCCAAGCTCTTCTCGAAAATATCTTTTCAATAATTAACATACTCATACATTAATTACCTTTGTCATTTTTATTGTACGTGCGGTAGACCGCAAGATATCACCATTACGTATCTAAGAGAACTTTCCTCCTTTTGAGTGATTCCAAGAAGTGTAACTTATCGATATACTGTCCATTCTATGGGTTATCGGAAATTTCCCCAGATAAAAAGAGCCAACCAACAGAAGAGGGCAAGATATAATTCAGAGAAAAGATGGTCACAAGGATGATTGTGCTACTTTGGTAATTGGAGAAGAGTAATGACAATGAACGTCAGCACCCACGAAATCACGCTTCAGGTAGTTGTCCCTCCCAGGCCGTATGGTTCCACATTATTCGATAAAATGATTTTAGCTGACCTCTCTTATAACATCCACTGCTTTTTTCAACTTGAAGGGGGTGGCAGTATTTATTTGATTATATGGCACAGTGGTACCATTCCCATAATTTTTGTCGATGATCTAATAGTCTAACTAAGGATTTCAATCGTAATACTCTTAGTGATTATGCTGGAAAAAATGCCCAATACAAAGCATCATTTTTCATTAGGGCTCGAGCAAGCCTTATTGAATGTGCAAACAATGTATGCCGATGCTCGAAACGCGGCTGCTTCACACGCAGAAACTTATGAAAGTGACAAATTGTTTGCGTGATTTGAGCAAATAAAAATTTACGTAGTATAACGTCATTAGTGTATCTTAATGGGAGTGCCGTTTTTTTAAAGCAAATATCCTTGTAGAAATATTTTGAAGCAGTCGCAGATCCAACACGTAGTTTTCCAATTTGGCTAATCCACCATGACGTGGAGAGCATATAATAGTGTCGACAATTATGATGACGGTGACGGCTATGCTATAATAATAAAATAAGCCACGGCAATGATAGCTATTGGGTGGTGAGTATCTCATCACGACTCTAAGAAATAAGATTTGATATGAATATTTCACTTTTCAGCAGAAATAATTAATACTAATTCCTGGTGTGAAATTGAAGCAGTCTTTAAAACCATTGTTTGCAAATAATTCATCTGAAGCAAATGACTTGAGTCCATAGAGCTCCTTATGGAAGCATACTCAAGTAAATGAGTCTACTATCCGAAAAAAATACTTGCCCAATACGCAGCAAAAACTTTATCTGCCAAAAAGCTGACTTAACCCACGAGGGGATTTTCAAGAGAAGAATAATGGCCTTCCTTATCGTTCTGGATGCTTCTTCACGTCTTCGATTTTCTTTCTACGCCGCTTGGATAATATATGTCCGCCGCCATTGTCATCGGTCGTCGCTCTTTGCGAAGCAGCGACGCGTGTTATCAACAGAGGAAAAGAGTTACCCAAATTCCTGGAACTATTATGCAACATCTCCACCCTTTCTGCCTTGTTTTTGGAAGCACTTTTGGCTTCGTACTGCGATGCTGCTGCCAAATTGAATGCTTGGGTGAAGTAACCTTGCTCTTACCACCCACTCCAAAGCTCCTGCTTCATACGCAGTTGTGTATCAGGAGATTGGTCCATCAACGCTAAAGCCTTTCCTGCTTGCCTCAAGCGTGAAGCAAAGTCTTTTGGTCTCTCTTGGAAACTCTGCCTATCCCATAGTGTGAAGGCGTGGACCTTCATGTACATTGCTTATACAAAGCTATAGGCTTGCAGATTCACTGACATAAGTTTCTGGGTTAATTTACTTGGGTTAGAAACTAGAATTTTTCTGAATGAATATTCATTTCAGGTATGAATTGTTTCAGTGTGATTGCTGATGTTTTGATCGAGCGTTGGTAGTTCTTTTTATGTATCCATTTTGATCCTCGGTCATTTTTCTACCTTCTCTCGTGAGATCGTCCATTTTCGATGGAATAGCGGATTTCCAGAATTTTTATATCGTTGGTGAGCAAGTACTAATGGGTCGATATTTTGTAATTACATCTGTTGGTACGAATCAGGTTACATCCTGTGAAAAAAAATGCTGGTATACTCTTTGGGTAATTAATGGTACTATTGATAAATGGGGCACTTTTCTATCGAGTTGGTTGAAATATGCATTTTAATAGTTCTATATTACAAATGATATGATTTGCATTAATACAGCATATTAATTGAATTGCTAACTCACTTTTGGTGTATAGTAATATATGTAAAAGGCTTTATGCATTGTGTGTTGCATGCATTATGTCGTTTCGCGTTGGACTACGCATTTGACTTTAAGTCTTGAATACCATGCAATGCCGATGCCTCTATAAAGCCTATTCATTTTGCTCTTCAAGTAATGTGAAACATTTCAGCGTTGCTTGTAGCTTTGGTTTTATCTTCACGGCCCATCAGAGTACACTTTTAGTTTTGCTTTAAAGTATCCGATGGATCATTAGATCAGGCACACTGTGTTTTACTTTTATTCGTTCAGTTTGTTAACCAATTCTTTCCTCCTTCATTTTCCATTTAGTTTTTTTCCACACACTTGTTCAACTTGCAAATAAATTTCTAATTTAAGTCTTCGTAACGATGCTGGTGATCGTTTATAACTTATCATCAGTAACTCATACTTCTTTTAGTGTCTCATTGTTCATTAGCAGAATGGTATATCGAGCTATGTTTCTCATCAGGTGGTAAATCTAAGATTATATTCAGGATTATTAGATGTCTGCCGTTTACGTTTATTTAACCATACTTATCAGTAGTAGTTCTTTTGTTATTTTTACGAATTTATATGCTTTTATGTTAATTTGTCTAAGTAGTTGAAGTCTAGTGTCAGGGGTTGAGTAGGGGCAGACTTAATACCATTTTGCAGCAGTTTAATTTCGGAGTTGATAAAGGAGGAATCAGTCCGTTTCTTGGCATATCCCTCACGGTTTAGTCCTTCCCCCCCCCCCTTTCCTCCCTTGGTTTTTCCTGACTTCTCCCAGGCTTTTTCCGTCACTACCTCCTCCTCACCCCCTCCTCTAGTTTCCTCCCCCTTCTCTGGAAAGATATATATATGTGATGTTCAGTCTTACAACTTTGTTTTTTACCTGATGATGGCTCTGTGATCCGGAACGCGTTGTACGCATTGAAGCAATTTGTGGAAAAGTGCTATTGTTTCTCTTATATTATGAAGAACTTCCACGATATCTCGCCTGAATCTATTGAATTTATGAGGAGTGCTAGCATAGCATATCAGGGTAAATTATACCTGGATTTTTCAGCGAAATTCCGTAAAACGGAATAAAAACATCGTGTTCAACCAGAAATGCCTCAAGTTGGACCTCATCCCCAAGTATGTGAACTTATCCACCAAATCCTCATCAACAGCAGCTCGTCACGCAGTGACTTCCGGCAAAAGGACCTGGATCCAACGGGAGCTGAGAGACTGGCACAGCAAGCGAGATGCCTAATCCCATCACCTTTACCACCTCCATTTGGAACTATCAACGGCCCTACATTTCTTCCAATGGTACCTGTTTTACAACCGTGTCAAATCTGTGGTAAGTGACGTCTCGTCCAAGAAAAGTTCCGTCATAAACAAAAAGCTCCAATATTTACAATTTGAATGAGATAACGCTGCTTATTCTCCAAAGTGTGTTCCCAACAGTGAATTTAAGTTTCATCCAAAAGTGCTCAACCATTCTGATTCCTCCTTTTATCAACTCCGTAGATGAGGTCTGGTGGAAGTATTTCTACTTTTCATTGATGTATTGCTTATTTGAATGTAATTTATTTTGCAAGTCATTATTTACTGAAGAAACGACCGGTTCTCCGGTTTCTCCGTTCCAACGATTCTCACAAGAACCCGAAGAAGCGAAAGGTGCTGAAAAACCTGTTCTTTGCTTCCATTTAATGTTTATAAACTTCAAAACAGTAAAATGTTGGCTGATGGTAACGCAGGAAAACTTTTTTAGACCAAAGAGACCCCTCAATATGTTGTGTATCCGTCTTCATGTATTCAAAACAACTCCTTGGTTGGATAAATTAGAAAGATTACTAACAACAAAAAATATAGCTTTGAAACAAAGTTGATGGACATAATTATCAATTCTGCTGACCTTGGGAATTCGTTGACGTGTTATCACATGATGCAACGGCTGTATCCACATATTTTCCTCATATGGGACATAAATGTCATCATGTAATTCAAGGATAAGCAGAACGAATAATTTCCAAAGGTCCAAAGAACGAAAGGCTGCCTCGATGGATGAAAAATCAATTTTCTTGATTGGTGTGTGTGACGTCACCGTAATATATGACGAATGGGTGAATAATGCATATAAAATTGCAAGTATATAATTGAATTGGTATTACATGCCATTAAAGATTCAATTGATATTTTTTTGAAGTTCCATAATTACATCTATCGTTTACGTCTATCGAAATTACTTATTCTATGGAACTTTCCTCATGTTACAGACAGCGTTACACAGATGATAAACGAATTAGGTTGGGAGCCGCTAGAGACTCGGAGGCTGCGCGCTAGGCTTAGATTGCTTGAGCAATTGAGAATAGATATCTTTAAGAGCGACACGGAGAACATCATATTAGAACCCCACTATATTTCCAGGTCCGACTGAAACGATAACTTAAGAGAGATATTTTGCCGAACGGATAGGTATGGGAATTCGTTTTTTCCCCGAGCAATAAGGGACTTTAATAAATGCAAGGCGTAATTTCATTAGAGCGTTTCCTTTTTTATATGTAAACGGTTGGTGTCCTAACGCCTATTGAGGCGGCTTGCGGGGTAGTATGTAGATGTAGATGTTGATTCTATATCAATCTGTAAATCTATATTGCTTAACCTAAAGCACTATAGACTTACAGATTACAGACAGACAGAAAGTAAAGCTTAAACCGATTCTATTGATTTATAACAGTTTTTGCTATCCGTTTGTTCCACTCAGCTTAGATGTGATTTTAAAATATATTGAATGAATCGACCATTTATCATTCTTCATTGATGAAAATTCTGGAAAATGCTCCATTTCATCGCGAGGTATTTTCGGTCTTGTTTAGACTTATGGACGATCTAAATATCAATTGGCGTTATTAGATATACATCAACCCTTTAGGCATTCATTTGCTCTGACCTATTCTGAAATGATGTAACCTATGACTTTTCCATCGTTTCCTTGACTGTGATAACACCTCGACGTCGTCTGTGGCTATTACACGTCATTAAATTCACATTTTAATATCAACTATTGTTAGTGAAAAGTGTCATTGCTGATCCCGTTAGCACATGTGTAATGCCAATGACCATGCAACTGTGGCTTTTTAACAGCTGTCAATATCGGCCAATAAAACAACCATACTGAAAATCGTCAGCGTATCAACGCATACTTTCGATGCTCATCACACACTTTTAGGCAAACGAACGCATGCAACTGTTGCTTACGGCCATCACGCTAATCACGTTCTCCTGCAGTGGTTCCGGTTCTCTAGAGTGTGCAGCATAGGTACCTGCAGCAGTGGTGTGATCACAAGCATGCTGCTGCATCACTTATTGATTCGCAAGTTTGGCTGTCGCTTTTCAGTATCCGTGACTCAATCTCATTGGCAAATAGCTTATCACTTCAACGGATAGCCCTTTATCGTAAATATTAAATTCATGTACTTTTTCCTCCGATAGTTGTGTTATCCAATCAAATTTATCGAATACTCCTCCCTCCTTAGTACTTTAAATCAAAATCAATTCACACCACGCTAGCCAGTAGTTTTACTGCAACTTTTGAAGCTAAGAATGCTCGTATTCCATTTCACTTCATTTCGCGGCCTCATTTAGCACCGAAGTGCAATGTGATTGGTGTTAAATTTGTAATTATTTTCCTTCTACCTGCTTCTCCCAGGAAAGAATGATTGAACATTTTTCTTGACTTGAGTGTTTACCACAGGGTGTCACCTTTGGAAAGAAATTGGTGAAAATTCAAGAAACATAATTATTAAGTTTGTGAAATATCTTTATGTAATTAAATATTTTTGTATATTCATGGAGTTGAACCGGGAACCATAGAGTTGATCGTAAACTTGTAAAGCTCAGATGTCTAGTGATTAAGTGTTATCATTACGTTAAAAGATAGAATTTAACATGAGATTTGCAAATTCTGTTTCAATTTCAAGCTTAAGCCCCGTTCTACAGCTTCACTGCTCTGATTGGTTTTTCAGAGTTGTTATAAAAACCTACCACATGCGATATACGTCTAGTACCCTCAAAGTTGAACAAATATAGCTCTTCCATGCATGAAGCTCTTGTTATAATCCTTTTACTATAGAGTAGAATTGGCTGTGAGAAATCGCAAACTTGGGTACGATTGCTTCACGTAGGATGAGTTGCCAGAAAGGAAGTGATTTCGGCGAATCCCAATACGGCGGGCGATGAGGTATCTTCAATATCAAAGGTCTTCCATTTGTCGTCAAATAGGACTCCATTTACTCCGTAGGCATCCACTCTCTCATTCTGTACCATTTCATCACAAAATGTACACGGGGTGTCATTAATACGAAGTGGTTGACAAATAATCCAAATTACACAGGGTCAGACTCTGGAGGAGAGAGAGATTTCATTGCTAGGGAATGTTTTTAATACTCCATAAAGTTTAGTCATTAATAACGTTGTAATTGTATTAGTTCTGCCTTTCAATTCACATGCTTATCCTCAAACTTAGGTATAACAAATATATTATGTGCTAATTAGTTAATTACTTTGAATTAAATATTAGTTTTTCATATCTTTTACCATTAGTTACTAACTGTAAGGTTATTTAGTTGATTTTTATTATTTCACTAATTTTACACTTAGGCATGTTTTTGATTTTCTTATAAATGGATGCAATCAGCAAAACAGAAACCTTAAAAATTGCCTGACATAAAAGTTAATAATGCCCTTATTTTTCATAAAAGTTTTTTGGGCATTATCGATACCGTTAGTTTTGAGGTGTTACCCCACTGCTTTCAACTTTTGCCGACTATAATGGCCGAAAATATTTTTTTCAGTGAAGGGACCCGAGACGGTTTGACGCCAAAGGTCGGCTGGGAGAGAATGACAATCACTCAAAAACTGGAGTCATTAGTGAAGCCTTGACCTATGGTAAAGGTGTTTATCATTGAATATTTTTCTGTGGATAATATACTCTCTTCCCTGTCTTTATTTTTAAGCCCTTGAGCACGTGTTCTACGCCACTAATACCCAAGCGTAACCCAAATTCTCAATTCTGAGTTACCATGCATTGGCATGCCTTTTGAAGGTAAAAGAAAGAGAGTTTTCAGAGAAAAATATAGGTTTTAAAAATTGAAGAAGAGAACTCTCTATGTTCTAATTGTATAAAATATCCGTCGTCAAGCATCTTACAACACAAATTCTCTCTGAAGCTGACTTTCAAGGGCAGAATTCGGTTTTTAGAGCAGATAAGAAACTGCCCTACTTCTGGAAAAGGAGGTCTAACTGAAGATTACAGGCCGATTTCCGGGCGACTATTGACTCTCGAGAATATTTCTCACTTCTTTTCATCGTTCACACAATGGCTGCCCGACGCGGAGCACGCACTAAACATTTCCATTCGATGTCGTGTGTGATGTGTACTTCAATCTTGAGAAACGATGTGACCACAGTTCACATGAGACCACTCTTAGCAATGAAAACATTTTGGAGAAAGTGCGAAAGATGGGATTGAGGAAAGTATAGTGGCCATCACCGTACTTAAAAATCACTTCGTGCCATAATTAATTATGGAATGAGTGCAATCTCATGATACCTAAAAAAAGAAAGTGAAGTGCTGGGGAATAACGGCCATGTGCTTTGTAAAAATAAAAATTAAAAAAAAAACAGGCACATACACGAGCTTGCTTAGCAGGAATAATATTTTTTATCCAATCAGCATTGAAATACGAACTGATTTAACCCTTAAAGGACCAAGGGAGGGCTAAAAAATGTCCACCACTTTCCATTTTTAATATTTTAAGTACTTCTGCGCACAATACAAATTTAAAACTTTTTTACATTTTCAAATATAGAATTAAAATGTAACTGCATGTTATCGCATTTTGTACACTTCTTTTTAGTATTAAAATGTGAAGGGAAATAGGTGATGAACACAAAATGATCCTCCCTTGGTCCAACTTGTAACCTTTTTTTAAACTTCATTGAATCGTATTTTTGGACAAGTTATTGTTATGCAATGTAGTTTATAGCTTATTTGTTGTAAATGATATTTAAACTTTCTATTGAACTGAAACCAAGTCTCTTGTTGCATTTAGGTAGATATATCTATAGGTACAAAACATTATTCAGTTTGTAATTAATATTTATTTTCTTTGTTGCTATTGTATGTTCAAAATTAACTTTAGCACAATGTATGGAAGTTAATTAATTGTTATAAGGGAATTTTGGTTCCGATTGGATCTCTCTTGTACCAGAGAGACTCCTATTGTTCCATTTACCTTATATAATTTAACAATATTTTTTATAAGCTTACTGTGTCGGGCCACACTTTGTAGAATTATTTAAGTGAGTATTCATATTGAATTAAAAATACTGACTTCCTTTCTGCACTTCGTGAGGCATCAGGAGGTTTGTGAGGCAATCATGAGCCCCTGCCACACACCCTTGAGGAGGCTTGCAGGGTATTTTGTAGATGTAGATGAGGATTTTCTTTCTAAATTTGTAATCCCTATCTTCATATTTCACAAGAAAACGTGACCTATTCGGCGTGACTCACGAGCATTCCACGCCTGTTAAACGCTGCACTGGAATGCTATTGGTGGGAAAAATATGTATGATGACAAGTATTATCCCATTCTCTTAGTTAGATGTGAGATTATTTAAAATTTACCTCGTGCCATCTCAACCAGAAGAGCAAAAATAGTTTTACGGAAAACAGACTGGCTCGCACGCGACCACACTTTACAATCCTCGGAAGTGAACTGTGCTGAAAATATTTCAAGATAATAATGCTCGTCTTCCTTTGATACTATGTCAGTATCAACTAAATAGCTGGCTAAACACCCGAAATGTGGCGTATCAAGAATGTACTCAATGCTGCAAATTGCCGCGAGGGACAAATTATTTTTGGGTGGGTGGGACATATCCGCCCACGGTTACATTCTCTTCCAGTTCTCCTTAGCTGAGCAAGTTGTGATAGCATGCACCTCAGAAATTATACGCTTTAATACCTTTCCGAACAATTGTAACATTTTTGACTTGATTGGAGCATTCTACCTTTTATCACAGTTGGTGTATGCGCGCTTCACAAAAGGGCATTAATAGGGACATGACAATTTCGCGAAATATTTTTCGCGACCGGATTCACGAAATAAATTTTTTGATTTCCCGTGAACTTAACGGAATTTTCGTTGAAATGCGGTTTTGTATACGAAATTAGAGACATTTGCAAATTTACCAAATTTTTGTAGCATACATGTTTACAAGTTTCGGATATTTCCTAAGCTCTAATTTAATGCATTTAAGTAGCATAAAGTATTTTCTTGCTTCTGATAATTACTGTACGATCCATATAGAATGGTAATTGTGTCACTTTTTATGCTTGTCAATGCTGGTTAATAATAAACCTGTATTGTCCGCTAGTAGACATTGTCATCATGCCATGGATGAAAGCTCGGTTTTATGTTGATGGGCAATACCATAGAGTAATCTCTGTGGTAATACTGACAAATTCACTTTGATAAATATAATGATAAATCCTTTGTCATTATATTTATCAAAGTGAATTTAATTTTGGTAGTAACTGATGTCTTATATTTTACAGTGCTTTGTAAAAAAATTGTAAAATGAGAATTATGTGAGAACAAATTAGAATAATGTTCGATTAAATTCATATATTGCAATTAGGTAAATGAAATTTCATTTTTATTTAATTTAAATTTGAAATCGGGGAAAAATATTAGCATAGTCTTTTCAAATAGCAGGACACTATATGCTATATTTGACAATTTTTTAGATTAATTTTAGTAACAACAATTTACCTATGTTTTCCAGGGCTATTAAATACCGAAATCTAATAATTTTATTTTCCATTTTCTTATTCATTTGCCTTTATTTACCGATTTATTTCACCACTTTCAATAATTTGAAACGCCAAAATGCATTACTTTTTTTACCAGTATTCAGTGTCTCTAGGTAATAGTAGTTAGTTTCTTTGTCACACTTTCTATAAAGTAACATTTTCGAACGCATGTCCCCGAAGGATAATATTGTTAAAATTCGTCGTGACAAAGAGCGGTAGTACCAATTCTTTATCCATATTGATGTGAATTTTGAGTGAGTGCATTCATATCTACGAGAGGTCACTCTGAAAACATAAAATAAAGGGCTGAAAATAAAGGGAGTGAGTAGGTGTGTAATTAAAAAAATATATATATTAATAAATTTCAGAATTTGTCTATTATTACAGCTGGCGTATTTGAATAATCATAATTGCTGAATTGGAAATTTTGCGGATACTCGAAGGGTTCGGGAAGTGATATGAAAAGATACTTACTGTGACATTCACCAATTTTATATTATTCTGTGACTTTAATTTTTTTCAATGAATGACTATTTGACTGAGAGTGACGTTGAACGAGAGTTGGGAAATACTAGTGATACTGAAGGAAAGAGTAATGAAGAAATGGGTGAAACTGAAGACCATCTCAGTGAAATCAGCTAAAATGATGAAAGTAATTTTGGCAGGGGAAAGAGCATAACTGAAAATATTAATTACATTGCGAAAACAGGAAGAGAATGCATAAGTAAACCTCCTCGTGTGACTAGGCGAACCATTCAGAATACACTACGGGAAATGCAAGGATTACTAACAGATGGGAAAGTAAAGCGTGAGTCTCCTGAAAAATGTTTAGCTCCTAAAGTTCTTTCCATCATTTACGACATGCAAATGAAGAATCAGAACGAGCTCAGAAGTCCAAAATTGATTTTGAATAGCTAAAAGCCTTCATTGGAGTGTTCATTTTGATTGGTGCTAATGATGACAACAAGTTAGATTATCATGATTTGTTGTTACCTAAATTCGGAAGGCTCTCATATATTGCCGAGTTGGAACCGATTTAGAGAATTGATGGCTATTATTCGATTCAATGATGAGTCTACTAGGGAAAGTTTAGGGAAAAGGATAAGTTTGGACCTGTTTGTTCAGTATTCCAACTGGTCAATGAGACTTTCCCCAAATATTACACTCCTGGACCAAACCTTTTGGTAGATGAAAATCATTGTTTAGGGACAAGTGTCCATTCAAAGTGTTCATGAAAGAAAACCCACGAAATTATGGCATTCTCCAAAAGGATGCTTACAGACTGCAGCGAGATGTTCAGCATGGTAGTTTACGCCGGGATAAATAATGAACCATCTCCGATCAGAGGTCCCAAAGAAATTGTGAAACGCCTGGTGCCGTAATCAAGAATACTGGGCGAAATGTGACAATGGACAAGTATTTTACGTCTGTGGAACTAGCAGAAGAACTTTATCACGATTTTGGATTGACTGTGGTAGGAAATTTGCAGAAAAATAGAAAACATATTCCGGAAGAACTCAAAACGATAGCTCTCTGTTTACTCTGAATGTTTCTCTGTGGAATACCGGAAGAAGCAATCATCGACGGCTGCACTTACAGGAGCTTGGCCTTGAACTTGTGTGGCCACACATACAACATCGGTTGCACAACATTACTGGTTTACGGCGCCACAATTTAAAGGCAACAGAAAAATTTGATAGAAAAATTATACCGCCGAAAATGCCAAATATAGCTGCGTGTAAAGATAAATGGTAAGGGCATGTGCATCGACGCATCGGCCGCAAAGAGAGAAAAAGTAAACAAATTATCGAAAACCACAATTATATGCGCTAAATGTAGCAGGAATGTTTGCGGAAAGCACAGTATAAAAACTAATGGTTGCACTACTTGCAAGCATGTAGAGCTTTCAGAAGAATCAAATTGATTAAAAAAATAATTTACAACTGTATGCTAATGTTAATAATTTTGCTTATTGATTGAAAATAAAATGTTCATTGAATTATAAATTCTTAGGAAAAAATATAACAGTTAAATTAGAAAAACAGATGTTGCAATTTGACGACGTAAGTTCAGTAATTAGAAACGTAGAGAATTATTTCAGTGTTATTGTGTCTATATAAAAAATGTGGTTTTGAATTAAGGTTGCAAAATATGGATTATAGTTTTTTTTAATGTAACTTTGTATTGATTTCTTAGCATTATTAAAGGTATTTTACAAACATATTTTCCTAACTAGCGCTATAAAGATTGTATCATTGAGAAGGAATTTTTTTAATATTCTTGTTTTCGGTGACTATTCTTACAAATTAAATTTCCGCTATTTTGTCATGGAAAAATAATGTTAACAATCAATTCGCACTAAGGAGTTTGTAAACACTACCACAAAGGAGTAGTTTCAGTGGTATTAATGTTTGCAGTTTTTTTAAACTACAAAAACATAAGTGGACATTTTTGACCCTCCCTTGGTTCAGGGAGCAGCCGTAAAAAGCTTGGACCTTGATGGGGTTCAACATAAGCAGCTAAGTGTTCGACAGCAAATACTTTCAAACAGGGGTCTCCAAACTTATCGTAACGAGGGCCACAATGGGTACTTGAACTCTTTCAGCGGGCCGTAGACAAAAAAATAGGAAACTCTAGGGTATGAATTTTATCGACATCAGGAAATTGTATTAACTAATTACAGAGTATGTGAAATTATATCATCGTATATTGATGACGAACAGTACCAAAAATTCTCATTTTTTTATCACAAAACCATGAATATGACTGACGTTACTGTGTGTGTGCTTTCAAAATCTTATTAAATTGAGATTTAAATTTTGAAACGCTAATTTCTTACAAGTAGCCACCTTCCAAGCAAATATTCTGCGGGGCATTTCCGCATAATTCTGCGGGCCAGATAAAATCATCTTGATGGACAGATGTGGCCCGCGGGCCGTACTTTGGAGACTCCTGCAGTTTATAATACTCATATTCTGCCACACCTAATAAAGGTTTTTTTTTCTGTGCATGAGTGCTTCGATGCTCGTGATATGACTTAGGTCTTTCAGTGGAGACTTCCCCTGTTTTTAGATGGCCATTTACTGAAAAAAACGGTCCGTGTCGAAATTTCATTTTTGGATAAGATTAACTATTATCACGCAATACCATGAGACCCTTTCTATTGGGCCTTTCCCTGGAGTAGGGGGCTCCCTGCGGTGCTGAATGCTTGCTTGCTCAGCTTAGCCTAGCCTGCACCTCAGGAATGGAGTGCACTTATTTGCTAAGTAATGCTTCTTGCTTGTGAGAGCCACCTTGCAAAACATTGGAATAAAAACGAAAAGTATTGGGAAGGCGCTTGATGAAGTGGATTGGACGGAATAAATGAATGATCTAAAGAAACTGAGAATGGATTGGCTATAGAGACGTCTTATTAGAGTTTTATTCATGAACCAGATGAAGGTGGTTAGAGTATGTAACTAATGGAAAATTATGATGGGCATAGATAGTGCAGAGGATGAGGAATGGTAAAACAATTCATTGCTCAAAGGAAAGTTTGGAGGGAAGAAACAAATGCGAATCGTTGTGCAATAGTGATAAATCTCGGAAGGCAGTGGCGTAATAACAGGAGGGGGCAAGGGTAGATTTCCTCCCCTAATCTGCTGCGAAGGGCGCTAAAACGTATCAAAAGAGGGCACATTAGGCCCCAAGGAGATATCTTCAAGGAGAAGAGACTATTTTAAAAGGATTGTTTTTTGTTGGAAAGCTTGAAAGAAATGTGATGGAGAAGGGGAGCGTCAAGATGCACCGAAATGCACAGCGTACGCCGCTGTTGAACGGAAACTTAAGTTTAGGACCCACGTGCTCACGTCAATAGCAATGTATTGGCATTATGGTAGGGACGGCTGAGAGCAGTTCTAGGCAACCACCTTCTTTTCACTCTGTCCTTGTTTACATATCATTCAATTATGGGATAACTATTAAAGATAGATACTTGCCGTTTTCTTTATTTGATTAAGACGATGTCATTTCATATGAAGATTGGAAAGAAATATTTCCTAGGTTAGTGAGAAAACCTAGCTGACCTTTGGCTAAGAAAAACTTACTTCAAACTTAGAAATTAGAAAATCGGAAAAGATGAAACTCAAGCTGCATCTTTGTTTTACAAGTTCCTATGAACGCATAGATCATTATTTGTTTCCGAGGCCGCAATCACTCAAACGGTGGACCCCTGCACGCCTAAAATCTTATCTTTTTTGACGACCACGTCGGTGAACCGGGCCGTGAAGAATTTCGTTCCCCCCAGCGGTACTCCTCCCACTGCCTCTGCGGCAACGTGCCGTTAGGTGGAGGGGATGAGTGCACTTTTAGGGAACGTTGTGTCGCCCTTCTCTCGTCCCTTCCGCCCCTAAAGGGTCTTCCCTCCGACGTGGGTCACTGCCGACTGGTCAGGGCAGTGAGGGAGGGACAGTGGGTGAGGGAAGAAGAGTGGGTGAAAGGGGACCGTAATTCCTTGTACAATAGGAATAATGGTGGTCATAACGTATTCCATAACCCACAGACCCCTCGTCAATTGCGATCCGCCCCCACCAAAAGGGATTTTTAGAGTTGTGAAGATCAGTTTCTCTTTTCAGTCATGGGCTATAATAGGTTATAATAAAAACTGCTTGCAAAAAGAAACTAATTTTTCTCATACATACATATTTGATGAACTTTTCTCCTGCTACGCTCAAAATACTAATTGTAAGAGAAAGATATAAGAAGTGGAGTAATGATAATAACTCACCGTAGGCGCTCCCGACACTTATTACTACCTATTCGGCACTCTTGTTAAGTTAATTTATTATTTAACCAGTAAACGGGTATGACGCCCTCAACATACAAATGACATAAAAATTTAAAAAAACTAAGTAACTAACTTTGATATTAATTTTTTCTCCTGTTATTTCGAAACACCTCTCATATTTCTCTCGAGACTTATCTCTTCAAAAGTGAATGTTTTGAGTTCGTTGCAGGCAACTTCAAATTATGTATTTCGCTTTCTCCGTCAAAAACATAACATCAGCTTTATTCGCTCGTTACTTATCGCTTGCATTCAGCAATCCGCGGCGCACTATAGTACATATCGGTCCACCTATACGATAAAATTATCACTAAGGAGCAGGAGTTATGGTAGGTACTAATTATTGTCTACATCTACGTAGTACCGTGCAAGCCACCACTAGGGTGTGTGGCACGGGGTGATTCCACACCAGGCATGCAGCACTCGTCCCAGCACTAGTCAGAACCTCACACGCTCCCCCTAGCGATAGGCGCAGGCCAAAGCAGTCAGGAGAACAGTGCGCAGTCCAACCGGAAACTGGGAGAGTGATACGTTGAACATGCAAACATGTAGAACAATGCGGGTTATTATGCTAGAACAATTATTGGTTGAATAATATGCTAATACATACACTTTTTATTAATAAATAAAACTCTCTCTTTAGTCACTTGGTGACGCTCCATATTTTTGCAAATTTTGATGGAAATAACTTTTACAAAGACCACTTAACAACACGTCTAACACGACCCGGGTTTCAACGGTTAATCGTCACCATCAGGTGTTTTATCGAGACCACGTCTCTCTTTATATATATTTCTGCAGTAAGAGGGGGGGGGGGGAGAAGGGGGAGGAAAGGGAATGCTGGGCGGTGAAGAGAAGTCATAGCCAAATATTTTCCAGGGCAGTGGGTATTGCTAATGAGGAGTGGTAGGGTGGGGAGCTGTTGGAGGATTAAGGGAATGAGAATGGGGGACGGAAGGAACTGCATTAACGATGGTCGATGAGGCAGGGAATACGCATTCGTTGATCAGCGTGACTCCAGGGTCAAATAACTTTAAAATTTCTAATGGTTTTTTAAATACTTTTTATTAAATTTGAGTACGGTCAAATAATTATTTTTGTCCTCTTTTCCTCCATCGCCTTGGTGATATGAGGAACCTCTCTTGTATGGCTTCTATGTAAAGCCTCTTTCCATACCGAGGGAGGACTATCTCCGGCAATAGGCATTCCATTTAGAACCTGAAAAAGACAATGAAAAGTGGTTTTCATGTCTTTCACTTTCTTTAATTAAATAATAAAAATAATTATTTTTATTTTACGTCGTAAGCTTGAACTCTACTTCCTTCGTCCACCATTCATCCTCAAGAATATCTTTTCTAGCTCGCGGTTCCAAGCTGCCGTGAATATAAAACATAAACTGCGGGACTTTTTGTCATCCTCAGCTGTCAATGCACTTGATAAAAATAGTTGTGTGTCTCTCGTAAGAAATATTTTCCCTCTTTAAATTGCACGTAAAGGAGCTGTAACAGTAATAAGAGCTCTAAATTATTACAGGAAATAATTGCTCCATAGTCATCCTTATAACACCGTCACAACTCGTTCGCTATATTTAGCAATATAAAATGTGGTACAGGTCCCGAATGCCTGAAAATTATGGAGACTACGAAATAAATATTTGTCGAGCAAGACAGACGCGGCCCAAATATAAAAAACATGTCGAGTGCGAAATGTGCGTGCGAGGGTAAGTAATATGCGCGAGTCCTGATGATGCTGCAGTTCCGTGAAACATGTTGACTCAATAAGTCAAATTTCTCCAGTGGATTAGTGCAAAGTAATTTATCCTTTTCCCATAAAAAATATGTATCAGAAACATTGGTTAGGCTCATGTGTGACGAGCATAAAGGAACTGAGAACCATTATGTATAGATTTAGGAACATTATGATCATTGATATATCTGTTTATAACCTTTTTTGCCTTAATTGCAGCTTCAAATGTTGGAAATACGGCAACAGTGGTACCAGGGCACTTCACCTCCAAGGCAGTATCGCTTCCAATTAGACCTAGTCTAAAATAGAAATAAAGAACATGTATGGATAAAAAGACCATTCAAGTGGTAAGATTGATGATGCAATACTGAATAAACTTCACAGGACTTTGGAATTTGTATTGGAGAAGTTAGCCTCATGTGACCCAACACCTCATGTAAAAGGCTCGTCCATTCCTTTTGATACGGGACGGTTTGCGCAGCCGATATGTTAAATGGGAAGAAGATGGAGGAGAAAACCTGGACTAGGCGAAAGATATGGGAACGCCTCATCAACGAATAAACCGCTGGGTTCAATCATGTACCCCATGCAGTGTAAGTAGTCTTTGGTTTTCTCCTCCATCTTCTTCCCATTTAACATATCGGCTGCGCAAACCGTCCCGTATCAAAAGGAATGGACGAGCCTTTTACATGAGGTGTTGGGTCACATGAGGCTAACTTCTCCATGATTTGAAGTGGACAGTCGCTTCCGACGCTCCGTCATCCACAAACTCTTGTCCACTTCCTGAATTGTGGACGCCTGCAATTGAATCCTATCTTCACCTGACATATTGCTTAACTTTTGCAGAAAATCTTCCTTCTTCTGAATTAAAGCGTCCATTGGCTCTGGTTCATCTTCATCAACCATGCCATAATCCCTATCAGGGCCAGCTATTTTACTCAGGATGTTTTACTTATTTCGAGGTTCCTGGGCTCTTCTTTCCCTCATTCTCAAGGTTTGCCTTCGGTTTCGGTCCTCAAACGTTTTGGTGTACTTTCCTGGGAAATACAAATTGTATTATTGTTGTCACTAAGTATCTAAATTTTACATTTAAAGTACAATTTTTAATCACCTTTTTTATTTCAATCAATGAAAAAGGTGGTTATCAATCATTACTTACCCGGGCTGTAACCACCGGTAGTGGCTTTGTGGACTCTCCCTTGAAAATGGCAAGAAAAATTCAAAGATATCACCGCAAAACGACAGCTGGTACCAAAAGATTTATTTTTGGCGTAATTTATGCGTAATCCATTCACATGTTTTGCAGCCACACTATTGAGGGTTTCACACATATTGTTGGTTGCACGGAAAATCAAACTCCATGGCTCATTTTCCAACCTCTCCACTAATTTCTGTATTGGAATCCACATGTTAGCCGACACAAAAGGCTGGCACTAAATTCACTTCATTCGGTTTCCCCTCGGGTCCTTTACAAAAGTAATCAGCGCATCGATCATGCTGCCCGAATACATGATTAATGCTGTCGATGTTGTCGTGCCGGTGTGACAAAAAAACGTCTTTGCATAGACATGTCTGTGAAAAGAAATTAACATTTATCACGTATTTTTTATTTACTAGCACTGTGAATGACGTCTTCAGAAAATGCCATGCCTAGTCTAATTATCTTACTGAAGGCTTTATTTCCTGGTATGAGAATTCCTAATAATTACAAACCTTGAGTATCAATACCTTTCTGGTTTTTCCAGTGCAAACTCGCACATGATATAGCTTTGCGAATCGTCAAGACGCTTGCTTCGAATTTATGGCGAAGATGGGCAGGATATTGAGTATTATCCCGTATTTTACGCAAGGGCTAGTGGTAATCTTCTGGGACCATGTCCCAGGTATACGCCAGTTGGGTGTGGTACACCTCGCGAAGGGTCTAAATCCGAAACCCTTTCCCGAGCACTCGGCCCAACGCTGGTCTCTCTCCCCGACCCACGCGGTGGGGTGCTACCGCAATAAAAACTGACCCTACCCAGTATAATTTAAACTTTAACAACTACGCCATATTGTAACAAATGCTATTTTTCATCGTACTTCTGATAATCGTGCAAGTACGCACGTCTTTTAATCGTTGTTCTACGATGAAAAATAACCGTTTTATAGATTTTCGTAAAAATGTTAAACATTTTGGTTGAAAAATGGCAACGTCACAGTGAATTGGAGGCGGTTTCGCGAAGTTTGAATACGTCTTGGGTATTTTCTGACGCTTTCCTCATTGTTTATACGTACGTCTATTGAGTGTAGTTTTGTTTGTGGTGTTATTGACGTCGATTAATGATATTTAACGCTGTGTTTATCGAGTTGTTATCGAGGGAATGTTTCCAACATTACCTGTCGCCCATTTTTATTGGTAAATCAACACTTTGTCCGCGATCGCATCAGAATTTCCTGATCCAAAAACTTACGTCGTTGTCTAATCCCCAAAATAATAATTTATCAAATGTACAAAATATCTACATCTACAAAGTATCCTGAAAGCCCCTTCAAGGTTGTATGGCAGGCGAGTAGTCAGCAACATGCATTCCACTAAAACCTAAAGTTATGGTAACTACGAATATTGATGCATTAGCATAAATCGGTTGTTCTCCGGTAATGCTTGTCACGAGGCGAAGGCTCAAGGCTCACAAGCATGCACTACACTACAGATATGTTACCTATGGTAGAGGGACCGTTATTATTTATGTATTTTTCTACTACATAAACGGACACATTCAGAAATTGCGTTGAAAACATGCGCGGCGGGATTAAGTGCTTGGTAGCAGATAAGGATACAAGTATTAGGGAGTACTACAACTACCTACAGCTACATGACCTATCGATGAACCTAGTTAAATATCTCATTGGCAGCTGTTATGGTCTCATTTCGTTCGCGGGAAAATGAAATTATTAATCCATCCGTTCTGCAGCCTGTTAAGAGGTAACCTTATTTCCCTAACTTTATCGTCACAATTATGCATGTTTACAATTATTTACAGTTATATGTTCAAGGACTCTGCAAGAGATAGATGTGAGCGATATCGGACGGTGGTTCGATGGCTGTTCCCTATCACCACATTTAGGAAGAAGGAAGGTAGTTTCATGACAAGAAATCCGGCTGCTACAGGACAAAGCTCTTTCCAGGTCTGCTAACGTTATTTATTTTCTTGGCTGTTATTCGACTAGGTACTCATTTAAATATTTGTAGCAGGCTTGTGACTAATCTCCACTCTTCGAGCAGACACGAATTCAAAACGAATTCCTCGCTGCCGAACATAAATGGAATTGAACATGATTTCAATCGAGAAATAATGAAATAAAATGGAAATTGAGTGCCAATAAATCCTCCCCTTAACATTCTCCACAAAATGTGTCAAATTAGGCAAAAACATCAATATATTTAGTTTTTGCAAAGGATTTTTCTCTATCTATCAATTAAATGAATTATTTCAAGTTTGAACGCTAAATTAGTACACATAACTAGCACTCTCCTTTACAAGGATGCTTAGAAACTGTATTTGGTGAACTATTTATCATTAGAAATATCATGATATGTTTAGGTATTTAACGGGATTCCTTCATTTTACTTCTGAATCAAACCCTCCACCTTATCCTGGGTTTCCCTCTCTCAGTTTTCCCGGGGTATATTAATCCTTTGGCCACCTTTCTGAAATATACCTCGAAACGCCGTTCCACAATTCCAAACCGTGTAAAACGATAGTGTATTATACTGCATTATCGCTTGGATTTTGAAATTATGGTTCATTTCGTGGTGTATAAGATTTTATCTGGCCTGATTAGTGAAAGAATTAAACTATATGCAGAGGAGAGAATACCAAAGCGGATTTCGGACTGGCGGGGGCACTACTGATCAAATATTTGGTCTTTTACAAATAAATATGTCATTTGTTAGTCACAATAATTTGGATAATATCACATATTTATTGGAAAGTCCTTGAACATATAGGTAATTGTAAATAAATGTAACAATAAATAATTGTGACGATAAAGTTAAGGATTAAAGTTAAAAGGATTTATAATGTCATTTTCCCGCGAACGGAAAGAGACCATACCAGCTGCCAACGAGGCTTTTAAAGTTTTAACTAGGTCTGTCGCTAGGTAGTGCAGCTCTCAGTAGTAGTAGCACTCCCTAATTCTTGTATCCTTATCTGCTACCTAGCACTCACAGCACGCTGTGCATGTTTTAAGCATCATTCTTGAATCTTTGTCCGTTTATGTAGTAGAAAAATACATAAAAAATAACGGTCCCTCTACCATAGGTAGCATATCTGCAGTGTAGTGCATGCTTGTGAGGCTTCGCCTCGTGACAAGCATTACCGATTTATGCTAATGCATCAATATTGGTTGTTACACTAACTTTAGTGTTTAGTTGAATGCATGTTGGTGACTTCTCACCCCCTGTCACACACCCTTCTACATCTACATCTACAAAATACCCTGCAATCCACCTCAGGGGTGTGTGGCAGGGGGTGAGTAATCACCAACATGCATTACACTATACCCTAAAGTTAGTGTAACTACGACTAATTATGCATAAGCATAAATCGCTAATGCTTGTCATGAGGCGAAGCCTCACAAGCATGCAACACTACACTACAGATGTCATCAAAATGGAGAGTGACCTTCAATATACATGCATTCTACAACTACACAGATGGACAGGGACTCAAGACCCATGTAGAAAACATGCTAGGCGTGCTGTTAGTATGTACTAGGTACTATGCACTACATACTACCCCGCAAGCCGCCTCAATAGGCGAGTGGCGGGGGGTGTTAGGACACCAGCCGTTTACATATAAAAAGGAAACGCTCTAATGAAATTACGCCTTGCATTTATTAAAGTCCCTTATTGTTCGGGGGAAAAACGAATTCCCATACCTATCCGTTCGGCAAAATATCTCTCTCAATTTATCGTTTCTGTCGGACCTGGAAATATAGTGGGGTTCTAATATGATGTTCTCCGTGTCGCTCTGAAAGATATCTATTCTCAATTGCTCAAGTAATCTAACAATAAGCCTAGCGCGCAGCCTCCGAGTCTCTAGCGGCTCCCAGCCTAATTCGTTTAACATCTGTGTAACGCTGTCTGTACGCCCGTAGCAGTTTTTGACAAATCGCGCAGCTTTCCTTTGTATTTTATTAAGTTCCCGAATTAAGTCTTTCTGCACCGGATCGCATATGCTTGCTGCATATTCAAGGTGTGGCCGGACGAGTGCGAAATAGCACCTCTCTTTTACTTTTTCATCTGAAAATCTTCCCACATTACGCTTAATATCCCACGATAGGTTCGAGGTAATCATAACTCCCAGATACTTAACTTCATCTGTCGCCTATATCTTAGGTACCGTGTCGAAAGCTTTATTAAAATCTAGGAATAATGCATTAACTTGTGTTTTCGATTCACCAGATTTGAGAACGTCATGAAGAAAGAGTGCCAGCTGTGTTTCACATGATCTATCTGTCTGTACTCTATTCTAGTCTGTTTCCCTTTTTGAATATCGGTGTAACGTTTGCAATTTTCCATTCTATTGGTATCTTTCCTTCAGACAATGACTTCTTCAATATTATGTCTAAGAACGGTGCGATCTGTGGCGCTAATCCCTTGAGGTAGCCTGCAGGATATTTTGTAGATGTATATGTAGATAACCTCCAGCGTACAATGCTGACTATTGGCAATATCTTTCGCTGGAAATTGCCATGAACCGTATCTGATGTGTTCCCCAATGAGCTGGTGAATACGCTTTGAATCTAGTAAGTAGTTCAATAAGTTAGCTTTGTCCAAGCTGCTTGATAATATTTCACCTTTGTCGTTTCTTAGTGGATTAAATGTTGATCTATTGCCTTTAACTTCCCTCACGTATGACCAAAAGACTTTAGGTTTATCCTGTAACTGTTATCCTAATATATTTCTTTTAAAATCGACGACCATTTGCACCTGGAAAACGATCAGCGTGTCTACTACAACGAACACAAGATACAAGATAGGTTACGAACTCCTCAAATGACCACGCTGACAGTTTTTCTTCAGGTATTGTGGTTTCCTTATAAAATAAGTTCAATGTTTTTCACACCCGTTGAATTTCAACGGGTACCTTCCGCTAGTTATCATTGAAAGATATTAAAAATCATATAACACGTACTAGATACGTCTGCTTCTTCACCACGGAGAAAAATCGGAAGGGATGGGGCAAATACGAATGGAAGTGCGGCAAGAAACAGAATGGATGCAAATTTAGTGCCAATGCGGTTTTGTTTAGACCACTTTTCCGGATTCCTTTATTTATTTTCATGGTTCCCTATGAAAGAAATGCCAGAGAAGATCCGATAAGCAGTCTCCTTTCGCCGGGTGGAGTAAATGACAAGGGTGGTAGGTGGGGTAAGGGGAGGAAACGTGGACTCGTTATCCGAGTTAACGACCATGGGTGCGAGGCGCTTTTGAGACAGCGGGAGGTGAAGGGTGGGGAAATGGGTAATGTCGAGGTGGGGTGTAGTCACTCATCACTCTGTCTTTGTAAAGACATTTTTGAATCTAAGTTTCCCCCTGTACAGTTTTTGGGTTTCCATAGCCCTCAAATCGCAACGGGGCAACCGCTTCCTTCGCTCAAAACCCACCACGCAGCGCTCGTAATCCACAAAGATATCTACCGCCGTGGCCTTGCAGTGGGATGACCCATGGATGCATTAACGAGTTTCTGCCTAATAGCAGACGAGTGTGACAGCAACATTCTGAGTATCGTTATTCTGAATATCGATTTTTTGGAATGAATGGATTTCATATTACTTTCTATTCCACGACTTATTAATAGACTGCATTTTGTGTTTAAATAGCACAGCTTAGATAGTCAAACCTAGTTAAAAGCCTCATTGGCAGCTGTTATGGTCTCCTTTCGTACGTTTTTTACAATTATTTACGCATTATAAACGCATATGTATAGAAAATCATAATAGTAAATGAATAGTTGTTGGTATTTACTTCACTAGATTCAACTTGGCCAGCCAGCAGGTCAAGAAGAAGTCACCACTCAACAGAAGAAATAAACCACTCTTCTGACATTACTGATAGGAAAATTTCCCTGACAGTGCCATCTGTGGCAAAAATATACTGCATATGTCTTCATTATTTTATTTGAAAACCGCAGAATAACTAAAAGGCCAAGAAAGGCTTTCAATTCTATCAAATCTAAGGTTTTAAGTTCAGGCTGACCCTTTCATAATTCTCTTAAAATTTGAAGATTAATGCTCGTCTTATGCAATATCAGTTGCTTCATTCCTTTATCAAAAATCTGAGGCCAATAATCTATAGGTTCAACTTCCTTACCTAGTGATGCATTGGAATCCTTCAAACTAGGGTTTTCGGTGACGATGTTATGCAATGGAGTACACATTTTCCTCTTCGACTCTCTGGATGACCACCCAAAGCGATGTCTCACTTAAAAAATTGTCTTTGCTTGGGGAAATCGTTGTTCACTACATCATTTCCCAATTACCCAATGGAGATTTTTACCCCTTTAGGGCGAAAATGCGTGTAGCAGTAGCCAGAATTCTAAGGAAAAATGTGTGTAACGATACTCAGAATGTTGCCGTCATACTCGTATTCTATTAGGCAGAAACTCGTTAATGCATCCATGGGTCATCCCACTGCAAGGCCACGGCGGTAGATATCTTTGTGGATTACGAGTATTACATTATTAGTAGCAGGCTTGTGACTAATCTCCACTCTTCGAGCAGACACATTTGTTCAAAACGAATTCCTCGCTGCCGAACATAAATGAAACTGAACTGAAAAATGAAAATTTATTAACATAATACTATTGTTTACTATGTTTATACTGTGGAACAAGTCACATAAGTACATATTAAGAATTTGGCTACTTGGTATGATTAGTAACAGGTATTCATTGACAAAGATCACTTTATACAAAACTAAGAAAAATAAACACACTGACTGTGGCAACAGCGTTATCATTCCACCGTACTGCAATCAGATCAGAAGAAGTGGAAAAACTTATAGAGCCCCTGTTCGTCTTCTTCCAAGCCGTCTTGTCAGGGAGCTTCGTATCCGTCCCAACTCGATTTTCTATCATTGTACCTGTTCCTCCAAGCCCCTTCTTTGTAAGCTCTGTTAAAAGCTCTAGTGACGTAACAAGACTATCGAAATAGAGAGTAACTCCTTTTTCTACACCAATATGCTTGGCTAAACCTAACACAACTTTCCCCCTTTGTCCTAACCCAGTATCAGGGAGGTGAGCGGATGCACCACAGTACGGCTCAACATGCTGAACATAGCCTTTTGGATTAGTAGTAACCCATAACATAAATCCAAAGCGTATGGGCTTCCCTCGAATAAACTGTTCGCTGCCAAGACGCCCGTAATAGGGAATCATACTCTCATAGATGCTCAAACTGTTCCCTGGATCTATCTGCTTGTATGCCTTGTTGAGGAAATCAAATAATTGACGTACCTTGTCAATGCGATCACTCCCATCGTTAGCATCATTATCCGCTAGGTAAAGGTAGCGATGTACATTCTCGAATCTGTTTCGCCTTATGGCATCCGTAACTATCTGGACGTGGCAATCAAGGTCGACTTTCCAGTACATTCTTTTCTGAGGTAGACGGTGGTAGCCGGACAACAGCATTACTCCTATTAACGAGTGTATTTCGTGATTGGTTGCTTCAAAGTCGTACACAAGATGTTGAGCAACATATCGATTAGTTTGTACGACTATGTGGTTCACTAAACTGTCTGCAAAAATGCTTTGAAGGCATCAAAAGGAGATTTTACATGTTCGCGCAAATAGTCGTCTGCATTGGGCCAGTAATGAGGCGATGGACTTTCAATTTTAGCGGTAAAATCACTAGTTTTCTTTCCAAGATCGCGAGGGGTAACAACGCTTACGCTTCTTAGTTTTCTTGAGGGTCATTGTTTTTGAAGACTCACACATTTCACTTAAATTGCTCCTTCCACTTTGAATCAACCTTTCCTCAGCCTCCTCGGAGAAGTTGGCAAGAATATCAGATTGCAGTATTCAAGCAGAAAGATGACTTAAGTCTCCATCTACCTCCTCGTCAGAAAGATCGGAATCTTGATCGCTAATCACTCCCTTTTCTTTGATAGGTGGGCTATTAGCAATGCTGTCGGGAGAAATATCATCCTCCACTAAGGCATCGAGAATCTCGTTTTTCGGGACCTAAAAGCGAATGTATACAATTTTTTAAGATGTGTAATAAAGTAAATAAAGCCAATATTTAAATTCATATACGAAATTACTCATCGGTATCACGGAGGTATTGCCTCGAATTATGATTTTTGCCATATTTCTTATGCTTCTCAAACTAATGAAATCAGAATAGAGCTCAAAGAATGTGTAAATTGCATGATAATGGTTTATTATGATGATAAAACATAAATTATTAATTTTCCATCATCATTAGGAAACAATATAGTATTATCCCAAAGTGCACTGATTGGTAGCCGCTGATGGAATAATATCTAAATATCGATATTTAAAAAAATATATGATACAAATATGCCTTATGTAGCATAAACACAAAAATTACCCACTTATGATTAAAAAAATACTAATGGTTTACTAATAGCATTTGAAATTAGAAAAATTCTGAGAAACGGCGTCTTTTCCCAATATTATTTATTAATTGCCATCGACTTAAAAATTGGCACAGAAAAATAATATATCCACGTATATGCATATTATTTTGAATAAATACTTAATAATGTATTCACTAGGCATTAACATGAAAAAAATTACGAATACGAAACATAAAAAGGCTTTAACTTACATTTCATAGAAGGTTGTCAAGTCAACACCTGGAGGGACTGCAGTGATCCAATTAGCACGCGAAACACAATCAAACTGACGAGTGACGAGTATTACCAGTCAATAATGTAAGGCCTAGCAAAGGCACACACGAAGAATCGGATGAATCTGTTACAAAGTGAACATTATCTAAGGCAAAACGTGGCATGGCAACTAAAGTTGCCGACGGGCACTAATGGGAGCGGACCAAGTGTGATGCGATCGCGGACAAAGTGTTGATTTACCAATAAAAAAGGGCGACAGGTAATGCTCGTATAAACAATGAGGAAAGCGTCAGAAAATACCCAAGACGTATTCAAACTTCGCGAAACCGCCTCCAATTCACTGCGACGTTGCCATTTTTCAACCAAAATGTTTAACATTTTTACGAAAATCTATAAAACGGTTATTTTTCATCGTAGAACAACGATTAAAAGACGTGCGTACTTGCACGATTATCAGAAGTACGATGAAAAATAGCATTTGTTACAATATGGCGTAGTTGTTAAAGTTTAAATTATACTGGGTAGGGTCAGTTTTTATTGCGGTAGCACCCCACCGCGAGGGTCGGGGAGAGAGACCAGCGTTGGGCCGAGTGCTCGGGAAAGGGTTTCGGATTTAGACCCTTCGCGAGGTGCACCACACCCAACTAGCGTATACCTGGGACATGGTCCCAGAAGATTACCACTAACCTACGGGCTGGTCTTCGGTAACCGCCGATGGACACTACTGTCCCCGTCACCTGATATAGAGCAAGAAAAAGTAACACTAGTTACATGAATCAGAAATTTCCATTTATCCAATAATATTTTACTTCCTTAGGAGAATATTCTTAATCTTCTTTAGAGAAATTAAATTTCATTAAGTAGGAGTAGGAGTAAGTACCTATCAATTGGTTATAAACCAGATTATGCACTGCTTCGCTCTTCGCGAAACCTTCAGCAATAATGTCAGCTTCCATGCTAATCGAGCTTCCGTCCCAATTCTTTGCACATTTAACATTATGATCAGGGTCCACAGACTCATTTCTCGCCTCTCGTAGAGCGCAGTAACTGCAGTACTTATGACCTTACTGGCAGAAATAGAACCTTCTTGGTTCGTGCTCCCACTATAGCCGCCTAAAATGAAACAGTGACAAGCCATTATTACTATGTTATATCGAATCTATTAATTACTGCAGGAAATTTCCCCCACGCATAGATTTTGAAAGGAACACCGGGATTTAGATGTAACTTCTTACCCGTCCAGAAGGCGAATCATACTTTGTCTCGTATCTTTACTGGCCCCACATCCCACCAGGGAATGAGGGAATCCACGCATATCCGCTCATATGCGCCCACACATTGTTCTGCGCCCATTCCACCCCCTGGGCTACTCCACTCACCTACGCCCATTTACTTCTCCGAGCGCAGGGAGGTGTTTTGGCTCACGTAAATGTATCGATGCAGAGATGTATGGGCGCGGATCGTAGCATGGGCGCGGCAGCGTATGGGCGCAGAAGGGTCGAGTCGGTGAGCTGCCACCCGCCCGCTCAGCCCGCCATCGGCGCTCGCAGCCTCTCGCAGATTAGCACCCGCCGAGCACGGCGCTTCGGCAAATTTGTTTTGGGCGGCGCTAAGGTGCGTGACGCAGGAAATCGCCCTCTATCGCCGCGTCGCCATGCTGGCTGCTTCGGCGGCGAGACGTCTGCACGCGCCCTATCTAATCGCCTCGGTGCGGTTGCTCAACGGCCGTCGGGCGGGTCTCCTTCCCACCCCCCCACAGCCCCCCCCCCCCGCCCCCCGGGATACCACCGCTCATCGCTCGCACTGTTCATTCCTCACCGCACTCGGACAGCCAAACGATGCCACCTCACTCTGCCGTCACGAGCGGGAATCTTTGGCGGGCTATTGCTAAGCTCCATGATGGTATGTGCCCGTGACGAGGCCACGCAAAATGGAGCACGAGTGGCAATATGACAGTCTTTTTCACGCGAGCAGTGACGTAGCCAGGATTTTTGTTTGTGAAGGGTTGAGTCTGAATCAGGGGGGGGGGGTCCTCGGTTGGTACAATTTGATTTGTTACTAGAGTTTATTAAGGTTTAGAGTAGTGAGCGGGTGGATTGAAATAATAAACTACTAATGCACATCTGCCTTAATTAATGAGGTAGAATTGAATCTAGAATGAACAAAAGATTATAATTGCAGATTTAGACACGTGAAGAACCCCTCTTGCTATTATTTTGGTGCTAAACTTGCATTTTCCCTATTACCTTAAAATTTCAGGGGGGTTGAAGCCCCTGAGCCTGAGAAGCTGACTACGTTCCCGCGTGGAAAAATCCAGGTTGATTTGAGTAATATCATAGGGACTCTTTTATTATCTTTCAATGGTACGAAATAATCCTTTTCACGGTAAATAACCCGACCCTGAACTAGGTATTAATATAAAGGATAGCTGACCTAGCGGAATATTTTGCTGTCGCAGGCGAATTGAGTCTAGCTCGGGAACATTTTACATGTATCTACATCTACATATTACCCTGCGAGCCACCTCTAGGGTGTTTGACAGGGGGTGACAAGTCACCAAAATGCAGCATGCAAGCGGACCGCCACATGCACACCGCACGGTCATGAATATTAAGGATACTAACCAATTCCATCATTAACTAAAAACCATCATACAGCATGCAAGAGAATCCCCACATGCACGCCACACATGTACGATGACACATAATTTTCTACATGCTACTTAAGAGGGCAATCTGCCTATGAAGCTAGAACATGCAAAACATGCTGTTAGAATCACCATAAAACTCCGCAAACATGCTTTAAGAAATACATAAGTTAGTAAGCTACACTACCAGTCAACAAATCTATTTCTAAGTCCTTACACAGCCGTTATAGTCTCTTATCGCTCGCGGAAAAAACGACATTTTGAATCTATCTGTTCTACAGTCTATCTCTCTTATTTTATTTTTATGATCTAATCTACCATAGTACGTTGGCGGTCGTAAAATATGATCAACTTCGTCGGAAAATAAACTACTCTTGAATTTACATAATAGATTTAGTCTTGTTTTCAATCTACGGTCTGACAGTGATTCCCATCCGAGTTGTTCTAAGAGGTCAGTAACACTAACAAGACTATCGTAACGGCTTTTCACGTACCTGGCTGCTCTTCTCTGTACACGTTCTAACTCTGTTTTTAAGCCTGTTTCATGAGGATCCCAAACACTGGAAGCATATTCTAAATGGGGTCTAACGAGGGAGAAGTAGCTTATTTCTCTCACTTTGTCGTCGCACTTGCCTAGAATTCTTTTAACAAATCCCAATTTACGATTAGCTTGACCTGTTATTTCCCGAATATGTTTATTCCACGATAGATCATTATTGAGCCTAACTCCGAGATATTTTACGGATTCTACCGTCTCTAATTGGGTATCCTGAATGAAATAGCTCTGTTGTGGGGAGTTATTTTTCCCCCAGAATTTCATTACTACGCATTTTTTCAAATTTAACTCTAGCTGCCACGCATCGCACCATGCTTGGATTGCAGTAAGGTCGTTTGTTAGTTTATCCTTATCTTCACTGCTACGGATTTCCCTGTATACTACAGCGTCGTCTGCAAATAATCGAAGTTTACTGTCTATTATGTCACCAATATCGTTGATATAGAGTAGGAAGAGGAGTGGGCCTATGACACTACCCTGAGGGACGCCAGATGTGACTCTAACTTCGTTGGAGGCTACGCCGTCTAATACTACTCTTTGCACGCGATCGCTCAAAAGTTCTCTGATCCAGGAAATTACATCATCGTCTAGGCCGTATGATTTTAGTTTTACTAATAACTTTCCGTGGGGCACTTTATCAAATGCTTTTTTGAAATCAAGAAAAATCGCGTCCACTGGAATGTTGTCCTCTCCGGAGACTAAAATATCGTGGGCAAACAGCGCTAACTGAGTTTCGCATGATCTACCTTTCCTGAATCCGTGTTGAGTTCTCAATAACAAGTTATGCGTGTCTAGGTGTTTCATTACTGAGCTGACAACAATGTGTTCAAGGATTTTGCATGAAATGGACGTTAAAGATATCGGTCTGTAATTACATGGCTGTTCCTTGTCTCCACTTTTGAATATGGGCGTTACATTGGCAATTTTCCAGTCATTTGGTACTCCGTGTTGCTTTATGGATTTTGTGAATATTAGCTGCAAGTAGGGGGCAATTTCTGACGCTAGTTCTTTATACACGCGAGAAGGGATTTCGTCTGGACCAGGTGACTTATTTGGACTGAGCAATTTCAATAAAATTTCTATTCCGTGAGCACTAATATCAAGGGGAGGCATCTTTCGTATGCAGTGATTATCAACCGCCACGGATGAATTCTCAGATGACTCGGTGAACACGCTCTTGAAGTAGGAATTTAATAAATTGGCTTTATCGGAACTGTTTGTTAACACATCTCCATTATCGTTTCTTAGCGAACAAACGGTAGATCTTTTACCTTGAACTTCCCTAACATAGGACCAAAATGCTTTTGGGTCATCCCGTAACTGCTCTACAAGTGTTTTCCTTTTAAAATTCGTGAATGCATTTCTGAACGCTTCCTTTGTAGCGGCTTTAGACAACTTATATTTATTAATTATTAACTCTCGATCACTAGGAGACACATCATGAATGATTTTTTTCATCTTAGCATGGCACGCTCTCTGTCGCCTTAACGATTTTCTGACTTCCGCGTCATACCATCTCGGTTCGCTACCTTCTTTTTTTATTTTACTAGGGATATATCTTTTGATTCCTGAATTTATGAGCGAAAGAAAAACTTTCCAAGTCCCTTCTACATTTAACTCCATTACTGATTTTTGAAACACGGGAAAAGCATTTTTCAGATTAGTCTTGAACCCATCAAAATCAGCCCTTTTAAATATGAAAACTTTTCGTTCTCGTTTAAAACTTTTTGCGATATTTAAAGAAAACTTAGCTGTTACTGCCCTATGATCACTGATTCCCTCGACGGTGCTCACATTTATTACCTGATGTGGTATATTTGTCGCTAACAAATCAAGAATATTTTCTCCTCTGTTAGGAGCGGAAGCTATTTGAAGCAATGCGTTTGATGAAAAAGCGTGCAGTAACGCCTCGCAGATGACTCTATCTCTCCCACCGGGTATGAAGCTATAGGTCTTCCAATCTATAGAGGGTAAGTTGAAATCTCCGCCTAATATCAGATTTCTATCAGGATATTTGGATACTATGCTGTTTATTTGGGTTTCAAAATCTAAAATTGATGTTATATCTGTGTTTGGTGGTCTATAGTACGAGCATACAAATATAGTTTTCGATTTAGGACATTTAATTGAACACCACACAGATTCAACGCTGGTCTCCGGTAAGGTTTCCGCTTGGCTGACAATTGAATTCTTTACAGCTACAAATACTCCGCCTCCAGCTCGGTTAACTCTATCTTTCCTATAAACGGTGAAAGATTTTGGGAAGACTTCACTGTCTGAATCATCATCTGTGAGCCAACTTTCTGTTCCTATAATGACGTTACACTTCGTACTATGAATTAAATGGTGGAATTCAGGAATCTTATTTCTTAAACTACGGCAATTAATTACTGCCACGACTATTACTTCATCACTAATATTATTGCAATTTGGGAGTATTTTCGATTCGCTCTTTCCGATTAATTTATTTTTAGGCCCTGTATTCCTACTTCCGGGCACTGCAGAATTTTTTATCTCACTTTTTAAATGACTTGAATCTACTGACCTCTGATTTCCCGTTTTTGTCTCACCAACTGACCTACTACCTTTCCTTCCATTGACAGTATGACGCAGCTGACGTTTCCCATGCTTAAAGGTACTAAATGTTTTATTGGAAATTAGTGATGCTGAGCCTGACACGCTGCTTTTCCTTTCTATTAATCTATTCTGATTTCTGGAGGAACTTTTGTTACTAAAAACTTTTGAATTTACCCCTTTAATTATCGACCCATTATAAGCACTACACTCTGGCCTTCTCTCTACTCTAAAAAAGACCTACACTGCTCAAATATACTACTCGCTACACATCTAGCTGACTCGGCCGTGTAGTGGACTCCCGAACGGTTCAGAGGGGTCCGACACGATCGGATTGCCGGCCTAAGGTCCACGAAGGAGGCTCCGATGTCCGTGCAGAAACGACGCAGCCTCTGGTTTATGCCTTCCACTCGGCTCCAAACCAGAGAACCACGATCGATCCTCGGGACAAGACTACAAATCGCAAGCGACAAGCTAACCCCCTCGGCACCATTTATCCGTTTCACTTCGGAGTCCAATTCCCTGAAGGAACGTAGGATCTCCTCGGATCCGCGGTCCATGGCGTCGTTGACGCCAACATGTGCCACGACCTGCAATCTAGAGCACTTCGTGCCCCGTACCGCCGCACCAACCGCCTGCGTCACCTGCGGAACACCGCCACTAGGGATACACCATGATGTCACACGGTTGCTTACACCCTCGCGGTCTGCCCTTTCTCGTAATGGGACCATCACACGGCGGACATTACTACTCCCTATCACTACAATCCCCCCCTTCCCACTCTGACGACTCTTCCTAAGTGACGGTCTCGGAGTAGGAGTAGGCACGTCAGATACCTCGGAGTTCCCCTCCGACAGCAACTGGTATCTGTTCGAAACGGGAACGGGATCTGCCGGAGCATCCCCCGCGCCACGTTTCAGAGTGACCTTACCGCCACTCCTCCGAGACACGACCCTCCAAACCTCCGGTATAGGAGGTGGTACTGCCCCTTCATCGGTGGAAGGATCTTCGGGGAAACTCTTGATCGTCCAACCTCTGTTTGCAATCGAGCGAACCCGTGCAGCTCCTAAGGAACGGTGGACTTTCAAGGAGTCACCCAAATTTCCATCCATCTCAGGGACGCGTACTACCCTTTCTACCAGTGACTGGAGTTCCCGCACGATTCTCTCCAACTCGGCGATGCGGGCTCTGAGAACCACACCCTCGCCGGCGTTTTCGAGCACCGCAACGGGTGACCTATTCGAAGCCATCCTAGCCTTACTCGCAATAAAATCCCCAACAAAAAAATGTAACCTATAGAACGAGGGCTAAACTTTGCAACAAAAAAATAAACGTTCTTAGACTCGGCAAGAGTATACGGTAAGAGAGTAATCAGATAGAATGTAGTTGCTAGAAAGAGTTGACTCCTAAAAAAAAGCTCACTCCTGAATGACGCTAACAAGACAACGAGATAAAAACAAGCTCAAAAGTACAACAGAAAAATAACTGAAGAAGAAAAAGGTCTACTTCCTAGACTCTAAATCCTCACCCGAGTAGAACGCGGATAGACGTAACGGATTAACTCGAAGGGATTGTCAGCGGGGGGGAAGTGGCTTACACTTCAAGGACGCTAGTGGTAGGGTAGGACAGGTGTTGTTTTTTTGTGAGAGCTAGGAGGGGGTGATTCACTGATAAAGAGGGACGAAAGGACCTGTGTTTCACGAGAAAAACGGTTAACTATCCAACAACTAGCGAAGGAGATAAACTATACTAGAAGAAAAATGTACAAAAATATTCTCTAACAGCGAACTGGGAGTAGAATTTGATGCTAAAAATAAGAGTTACTAAAGATCTCAGAACCTAACAGTCAAAAAAATAACTTCACAACAACGATGATAACAATAAGGATATTATAAGCTCTTTAAGAAAAAATATATAGTTAGTCCGTAAGTAAAAGCTAGGTGAGTTAGGATTTAATAACTATCAATGGGCAACAGAGACTTTAACTGGTAATATAATAAGTTAAAGTGCAACGGCAGGTGAAAAAAGAGGATTACTATCACAAAGTTATTAAAGTAATATAAAAAATACTATTTAATATAATTCTTAGACAACAATAATTCCAAAGCAGCTACGTAAAGAATCTATTCAACAATCCTATCACCAGATTAGTGTACGGCACAAAAACACGCAAAAAGATAACGTGCAACTAGCTACGCAGTAAAAAAATTAACAGAAATACATATAGGGTTTCTACTTATCGCTACAAGCAGGCACTCTTGCAGAAACACTCGGCGCACGAACCGGGATCGAAGAAAATCTGGAGATTCACTCACTCGCACACACACACTCACAAAAACCCACACTTAACTAACAGGAAACTTAACTAACGCGACTATATTAAGACAAGGTCTAATTTAAATATCCTACTCTAATAATAAATAAAATAAGCTACAAGTATATGACACTACACTGCAAGCAGAAAAGCTCCAAGCAAGCAGTAGCTGCAAGCGCAGGTAGTCAGAGAGGCAGAGAGGGCAGGTAGACCCGGGATTAGGGAGCGCCCGAAGGTCACGTCCGTTCCGTCCGAGGGCTGGTGGGAGAATGTGATGGGTCTGCGTTAAAAAAGTGGAAAAAAACTTGAACAGATAATCTACAGGAGATGTCTCATTTCTCAGACTTAGATATCATTAACAAACATAACACCTAAATCCCATGGATTTAGGTTCAACTGGGTGAAAACAAGGGGTCCAGCATATCGAGCCATTGCGAAAGCCATCGGTCCAACAACACCCGAAATTTCGGTTTCGCGCAAAATGCATTGGACAGCTTCACGATTTCATTTAACAATTAATCATAGGAAAGAAATTGCCACAGGAATATGGGAGTACTTTAAATCTAACTCGATTGAGGCAAAGCTTCACCGTAAACGTATCCTGCCGAGAAAATTTTAACTGTGCGAATTGCCAGGTGAAACGGAGGGAAATTTTATCCCGGAGTTCTTTTAGTTTCCGTGGCCTCAATGAGGGGTCAATGGGAACACGCTCACCAGACTGCAATTAAATAGTCATGTACACCGCTCACTATTCGCTCTCGCAGCCATGGATTTACGTATGGATCTAAATCTTCGGCACCACTCTACGGGCTTTGTGTTGTCTAGCTTTCCGCAAAAGATAGGTCGCGCTTCAATCGGCATGGTTCCTCTTATGTGTGTCAGAAATGGCCGGTTTAATTGGGAGGCCAATTCCGGTACCTTTATTTCCAATATCTCTATTTAAATCATGGCCTTTCCTTATTAGAACCACCTTTTCTATAGTGGCGGCGCTACAATCTGCATGGTCCAGATTTTTCGGTGCATGCGGAATTTTTGGCGACACCAACCGGGGGGGTTTAGGATCCAGATGTATATTCATGCTCGCAGCAATGAATGGAATAGCTCGCTGTCGTGACATCCAACCCGTGCGCTGAACGAGACTCTTTTGTCAGTCCGGCCCGGCCCGGCTTCTGAATGGAAATAGCTCGCTGTCGTGACATCCAACCCGTGCGCTGAACGAGACTCTTTTGTCAGTCCGGCCCGGCCCGTTGCGGCACGCGACAAATTTGCGTGATCGGCCGTCCCGCATAATTGAATGAACATTTGTACGCATTGTTGAGAAAATACCACACAATTATCACCATGAACTGGGAAGGATAACTCATTATTATCCGATATGAGTATTATGTGGCATTTTTTTGTTCTACTGGCAGTACTGTTCATTCTCCGAAGCGTCCTTGACGTGAGCGAATTTTGACATGATCCAAGTCAGACCCGGAGTCTCCCAGGCCGGTGGCCCGGCCCGCTGGCTGCACAGACCGAATCCCGTAGGGCTCGTCCATCCCTCTGCTCGGGTCCAGCCGCTGCATCCCAGCCGTCTCGACAAAGAATCCACGACTCAATTTGGAAAAAACGTCGATGCGTTTCTCCCCTCCCCAACTCATTCGCTCTGGTCAAGGTCGTAGTAACGAATTTCAAAACCTTTGTTAAATTACCAGAACCAAGTAGTAACATTATTTACTTCAGGATATTTTGAAACTTACTAATTGAGACTTACTAATTGAGAGAATACCATCTAAAAGGGTGCCTGGAATATTCAGTCTGTATTGCAAGGGAAAATGTTGGACATGGGAAGCAGAAGTTTGAACACAGTCTAAGACAAACGACATGCAGATATATAAACCAGAGATGTATAATTGAATATACCAGAAATGACGCCATCAATGCACATTTTGTTCCAGGCAGGGACTGTCCAGATACATTATTTGAATGCCAACTAAAGTAGCTGAAGGATTCCTTCTGAAGTAGAATGAAGTATTTATTTGCCATCTGAATTTGAATTTGAAAATGAAATTGAATGGAAAATAAAATATATCACGACCATGTCCTTTGAGGGATTCAAAAACATAACTGCGATTAATGAAGCGTGCCTGCTTAGTAATGACCAATGAATAACATGCGCTAGAAAAGGAAAACCAAGGTTGTTGTTATTGTCCGCAGCCGCCCTTCACGATGCATCCATTTAAGATCAGGAATGATTCGTTCAAGGTAGATAACTACTATGCTATTGAGCGTTTCGAAGGCATTTAGAATGAGGATTGATTTTTTAAAAATTAGAGATTTGTGAGGCTGAGGGCAAAGGTATTCCAAAGGTTTGTCCATTCTAATGGTCTCGAAGGTTTTTCCTATTAGGCGAGGAGTGGCACCGAACTGAGAATATGAATCTAGCATTCCAGTCTTGATATACATCTATTAATATTCAGTTCATTTATATTTTTGTAAAAAGGTGAATATGCTATGAAGTTAACCTTGTCGTTCTCCAAGAGTTCACCTATTGATTGACGCCTTAGAGATCTTCAAGTGTCCGATCAATTTTGAAACAAAAGAATGAAATATGCATGGCAGTACCCTGAAGGGAAGTTCACTCTAAAGCGAGGCATTATTTTGGGTTTTTTTCGGTTCTGTTTTTCCGTCTATATTCCCGGTAGAAAACGCTATGCATACTTACATTTATGGAATAAAATTCTTTGCTTACATTACAATCGCGAGTGAACAATCACTGGGTTGAACAGATGAAAATGATGTTCACGGAGATGGGGTTGATGAAGTGGACGTTAACTCTCCCGTGCTCGTGTATAGGCCACCAACAGGTTATAAGCTGTTGCCACCTGTTGCTTGCAGAGTTTGTCTACTGAGTGGGTGGAGGGCAGAAAATTAATTTCCCCGATGATCTAATCTGGTTTCATGAATTCGTGATCCAGGGTTGGAAAAAAGGTAGCTTTTGCAAAGGCTTTTGTCTCGCTCGTGAGTAAATGGACTCTTAGGTCATACAAAAGCAATAACAAATGAGTATGCCTTGTAACATTTAAAAGGAAAGCTACTTGCATAAAAAATTAGTTTTGGTCATTCCAAAAGCTCTTGTTTGTCTCACAATACAAACATGCCTTACGATAAGCCAGCTAATTACTGAGTGAAATCTATACTCATAAAAACTTGTCACAGAAATTTCACAGTGTAAATTTACTTTGCAATGTAGCGCGGAGTATATTCATGATAAACGTGTGTGTTCAAATATACGTAAACCAGAATATATTTATCGCAATTAGAATGCAGATTTAACAAGATCAAAATTTATTTAGATGCACGTATATGGCTCATAGGAAGGTTGTAGCTCTTTGACCGTAGTGATCCGCAACAAGCTGAAATTGCCTGCAAGGAGTTTCCCGAGCAAATGAAGTTGTTGAACAGTGATAATACGAATGAGTTTCCTTTACCATTTGTACAAAGTTGTTTTAGTTGATGACTTGATTGAAATCATTTCGCTTAGAGTGTCTAGAAAAGCAAACGGATTTAAATACTCATACATTTTCACAAAAAGATGCTAAAGCATAGCGTAGAGGGATATTTTTGGGCTTATATCCCATAATTGATAAGAAAGAAGCGTCAAGAATACCACTAATTCATCTCCATCCTGAAGATAAGTAGAGGAATGATCGGGATACAAGACCCAATCCTAATTCGTCCGCGTAAATAGGATTGTTGACCGATGATGATGAACTATTAGTTGGCGTCATTGTCCCGGGTGCTAACTCGCCACTCTTTGAATACTCCGAAGACCGCGTGGACCACCAGAGCAGGGAGCCGCCGGCTCTATTCTTACGTCTGTGTATTAGGATCAGACCACGGCAACTGTCCTTTACCGGCCGTGCTAGACGGGGTCAACGTTAGTGTCACTATACGAAGGTTTCTACAGATGGCAGCACAATTACTCGCCCTTGCGCATTACTCACAAGAAATAGTGGATAATCAGATTTGCAATGCATAAGTATAGAATTAACTTGATATTTTAGGATTAGGCTGAAGTACAATTTGCTAATACTGTAAAAGGTGAAATGAGAGCAACAAGAATACAACTAGACCATGACAAATCGAGCTACAGCTCGTTAAATTAACATAAAACAGCCGGACATCATATCGTCTGCTTCATGTAAGCTCGTTGTACCATTGAAACACTTAACGGGAGAAAATCCTAATTTATGCCCTTAAAATTAAAAATGTAGGCTGTGAATAAGCCAAAATTAGTATATTAAAGAACTAGCTACCTTAGTGCTTACTGTGGAAATTATGTCTTCCATAATAGTTTTGCCCTACACATTACAACACAAATGGAATTGGTCCCGAACTGATACGCAACAACATATGCTTTGAGTACGTATGGTGACGAAAATTTGTTGTTGTCCTATGTTTTGTAATTGTATTATGTAATCCTTTTGTTAAAAAGTCCAATGTAAAGGTCTTTTTGGCTGTCTTTGGATTTCATGTGAAATAAATAAAATAAATTAATTTTAAATAATTTTGAAATTAAACTTATATTTACGAAATATAAGAAAATGTTTTACTAACAACGACACTAACACTAACAACACTAACACTAACTAACACTAACAACGACATAAGAGTCACGTTCATGCGAGTCACGAATATTATCGATAGCATAAGCAAGCATTAGCATCGATTTTCGTAAAAAGATTTAACCAGATTTCATCTGATTTAAGCCGAGATTATAAAACCGGACCTAAATGTACTCGCATTCAATTAGCTCAATGCTCAGCAAAGTAAACTTTAGAAACTGAGGTGATGGGCAATGTTTCTTGTACAACTTTAGACTGCCATAGCATTTATTTTTTGCCTAACATTCAATAGGGTATTGAAGTTCCTTCATGCGTTACTTCAGAGAGACTTCCTTAACAGGGATAACCAAATCTTATGTCATTCAATGTTAACAGCCTGTTGAACAAAGACTAAAGAACGAACGAGACCATTGAGATAACTAATAACAAATATGCATTCGAATGATTAATTATATGTTTGTACATTTTGCAACATTCTCTTTTCTGCAGTTGTCCTCCGTAGCCTCTATTTTCTAAGGCAAGGAATTGCTTAATTTTCATTGTTACATAAAAATTTAAAAGGCATTCAACCATTTCACTTCCATGCTCAAAGCATGGAAAAGTGATATTTGCACTTTCAAGGAAGTCTGTGATGAATCTCTCTGCAGAATCTGTGCACGTGCAGTATTTTACGAATAATTCTTCTAATTTCATGATTGGTTTATGTAAATTAATGTTCGGATGAATTAATCCTCCGATTACTTGAAGGTCTCTCGGGTTTCACACCGGGTAAGATTATTAAAATTTATCAACGCTTCGAACAAATTCGATGGTTGACTCAACCATCGTCATCAGGATAATGAGTCGAGCGAGGATGCTGGCGGCGGTTACATATCTAGAGCCGCAGATGCCACATTGTGGTGAGGGCCTTGACGAATTCTTTGAATTTCTTTAATTACTGGGCTCCAAGTCCTACTTAAGTTGAAGCCATTGTCTTTATTGATTTTACTTTGCTCCACCTGTATCAATATGGCTTCTTTTGTTATTCTTTCCCAATATTAGGACGCCCGGGAAAGTAGCGTGGAATGAGGGAAATTGACACGAATACCAAGGGCAAGGCTATGCTCTGCTAATGCAGAATTTTCCAGTTGGAATAGCCTAATACTTCTTTCATGCTCTTTCATTCTTTTCTCGATGGTCCTTCCTGTCTCGCCAATATACGTCCTACCACACTCGCATGGCATACGGTATACCCCGGTTGTTTTCAGGCCGTGGTTCTCCTTAGAGGTGACCAGGAAATTTTCCTAATTTATTAAATAATAAATAAATAAATTTTAACAAATATAAAATAAATAATATTATATTATTTAATAATTTTTTGGTGTCGATTTCCCTAATTCCACACAAATTTAACCCTGCTGTTACCCTTTAAAACTACCACACACTCGTGTTCCTTCGGGTCATAATGACCCAGAATGCTGACATGTTGAAAATAGTGATAATAAAATACGAAATATATTTTAATGACTTAATGACACATCATATAGTTTGTAAGTACAGTAACATCATTGATAATCAATTATTTTGGTTAAAACTAATATAAACTATAAAAATACAGGCATTTTATAGCGCCAATTTCTAGATAGAGCAAAAAATACTAATAAAATATTACTTATGTCATTCATGACAGAAATATTTTGAATATAACTTACGGAAAATACATTACTCTTGATATTCTGGGCAAGAGTATGCTCAATATAAATCACTAATAATGCATTACAACTAGCACTTATGACAATTATATGTTGAATAAAAAATATTGATAATGCTTTACTTATGACATTCATGAAAATAAAATGCCGAATACAAAATATGGATAATGCATTACTTTTGACAAAATGTACAATGATCTTTTGAATAAAAAATGTGATTATGCGTAACAATTAACACTTAGGACAATAATAGGTATATCAAATACGAAATATTGATTTGCATTCATTTAGGCATTCTGGTAAATAATATGGTGAATACAAAATACTAATATAGCATCAGAACTAACACTCTGGACAATAACATTGTTGAATAAAAATTATTGCTAACGCAATAATTCTGACATTCTGGACAATAATATGTTACGTGAACCTTGCAAACATGCTTGCCACTGGTAGGTGCTTTGTTGTCACATTTGGCGGGACAAAATTTGCATCTAGCCCTCATGCTAGCTTATTTAGAACCAGTAGGACCTTGTGCAGGATCTGCAGCTTGTATCTTTCAAAAAATAGCCCTTGCTGATCCATTTCGCTGCAGCCGCTTTCTGGTTTCAATGTAAGGAGTAACACGTAGTTTTCCCAGCTCCTCAAGAAATATTCTTCTCTTGTGGAGAAGATTTTTCTTCCAGCTGGGATTGATTTCTATCCACATCACAAAATCATTGCAGGTTGTTGTATCAACAAAGTTGTATAATACTCTAACTGGCCAACGATTAGTTTTCCTCCTGCATGTATACGTGGAAATAAGCTGGTTCAGTGCGTCAACTGCCCCCAATGTAATATTGTAGTCGAGTATCATTTTTGGATTATCTACTCTGTTGCTTACTTCCTTGCTGTTATGCATTGTGTTCTTTAGAACAACATATCTGTTCTTCTTTGGAATATAGGATACAACTGCAGTGTCTTTTGTCAAATAGAATTTTGACCTGTGAACGGCTTCTTTTCTTGAATGACAAGGTAGTACAGTTTTATTTTTTCTTCGGTGTCTGTGTGTGTGTAATATTGTGTTTGAGAAGAGCTTGAGCTAACATGTACGATGTAAAAAAATGGTCAAAAGTAACGTTCCGGCTCCTTAGCCCGTGTGTCCGTTCCATAACAACACGCATGCCATAATTTTTCTCGCATGCTCCACCTAGTGGTTTTCCTGTGTAGACCTGTCCCAGAAGGAACTGTCACCATTGCACTGAGTCCATATTTTGATCCGGTATTTTGTCAGTTTGCTAGGGATGCATTGATTGAATTGACAAGGCCCTCTAATACCGACAAGCTGCTCATCAACAATAATATTTGCAACCGGATTGTACTTCTTTGGGAGTATTTCCTCCCACTGCTCCCAGAAATCTCTTATGGGCGCTAACTTGTCATCTGATCGTCTCGCTCGTTGATCGGACTTGTCGTCAAATCATAACACACAAGAGATACAGTGTTTAGTGGTATTGTAGCAGAAAAAATGGGCCTACCTTTGTCTGGGTTCCACAAGCTCTTAGTTGATTCCCCATGTGATCTATAAACACCAGCCAGAAATAGAATACCGATGCATGCATCGAATGTAATTGTATCCTAATCTTCCCGCACTCAAAGTGATTTTTTTGTCTTTTGACTGAATATTGTACCTTTCTATATCACTGTCGGAAGTATCACTGTCTGACTCCGAGGTAGGCTGAATGCTGTCATCACTCGTATGAATTTTTCTTCTGAAACTTCCTCCTCACTGTCAGATGCGTTTAGGAAAACCACCAGTTCATCTTCAAGAATAAATTGAGTTCCCATGACTACCACAATCACAATATTCACCACACCTGAATTGTTATCTTCAGAGTGGAACGCAACGTCACCAAGAGTCAATGAAACGTAACTGAAGTCAGTTGGTATAGGTTCCCGTATTTATATCCTCTGTACATGGGCACGCATGGATACTCAAAGACACTTTTCTACAAAATAGGTATGAGGACAGACGTTGTCTGGCCATTGACTCCGTCCCACCCTCTTCCTAACCTCACCCAGCTCACCACGAGTGGTCCCTCCACCCATAGCCTGCCTTCAAATGGTATGGGCAACAAGCACTAGGCATCTTTCGTCGTGCCAGTTGCCTTCAAACAATATGCGGATAGCAGAAAACGCATTCCCCCAAAGAAATTTCTAAAAATAATGAAACATTGGTTAACCAAATCATCGGGTCATATTAACCCAAGGAGCATGAGTGAAACATTTTTGTTTTCAGAAATAAAAAATGAAAATACCACCGAATTTCATACTTTAGGAAATATGGAATACCAATTGCAACAAAGTCATGAAATACAGAGTCGTAGAGTTTAGTCATATAAAAGTTAAGTTGAGTTTAATTTCGTTTCGGGTCATAATGACCCAAAGAGAACAGCAGGGTTAAAGAAATTCAAAGAATTCATGACGACCGTCACCACAATGTGGCATCTGCGGCTATACATAACCGCCAGGATCCTTGTTCGACTCATTATCCTGATCACGATGGGTGAGTCAACCATCGAATTTGTTCGAATCGTTGATCAATTTTAATAATCTTGCCCGGTGTGAAACTCGAGAAGCTTTCACGTATATAATTCACCGGGATAACCTTAAATCCTTTATAATCCTCCATATGTCTTCAGATTAAATAATTTACTCACTGATGGGAAGTAGGAATACACTTGATTCTTTAATGCACTTATGCAAATACCACATTTACTATACTTAACCAATTACCTGCTTAAATACCCTGAAACATTATACGATACAGAGGCGTTCACTTCTGCCAAAGAGGAATCACCTTCAATTGCCTCATCTACACTCCAGTCAGAAACATCGACTGTCATATCACCTCTAGTTTGCCAATCAATTTCCTGTCTCCTGTTGTTTTAATTCTCAGTTGATGAAACAATGCCCTGGAATTCCTGGTTCAAATGCGAAAAAAATAAATACTTCGAAAGTGCTTGCTTTTAAATTCTCCTCAATCATTCCAAATCTTCGCGTGCTTTCGCCATAGGTAATCACAGTCTTTAAGGGCGAGTGATTGTGCTGCCATCTATATGTACAGTTTCCTCGCGGTGGCAGTAGCAACACCACTAGCGGGAAGTGTCCAGTCCATTAAAATCTATGACCATGATTACAATACTCCCCATTTTATCTTTGAATGAAGGGCTTATGAAATTATCAGCTTTCATGGACCTTTTTATTTCATTGCAACTAAAACTGGTTTAAATCTATCATCTCCAATGCTTATTTCCTAATTATTGATTCACTGGTGATTTTGGTTCTTAAAATAGTAATTTTTTTATTAACCTCGGAACTTTGCTTAATTTCCAGTAATAAAACGGGAACTTCCTTCATTCAATCGGAGGCCATGGTCTTCAACCATTTTTTATTACCATGGAGCTGCAGCGCCTGATTGTTAATCTCAAATTAGGCACTCGTTGATTCACGATATTATCTCAGCCATGTGAACAAAATGCCAATAAAAGCAGCTTGAATTTAGCTTATCCGCCTGCAATTTGGATACTCCCCTTTTTAAATCTTGAGAAATGTTTTCCTTACGTCATGCTTCCTTGTCTGGTCGAATGGAGATGTACTTTTTGCCTCTCTCTCTCCTTCTTTGCCCTGTAAATAAAACGTCGCGGTGCTGTCTCATTATTAACATAATCTTGTTGACATCCTCCAACTTTGTCGACACGTAACTGAAAACGAAAGGTGCGGAATTTCAGGGTTGTCCTCAAGGATTTGAGAGTGATTCAGTGGATGGAGTGTGGATAAAAAAAATGCTCGCGAGCCGAGTGAAAGTGAGTCTGGCGAGCTCGCGGCTCTTGTTCCGGCATTGGCGTGACGGCGTGAGCACATTGGCGTGGCTGCGAGGAAGCAATTCCGAGAGCCCTTGTGGACTCACCTGGATGGCCTTCGCTCGGAAAGGCCAGGTCATGTGTGGCGGAGTTGGAGTGGTTGTGGCATTTTCAGAGCCGCCGCAACGGGAACATGGCAATGTACCACAGGCATGCCCACAGTGTTTTGTTAATTGACTCTTGGGAACACGTCAACTCTCTGAGCAAAGGAGATAGTGAGGTAATACCTCTACTACCGACTCGATAGGGCAAATGGGAAAGTGAGAATCCGGTAATCTGTCTCCATCCCGGTGAAATGTTATGGAAATCAATATGGATCTAATCGAAAGTTGAAAGTATCTTATTGTGTAATGCATCTCCTTGAACGATAGATATTTCTGATAAAACCATTTTCATACTTTAAGGAAATATTTGACTGTTATTAGTAACCAATTACCACTTCAGAGTAACAGGCTGAATTTTAACAAAAATACAGTGGAGTACAATTCGGAAAAAAATATGCAAACCATTCTGTTCCGGAAACTGACACTTTTGGAAACTCGCTCATCTAAATCCGATAAAAAAGCAATTATACCCTGCGCAATTATCGTGAAATAATGCCCAGTTTTTCACTGAAATATTGCCTATAAATATATATTTTATTGATATATCTATCGCTCAACTCGCAAGATTATGAAGAAGATGTGATCTCTTTCAATCTGCCTTTGTCATATCGCCGCTCCGGAAGAACAGTGACACAAGTGCAAAAAAGGTCAAATTGACTGAAACGAGTGAATGGAATTAGAATTGGTTAAGGTATGCGGTGGTAAAACGACAGAACTGTAGTTACTCTCTAGACCGCTACGGGGCAGTTGCGCCGTTTTTGAAATGTCAGTCCCACACAATGTTCGGGAGAACAACGGCTCAACCGTCAGTTGGTCATGAGACACCGCGAGAGACGTTTTGTCGTGTCGAAAGTGGTTCCTCGACTCACGAGCTTAAAGATACTCTCCTGGGGCTCGTTTCTTCAGAAGTTCGTATCTCGAAACCCAGTTTTATATTAAACTGATGGGAAACAACCTATCAGTTCTCAGATTCAGAAACTTTGAAAATAATGAAAGATGCATTTGTGTTGCTGGAAATGTGCACCTTTGTACGACGTTTACTACATTATTACTCGCTATAAGTATTCTGTGATACGCTGCATCAGCAAATTATCATGGCACCATTCGAATCTCGATAATAAGTTCGTATCTCAAAGTGAAAACGAATCATGAAAAAAGTTTGTATCTCATAAAATTCGTATGCCGAGTGGTCCGTAAATCGAAGTACCACTGTAAATGGATATTCGTAAGAAATTAATTTGGTGGGATTTTACCGCAAATAATCACGCTCCGTTGCGAGAAGCTGAGAGGGTGAGAAGTTTCTTCGGCAGAGAACACCGTACTTGGTGTCGCCGACTAGAAATGAGATGAAAACGTCTGTGCTAAGGAAATGAGATAAATGCCAAGGAGAGAGACCTAGATTTGACCTCACTCGTGATACATACGAGAAAAAGATGTTGAAAGCGTGGGACGTTGTGTGCTGGTCTGGTCGTTATGTCATTGAAATGAGATCGTACTCAACGCTTATCTATAAGGAAATAACCAAGTATTCAAATAGTGAGATAGCAAAATACAAAGAATTATTTAAGTGAACAAAAATTTAAATAATAAATTAAAAGGCGGATAAAAATTCTATTTCCTAAAAGAATCGCCTTATCTAGTGTAAAAATACAGTTGTGCATATAGAAACTGATGGAATCATACTTGCGGGCAGATAATTCCACCGTTATACAAATTAAGAATATAATGCGACTAAGCAGCTCTAAGTAATATCGGAGTTAGGGGGATCAGAGTGGTGGTGGCAGGAGCACTGGCTTCAAAGGGTTTTAAATTTGAATGGCGGCAATGGTGGAGATTTTTCATTGGAATCCTAATCCTTAACCTGGGAGCCATGTGGCGAGTACTCCGCCCGTCGGATGGGACGTTGAACTGTAGTCCCCTTGGCGAATTTCTTTAAGAGCGGCCTATTAGCGACGCTGGGTTTCTCTCCACAAATAGTCATCAGGAAACTATCCTAGCCTCTTGTCTCGACTAGCAGAAATGACCTGCGATGTCAGTTTCCATCATAAACTCACCAATAACGGGGTGAGAGTGAAACGGAATGTGTTTGAAAGTTGAACACTATAATTTTATTTTTCTCGCATAATTGAAACGATCACTTTTAACGATTCCTTCGCTCACCATCTGGAGTCGCTCAGTTTGATAATCGGTGGTCCGTCATTTCTCATCTTACTCAGTCACTATTTCCCAAGGGCGCTACTCTAATCAATCATTTGGCCCTCAAAGTGTTCCCAATCCATCTTAATTCTTTTTTTCAGTGAGGTGCTATGCATGACATTTTTTCTCAACGTTTTGTCTGTAAACGTAAACGCTTCCAGATTTTACTCTTCTTACCCTCTTCAAGAGCAAACTCCAGGATCAGATTTTGAAACCCTCCGCACTTCGCTGATCCTCCATTTGGTTAATAAATCCCGCTGGTCTATTCCACCCGACGCCTTACAATATGTATGTGAAATACTAAACGTATTGTATAATATGTGCATATCTAAAGCGTATTAGTTCCAGACCTATGTTTTCTCTGGTCTCTATTGTTGTCCTCTACGGCGGCAGGGTAAAGCCATCAGCTAATCATGTAGAATTTACCGTGATGGGTGCAGAGCTAAGCTATATTGGTGTAAAAGTATAAAAGGAAAGATTGGTTGTGATGTAAGCCTTCCCATGCGTATATTTTAGCATTATTGTTGATATTTTTGTACTCGATTTACTAATTAATTTTTAAATCTCCACAAAGCACAAGCATTTATGCTCTCGACACCACACTCAAAGAGCTCAGTGTTGGCTTGACGCTCGAGGACGAGAAAACGTTCCACATGCATGGTTCAATGCCTGAGGACTTGCATAGGATGGCCTCGAGATTACTTTGTCGAGGCCGTAAAAAATCTGTCAATTTCCAGCCTCTACATATCGTTACACGCGCTGCGATCTTTCCCTTGCGGTGACATATTTCAATAAATGCACGGATAACTTTGCGAGAACTCAGCGCGGTCACGTGGAATGCATAAACAATGCTTGCGAACACATAAACGTAATTCGCTCATTAGACTCTCCGAAATCCTTCCCTGGGGTGTTTGAACCGCAAGACATTATTCCGACCAGGTAACTAAGTAGTCACGTGACACAGCCACGAAGAGCTCTAGATTTGAAGTATTTGAAACACTCTTTATAATCTCACGCAGACTTCCTGGTTTCCGTCCCGGCAGACCATCGACTTTCTATCGCCGGAACATTGTTGATCGAGTTTAAAATCCTGATTAGAGACGCAATAAGCAACGTATCAGACGTACAAATTATCCATCCGAATGTTTCAAACACACCAAAATCTCGAACCATTCTAAATTGCAAATGGAAAGCATAACTTAGTTTTTTCCACTTAAGTTTATTAAAACAGGACGACCTAGGTTTCGACGAAGCTCGTCATCATCAGGTTATGTGACTCCTTAGTTACCTGATCGGAATTATCGAGAGCATTTTGACCTTTTCAGTGCTAACCTTCATCCCCAGAGAGCGCTCACCGTAGCGCGCATACTTTCGTTGTTGGTATTTAAACTTCTGCTTATTAAAACGCATATATATGCGTGCGTAGCGCTGATGGCACTGCTCCGCTCAAACGCACATATGCGTGCATAGCACTGAAAGGGTTAAACAAAGCCCCCTTGGTCCACTTGAAGAGGGCGCTAGATTACGTGCCACTCACACCCCGTGGAGATGCGACGCTAGCCGGCGACTACGCTACGTGCGGGGGTGGGGGGGGACGAGAGGGATGGAGGGGGAAGGGGCAGGAGGGGTAAGGATGCTGTGGAGGGACTGGTGTCACTCGAGAGCTGAAGCGTTTGAGCCATGGTTTAGACTAAATGGTTCACGGTTGCGCTGATTTGATGGGAAAGTATCGCGATCCTCCACTGTACAAGAGAGCAACATTTAACAAAAATCAACGGTAACATTAAATTCGACGGTAGTCATCAATCTAAAGATCAGTTTGCTCTGAGTCTCCACTCCATCTCCTCTCAGTCTACTGCTTCATTCCAAGATGAGTCTTAATTTCGACGACATTCATAATTGTCCCGACATATACCATCTCTTCCTTCGTTTTTCTCCCTCTTCATCTCTCCTTCCAGCACTGTTTCCAAGAGGTTATTGTCCCTCGGAATGTGTGTAAAAACTCGGGTAATGTATCTTATAATCCGTCCTCAAACATCTTTTCTCCCCAACTCTCCCCAGAACTTCATTACTTCTGGTTCTCTCCATCCATTTCATCTCCATCGCTTTTCTGCATCATCGCAGGAAGCACTGTGCAGAGTTTGAATGTTATTGACTTACGGACAGTCAATTTGATTTTACTCGCAGTAAAGGGGGTGCTTAGAATGAATATGTCTTTACCTGTTTTATTGATTTAAAAACATACGCTTGGCAAAGTGAAATGGGGACAGTTAACGAAGATACCACTGTATACATGAGTTATTGAAGAGATGGTGACTCATTCGAACCACGCATATCTCGCTTAGACGGCCCAATTGAATGTGACAGATGGATATATAGGATGAAAATATATAGGTCACGGGCCTCGACAAGGTTGCCTGTCGTCACCATTGCCCGTCACATTTATGGCGAGGAAATAATAAGAGATGCATGGGAAGAGCTACATCTCGGATTAAAAGTAGGGGAGGCTGATTAAGACGCTTACATTCGCTGGCGACCACGCGTTCATTTGTCGATCACCCAAAGGGTTGCTGGTTCTGGGCGATATCTTAATCCCTTGCACCGATGTATTTTTTTCGTAAATTTATCCATGAACACCATACATAAAACAAGATTCATTGACGTGTATGCCTCGATGCCAAAGGAGCAGGAAAACTTATGAATTGGGCGCTGATCGGCAGGACTCCCGAATGGGTCTGAAGGAGAATTTGGTTGTGCTGACATCTATAGTTTTATTGGTCCGAAAAAGTACAAATAATGAAGAGTTTTCTGCTGAGTATACGAGCCTAATTACAGTAATTACATGGAAAAAATTATTGCCATATGTACCTCTAGAATGAATTTAATGGCCAAACATACTGGGTCATGATAATGCACATTAAAATACCAACGTAGCAGGTCCATAATAAGGATTCGTAATTTATTGATCTGCTTAGAATAGCTGATTTAGCAACGGATGTTTACACAAAATAATTCTGCTTTCGCCCTGAAACTAAATAAGAACTCCAATTCACTCTATTGTACGATGTGAATAATACTCTCCTCCCCATCTTGTTGCAACTGGTAGTGAACTGGAAGAAATTCAATCATGCTTTCTTCTCGAGAAGTCGAAATAGTCTTTGGGAAATGGTTCAAGCGCATGCGCGCATAGCAACCAATTAGTGGTCACGTTTCGTCAAGAATTGACAGAAATTTACTGAATATTGGCCCACGCATGCGCAGTCCGATTCTGAGAAATTCCATGCACTATTCATGGATAACTTTGAAAAATAATACTGTGGGACACCGGATTTAGAAAAGGAGTGTGGAAAATATGGGATGAATGTCAATCACAAGAAAACTAAATTGACGAGATTTTCTTGGGCAAGGAAGGTTCGTAAACATATGAGATCACAATCTGAATCAGGTAAAATTATTGGCGGGTTGGTTAGATCTTTAGAGGAGGGTGGTCATATTAGTACGATATTAGGAGAAGAAATTCGTTAGCAATCATTTGCAATATAGACGGGATTTCGTTTGATGGTGCGTTGAGAATTTAAATCATTGGTTCCTGGCATACACAAATTTGGGAAAAGGAAAGGTGACCAATGCAATGAGAGAGGCGGAAGATATTAAATGTAATGCTTTCGAGATGTGAGAGTGGAATATGGAGGAAAAGGCGGATGGAAGAGGAACAATGAACTCTTCTCAGGCTCTCTACGGGGTCAAACTCTTATCGCTGCCGACGATTCGATGGTCGACTCATCTTCAGTGCTGAAGACAAGTCGACCATCGTGACGCCAGAGCGTGAACAAGTGAGCGATGAGGGGATCGACGGGGTGGAGAGCACGAGAAGAGTTAACTACACTGCAGGCCGGGAAAACATGAGATCCTTCAGCGAACGAGGAAGTTTCGGTCGAAGAGAGTGAAGGGAGGAAACAGCTAGGGGACAGTAGGAGGAGGCAGAGAAGTTGGTTGTATGAGGGGCGACGGGATGCTGAAGTCCGTGGTAGAGGGGGGAAGTAGGATTGGCAGGGAATGGGGAGGAATAGGCTTCATGGATGGGATGAGGTAGGTCGTACCTGAAGAGAGAAATCCTCTAAGGAGATAGGGGTCTGTGGCTTCAAAAGTATAGTTGACGTGACCTTGCCTCCAGCTAAGCCTACAGCTTCACGCTGAAAATAATGTTCTCTCTTCAAGATAATTAAGGCTTTACGATAAAAACGGGACGCTGTGTGATTCAGATGTTCAATAACAATAATTGTGTTGTTCCCCCTGCCACACACCCCTGGGGTGGCTTGCAGGGTATTTTGTAGATGTAGAATCCTTGCTGCGTATTTTAATATCTATCGCTTATCGTGGAAGGTTATTCGGGATTTCCACCGGGTCAGGTTCTCCAAATCGGCCGACGTTTCGATGAACGAGTCGTCCATCGTCATCAGGGCGATGGACGTCAGGGCGATCAGGACGTCATGATGACGATGGATGACTCCTTCATCGAAACGTCGGCCGAATTGGAGAACGTGACCCGGTGGAAATCCCGAATAACCTCCCACGATGCAATACACCGGGAAAGCCTTCGATCATTCGTCTATCGCTTAAGTGTCTAATCTGTTCAAAATTTCAAAGGACTTTCCATGTATATATATAGTTTGATGGCAAAGATATAGCTTTGACGTACTTTTTAAACGAGAAATTAATGCACATAAATTTTAAGGTTACCGTGAGCTAGCTGTAGTATTAATTTGACGGAGTCACCCGGAAATGCACAGAAAGCGAAACATTTCGCAGAGGAAAAGTACCTAATACGCATTGACTGGTATTCGAACCTGGATCCCTCGGCACCACGCCGAGTACTTAAGCCTGGCCCTGATGCCATGCCTAGGGCTTATAAATTTTTAGCACTCGGTGTGACATTGATGGATCCGGGTTCGATCCCCGGCCGAGGCGGATGACTTTTTCTCCAAGGAAATTTCGTATTCCTGCGTAGCGCAGGTTGCTCGAGGCTGTGCGTTGCTCTATTTTATTTATTCTTTATCCACATCTACAAAACACCCTGCAAGCCACCTCAAGGGTATGTGGCAGGGGGGTGAGTAGCCAACGGAATGCATTAAAATATATACTCTCGTTACGTCAGTGTAACTACGGCTATTGTGTCATTAGCATATATCGCTAATGCTTGTCTGGAGGCAAAGTCTCACAAGCATACACACACTAGGTGTGCTACCGATTTTGGAAGGACCATTAGTATTTATGTATTTTGAAACTACATAAATGATTCGAGGCTTATGCTGAAAACATGCACAGCTTGCTGTTAATACCTGGTAGTAGATAAGGATTAACAGTATTAGGGAGTAAATCAAGTAAGTAGCAACACTTCCTATTGACAAACCTAGTTAAAAGTTTCATTGACAGCTGTTATGTTCTCTTATCGTTCGCGGGAAATATGACATTTAAATCTGTCCGTTTTGCAGTCAACGTTCGCTAATTTTATTCTCATGATCTGATCCACCGTAGAAAGTTGTTTCGTAAAATATTATTAACGTCGTAAGAAAACAAATTAGTTTGGAATTTACATAATAGTATAGAGTATAAATTATGATCGACGATCTGAAAGCGATTCCATTCCCAGTTGCTGCAAAAGGTCAATAACGCTAATGAAATGATTATAACGGCCTTTAAAGTATCTTGCCGATCTTCGCTGCACGCAATCTTACTCGATCTTTAAGCCTAAATCTCAAGGGTCCCAAATCCCCGCAGCTTATTCCAATTGGGGTCTAACAAGGGAAAAGTAACTAATTTCCCTAACTTTATCTCCGCACTTCCCAAGTACTCTTTTAAGGTAGTTTGAGCGAAAAATCAGTTCTCCTAGAATTTGATGAATTTCACCTCATTTTAAAGAAAAACTCCCATATTTTCAATGATATCAAAATATAAACCCCTTGTCGAACTACTTGTCGAGCAATTTGCCTGTAAATACAAGTTGATTTAGACGGGATGGATTACGGCTGTGCGCTCCAGAGGGAGAATATTGAGAACATTAGAAATTTATAACACCTACATTTCAACAACAAAAAATGTGTGTTCCTTGTATGTATTGTTCACTATTTATAAAAAATAATATATTACTCACCGCAGTTAATTTAATATAATCACAATAAAACCTGATGTTTTGAAGGCTTTTTAGCCGAACGGCGTGAAAAAGCGAGTCAGGTTAGAGACTTAAGTCGAAATATTTATTTAATTATTGAGAATATTTGTCGTCTATAACTATATTTATGTACCATTTATGTTACAATATTAAATTCTTACAGACGCTGAAGTTAAAAAATAAAATTCGAACATGGTCTCCATTATCACTAGGAAAATATCTCGCTGAAACCACCTAAACAAAGGGGTGCATGTGCTTAAATGATCAGCGGTGTCAGTGTGATGATTGAGTTTGACGGCGGTGCGGTGGACGATGCGGCTGGTTGGCCGCGGGTTGAGCCGCCCGTTTTAGGCTCTTGGGATTTCGAATTCGCCCTCGCCGCGGCCCCCAAACCCCCCGGCCGGATGTGGGTCAAAGGCACGGCAATGTGCTGACCTCGTTTGCAGCCTCTCGCGCCGATCGCGCGCTTGGATCATGATCGGTGCTCATTTTACCTTTTTAAAATCCTCGTCTTTCATCCGCGGTCAGATCTTTTAATTGAACGGAATCATTTTTCTATCCGACTATGATAAATTAAATAGCATCAAAGATAGATAAGGGGGAGGTAAAATGGAGATAATACGGAAATGTTTTTGGATCATTTGTGCGGTGGTTCCAAGGTCTGTTTGGTTGACGGCAAGGTCCATGTGTCGTGCCCTACGGCCACCGATTCGAAGCATTCCCGCGCTGCCTATTGCTGCACTTTTCGGAGTTACCAGCGAGGCACAATGTCTGACATAGCCTCCCCTCATTCAGCGTCGATTGCTGATTTGAAAATCGTGGTAGCCTCATCTATTCGACTGCCAGAACTGGATTCATAACAACGTTTTCTCATATGGCCAAAGAAAGGGCAACCTCTGACATTTCTCCTCTCAAGGTACGGCAAATAAGGATTAAATTTCTGTTATAATTCACCGATGAATATGGAAGTGACATACTATTAGCTTTTGAGACCATGTCAGCGTTAAACGTTTTCCTCAAGGTACGGAGAATTTATGAGCAGCAAGGCGTTGCTCCGCGAGTGGATGTAGAGGTATTGCGGCTGGAGGTGTGCCTCCGCATGAAGCCGTCCTTACATCAAAGTATGAATGTAATAATTCCACTCGGTTGACGAGGTGAGTAACTTGCCGGGCACACCAATGCCAGCGGGTCGGAATACCTTCATGGGGATAGATTTTATGACACGATTACCTGAGATGAAGCCGATTTGTTCTCGTGATCTTAGGTGACCTCAATTGTCAGAACAAATGAAAGTTCAAGTCAATGCTACTTTCACCAACATACCTTCCGCAGGGGAATACAGGAAGCCGGAGGAAGGTAAGAGCACGTGTGCTAATTCAAATGCCGTGCAAACATTAATTTGCGTGTGCATGTACTTAAAGAAACTGGGGAATAACCTATAAAGAGCATGTGAAACGGCAACGCTTTACTCTCGAAGTATGCTCTATGGATCGGAACCGGTCTTGGAAGCATAAGTGGGTTTCGGGGCCAGCCTTAGAATTTCGGCGGAAGACCGCAACGGGAGAATGCACGCTGGAGCAACGATCACGAGCGATGGAGTTGTGCTGAAAAATATAACTTTTTCACGGAAAGGCATCAAAAAATGCATTGCACGCAAGTGATATTTCATTATTTCTCAGGATGAGTGTAGACTTTCGCTCTACCCTCAAAATGTTTCTACGTAAGGAAGAAGGACTAATGTTATTCTCGCCGTAGACAACTGGACTCGTTCCGTTTCTACTTCTTACTTCTAGAACTGCATGCTTGGAAAAATTCACGCGGGAGTGGTGGAAAGCGTTAAGCTGAACTCAAACGGCAAACGAAGCGATGAAAATAAAAGGTAATACGTAATCACGGTTTTAAATATATTACTGCGTTTAATAAAAGAAAATTTCAGTCATAACTAATGTGTACATGCGTAGAACTCCCAAGTTATCATAAGAAATATGAGACAGTATAATTCGACTGAGGCACGAATTCATGTCTCTTTTTAGTTGGTTTTATTACTTTGCAAGAAATTCCTAATATTTGCATTTATCCTATAATACTATTAATCCATTTCCTGATTAACGCATAAAATGTTTCCAATTTTAAGAGCAGAAAGTTTCACTGCCTGGGAACCATTGTAATTACATTGATCAAAGTAGCACGATAAATAATTTTATCTGCTTTATAGCAGGGCAAATAGCAGGACTGAAAATATAAAGTCTGTCAGAAAGACTGATTTTAAATTATTAATGTATGTGTATTTTTTAATGTGAATCCGAATGTTCATATTCCTTGAATGAATATAGGTTCCCATACTGTGATGGCTTGAGCAGTTTTTGCCGTTGTCAGATTTGCAGATTATCGGTACACGAAGGTATACTTGCACGTGTCAAAGCAAATGAGGAAGCCATTTTTATTAGCCTCATTTCGATAATTTGTGGATTTGTTTTGAAAAGCATGTTACGTGAAGTATGGGCGGTAATAAAAATAAATTTCCAGATCGTCGGCAAAAGTTTTCCGCTGTATAACCTGCTCGATGCTACGCTGGGCAGTCTAATTATGAAACTATCCTCATGGCCTAAACCATATTTTAGAATTCCTGTGATTGACTCACATACTTATAGTTTATTTTGTTCCTGGCGTCATCTCTGATTCATACTTACATTTAGTGCTACTTTTTAAACGGCTTTAAAAGAAAGGCACAATTTGAAATTTTGTGGTTTTGACAGACTTTTTGTCAATATTGCGATGTATTTAGATAGAGTACTTGCTTGCTTGGAACACTGAATGTTTCGGCGTACCCATTTCCTGAAAATTCGGGTCATACACCCATATCGAATTATTCCATTGAGTTAGTTCCGCATATTTATCGGTTTCATATCGGTATAGGAATGCATCTCAAATATTGTAATTTAAAGGTCCGTTTGTCTATAAAATGAACGGCGCTGTTTGTCAACCGAGATGATGACTGGTCCATTGACTTGCCTTCTTCGATAGGTTCTGATGATAGTATTCCAGTGCAATTTGCATGTTTCATTTTTTAAATGCACAGGTGGGCTGTATTTTTAGTTCTGCTTTTCAGTTGCACATGTTACCCCTCCCCGAGGTGGATTTGGTTGCTTAATATTAAATTCATCACGGAGGGTATGATAATGATCACCCGAATTTTCAGGAAATGGGTACGCCGAAACATTCAGTGTTCCAAACAAGCAAGTACTCTATCTAAATACATCGCAATATTGACAAAAAGTCTGCCAAAACCACAAAATTTCAAATTGTGCCTTTTTTTTAAAGCCGTTTAAAAAGTAGCACTAAATGTAAGTATGAATCAGAGATGACGCCAGGAGCAAAATAAACTATAAGTATGTGAGTCAATCATAGGAATTCTAAAATATGGTTTAGGCCATGAGGATAGTTTCATAATTAGACTGCCCAGGGCACATTGGTAACCCAGATTTAAAAGCTATACTTGGAACAAAATTAGCTAAATATAGAGAAATCAGTCATCTTGGACAACAGTCATTTTGTACGCCCGTTTCTCATAAGGAAATAACAAAGACAACATATTATAAATTGACGTAGGTCGTCCAATTTTTAACTATCAACCTCGTCTAAGGCAGAAGAAAACAGAAATGATAGGAAGCATTAAAGCACTAGGAAAGCATAAAATGACTTTTTACATAAGAGATGTGAAAACTAATTATTGTAAGAACGTTCCATTACATAGCATATGTGCTTTATACATTACATATTGTAAAGATCTAAATATGTTAACTTGTCAAAAGAAAAGTTTCGTAAGGATATGCTACCAATGTTATCAATATTGTGAAATAGTTCCTAAGAAAAAAATTATAACATTTTGTTATCAACAGTATTATTATGTAAAATGTTTATGTAATATCCAGCCAGCGTTGACTGTTGTACTTAATTTAGGATTTAACCGTGCATGAGTTTACTCTATTATTATGTTTGTCATGTTGGGTGAACAATTAACTTATTAAAAGAATAAATAAATAGTGAAAGTGTATCTCGGTGCTTTGACATCCATCGCAAAGATCGTTGACGACAGCCGAAGATGGCCAGATAGCGCGAGAGGGTGTTGCATGAAGTGACGCGATTCAAGGCTGGCCCGTGAATGGACGAGAGCCGCGCAATATGTCCGCTCCCGATCACCACGCAACAACACTTCCGCGTCTCGGCTTGCGTGAGCACGGGAGACCTCGGGCGCGGCAGCGGGCTCAATGGCGGAAGTGGTGAGCTCTCGCCCCCATCGGCGGATGTGTCGGAAGGGAAAGTTCGCGCGAAGGGCGCGCTGGGGCCGCCCTTCTTGCGTCCGCGAAGGGCGACGCAGGGTCTTCGCAGGGACACATCTCCCCTCACTCTCGAGATCGCATCATGCGAGTGGACTGCGCGATGCGCTCGTCGTCCGTCTCGCGTGCCAAAATGCTGTTTATTGTCGCGCCGTGAAAACTTACCTCCGTGCTTGACGGCTGGTTTGTTATTTCGGGGAGGCGGGGGTCGTTGCGGCCGTCGAAGGTTGCTGAGGGCCGCACTGTGGCCACGGGTGTGATACAAAAATGCACTTTACGTTTAGTGCCGCACCTGGGAGGCACGAAACTATCCGTTATGGTAAAGTGCCGGACCTGGGAGGCACCCGAACTCGGAGTCCGAGCCTCGGCGTCGAAGGTGCCCAGCCCTTCACCGCGGGTGGTTTATGGCACCAGCTGACCAGTCACACTATCATTTATAACTTCTAAAGGTAAACATTAATTTCAAAATTATGTTCGTTTCTGTGTTGCACTAGTCAAGCTGATGAAAATGGTTTTTTCATCGCAGTTGTACGATAAATATTAACCATTTTACGTGCTTTGTATGCATTAAACTTTCTTTGTTTGCATATAATAAACTATTAAAATATATATAATATGCATAAAATAATATATTTACATATGATAAAATTAATAAACATTTTTGGGATAGAACTTTTTCCACAATTATTACAATCAGGGACTTTGCCCGTTTTGGTAGATTCTGATGCATACTTAAGCACAACCATCTTCTCCCTTCATCCCATCCATAAAGCCTATTCTCTTTCATCCCCTTCCTCGCTCACCTTATCCCCCCCCCCCCATCATGACCTTCAGCATCCCCATATCGACCCGCATTACGGGTCCCAACCACCGACTCAACCTTCTCATAATCTCCGCCAGCAGTTCTCTCTCCTCATACACCATGCCGAGAACTTCCTCGTTCGTCTTCCTTTCCGCCCGTCAAACTTCATCCTCCGCATCCACATCTCAAACGCCTTCACATCCTCTTTCTCAAGAGTCCAGGTGTCATCACGGTACTATGATACGCTCCATGCAAATATCGTCACCAGCCTTATATTATCCATGTTACCTGTGTCACTATTTCCCGTGTGTACGCGAACGCCTCCTTTTGTAACGCTATTCTCGTCCTAATGTCCTTGCAACTACTCCCAGCATTACATTTCTGTTGTTTGTTGATTGCTATTAAAGAGGGCATTCTGAAAGGAAGACCCAAATTTCAGTTTCTCCTTCATATTCAACATTAGCTCGAGAAGGCTTATATGAATCTATTGCTTTGATCATATAAACGTTTTATGCCAAAGAGTGCGTTTTGTATTCACGGCCTTAATTGTTGTGCAAAGCTGCTGTTTATATTTTAGCGGAAGAATTCGGGTCAGCAATTCTTGGCAAGGGTCATTGTAATATTGTAATGACTAGAAAATTGTCAATATTGTCAATATTGTAATGACTAGAAAACGGAAAAAGTCTTAGGACTTTTTGTAAAATCGGGATTTATGTGATTTTATTGACGAATAATTTCTTCCTTAACTTCGCCAACTTTGTGAAATAAAGATTTTTTAATGACTTTGTTGGGGATATTTTCGGACATTTTTTTACATATAGAGACTAAACAAACGAGCTTTTCTGGGGTTTTTCATTTAAATCACATTTTTTAGCCTTAAGACACCACCTGGCCTGATTTAGAATGCATCTTTGGTGCATGAAAATTATAGAACGACCGTCATGAACACTTTAAATACTCTGCGTGCTGTCTAGTTCAGTTTTGTCTTAACGTGTACTCCACGAAGTCCTAGTGATCCACAAATAAGAGGTTGGTGCACCTAAAATTACGTATAATTTCAGAAATTGAGAAGGAAACTGCAGCAATTACATCCTTGGTCATGTGTAATTTTCTACGAACTTCACGAGAACTACGCAGGCATTGTAGTGCGGCAACCAATTTGTCATTGGTACATGAAATTTAAGATGACAAATCAAGGATTTAGAAAGACCGAATTATGCATGCAGATTGCACATAATATTTTATCTTCTTCTTGAACAAGCCACGTACTGTCCGTATCATTGGCTAGTGTTTCAAAGCATCATACTGGAATTGTTCAAGCAATACAGGCAAAAAATGTATAAGATAAAAGGATAAGTATCGTCAGAAGAAAACCTGAGAGAATATTCTTCGCTATGATAGCACCTACATGTATTAAAGAACATCATACACTGCAATAAAAAAACCGTGAGTTTCATTAAACATTTTGAAGTACCTGTATGTCATGCGGCGGCTATTAATATGATGCTTTAGTCTTAACGTTTGGTATCATAAAGTACACACGCCGATCATATTTAAAATAAGATTATAAACTAAAAATTGTATGTTTAAAAATATAATTATACATTTAGATATTCAGGCCTAATTTAAATTACGTCTGATATTTAAATTTTTTCCTTATAATTGCTCGATATATCATCTGACAAAAAGTCTAACGTGAAACAGCACATTAACCTCATATGATATTGAAACACGTGGACGTGCAGTTAGCTTCGAAGCTAGATGTCACATGCATCCGACCGCGATGTGTTTACTTTGTACTTGTGCGAGCTATTTGTTGCGCAGAAAATTCCCATGCATAAATCACAGTGTCCCTTATTTGCATAATTGTGGAAAAATATGATAGGACGGTACCATCTGAAAGTTCTCTTAGGAAAACGTATGCACCAAAACTCAACGAAAAAGTATCCTTTTTTGAAAATTCAATATATTTTTGCATTTTGAAAATATTTCTCACATCTATATTAAAGCATGGACCATTTTATGCTTTGTTTTAACGTGATATCATAAGGTAGCTGTAATAATTATACCTTTTTGTATTTGTTCATTGGTTCTTACAATTAGTGTGCTCGACTACGTGAAAGACTATTATTAGAAGGCATCAAAATAGCTTTCCATTTGCCATTAATTTTATCCCCTCCAGTTTCAATGTCTAGATCGGATCAGATGGATGCAAATACTTGAGATATTTTGGTTAATGACTCGTTTACATAGAATCGGACATGTATTTCAGCTTCCTTCGGGTTTTCTGTCAATAAAATCAAATATCATGAATCTTCACACCCTAGCCTAAGTGATCCAGTGTACACGATTATGGGTGTAAGGAGTACTAATGCTAAGGATTCACGCGCCACAAGTGTTCGTGAGAAATTATTTTACTGAGTTAAGATGAAGGCTTTAAGAAAACAAGTAAATAATCTAAAATTCTCATTATAGACTACAAGGGAAGCATAAAATATTTTGCATAAAATATTTGTTGTGAAAAGGCTGCTTGGAGGTTTTCCCCTGTAACAACGCGCAAAGGTGAGCGTTCATTTTCTATGTATAAAATTATTTTGAGAGACACATTCTTCATTGTGGAAAAATTTGACAGGTATCGTGTCTCCCAATTCTTGATGACACGTTCCTATCGAGAAATGAAAATTAATGAGAATTTGTGAAAACTTTGAAAATATCTTCTGATGTGATTATGAAATACAAAATCTGTTTTAAAAAGTCGTATTTTTACCCTTCAGTTGTCCATCCAAAACCTGTCATTGGATTTATCAACGGCAGTGGTAAGAACAAGAATTATTTGGATTGAAATTTTTTTTTCTTTTGCCCTACCTAAAGAAGTAGTCATGAGCCAGAGTATTATTCAAAATGTACAAGGAATATTTTGAAAACATTTCAGCGATTTTCCATCCTAAAATCCTTATTTTCCTTATTATAATAATAAAATAAAAATCCTTCCTTAAAATCCTCTGTTACAGGTGGAACTTACAACCTTTATATTTCCTTTAAACCGAATTTCTTAGTTCTTATTTGTAATATTCACTTATAAGTATTTTGCAGCATACTAGTGAAAATACTTCAGGCTTTTTAGAGAGACTTATTCCAAAAATATTAGCTACATTTTAGGCGACTTTTTCCGTGAAAATGAGGATTATTTTTCCACGCTCTGGTATATACTTCGTTGGAAATTGAATTTAAAGTGTGTCATCGTCACTGCAAGTAAGGAAAAAAGTGCCAGTTAATTCAATCATATGAGTAGTGTGCCTCACTATTATATCCCGCGGATAAGTCACATAAACTTTATATTCAGCTGAATTCCAAATTTTTTGACACTTAATGTATTAAAATAAATTTAAGATGCATTTGAAGTAAATTGCAAACAACTAAAATTAAATTAAAAATTGATTCACTTTAATGTGTAGTTTTCACACAGAGAACTTTCTAAATCGAGAATTTTCATTTAACGGTCATTGATACATACTCAAAGGAGATTCAGGCTGTTTTAACCAATACGCTTTCCTCTGCTAAAGAAATAAATAGTTAAGAGACCTTGAGAATAGCAATCTAAATAATTTGCAAAACAATACAATTCTAAATAAATACTCATGAGATCTGTAGTTGCTTATGGCGCTTACACTTGTCTGACATCGTTTCTATGGTCAGTAGAAAGATATAAAATAGTTTTATTCTTAAATAATTCCTCTAGGTAATTATACTGTTAAAATTGTTTATATTGGTATATATTTATTGCTAAAGATTTTGCCTTTTTTAATGCATGCATTCATTTACTTTATTGATCTCTCCTCGTTGTGGATTTTGTATACCTCATTACCTGTACTTGTACTTCACCTCGAAAATTTCTCATAAAATTATTGTTCTATTATCATTGAATTTTTTTAGTGAGCGGTAGTCGTCTGTACTTTGACTTTTGCATGGTTTCTAAAATCCTAACCCCTACTAGGCTGAGGTTTCGATTACCCCTAAAAAAAACTTCATTGCATGATTTCACCGGATCTTTCGTAATGTGCTTATCTGCTCCTTGCCTCAATTGACTCACCCGTCACTGTTGACACGAGGCGAGCATCAAAAGCACGAAGGAGGAGGGGGTGGGGGGGGGGGAGGTGGTTGGGAGGTTGGGTCCCAAATGAGCAATGTAGGACTGCAGACGTGCGCAAACATCGTCGAGCGCGTCTCTCGATGATCTCATGGTACACGCTACCTTCGTGACTAACTGTTCGCGATCACTTCCTCTCCACCCCGACCTGTGCCCCGACTAGCGAAGTTGCAGCAGCGCAGCAGATTTCTTGCTTTGAGCATTGTTTCACAACTTCCTCTTCATTAAGGGGTAATGTAGGTAGGTAATGTAGGTAATAGGGGATGATCGAAATGGAGTTTCCCATTTCGATCATCCCCTATTACCTACATATTTTTCACTCTCATCTAGCAGCTTAAACTGTCCTTAATCGGAATATGCTAAAATTTCATGATGTAGCCTCGCATATTGAGTGGGTATTCATGTGTGACAGAGCATTCATGGAGAGCTTTAAAATGTCATTTCTTTCTGCTAACGGTTAAAGACCATAGTAGTTGCAATTGAGACTTTTTTACCTGGCTACTCTAAAGATAGAGTACGATAAGGCTCTTGTATTATTCATCTGATAATTATTTCCATGGTTTCAGGCTCAACTATGTGGAAGTTGATTTTCACAAATGAAAATGTAATTTGGCTTACTTCCACTGATTTATTCTCTTGGTACAATTGTAATTGATGGTAATGGTCATTGATGATAAGTATTACTATCTGCACCAGTCTTAAGTGCTTCCTGCGCAACTCATGTATCCGCGCATGTGTGTGTTTGCATCAACAATTATAATCTCTAAAACCATTGTAACATATAACGTAGTGCATATTAAGTGAAAATTCACCTCCTGCCCGACACTTGAAGTGGCTTGCAGGGTAATATGTGGTAGTAGGGATGTTTAAAGAAGCCCACTTTTCTATGCAAATGCTATAAGACTGGATGACGTCAGGCCGCTGGGGGGAAGGAAATTCTCGTTAGCGTTTCTGTAACCATTTTAATGATTGCCACCACACTGCAAATGTGAATTCATCTGTTTAAAATTACATGAAAATGCTTTCCATCACTATAATATCAAGTGACTACGGTGAAAAAACTTAAAAACTAAAATTTGGAACTTGTATTGGAGGTTTATGTGCAGAAAATCGAATCAATATCATGGACGTAAACAAAGTTTTCTCTCTCTTCTATTCGTAGCACTAAAATGTTAAAGAACTACTCTTGCTTGAAAAGTAGTGTTACTATTCTGTTATGAGCAAATACTGAGGTATTCCACCATTTTTATCCCCATTCCTCTTAGTAAAAATAAATTTGTCTTTCGATAGAATATGAAAATGCAGGCAAAACGTTGATTTTGTGCAATTATAGTGTAACTATATGGAATTTTCCTTTGAAATGATTGTATTTATGGGTATTTCATGAAATAACATTGGAATTAAATTAATACAGTTTTTCGTTGCGCATGCCTTTAACTTTAAACCCTTAAACCTTGAGTCGGCGAGGTGCATCGCAGATGATGACAAATATTCGTATAGGTAGCGGTATCACCATTGAACTTGACAAACTTCTTTATTGTACTTCAACTGTTTCAGTTTTATGAGCTGGTGTATTGACGAATAGTATCAATATATTTAGTGCAATTAGCTCAAACCTTTATAAATGCTTAGAATGCTATATTCTAGTTTTTTTTAAATATTTTAAAGCTCATTGGCTGACTAGTACATGACTTTTTTCTAGAAAACGTTGTAGTTCACCAAGATAAGCTATTCTCTTTTCAAGGTTCAAATCTTTTTCAGTTCCTTTTCAATATATTGAAGATTAACAAGTAAATGTTTCGGGGTTTCCATGAGATATTTCTAGGAATTTACAGGGGGAGCAGAATAAGAACCCCTTTATCATAAGGCGTACTGGACACCGTTCATTGATGGTTTTAGATTTTTGGAGGTTTTTATAACTCCATAGATAGAATAGAATAGAATAATGTGTTTATTAGAACCTAGTCCAAAGGACTCTAGGTTCAACAAATGATACAATGCATGGCACACTCTCCCATAATACAGATGAGGTCTGGTATACCCTTGGGGTGGTGGATATGCCGGGGCAACATAAACCTACACCCTTCTTCACCTGCCACCATCATACCCACCACAACCCACCCGGGCATTTCCTTACCATCAACCTGGTTCACATTCCAGTTTTTATATAGTCACACAATTTTATTATTTTTCTCATTAACAATTTTCCCGTTACACAATTTGTCTCTTGCAGATCTTTAGTTCATGTACAATATTTCTATTAACAAAAAAGTCATAGTTTAATATGATTTTCTTTTCTTCCAAAAAAAAATTGCGGATGATATTCATTCAGAGGGTGGCGGGTTGGCCGGGGCAACAAATTCCTTCATCCCTCATCGCCTGCCACAACCGTACCAACCCCCGGGTTACAGCTCCATCCAATTTACATGTCCCGATATTGATATTGACCATATTCTTTGTAATTATTTTTAAATATTATTCTGAAAAAGGGTAAAATCACTTCAATTTATAGACGTAGTTAAATATTTTAGTTTTGAATACGCTTTATGATGCGTTCCTAATTTCAATGGGTACCGCATTCCAACACCTTGCTGCCTGTCTGCGAAGGAGTAGCTGAACGCTGTAGATCTGTGGCTAGGTGTGTACAATTGATCTAGTGGTGCTCGGGTTACTCTTTGCTTGATTTCTCGGGAAAATTGAAAGAGGTTAAACAAGTATTCTGGTGTTTTAGTAGTTAAAATTTTCCGTGTCAGATTTATGATGAAGTAGGTCCTTCTCTGTTTGGTAGTAAGGAGTTTTGCCTTCCTGTAATATGAGCTTATATGGTCGTATTTAGGGACATTGTATATGAATCTGACACAACCATTCATTGTCCTCTGTAGCTTAAGGTCCAGCTCTTCATTTATGTCGTTATATACTGCGCAGCAATAGATAAAATAAGGTAATACCAGTGAGGTGACCAATTGAAGTCGGATTTTTGGGGGTAGGCTCTTTCGGTTTCTTTTCAATCTGGATAGCGTTCTGAAAGTCTTATTACATATTTTGTTAACATGTTCTTTCCAAGAGAGCGTGTCATCTATCTTCATTCCCAGATCAAGCCCTGACTTGGAAAATTCAATGTTGAAGTTTTGCACCCTAATATTCGGGCCTATGTTGCTCAAGTTATTCATGTATTTCGAGCTACCTATGATAATTGCATTAGTTTTCAATGGATTGATAAAAATTGTATTGTCATTGGCCCACATGCATATTCTATTTATGTCCTCATTCACTTTACCGATCGTTTCAGGTAGTAATGAGGGGGGACAAGATAAGTAAATTTGTAGATCATCGGCATACAAGTGATAGTCGCAGTGTTGGAGGGTATCCGGTAAATCTTTCATGAAAATAGAAAATAGTAGTGGTGACAGTATTGAGCCCTGAGGTAGTCCGATAGAGACAGGTTTCCAGGTGGATAATGATCCATCTTCACTTTTTATTGCTTGTATGCGTCCTGTTAAATATGATTTGAACCAGTTTAACGTACTGGCAGAGAAATTTAAATCCTTCAATTTCTGTAGAAGCAGTTCATGATCGATGGAATTGAAAGCTTTTTTGAAATCTAATAAAATTAAAATTGTTAGCCTTTTGTTTTCTTTATTTGATCTAATATCTTCTGTTAATTTAAGGAGCGCTGTTTGTGTACTATGATTTGGTTTACATCCTGATTGGAGTGGGTCGTAGAGGTTATTTTTCGTAAGATATTCTTTCAGTTGCGTCTCGACGATTCTTTCTTCCCCTTTGGATAGCACGCTGAGAATAGAAATGGGCCGATAGTCGGATACATCTTTGGGAATCGGAACTTTCGGGATTGCCCTTATAAAAGCTTTCTTCCAACAAGATGGGAAACATGAATTTAGCAGACAGTATTCATATAAATGCTGAATCACTGGCAGAATTCCGTTTATGCATAATTGGATAAATTTCTTCGATACTTCATCAGGTCCGATTGCAGCTGACCTCGTTTTAAGGATTTCCTTTTTTATAGATATAGGTATAGGTAAATGGCAAAATTATGAAATTGTTTATGACTTTATCGTTATACGGAATATATTTTATGGCAAGTCGCGTATTTCTATTTTTCTATTTCGTGTCTCTAAATAAATATTACTATCTACAAGTACCGCTACCCTTCATTTGACGGTAGCTTTTTCCCACCAAATAAAATTTTATGGCATAATTTACAACGCTTTGTGATGTGTGATCACCCAAAAATATAATCAAATATGACACTTAAAGACATGATACCGGTATATTCATGTTGTTAATACAATGTGAAATTTTCGTCAGAATTCTGGTCCAGGAAGCGGAAACGTACATTTTGTATTTCTTTTTGCTAGGTGTGGCAAGGAAACAGTTTTAGAAGCACTTGTATATTTGACTCCGCGAGCATGGTCTCGAGCTTCGACTAGTGCGTGCGTGCGTGCGGTAGGTAACGCCGGAAGGCGTGAATGAGACGGAAAAGCGAAGTGCTTTGAGCGAGCGCTGTAAGGGGGAGTCGACTCCCCGTCGAATGACGAGACCAAGTTATAACCAATACAATCTTGAAGACACCTTGAACAGTACATCCGCCAACACCTCGCTGCTCAGCGTAATGGGTCCGTCAACGGGCATTCGCTGAATATATACAGTGCAAAACTAAATTCTTACCAAAATTGTACACAGAAATTCATCATTTATTCTTTAATGTAATCTACGTAGGTTTTATTGAAAGTCAGAGATTATCCTTCAGATCCTTCAAATGTGCTGGGCCCTATCTACCTATAGTGTTTCCTTCATCTCCATGTACGCCCTACCCTTCCTCATCCTATTCAACCTATTCTCTTTCATCCCCTTTCCCCGCTTGCCCAACACACTTTCCATCTATCACGGCCTTCAGCAAACCAACCATTATTCCCGCTTCCAGCCACATACCCTGCCTCCCCCTTATCTCATCCAGAAGCTTCCTCTCCTCACCAACCACGTCAAGCACTTCCTCATTTGTCTTCCTTTCTGTCCACTACACATTCTCCATCTTCCTCCACACCCACACCTCGAACGCCTACAGCACATTATCGTCCTCCTTTCTCCGAGTCCACTTTTCTGCCCCATACAACGCCACACTCCATATCAAGCTCTTCATCGGCCTCTTCTTTAAACCTTAATTAAGGCCGAATCATCAGCTCCCTTCTATTAATAAACGCTTCCTTTGATAAAATTATTCTCTTCCTAATGTATTTGCTACTATGCTCATTGTCTTCTAGGGTACTAACCAAGTAATTAAATTGCTCTACTTGCTCCAGTTTTTGCCCTCCTTCTTTCATGACCAGCCTCGATTTATTTGCCCCACCGAATCTCATTGGTTTGTTTTTATATGTCTATCCTCATTCCTTATTTCCCTCCACTGAAATTGTAATGCATCTACTAAAGCTTACAATCCCTTCGATGATCCACTAACCAATACCTAGTCGTCCGCGAATCTAACCGACTTTATCAACTAGCCTCCTACTTTGATTTCTACGTCTTGCTATTCCCATGCCTCCATTACCATTTCCTCAGTATAAATGTTAAAGCTACAACTGCCCATCTTTGCTATCCGTCAGCCACCCTCACCTTCTCCATCCACCTCCACATCCGCATCTCCGACGTCTGCAGCATATTCTCGTCCTTCTTTCTCAGAGCGTACACGTACATAAAAGTTTTGAGTTCCAGGAGTCAACTAGTAATATGGTTTTCATTACGTGTAAAGAGTGTAATAAGGCATTCAATGGTCATTGCCTGCCAGCTCCGCTGAAGAAGAAAGACATTGTCGACAAGCTAAAGCGGAGGTTCATGTAGTTCATATGCTCCCGCAGACAAAGACACAACTCACTCACGCCACTCCCGGATGACGGCCCTAAGGTTGCTAATGGTATGTCGTTCGAATATGCGCATCCCTTGTTGAAAGAGGTAAACACGAAATAGCACATCGTGGTACAATCGAAAGACTCACCAAGACGTCGGAGAAATTTGAAATCATTGAAGCTCAAAGCTAAAGGTTGAAGGAATGTGGAGAACAATGATGTGAGCTAGGAAACCTTAAATTGAAGAGTTAGCATTACTCCTTAATAATGCTGAGGATTTATATCAACTTTCCCTGTTTAGAGACGTACGTTGTACATACGTAGACATACGTTACACTGAAATCCGCCTCAGAGGCGTGAGGCACGGTGTGTAAGGACACATGCCTTGAAAAGGGGAAGGGAACTAATCGGAAGAGAGAAAGAACGAAAGCGAAACGTATGTGAATGGAGTGGCTTGGGGTCTCACTCTATTTTTTGTAGTCACTAACGGTTCATGGGAAGAAAAAAGTGAAACTAAAAAGTTTGGCAGTATATCTCTCATAATTTATCGCATTTATCAGATCTGGAATAATAGTGCGGGGTCCAATTCATATCCTCCGTGTCCACTCTAATAGTCACGCTATCTGAATTATTCAAGTAGTTTTAGCGTAGCGTGTAGCCTTCAAATCTCCATCGGCTATACGTTCCTACATCTGTGTGACGCTCTTAAACGCTCCCGTCATATTTGAAATGTGGCCTAACTAGAGTAGCTTAACTTTGATGTCCTGTAAATAGCGTGGACACTCAATGGTGTCCGCGTTGATAATTAGAAAAAAGACCGGCACGTGTTTGTAAAGTTGGCCGTCAGCTGGGAATTGACCTTCATGAGGATTCTATTGATTATTGCTATCGTTAGGGAACGAAGCCAAAGTGTTCACCCGGAGTAATTGATGTGGGATTTATGAATCAGTTCACTGAAGATAAACTTCTTTTCCAGCGTCTAGTAACGAGAAACTTCTTCACCCAACTCCGTAATCCTGAGTCGGCTTCCCACAATCCCAATTATATTGATGAAGTTCTTTGTCCAGGCTCAAAGTTCTGATCACCGCGAAAGTAATGAAGAAGACGAGAACGTGTCTTCTTCTGAATATGTGGGAGAAAATGTATACACGAGAAAAGTGGAAAAGGACCCTTTTTTATTTTGTCATGCATGGATGACCTCAACCAAAAGAGAATGTGTTGAAAAATTATGTACGAGGAAAGGAATGAATTAAATCATTTTTATTCTAAAACTATGTTTCATCAAAATTTAAGCAGCCTAAAAAGCAATTTCTATTATTATTTGCTTCATCTGAGCCACCTGGAACATAAACCTAAAGTTATTGTTCTGTCTGCGGTTTGAGTAGACATTCACAAAGTGATGTTTTGCTAAATTGCTGGTTACATTGTGTTTGTTAAATGAAACTATAATAACCGAGTTAGTGGTTTGATTGTTTACTTTAATGAAAATTAATAGTGTACCCACAAATCAGTTACATGCTGCAGATATTGTGTTCCTAATACTAAACGCTCTCGTAACTGAATTTGATCTTTTGGTCATTTTTAAGGACCTGAATATTCCTATTGCTGATTATTTTTAGGAATGATGTTGATTATTTTCAGTAATTAGAACCTAGTAATTATAATGGTACAAGAAATATGGTAGTGATTGCTGACTTAAACATTAATTTAGTGAATGTAAATAAGGATTCTGATTAATTTAATAATTTAACCAAATATTTGGAAGTATGGTTCTTTATGTTTGCAATATAAAAACCACTAGATGAAGTGAATTGTCTTCAACGAGTATCGACCTCATATTTAATAGATTTTACAATGCTTTGAAGGTAAAAATGTCGACATATGCTTGGGTATTACTGATAACTCGATGACAATTCTTGATATTTCTTGAAAAGGTTAATGAAGAAGACACAAAGTTTTGTGATAGTAAATATTGTTGGAGTTAGCAAGTACTACTTATTGGACGCCAGTGTTTGTTAAGTACAAAGCGTCGAAAATCTTTCCTGTGTTGCTGAATTTATGTTTTTGACAATTCTCAAGCTACGATAAATAAGTACTCGCAAACTAAAAAATTGATGGTAAACGCTCTCCTCAATGGTAATACAACTGTAGAAAGTATTATTACCAATATAAAATTCTAGGGAATGAATTTATTAAATTTAGAAAGCAACTAAGGATAAAGTTGAAAATGGCTTGCTGTGGTTAATATATGATGAAGTTAAATATTTTTCTTGGGAATTCTTAATTCGATTGAAACTCAGTGTAATAATTATCTGGGGGAGGTACAAAAGAATTCACCAAATGTTTTGACAAATTTTGAGGGAACTCTCGTGACCGATTCCGTAAAATTGTCATTCAAATGAAAGGGTTTCTATACTCTAGCTTCCGGCACAGGAATAAGCAGAACTTGTAACTTCAGGTCATTAGAAACTCAATGTTAAACAAATAACTTGAGCCAATAGAACTTTCAGCCAGTCTTCGCAAATGTAATTCTTCCTTTGATAAAATTATTTCTCGTAAGGAAACCACCTGGCATTGATGGTATCAATAGCGATATTCTGAATGGGTCAACAGTCAATTTAACGCCTCTGTTGTTTACTCTTCAAGAATGGCAGCTGGTGAGTTCCCTTAGGTCTTAAAACATGTGATTGTTATCTCAATACACAAGAAAGGTAGTAGCGCAAAAGTGAAAAAAGGCCATTATCTTACTCTATTCCCATGGATGTAGAAAATATTTCAAAACAAGGAATTTAAAGTTTATAGAGTACTCAGTTCTAGATACTCAGTTTACTCATTTTCTCAGCACAAGACAGGTTGGATGTCGGAGGAATAGTAGAACCGAAGATTAAGCTCTCGCAAAAGTCCCTGGCTCTGCGTAGTGGACGATTTTGGGATAAATGAACCTTGACGCCGACTGAAAGATAAATAACAGTCATCTAAATAATGAAGACAGAAATTGCCATTCATCTACATCTATATCTACAAAATACCCTGTAAGCCACCTCAGGGGTGTGTGGCAGGGGGTGAGTATTCACCAACATGCATTACACTATACCCTAAAGATAGTGTAACTACGACTAATTATGCATTAGCATAAGTCGCTAATGCTTGTCATGAGGCGAAGCCTCACAAGCATGCACTACACTACATATATTATCACAATAGAGAGGGACCGTTAATATATATGTATTTTGCAACTACACAAATGGACAGAGACTCAAGACTTATGCAGAAAACATTTACGGCGTACTGCTAGTACTAGTTGACAGATAAGGATTCAAGTATTAGGGAGTACTACTACTACTAAGAGCTACACTACCTATCGACGAGCCTAGATAAAAATATCATTGGCCGCTGCTATGGTCCATTTTCCACAGGCAGACCAGTGCATTTTTACTAGTGGAAAATTTTAATTTCTGCATTAATTAAGCTGAAATTCCACGACATCACGTACGATACTTCACGTCATGTAAATAAACTAATTTTCTATGGTTCACTTCTAAGATAAAGTTCCAAAACTACACTCAGACGTATTTATGACATCTCGTCATATAACTTCGGAGATGGATTGATTAGGATATTCATACTATCCTCTAGCTAGTCCCCATTATTAGCGTACTCCTCAACCTTCATTACAATTTAAACACAACCATCGCCCCATCAAATCGAATTGAAATACATATATAACTCACTTTTATAAGACCGTTTACCGCCTGTCAAGAGCTTTCATGCAGCATATATAACACAACAGCAACATCATATATGATTACCTACCTTGAGATATATAAGGTAGCTTTTAATCATGTCCACTATTTCTTCAGGAAAACACAACAGCACTCAAATAAAGGAACAATACTTGCTAATGCCATGACGTTGAGTAAATGAAAAGATAAGTTTTGATATGGTAAAATCTACTGGATAAAGCATAATGAAACAAGATACATTGTATAATTACACAAAACAATCATCACCCTTTCACTTGGACGTAAACTACCACACACACAATTTAAGATACTCGAAAATAACGCAGTAATCCCTGCCCAGGACAAATCCTAATGCCTATTAGCTAATTAGTCATTATTTGCCTTCAACTCAGTCGGATTAATTATCTCAACAAAATCACATTAAACACAAAAATGCAATGAAATTAAAAGATGTAACTTGGGGTGGTACAACTCCCCGAATGGTGAATAATAAAACAATACAGTGTTTATCCTTTCACTGGGACGTAAACAACCACATTTACAATGCCAGAGAAATCCACCAGTCACCAACGTCACTTCAATTAACATAGACTACATATCTTAATTTAGTCAATAGTAGAAACAACGAAATGATTGCTGTTACGTCTTCTCCCACACATACTACGTATTTGTTACACTTATTATACCATACCTGTCAAAAAACATTATTTAAAGAAAACAAGTCTAGCTAATTAACGTAAATATATCACCACTTAGACACACGCAATCCAACGCAGCACATATATAACGGTGGTCATCACTGGCATGTCTCCATGTACACAGTCTAAACACACGATAAAACTTTGTTTAAATGCTATCACCAAAAATGACACGGTTGTTTTTTGCTCATGGAAACCTAGTGATGCAAACTATTTAAAATTGAAATTAAATGCTCCACTAGGATAATTTTCTTTAAATCGTCGCAGCTAAAAACACAACACAAGACGTGCGTTCGGTGCAAATGATCTTCCAATATTACAATACACAGCATTGGAGACAACTATTCACTTTTGAAGTCCAAGAATTGTATGTTTTAAAAGATTTGTAATTCACAAAATGTATCACACTGCGATACTTCTTCAAATATCATTCAAATTAAAAACAAAAATAAACTGTATTTCGATCGATAATGGCCGCTTCGGCATGTATTTTGATGCCGAAGTCGAGGAGTCGAGTGTGAGGCAAAAAACGTTCGAACGTGAGTTACAGAATCGCAATCGGCAATTTTTATCGATAGAATTCCCATAATCCAGCGGGAATGACTCTTTTACGCTCGAACGTAAATTTATTGAATTGGCCCCCATCTTCGGCTATCAAGTGGTGAACTGCCGGTCATTTATTTGATTCTTCCACTCTTTCGATTCTTGATCCGTATCTTTCGACTCTTGATCCGTTTCATTTGGCTACGCATTTCATTAGTTCCATCTCACCTGTCGTCAGGAACCTCAAATAGAGCCACCATTGGATCTTGACCGATCTTGAGCCGATCATTAAAAGAGCGAAACGGATCTCTCACCTTCCCCCAAAGAGTCATTAAAAAGGTGAGATTACAAAATAACCCCCCAGGCCTTCCCGTCTTTTCACTTTACCCCCTCCAGTTCTACCTCCCCTCCTCGCCACGCAGGCCAGCGCCAGGAACTTTTGCGGGAGCTATCATTACATTACATGCAAAGAATTTATAATGTTTTAAGCCACTACAAACGCACAGATATTCATTGACGTAACAAAGTTGTTTGACACGATCGGCTATAGTGTCTTGTTCATTTAAATTCATCATGCCAAAGTGAGTGGGTTTGTCCTCCATGGATTTAGTATGTACCTATTTAACCATGCGGTCAGAACGCATACGAGTGCATCACTTTCATAGGCCATAACTAGCGCAATACCAAGTAAACTTAAAAAGGTCAATACTGAACCTAGGTGGCATAATGCGGACGCCCGGAAATCTCTCAAGCGGCAACGAATCTGGCACGCAAAAATGAAGAACGCAAGTCAGGGTCTCCCCGAAGAGGAGTATAAGAAGTTATGCGAAAAATACAAGAAAGCGAAAATAGCAGCTAAGGCGGCCTTTCATAAAGCATTAACGGAATTCAAAAATAAAATATTGGACGAATATTTAGAGGATAACCCAAAGGCATTTTGGTCGTACGTGAGGGAGGTTCAAGGCTGCGAATCAACAGTAACGTCACTAAAGAACAATCTAGGAAAAGAGCAAACGACAAGTTAGATAAAGCAAATATCCTGAACACCTTTTTTCAAAGCGTCTATACAACTTGCTCTCCAAATGACACCGCTACAATCCCTAGGCTATAAAAGCACCCAATGCAGTCCATTAACATCAGTAGTCGTGGAATAGAAAGTCATCTGAAACCCATTAATTCCAAAAAATCACCCGGTCCAGATCAAATTCCCGCCCGAGTTTATAAAGAATTAGCATCAGAAATAGCACCGTACCTGAAAATTATATTTGAAAAATCTCTAACACAACATCGTGTTCTTTACGATTGGAAAATCGCGAACGCTACCCCAATATTTTAAAGCGGTGATAAGGAGGAGCCCAATAACTACAGACCGATTTCCCTTTCGCCTAACTCGTGCAAGATATTGGAACATATAATTGTCAGTTCGATTATGGGGTACTTGGATAGTCAAAACTTGTTAACGCAAAACCAGTACGGATTCCGGAAAGGCAGGTCTTGCGAAACACAGTTGGCCCTCTTCCTTCACGACATTCTTTCCTCGGGAGCAAAGCTTGTCCCAGTAGACGAAATATTTCTAAATTTCAAAAAAGCCTTCGATAAGGTCTCTCATTCGAAGTTACTCGTTAAGTTGGAAGCTTACGGAATACACCACGACGTAATTTGTTGGATAAGAGAGTTCTTAGCCAACCGCGAATAGAGGGTAGTTCTATAATGCGTTAGTTCAAAGGTAGTGAAAGTAACATGAGATTGTGACATCGCTCCCTTATTATTCCTTTTGTAAATTAATGACATCAATACCGTTGTTACGAGCACAATTTGCCTCTTTGAAGATGACGCAGTTTCGTACAGGGATTTAGGCAAAGAGTCTGACAAGATTGCGTTACAAAAAGACCTAGATGCTATAAATGAATGGAGCAATACTTCGCAGTTAGACTTGAATTGTAAAAAGTGCGTTCCTATGAATTTTTGAAAAAACAATAACTCGGTCAACGAAACGTACACAATTAATCAAACAGACTTATCAAATGTAGAGACAGTTAAATATTTACGTGTGACCCTTATTCAGGACATGTCTTGGGGGAAAAACGTCCGGGAAATCTGCGGACATGCTAGTGGCAAATTGGGATTTATCAAAAGAGTATTAGGACAATGCGACGAGAAGGTTAAAGAGCGATGTTAGTTTTCACTCGTGAAACTTCACTTGGAGTTTGCCGCTAGCATATGGGACCATTACGAATTAGGACTAATCTCTAAAATAGATCGAATACAACGGAGAGCAGCAAAGTTTGTGAAAAGTTGTTACGATAAACTTAGCAGTGTTACCGAATTGTTGAAGGAATTGGGGTGGGAATCTCTAACTGATCGAAGGAAAAAATACAGTTTAAATCTTTTGCGCAAGATCGGAGTAGACAGTTTTTGCCGGACCTTCAACATATACTGCTAGAGCCAACGAACTACGGTAGAAGCGATCACAGGAATAAGATAAAGGAAATTGATTACAGAACCGATAGATTTAAAATGTTATTTTTCCCACGTACAATAAGGGGTCATAATAGTTGCGATAAATCAATCATATGAAACTCTTACCCTCAACAGGTAAAGTAGAATTTTCACTTGTGCTTAAGAACACAACATCATTACTAACACTTCACACCGGTTGATTTGTCCGGCATTATATTATTTTGTTCTCTGCATGAAGTAGCATCTCGTATCACTCATGAATTAACAGTATTAGTAACTTTAACCACTATATGCGTGTATAGCATTGTTCTGCATGTTTGAATGTTCATTTACGTATCACTCTCCCAGTTTCTGGTCGGACTGCGCACTGTTCTCCTGACTGCTTTTTGGCCTGCGCCTAACGGCCGGGGGAGCGTGTGAGGTTCTGATTTGTGCTGGTACGAGTGCTGCATGCCTGGTGTGGAATCACCCCGTGCCACACACCCTAGTGGTCACGGTACTTCGTAGATGTATAAATATATAAAGGCTGGTGTTTCTCCAAGATCGGTGCTGCCGCATATCCTAGTTTGAATATGTATAAAAGTCTCTGTAATCATAATTTTCACGATAGCCTGCCTGCCTAAGCTGGTGACGTCACTTTAAATTATGTATTCGAATCTGAATTTAGTGTTAGAGAAAATGCTGCAAGATGCCTTCAGAGATTAAAGGCTATTTACTCTACCATTTCTTGCAATTCAGGAGAGAATTGTAGGGGAAACTAGGAGCAATATAATCACATGAAAAAAAGAAAATAATATCGGAAGATTTTTGCGAGACGTTAAAGCATGGTTTTTGAACCTGTGCGATGCTGAATTCTCGTGTAGGTATTTTATCCAGTAAGAATTGAGAATGTTTTAAAGTTTTATCTCATTAATCTTTATTATTTACTCGCCCATATTTTTCTCTGTCATCTTATGTCCTCTGCTGATCTTAAATTCTTTCCCCACGAGGGTGTCTTGTTTTCGTTAAGATCATATCATTATTAGTGCAAGAGTATTGTTTTTTGTGTCTGTATGATGGCATGATTTTTATAATGCTGCTCCCGTACAGTTTAACCTTGTAGGTTGCCTTGGCTTCAGGCGGTTCTTATAATAGCCTTTTTACAATGTGAAGCAATACTTTTTTATTAAAAAGTCACTGGTTTGCCATAAAAATAATAATATTCGCTGATACATCACATTAGTCGCAATATCCAAAGTTGTTTTTAGATAATACATAAGTCTCTTTGATAACCCCTAGCCCTGCCCTTTTTCTATGTTATTACTTGCCAGGCAATTGAATATTTGTAGTACATTAATTTATTCAAATTTTTAGCATCACCGATGCCATTATAGTTATGATTAATTGTGAGGAAAATTAATGCTTATTTACTGCATCTAAGCGCCCTTCCTATTAGCCTGTAGTAGTATATTTAATAAAATTACTAAGGATTATTTGATTTTCCCTTCTCTATTCCCTGCCCTTGTATAGATGGCGCCCTAACCCCCCCTGCCACGCGTATCTGAGGCGTTCGGCGTAGCAGTTGTACGTAAATGTATCTTTGCCTATAACAGACGCCGGCTTCCAGAGTTATTGGCGTTGCAAGGACAAAGGCCCAAGTAGCATCCCCTCTGTCCAGCCGCTTCTATGGCAAAGAATATGTACATTTCTAAGGGATATAGATTGAGCCAAAATGGGTAAAACACAAATTTGAAACCGTATGGAAATGAAAAGTTTACCTTAATCAGTTGTTCATTCGACTCAGATCAGGTAGAAGACCCGTAACATGCGTCCTTAAAGCAAGTATGTTGTAGTGATTACTGCTCAATGTCAAAATGCACTAATATTTCATGGCAGCGGTTTTCAAGCATATTATTGAATCAGATTAAAGTAGAATGATATTCCTGCCTATTTAATCCTGAAACCGTGTTGCGGAAAACGTTACGCAAAAGTGATGTCACTATTCACAAATGGTTTTTATGCATATTTTTTACAAAACTGAACTTTTCTTTTTTATCGAGATGAAATATAATTGATACACGTTTATACATCATAGACTCCATTTCAGTCTCAAAATTACCATCGCAACATCGTTGAATAATTTTGAAGATTGGTCTACCTCACCAAAGGAAAGCAATTACGGAACTCAACGAGAGTAAAAATGGCGCCAGCGTAAAAATTTTAATTGTTTAATCCCTTTTCGTATGATTCAAAAATGCATAACCAGTGAAGAGTCGAAAACTCGGCCACGTAACGATTGTCTATTTTTCGCAACTGAGAGTTCAAACCTATCCGTAAAATATTATCAGTAAATTACCAGTACTTGAAATATGGTTCTACAAGATGTTACATATGTTATACAGGAGGTCCTGTACAAAGAAAATTTCCCTTTCTTTTAATGTAAACATTGAGAAAGAGACGTATGTCATAATTTACTACTCGTGCGCACTGACTTTAAATGTACGCTCTTCTGCCCAGGTCTTCAAAAAATAGGGTTTTACATAATTGTCGTACCATGCAGGTGGTTGTAAAGTGTAAAACCGTGCTACCTGATGGCATGAATCAGCAGTATTCAAAATGCGTTCAACGGAACCCTGGGGCTCCTCACTACCTTCCCAAGTGTTCCATGAATTGTTTTCTCTGTTACTTTGTATAAGTCACTATTTACACGTTTTACAAGAATATGGAATTGTTTTGAATATTTATTTTTTGCGCGGAAGGGTATCATAAAATATTTTAACACTCATAAAGGTTCCTTAAGCCAAAGATTTAAAGGGCAATAGTGTAAATCATCCTAACTAGTGACTTTTTTAATGCCACAGTAAATTGAAAATTTTATTCACGTGTCCGCTCCTACTTTAGTGCTGTTATGAAAGGCAAGTCTCCAGTGTTCCATGTCCATCCTGGTTATTTGCTAGTTCCATATATGAAACAGTTAGGATGGCCTTGTACTAATTTGGTACTTATTATAGAGTTGCTCTCTCCCACAAAGCAGTTTAGACTTTCTTAGCCTGACCGAAGGTACTCCAAAATATTGCAGCATAAGACAGATGGGAGTGACTTTTTGCACCATGCTGTGATTTTAGACTGTTAGTGGATATAACAGAAGTCATTCTCCGCAGCATGAAGATACCGATTGCGATTTTGGGTCGATTTGCTTTAACATTTGTGGACTCGTCAAGGTCTTATATGTAGTCTTAAAAGTTTGACCGTTTCCGCATGTTCAATAGACTATCCTTCCATTTGACAGTCGAGGGCTAGAGCAGAGAGTAGATTTTTGGTACTGTAAATATACTGATTGCGCAATTATTACAATGATGCAACTGATTGTGCTAACCTCAAGTGCAATGTTAAGTCACCAGTGAAGCATGCTCCTTGCGTAGGCATTATCTCATTTAATTAGCTTTGAACAGTTATTCTTGGCAAGCAAACAAAAAGCATTATTTGCATCAAGAAACGAGCTTTCAACAGATTTGGTATTCAATGTATCCTTGATTCATATAAGGAAATGATTAGATCCCAAATTTGATACTTGTGGTACACCACCAACTACTTCTAGTGGGCAGATTAGGCCTGAATCTGAAATTCAACATGCGTATTCAACTACTAGTTGACAGCTGGCTATAAATGAGCTTATCCTTTCATTTTCCTTACTCATCCTTCCAAGTGAGTGGAGTTTCTGTTTAAGTATTTCGTGTTCAATGCTATTGAAGATCTAGGTGAGGTCATAAAATACCAATTGAAATTTGTGTCTGTTTAAAGCTATTAGAAATCTTAGCAATTGAAATATATGTAATTTGAAAAACTTCGAGGATCATTCGCTTTAATTACTTAGATCAACACAAATGCGTATGACTTATGACTCAGACAGATCTTAATGTTCAAGTCCTTGTTTTAATCTAAACGCTAAGTAAAACAAACTTTGGTTTAATATTGTAAAATAATATATTCAACGATAAAAACTGCCACAAGATAACAGCCAATAATACTTCAATATTTTCAAATTGTCAATTTGCAAATTTATGCTATTGGGCGTTACACTCGGAGGCTCAATTGAATTAAAAAGAAATATTTCCATCCTGCACCTTGAATATTCATCACGATCCCTGAAACTTGGGGATAAATATTTTAAAGTTTAAACAGTAGAAAGATGCACGAAGTAATTAGAGCAATTGTAATGGCTCAAAAACTTTCTCTTTATGACAAATTTTGAACTCATCTGAAAACAGTGAAAAACTAAATATACATATTTGAGGCTATTTAATCCACATTTTACGATGAAAGCCCCTACACTCCTGGAATATTTTCTCCATTGTTATTAAAATATTTTTCCCTTATTGTAATAATATTTATAAAATCGCAAAAAATACCTTCAATGTGTTTGTGCGATTTTATAAAAATAAATATGATAAAAAATATTTGTTTTTTAAATAAATCGCAAAACATTTAAACTGCACACCGTTACATTTATGACTTGTTCAGCACCTCAGAACTTTATTTCTTTCTTTATTAATATCTTTCTGGAGCACGCATTTGTACCTTATCCCATAAAAAACGGCTTCTACTTTGTTGCATGTATCTTGGGAAGAAATGCGGTGGCTGATACATTGAGATAAGATACTTAAGAATGATGAGAATATTTCCGTTATAATTTAGCCTAATTTAAAGAGCACCAGGTGTAATGACATTTCCCTCAAACTTTCCCAAAATGAGCAGAGATATCGGTTGCAAATTTGTGTAGTAAAAGAAAAAAGAACAAATCCTTCTTTCACACACCATATTTTCTTATATGGAAATAACGTGCTCTTAAATGCGAAAATCAGTGAAACAAAAGGTCCTTTAGTATTTTTATAACCAACATGAATGCCATTTTTGAGAAAAACATAAAGAGAGGAGGTAGTCCATGGGATTCCAGTATTACCTAATAAAATTTAGGCTCATGCGAATTTTTTTAGTTACAAGTAATTACTGCACTAATTGAAATCAGAATACGTAATTTCAATATGAATGTGGTTATGCGTGTGGAATGTGGAAGTGGGGATATGTGACTGGAAACAGAGTCAATTAAAAATGTATTCGCCGACTAATTTGCAAATGTGTGCCTTAGTTATGTTTTCTTATAGCTAAGCTATGTTATTAATGAAATAAGCATCATTAATATTCACAATAGAAACCAATGGGATGGGATTCGGTATTTCTGTTGACTCACGCGGGGTCGGCGGGAGCTGCAACCAAACACGTTGCCTCCTCCCGTTGTGCAACCACCCTGCGAAAGTCTCGATCCCTGAATGCGTAACCACCGCGAGGGCATTTTCCAGCTCCGGGGACGGGAAGGGGGCGGGAATTCCCGCCTCCAGAGAGTGAGGGGGGTGGGGCGGAGGGGGTTGGGCCTCTCTCAAATCAACTCCGCACATTTCCCTCGGATTATTCACGGCGGCGTTTGCACCCTCCCCCCCTCTCGACCCCAAGAGGGGCGGGGAGGCGACGTGAGTCAGAGCGGGCCGCCCCACAGCCCCCCCACACCACCCCCCCCCTCCTCCCCCTGTCAATGCGCCTCGGAGCCGGCAACGGGAGTAGCCAGACTGGAGCGAAAAAGAAAAGAAGTAACCTTAACTTGCCAAACGTGACAGCTATTTTTGTATCGCTTGTCACTTCCCGAAGAAATATTTGATCTCGCTCTGTTTCCCGCACGGAGCCGTGTCTGTTTCTCAAAAGCGCCGTGACTGCCGCACGAGGAGACACACTCCTGTCGGAATGAGCGAGTCCCCCCCCCCCCAATGGGGCGAGAACTGCGAGAAGTTGACACAAAGACCGTGACGTTTCCTCGCGATGGTGTTGTCTCTCGCTCTCGTTTGAAACGAGCTGCGTCGGTGACATCCGGTGTGAGTGTTTCGGAGGAATTGAGGAGAAAATAAGATCATAAGTTACACTCATCTGCACAGTAGGCGATAGAAATATTGAGTACATTCTAAGACACGCTAGCCCCGTGAAAATATCATTGCAAGGAACAAAAAAGTTTAGAGCGGTTGGCGAGGAAGACCAAGGATGGAATGCATGAAGCAGATAGTGAGGGATTCCAGTAGTGAGCAATTATGCAGGAAAATGTGGCGGTCACCCGAATAATGAATGAAGTAATGAGCTGCAACCTTCCAATATTTGGATTTAATCCCCTTTCACACCGCTCAATTTTCCTTGCACTAGAAACATTAAACGCCAAAGCACGTCAAAGATGATTCTATACATCGCTACAGGAATATGTACTTGATACAGAATAATTTAAAGAACCTTCACGCTGTCAATGAAAACTTAAAACGCTCCAGAAGGAACTAAAAAAGAAAATAACACATTATAAAAATAATACGCCTTTATTGTAATTTTATGTCGCGTTCCTAGTATGCTAAAGTGGTTACCCTTGCTTGGCCAATTTATTTATGAAGAAACGTTTTCTCCCTTTAAATTAAAAATATATTGCAGAAAAAAGAACATTGAAACTGTTTAAAATTCTTAATATCTGATTTAAAAAAGCATATAAAAATCTAAAAGGCTAGAGACTTAAAGTAAACAATAAAAATACCCTATGTTTCGCAGGAAATGCAATACTAATGGAAGAAAATGAAGAGGATTTACAAAAGACTTCGGTGAGACACATGGAGATGGGAAATAATTATAACGTGAAAATAGCACTGGCGAAAACAAAAACAGTGGCAACATCAAAGCAACCAATCCGATGTAAATGACAACTAAACAAGGACATCATAGAACCAGTTATGAAATTCAAATATTTCGAAGCCGTTATAACTAGTTATGGACATTTATATGAAGAAAGTAATGAAAAAATAACACAAGGTAAACCTGCCTGAAACAGTCAATGTGGAGAAATAAATACTTGCGAACTGAAGCAAAAAATATAATATACTTAGCAGTAATTAGACCTTGCATGGCATACTACGTGAAAACTACGGCACAAATAAGCAAAACAAAACAGAGAATACAGGCTGCAGAAATGACCATACTAAGAAAAATAGTGGGCAAGACAAGATTAGATGGGATTTCCAACGAAAGCATCAGAGACCAATGTAAGATACCTCCAATAATAGAATGTAAAAATAAAAGGAAAGAAGAGTCGAATGAAAATATATCAAGAATGGACGACTAAAGAATCTTCCAGATAGCAAATAACAGGGGTACCAACTGGAAAGAGGAGCATTCTTCGACCACGCAAACGATGGTCAGACGTCCTTAATTAATAACTCATAAAGGCATAATCAGAAAGAACAGGAAAAAATGCTTTCGAAGATGAAAAAGAGTTTAATTATATAATTACCGTAGTCATCTTAGACGTTACTGCAAGTTACTGTTGTTGCTAGATTCCAAGGTAACAGTGCAGGATGTGGACAGGAGAATTGATATAATATGATATGGTGCTCTCTCGGCGTAGAAGCGGTAGAAGTTCTTCTCGGGTCTCCAACCAGGTCAATGGGGTGAATTTGGTGGATCTTTAGACTCAAGCATTGCTTTTAGAGCAAATGAATGCTCACTAATCTGCCCGGTAGACGATGCTGGTGTTAATCGTCGAAAGGTCGGCCAATGTGCAGCCCTTTTGCCCCCGTGGAAGCCGCGAGAAGAGCTTGTGCGGGAAACAAAGGATTCAACTAGAATCGGAGGAACTGTTAAAAAAATTGAGTTTAAATTAAAATTGGGAAAATTACCCTATGATTATAATAAAAATAAATCGTTCATGCCATGAGATTTTTAAAAATATGACATAAACTCTGGGCGCAAAGCCAGAACTCAAGACCACGACCTTTCTAGCCGGCCACGCTCTCCACCGACATATCTCTATGCATTTATCAGAATCATTGCGCTGTTTTCGCAACTTATGGCATAGCCCCCGGATTGTCGTCTCGGGTTCTTTTATTCTTTTGGTGACAGATATTCATAGCAGAATCCCTCATGGTCTTATTAATGCTAAAAAACTATTATTATTTACCGGTACTCAGCCGGGCTATATTTTGGGCGGAAACTAATTCAGGCATTGAAAATTATTATGAATACTATCATGGTTTCCTCTTATTGCCTGGAATTTTTATGCAGAAAAAAACTGTCCATATATTTCTTATCCTGTCCTGTCCTGTGACGTCAAATGCGTGTCAAGCACCGTACCAATGATTCACAGAAATTCAGAGTTTATGAATGTGCGCCTTAATGAAAGCGCACATTAGTGAGTCTTAAATATCTTAATGATAGTTATAAGGAAATTCGAAACGAAAGATTATTTCCTCGTTTCCTTCCGTCTCCAGTTATGTTTTATCGTTACTTTTATTCCTAATATGGCTTGCTCATTTCACATACAAGTGAGTACGCGTTGTGCACTCTGGAGCTGTCTTTTACCTTGGATTATCCATCCAGGTTCCAATAGCCAAGTAAACTGAAAAAAAAACATATTTTCATATTTCTAAAAAACGGAACAGAACTTTTGAGGCATACTGTCAAACTTCATCATGAGTTTGCAAATGTGTTCGAAAGCGGTAGATTTTCACTCGCAACTCTCATCTTCGAGGTTATTTTCTCCTTTTTAACAAGGGGAAATATAAATGTATTCACCTTTTGTTATTACAAAATACGCAGCTCCGCTTCAACAAAGTCAATGTTCCATATATATAATTACAACTTTTCCAAATTTACTATCTTATTGTGAGTGAAACAGTAATGCTTCGTTTTTCCACATAAATTAGATATAGTACAAACATGGTTTAGACTTTACGCCATCTTCAGGATGGCGTTGGATGACCTGAAGATGACGTTAAGTCGAAACCATGGTCGTTCTATTTAAAATGTATGTGGAGAAACAAAGCACTACTTTTTCTTTCACATTTATCAGTAAATTCCACAAAGTCACGCCGGAAACGACCTACTTTATTCACTATCTTAGATTAGTGGTTCACCTTTGCATTGATATTTTTACAAATTTTCTCATTTTATAAGTATCATAAAAATTGTTAAATAATGTATTCACTTGCATTCAAATTAATATTACCGCCATGTGCAGAAAAATATGGCTATCCTCCTCTCTGTTAGTGATGCATGCAATAAGTTGCTATTATGCTCTGAAAATTCTTTTGAATTAATGCTGTTTAAATTTCTCTACTTCATATTGCGTACAAAAAGAGACGCGAAGGTCTACGTCGCAGAAAAAACACGTTCGAGAAGTATTACCATGAGGAGACCATAAACATTTATGTCACTCTTCCGAAGCCCTCGAGGCCAAAGAAGGTTCCGGGGGACGAGTCTCTGTGGCGGTGGATACCCTGGAGCTAATGAGTGTCGAGACGAAGCAAATAAGAGTGTAGGACGGTCCTTTATCAGTGGTAATGAAAACATTCGATTAAGATTATTGTTCAATGTGAAGTAAACAGGCTGGTCAGCGTTGAAAATGTCTATAAAAATTTTGTGTACTTTTGAAATTGAATTAAAATAAAATGCGTATTTCTGTACTCTTGTCATTTGAACTATAAACGTTTTAAATAGAGCGGACAGTTTTTCTTAATGATTAAGTCCATTGTTCATGCAGTGACCAATAAATGTTATGTTTAATATGAGAAACCCGTGGCTCAACGCGCTTTCAACAGACTAACCGTTGTAAAAAACAGGCAATGATAAAATTAGATAAAGAAATCTAGTAAAATTATCTTAGCGATTTTGCTACAAAAGCGTAGATAAAATAGTAATTACTCGCTTGAGAATGATAGAAGAGTCTCAAATGAAGGGAGGACGCTTGAAGGAAGTAATAGTCACTGTTTGGTTCTTGGGACCGTGGCATGCCTTGTAAATTATGCCGCGACTCATTCCCGGGCAATTCGACACTTCCCGTGGCTCTCAAATTTGGGCATCGCTGGGCACGGCCCAGCTATTTTCCTTGTCGGTTCAATGAGATGCTCTTCCACAAACTGCCTTATGTTTCGCTCAACTTTTGGACCACCAATAGCTGAAAAATCTGGTAAGGCCAATGCTTCGTAAATATGAAACGCTACTTATTCCATCGGTTATATATGGTTAATTTTACAATCCATAGCTAAAGTCACTCTTTAAATGGGATAGTTTGGGCTTAACATGGTTTTCATGAAGGGCAAATTGAATTGGAAATATCTCTATAGTGTAAGTTTGAGAATAGAGAGAGAATCCTTCCGTGGTCGTTAGCGCGCAACTCGCCAGCGAAGCAATAGTTTTTAAGCATTAATATGCCTCCAGTTTTGGGAGGAAAATGTATTACCTATGGCTGAGTGTCCCGTTAAACGTTGTAATATACTTTTCAGTTGATTTAATACATGATTTTGTTCTAGTAATAGTATACACATAAGTCGTTGCTGAATTAAATCATGAATTGATCGGAATTTGATGTTTGCAGTCAAATTAACTTATTACTATGTTGAGATGAAATATTTCATTGTTCCTCTTTTAGTGTCATTTCTGGTATGGAGTCTGGCTTTATAACTTAAAGATAATAACTTAATTAATTAAATACATGAATGTTTAATTTTATTATTAAAATATTGTTTTCTATATTGTTTAGAATGTTACCGAAAAATGAGACGGAGAAGGTGCTGCATAAAAACATTTTTAATGAGAGTACTTTATAATTATTATTATTAGACGTAATATAAATATTATTCAGTAATACAATTGAACTTACATATATATGACTTTATCATAATGCCCATGTGTTTAATTTACAAGTTCCTGAAGAAAACACCTATTTTCTTTTAAATATATGGCTTGGGGTCAGGAAAGACCCCAGGTGGATTCCGCGTAGGTGGAGGCTGAGGGTCAAGGATAGGAAACTTTTACAAACTACAGGTACACAAAATGCACGACCCGAAATGCGTAATGCTCTCCAACGTCGGTAGAAATCGTTGTGCTACGATGTAATTCTCGCGATGGTGATGTTCTCGTGTTGAAACACGGGCAGTGCATTTATCATCCCTGTGGTTTCCATTAAAAAAAATAAAATTAGCAATTGTGTATTTCAATATTTGTGAAAACATGTATCATTTTTTTATTTAAGCTGGCTTGTGAAAAATTTTTTCCCTGTCGAAATATATGCCAAATTCGGTATATATTTGAAAAATTAAATAATTTTAAGAAATATGAAGAATATATAGCAGTACCAATGATGCAAAATCTGGTTTATATGGCTGTTTTTGACAGTAATTAACGAAATATTTATTTTTATGGCTTTAATTTGATTTATTTATTTCATGCCGCTCCCTGGAAGCTCGTTTTTTTAAATAAGTGTTCATTCATTTCTGAGTAGTATTAAACTAATATATTACTAATAAGCATTGTATAGGTCAAGGGTTCATTTATTTTGAAAAATTATGGATAAAACATAATAACCACACCCCGTTTCACTTTTGATACAATCAGTGCGACTGAACTTCTTCTCTTTTTACAATATCTCTCAGGAACATACAAAACGACCAAATGTTATGGAAAATGCCTCATGCGAAAATAAAATCTCGATATAAAAGCTGAAAGTGGTTGATATTTTGGTACCATTAGAAATATGATAACTTTTCCATTTTTGAGGATGCCGGAGAAAGCCACGGTATTAAACTTTACGGAGTCCCCCGCAAGTGCACATGAGTGCGATATTCCACAGATAAAAATCATTCACCTTCACCGGTCATTGAACCCGGATCCCTCGCTTTAACTAAGCCCACCACCCAAATTCCACTAGCCACTAAAGCCAAAGCCACCAAAATTCCAAAAGGCATCGGTGGCCTCATTGGTTGAAGTACTCGGCGCGAAATCGAGAGATCCGGGTTTGAATCCCGGTCAAGGCGAATGATTTTTCCTCTGTGGAATATTAAACTTCTCCATTGCTATGAACCCAAATGTATTGAATTTTATGAGCGGTGATATCTCGTTCAAACTGACTTCAATCAGTTCACGGAGGAACCACCTCCTCTCCCTCTATCTTCTTCTCCACCTCCTTTGAGAGCGGGGCCCGCACTGCCCTGAGATGGCCCGTCCCCGTGCTCGAGCGGCCCGCGACGCCACGTCCATCGAGTGCTGAGTAATCCCACTCCGCGATTATCCCACCTCATCATGATTACGGCGAGCGTGACCCTCCCGTCATGTTCCCTCCCGCATGTTTCCTCCGTGAAAAGCATGCCATCATTGTTATGATGCCATCATGAGTGTTAGCGCATCGTGTGCCTCGTCGGTAACCCTGTGCCGCTCTTTCCCTTTGATGACGACACGTATACGTGAGCAGCCCATTCGTTTGAGGCAACGTGCTTCCACTTCATTTGAAACAGCGATGCTCCCGCGGAACCGAGCTTTCCCGAATGGCTCTCACGGCGGATTCTAGGAAAGGTAAAGGAGTTCTATCGGCGAGTTCCTGTGGTGTCGCCGGGAAATCGCGAGAAATCCAAAAGATACGGCAGGCCGTGGGTTTGGCCCAAACTGAACCATGCAATGATTTTTCGATCGGAAATGCTGCGGTAAAACGTTTGACAATTGTCTCAGGTCCTCAGGTGCTCATACTTACGGCTTCATTGCAGGGATGTGACCCGAAAAGGCACTTTACGTATCGTGCCGTACCCTGGGAGGCGCCCGAACTCGGAGTCCGAACCTCGGCGTTGAAGGAGACCCAACCCTTCACCGCGGGTGGTTTGTAGCACCAACTGAACAGTCACACTATAGTTTATAACTTCTTAATGTTAAACATAAATCACAAATCTATGTTCGTCTTTGTGTTGCACTAGTCACGTTGATGAAAATTGTTTTTTCATCGCAGTCATACGATAGATATTAACCATTTTACGTGCTTCAGTAATTTAGTGTACATTAAAATGGCTTGGTTTATTAATGCACGTAAAATTGTTAAAATCTATCGTATAACTGCGATGAGAAAACCATTGTCTTCAACGTGAATGGTACAACACAAAGACGAACATAGCTTTGTGATTTGTTTAACTTTAAGAAGTTATAAACTATAGTGTGACTGGTCAGTTGGTGCTACAAACCACCACCCGCGGTGAAGGGTTGGGTCTCCATCAAAGCCGAGGCTCGGACTCAGAGTTCGGGTGCTTCCCAGGTACGGCACGAAACGTAACGTGCCTTTTCGGGTCACATCCCTGCGTCAATGGAGTTTTTTGTTTTAAAAGTGCTGAGTTGTGTTTACAATTGATGAAAATCACGTAAGGAGAACATTAGAAATGCATTCTCTCAGACCCGATGACAATGTGTTATTGTACGCTTATAAATAAATGAACTGTCAATATTGAATTTCCAAATTAACAGCATAGTACAGAAGTTACATTAGAATTAAAATATATTTTTTCATCGTGCATAATGATTGACCCAGAAAAATGCTATGGTTAAACGATGTAACAACGTTGAACATTTTCCCCTTCTTATAGTTCATTTAGGATCCCCAAGTTTTTGTAAAATTTCAGCAGAAGTTATTCGCATGCCCAGTAGCAACTAAATGATATTCTTGTGAGGCTCGGCTCGGCGTGATCTATTGGCTCAAGTGGCATCCGATTAGATTTCGGTAACGAGAGTTGCTGGAATTAGCGGTCCGATAATAGAGCCTCGGTGCTTAGCTGGTTACAACTCGTAATTTAGTCAATAGCAATGAGTGGGAAATACTGAGGGTACTTTTCGTTCTCATACTCTATTAGGCATGGTAGGTAATTAAAACTGCGGGCTAGTAAATTCAAAAGACCAAACGCCTTCCAATCCGTGGACTGGTTTTCTGCTGCATTCCTTCCTAACCTATCCCTTGTTACATGGTTTACAGTCTGACGTATCTCCTTTCGTGACTCAACATTTAGTTTATTGACCTTTCTTCATCTTTAACTCCAGTGTCTCTAAATTGTGGAGGCATTACCCCAATTGCACTTTTATGTTTGAAATCCACTTACTCAACGCAACACTGCACGACACAAATTCTGGTTCTCCGATCATGTATTGCTTTAAATTTTAATTAAATTTTAGATACCTTAGTTGATAGATTACGTTAATGAATTTTTGTGAAACATGAGCGTGCATTTCTGCCATGGTTAAATTTTAAGTGATAGACAATATCAAACATGATGTTGGTGGTAAGATCGTTGGTTTATATTTTATATATTAAAACCCACGTTAAGCTTTTAGATAGTTTATTTCTTAATAAATAATTTAAAATGCACGTTTTTGTTTTTTTGAGGGTGGAAGTACATATTTCCTTTCCAAATAAATAGACTCAAATTCTAATAAGAGATCTGTTTCAAAACAATTTTCCATAAAATGGCTTATGGGTTGTTATCATTTACGTAATATCACAAGTCCCAGTGTATTTGTCCTCATTCCTCAATCTGCAATCTCTGGCGATAATCGCATAGAGAATCCATTCTTTTGTGCCCATGTTTTCTCTAATGACACGTTACATAATCCACTTCGTGCGTTAGGGGTATCTTTAGCAATAAACACGATAGCGTTTTTTTCACTAACAGATGACGTACTCTCTATCAAGTTTTTAGTCGAGAGCGCTTTCATTTATATCATCATGTGATTGCAGCCTCTGCCTCCTCTACAGCTATCATGTAATTGTCTGATTTATGAGCGTTACATAATAGTCGAGGGCGATAGTGTTCTCCACCGATAAACCACGACAAAATTAATCTGGTATTGACGCTTCTGCTAATATTTTCCTTGAAATGCTAAATAAATGCTTACAGCCAGGGGCTGGTGCACCATCAACACGCGGCTCAGGATTTTCTCGTTAAGTTGGGATTCAGGCAAAGATGAAATCCTTCTTCTAATGGAGATTGAAATTAATCTAAGTTCATTTAATTGATTTTTATCAAATTATTTCAGGCAAAGCTAATGAAGAGGAGGATAATTATTTTACATGAACAACTATAGATAGGGTCCAGGCCAACGTAGAAGGAATTCTTAAAGCACCAGCAGAAAACGTAGACACAAGAAACTATGTGTTTGAAAAAAGTCGAAAAAATCACTTTGAAGGCTTTATTATTAAAGCTTCACCAAATACATGGAAACATAAAAATGAGAAATGCATGAAAACAGTTAAAGACTAAACATCCAAACATTGAACATGCCGATAGAACTGTAATACTTTACTATAAATACTGCCCGATAATTACAACTTAATGCGGAGAAATATAATAAAGAAAGATATACCAAGGGCAGAATGTTTTGCTGTAGTGATGGGGAACGGCACCAAGAGTTGTTGAAATCCCATCGGAGTTGTCGTGCATAAAGGTGCAGAGAGTAATGCTAAGCGCCTTACATTGCGCCACAGCGCGTTGCATTTATGTAGCTCGAGTCAAGTCCCAACGATCTTTGAAAGGAATGCATTGATCCTTATTCGTTGAAGAGTAAGAAGCGAGAGGAGCCAAAAGTTTATCACTACTTTTCTTCCTCCTCATGTGCCCAAAATACTGTCGAGAATTATTTACGGAAGGATGAAACAGAAGATGGAAGTGTAGCTAAATGAAGACCTCAACAAAATGCTAGACAACGTACATTGACTTCATGTTACGTTTGCGTACTCACGCAGAAGAGTCAGCGTGAGTAGTACGCTATCCACCTGTGGGGAAAGGTGACAACTCCACCAACGGCAAGATCAGCACAATACACCAGCGGCCTCGCCACCGCCCTTGAAGGAGCCAGCAACCTCTTCTACCGGCTGAATGCAAATGAGGCTGGAAAAGAAATGAAGTCCGAACGAGCGACGTTTAACTACGTTTGATGGCCAAGCGCATAATTACCTACGATGAGGCATAGCTGTGACAGAGAACTATCGATCAAATATTTATCTGGGGGACGTTAATTAATGGCCTCATTGATTGATCTCTTTCCGAAAGTTCTACTCCCTTAGAAGTAAACTGCGTGGTCTACGCTGCCACCAAATTAATGGCTTCCTACTGAAATAACAGCTCTTTAGAGTATAAGATCAGATAAGTCAGGGTGTAGATTCTTGAAAATAGGATCAAGCAGGGCCAGTACCAAGCATCATAATTAAGTGTGCGATGTAATACGTGAATTCTGGCGACAATTTTTCAAAGAAAGTAAAGCATATTGCGCGCAGCATACGGGAGCACAATAACATATCTACTGAAATAAGACGTTAACATAGTTAACTTAAAAACATCGCGAGGCAGGTGAAGTGCGGGAGGTGACTGTGAATAAGTATGAGTCGGGCAAAAGAGCCAAGGGTGAAAAGTAAACCTTCACCCTTCAGCCTTTCCGTTTTTTCTACCCTCTGGCGCCTACCATCCATCCGAAGGAAAAATGTTTCTGAAATGCCTCTTACGAGACTTCAAAACCATAAAAGGAAGATACACCCTCCATAGCCTTCTATAATGAGTATAGTGACCACCACGTGAGAGACCAGAATGGACCACATACAGTCCTCAGAAAGCGATAAGAAGGACTTCTCTAGCATGAAAAACTTTCCCGCTCCAGAACTGGGCGCCTTGGTTACCTTCTGGTGGAAAAAAATCTCTGCCTCCCTCAAACACCTTCCAGAATATTCACATGATTTCTTTCCAGTGTAGAACCATTTCTGCTTTGGCTGAGTGAGGGAAGCTCAGTTTTGACACCGAAAAAGAGTATTTCACATTTCGAAAAGCTACCGCCCCAAAACCAGTCTCAACACTGTGCACAAGGAGTTGGCCAGAGAATGCGCAGTATAAAAATCGGCGAACTCAAAGAGTAAATTCTATTCATACACTAGGTAACAGAGGGTAGGGGAAGTTGCTAATAGACACAATGGTACAAATGGCGGCATAATATGGTTCTTTCGGGAAAATGTTTCCTGAGATAGAAAGTTGACGCAATAGTTTATCCCAATTTAAACTTAAAATATCAAGTTTTCAGAGGTCTGATGACGTTCCGGAGGGTTCCGGTCCTATTTAATAATTGTTTTCAGGTTACCATGTCATTCAATGATAAATAATTTCCCACTAAATAGCATTCTGCTGCTTTAGCTACTACCTATGCCTCAGTCCTTTGTCCGCACATTGACGGTTGAAAGTACGGATTTCGAGTGATTGCATGAAAATCAAACTAGAAGACAACGTATTGGGTGTGCAGCGGGATGGGTTATTTTTTATTTCGAGTGAAGCAGGATTTCTTTTATCAAGGGCTATTGTCATTTTTTTCATGAAGGCTCACGAGACGTTCTCCATGGAATACTTCAATACTTGGATAACTCTGTTACTGTATCTTAAATGGAGATCGGCTGTCTTTGTTGTCTAACGTTGGATTGCAAGGTTATTGAATTACTTATTACGTCTCAATTGTTTAAAATTTATTATCAGACGGTCGGCAATACCATTCATAAAAACGAATTGCAATGAAAGATTTAAATGAAGCGGCCACGATGCAGTTTGATGACGTGGGTATGTTGAGACGCTATACCGTTCGCTACGATAAATTGAAGCTAAAGCCAAAACTTTCACGCTGAGCTATCAGTGAGACTCCATCGTTCTGAATCCAATCTCTGTCTTGAGACTGCCTTGAATACGGAACTTGAGACGATGCTCACCTCAGTCTTGAGTTCAGAACACGGACTATTAATCCGGGCCTAACTCACATTCTCTGGCTGCAGCTTTTACGCAAAACTTGCTGATATAAGTGGACACAACGCAGCTCTACGGGAGTTATTTTTCACCTTCAACACCATTACGGCAAAGACGAAACGCCGGCACTGAAATATCACCATAGGTATTTATTCCGTCGTGTAAAATGATAAATCTAATGTCTGGTGGAATTACTCTTTGTCCACTGCCAGGTAGCTTGAGGCACCTTTGCCTTAGATGCTCGCCCGCTATGTTCGAGGTTGAGTTCTCTGCTCCGGCCAAAACGAACAAAAGAAGTCGTAAAAGCGGATCGAGTATCAAGACCTGCAGTGCGAACTGAGATAGTTACGTTTGAAGAAGAACATCGAAGGACTGGCGAGAAACAGATTTGACGAAGGAAGCTCTCCATACGCTCTATTGCGCTAATCACTTCGTAGCACAAGATTGCGATTGGCTACTATTTGTTGCAAACACTGCGCACTCTGCCGCGCACTTCATAACAGATCGGGAGCAAAGTTGATGTGCGCCAAACAACTAAACAGCGTCGGTTATTGAATCCACGATAGTGATTTTTGTGTTCATTCTCCGAAAAGGCGTCAAAGATAGATACTGTAAACATTTTTTTATTACTCCGTGGTAAAAAGCTTGCGTCTTTAAATGCTAATTTTGAACGAATTCGACAACTGTTTTCTACCAAAACTGTTATGCAGCCACAGACTAGCTACCAACCGGCATAAACGTTTTTCCAGCGCCCATCGCTCCACTAAACGTCATTTGTGTTACGGTTTGCGCTTACTTCAGACTCCCGAAATATCGGCTAAAAAAGGAGGCTTACTTATTGGACATAATCTCAAACATAACATCCACCAGTAAACAATAATGGAAGTAGCAACGAATAGGAAGAATTGGCAACAAATAATGTCTATGAAATACATCGGAAAAATCAAGAGAAATATGCAAATGAACACTTGCAAAAGAAGTAAGCATCTGAAAGTAGAATGGAGGGGGAAGCAGCCCCAAACCAGTCTCGGAATTGATGACAGATGTGATGATTTTATTAAAAAAATTAGTCCTACCCAAGCTGCCTGGTGATACAAAGGTGAGCTCTCAAGAAGAACTCTTTTATTTTCAGTCTAAAACGGTAATCGGTATTTCAATTGATTGCGAACGTCAATGCGGATTAAGGCAGAGCGAGCGTGGCAAAAAAACACTCCGCGAGCCCAGTTTAGTCAAATATAAAATGTTACTGGTGCCTAGGCTCGTGTAACCCGAATGTAAATGACTCTAGTTTCTTAACCTGAGCATATTCATTGGAACGTGACTCCAAATAACACTTCCATTAATTTATACGGGGTAAGAGAGAGGAGGAGTATCCTGCGCGAAAAATAAGTGATTGAATCCTCATGAGGGCGTTTATACGCGTCCGGCGGATCAATCGAGACGCCGTGACAGACTGCCAATCGGTTGCAAAGCGCTCCAGCCCAGCATCACTCGAGATGCCTCTGATGAGATGCATTCATTTGCTGGGGCCCCGCGCGCCCAGCCTCGAGCCTCCCGAGGGTGTGAGCCGCTTATGTAACCTGCCCACGGCGAAGGCGTTCCTCGGGGCCCTGCGATCACGTGTCCCCAGCCGATCGCCATACGCGTCCAAATCAGGGTCCGCCCGTGGTCCATTTCAAGCACTCGTTCATATAATGCCAGTTAAAATCCAGCATCCACGTGCAAGACGGGCTGCGACCTGCGACCGGGCTGCGGCATTGGGATTTTCCGGCGGTCGAGTTGCCAGGAGTCGAGTTGACACGGTCGACTTACCAGATTAATGTCTCCCGCTCACTCCGCGGCTCCAGGGTAATTTTGATGAAGCAACCGCGGGCGTGGATTTAGCGTGAGTGCGTCCAAGTCGAAAGTGGTGGTTGTTGTTGATGTTGACTGTTAGACAAGAAACCCTTAAATGAAACTAAGTCGCCAAGCACCAGGGGGAGGTAGTGCTCCTCCCTGTTTCCACCACAATTGCATTGTTTTAGCTATATTAAAAAATTCATTGAAACATACATCTCAATTTTGTCGATTAACTTTTTAAAAAGGCATGAAATCTAATTCAGGGACCGTTTCCACTCCAATTGAAATGTATAATTAAAATGGGTCGATTGTAAGAAAATGTAGGATGCAGCACTTAATATGTTTCAAAGCTTTGCAATTTCAAATGGGGATCGACAGTTTGGACACGTTTGTTCACATTGTCAAATATCTCCTAAGGGATTGATGAATGTCCATTAAAACTTCGTTTTCAGCACAAAATAAATAAAGGCTTTTTGGAGTAAGAAAACTGTTGATCCACATTTAGACCTTTACGAATGCAACGATCGTTCCGGATCGTTCGTCGTGAAAGGTTGTGCTGGTGGTGAGCGAGCGAGTCGAGTTTTCTATTCTCAAAGTGCATAAGCCCTCGAGTTTTTTTCGATTGCAGGCACCTGCATTAAGTGCGGTCAGCCAACTAAGCGTAGCCAAAAACTAGTCACATGTTGCCGCTGCAATGCCGTGAATCACTTACATTGCGCATCGCTTACTGAAAACGACCTACAGGCAGTATTGGATCTACATCAACACTGGCTGTGTACTTCATGCATCACGAAAGCTCAAAAGCCACGCAGCGATGAAACAGCGGTGAGGAGCAGTGGCTCGCGGGAAACAGGACATGCTGAAAGAAGTCCTAGAGAAGATCACTGCAGTACAGAGTGAGCAAAACTAACTTAAACAAGTATTTAACTCTCTCCAAACGGATATAAATAATAGTATTAGCAAGTTAACTGATGGATTCAATGTATTAGTTGACGAAAACAGGCTTCTAAAGAAAAGAGTGTGTGACTTTGAGTGCCATTTGAATACATTGGAGCAGAACTCACTTAGAAGCACAGTAGAAATCCATGTGATTCCCGAAATCGAAGGCGAAGTTCCTGAGGGCTTAGTCTGTAAAACAGGCCTTGCTTTAGGAACCAAGCTGGATGTGAATGATATTGAGTCTGCCTGAGTCAGAGTTCGTGGGAAAAAGCGGAATGAATCCTATTCCCAAACTATTGTTGTGAGATTTGCTAGGCCCCATTCTGCCTCCGAGCTATTGCAAGCTCGGAGAGTCAAAAGAAATCTTTTGTTGCGTGACCTTAACCTTAATGCAATTGAAAGTACTCGCGAAGGTCTTATTTATGTCAATGAATCGCTAACCCAAATGAATAGAAAGATATATGCCATAGCAAGAGAATTGCAAAGCAAGGGGGAAATCATATACCTGTGGATACGTGGTGGGCGCATCTTCGCTAGAAAAAGTGAAGGTAGTGAACGGATTCATACTAAAAACGAGGAGGAACGGATTCATACTAAAAATCGATTCAGATCAGATAGGGAGTATTGTTTCATCCCTGGTAACAAATCTGTGAAATTCAAGGCTGAAAACAACCCAAAACCTACGGATTCCGTTGTTGTTGCTGTTAATGATGCTGTTAATTTTAATCTCAAAGGCCTAGGACTGTATTACCAAAATGTTAGAGGAATGAGAAGTAAACTTTGTAAGTTTAATTTATCTATGTTGAACTCTGAGTACGATGTATTATGTTTTACTGAAACGTGGCTTAATAATTCCATATATAACTCTAAGTATGCACGCACAAAAATTATAAAGTTTACAGGAAAGATAGAGACGCAGGTCTTACCGGAAAGAAACTCGGTGGTGGTGTATTTGCATTGGTTAAGAATAAATATAAATCTTGTCGAGTACCTGAACTTGAAACCAGTGATGAAAATATATGGATCATGTTATCTGTTGGCAGAAACAAATACTTCTATCATTGTGTTGCATACTTTCCACCTGATACTGGAATTGAGTCATTTTAAAAGTACTTTAATATGGTCTCATACAGCGATGTTATGAATTGCAATGTAATAATAATAGGTGATTTCAACTGTCCTGAATTCCTGTCTTCCGTTAGAAAAATAGTGAAGTGGTTACAGAAATTGAATTATTTCAAAATGCCATGGGCTTATAACAATGAAACTACGTAAGGAATGCTAACGGTAAAATATTAGATTTAGTACTGACCAATTTGCACTGTGCTAGCGTTGATTCCGTAAATAAGAGTTCCCTAATTTTAAAAGAAGACAGTCATCATCCTGCTCTAGAATTCAAAGTAAAATTATCCGCTTAAGTCTTGAGAAAAAAATTTGAAATATCAGGTTCTTCATATAATTTCAAAAGGGGAGATTACCTAAAGTTATACGAGGAGTTACAAGGTAAAGATTGGGATTTTGTCACCAAAACAAACAACGTTGATCAAAGTTTGGATATTTTTTATGAATTTTTGTATCAGTCAATGGACCAATCTATCCCAAAATGCAAAACATCGAAATATAAATATCCCTCGTGGTATAGCTTTGACATAATAAAAAATATCAAGAAAAAGCATCGTCACAGAAAACGTTTTTAACAAAACGGTTCAGATTATCATTATAATATGCATGTGAAGTTAAAATCTGAGATTAAGCTTTTCATTGAGAAAGCTTTTATTGAGTATACAGAAAGTGTCAAACTGAATGTTAAGGGTGGCAATCCTAATGCTTTTTGAGATTTTGTGAAGATTCAAAGATCCAATAGCAATACTGAGAACGTTATCGAACATAATGGACACAAATTTGATAACCCATGTGACATTGTAAATGCATTCAAACAATATTTTGTCTCTGTTTATGTCCCTGAAGATTGTAATAGTCTAAACACTTATATATCAAAATATAATTCATCAATCAACTTTTCACTGAACCAGATTACACTAGATGAGGCCCTAGAAACTATTTAGGTGACTGAAATAAAATAAAAATCACTGGGACCTGATAATATTCCAATGTATATTGTACAGGGTTGTGCGAACTTAATTGCCCCTGCGCTATGCCATGTATTTAATCTCTCTTTGCGAAGTGGGGTGTTCCCTACCAAATGGAAAACAGCAAAGGTATGTCCAATTTTCAAGAAGGGCAATAAACAAAAGGTGGAAAATTAAAGACAAGTATACTCTCAGTATTTTCAAAGATATTTGAGCCCATTATCTGTAAGCATATACACTTTCGAGTGAAAAACCAAATCAGTGAATTACAATATGGTTTCAGGTTAAATAGAAGTACAACTTGTAACTTAGTTACTTTTACTGAGTATATTATGAATAATATGAACGTTCATGCCCAGACTGATGTCATCTATCTTGATTTCAAGAAAGCCTTTGACACTGTAAATCATAGTATTTTGGTCTGCAAACTCCAATACATTGGTATAACTGGTACTTTGTTAAATTGGCTATCGTCATACTTATCTGATCGAAAACAATATGTAACCTGTAACAAATGTAAATCTGAAGAGTATTCTGTAACGTCAGGGGTTCCACAAGGATCTAATTTAGGACCTTTCTTCTTCTTAATTTTTGTGAATGATTTACCCCTATCGTTACAACACGCACAATGCTTAATGTTTGCCGATGATATTAAGGTGTTCAAAAAGTGAGTAGAGTTGATAATTGTTTGAAGTTGCAAGAAGATTTGGACAATCTGGTTAAATGGTCTTATGAAAACAAAATTTATTTTAATGTAGAGAAATGTTAAGCGATTGACATACTCTACGAAGAAGATTAATGTTAATTATGAATAAAGAATGTAAGGTCTATCATTAAAGCAGGTACATCAAATAAAAGACTTAGGGGTTATATTTGATTCTTCAATGTCTTTTGCTCCACATATCTTTCAGATAGCTCTCTCAGCTCAAAGATTAATGGGTTTTGTAAACCGAATGTCAAGGTACTTAAAGTCTGAGAAATCTCTCAAAATGTTGTACTTCTCCTTTGTAAGATGTAAGTTGGAGTATGCTTCTGTAGTATGGAATCCTCACTGCAAGAAACATCTTCAAATATTGGAGAGGGTACAAAAAAGGTTTTTACGTTGTCTATATTATACCCAATACAATGTTTATCCTATGTATGAACATTATGTTAGCTACGAAACTTTGGTAAAAGTGTTTGATTTTCAATATTTGCAAAAAAGAAGAACCATGTGTTATCTATCTTAATTATATAATTTACTTAATACTGGGGAATGTAGTGACTTAATTAGAAAAAATTTATTATGTAGTGCCTAGTATCAATGTGAGGTGCCTAGTATCAAGGAAATTTAAGTTGAGCATAGTAAAGTCAAATTACTGTGAAAACTCACCAGTGAAGAGAATGTGCCGATCTTTTAACATGTACTGTGATATAATTGATTTATATCAAAAAAGAAGTCTCTTTTGCAAATTGATAAATGATATAGTTTCTTGATATGTTTCGAAATTTCTGTAAAATTCAATTGATTCCAATATGTTTTGTATTTTCTTCTTTTTTGTTTTGTTTGCCCTGTAATTGTTTTGTTAGGCAAACGTTAAACTCTACAAATAACAAATGACTCGCATCTTTCCATGCATTAATGCGACTGGATTTCGTAATCCACCTATTATAACATTTTCACAGCCCTCCCATTCGGAATAAATCTAAGTTCACCGCGCCAAGCTATTTCACCTTTCTAATTTACAAAAAATCGCCACCAGGTGTCAGCAACTTTGATCTTAGTCGTCAATAGTTAATTGGATAATATCAAAATACTGCCGATCATGATAAAAATTCTGGTAACTCCAATGACTCTTGCACCTTTAAAACAACAGGGATTCAGTTTTCATTTTTAGAACTAAGTGACAGATATCCGAGATTATTTTTTCGGAGTTCATGAGTTTAAGGATCAAAATACTGGCTCTACTTGGCTTGTTAGCTATTTATTACTCGTTTTATTGCTTCAAACTTTCTTTTTATAAATTGATGCTGAAGTCAGCATTTGAGTATACTGAGTCCGGTGGTTTCATCTGCAAATGTGTATATTACTTTTTCGTAGTGATAAGCACCTGTTACTCCAAATTTGAATTTTCAGCGTAGTATGTGTTATATACATATAACCTAATATAATTAAAGCAATAGGTGGTCATGTGAAAAACAAAATATATATTCCTCGTAAATATGCGCCAAAAAAACACAGGGCATTAAAATTATAATTGAAGCTTAGAGTGGTTTACACCGTTGATTTTTTAATGTGGACAATAGGCGGATAACACGATAATCATATTTGCCATAGCATAATCATGTGAAACGTGGCTGGCGGCTTCACTCTTATACAATGGTCCCCAATTTATTCTGACTTGCGTGCTCATAAGTCATTCATTTCTGAAAATATGTATGTGCCTCTGTCATCAGAAGAAAAAGCTCATTATTTTGTTTTACTGCTACTTCAAACTTACTTCCGACATTATTGTATGGCGAAAGGTGAAAACGTCAATAGTTCACTACCGTGACATAAATGTACGCGGCAAAGTGAGTTTTCGAAATCCAGTGGTAATGAGGAAAAGCGGAAGGAATGAATGATCACTTCATTGTTCAATTCATCGTTCGTCTCCCTTACGCTTGAACATTTGCGATTCTTCCGATGGCATATAAATAGTGGCTTTAGCTCAAACACAAATGCAACGGTAAATGCTCAGCACCCTGGATGCTGATGACCTCGAAACACGATGTCCTTTTTTGATGGCTTCCATTTCACCCTCGTGAGAAGCGCAATGCAATTTTGTGCTCTACCGATGGTACTGCAGTGATTTATGAGCATGAAAATGGCAATGACCTCCAGAGGTGGCTTCACCCATTCAACCGTACAGCGAAGTTACCTACCTGACATGGTAATCTCAGCCTCCAATACAAAATGCATGACATTATCTGCAGCATCCACGAGGTTAAACGTGGCAACATTTGAATCGTTAATTTAGAGAGAAATGAAATTCAAGTGTCTAGGAATGGAAATATCTGAGAGTGGTGATGTTGAAGAAGAGGGGAGAATGCAGGCAACTAAAGCAACAATATTCGTTGCATGTCTCAACGATGCAGTGCGAAAAATATACATAAAAGTTTTAAGAATAAATTAAAGATATGTCACACAGAAATACGCCAATAATGGTGCATATTACTGGACGCGGTCATACACAATCATGACCAAAAGGTTATTAGAAAAAAGTGAGATATGAATATTACGATGAATTATCGGGAAATCCTCATTACATTGGGAGGGGAGCAAAGATAGAAGACGAATAGATGAAGTGAAAAACGTCAACCATTGGGTGATAAACAGGATAATAGAGCGGGAAGATCAAATTTGTGAAACGGAGGACAAGAAGAGTGCAAAAGTAGCAAGAAGTAAAACGGAAACGCGTGCTTCACCAAATTTGTGGAATTCCATCCCGAAGTTCGTTCAAGGAATGCAAACAAATTTCAAACCGCAGCGATTAACAAGATCGGATCCGAGTTTGATTGCGTGATTATCATCACCTGATAATGATTCTGACGTTTTCCTTCTCCAAATGAACAGGGAATGAGAAAAATTATCATTGAGAAATAGAAGCGCAGGAAGACCATTGAAAAGATAACAGGGACAGTTTCGCCACCGATCGATGGGTCACGAGGAGGGAACAGATCCGATGCCCTAACTAAAGAGGAAAAGAAGAAAACGATGGCGAAGGGAATGGCACACGCTGGGCAGTGCCCATTATAATATACGTCATATATGAATCTAAATCTTCGGCACCACTGTACGGGCAAAGGTGTTGCCTATCTTTCCGCAAAATATTGGTCGCGCTGCAGTCGGCATGGTTCCGCTGCTGTGCGTCAAAAATGGCCAGTTTAATAGGGAGCCCAATTCCGGTACCTCTATTTCCAGTATCTCCATTTGAATCACGGCCTTTCCTTCGGCATGGCTCTCTTGTGCGTGTCAAAAATGGTCGGTGTTAATAGGGAGGTCAATTCCTGTACCTTTATTTTCAGTATCTCCATTTAAACCACGACCTATCCTTATTAGAACGATTCGAACCACCTTCTCTGGAGTGGCGGCGCTACAATCTTCTTGGTCCTAATTTTTCGGTGCATGCGGAATTTTTGGCAACACCCACTGGAGGCAAGTATAGGATCCATGTGTATATTCATGGCAGTGCCGTAGGCCAAGCGATAGCCGCCCATACCGCCCGCAGTGCCCCGAGCGGCCACGGCGTGCAACCCTCCCGGAGAGTGGTGTGCTTGCATTCATTCCAATGGGAAGTGTTTTCGCTGGCGGGAATCTGATTGCAAACTCTGCGCTCTGAATCGAGAGAGAGATCGGCGATAGATTCGTTTTGTGACGTCACTATCAAACCGCGGAGAAGTTTTGTTTTACAAGCAAACGCCTCGACGCAAACTTGCTCGCCTCACGCCTCACATTGCTTATCACGGTTTGAGCGATATGTTTCTCTAGTCAGGGTACACGTTCGAATTTGGTTGGAAAATTGAAGCAGCTGTAAGGAGCATGGAGTATATAAAGTCATGTTAATGACGCAAAAACTTTGTTTCTACGCTCTCAGTGGTTGGCGAAATATAAACTAGGCCTTTGACTTGACCAATTTATTTAACACCACAGGCCTAAAGAACCTTCACAGGCTAAGTTTTATTTGTGCGTTAATATTTTTAAATTGTTAATGTGAATAATAAACAAATTAGTTGGGATAATTGAGAAATCATGCCACTCCTTCTTCGTTCTCAGGGTTTCGAAACGTGGGCAGTGATTGGAACCCTTGACCCGTTGCAGCACCCGAGAAACCCTTCCTTCAGATGATATACGCCGTGGATACATCAGATCCTGTAAATATAGTGTATTTATTTTTAAATTTATTTATTATGTCACCTATTCCTTCAATCCTACAAACCCGCTATACGAGGGATTCCATCTCACCATGGCATTCTAAAGGGTTTTGCTAATATGTTGATAGTAAACCAATATCAGTTTACCATGATACGTACAGTGAATGAACTTTCATAGTCTGATTTCATAATGATAGCATACAAGTTACCCATGTTACACTTAATTATCAAAGGGACTTCGTGGCCGTGTAAAAATAAATTTAATATTCGGTGGAGTTTTTTATGCCTCAGAAGTAAAATGTCGGAGCTTCTAACAGCAAAGATATATCTATTTATTGTAGTGACCAGCTTTTTCCTTGCTCAAAGCTATACCATGGAAATGTCTTTGCAGGAGATGTGGGCTCAAGGGGAGTACCATATTTTTCCATCTATCTCGTCCTATTTCCCATCTTCAGATACCTAAATTCCCCCAGATACCTAAATGTCCCAATATATTGATAAAGTTATTGGTATTTAGTCATCCGCATGACGTTTTGTGGTTACTTTTGACTGAACTTTCATTCACTGGTGGGAGGCAGAGGAGATTTGACCGCCGAGGATGCAGCAGAGCAACTTGGCACACTTGTGTCAGTTTGCTCAAGGGTACGGTCCTTCGCGCTCAGATACTTCCACTCTATAAAGCAATTATCGGATATTATACTCAAAGTAATGACTAATTATCATCCGCCTAGCGTGGAAAAAAATAAATATTCATTAAGGAATCGAGCTTCATGAACTATTAAAAAATATGTTTGTTTGATAATGATTGATTGGTGATAAAGTATCACACTGTCGGAGCTCCCTGGAAAAAAATCACATCTACTTCCTTATTACTATGCTTATTTTCAGTTATTACTTTGATAAAAAGCATTGTCTCGTCATTGAGTTAAAATCATTTATTTATAGGATTCTTATTCAGACCAAATGTGATTGAGGTGCGAGAAATTCTTTGATCAGCAGGTTCGAATTAGTGATGGGCAAAGTCGGTCTTTTGAGAGATCTCGGTCACGCCTATCACTCCAACATGTGATTCGATCGTGAATGTAAGGTCAGGAGTGATTGATGTTCCAGCTAGTGAACTGTTCAAGTTGCCTTCGATCAATGGTCTCTCAAGAAAGTCGTGATTGATAAAAAATCGTAACGAACGCTCCTCTTGCTGGCCATTCGTGATTCCTAATCCTATACAGCCGCATGTGTGACTCACTCACTCACGTATACAAATTCCCGATCACTTTCAGACGAGCTAGGAGCCTGAAATTTTTCACGGGCCTTCCTTGAAAGAATTCATTGGAGGAAAAATCTCGAAATCATGGAATTTTTAACTGAAAGTGACCAAAAAAAATAAAAATTGCGGATTTTTGGACTTTTCGAAAAGTAGACTTTCAGTTCTCGCTTCATATCCTTTGAACGGTGGGTCGGATCTGAAATCTGACAAAATTTTCACAACGGGGAATTGAATTTTCTTAAACATGCAAAAAACATTGGTTTTCTACGCTTCGTAGTTTTCTCACCAGGCACAACATTTAGTGAAGAGTTTCCATTTTTTGCGGTTTGTTGATGACAGCTCCTAAACTAGGATTCTGATTTGAAATCTATTTCTCCCAAGGATTTAGATCTCATCATGACCTAAAACTTCATCAGTTTTGTTTTTTCTAACTCTTATAGTACCTACTCTGGTAGCATGGTGCCAAAGTCAAATTTTGGTAAAACTGTCAAATGCTTCTGAAACATGACATGGGCATGCGCCTTGACATGCCCTTTGCATGTAACTAGTAAAAACCTGGACTTTATAAATAGTTGGCTGGTAACATGGCACCAAATTCGGATGTTTGTGAAACTTGCTGTTTTTCGATTGTAGCTTCTAAACTAGAAGTCGAATCTCAAATCTGTTGTGCGGTATTTTTAGATCTCATTCAGCCCTACAGCTTTATTCTATTCGTTCTTTTCCATTCCTTTTAGTTATCTGGTAACATGGTATCAAATTCGGCTTTTCGTGAAACTCGTGGTTTTTCGACTGTAGCTTCTAAACTAGAAGTCAGATCTCATATCTATTGGACGTTTGTTTTACATCTCATGCAGGCCTACGATTCTCTGCTATCCGTTTCTTTTCATCCCTCGTAGTTCTCTGGGAACATGGTGCCAAAGTCAGCTAATTCATGAAACTCTCTGATGTTTCTTTCCCTCACGCCCTCACCAGTGTAGGTATGACCTTGAAAGTCGGCAATGGTATGAGCCTTGATATGATCTTTACAGATAATTAGCAAAAACACGGATTGCCTCATAGTTGTATGGTAACATGGCGCCAAAGTGATATTTTCAAATGTTTCTTTCCCTCACGTCTCGTAGCTGCTAACGTAAGAGTCTGATCTCGAATTTGTTGAGCGGCTTTTTTAGATGTTATCAAGTCCTAAAATGTATTCCAATCATTTCTCTCTAACACTTATAGTACGCTGGAAACATGGCGCAAAATTTGGATTTTTTCAGTTTTTCCAATGTAGCTTCTAAACTAGCAGTCGGTTCTCAAATCTGTTGCGTTTTTTTTAGATTTCATCGAGGCCTACAACTTAACGCTTATCCTTACTCTCTATCACTTATAGTTCGCTGGCAACATGGTGCCAAAGTCAAATTTTTTTACTCAAACAGACGTTGGGGGCGAATCCCCCAAACGAGAAAAGCGAGTATATACTGTAATCACGACAGATGTATACATCTACCTCGTTTAGTGCCGGTTTCCGTGGAGTTGTTGGTAATCTTCGAAAACAATTGAAGGAAAAATTGTGCAATGCGTTCGAAGGTTTGTTTTGTTCTTACACAGTGTTCTTGGTTTGTGATTTTAAGCATAATTAAGAAGAATATTAGAAATATATCTTATAATTACAAAACTATTGAAGAGTGACATACTTCATGGACCACAAATTATTCAAAACTCATTATAAAAACCAATGATAAATAGTAGCATAGAACGCTGCGAAAGTGTATTTTGGAATGTAGTTGGAACCAATCAACGTTTTCATTTGGCCGAAAGAATTTATAGCAAATTATCCGACTGTAGCACTTATATTCAGATTTCAATTACAGTCGGTATCACTGTTTCACTTGTGCAAGAGACGAAATAATTTTTAAGAAAATTGAAACGAAGGTTTATCGGGTGTTTAAGTGACGATGTAGTTATGGAAATTCAGTGATTACAAATGTTATATGCACTATATGTGCTGTGATATATTGCGTGTGTTCTTTTTGTGATATTTTTACATTTAAAGTTAATTTGTATTAGGTAGACTTACGCTCCCAATAAATTTGTTATGACAGAAGATGAGTTTAAAGTGTTGCATAATCTTCGCAAGAGTCGCATAAGACTAATGGCTGCAATGAGTTCGTTGTTTCAACTATTATATAAAATTTGGAATCAATGGGAATTAAAATTAAGCTATTGACTACATGGATGCTCTTGAATTTTAAGTTTGGCAGTTTACATCCTCAGTAAAAGGATAATGATTGATTTGTGTACTTAAGCAATGTAGGTATTAAGGCCGTTTTACACGGTACATTTGTTTGTACAAACTCTTCCGTGAACTCTTGTATGAGTCAAAATGGATCGTGTAAAGCTGCAAATTGCATGAACGCTTGAGCGAATGTCTCAATACTTGAATGGAAAATAGAACCTGTTCTAATTTCGTTGAGACAAACGTACAATCTGACGTACATTCGTTTGTACAAAATCATTCATCGTGTAAAACGGCCTTTATAGATATACATTAGTGTATATATTTTTTATTACACTTCTTTCAATAAATTTTGCCACCTCATAGTCATCTCTTTATTTTATCTCATTATTGTTTGGCCGGTCTCACATCTCGTGATCGATACTTCATGTTATACATTCATTCCTATCGTGATCGGTAAAGATGAGCTCCTCGGTCATTGGAGAGATCCAGTTCATCGATCAATCTTTTAATAGAACTTGATCTCGGGATTCGATCAATCACAACCATCCCATCACTAGTTCCAATGCTCCGGAGTCGTGCCATCGGAAATTGAATGTTATTTAATTACTTACTTATTCACTCCCATCAATTTTCGCAGATCAGAGTGAAATTTGACGGAGTGAATATTTGTGAAAACGCTGCCTTTCCATCTCTTACAAGACACAATAAATGTTTAAGTTGCAAGTACCGAGAAAATGTGTTAAGGTTACTTCTTGAACTCGTTCACAACGCGCGTGAGTATTTTTTTCACCGGTGTTACAGCAGCTGTGATTCTGTTTTTGCGCTTATTTATGTCAGTGGGTAATGGATCAACGTGAAAACATTTTTTTCACATCCTCTTATTAAAAACGTCAACTGGGGTTAAGTCTAAGTTGAGTAAGTTGGGCCTCAAAAATGCCATAAATATAAATGTGCCCATTACGCTTGTCACTTCTTCTAACCAACTTTTTCATTGCTTCCAATCTCTTTCCCTCTACAGCCGTTATTTTCCAGGCTACCACTTTTCTTTTCCACTACCGTATATAAGCATATATATCAAATACTTTGTATGTTTTGATGAAGAGCTTCCTTACTTCCAAGTTGGGGTTATTAGCTGTTAGTGGAGTATTAAGCTGGTGTGAATGTCGGACGCCTTCTTACGCCTGGACCATTCATCATTTTTATACGCACTAAAAACATTTCCCTTTGGTTTTTCATAAGTTTCAATTATTTTATACTACTAATTAAATTTGTATCTTCCCTATCTTGGCGGACATAAAGATATAGTAGATTTATTCTGCGGCACATCCTCCGAGCTATATGTTTAGCATGTGACGCAGATCATACTTATGCCATGGGGAGTCTATTAGGATATCGAAGGTCATCCCTTCTAATCGAAAGAAACTCCTTTTCACAATGACGCAAATTTCTTGCTATTCACCGTTCCCTTCACGTAATAACGCTATTACTGGAAATCCGTCAACGTTAATATTTGCTTAATTAAGCACACACAAAGAGACATATCCAAGAAGAATAATTTTCACCTAATCACTATGGTATGGGCTCGATTGATAACGTCCGCGGTATTCTTTAGAGCCGAAGTTCCCAACCAACCCACGTGGGCCCGAATGGACACGAGGCTGGTGGCAGATGGGTAAGCCGAGAGAAGTTTTATAATGGCGGAGTCATGGTGGTCTTTGTAAAAAGAGTTGTGTACGGTGCTAAACCCAATGTCGGAGTGTGCAATTCATGGAGACGAGCAGCCAATGCGGTGCGCATAGCAGTTATGGTTGAGAACCACTGCTCTCGAGAGATGTCTTGTACTCGGGGAATCACGCGATTAGCGTGAGGTGTCGTGACGCACCAATCCAACCTCATTTTAGAGCTCCCTGCAGCCGAAATACCAACAAAAATGGCATAACGATAATATCAATTACTGGAATTTTACTCGATACTGACAATTATCAATAGTTGTTCAGGTACGACGAATATTTAGTGCGTCGATCGTATCCCTCCACTATTGATAGTCCGCTATTGATATTGACAGATAGTTTTTCGATTTAATAGTTCAAAGATTTAATAGTTAATTCAAAAACATTGGAAGGAAACAACATGTTGCAAACCATTGATAAATAGCTATTCACATTTAATCATTAAGAAGAGTCTGCGTAGAATACTCGAAATATGCCCGTTATTAGGAAGCAATTATCGAACCAATTGTAATCGTGTATTAATTAGTCCTGCGTTAATTTCAAATTCAATGTTGCTTTACGTAAAAAATGTTGCATCACAAAGAGCATAACATGTGATATTACATGGCTTATATTAGTTATAAATAAAATGAGTTCTCTACTAACTTTGTGGTATTCCATTCTGTAAAACGATCTATTTAAAAACTTTTACAAACCACAGAACAATATGCACTCTCTCACACACACAGGACCCGGGTTTCGGCGCCGAGCACCATCATAAGGTGACGAAGCAATGCGAGCAACCTGCATGTGTACCACACTGGAGGGAGGGGTGGGTTGAGTGGGTTGTAGTAATTAGGGGGTGGACACGGATTGTATTGTGAGTAGTGGTGGAGGATGCGGAGATAAGCGGTGCCGTGCAGGGCTGGTAGCGCACCTTGAGTTGAATGACGGAAGAGCGGAAGCAGCGACTGCATCAAGGATAGGAGAGGAGGCAGGCTACAAATATTCATTTATTACCGAAACATTTGGGTCATTAGATGCTTTTAAAATCTCCAGTTGCTCTAGTGAGTTCAACTCTCTTCTGTTATTAGACACAAGTAAAATGTTAACAATAAAATTACTACGATGGTCACTAACTAAAAGATGCATAGCGAAGTTGTTTAGTTCGTTATTGTCATGTTTAAAATCTTGTAAATGTTCTTTACTTCTAATGTTAAAATTCCTGATAATTCGACCCACATACACTCCATCGCATTCACCACACTGTAAAGCATATACCCCACTTCTCTCCTTGGAGTCTACTGGCTCTTTGCACTGAACAAATAACGTTTATAAGGTTACTGGGATGCTATATATTTCTGTAGGGAATATTTTAGCCAATCTATATGTAATATCACCTAATCTAATACCTAATCTTAAAGAACACCACCGTTTTCTGTTCCTTTGCAAGCTCTTGGTGGAATAAATTGATTCGAGAGCCAATTTCATTTGTTTATTTGAAATAAATTTCTCTATTAATCTGTTCGTGTACCCGTTATTCCTAGCGATCTGTTGAATGAAAATGACTTCCTTATTGAAGTCGTCTTTTGACAGGGGTACGTTAAACTGGCGGTGAATTAGGGAATAGAATGCCGCTATCTTTTGTGGATACCAATGTCTTGAATCGGCGGGAATGACATGGTCAGTGTATATGGGTTTTCGAAAAATGGAGAATTTGTGGTGACCGTTCTCAATGGAAAGGGAGAGATCAAGATGAATTAGCGTGCGTTTGGACTCCTTTTCACAGGAGAAGGAAATATTCTGATGGAACTGGTTCAGGAACAAGGTAAAAGAATCTAATTGACGGTCTGTGCCAGTCCAGAGTACTAAAATATCGTCCACATATCTATGCCAGTATAAAAAGGATCCTAAAAGCTTATTCCTGGAGTTCAACAGATTATGTTCGAAACGGTCCATGAATATTTCTGCAATCGGGGTTGAGATAGGTGATCCCATTGCTAAGCCATCCGTCATAGGATAAAAGGAATTATTAAACGTAAAGTAATTTCGGGGTCGTGTGTTTGTGAGAGTGCATTTTGTTCTGTGGTTTGTAAAAGTTTTTAAATAAATCGTTTTATATTAGTTATTCTTATACTCATGATATAAATAAGTCATTCTCCTGTAAGCCTAGGATTAAGGAAATGAGCATTAAGTTTTAGACATTTCTATTGCCATATTTTCCACTCAATCCAAATACTAGAGGAAGTAGTAGACATGGTATTTATATCAACCACTTACGAAATGTCACACCAGTGAACCTAAATACTCCATTCTAGCTCAGAGCATGACCATTCATGCACAAGCTGAAATGCAATCTCACTACCTTTGATTGGCTCCACAGGCATACCCCTGACCGGACAGTCGATGCCTCAGCCGGTGCCGGAACCAGCCGGTTCAGCTTCCTCGTCTGTTAGTCATGATCTACCTCTCTAAATTTTCCCCTGTAAATTGCAGTTTTATCATCAAACGTTTGCGTTGCCGATGATTAACGATATTTTATTGTTTGCCCCTCCACTACGCTTACACGAGAATTTCATTGCGGAATCATGCGATGACGAAGCCTTTCTGCGTCACTACAGCCTGCTTCTTGATGCTGAATTAAATAAAAAAAAACTCCACTCTTCCGACTTTTAACTCGGAAGTCACGTGAATACACGCAAGAGGTTTATGCGCCAATGAAATGGTTGTAGTAGCTATTAAGAAGGCGATCAACACCTGAGGACAATTGCACCACTGACAATATGGTTTATGGTGGGGGTAATTTTGTGAAATGATAAAATATTCCGTACTTTCATAGTAATTCACCACAATTCTCTCACCTCCAAATCACAATTTGTTAACATTAAGTGTAATTGAGAAATTTTACCACGTCTCATAGGGAATTAGAGAGGGGTAAAAGTACTTGGAATTGTCAATTTTTCTATCATGCTCTTGCAGGACGTTTGTGATCCCGTGTGATTTTTTGCTTTCTATCGTTACAGAAATAGGCTAAGCATTTTTTCCTTCCAGTACTTTTTCCCACCCTACGGACTCCTATCACATCCCAGTGATACTTTCTCAGGGTAGGTTTGGTCTTGTCATTTCGGTTGGAGGGTGAGAGCCGGATGAAACATAATCCAACCTGTGAGGTGTCTCCCTTCAGTGAGGTCACTATTATATTATTTTAGGATTCTTGTTGAAATCAAGACAGCTAAGGAATGCAGCAATGATCCAGGTATATTTGCTAACTTCTAGCGCCAGGGTAGTGGCTATGGTACATGAGGTCAACTAGAAAAGATAATTGATATGGTTTGGGGAAATATTATAGTTTGGGGGGATTAGAACTCGATGCCCATCGAAAGGAGATTAGAGATAAAGATCTAAACATATAGGCAGCCCATAAGTGTTGCGTAAAAAAGGCCTCCCACTTGATCAACCCCTATGACCCATTTCTGATATTCTCAACCACCCTCTGCCCATGCTAGCTCACGCTCTAATTTATAATAGGAATTCACTTAAATGACTGACCATAATATTTGCTTCTGTTCCTCTTTTTCCAATCCATACGTAACGAAAAAATCTCTGAGGAATCAACACTGATTACTTTATTCACTATCGATTTTATTAGCAATTTATATGCAAAACTTGACTGCGGTGAGTTTTATTTTCTGAATCCAGATTTATCATTTCTTAAAAAACTATCTATTGCAATTTTAATTCTTTAAAGATATTTTTTGCAAAAAAAACCTTGACCGTATTTTTGGGTCCGAACGGTTTTGTATATGCTTACTTTTATTTAATGAATTTGGTGCAGTCACAATTAACGGCTGATATTGATAAGAAATTCTAATTTAAAAAAAATTATCAATCAATGAATTAATAAAATTATCAATTAGCAGGAAATGACCGTGAACCCATTGCTCTAATTCACGGTATCCATTATTGAAGAATTTGCGCGTATTGCGGTGCTTCAAGTAACGCCACCCATGCACTCAGCTGTGCATATTGTGTCACTCCGAAAGAGTCTTAAATTTTCAACGAAATGTTTGCTTATTATTGCACTTTAAAATTAACTACTTTATTGCTTGCAATACTACCTGTATTTTAGTAATCTTTACCCATGGTGCTATTTTGAGCTGGGTTACATTACGATAGGTATAGAATTAACAAGGTACTACAATTGTCCAACTTCTGCCGGGCCTCCTCACTATGCATCTTCTATTTCAAATATGCATTTTTTAATTCAGTAATACAAGGAAAACATTTATGAAACGGATTTCCCGGATGAAACTTAACTTACCGCATATATCACTGAAACGTATTAACTACCGCATCCTGGATGAAACTTAACTTACCGCATATATCACTGAAATTTCCAGTTTACCTTCTAAATGTAATAGAGTGGGTTACCACTGCATAATGATCAGGAATAGAGAACACTGAATGACGTCACGTAGTCTTTTATTTTTATCTTCCGCCGCGTGTAAATTCGCGATTTAGCAAAATTTCCCAGCTAGCCATGCGGTGAAGCGGAAGACGAGAGCTCTTGACGCTCTTGGTTAGGTGGGTGGGAGAGAAGAATGGCGGGTGTGATCTGCGCGCACCCAGCGAAAGAAGTCACTCGCCTTTGAGAGCGATTTTGTTGCATTGCTTCCCGTGAACCATTCCGCTCACGAGTGTTACAATGTGATGTTCATGCGCTAAAATGCTGTGACATCGAAATATTAAAAAAAAAAATTCCTCTTTGCTGGAGAGTGGTTGTAGTATCGTCACTCCTTGAGGCGACCCGATTTAACACACTCGGTCATTTAGTTATCGCAACAAAATTACTATGCTCTTCTCCGGAATCGGACTAAGTATTGTTTTCGCGAAGTCCTCCGGCCACATTGCATCATCGCCATTCCTGCGAATAACCACTCAAAGGTTTTCCTCTTCTGTTCTTCCCTACACTTTTTAGAAACTCCGCAGGTATTTCATCTATTCCCTCTGCCTTATTCCTTTTCATATCTCTTAGAGCTCTTTCGATTGCACTTTCAAATATACCCGGTCCGATGGCATCTCTGCTGATTTCATCTTCCCTTTCTATATCTAACGTACTGGGCCTTATTTCCTTACCATAAAGCTCTTCAACATATTCGTTTCACTTCTCCTAAATCTCTTTTGGTTCTACGATCAACTTTCTAGTCTTGTCTGTTATCGTTTCAATTCCCCTTCCCTTATTACCGCCCGTCAGTTCTTTTACTTTCCTATATAATGTACCTAATCTTCCCTCTTTTTGGCATTTCTTTAACGAGTCGATCTGTTCTCTCCACCATGCCTAACTTGCTTTCCTTGTTTCTCTTCTATACATGTTGCTTAATTCCCGGTATATTCTCTTGCCTAGCTCTGAATTTACGCTCTTTCATTTCCTTCTCTCCTGCATCTCCATTATCATCTCCTTCGTGATCCACGGTTTTCTAATTTTAGTTGCACTGAATACGCCTACCGATGCTCTCGCAGCTTCCACAATTAATTTTTTTCAAATTTCCCCATTCTTCTTCCACTGATCTCACTCCATGATCCGCACTCATAGTTTTGTCAACCTGCTCTCGATACTTCTTCATTGCCCCAGTTAATGCTTCCGTATTCCAATTTCGTACCCTCCTACCTCTCCTTATCTTTTACAGTTTTACGAAGCATTTCATGACTAATAAGTTGTGATCTGAGTTTGCGTCAGCTCCTGGATAGGTATACGAGTTAACTGCGTATCCCGGCTTCTTTCAAGTGTACCTACGTCAAGGATGAACCATATATTTTTAATCACTAGATTATTTCTCCGGTAAAACTTCACAGCTTTCTCACCACGGTCGTTTCTCCCTCCTAGCCCTTAATCGCCCACCTCCCGCCCATCTCTTCCTTCGCCCACCACCGCGTTCCAATCTCCCATAACTACCAATTGCTTACTCCCAGGTATACTACCAATTACCTTTTTCCTCTAGCTGATCGTATTTATCACCTTCCTGTTCCTCTCTTTCATTAGAAGTGAACATATAAACCTGGATTATAACTAAATTCTTTGTATGTGCCTCTGGCTCAACGAATATGTATTACCCTATCACTCACCTGTTCTGCATATAATACTTTTCTACCAAGTTTTCTGTTCATTACAAATGCAGCCCCGCGCTAGCTTTCATTCCATCCACTATATATCACTCTATAGCCATCGCTCGGACTATAAACTAGGAATCTAGGGCTAGAAACATAGAAAGGCTAAAACAAGGAAACAGTACGTAAAAACATTCGTGTGGAACGTGGCAGTCTATGGATCGGAAGCATAGACCATTGGAAAAGCATAGATGAAAAGATCAGAGGCATTTGAAAACTTGTGTTGAAGGAGGATCCTGAAGATCAAATGGACGGAATAAATAATAAATGAAGAAGTTTAGAGAAAAGTAGAAGAGGAAAAGAACATACTGAACACCATGCAGAAAAGGAGAAGCAGTTGGATTGGGTACAGCCACACCATGAAGAACAATGGGTTTGTGAAGAATATAATTGAAGGAAAAATAGAGGGTAAGGTCCCGAGAGCAAGACCAAGGGATAAATAAATCGACCAAATAAAGAGGAAAATACACCAGAAGGACTAACAAGGAGTAAGGGAGATGGGGAAGGGTGGAGGGCTGCAGTAAACTAATCTTAGGATTAAACGACCAATGACGAGCCATCGCTCCAGTAGTCCCCGCTATCTTTACATCTTACTTTGCCCAGACCTATGATGTCTATGCCCACAATCTCCATTTCTTGATTTATATTCTCTAACTGACCCGCCCTTAGCATAGTCCTAATATTCCACGTGGCTATTCATATTGTTGCGTTCATCTTCTGTACATTCTTTTCCTCTGGTGTTGGGTTTGCCTTTACTTCCGAGCAAGAATTTCGTATGATGACGACCGCAGGGGCCTTGCTCCCACCGCTGCCGGGCACGACTCCCGGTCCACTGAACCGAGTCCCATAGTTACCAGGATGCATTTTCATTTAAGAACCGTCCATAATTACAAAATTTAAACAAATTTAGATGGCATTCCGTGGCCTTGCTCAATAGTAGTTCTCACGTGACACCATCATGCGTGGACTATCATTCGTCTGTCTCCTAGTCTTCGAACTATCTGGCGTAGATGGCCCTAACAGAAGCCTTGCTCCTGCCATTTCAGCACTAGAGGTTATCGGAGCACGCAACTCTTTCCACCACGGCAATCTTGTAGTCCAAGTAAATCGAATGATAATTAAAAACTTGTATTTGTAATTCATCGGAGACCATATTGGTAACTTTTTATCCACGCATTTTAAGTCTGTATTTATGAAGCCTGTAAATATTACATTAAATGATCAAGAATTTAGTTCTTCTGAAAGGAGACACAATAAATCAAATGATACTTTTTTCCAGTGAGTTTACCATATTTAAGTCATAGAAATGCATGAATGAGCCTTATGCACCCAAATATTGTGTGACTTCTCTTCAATTGTGACGCATAATATTGAACCTACTTTTTGCCGTTTTTTCGTTGCTCGAAAGAAGCAATTAAATTCCGTCATTCAATGGCCAGAGAAGAGATATCAGTAAATAATGTTTCATTCAATATGAGGGAGTTGAAAAAGTTATAAATATAATAAAATCTTTAAAAGTAACAGTGTTCCCATGTAAAAATATGAAACTGATTGTTGAATTAGCATAAAATAATGTAAATTGTGTATTAGTTTTTTTTTCAATTATAGGTGACAATTACCTTACGTTTTTTTATTGTAACCTACCAACTCTTGTTAAATAATGTCGTCAGGATGAAAAAAATAAGAAACTGTAATTAATATTTGTTTTCGAAGTTCAATGTAGCAAAGAGTATCCGTAGAAAGATGCTTAGACGTCCTAATTAAAGAGCCTAAAAGCATTTTTATGAATTTAAGAGGCAAGTAAAATTTTACAGAAGATAATATGATAGGTCTTTCTTAAAATGTTCCTATCCGCAAGTTGAATCTAATGACTTTTAATTATAGTTCACTGTAACCATGGAGATGTAGTATTTCTCATTGAACTCTGCAACACCTTCCCATCGCGAAGTAAAAGATTTATTTGATTTGAAACTTTCAACAGTTGAAAGTACCACACAACGGGAGGAATCGGGCGAGATGTTGTGAAATATGAACATAATAAGAACTTAGTAATAGCAATTTTCCACATGTAAATATTTTAATTCGACCCGGGTTTCGATGCACTGCATCATCATCAGGTACATAAATTTGGAAATCAAGGTGGGTGGAGAGAGAGTGAATACAAGAGAAGGTGGGTGAGGGAGTGAGTTAGGAAAGTGGGGTGAGGGAGTGGGGAAGGGGAAAAAATTTGAAGGAGGGAGGGAGTTTTATTTACACAAGAATATCGTTAACATTTGAAATTTGAAAAAACCACAGGTTCGTTGGGGTTATGTCCCGCGGCGCGTCGAGGGGGAGGGGAGGAGGAAGGGGAAAGGGACAAGCACTGGAAAAATAGACACTTTGTCAGTGGTTACTGGGGAATTTTGTGGGGTACACAACAGTAGAAGACACTTTGTATAAAACCAAAAGGGTTTTTTGTGGAGTGTCGCACGGTGTGTGGTAGGTCTTCGTGATGCCACACCTGTGATTTTCAGTTTAAAGTTTTGCACTCACTCGACAAAGGCCGTAAATTAGACGTAATGGAGCAGCTTGAAATCATCCAACGGAGAAAAAAGAAGTTCCCCCTCCTGAACGATGTACATTTTAACTATTCCCCCTCCTGTCAATCACCTTCCCTTTGTGCGTGAGTGTGCACCCTGCAACTAAGCGTGTAAAATTTCCCTCTGCTCTGACCTCCCCCCCCATTTCCCGCTGTTGTTCAGGAGCATATCGGTCGGGCTCCAGGCATCACGAAGACTGACCACACGCCGTGGGACACTCCACAATGAGCCGCCTCCCGTTTTCGCGGGAGACCACGGCTTGCCCACGAACGCGGACGTTTGTTCCGGCTCTTAAATCACGGTTCGCGAGCGAGGGACGGATCCGTCACAATACCTTGAGATCCAAATTTATGTACCTGATGATGACGCAGTACATCTACATCCGGGTCGAATTGAAATATTTGTCTGTGGAAAATTGATACTTCTAAGTTCTTACTACGACGTAACAGTCCACACTGTCCCTGGGCGTCCATTCCTCTGTTCTCAATGGAGGGCGTTGGCGGTACTTGTATGGCTTCGGTTCGTTATAAAGAGTTTACCTCAGCTCACCTCAGCGCGAGCATGCATGTGGGATGTCCATTGAAAATATCTAACTTTGTGGATCAATGGCGTCTCGTAATGCTAAAGAGCTTTTCTTATGTGCCTATGACAGAAAGCGGTGCTCTTTTTATCCCAAGGTAACACCTTATTTTATAATGCACAGGTTTTTGGAATTGTTGTACCATTTTACAAATTTTAGATTCAATATATCAATGATATTTTGGACTATAGCTTGAATTTGAACTTCATCCAGCCTGTTTTCCTGTTCTACGTGATTGATTCAAAGTTTTAATAGCTGCTTTCAAAGTTATTACAGAGAATTAAATGTTTAAAATTTGATAGTATTTCAAGGACTTGAAATATGGAAATAAATAAGCTTAAAATGGGAACAACGAGGTGAAAACATTTCACTAATCTCATTAATCGCCCGCGTTACGATATTTGGATCAACAATGTTTGAAGAAGTGGGAGAGGCCATAGTGATCAGAATGGCCTAAGCAAAGTCGGTGCTCAATACACAGTTAACTGGGAACAGACTAGACGAGCGTGGAAGTGACTAATTCTAAAACAGATGAATGGAGGGTCTTCCTAAAATGAAATGTTGATTATACGAAACTATCCACAACAAAGAAATCTGGAGGCAATTCGAAACGTGGAATTAATTGAGAGCAAAGCAATCGGTTAAATAGACAGAAAGAAACACCGCTAAGGATTTCTATGAAGAGCAGGGAAAAAATGCTTCGTGAAAACTCAGCGCAAAAAAAGGCAAGCATACAGGTCTGATTCTCAGATACAACAGCCACCTTAAAAACAATATTCGAGCGAGAATTGAAAGGGAATTATTACAGAGAAAGACGAGGGTTGATATGCATGAAGAAAATAACAAGAGAGGCTTAAATGAAGAATTTGAATGAATAATGCGGTTTTATAGAAAGAGAATAGAATGAAAAGAGCAGAAAACCAATTTTATTTTTTGTATTTGCCGGTAACGATTTTGATGTACTGAGCCCTGTATGTTTTGTTTGCAAAAGTTATACTGACGTAGTAATTTGTTATTTATTGTATTTTCGATTACTTTTATAAGGGAATAGAGCTGTAATTAGGTAAACTATTGACAAGGAAAAGTTGCTCATTATACTGTTATCCAAATAAGGATATTAATTCTATTGGGAAATCTAAGCGGTGATTGAATTTTTTTAACACTAGGACGCCCGGACTTCTCGACATCATTTAACGCCCAAACGGGGTCATTTTGACCCACGGTATTTAATAAATATATTTCTCACGAGGAATGCACATGTTTGTATTTTTTTAGTTTTTCTATTAACTAGCACTCTAATTCTTCACATTCATTGATTCCTTCAGTTCGTTATGTTCATTTTTTTCTCATTATAATTATATATTGAAATATCTACTTTGAGTTTTGGTATAATATTCTCCTTTTCTTCAGTTTTATTTTTTTTATCGCTTAAAATTGTGACACATAATTTTGAACAAATATCACCCACTCTATTTAAATTATTTATTTATCGTTGTTGTAGTTTTGTTGCAATTAACATACTCGTAATATTTATTTCTGTATATAAATAGGAATTTTCCGAAAAATCAAAAGCGGTTGGTTAATTTTTTTTTATTATTGTAATAGAAATTGTAAAAATATATTACTCAAGTACATTATCATAAATTTTAATTACCATTTTAATTGTTTAAAATATATTTTAACAGATTTTTGTTCATACACTTGACACACGTGTATTCAGTTCTTCTAGTACACCACAGGTCGCCATCTTGCAGAATTGACATTTCAAAATTGTTTTATTCACTTTAGAGTTTTCTTTATTTTCACACTTCTTTATTTTTGTATCTATATCTGCTTCTGAAGGTGGCGCTTGACTCCTTCGCCTATTCGTGTAATTAGAACGGAGTTCCTCCGCAAGCTGTTGGATGAAATTCATTCGTGAAATTTTCCTCCCAGTTACGGCTCTATGAAGTACTACGGCATTTATTGCTGCAATACCTAAATTATTATAAAAACAATGAACAGTCCACCTCCTTGATGATGCTTAAACTGAGAACTGTCTTGCCATTTTGTAAACAATATCCACACCACAATTCGTTGCATTATATATACGACACAGTTTCTGGAATTATTTTCTTAGAATTAGTTACAATAACGCTTGGGTGAAGAGAACTCAAGAGTAAGAAATGTGTTCCCATTTTCTTTCGGTACATCGTCAATATAATATCATCACATTACAGTACACTAGGGAAATACAGTTCTTCTCCATAATACATCTCGTTTGGAGCGATTTACTGTCCCAACTAAACTGGTGCATTTTTTCCTCAGCATATTATCAAAATTCAGGGATATAAAGAAGTTATCGGTAGTTACATTTCTGCCTTTGTACAGAAAAGGCTGCATAAGACACATCACTACATAATCCGAAATTTGTTGATTATTGGGACGGTTATCAACTTTTTCTAAGTAAGGGAACTCAGTGAGCACATTCTTCGAATCAACATCTACAACGATCCAGTATTTGTGACCGTATTTATCAGGCTTCGAAGCCATAAACTGAGAGAATTGGCACCAAGATTTGGTAGGGAAAAGTTGTTCGTCAATTGTTATATTCGCCCCGGTTTTGTAATAAAGTTTGCAATTTTCCATAAAATGATTCCAGTCGGAGGAAATCAATGCAAATTTATCAGTTTGCAAGCGAATCTAGTTGATCTAGATCTAGTTGATTTTTCATGAAACTTTAAAAATATTCATGATTTCACAGAAGTGGTTCCTAGGCATATTGTCCTACAGAAGGACAATCCCCAAGAATGTGTACATAAAGAGTGAAGCTCCTTGTTTTTACATTGCAATGAATGCTTCTAATTCGTCAATGCTGACGGACCACTCATTGTTTTCAAGGACTCAGTAGGCCTCTGTCTCAGTACACTTTTTTACATTATTCACTATGGATTTATTTATGAACAAACGCCAAGAACTTACCACGCTGTTCTCATGTATCGTTTAGCATGGACTGTGGGACCTGGCTCTTCCCTCAGAATATTCTGCGAGGAAAGTCGTCCTCGAGGCGTTGAATCCAAAGCCACTTCCTTCCATGTGCTCCCGTTCTGGCGAAGTGTGGTTCTAACTTGAGTGTACGTAGGCATCATCAGCAGATGATTCTTTCTCTGCCATTGAATTACGATCGACAGCGTGGTGATATACAGGGAAAGTACATGCAAGTCCACGTCGGGGTCGGTGGCCGCGTCGTCCTCTTTCCCTCCATACGCTATGTGGGCCTGTTTTCCGATGAATGATTTGTCCTGCCAAAATTATAAATTTCATATTCGCATTCTGAGGTTTCTGTTGATTCTTCATAAGTTTCAAGTAATAGCTCGTCGTCGAAATTGTCAAATAAACACGCTCCACCATCAATCATCCTCTTGAATCTTATTCAGCTCCGCAAGTATGTTAGCAGAAGGTAATGATTGTCTTTGAGACATTTTGACCACCTCAAAATAATGATCACATCGCAAATTCAAAAACCACTAACCGTGAAGCCACCCGCAATGAACAACGAAGCCACGAATTTCCCTTTCAGGAACTGAGAGAAAGACTGCGTCATCCGAAGATGGACAATCAGAGTTGAAGTCAACATATTCTATGCGAAAGCGGGGAACAGTATTGCATTCTCCTCAAACTGTAAATGTGACAATGTATGATGGTATCAACAAAGTGATTACTAAATATTCCACACGTAAGCAAGACGAAACTTGAGAGAACGAGGATTTGAAGGGGAAAGAAAACAAAACTGTTTAGAAATGTGACATGAACTTTGAAGAAAACCGAATGAAAAAGATAAGACGAGAGAGCAGTAAACACATGCAAATAATAGTAGCCGAATAATAACATGAATGCTGATAAAAAAAGAACCTTCGGTGATGATGAAACGCGCAAATGAACACTTGGGTCAAATTTACCCCATTTGGGCGTTTAAGGTAAAATATAATTTAACTGCTGAATGGATTATTTTAGGAAGATAAAAATTTTTGTAAGCAAACAACTATTAAAAATATTAAAAGTCACGAGTGGAAATTTTTCTATCTTAAAAAATGAGCTCAAAATATAAATTTAAAAACACGTTTGGGTCAAAATGACCCCTCTGGGCGTTCTAGTGTTAATGAGTGCATATTTATAGTTGATAAGTAGGAAAATGTTAGAAACTATCTCCTGCCGTACCCGCGCAGCATTAAAAGGGAAGTTAGTTAAATCCTAGGATTCTAATTATGGACCCTTATATAAAATATAGATTCTGATTCTTTAGATGTCTGTAATTATTTTTTGATGTTTTCCCCTCTACCGCGGGATAAAAATGCTTTGAAAAATATTTTTATTGTTGAAAGAGCACTTAAAGTTAAGGCATATCAGAACTAACATATTTCTTTGAGCAACGATGGAATTTTCCATATAATACATCGTATAGTTCTAGCTCACATAATCATCTTCTTAATTCGTGAGAAATTAATTCTTATTAATGATTTTTCTCGCCGGCGATCAAATTGAGTATGCGGATTTTACTGAGTAGTACTCGAGGTCAATGGAGTCAAATGGAGTATGCGGCGTAACTTAATCAATCTGGATTGTGTTCACTTTTTGAAAGCCACATTATTTCATCAACAACGGACCATCACGTCTACGCCTGATGCAATCCTCCAATCTGTTCCACGCTCAACGTGAAGGTCACTCGAAGTGTCGAAACCATGGCCGGGCGTAAATATAGTGTGTGAAATCCATAAAATAATTTTGAAATAAAAAAATGCTTTCGCCACTGCTAGCCTTTGGGGTTCATCTCCTGCGATGAATGAAACGAACTGCAATTTACAGAGGATGGCAGTGAAGCGGTTGAATTAAAAAGTGTCTCTCTGTTCATCTACATCTACAAAATACCCTACAAGCCACCTCAGAGGTGTGTGGCAGGAGGTGAGTATTCACCAACACGCATAGCACTATACCCTAAAGTTAGTGTAACTACGACTAATTACGCATTAGCATAAATCGCTAATGCTTGTCACGAGGTGAAGCCTCACAAGCATGCACTACTACACTACAGATATTATAACAATGGAGAGGGACCATTAATATATATGTATTTTGCAACTACACAAATGGACACAGACTCAAGACTTATGTAGAAAACATGCACGGCGTGCTGTTAGTACTAGGTAACAGATTTGGATTCAAGTATTCATTCAAGACCTGTTCTGTGGATGCGTTGGAAATGTTGGAGTGCGTTGGAGGCATCAGCAAATCCCTCCTCATCACTCATTTCGAGCGAATGCGTTCTGTTAGTCGTGCCTACTTTTTCACTCGGATTGCTCCCATTCGCACACATTAGTTATCGTGCATTAAACCATGAGATAAACATGAGATATATTCCGGCGAACAAGAAGCGCTGACGGCACTGGAGAATGCATTGGAGCGGCATTGGAGCCGAATCACTCCCGCCGAGGACCGCTCAAAAGTCGATGCTCTCTGCAGGGGGCGGGTGAGGCGGGGAGCAGGCCTCCAGCGGGGGCGGCGGGGGAGGCTCTTCCCCCTCTGTCAGTCCCCCCTCGCGTGCAGAGGTGCAGTGACAACACGTGAGGCGGGCACGTGAGCGGCCGTCTTCGCCGGGTGCGGCCGCCGCTGCTCCTCCGCTCGCCCCCGACGGGCGCGGCCGCCGGGAGGTCGATTGGCGTCCGTAACCACCGGTGGGCAAAGTTCACCGTCCGGCCAAAAACGTCCCGAGGGATTTTCCTCCATTGCCAACCTTTTACCCTCCACGTACTATACTCAAATATATTCTGGTGGTTTGAGTGAAATTTCTCTCGAGTAAATTCTACATTCGAATTATATTTTATAATATTTTTGCGAGAAGCTTGAAGTGTATATTGTTTATATTGACATATAAACTTTGTTTGAGCGAAATTAAATAAAGGTACATGTTAGAGTCTTTAACTTGAGTAATTTGACTCACTCCGTTCGCCGAAAGCAAATTCATGACCATTGGTTTTTAAAGAATTTTATAGAAACCATACCGGTGAGTATAAATATTTAAATTGATTAAGAAAACGTAAAAAGCACGAATTAGATATTTTTGACGGGACATAGGCGTCAAAAATTCCTCATTTTTATAATGCTTCCCTGAAGCCCACAGCCGTAACGTATCCCAAGGGAATGGCTTCCTATTTCTTTTCAATAACTCGAATCAGAGTTGGATAATTGGCTTATATTTTAATATTAGTAGACGGATGAGATTTTTTTATTTATAATTATGCATGATTCACAGAATTTTGCACGTAAATGCATCTCACTCATCTACCTCCTCTCCAGGTATCGTAGTTTTCGATAAAATAGGTGAAAAAAACCGGCGTTCGCTCTTCACAAGGTCTCAAGCAGGGAACGAAACCCGCAGCTTCATTGCTTACAGATTTTTATCGAAAAATGGTTGGAGTTTGTTTATACCCACAGAGTCGTTCAGTTTTAGCTACACTGTAACTTTCACGGGTATCCTGCCCGAGTATTTTTATCGAAAAATGGTTGGAATTTGTTTATACCCACAGAGTCGTTCAGTTTTAGCTACACTGTAACTTTCACGGGTATCCTGCCCGAGTATCGGCGCTCGTTTCCAGCCTTCTCGTCTCGAGGCGTTTTCGCGACCACCACACAATACTCCGTTCAATCTCGGAAAATCATAGACTAAACTATTAAATATTGCTTGGACATTGTTATCTTTGGGAATGACAGTTCTGAATGCTCCCACCTTGTAACTTGGTAAGATATCGCCGCATGCTTGTCTTGTATTGCCATCAAACGCCGCTATTGCGCTTCCGAGGTGAGAAGAGGGATAAGGACAGATGTGCATTGGAAAGAAAACATGCACAGGAGGAAGGTGCGTTTGTGTCCGGCAGCGTCTTTGCTCGATTTGCATTCACGCGACTAATGATGGCTTCAAAACTTTGGAGCGCGGTGCTTGCCCGCCTGCCACCCCAATACTTTCTTTTCTTTAATTTAAATTCCAATGTCCTCATTCTGGTTATATCTTCCGGGATATTCTTTATTTTCTGTATTAATTATCATTCCTTCACCATTAAATGCTAGTTCTCATTACTTTAGTTTAGTATTTTAAGTGACGCAAACATGGAATAAAAATGATTCTGCCCTGGTTCATTCCCACCGGCTTGAAGATAAAAATACGATGAATCACATGTAATGGGAGGACGAAATACGTGATGTGATGGGGAATGTCATTTATAAATGTGCTACCTTCATGAAGAAATTGTAATTTTTTTCTACGGAAGTAAATGTTTGAAATTCCCCAAATAACTTTCGATGAAGAGCGTAAAATGGCTAACTCCATTTTTATTACACTACGGTTTTTTCAGCTAGCATGACGTCAACTTTTGCAACATTTTCCATTAAGAAGCAGAACCAAATCAAAAAGACGATCTTAACAGTTAAAAAGGGTTTTATATCTTCGATGAGCCATTAAATACCCAATAAACATTATCTCGGAATTATTAGGTTTCCTCTTTTGAATTTTACGGCGTAGAAATTGGCATGGTAAGGTTTGCCGCCAATCGAGGCAAGCCATATGCCATACTCCGGAAAACTCAGCTCATTCCGAGAAAATGAGAGCTGGGGCCAGGTTAAAAAAATTATTGACAATTCGAATGAAAAACTATAGCTTTGTGATTCCACATTATTTTACTTTAAAACGACCAGGGCGTCGACGTTCCACGTCATCTTTAGGAAACGACTCTACAGGCTATGTATAAAGACATACACTCAGGTAGTGGCGGGGAGGCTGGCAGGGCAGGGAGGGTGAGTGGAGGAGTTGTTAGAGTTGGGTGAGGCATTGCACGCTGGCGGGTAGAAAGGGGGATGGCTCCCGTTGGAAGAAGCACTCATCTCGAACGGTGGTGGCATCAGGAGAGTGAGGCTTGGGAGGGGGGAATGAGAGGTTTAGGGAAGTGGGAGGTCTACGAAAAGTCGTTTACAATATTTCCTTCAGAGCGTACACTATTTGAAATTTCTACTTTCTCTAATGCGTCTAATCTATACCCTTAATTTTTCACATGTAAAGTTTCAATTTTAAACTAGCTGTTGTGGTTGTTTTCCAATGCAGTTTTACCTAAACGTGACGTTGGCTTCTGGTTTCTCGCTCAGGCTTGGTGCTGCTTCACCCGTTCTGGAAGTTTCCAGCCTGTTTGCCCAACGTACACTGCGTTGCACTCACACCGTAAACTGTTACACCACTTTTGTCCGCATTCGGAGTTTAGTCAATAGTGTGGGAAAGTAGGTTCCTGAGGTTAAATTTATTATAATTAGCTACTTTAATGTTTTCTTTTAGCAGCTTCTTGTAAATATTGCGTGCAACGTCATCAAGGTATGTATTGAATTCTATGCCATTAGGCCGCAGAGCTTTGCCGCGGTTGAGTTTTGTAAATTTCTTTGACTGCCAGTTTATTTAGTTTGTCACGGTACAGTTTACCAATGAGCTGCTCAAGGTGTGACTGTTTCTGGCTATTAATTTTACTGTAGCCAATTCTTTTTTGGCATTGTTTGTGGCATTTGATAGTTCACCGACCTGTCGGTCATACCATGAAAAGCCGATAACTTCTAGGACAGCAATGTCTTGAGTTGAAATTAATCGATTGGTCTGTATATGAACTTTGACGAAAGATGGAAAACTCATGGTGGTTGTTGATTTTCGAATTATTTCCATCCAGGAATTTGAGTGAATTGTTATTTTCTATTTCCTAAGAGAATTTTAATTAAATGAATTTAAATTAGATAAAACATTTTGAATTGCCTGTCGCGACCTTTCCACGCGCAATAAATCCTCTACTTATCGATGCCAACACAATACATTTTTGGTTAGCCCATTGCCAGAGGTGAACAGATCTTTTTCAAATTGGTCCATGTCTCAGCAATCTGCCAGGCGAAGGGACAAAGGATATGCCATGGCTCAGCTATTGGGGTACTCGAAATATTTACCATTGAACAAAAAATAATCTTGTAAAATTCATGTCTTCAGTAATTCATGCAGTTAACAAATGATAGATGAAGGCACAACTTCTGAAAGAGATGTTCTCAGCAATATGTTCATGCTTCCTTAGGCGGGGCACTGGTAAGAAGGTTGCACACTACGAGCGACACTGAAATGCACCTGCTGAGGATAATAAATATGGAAAGTTGGTTGATGAAATCAATGGTATTACTGACACCGTATTTTGCGTCAAATGTTGTGTGTTGTCTGAAAACATTGTTAAGTTATCTCGCAATTAGGTGGTTGGGGGCCATCACGTTTGAAACCATTGGTCTGATCGGGAATTCAGGAATGTGCATTATGGGTAACCCAAGAAATAGGGCCGCTGAGGGGTTCATTTGATTTGTATTCTCTTCGCAACACTTGCATAACACCGGACATTATTTTAGCAGTTTTATCCACTCTAGTTGAAACATGGCCGTCGGGTCCGGTTGCCATTTCCTAATCTCGTTTTCCTCCAAGAGTTTTTCACATGTAGTCACACTTATTCATTATCACCTTTTGCTTTTATCTGCTTTTTGAATAATTTTACTTTCGGATATTAGAGTGCGCTTAATAGATTTTAGTGCATAAAATTTTGGAAAACATCTTGGTCTTGAAATCTAGCAGCAGATGACTTTTCAGTTATGGAGCAATGATATGTTGAACATGAGTACTTACTCTCTTTAGAGCTACTTCACAGTCTACTGAAAAGTTTTTTGTCTTTCTCAGAAACTAGGATTTATGGTACGTATTCCAAGCCTTTTTCTTGCTACATATTTCATTGGGTTTAAACGAGTGCTATGATAGATTTACGATTTTAGGTTCTAACTGATTTACGACGGTGGAAGTTGATTCGTTAAGTTCTCATTGGAACCACATTTTATTTTCTCCTTAAGGGCATCTAACTTCCGACCAATGTTGGCTCGCTTTTTAAAAGCAAGCTCACTACTCTTTTTAGCAAACTGCGACATCCAAAATCAACCTCTCAATCCAATGAAGTTTGCAAGGCAGTTTTACGTAAAGTAAAATTAGGTACTGGGATATGGCAACCCTTTTAACATACCACGTTGGACAATCCGGGTCGTTTCTTAACAAAATAAACTGGACTCACAAATTTATTGTTTTCATTCCAGCATGAATCGATTCAAACAAGTTGCACTTAAAACTACCAGTTGAATATTTGAGTGAAATTAAAAAAAAATATTTGCTTGAAATCATTATGCCTTTTGTGATGTTTTATATAATTGTGAGGAAAACGCTACAAACTAGAAATAACTTTACATTATAGCCTATAAAGTATTTTAAATATAAAATTGTTTCAAATTAAACGGTCACTCCGATAGGATCGATTACTTTCAAGACCTTATCAGCGCATACATGCATCAGTATGCTCCTGAGTATTGCAGCTATTCTTGCAATACGTTTGAGCCATTCTCCTTTCAAAAATCAGTCACTCCTTAATCTGGCGCGCACACCCCACTCGGAGTTGAACGGGTCGGAGGGAACCGAAAAGCCTTCTTCCATTGAAATAACTACTTTATTTCGCTAATGTATTTGGCAGTCTTCCGCTGCGTAGAATTTTAGATATATATGGAAACTATTATATGGGATATTCTTCTAAGGAAACTGAAAGCTCCCGAAATCCACTCCCTCGTAATATATTACACTAATGCCGGAGGAAGACGTCTGCATATGAATGACTGCTGTTCTTATGAGCGGCGCACAGTGGGGCCAAACCCCACTTTAGACGGACAAAAGTCCAAAAAATTTAAATTCAATTGACTCCAAAATAGGCATGTGTTTGTTTTTGAGATGGCTTAAATGAAAGCTGATATAAAATTTGCAATATTTATTGTAATTTATGATTTTTTTGCAAATTTTATTATATTTACAATTTTTGACAGTAAAACTATTTTTCAGTAGAATAATCTGAACGAATCAAATTAAAAATGTTCACGTAAATTGAGATGGTCGTCGAAAATGAATCTTCTATAAAATTTACAAAATTATTTTTGTAATCACCTTTGCAACATATTTTCATGTTTCATAGATATAATGATACGATTTGCACAGAAGTTTCACAGGGCTGAGATTTCAAAAATCTCTGCCCTGGTGTAATAAACATCACCACTCTCACCTAACAGTGCACATAATACTTTTAGCATCCAAATTTGACCTATTACAAACTAGTAATAACTTTATAAACGGATATTGTTTACGGTACTTGCATTTGCTTTCCATGATTGAAAATGTTTATATTATAGTTTACCCGTTGCCATGCGGCCATAGCGCCCGGATGAATTTCCTATCCGCCTCTCGTGCATAATAACTTTTATATCGTAACAGTCCTTTTGCAACTCATTGGCAGTTGATTTCTTTTACAATCTCTAGCTCATACTTAAATGAATAATATGTCTCAAAATTACGATACGATTCCGTCCGATTATATACATTTTCTCTAAATAATTAAAACTTTTCATTTTGAAAAATCAATAAATTTTCATTTGTGATAATTAATTACTCCGCGCGTATTTTCTTTAAAAAATAAATTTTAAAATCATATTCATGCTCTACCTGCTTATTTCAATCGATTGAAAGTTTAAAAAATAAAATAGAGGACACCAGTATGCTGTACTAATAGTTTCAAATCGACCGTCCAATTCGGCGTCAGCGTCCGTGGGACCAGTGCTCCGCTATTCTCTCACTGTGACACTCATTTCTACGCGCAGGTGCATGCATGCCAACCTGTGAAATACACCGTTACGTAGTTCAAACATCAGGTTACCCAACCTACTATTTCAGAAACCCTAATTCAAACTTTCATTTTTGGACTTTTGTCCGCCTAAAGTGGGGTTTTGCCCCACTGTGCGGCGCAACGAATTCTGAATAGATGGAAGCCGCAAAATGGCAGGGTAGCCATGTATTGCACTCCAACCTACGTTAGAGCCACTGATGCGAGGTAAAAGCTCGCTGAAAAAAGTTTATCGATCATAGTACACATGAAAACACGATAGTGAAAATTACTAAACATTAAATACCAATGTGATACCACTTTGCATGTAATGACTTAGCTTAGGAGTAAAAAAATATGAGTGAATATTCCTATCGAAGGATTTTGGAATCACGAATGGAGAGCGAAAACAAGATGGCGAAGAGCGATGTGTTTGACGTGAGAATGGGAAGTTTGGTGGGAGCAATGGAAGAAGAGCGGATGGGGACAAAGCGAGTGGTGTGAGGAAAGGGTTCTGTGTCTGGCAGAAAAAGAGGAAAAGGGTATTGGCTTTGAACTCTGTGCAAGGGGGGATGAAGCGTGAGGAAAAATGAAGTGAGAAACTATGAGCGAAAAGGCGTGTCTTCCGGGCCTCAGCAAATTCAAAGGTCTCCTGAAGGTAGTTCGAACGAGATATCTTTGACTAGATTTTGGTGAACTTGACTGCTGCGCTGCGCCGGAAAACTGCCACCGCGCCAGCAAGTTGGAGCGGATACGTGTGACGCGAATCGCTTCTTATGACTCCATGTAGGCTTGTGCGATGACCGATTTTGGTCATCGATTCTCGATGAAAAAATTTCATCGAAATGTTTCGATGACGATGGCTGTCATCGATCATCGATTCATCGATTCACCGATGATCGATGAATTTCGATGATCGATGAATTTCGATGATCGATGAATTTCGGTGATCGATGAATTTCGATGATCGATGAATTTCGATGATCGATGAATTTCGATGATCGATGAATTTCGATGATCGATGAATGCCGATGATCGATGAATGTCGATGATCGATGAATGTCGATGATCGATGAATGTCGATGATCGATGAATGTCGATGATCGATGAATTGCGATGATCGATGACTCTCGATGAACTGTGCAGTAGTGATGAGCGATATATCGCTGTGATTGAATCACCGATACTGAAAATTAGCAATCACAGCCTGTGACTAAATAATCGAAATCACTGTGACTGTGAATTCGGTGAATTTAGCCGATTTAGCTCAGGCTGCTACCGCTGCTACCAACTGCACCAGTGCAACCAACGAATACAATGCTACCACTGCTATTGCGTATTAACTCTGATTGAACGTGATCGCTACTTCTGTATCGTCTACCACAAACTTGACGAAAAACATGAATTCCAAACATCCCACTGTGGCCCTGCCATCGTCCTCAAGGCGCAATAGCTGGGGTGTTTATACTTTATATATACATTTGAGATAAGGCGTTCAAACGAATGGAAAAAAAAGAAGAAAAATTAGTGATATATGGAACTGTACGTGAAGCATAATTACATGTTCGTGACATACTCGTATAATAATACGTAACTTGACTCATATCATCTACCGTAAACATTGATTTGAAATGTGGAATAATTCTGAAATCATTTGACGGGGTAGTTGACTAAAATGTTCTGATTGATTTCCATCATGCATCTATTTAAAACAATTTGCATCTCATTTGAGATACTTTCCATTTATTTTTCCTAATATCTACTGTATTTAAATTGTCCTATTCTCCGTGAGTCGAAGTACGTAGATATTGCTAAATTTCAATATGCTTATTGCAGAATGTTACACTATCCTGTGAAGACGATCCACCGGCAGAAGATGTCGGAGATTGTGTAACTTCGATGGATAGAGCTACTCCATCAACAAGTAATGATGGTAATGATAGCTCCTTTCAAATGCCAGCCGCCGTCCCACGTCCGTCTTCTTCGACCACAGTTCAACGCCAATTAACAATTCCTTCTTTTGGTTCCTAAATGCTCTCACTCAAAAGAAAGCAGTACATTGACCAGAAGCTACTTGGATTATTCATAATTGATTTGCAGCCATTCAGCATTGTGGAAGATGTTGGGTTTAAAGAATTAATGGAAGTGGCGTTGCCGAATTATGAAATTCCTGGTAGGCATCGCATTTCGGTCACCATGATCCCTGCCATGTATGAGGAATGCGAATTTTGCGTACGCCAATTACTCAAGGTAGCCAAAAGTGTGTGTAACCACAGACTGTCGGTCATCCTCAAGAAGAAATAGGGTGATGATAAAGTGAACGCCATTCACTTTTTAAATGCGAATACCAAATACATGGAAAAAGAGTGACATTGGCGTTTGGCATGTTTTCTTCCTTAATTGTTTGTTTAATTCTTTATTACTTAGTGATATTACGTAAGAAACGTAAATCTTCTAGTCTCAAACCAAAAGTAACATTTAATTATATGCTAAAGTTTTGTGCAATTACCTACTTAAAATTTTTATTTTTTTGCCAGTAGAGCCTCTATATGTAAATGTTAAATTGTTTATACAGTTTGAGGCATTTCTTGAAAACTAATGTGAAATAAGTTTATCATTTTTATAATTTCATTTCAAGTTACCATTTAAGGAGAAGGGTTTCATTTCTCAGCCATATATATACGTATAGGTATATATCTCCAAAAGTTTATAATAAACAGTATTTTTTTATCACTTGATCGAAGAGTCTCTCTTTTATCGTGCAGTTAGACTACTGGAATGCTGACGTACCGACATGGCCAGTCCCCTAATATGTGATTGCGATTGTCATTTCCATGCCATGTCAATTCTAAAATATGATCGAAATCACATTTTATAATCACAGTTATTGCAACGGAACAGTCACATTTAAGGCGGTGACAATAAAGTCACAGTTAAGGCCATCCCTACTGTGCAGATGTCTCGGTTGGCAGTTTGATGTGGCTATTAAGTGAAGATTGAATTGGGTACTCCACTCGACGTACTCCAATCCCTGTGCGGCCCACGTGGGATGGACCTCGACGCCGCCGGCTTTTTTCAGTAAGTAGGCGTTGCGCAATAGAACAAGGAAGGTGCCGGGGAGGGGGAGACAAAGGAGGAAACGTCATAGCGGTCACCGGCGGCGGCACGGGACGGACGGGCGACACAAAACCTATAATTTTCATCGTCCCATCGATCATCCTCATCGATGGTTCTCATCGACTCATCGACATCAATGATTCTCATCGACTCATCGACATCGATGATTCTCATCGACATCGATGATTCATCGACTCATCGACATCGATGATTCATCGACTCATCGACATCGATGATTCATCGACATCGATGATTCTCATCGACTCATCGACATCGATGGTCGATGACATTCATCGTCATCGATTACAGTCATCGCACCGCGATGACTAAAATCATCGTCGATGACTTCGATTAATCGACTCATCGCACAAGCCTAACTCCATGTGCAAATATCACGACGGGGCACCGTGGGGCATTTTTTTTGTGGGCCTCAATTGATACAGAAGGATAGGATACAGAATTGAGATAAGTTCATTTCCCGAATATGGGAGAGCAAAGAGTTTGAAAATTACACTATGGAAAACCTGATTTCCTTAAGCGCACTTCCGCCTACAAAGACCCAAAAGCTTGGTGCGGATTGGAAGTCGTTATTTTCAAGCCCTGTGAATGGCTGCATAGTGCTCTATCCGAAAGAAGTTTTAGAAAATTATATGCTCTGAAGTTTATTCCTTTCAGCTAAACCATTTTTGCTTGGAAATTCCCACTTTCATTTCTTACTTTTGTCCAGCCTAATCGCGTTTTCCGACCACCGTGGAGGGGTTGGGCCGAGCCCGTGGCCGCGCGAGGCGGCACATCACGCACGGCCACGGGCGTGTTACGTAAAGCGAGGAAGGGGGGAGGTCCCCCGTGATGGAACACCCGTTCTTTGATTTGATATGCCCACTCTCCCCCTTACGTCTAAATCACCGAGGTAACTATTTACCATTACTAAAGAGCTCGGCGCACTGCGGAGGTCTGTGTTTCGGCGGCGGAATGAAATATGCATCGCGACCACTTAGTCTAACGTCTTGCATCCCATTATCATTTTTCCGTGACGTCTCCGTTACATTATTGGCTGGTTTTTTCCTGGAGGCGGGGAGATTAGATGCCATGGCACGGCCGTCCACATCACGTCCACACGCAACTAGCCAGCGTGTGGCCGGCACAAACGAAAGAGTTTTGTGGCGTAAAATGCCGGCGCTGCCGCTCGGTAATCGTTTTACGATTCCTAATTTGAAACAGTAATAGAAGGGGAAATTGATTGGAGGGTTGTGGAGGAATTCCAAGATTCTGGAAAATTGTGAAGGACGTCCAAGGGAAGACTTTTGTTGCAATGAAGAAGTTAGGTCGGAGGAGAGTGGAGTGGAGGAAAGCTTGCAGGAAAGTTATCTCCAGGTTGTTGCCTGCTGATGATGCGTGTTGTTCATGATAATTGCTGTCGCTTCGTTATCCGTAATGCCAGCGACATTTCATTATGTAAGAAGCAGATATGCTTCTGGTATGCGTGGGAGGATTAATGCATATTTACGTTCAAATTATATAGTGTAAGAAAAATACAACTTTTACTAATGCCGCTGAATTTTATGGAAACCCGGGTCAAGTTGCAGTGAAACTCAGTGGGATTAGTAAAAGTTGTCTTTTTCTTCTTCTAATGATGGAATACCACCAAGTGAACCTTGAAATGTGATTGCTCTTCATATAATATATTTTGAAATATTTCTCTTGCTTTTTTACTTACTCAAATACTCGTCGACCTACAGTACTTCGCGACAAACCACAGGAATTAATGTAAAACATCGTTTTTACCCTTGCAAGTATACTTATAGTTTTAGCGCGTAGGTTTCCGTGGCGTGGGTCATTTGGCGCCTGCATGGCTTCCGGGATTTCCTTTTGGCTTATCTGGACAAAGGTTTTGCCGATATATTACAGTCGGCGTCTTCAGGTCGAAGTTGAGGGACATCGGTTTTTTGGCCACCTTATGTAAATTTCAAAGGCTTCCAGTACTAGCCTAGGGTAGTGCCGGTATTTTCTAGACCCCACCAAATTTCAGCACAGACGACGGATATTTTCTACATGGTAATTGGAAAAGAGCGCTAAATCAAAATTACCAATCACAGAGCAGCAACAGGACGGGCTGACTTGCAGAAGGCGGCCAAAAACCGGTGTCCGTCATTTTTTGACCTGAAGACGGTGACTGTAATGTCAGCGAAAACGTTGTCCAGACAAGCCAACGAACGCGGTGAAATCCCAGAAGACATGCAGACGCCAACTAGAATTGTAATTCATTTTAGAATAAAGTACAATTTAACATATTTATTTGTTGGCTAGGCTTTGGCCGGACAGCTGTATATTCACCTTGATCGGTAAATAATACGAAGGCGTAACGTCCTTGTGGCCACACTAATTACTCCTTCCGCCGGTGGTCGTCGAGTACAACGAGTGCGCGTATGGTCGTAATTATACTCTCGTTTCGGTGGCGCAGCCCGGCATCGAGTGAAGAACGGAGGATTCAAGAGATTTCGATGGACCGATCTATGTCTCGGAGCAAGTGTCCGTCGTTATCACTGAGAATATCTTCCAATAGCTTACCGGTTTCCCAGCGAATGCCTCCGTCGAATAATTTGAAACTCCAGCGATATCCGAACTATGAATAAAATTGCGCGATTCATTACTGTTTTTTCGTATATAAATACATTACGGGCGGAAATTCACCGGTGAACTAGCAGCGCCTATTATATCGGACAACCGGTCGTGTTCCAGGAGTTTCGCGCTAATGAGGGCCTCGCACCGGGCTTACCTTTCTTTTGTGTGAATATCAGTATGACGTTGGTTAAGTATTATTAATTTTTGGCTCATTTTCTAATTTACTAGGGTCCAATTCTAAAATTATTTTCGCCCAGGGCATCAAATATTTCAAAGGGTGGCCCCGCTCTTATCGATGTGTGATAATGGCTGAATGAATATTCATTGTATTTGCAGCGTATTATGTTTACTTTTCCACAGTAAATTGATTACAGTGACTGAGGAAAAATTCACCACTCTATAAGAAAAAGTTACCTCAGAGAGAATGAAGTGCGGAAGAAAAATATAAACTAAAATAGGCTAAGAAAAACTTGACTAGGATGCAATATTTCAGCGGTATTTTAGCATATATATGGAAGAAGCCCAAGAAAGGGGGTTCAAAGAAATTAGGGTGAATGTTGAAGAAATCAACATGCTTCTATCGCCGAAGGTATTGCAGCCGTAGCAGAGAAGGCAGAAGACCTGCAAGCATCGCTAATGGATCGAACACTACAAGGATACAATTTGAAGACGCACGTGAAGAAAGCTAAAATCCTAAAGCTAAAAAATAAAAATGGTGAGGCGAGAGCTGGAGGCAAAAATGACGCTACAGGGAAAATGCTTGAACAAGTGGAGTCCTTCACGTACATTGAAAGCTGCATGACTTGGGATGGAAGAAGCATTGAAGTTCTCCAAACAAGACAGCATTAATGATGAAATAACAAAAATAGTGTTGAAATTAGCTGGGATTACCAATGAGGAAGCAACACCTGAAAACATTCGTGTGGTGAGCTATGGCTTAGTGACTTGGTCCACTGGAAAACTTGAAGAGAAGAAGGCTTTCGGAACTCGATCATGTATGCGGATGATTAAGATTAAATGGATGGATACGATGACAAACGAGGAAGTGATCAGAAAAATAGGAGATGAGAAAACAATATGGGGCACTATCAGGAAGACAAGCTACTGATGAATAGGCCTCACTTTGAGAGACGAGGAGTTCGTAAGGAGCATATTGGAAGAGATAAAATACGGCAAAGCCCCAAGTAGAGACCGAGAATCAAATGCATAGGCAAGCTAAAATTGAATGTAAATCGAAAGACCTCTAATGGCATAAAAGAATTAACTTAGAATTGAATCACAAACGATGGAGACAATAAATTAACTTCATGATTATAATTCAGGAGCACTATTGAGACCATGTTTTCCCAAAAGCTAATTTGTAATTGCGTAACTTCGCAAAATTTGCGTTTGATTTAAAGTAGTTTGAGCGAGATTTCTCTGTTGTCAAAACGAAGACCACATAAAAGGTTTATTTTCAAATTTAACAGTTTGTTGGAAGCTTGAAGAAAATATTATAATATTAAAGACTTGTAAAACCGTTGTTTCATAGGTCTGAACTTATGCACTAAATATACACATTCGTGGCTTTAATTTGACTTATTTATTTCACGCCGTAGGCTGAAAGTGTTTTCACAACGAAAGTTTTTTTCAAAATTTATAAGAAGCATTACGGTGTGTAATAAATGTACCTACTAATAAAAATAATTAATTTAACTAACAAATTAAACACGTCGTCACATTTATGATAAAATATGTGCATGAGAAATACCTCATTTTTTTGTGATGTCCCTCTGGACCACAAAGCTGTAACAAATCTCATGAGAATAGTTTACATTTTCAGGTCAAGATCTCAAAAATACGTGCAGTAAGTATACGGCATTTTTGTTTAATTATTAAGATTAATATAATGAATTCATTACGTGATGTACGTTCTACGTGAGGTGAAATGTTGCTAGAGCTCTCTTCATTATAATTCAACGAAGCATGAATGGCACCGCCCCGATGAGATAGAATCCGAGCGCTGTGGACGCCCCACCCCGGCCGCGGGGGGCGCGGGGGCGGAGGTGAGGGAGGGCGGCGGTGGCCTCCATCCGCGGTCTCCGATCTTTAGCACTAAGTTTCAAACCCCCCCCCGCCTATTTCCTCCCTCCCCCTTCTCCTCCACCTCCTTCCCCTCCCCCCTCCACCGCAACGTTGCGTAATCCGCGGGCTAGTCGTCGACTCGGCCCAATTGGGACCAAATATAGAATATGCGATTAGGGGCTTCTTTTTGCCCCGGGCGTCCCCTCGCGGAAACCACCGGGTCTCACGTCAAACGCCTCGGTGACACGTGACGGCGGCGGAGGCGGTGCGCCGGTGATGCGGTCCGAGCTTCGGCCGCGACGACCCGCGGAGCACACCGTGGAACCGTTTGAGGTAGTTTGAACAAAAAATCACTTCACCTAGAACCTCATATTGAAGACAAAAAAACTTCCATCTTTCCGATGATATCAAAATATTAACCCCTTACGGAACTAATTTTCGAACAATTTGCCAGAAAATACAAGCTGTTTTGCAAGGGATACATTACGGCAGTGCGCTCCAGAGGGAGAATATTTAAAAAAAAATAGGAACTTCTAACACCTAGATTTCGTCAAAACCTAGCAGTGTGTCGTTTGTATGTTTTCTCATTTTTTTATTTTATGTTAACATTAATCCATTACTCACCGCAATAATTTTTGCAGAATCACAAAAAAAACTGCTGTTGTGAATGCGTCTTCACCCTACGGCGTGAAAAAATGAGTCAAGTTAGAGACTTTTAGAGAGGAGATATATTTATTTAATTACTGATTTTTTTGTCATATATATATATAAAACTTCCAGGAGAATCACTCGGGTGATAAATATACAATATGCCAAGAGGGTGGCCGATAAAAATATACAAACGGAAAAAAGAACACTTACAAATAAAAACTTCCGATATTTCGGTGAAGATATTAGCTCCACCTTTCTCTAGGAGAAGAGTAGGAATCCTACTCCTACTGATTCCTACTCTTCTCCTAGAGAAAGGTGGAGCTAATATCTTCACCGAAATATCGGAAGTTTTTATTTGTAAGTGTTCTTTTTTCGGTTTGTGTATTTTTATCGGCCACCCTCTTGGCATATTGTATATATATATATACATATATATATATACATATATATATATATATATATATATATGTATATGTGTGTACAGAAACTCAGTAAATCTCAGTTCTTATCCATTTCCTAGGAATGGGGAATGGAAATGGATAGGAACACATAAAACGACGAACACAATATATATATATGTATTAATATTTTTTTTTGTCGTGCCATCAATGTTATAATATTTAATTAATATTTCTTACAAACGCTGAAATTAAAATACTAAATTCGAATATGGTCTCATTTAGGTACGACTAGGGAAGCATCTCGCTGAAACTGCCTTTATGAAAAGCTGACCAAAATATATTTTTTCCACTTTTTCCGAGGCTTTTGGCTGTTACATTTTCTGCTCAATTAGGACTAGGAACAGTGTAAAACTTGCGAAGCTTTCAAGGAACGAATGCGGACTCCGATTATTATTTAGTGGGTAACGATGAACAGTGAATTTCGGTTCAAAAGGGATTGCCAAATGTATAGGAATGGGAGGTGGAACGTGGAAGCGTTGAATGGGAGGTTGAAAAGGAGGGAATATCAGGAGCTATTGGAAGAGAAGATAGTGTGAAGCAAAGCAAAGGGGAACAATCGAGGGAAGATGGGATATTATAAAAGCGGGCACAGTAAGAGCAATTAGAACAAAGGAAAAGATGAGGGTTAAGAACGAGGGGAGTACGGAAGGAATGATTAAGAAAATGGAGGAGAGAAGGATATGGAAAAGTGTCAACACCGTCCAAGGCAAGAGGAAGTACAAGTAATTAAATAATAAACTCCGACGAGTGACCAATCGGGTAAAGGAAAAATCCTGAAAGGGCATTGCAAGGAAGCGGAAAATATGCAGGGAGAGGAGAAATTGGGTGCTTTATACGCTAAAGTGGAAGTGCTCTCAGGTAAGGCAAACGTTACCAAATGCTAAGGACAAATCAGGGGTGATATTATTTGAACAGGAATGTGTCCAGAATAGGTAGAGAGAATACGTGGAGGAGCTATATGACAATAATTATAGACCTGTGAACTTAGATATAGAAGATGACAGAATAATATATAAGAATAACCTCAGATCGAAGTTACTTGACAGCGAAATAAGAGGGTCATTGCGAGAGATGAAGGGTAGAAAATCCGTGGGAGCAGATACATTACCTTTGTAGTTACTGAAGAATTTAGGCAATAAGGAAAAACGATCCTTTTTCGAACTTATTCGAGGAAGGAGTATGGCCAGAGAAGATCGTGAAAACATTATTATGACCCATTCCGAAGGAGAATAAAACATCAGAATGTGAGGATTATAGAAAAATAATCTGTTTGATTTCAAACGTGGCAAATGTTTTGCTTAGAATAATAAAGTAAAGGTTGGAAAGTAGAGCAAATTATGTTTTAGGCGATGACCAGTTAGGGTTCAGGAAGGGGAGGAAAACTTGGGATGCGATTGAGGTAAAGAGGACACTTATAAATAGAAACGACAAAATAATAAACAGTATAATCAGGATGTTTTTGCATGCTTTGTGGATTTCGAAAAGGCGTTTGGTAGAGTTAATTGGGGGAGACTTATGCAAATACTGATGAAAATAGGAATAGATTGGCGGGATAGGAGACTGATTCGAAGCTTATACATGGCCCAGAGGGCACATGCTAGGATGGCTGATGGTGAATCAGGGTGGGCAGTTATAGATTGTGGGGTAAGGCAAGGGTACGCGTTGTGGGAATCAAAGTAGGAGGCGAGCTGATAAAATCGGTTAGATTCACGAATGACCAGGCCGTGGTCAGTTGATCGTTGAAGGGATTGCAAGATTTAGTAGATGCATTAGAATTTCTGTGCGGAAAATACGTAATTAAGATAAATTGTATGAAAAATAAAGTTATGAGATTTCTTGAGCAAAGAAAATGATGCTGGACATAAAAGTAGGAGGCTCAAACTGGAGCAAGTAGAACAATTTAATTACTTAGTTATTACGCTAGAAGACAATGGGCATAGTAGCAAATACATTAGGAGGTGAGTAGTGTTAGAAAAGGAAGCGTTCAATAATAGAAGGGAGATGATGACGGGGATCTTAGGTATGGATGTAAAAAAGAGGCCGGTGAAGAAATTGATATGGAGTGTGGCGTTGTATGGGGCAGAAACGTGGACTCTGAGAAAGATCCACGTGAATAGGCAGCAGGAATTCGAGATGTACATGGAGGAGTGTGGAGACGGTGCGATGGACGGAAAGGAAGACAAATGAGGAAGTGCGTGACATGGTGGGCGAGGAGAGGAAACTTATGGATGAGATCAGGGGGAGGCAGAGTAGGTGGCTGGAAGTGGTAATGAGGGGCCATTTTTGCGTATGGCCGTTGTAGAGGGAGGGATGTTGAGTAATGAGGGAAGGGGAAGAAAGAGAATAGGTTTTATGGGCGGAATGAGGAAGTGTAGGACGTGCGCTGAGATGATGAAAGAGATACTAGAGGTAGATAAGGAATTGCGCGTTTGAAAAATCTGGAGGATTTTTTTTCGGAAATTCATTATAAACTACCGAAAACAGATAGATTTCTCTGATGAATGAATGGGCTCTATAAGATCCACCGATATGTGACTCCTACGTGCGTTAATTAGTCACAGCGGAAAGTCAGAAAAATGGAAGTTATCAGCTACGACAAAATGTTTCAGTTTACCATCTGAAATACAAATCAACGGTTTACAGCCTCGGGGTATCGATAAGCATATAAGGTATTAGTATTTAGCGTAACTATGCATTAGCTAAATGACGGTTTCGTAGTGAATAGTTTGTTTTTAATATCATTTAAGTGAAATGTTGAATGCCTTTCCCGATTTTTACATACAATACAGATAGAAGACATTAAATCTGTACGTTGATACTATTCGGCACGGAGATGCACATGTAGCAAGCGTGAAGTTTAGTGACAAGAAATGTCGTTTCCACTTCCGCGGCGGTCCGCGGGACACGCTGAGACGGCGAGGGGACAAACGTCGTGCCCGCCCCTTTCGTCATGGATTCATAGGTCCACCATCTTTGTTATTATTTTGCATCATCTTTCCGCTTGGACGTGCGCATTTTTTGAGCTCTTGACTCTCTGGCCACGGAAGAATAACCGTCTCAATTTCCAAATTCCGAAAGTAGTTTGTCTCATTTCATGGGAAATCTCATTTACGATAAAGGTGACTCTTGATAAGCAGACTTTTGGAAAAAAAAATATTTTTCTTAGTCTGCATAGCCTCAACTTTCCTAGTCCTCATTTAATGCCTATTTCGTCTAGGATTTCGAGGGAATTTCTCTCTTTACAAAAATTCTTTGCAAGACCCTCGAAATGATACCCGACTGTGGCCCACTACCTCCGAAAATACTCGTAAAAATGAGAGTTACCATTTATACTGATTTTACAGCATGGGAATTATTTAAGCAGTCAATTTGTGTACTTGTTAAGTGATTTTTAGTGGCGTGTGGTCCTAAGCACATATGATATTTTAAAAAAATTGTGTGTGCTCAGGACCACACGCTGGAAGTGAAACCTTCTTTGACCGATTTATATTCCCAAATAAATCTGAATAAAAAAGGAGAATAAGGTACAATAATTTTTTAAAATGAATATTCCATTTTTGTAAATTTTATTTTTTGTTGACAAAATAGGCATTTATCTGAAAAATATGCATTGTACATGCGTCTGAATAATATAACACTCATTTATATCTCTTATGTTAGTTATATTTCTATTTTAATTATTCTAATTAACAATTCTCATCATCATTGGTTAAATCTTCAATCATCATTTCCTCATTTTCATCATTTTCTCAAATGTTATTTTCATTATTCTCATGAATAATTTGACTTATTTCATTACTATTTCTACAGAATTCTAGGAAAGAAACTATTGGCTTGTGATAACAAAAGTAACTAATAACCTTTGAATTTCAAGATTCGGTAAAGAATACGAACAGGGAAATATGGTACGCGATTTAAACGGTCCACTTATTCCGGCTTACCGCTTGTCCTACCATCTGGTGGCAGTTATGCGTACTGTTAGGACAGCGGTGCTGCCGTCTGACGACGGTATTGGAACTACGTCGCCGAAGCAAAAGGTGCGGTACGGTACGTGACGCGAGTTTGCTCTTTTTCCCCCATGCCACAAGTGCCCAACGAGCCAAAAGAAGTTATCACTTCAAAATAATTTGTTTTTTTTCATAAAATGATAAAATTATGTTACAAACGACAACATTTTGAGTTGATATAACCCAAAAATGGTCAGATTGATCTTATCTGTGTTAACCTTTGCTATTGGAGAGCAAGAGTACGGCCTGTATACTACTCTCGGAATCACTGTAATACCAGCAATTCAGAAGTTTTCCTAGCTATCAGTTAGGCGACAAGTGGTTCTAGGAATCGCATATAAAATAGGAGAAACAATGGCTTTTATTATTTCATGCATTTGATTGGTTAGTTTTAGCTTAGGTGCGCATTACTATAAAATTTCATCAAAATATATATGTGCATGGAGTACGTGCTTGATTGGCAGGAAAGCTTGTACGATGACTTCAGCGTAACAAAAGTGAAAAAATGGAATATGGTGTTATCAAAGAATGATGAAGATCAAATTGATGCAAAGAGTCACCAATGAAGACGTCAAAGGAAGAGCTTGGGAGATATGATGTTTTAAAGAATCTTTCCGGAGAAAAAGATACAAGCCTTATGTTCGTACTTTGCAAGACAATAGCATCATGAAAATAGTCCTGGAAGAAGAAATGGCCGGAAAGAGTTATCAGAGAAGACCAAGGGTTCGTCTAACCAATTACGAGGATCATTGAAATGAAACAGAGAGGAGAGTGGAGGGGAGAGTTACAGCAAACCAATATTCCCATTGATTACTGCTAATGATGACGAACTCTTTCACCGAATCTCATGATGCTGAGCAAATTGATCGTGAATACTCCTCTCAGTTTGTTTCACCAAACACGGAATACTGTCATGAGGCTGCAAACTCTGACGAAGAAACAAATAAACGAATAGTGGCAGCTTCACACGCTCCAATACGGCACAAGGGCCATGTTCCTCATGGACATCGTACCCGCTAAACATGAGTCAACAAAGTGATTATATCAGTCATAGGACTGTGTGATGGCCAGTGAACCTACACTGCGAGGCTGGATGCTCTTGTGGGTCATTTTATAATTACTAAATATTCGCAACCGTAAACCCATCCCGTATCCACATGTCCACTGGAGCCTATCAAGACGGAGCACGCCCAAAGCATTTAAAAAAAACAAGCGAGTGGTGATTACCGGCTACGCAGACCACTATCTTAAAAGTGAAGGCATTAATGGAGGTGGAGTGAGAAATCACCTAATATATTTACAATTAACGAGATAAGATGCCACTGTAAGGGTTTTCCATTTATGAAATAAGCTCTTTGTGCTTGGTCCAAGCAGCATTGTCCGAATAGTTGATAATCATAATTATATTCATCGTTTACTAAGATAATTTATGCAACGCAAAGCATGTCGAAAGGAAGACACACTAGCTGAGATATTACGTAAAACAATAAAAATAATTTTATGTTCAACTTGTACCAATACAATTCATTTAACGCAAAGCATGTCGAAAAAAAGACACACTGGCTGAGATATTACGTAAAACAATAAAAAAGATATAATGCATTTGCATTTCTTCTAGATAGTGTCTCATGATACTTCAGGGGAGGTGTTAAATATGTATTTACTGGATTATAATGCGGGAGAGGATTTACCTGTAGAGTGTAGAAGTTAATAAAATAGATCACTGAGGTCAAGCAATGAGCAAGTATTTCCTGCATTTCAATCATTGAATATACGTCTCCTTTAAGACGGGTATTGGAATTATGTTGACATTGATAGAGCAAACAATAAGTTAAGATTTGTTAAAAATGATCATCGCAAGATGTATCAACAATGAAATGGCATAATGTCTTGCCATTGGATTAAGGCAACGAGTACTAAACACTAAATTTCGTCAATGTGTCACGTATTTGCATCACGGATTCATCATTGTCACGTGTTAACACGCCCCAGGAGATGATAATACATATCGAACAGCACTCGGCTTCAGCCAAGTATTCTTTTAATATCTATTCGTGGAAACGTGCGATAAGCATTGAGTGTGTATTTCTCTATCAGGGGCCAAATCTTGCCAAATTGGAGCAATGCCAGCGTTATACAGTTGTTTTCGTAGATAAAAATGACTTAGCGTGAGTTTTCAGAGATTTTTTTAAGCAGCCATGGTTTTCATGGTAAACTGGTTGAAGTCGTGCTTCCTACGAGAATTAAGTGGAATGGGAGTGATCAAAATTAACGGCAGCGATAGAGTGGTTCTTTACGCTCCCTGGGAAGTAGTACCACCGTATTTTCCCTTCGATATCGCATTTTCAATCAAATGTGCTCACCTATATGTGTGAAAGTAAATTTTTGTCGGAATGTAGGTGCCAGCATCACTTACGATCGGCTGAAACGATTATCTTGAAATTTTGGACGCATATAAATGATAGCACTGGGGAAAGCAGACGACAATAGAAAGTCCCCTTCCTCCAAAGGACACAAAGTAGGCCATTTGAATGTTGTACAATATGGCTAGTGTATAATTTTGGTCACTGTTCGAGAAACTCGTGATAAACCTTTTCACTCGTGATAAAATAAAGATCCCAGGGTGCGCGAACTCCTAGTGTCCCAAAGTTGAAGAACTACCAAAGGGTCAGCACTAGGACCCCTGGGGCCCAGGAACATTTCAGTTACAGTGAATGTCCTTCCCAGTATTATGATGTACTTGAAAGAAAAATCTTAAAATTGTTGGTTTAGTGAATCAGTGAAAAAGTGAATCTCTACTGAGGTGACGTAGAAAGCACTTGTTTGTGGCCCCAGGGTGTATCAGGCCACACCTTTGAGTCTGAGCTCTAGGGTGTTATTATGGCTTCAAATGTTTAGCGTATATATTTCCAACAATGTGACAAATGTATGGTATAACAATATCCTGCAATTACTGTAGGGCCCCCTTTATGGCCCTCAAGGTCCTGAGTTCATTTCTCATACAGTATATGTTCTTTTCAGTGCTATCTTAAACCGGCAAGCAGAATTTCAAGATGTCAGTTGATCCGTAACTTGGAAGGCATTGGTATTTGGGGACCGAGGGCCTATTAAGGCCCTTTATTTCTTAGTTTTAAGCCCTAGTTTTGGCTTCAAAGGTCTAGCACATATGTCTCCAGCAATGTGCAAAATTCTGGTTGAGCGATATTCAACAAAACCAGAAGGGCCAAATTTGGGCTCATTGGGGCCCTGGGGCACCCACCTACACTGGGGCAAATCTCCTTAAGATTTGCTGCTAGGCTGTAAAGAGTAAGTGCGCAAAATATGAGAGAAATTGGTTGAAAATTGTAGGAGCCCATGAAGAACAGACGGACTCACGAACAGATAAAATTTAATTTTTTTGTTAAATTTGAATTGAGTTAAACTCCAATTTCACTTTTTGTTGCGTAAGCTCATGATTATCATTAAGGAATATTAGCGCAATATCATGAGTAAACTTATACTTTGTGGTTTTGAATGTGACAAAGAATATAGTTGACAGAATATGACCCAGAAATACCCTTGGCTCAGTAACCTTACAGTTTATCAGTAAGTAATGCGGCGTAAGAGAATCAAATTCAAGCAAGCGTAAAAAAACTACTGCAGTTGCTATTCATATTGAAAGGAAATGCTTTGATCATTTAAAAACATTAATGTATACTATTTCAAAAATATGAAATTTTCATCTCGCAGAAAGATGAAATTGAGGTGGGATGCCACTTGTGTTCTCGACATATCTGAAGCCATTTCGCTATACTTTCAATGTTCCTCGGGAAAATGAACGCTCGGAAACCTTTGCTGAAGTTATGAGAGCAATTTTGCGCACTCCACTATCCCATTTCAATTTCCAGGTATTGCATTCACTATCTCTTTCTCAAAACACCACTGCTACCAGAGCAAGGCTATGGAGATCTCGGTCGGTGATCGAAAATGGCCGAATACGACGACTCGACTGGGCAGTTGAGTAGCCTGATATATTGTTCTTTGTAGTTAGATAGTTAGTAGAATGAGTCTAGAACTTAGATCAAGATAGTAGAATGTAGAGAGTCGTTATGTAGAGGAGGAGAGGATTAGATGTCCTCTAGGGAATTCAATACACGAGATATGGAATTTCATATTTTGTCGTGAATTCGTCAGATGCGGGACGACAAAATAACCCTCTTGAAAGGCTGGAGAAATGAAGACTCACAAACGGGCTCCAATTGCCGGAAAGGACTGGCTTCTGGATGTGCCGGAACTCTGGAGTAAGCTGCAGACCTCCGGTCGTTACGGTGACCGACTGATTGTTTTCATAGAATAGTTTGTGATTTGATTTGAAGCTATTGGATGGGATTCAAATTAATGATTTTTATGAATAGTTTCCCAAATTACGTTGTAGCTCTGAGAGATTTCTTATATTGAAGAAATATGTATCCGAAAAAACACAGATTTATGTCAGTGTATTGTAAAAATTACGGGATAACGATTACTCTCTCCTCTTGGCACTAACGTGATAGATGGTTCCTGGCGTAAGTTAAAACACATAGGTCCGAGTTCATAATGTCTGGTTAACGTTAACCGCAGGATGACGAGGTATTCACATCAAATTGAGGTTAACTGTGGTTTATAGTTTTTTGTATTACATACATAAGACTGTCTGTTTGAAGGCGCGAGAATTCTTGACGGGAGAATGTATTAGCCTCGGTGTTTACAACGAGAAAATTTTAGCCAGGGATAAAAACACCAGGCCTTTGTGATTCCGCGATATTCTTACTATTCACGACTTAATTTCATCTGACGTCGTTGAAGAGCAATGAAACATAGGTCGTAAAAAATAGAGAACATAGATTTTTCACAAAATGTTTTGTTTAATCGCTGTGTACCATGACATTTAATCATTAGCTCGGCATTTACTTTAAATATTTGGAGAGTTCTCGGTAGTGGTGGATTTTTTACGGTGGGAGTCAGCCATTTTGATTTCTAGCTTGAGGAAATAAGTTTTATTATCTGTAAATGCATTAATTATGGTATATTTATCATTTTATTGCAATTAAAAATGGAAATGTTGTGTTATACATTCGGAGAAATATATGACCTTATAGCAACTAGGTATAGGCCGAAAGCTCAGTTTCAGGAACTAATTTCAATCGCTAGACCTCAGCTCATATCAGTTTCATTTAAGACTTGCTCATTTAAGTCTTGCTCATTTAAGCTTTGCTGCGATGGACGGCTAAGAATTTGTTGAAGATTACCCGAGAAAAAGGTGCTTTCTGGATTGAGAATAAAACCATAGACTTCCAAACTCACGGGCCAATACATAGATCACTAGGCTACTCAATTTTCCTAATGCCCTATGATTTTAGACCATGTATATGATATGTCTGTCGCGTGAGGTGGCGAGTCATCCACTGTGGCACTCGAAAGGCAGAGTCGTGATATACGTACCTCGTGAGTGGTGGTTTCTTTGAAGCACGACTTTTGGCTTGCGACTCAGATTCAAAGTGGTTGGCCGAGTAATCTCAGCCGTTATTCACACCAGTTCAGAAAATATCTGTCACTTTGTTCACCTTGTCACATTTTGTAACAGTGTACAGGATCGATCATAGGGGACGCAGAGACTTCCTTAAAACAGGACGCTGAACCTTGATATCAAAAGAGCAACCCTGAAATGTCTACACCACCAAAATCACAATCTCATGAATTGGGCAACTTACATTAACTCGTCACAAGCTCCCTGTCTAACATGATCCATTTTATTGATGCTCATAATATCCCGAAGGAATTTGAGATGGATTCTTTCCAGAGTGTGGAAATGCCGTCGTAACAAGAATCACGAATAAGAAGAACAACGGAGGTTTAGGATAACTCTCGCCATATGAACGGAGATTTTTGTTTAAACCTTGTAGTAAGGTGACCGGAAAACCTTGGCTTCTAGATTTCCAGATGCTGCTGAAGTAGCTTAAATTTTGTTGTTATTCTGCGTTAAAGGCTTGGACGCCGTAGTGCTCTCCAGTTGCGTAAACCTGTCTACTTGTTTTGCTGTATTCTCAGCAATATCTGCGGTCAACGGCACGTTGCCTACATCAGAATGATCAAAATGAGATTCAGTTTTACACCGATCTTCAGACCAAATTTCTAGCAAGACTTTTCGGGACTCGAACACACGGAATTCCCGTTGCAGTGGCGTGTGAAGCATTGACGTGAGTTTCAAGCGTTAGAAATTGAATTGACAAGCTCTGTGCGAAAGCGAATGTGAACCGCTTCCGGAGAGACTTGCAAGGCTTCTCGGACTACGACTGCAAAATAAAAGTCGAAGAGATTGGGTGTGAATACGCATCCTTGCTTCGCGTCACTCTGATTCCTGGTGTTAAATAGACATACGACATTCCACGCAAGCTCATAGCATTCATGTTAACTTAGAAATTTATCTGTGGATCATAATTTCACAAGTAACACCCACAAGCCATCTAGAGCAGCGTCGTCAGACGTCCTCTGCAGGTTAACAAAGAGCGGAATGTATGACGGCCTAGCTCTTTACTCTTCGCTTTCAGTTTGCGAGCCGAGAAATGTCTTGTGCCTCGTTCAGGGAGAAATCCAATTTATTTTTTTCGTTTGGAGCTTCTCTCAAAGATACCTCAAACAGTAGATAAGCTCAAATAATTACGGCGAGCAATCATAATTTCTTAACCAAATTTGGATGCTTAAAATATTGATTTCTTGTTAAAATCAATGAAACTCTGTAAGAACAAATATGGAATATTTAAAAAAAAAGGAAGCCTGCTCGTGCGCTTCATATTTACATTAGTTTTAAATGGTTTTGGCATTCATTTGAAAGCCAATATTCTCATAACTCTGTATGAGTGAGGAGCTAAAAGGAAATTTAGCAAATATTTCCAATCAATGAAGTGGAAAATGTTCATAAAAACTTATGAATACCATTTCTCGCCACAAAAGCTATTTTTTGGGTTTTATTCTTCCGCTAGACAGAAGGAAAATTTATCAAGCTATCTAATCTATCCTATATTTGAATCCATCCTCATTTATACAAGCGTTAATATACCTTACATTTAAGCTATTTTCATTGCAAAATTCAAATTTATGGCAGATCAAACGATGAAATCACATAAGCCTTAGATGACTAAGACCATAGTTGATAGTCAAATCCACTCCTTTGTATAGCCCATTCACCTCTAACAAACAGTGCATTTGAAAGTCTACTTGTATTTGAAAGCGAATATTCATTATGGTATCGCAATATCTACATCAGAAGACTAAATAATTGAGATGAAATGTAAAATTCACCTGATGACTTTGAGATTTTAGCACAGTCGGCAAGCTGTTTGGTAAAAGTTGTTGTTTCAGGCTTGATTTTGTGGAATAACATCATGAATGAAAAGGACTGGCAGTTTTCCACAAAAGTATAGTTTTAATCGACCGGTTTCGGTGTACAACACCATCATCAGGTGATGGTGTTGTGCACCTGATGATGGTGTTGTACACCGAAACCGGTCGATTAAAACTATGCTCTTGTGGAAAATTGCCAGTCCTTTTCATTCATTCAAGCTGTTTGGTATTAACATAGGAGGAATGCCTCGTGAAATCTCCCGACTAAGGAACTAATAGTTTGTAAACGATGTTTAAGAGTTTATGACCGCGATGGCCGACATATAATCCGCTAACATTCTATTACATTTGTCAGCAGATCACTTTACTATTGAAAGTACCGTTACAGATTCCGTTACGCATGTTCTCGAAGGTGTGAATAAATATCTGTGATATGTGAAAAGGGGAAAGAATATGACCACCGAACCAATATCGCTGCACTTTTCTCACTACCGCCAGCGCATTGTTTCCCGGTTTGTCTAATGAACTCAGAAAAGGATATGCCTTACTCATGGTCGGCGGTCACTTTGAGAGCGAAGGTAATTTTTTGAATGCACTCAGCCAAGAATTTTCCTTAGTTTCCGTGGGGACTAAAAATTCTCCCATAATATGTTGTTGCATGCACAATTTGAAATATGAAGGAAGAATTTTCCAGAGTAAGCTGAAAAAATAAATGGAGGTATTCAGACGCCTTGCTGAGTCATTGGCCGTTTGACGGAAGGAAGGGAATGAGGGACAAGAGGGGCGGAGGGAGGGGGAGGAATGTGAAAAGGGAGAGGAGGAAATATTTGTACGAAAGAACGGATGGAGTAGGAGAGGGCTACGAGCTAAGAGTTGAAATTTTATTAGTCATTTGAAAATCTAAAAGTGTCATCAAAGTTTTGAATATGTTCGTCGTCTATCGGAAGTATTGACGAGCGCAACGCCTTTCCATTTCGCTTCGAGGAAAGGGGTGGGGCAGTATGGAACACATACAAAGAGCGTGTTCTTGCTCATAGTGCCGGGAACGAATAACCATAAATATTTCGGATAATATTCTAACAGAATTTATTTAAATCAAGTCATAGATATAATAATAATAGCCCCTCAGATCTACTTATGTAGATTCAGGGCAAGTAAAGTAAGAATATGGGTATACAATACCATGGGTAGCAACAATATTAAACAACAAAAAAACAATGCAAGATAATGTAAATCAAAACAATTTTAAGCATCTTCCATCTGAAATTCAAACTTCTGTTCCATGATATCCATGATATCCATGATATCCAAACTTCTGTTCCATCGATCCTACAAATCACATTGTTACAGCAACTTCCAATGCCATATCCATACTTAATTCTATATTCTTTAACACTAGCAATTACAAATTTTCTATTAGAAACTCATGTACTTCATAATAGAACTCCTTCATCAACAATGAATGTACTTTATTCTTAAACGGGTTCAATTTATCTAGGCATATTATATTCTCCGGAAGTTGGTTATAGCATTTCAAGGCCATTTTGCGTGGGCCCTCAAGATGAATGTACATGGATGCGACTCTGTTGCATATGTATATTGGTTTTACGCCTAGTGTCATAATTGTGTACATTACAGTTTCAACAAAACAGATGCATATGCTTTTTGGCAAACGTTACAAGTTGTTCTATGTACAAACAAAACAGTGGAAAAAGACCTAATTTATTGAATAGACCATTAGCTCTTAGCATTTGCTATAAATCTAACTGCTCTTTTCTGTACGGGAAGAACATCTCTACTTTGACTGCTAATGCCCCAGATAATTACACCGTACGTTATTTTTGATTGAAATAAGTCATAGTAGGCAGCTTTCAAACCTTTAATGCTTACTTTACATCTAAATTGTCTGATGAGATAGCAAATGAAAGTCAGTTTTTCTATTAAGAAACTCATGTGATTATTCCATGTCATCTGACTGTCGATGTGAAGACCCAAAAATCTAACTGGATGTATCTGTTGCATAGATTTGTCATTTATTCTTACTAGCTACTTGCTGTTGGAGGCCTTTTGGTGGTTGTGTAATTTATCATAACAGATTTATCTACATTTATATTTACTATATAGGATCCAATGCGCGTCTTGGATAGCCAAGTAAGAATATTGCCGAGCCTCGGGAAGTAGAGCAGCTGCTCGTGAGGGCAGTGAGTGGTGGATTCGGGTGCATGGCCCGCGCCTCGTGCTCCCGTATCATGAGCTGAGCAGCCACCGTCCCAAAGACTGATAAAAGACCCGTGATGGCCATTAACATCTCTATCCGTTTCATTTGAAAGAATTGCAGATAAGCGGATGTTTTCGGCAAGGTGGCAATGGTGGAGGTGGGCGAAGGCTTGGACATTTATGAACGTAAAAGTAAAACGCTTTTGAGGTGTAGATTCACCTGTTCGGCAATTCTGAGCTTTGCCAAACTACAGTACAGAAATACATTAGGAAAAACATCTCATCAATTCACTATATAAATGCATTCCGCATCACAAGCATACCTAAAACAGATGGGAACTCACCCAACAATATCCGAGTCACAATAATACACGACTATTATAAATTATCCACGAAATAGAATATCAATATCCCAAGTGCACCTTTCACCCAAAGAGACCCATTTCCGAGCAAAAAGAGCATCTAAGCTGCAACTAATAAGAGTTCAGAAATATATATGAGAAAAACAAGCACATCAATTCACTTTAAAATGCAGGCCGAAGAATAATGGAAAACAACGCAATCCCACCAAAAATAGATGGGAAATTGCCCACCAATATCCGGGCGACAATATATGCGACTACAGCAGGTTGACCACTAAATGTATTTAAAGTGTCCCGAGTGCACGTTTCCCCCAAAGAGGTTCAATGCCGAGCGAGAAGACTACTCGCGACGACGATTAGCCAGAGTCACGTTCCACGAAACGAGGCGGTTATGTCAGCGCTGGCATTGAAAGGACAGGGCTTACAGAAGGCTTTTGGAGGACGGAAGGAAGCCCTACGAAAGCGGCCCACGCAAGAGACCCCCGCGACCGCGCCGTCGGCCCGTGACGTCAAGGCCGGTTACGGCGACTACAAGTTCAGAGCTCCTGCTCTCTGACCACGATCCCATCGTCAACCATCCGCACACCATCCTCCCCGCTCATCAAGGCTCCAATCGAGTTATTCATGGAAATGCTCGCAACAGGTCTTGGAGGACGTAACTTTTCAGAGTCCATAACAATTCACGTTTCGGCAAGGGCCGTGGAATCAATGCCAGCCACAACATGGGAACGGCTACAGTTGATCCTCGAGTTGGAAAAAGTGGCACATTCACTCGCTTCTGTCGTAAACGAGTTTTGATCCTTCATCATGTTTCAAATTTAACCTTTTTGTAGCAAATATTTCCAAGTATTAGAATGTATTATTTGGTTAAATTATTATGAATGTATGAAACAGTGTTTGACCTGAGCTAGCGATGATTAGTTGAATTACGCCAAATAAGGGTTTATCAATTTTTGGCGACGGGATTGAGTTATGCTGTTTAATGCTTGTTAAGACGTAACAATGTGAACGCAATCACTAAAGAATTGTCTAGAAATGTGGATTGAGCCCAAAAACTCGTGAAAAATGGACTACACATTATCCTTTCGGGCGCACTAACATTCTTGTTCCCTTATAGTCCAAGCTCCCATGAGCATGCGTAATACGTTATTTATTTAAAAAAATACTCTTGATTGTCTTCTAAGAGTCTAGGAAAAACAGTCCCTAGAAACTAGGTCATAGAGGGAGTTAGTACAAATGGTTCAAAACGGTTTCGAAGGAAGTCAACAAAGGCTAGCCTCATATACCGACATGAACTCCTCGTAATATGAAGTTAACCAGAGCTATAAATAACTTCGGTCGAAAATAGAATGAACGGCAAGGCCCCCTGTGTCTCAACGTGTTCCCTTCTGCCTTTGCGCTCACAGTTTTTTCATCAACATTAGGCAACGCAAGAAGCCAACAAACTCTCGCCTAGAAAATAGGTGATTCGAGGTGCCGAAGTACGCCATTGTCGGATAATAACCCCCGGCTAAATAGCTCGATCCACCTGGAACAATTCCAGTGCATTCCACTGGTGGTCCTCTTGGGATGTTAACTTTCAGCGGTACTCCCTGCCTGATAGATACATAATCTACTTTAGTAACAATGCGGAAAAGGCGTTTTGGCTTTTTGTGGCTATTTATATTCAATTACCATTGATATAATAAACATAATTGCATTTCTATTTTGTGATTTGTGTCAATTGGCAGATGATTTTGCTTTAGGTTGACGTTGAACGAGGTTGATTTTGTGAATTAGTGACGTGGTGGTATATTTCTGGCGTAAATATAAATTATTTTCCGCATGAGCGAATTCTAATAAAAATTAAAAAGCTCTTTTGATTTACTTGTACTGACGTGTAAACTGATATTTACGTAGATGATGGTTTCAGACCTCACTTGGAGGAATTACATGGTATCAGTGGTAGAAGAAGTAACTCTGGCATTCCACATTTGCCATGTGGACTTGCAGGGTTACTTCTTCTATCCCTGATAATTACGTAGTTACATTTCACTTTAAATCATTGAATAATCACTGATATAAATGACTTTTCTTGATATAATGAATCAAATTTTGTTGACATTTCCTTATACTTATTCATTTACACCTGCTCATTGAGGTATTCAATCTGCCTTAATTATGTATATTATTGTACATATGTAATTTTGTATTACCTGAAAATATCCATCTTGCATTGCAGCCATTCGGTGAAAGAAAAAATATATAATTTGGTAGTCAAGCCTATGATGATGACAAGGAATTACATGTTACCCTATAACCTATCGTTTCAATTTTATCGAAAATGATAAATGCAACACCACTTACATCTCTGGATTATAACGCTAATATAATTTAAGGAATCATCAAGCGCCTGAGCTGCAAGATGCAGTTAAAAATTAAATTTGTATAAAATAGTCCATTGGACGTTTGATAAGCTCCACCACCAAGTGATGGTTATCATGATGACTGTAGTCCCCTCGCAGTAATTCAGACGCAAAGGAAGTTAAACAGGCACGTACTAATTCCGTTAAACCAGAAACTAAGCTTTATAGTAAGCTGGTGTAAGTGTCCGACGCTGACTGTAAAAAATCCCCCGTGGAATGATCGCAAGCCACTCCTCAGAGGACCAGCTCCGACACCTCGGCTGCGCCTCTCCTCAATTAGTGCGTGGATCATTGTCTCCGAGGCCCACTGTCTTCAACGATAAAAATATGATCCGATATGCCCCATCTTTATCGCAAATCCCTCTCCTTGAACCAACTTATCCACTCCATGGAAATAAAAGTTTTCCTACCGCTCGGTAGGAAAACTGTTGTTTCCATGGAGGGGATAAGTTGCCTTACCTCACTCTTCCATCGTCTCTCTTGCCAGCCTCTCTCGATACTCTCCAGAATTTTGCCACCTGAACCCATTACTTGCAATCTAATTTGGTGATAGTGATCCTGTATACCTAGTTGGTGATGCAAAAGCAATAGTTTCGCATGGAGGAAAACTATGAATAAATAAATCCTGAAGAATAATAAAAAGAAAACCAGAATAATGTTTTTTGGAATAAATACTTATCATGTGGCTTGAACAACTTCAGCAAATGGAAGAATTTTGCAACAATAGAATTAACATTTAAAAGGAGACAAGATTCGCACAATATGATTTGTCCAAGTCCAAGTCTTGCAGTCCAAGCTTTGTGTCAGATTATAGCAGAGGTTAATATACTATTTTTATTCCTCCTTCTGTGCAATGGGATGTAGGCTGGTGTTGTGGCTAGGTAACTGCTTTCATATCCTGAAGGTCCAGGATCCAATTCCTGACGCAGCGAGTAATTTTTGTGAAATCGCTGTCCCTACTTGGGGGTAATTTGGAGAGTAATTTCAGAGATTGCGGTGTTTCGTCCATCGGAAAAGGAGTGACATTATGGGCCCCCTGGTGCCTTTCGTTCGGGGTTACTGACGCTGGAGTATTCTCCAACCACCCATAATCCCAAAGTAATCATTCCTTAGCTGCCCCACCCACCTTAACGGGCGCAATAGACTCCTCCCCAAATGGCCAACAAACTTGCCATGTCGACTTGTCAATGTACATTCTGCGCTGTCATCTGCGAAGCTGTCATCAACGCTTGTTTTGTTTTTCTCACACGCTTCAACGGCTCGCATTCAAAGCTCATTTTACTTATATTTTTGAACTTCTGCCGCATTCTGCTGAAAACTATTTTATTCAAAACTATCAGTTTTCTCTAAGAAATGAGAAAAGATTTTTTTCTATTCCTCAATCCAAATTCCCGTTAACACATGCTTGCACCCACACAAGTTCGTGCGTGAATGCAACTTCCTTCAATAACTCATCATGTACACACAAAATTTCAATGAGGTTGCATGGAAACACGTTAATTTAATATAAATGCAAGTAAAACCAAAATAATGGTTGGAGGAAGAAACCCCGAAGTGCAATTTAATATCAGACTTAGGCAACAAAAACCGCAGGTAATGGAAGAATATTGTTATCTGGTAAGGAGGATCACCAGTGGCGAAAGAGACCAAAAAGATATAGTTGAGCAGAGTAGCGGAAGCCAACAAGGCATTCTACTAAAAAAGTCTACTTACATCCAGCAGCACAATATTGGAGGAAAGGAAGCCATTTCTTTCGAAGAGATCTCTTATGGCAGTGAGGCTAGGAATATTACTCAAGAAGAACAAAGAAGGTTAGGAGAAATGGAAATGTGGTGCTATCGAGAAATTGTGATGATTAAATGGATGAAGATAATTACAAATGAAAAAATCCTAAGATGAGTTTTAGAGAAAAGATGTTTCATGGAAACTCTCCGACGTAGATGAGACGAACTTGTTGGAAACATTCTGAAACTCTTCCGCGTCTTGAAAATAATGCTGGAGGTAGAAACAGAGGCGAATTTAGGGGGGGGATGAAGAGGGGGGCCCCTCTTATTTCCTTGGAAAAAAGACAAAAATGTAATCAGAAGTTATTCCAACCCCAGACCCACGGAAAATAGCAAGCCACAATCAAACAACGACCTTAATCCACCCACGAGTAAAACTGAATGAAAATAATGATCGAGGAATATATTAGATAAATTCTTCAAATAAATATGATGGAATACATGGCTCAAATAAAACGTTCAATTAATCGACGACCACTAAAGGTGAAAAACGATTGGCTGATAGACGTTTAAGATAAATGGAGAGCTGCAGCAAATCAATATTCGGGTTGATTGCTGATGGTGACACATGAAGATAGCACTAAGTGACAGCTATTATAGCATTAAACTATTGAAAATAATCACTTTCGTTTTGGCGTTATCATTTGTGACACATTTGAAGTAATATCACAGACATTAAATTGGAACTGAATACCTAATAAAGATATTCAATATCATCTTATTTTCATAATATATTCAAATAAAATACAATCCTCGAGATTCCAATCAAAGTTGATTCGAACGAGAGCCTTCCCCACAAGTGCAATCGCCTTCAAGCGATTGCTCCGCTGCTAAGCCAGATGTGCGGCGCTATTTCGAGCCTCCCGCCGTTAACGACGCGAATTATGTCCTACGTTTTTCTACTTCGTAAATACGATCTCGAGCACGAAGTAACCGCGTTAGTGCTGGTTTGCCCGCTTTCATTAATAGCGCGAGCAGAATTTTATTGAACTTCCTTCTATTTTTCTCAGTGTCCACAATCGATGGGTTCCAATTATGTTTTTCTTATAGGCCTTTTCAGAAAAGTGTATTTCAATCTTTTGGAATTATCTATTTGTCATCAGTAATTCCTTGTTATTTCCTTGATACACTACTTCCTTTAACTTCGTATTTCATTTTTGTTACCGTGACGTGCACTTCATTGGCGTACAAATGTTTTGCTCGGTTTCCATCGATTTGAAAATAACCGTCCCCAGGAACCTTCCTCATCTCATAACTCTTTTTTCTTGTGATCTTGGAGAGTTCGAAAGATAACGGCCTCGGACTAGGCCAATGCAACCTGAAGCACTAGAAAATCGTAATTGAAGCGTCCCATCCCACGCTCGATATGAGTTCCTCTTTGAAAGTTCGCGGCGAGTGGGTGGGTGGGATGATGTTGTTGTATCGACCGCGCGCCTCGGAGAGTCTCAAGGGTTAATCCGTTGGAATCGTTCCATCTTTGAGTTGTGCTCCTTGAAATGGACACAGGCACTCACACCAAAGCGCTCTGCGATTGGGTGTGTGGGGCCGGCAAGGCAATCCTTATGCTCGCTGAAGCCCTTGGTGCCTTTTCTTCCTGTCCCACGCATCCCCGCTCCCCGCTCGTGAGGCCAGCTCGCAGACTCTCAAAGAAGACTGGCGGCCGATGCTCGCGGCTTAGATATTGCGACCCACGGCGTGCACTTTTCAGCGGAGGCCTCCACGCAGGCAACTGAGGTGTTTTGCCTAGTCAATTGAACCTTTGCAACTCTCCGAGTGCTGTTTTATTGGTGATCACATAATGTATTGCCAATGGCATCTAGCAAGAGACAGGCAACAAGGTTTTTGAAGGCTGGAGAACTGCCACAGTTTAGAGCGAGTTGATCACGAATGTACATTGCTGATTAAGAATCGGTAGACTAAGGTAAGTCCATGGGTGTGACACCGGAGCAAAGATCCATGGAATAAAATTAAATATCCTCACAGACTATAGTGATAATTTATTTATGTACTTACAAATAAGTTCATACTCCGGGGGAAAGTCATTACTCTACTCATTTAAAGCAGCAGAAAAAAGTTTCCAAGAATTGTAATTTAAAAATCTATTTGTATTAAATGTGCTTATTAAATAGAAAAATGCCAAAGACTCGTTACTGAACTAGGTTAGATAAAATTCTGCTTTAGTTTGGATTGGATTTAAATTGGATTAGTTTGGAGTTGGTTAGCACCGCACTCATTTCAATAGCTACATTTCAAAGCCCGGGTATCTTTCACCTATGCAACTCAGTACTTGTATATACCCAGGTGTGCCCACTTTTATAATTATAAATGCGGTTTACTGCCAGAAATTATGTTCGGTTGGAATAATGATTGTAGTAAACGGCGATCGACGCGTGAAACTAACCCACAAAGGGCGTGGGAAAATACATTTCTATGAATTACTTTTTATCATCACTCAGAAATATTTAAAAATGTTGCCAAGCATGGAGATTAGGTTTGTGTGGGAGTTAGAGGGCCTGATTTTCATCCTAGTGGTTCGTGTTCAAATCCCAACGGAGGCGGAGATATTTCAGTATAATCTTTACCCCTAATCGGGTTCTATGTGGAAAGGTCTTCAAACGCAGAACTCTGTCCGTCGGTTTGAATGTTTAACTGTGGACCCCTTGGCGACTTTCGAAGGCTCAAGTTCCAGAAGCACAGATGAACTGAATTGTACCTGATCGATTTCTATATAACCGACTTCTAAGTTTGACTATACTTCAAAAGCCAATAGTGTCTACATATTCTAATCGCGAATCCTGCAATTTTCGGAATTTGCTAGCGCTACGGAGAAATCATGAAGTATCTCAAACCAAAACGTTTTCCACAAAAATGGAGGAAGGGGATAATAAGAAATAGTAATTAATAAAAAATATATATGAGAAAACAATATTATTACCATTAGAGAAGACAACATCATGCATGAATTGTAGGGAGAAAAATGCCATGCATAAGTGAGAACTGCATATGAACATATAATGACAAAATTACAGAACAGAATCGAACTATTATTATAATTTTGATGTCTATCAAAGAGAGGGAAACTCTTTTTATTTTGCCTCAACACTCAAAATAAATCGGCAAATTGTATGTGAACCCAAAGAATGTTTTTCCACTTGTATTAAACCCTACAAGTGATAGCTAGCGTATTATATATTACTTTTAGTACGAATCGTTCCTTGATGTCTCCTAGTTCACCTAACGAGCAAAACATTTTCATTATTTACCTCCGAGTAAGATTTTGAGCTTGAATTTATTTTCCAATTAGAGGGAAAACGTAACTGTAGCTTGTAGTTAACACCTCTGAGAAAACCCTTTAGGTATATGTACTATACTATAAGTTTTTTTACTTGCACTTACATCTTCTTCGGAAGGCAAACCTTTTACATATACCTTATTAAAGGGTATTCACTTGCACGAAATTTATCTAGAGAAGAAACATCATTTGCATGCACCCCAAAGACGGGTATTCCTTCTAATAACTCCACTTCTGAAGGAAAACCTCTTACGTCAGGGAATTTTAATGTATACGTTCATCACATGTACTGGCATCAACTTGAGAGGGCAAACATTTCATGTCTCAAAAAAAGGTTCTTGACTTTCTCGAACATCATTTAACATGGAAAAAAATTTCAAATACACCTCACTTTTAGGTTTTTAACTTCCCTAACATCATCTAAGAGAAACTTTCATGTATTCATTTTACCTGAGGTGATATCCATTGTAAATGCGCGATTTCCACTCGTCCGACTGAGCAATTGGCCGAAAACATAGAGCTAATCGCTTACACAACTTAGACGGTGACTACTTCGTCCAAGTATCGAACTCCCACGCAATCATTGGTGAACTCATACAGGAGTTGGTATGGCACAATAAAATTTGACCTATCAAGTTGACTCGTAAAGGAGTGTGTGCAATCCCCTTAATCTAAGTCACCTTCGTATTGCTCACGGCACAAATGACCTCGATTAGCAGTCTAATCCGCGATTAATCGATCCGCCATCTACAAGTTCCTAGGAAATAAAGTATTAATTAGGTGGGATGCACCTCGTAGAAAACCTCGGATTTCCACGTAATATGGACTCCATTCACAACCAGATGGCCGATTCCATGCGATATTCATAGGAAGGGATGGAGCATTATGTCCTTGGTTTTCGAGGCGTTGACTTTGATGCGCCACTTACGATACCAACGAATGGTATCGTAGGTGGCATCTTGCAGGCTTTCCGCTGCTGCCCACCCCTTCATAGATCTGGTCAGAAGTTCCACGTAATATGCATAGAGGGACAGGATTGTGTTCCATCCATGATCCCGAGGGATATCATGAGTGAATACGTTGAAGAGTATTGGCCCCAGCACGGAACCCTGCAACGCACCAGCATTGATACCCTGGATGCAGGATTCCGCTCCAAGCCAGCATATGGTGAATATTCTGTCCCAAAGGAAGTACCTGATCTGACGGAGGATACATTCCGGGAAGAGGAGTCGGCACATTTTCAACAGGAGACCCATGGTGCCAAACTCGATCGAAGGCCTTTGAGATATCTACGAAGGCTTCTGCGACCAATTGTCTCATGTTTAAGGCGTGGATAATGAAGTACGTAGTTCTAGAAAGCTGCTGGACCGTTGAGTGCTATTCGTTGAAGCCAAACTACTTAGCCGGGAGGAGTCCAGCCTCTCGGATGAAGTTGCACATCAGCTCCCGCAGCAGATGCTAGAATATGTTGCCGAAGCCGTCCAAAAGCAAAATGGGCCGGAAGTCTTCCGTTCCTGGCTCGTTCTTCTACGACTTATGCAGGCATGTAATCGTCGCCCTCTTCTAGGTGGCAAGGGAAATAGGACATCCTGGCGCAGCCGTTGAGTTGGCTGGTTAGGTATAAGTACCACTGCGGCTCTCAGGAGTTGCAGAATGATGGCGTTGGAGTTGCCATCCACGCCCGGTGCTTTCCGAAGGTGTAATTGACTTATAATCCCGATGATGCCCTTCTTTCTGAGATGTGGAATGTTCCCATCGTCCATGGGTTCGTCGTTCTGCGATGGCATGGACTCTGCGATCTCCACCTCAGCGGAAGCAGACTTTCTGGTGGCTGCATTTGGCGTGAATACTCATGCCAGGTACTCTGCCAGCACCTCAGCCATCTCCTCGGGAGACGCAGAAACCCTCCCTCTGTAGACAAGAAGAGAACCTCTTGGTGCCTCTCATCTTCCGGATGTCTTTCGCCAGGTGAGCTTCCCAGGAATCACGCCAGACGTCCGCAAGTTCCCAGTGCCTCCTTCCTCTTGAGTAGGTGACACTTGAATGCCAATTCATAAGGCATCACAGATATCATTTATTTGACATGTTGCCAAATAGCTCGCAGCATCCTATACTCTCCCAACACTGCCTCGTTAATATTTTTCCGTAAAAACGCTGAAATATGGAAGTTTTGTACGACCAGAAATTGAAAAGAAGAAAGCACAGTAGATTTATGTTCTAAAAGTCACATATTTGTACGTGGATCTTCTAAAAATAGGAAGATTATACTGCAGCCTCAATAGTGACATCAGGAGAAATTTTTTACCAATGTTGTAAAAACATTTAAATAATCTGGTAGAAAACTTTTCCCTCCCTTATAGCAATAAACTGAATATTTTTGTCAAAAACTTACCTAACCACATTACAAAAGAATAATAATAAATTTAATTTTTCTCAAAAGTCGGTTAACCAACGATAAAGGACGCATACACCGATAAAAGAGCTATGGGTCCATTGCCCCGCGGGTCTTCTTAGCTAACCACTAATACAAGCGTATAAAATTGGCGTTGCTATAGGGTTTTTTGTTTCTCAGTGCTGAATGAAGCACTCATTTATTTTATTCATTTTCCCCTGAAAACAGTCAATTAATTCATGAAGGTATATAACATGTAACCATGAACCTACGCGAGCTCTCATATCCTGGATGGTCATTAATTATACCCTGGCGGGAGTCAAACAGGTTATTTTGGGGTAGAAAGGTATACCCCTCCGCCGAATGGGTTTTACGATCTTATAATATTGCATGTGCACGCATTTTTATGTCTTCTGGGGTGGGTTGGCATGAGACAAAGATGCATTCACTGTGCAAACACGATATAAAGGCGATACCTATATGTTATTACGAACTCAGGGTCTTAAAACACAGATTTATTTCAAGGCATTGCATCATTTCCTTGTCTATACATGTTCAATATTTTTTCAAATTAATTTATTTTTTTTCAATGAATGTCAAGATAATGGCAACAAACCTAAACTTATTCTCGAGATAAAGAGGATGAATTTTGACGCGTCCCGCGATCGCTCCTCCTCAGGAAGGGCCTTTTTTCCCTTCCCCATCCTGCTGCCTCTTCTGTCAGGAAGGCGATGTAGGCGTCGGCGGGGCGCAGACCCGCTAATTGATGGAAGGTGTGGGAGTGGTAGTGGGTGATCTCAAGGATAGAGAAAAGGGGAGGGGGGGGAGGTATGAAAAGATTCTCACCCACGATCTTGTGAATGGAAGATTTATTACAGGTTATGATTTTCACAGTATATTGGCAGCTCACGAAATAAATAAAAAAAAAAACAATAAAATTGGTAAAGGTTGCTTGACCCCGTCAAAGGGGGTATATATAAGTCTCTTTAAACACACACACACAAAACAGGTCTTCTTGTCAATTTAGAAGACGGCAAAAAAGTTTAGTTTTTCTTTTAAAAATCATTAAAGGAATTGAACTGTTTCTCTTGGTCCCGATTTCGGGATGCGCCAAGTCGCACACAAAAAAGGGTCTTCTTGTTAATTTAGAAGACGGCAAAAAAAGTTTACAGGTTTTCTTTTAAAAAAAATCATTTATGGATTTGAATTGTTTCTCTTGGTCCCGATTTCGGGATGCGCCAAGTCGCGCACAACAAAAGGTCTCCTTGTCAATTTAGAAGACGGCAAAAAAAGTTTAGTTTTTCTTTAAAAAAAATCAGTTAAGGATTTGAATTGTTTCTCTTGGTCCCGATTTCGGGAATGTGTCCAATGCTGAGCGTGTGGATAGTTGGTAGGGAGAGCACTGGGGAAAGAGCAGCGACAGGTCCTCCCGAACAGCGGGGGGGGGGAAGCGGCTTTCCGGCGGATCTCGCCTACAACAGCTCAGGCGTTCTCCCTGGGCTCAGGGACCTCGCCTGGGATGTCCCCGGCGGCGAATCGTCCGCCGCGCTGCGGGTGTAGAATGGCTGCTTCACTCTGCCTCGGAGGGTCCCGCTGCCAGCGGAACGGTTGACGTCGTCTCAGGGCCCGGGGCGAACTCATCCGCCTCGGAGCAGCGACGACCGGCCGGCACGACTTCCTTGGGACAGGAGGGAAGGAGCGAGTACCTCCTCGGATTAGCCGGAGGGAGGCGGGAAGGAACGGGGACCTCCTCGGATTTTCCGGAGGGAGGCGGGAAGGAGCGGGGACCTCCTCGGATTCGCCGAAGGGAGGCGGGAAGGAGCGGGTACCTCCTCGGATTCGCCGAAGGGAGGCGGGAAGGAGCGGAGACCTCCTCGGATTTTCCGGAGGGAGGCGGGAAGGAGCGGGGACCTCCTCGGATTTTCCGGAGGGAGGCGGGAAGGAGCGGAGACCTCCTCGGATTTTTCGGAGGGAGGCGGGAAGGAGCGGGGACCTCCTCGGATTTTCCGGAGGGAGGCGGGAAGGAGCGGGGACCTCCTCGAATTCGCCGAAGGGAGGCGGGAAGGTGCAGGGTCGGAGGCGGGTGTGTCCTAGGGTAGTCGCGTGGCCGGTCTTCTGGAGAATCAGCGGACTTCTGGCTGCAGGCGGCCGAAGATCGTCCCAGCGGGCGACGCCTGGAGTCTGTGGGAGAGCGGCCGAAGAGTGCAGGGTTCTCGGAGACTGGCCGAAGAGCGTCCCAAGGGGGCGACGCAGGCCTCGTAGAGACTTGGCGGAGAGTGCAGGGTTCTCGGAGGGCGTCCTGGCTGGCGACGCCGGAGAGGGTCCTGGCTTGGTGCCTCTCCCTCCGCTGTGATGCTTTTCCATGCCGAGCGTCGCCTTTTTATACGGTTTGACCCCGTGCGTAGGTGGGGGTCAAAAGAGGGTGAGAAAGGGAGAAGAGGGTGGTACGATGGGTGGTTTGGAGCGAGAGGGGGAGAAAAAAGGGAGAAGAGGGTGGTGAGTGGGTGGTTTTGAGTGAGAGGGGAAGAGAAAAAAGGGGGGAGAGGGTTGTACGATGTGTGGTTTGGAGCGAGAGGGGGAGAAAAAAGGGAGAAGAGGGTGGTCAGTGGGTGGTTTTGAGCGAGAGGGGAAGAGAAAAAAGGGGGGAGAGGGTGGGCGCTGGGTCGCGTGGCCCAGTAAGGATAGGGGGAGTGGCGAGGGGTCGCCGATTTTCTCTTCTTCGAACTTCCAGTGCGGAGCATCGGGGAAGGAGTGGGAGGGAGAGTCTCGAGGAAGAGAGTTTTTTTTACATAGGGTTCTTTGAGAGGGAGTCAAAGGGACGGAGGGTGGTTCGGTCAGGGCTTGGGGTGCGGACGGCGGGAGGGTAGTGGGAGGGTCTGCTAGAGGGAGAGAGCAAGGGCGGGAGGGTCGAGAAGGGTCGAGGGTGGTCCAGACGGGGGGGAAAACGAGTGACCGCCGGGAGGAAAGGGGGGGTGTCTGCATTCCTCTAGCGATGTTCTAGGATGGAGACGGAAGCGTGCGAGGCAGAAAGAATATTATTTTCCGATCGCGCACTCTTCGGTAGCAAAATCCAAGTGGCACGTATCAATTTTCAGAGAATGGAATGCAGGCCATCTGCTGGCTAGGATTGAATACATCATTCTGCCTTACTAGTCCAAAACTTACTTTCACACTATTCTAAGTCCTCTTCCACGGTGTGTTTAGATAATAACATACTTCAAATCTTATTCCCTGGGAGAACGTTTAGAGACTGTCTGTAAGGTACACAAGCATATTATACACTTTCTTATAATATATGTGTTTTTATTCTGGCATGTGTTAACTTTTCGACCTTCGCCAATGGTGAAGATATTTATCGTTATCAACTCCTCTGCCAGTTTTGCTAGGAACAAGTACAAAAAGCCGATTTCCTCAATGGAGAACCCTTATATCTCGTTTTTTATTAAACTAAATAGGTTGATTTCTTATTCCACCCCTATTGATACCTTCATTTCAAAGATACTGACCTGCGTTGCCGGTAATCGTCGCTGGCTTGTTTTTTTAGCGTATTGGAAAAAGGCTATAACGATCGGCCACAGGCTCCGCAAACTTTATCGTCGATTACAGTCAGGAAACGATTCGCGAACCAACCATTTAGTGAGCCAGCGGGTTTCCCGGTCTTCTGGAAAGAGTCAATAAACAAGTCATCGCGTTTATTGACTTTTTCCTACCTCACTCCAGAACTTCCTTCGCGGGATGCTTTGCCTCTTCCCATATCTTCACATTTATAACTCCCACAAACTTATGTTCTCGCGCAATCATTTAGACAATATTATTGGTCATATGACACCAGCCTGTGTAATAAGATGGTTTAGGATGCAGTATTACTCTAATGTCGAGACTAGAGCATAATAAATAAAAGGTAAAATAAGGAAGAGGTAAATGCCATGGAATTCAAAGTAGACTAGGCATGGAGTTGGTCTCTCAACTCTTGCTCCGCAAATAGGCAAGAATATTTACATTAAAATAGGTCTCTAATAAACTAATTAGAAATTTAAGCACGGGAGAATTATTGCTTAAGGTAGAACAATATAAATGTGCTGCTTTCATATGTTTTACAAATTTATTTTATTAAAGGCTGCTCGCCTTAAACGCACACCCGTAGTACGAGGGAGGTAGTGGAATTATGATAGCATACGTATAAAAAAAACGTATAACGCTTAAGCATCTGATTTATTCTGAAAATTAAACTCCATTTCTGCCAAGCTCAGATATTAAAAACGTAAGCGATAAAATTTATTCTATCCCATTTATCCGAATATTAGGGAAATTTGTCCGTCCATCACTAAGGATTGATTATTGAAGCGTTATGGGACGAAGAAATAGGCTTGAATCCTTTTGGTCTTTAGAAACAAATATAATTAGCATTTAATAAATAATAAAAGCTCTTCAAAAACTTTTGCGGTCCATATTGTTAAGGATATGTTTTGGTATTGCCCACATTTCTTCTCCTTTGCCGTCTCCGATCAGATCCAGATCAGTCCACTCCGACCAAAGAGGAGAAGCGTTGGCATTTTTAAATCCAGAGGCGGGTAATCCCGAAATACAGAACAGTCCTTCACGAATAACATCTCTCTCGTAACTTGACAATCAGTATTGGTGATAATACGTTATTTTTAAAACTTTTTACGATGCTTATATTATTAAGTATACAGAACAAAATATTTGTCGAAAAAACAAATATTTCGTGATGTAATTTATACAGAAAAATTGCGAGCGTTATACGGCGTCAAAACACTGCATCATCGAGCATGCGGTGGGTGAAATTGCGAAATGTGGTCGCTCTCAGAAATGGGACGCATTTCATTTTGAGTTTTTTAAATTTTAATTTATCGAAAGTATTCGTATCTATTTCCCTAATGGAAGACAATGAGGTGGCACGGTTTGAGTCATGCCGTTTCTCATGACGTGTAGAGAAGAGAGAGAGAGATGACGTGAAGAGAAGATGACGTGCGGCAATGTCAAACCATCGAGAGGCCGTTTTGAATCACGTGACTTAGACAACATTTTATGCACTTTTCAGGGGTAATTTTTAATGCGTGTAAATGACGTATTAGCATATAGGTGGTATTTTTAAGATTGTTTGAAATTTTATTGTCATGATCACAACTCAAAAATGGAGATATACATCATACATATTCTACATTGTGAGTGGTGTATGAAATGGCCAATGGAATTCGCTTCAATTCTTCAGGTCAAATTCACTATGAAATTTGAATAAAAAAGCTACACTTTGTTTCTTCTACATTAAATGTTAACTTTCACGACCATGGTTTCGACTGTTAACGTCATCATCAAGACCGGATGATGACGTTAGCCATAGAAACCATGGTCGTTGAAATTAAAATTTAATGTGGAAAAAACAAAGTGTAACGTTTTTATTCAAAATGAATAGTAAGTTCCATAAAGTCACCCTGGAAATCACCAACTCTTTTCACGAAGAAAATATATAATAAGTGGGGAATTGGGCTTCGCCGGGTAGACCACCTCCGACGACAACGAGAGAGGTTTGAACGACTCGCACCGAGATACGCACTAGTACACCATGGATTATTTCCAGGATCCTGCTTGAGCGGAGAGCGAGCTCAGTGGAGTCCACTCGTCTTTGCTCTCTCAATGGAAGCCGTCTCTTGAGAGGGTGGGACGGCGATGCAGTTGCGGGCGCGGCGGTCGAGTTGCCGCTGTGCAGTTCGGTGCAGCTTCGGGGGAGGGGCGTGGAGCGGGAGGGGTGATGTGTGGGAGCGGTCGACGAAAGCGCAGCGCGCGTAAATGAAATCCTTGGCCCGGCAGGGTGTTGGGATGATACGTAAACTCCCGGCCTCTCATTTCCCAAGGAGCGTTCTCCTTCACTCCCGAGGGAAAAGAAACCCTCTCCGGCCAGAGTGACGGGGGTTTTCATGGTGATTCTTCTTCATTCGTAGCAAGAGTCCATATTTTAACTTTATTTTGAAATTTAAGTTTTTTTAAGATGCATGACGTAGATATAGTAATATTTATAACGCACGAACTCTGTTAAAGTCGCTGCACGCCATACGTTGGGACTGCCTTCAAAAGAAAAAGTTATATTGTGCGATTTCGTTTTTATTTTATTTAGTAATTTATTTTCTACTTCCCCGGAAGAAACCGATAAAGACCAGGAAATCCTCGATTGGACATAATCTGCCAATGATTGAGCAATTACTCCTCCAAGAGATGACATGTCTAATGAGAATCAGACCTCTGTCATCATTTTTTATATTTACTTTACGTCTCTGAACATTGTCAATAGACCTTGACGAGAGATAGAAGAAAGGCTCATCACACCCATACGCACTTTACACCGATTTGTAGTAGGAAAGCAGATTGTTCAAAGGACTTTACTAAGCCTCGGTTGAATCCCATTCAAACAGCTTTTGAACGAGAAGCTTGATTTCGTTCGCATTGAAGGTGATACGTGCACGCATTTATCTGCCATACTTTTCTCAATCAATTTTTTCAATTTTATGTTAGCAAAAGGAACCGAAGAAAATAATCTATTTAAAATAGCCTAATAAAAATCATTCACAATTAATGTCGAAAGGTCTTTGAAACTGAAATTAAATTTGGATTGTGACTAACGCAGAAATCATTCATGGAAAATTAATTTTAATTTTCGCGAGTTACTGCTTATAGGTTGTGTCCAAAACGTACTTCACCTCATGCCATCAAAATTTACTAATTTTTCAGAATCTTGAAACTTTCAATCGGTGTGCTTTCTCTTGTGATCACGAACGGAGCTGTTCATCTCATTGAAATACTGGAAGAGAAGTCATGAAAATGATCAAAATTTAACATAGCCACCGTTAATGATATGCATACTATCACTTGCAAACTATACAAATATTTTACTATAAAAACTGGAAAACTTGCTCGCTTTCTCGTTGCCTTTCAGAAACTTTCAATGTTCATGATAATCGAGTATATTTAGCTAGCAAAAGAAGCAAATGGAAAGCGGTTAGGCTTCAGGAAAAATATCCGCCATTTATGACACATTTGCAGTGCGACAGGAAAGGTTTATCACCTGAAGGACCGGGTACCTTCAATCAATGAAGAATGACACGAAAAATTTTTATTCCACTTAAGTTTCACATTAAGATAATGTTATGCACATGTAAATTGTCTGGCATGGAATATGGGAGAACCTTCCTGGGAGAACGTGAGCATGTGTTACCATCATTACCTTACTCAATACTTGACTGGCGTTTCCTATTCATTATGCATGTGCTCATAAGTCATCTGAACGATCATTTACACGTATGTTAACAAAATTTCTTCATTATATAAACAATCTAGAACTGGGAGCATATAAAACTACATATTAATATAAACTAATGAGCAAAAATATTAGAATCGCATTCCGGGTTGCCTTCTACTTCCATAGCTGGTCGTCTCCTGAGCAGTTTTTGCAATCCAACAAGCTGTTTATTATTCTAAATACAACCTGTGAAGTATCAGTACAACCAACGTGTTGCGACATTTGTAAGTACGAAAAATCTACGCGGCAATTGCAATTGCAAACGAAAGGGGAAATGAAGTGTAAGTTTAAGTGAAAGGTATTTTGTTTCTGTGTCAAAGGAAATAGAATATATTACATAGTTTGACAAGTGAGCAATGAAATCAAAGGCACAATGATAGCTATAGTGTAACGGGGAAACAATACTGCAAAGGGGAATGAGAGAGGGAAACAATGAAGAAGTTAGCGTACGCCGGTCGTAAACAGGATCCGCAAAGGTAAAGACGCGAAGCAAAGAAAGCCACGGGCAAAAGTCATTAAAAGCATTCAGGAGAATGACTGGGAGGTAAGAAAAATGTTGGGAGGAGAAGATCCACACATTTTGCGGGACCAAGTTTTTATCCGCAGCCGCGGCTAGCCGGTCAAGAAGGTTGATCAGCTCCATAAAGATACTTAGGAGACTACGACCTAACGTGAGCAGAGAGGACACCAATTGGATCATCTCAGAGCTTTACAGGACAGACGGGATATGTGAAAATAACTATTAAATAATTTGGGGTAGCAGTATTGGGTTTGATTTGGATTTTGGTTTTGGGTTCTACGTCAAAATCACTCTGACTTTGAACCTCGGACAACACGCACGTGTTTCCGAGAATTTAACTCTTCCTGCCCATTCAACAATCTTCAATGCGATTATCAAAGCTCTTTTACTTTCTAGCGTATATTAACTCAGCTACCGATCTGTTTTGAAGTGCTCTGTCTTGTTCGTAGGGGATGAAATGAGTGGAAAGAAGGTGTGCCGTTGTGTTTTGAAGTCAGCAGAAGTGAAGACATCATGTTACAATATGTGTGCTATGCCATAGATCTCCCTTCTAAGAGGGGTCTTTCTGAAGGGCCATCTTCCCACTGAACCGCCCAATCTTGATTCATCAGGATTTTTCCCAGGATTCCAGCCGTAGTGGAAGGGTGGGCGGGCAACCTTGGGGTTACAAGGCGACAAGGATTCTTAGCAGTTGTCTCGGCAATACACTACAATAATAATTTAATTTGCTCTGGGACATTTGTACCTTGGAGCAGAAGAAACTTATACAGTCAGAGAGTAAATTAGTCAGGGTATTCAATAAGATACATGGTACATACGTGACTGTGAACGAGACAAAAAGAGCCATAACAATAATAATACGAGGTGTGTACAGCGCATCGAAAGTGCATAACTTCAAAAGTAAAGTACATAAGTTGGGTGCATATCAATAAAAAATATTTTCGGATATTTTTGCTTTAAATAACTTATCATTATTTATAGATTTTAAATTGTTTGGCAAAGAGTTCCATAATTTACATGAATAAATGAAGGACTTTTCATACAAATTAGTTCGATATGATGGAATGGACAGAGTTTCCATCTCCCGTGTTATGCGTTTTTCTAAATTAATGTTAAATGTTATTTGATTATACAAATAAGATGGTAATTGGATTTTAATAATTTTATGTGCAAAGGTAGCTTTCATTGTGTATCGTCTTTGTTCCATTTTGGGCCATTTTAACAGTTGGTAGTATGGTGTGACATGCTCATAACAATGAATCTAAAAAACAAAGCGAATACAGGAATTTTGTTGCCGCTGCAATTTCTTATCTACGTTACTTGTAATATCGGAGTATACTATTGAAACTGTTCGAAGTGCGGAAAAAACAGCACTTGTACAAGTTTTTGCCGTAATCGGACTGGAATTTAAATGTCTAAAATGCTTCAGTGGATACAGGGTTTTTTGTATTTTGTTAGATACATAGCTTATATGGTCTTGCCACGTCAGTGTTCTATTGATAATAATTCACAGATTGTTTAAGGAATTAGAATAGTCAATTTTCCTACCTTAAACAATAACTTTAATAATTTCATTTAAAGCTAAGCTATTTACGTAGTTAGAGCTACCAATATGATTATTAGCCTTGGTTTTTGTTGGATTTAGTTTGAGCTTATTTACTGATATCCATGTATGAATTTTCTTAATGTCATTATTCATTTTCCGTACAGCATTTTCTAATTCGTTGGGATTGCAGTCCAGATAAATGTGCAAGTCGTCTGCAAAAAAAGTGATAGGCGCAGTAATGTATCACACTGGGAAGGTCTAATAGAAATAGAGAATAATAATGGGCCTAAGATCGATCCTTGGGGAACACCACGGGAAACTGGTAGGAAGTTAGACATTTCACCGTCAACACCCATGACGGCTTTCTTACGTTCTGAGAGATGGGATTGATACCAACGGAGAAGGAAAGTTTAGCTTTCCAAGCCGGCGGATGAGAATGCCATAACGCGATTTTCAATAGAGCGTCGGATATCGTCCGTTATTTTTCATATCGCAGTCTGCGTACTGTAAGCCTTTCCGGGAACCTGACTGAAATTCGTCTAATAGGTTATTCCGATTTAGGCGCTCTATAGTAGCATTGAAAACGTGGCGCTCGAGAGGTTTAGAAAGGGCACATAACAGAGCAATAATAATAATCTGACAGGTCTTTGTGTTTGGGAATCTTGAAGATGGGCTGAATGAGAGCTGATTTCCTCAGAGATGGGAAAGTCAAATGGTTTAGAGAGGAGCTGTAAATATCGAGGATCATTGGCAGAACAACAGGAATTACTGCTTTAAAGAGATTTGGCGTTAATGTTGCCTCTCCCTCTCGCGTTGGTTTTTATTAATCTCATGTAATTCGTAAGCATTTTGGGGGGGGTTAGGTGAGGGAAGAATAAGATATCGCTGCTAAAGTCTCGATATGCAGGTTGACTTGGCTAGTCTCCGTCAGACAACAAGGGGTGGGGAGGAGACGTCTCATCATTCGGAGAGATAGGCGTTGAAAAGTACTGGTTCGACTGATCAAGAGGGAAATCGAGTTTTGGGAGGTGACGTCTGGGTTTACCAAGGCCAAGGCGACGTATTTCTTGCCACCTTGATTTTGCTTCCCATTTATTAGAAAAACATTCAAAGTAATACTTGTTCTTGGCGGCACGAATTTTTTGCTGAACTAAATTGCGAACTGATTTGTACTCGGCGAGTAGATGGGGAAGCCGAGTTCGCCTAAAGTTCCGTCGTAAACGATCTCTGTGTTTCATCATATTTTTAATGTCATTTGATAGCCATGGACTCGGTTTTTGTTTTATTTTTTCTGTCCGCATTGGGGCATCAAGCAATGTTAAAATATGGCTATTATAAATTGACACTTTATTGTTGACACAATTAGTGTTGAAGAATTCGTTTCAATCTAAATTGAGGAGGTCGTTTTCAAAGAGCTGAATGTCAAACTTTTTAAAGTCTCTGAAAATAAGTTTAGTTGACTTGAATTCCTAAACCGTCGTAAGGTACTTGATAAATATAAGATCATGTTTCGACAGAAATGGCACGCGATGCTGTCCACATTCTTCAATTTTACTTTCATCATCAACGATGACAAGGTCAAGTAGAGTGTTACTCTTAGCGAGGTTATGTGTTGACTTGATGGGAGTTATAAATATGTTGCAACGATAGATCATGTATTTTAGGTAATTACTGTCGGTAGAATTTTTTAACATATCAATGTTAAAGTATCCACAAACTATGATATCTTTGTAGGAGGGTATAAGGTTTAAAAGAGTAGGTTCAAAATTTTCAGAAGAATGGCCTGCTTTTGGTGGTCGATATACTACACAGAAAATAATTTTGCTACCGATGCAGGCTTTTTGAAGAAACATATATTCGGGTTAGTATAGAGTCCCATCAGACTTATAGAGCATTTTGAAGTGGATACTCTTATGCACATAAACACACCCTCCCCCACCAATTCTACCGGTTCTGTCATTACGTATAAGGGAGTACTCATTCAGTTTGGCTGATTCACATGGAATATTTGCGTGAAGCCAAGTTTCAGTTACTCCGATGACATGATAAGACTGGCGAGTAAAGAGTTCACAAAATTCATCAAAATGACCAAAAAGAGATTTAGCATTGACGGGGCACGCATTCAACGTGCATGAGGTTATCTCAGCTGCCGTCAACTGTAACTTTCAGAACTACACACATCCTCTTCCATTATCATGACACTGTCACTACGTTGAGAACAATAATACAAAAATTTTAGGAACGTACCACAGAAATCAGTGGACCACACGCATAAGAGAGTGTCCGCCACATGAAGACAGAGATTGTATTGCACAACTGCATATCGGATAACTACATCATTTCTACATAATTTGAATGCTGCTCCATAGAGAAGAGAAAAGGAGTGGAACATACTACTATGCCATTTTATCAAATATGTAATGATGGTTACAACTTGAAAATGTGTAAAAACAAATAGAAGATATCCTTTAGAGGCCAAAAGCACCATTTAATAATTGCAATAACCAAGCAGTATGCACAAATATGAGTACGTTTTTCAGTAAACTGAGAAACTTGCCTCATTGCCACTGAAAAATATCATTCAAGCACCGGATAAGGACTCGTTCATGGCCTTCTTGTTTGCGAGCATAAATTTTGCCATTTCTCAGCCAGAGGAATTTGATTTTATCTTCCTTTTTTAGTTTTCTAGCATTCGAGAAGATCTCTCTGTTGCGAGTGGTTAAGCGGGAGTTGACGTAAATCGGGAGACATGGGAAGTCAGTCCTACCAAGGAAGTCCTTCGTCTCGAGGTTCGGCAATCACCAATCCGATTCTGCTCAAATCAATGGCCGGCCTGCGTACGTATTTGACTCTTCACCTGACTTATTCGACTTTCCCCTAACCATAAAAAGAGATGTCATCAACTGCCCGCGCCTGAATATTGCATTTGGCTAAGCAATTATCGATCCGATTCTGCTAAAAATTACTGGAACGTTTTTTGAATTGCATTTGACTCTCCAGCTTCTTCTTTATTCGACGACTTTCCCTCACTTATATGAAGAGATTTCAATAACTTCCCGAAAACAAATCTAACGCTGGGTGAGAAAAAAGCTAAACCTTCATCTCCGTTTGGAAGTTATCCTATCCGAGGATTTTATTTTACTCCCGCATAATACTTCATTCTCAACAAACTATTCCTTTGGACGCCATAGCTACCTACAGAACAATCACAACTCCACGTGAGTAGGAAAAAATATTTCTCGTAGCACACAATGTATCTCGTAGTGGCATCCTTCGAGGTGACCCTATATTTTAAATACTCGGATGGATAAGCCCTCTTCGAAATTTTCTTTTCCATTGAACATTTTCATAAAAGGACTATAAATATCATATCATTCTGAGGTATAGGTGAGGGTTCTGAGGAAGTGCCACCTAGATAATCCCAATGACGTGCCCTTAGGAGTGGACTCATTAAACAACGCATATGGCCAACCATCATTATTTGTTGAAGTCAACGAAAACCGAATGAATATTAAACCTCGCCTTCAAACTGTCTACCATTCAAGCCAAAATGTGACTTGCCGAAAAAGCCTATCGTGAAAGAAGGTGCATAGGCAAACCAATTTGGAGACATTATAGCTTCTTCTGACGCCAAAGTTTCCCGCGTATTTTCTTCCCAGCTAGACCTCTCAACGCAATTCCGTAAAATTCGGCATTGCTTATCACACAATAAGTAATAAATATATTATCAATGATGTAATTAATTAAAGATGAATCAGTTTTTACCAAATACTACGCTCATAAGTAGGCTAATAAGTTTAGCTATTCGTACTAAAAAATTAGTGACTTCTAAGAACCATATATTGCCTCAATATACTTAGCTATGCAATCAGGGTCATTAAACACTGCGCTTGAAAGAGGCATGGGACGTATAAGGAAGCCTTAGCGAAAGGTGTAGACATCGTATTCGTAACACACTCAGAGGATATATCGCGCAAATAAGTTCTCCAATCTAGGACAAGGTGGGCAATAAACTCACGACCTTAGCAGTGAAATTCCCTCGGGCTTCCGTCCGGGTCAGGTTCTGCATCTCCACCGACGCTTCGATGGAAGGCTTTGCTCCATTGTCCTCAGGGATGTTGAGGACGATGTAAAATTCTTCCATCGAAGCGTCGGTGGAGATGGAGAAACTGACCCGGACGGAAGCCCGAGAAAGTTTCACTGGAATAATTTGCCAGTATATTTCAGCGTCTTTAATTATTACTCAATAGATATTCCCCCATTGATCACAGAAATACCTTCTAATGGTCTAATTTATTCGTAAACTACATAATCCTAAACATTTATTATGATGATGAACAAATGGAAAGCTTTTAACTCAAGCACCTCCTCACGCAGTCTGGAAGTCTTACTCATGATATTAGTATTGGTGCCATCGTGCGAGAATTAGAATATTCGTTTGGAGAATAAATCATCTGGTATATCTATCATAACCTCATTAATGCTTTAAAGTCTCAATTTAGATACTTAGTTTGATCGGTAATTGGAGACGAGACTGGAAACGGCACAGCTGATTGGCGAGAGGAGACGAGACCACCACGACGAGACTCTCAAAAGTCTCGTGAGAAAGTGGTGAAGAGCTATGAATAAATCAACCCTCGGTTGTCCAAAATTCTCCGTGATACCTAACTATTAGAATACCACCACGAGACTTTCAATAGTCTCGTGGCGGTGGCCTTGTCTCATCTCACCTATTGTTGGTATCGTCTCGATTCTAGTCTCGAATTACCAACCCTCAAATTCTTGAAAACGAGAAGAGACTCGAGACGAGACGAGGAAGTCTCTAGTCTCGTGGTAACTCTAATCAGTACTAGGTTTTTCTTACCCAGCACTTCCCTAGTTATATCTTCTCCTTGTTCGTATGCTATCTACCTTTTTGCTCCCTATGGTTGCTTTTGTGAATGTATACCAAGACCTCTACGAAGTTACCCTAGTGTGCTTTTATTTCAACCATCAGAATCCTGTCGCTCACTCGTTCGGTTTTCTACCCTTTCCTCCAATTTTGCATTCATTTCCATAGCTACCTCACGTTTATCTCATCCCCTCTCCACAAATTCAGCTTTAACTATCACTCCAATGGTCCCCACTGTTCTTCAATTACACCTCACACAACCCCATAACATCTACGTATATTTCCTCCTCCTATCTCCTGGTTAATTGTTTCTAGGTTTCTTAAACTCATCATTATCCTATCATTCCAAGCTCAAATTTTTACCCTTGCTTTCATCCTTTTGTTATTCTTCTCTGCTATAGCCCTTGTATCAGTAATGGTTTTTGAGCAAGAATTTAGTGAGATGACGACCTCATAGGCCTTACACCCCCCGCAGCCGGGTACGACACGCGCCTTCATGGGTAGAGTCCCGTAGTTGCCATGATTCAATACAATATTATATTGACTTTCAATATGTTCATGAAACCGTGTTTGGGTGGGATTCTCATTCCCACCGGTATTTTCCATGAGACACCATCGCGTGGACTACCTTCCGTCTGGCTCGTTGACATACTTGGCATGGATGGCCAAGGAGCAATTATTTTGCTCTCAACAATCCAGCTCTTTGGATCACCGGAACACGCAAGTCCTTGGTTCATCTTTCTGTCAGACAGCACCCAATAGGACAAAAAACCCAGAGGCATTCGATTCTATTTTGTCAAAACTTTATTTCAGAAAATGATTAGGAATTTTCAGGCGTCAATTTACCGCCAAGAAAATTCATCGAACCAGTGTTCCGCAGTATTCTTTCATAAAAAACTTTCGTCCAGTCTTATTTAAGTCATTTCCTGTAGTTCTAATACTTAGCTTTAAAAAATGAGGCATGAGAAGAAAATTTACCGCCAAACAGCAGATTTATTACCGCGGCTACGAATGGAAACTTACGGCAAGAATGCCTCCTTAGAGTGTTTAAATGTTTTTCCTCGGTGAAAATTTTACGACTATGGCAATCTTATTCTCGAGATTCGGGTTTAATAAGCAAAGAGTAAGAACGTCCATGAGCAAAGAAGTTGATGAGAAACATTGTACCACTCAAGTTAGGCATCGCCTCGAGTACGCCGCATGCATTTGAGACCCGATACAAAAAGATTTAACGCATGAGCTCGACGAAATAGAAAGGAAAGCCGGGCGTTTCAAATAATTCTTCGAGTGAAGAGAAAGTGTGACGTGGCTCTCGGAATGAATAAAGTGAGAATTGCTAGAGACTCGGAGGTTACACGCGGGGTTAAGGTTATTATAGAAAACTTCAGTCACAGATTGAAATGGCAGACAGTATTTTAGCCACACACCATGTAGAACATGCACAAAAGAATAAATAAAAAAGGTACTATTTTTATCAGACACAGAGGAATGCATTATTTCCTGGCGTCATTCATGACTAAAATAAACTCAATCAGGAACCAATTCATCGAAACGTACCTTATATTCTGCCCGATTCCCAGCCCAATACACCTCTCTTTCAGTGTAAATATTTTACTTATTCCTCCTCTATCCAATCCTTGAGTCTTCACGTCCCCCTTCACGTCAAGCCCTTTCGACGACTCGCAGGGTAGCATGTCGATGTCAAGTGCGTGTACCCAATACTCAGTATTAGAAATGTGTTCTCCGTTGCTGCTGCTGCTTTGTTAACGTACATAATAGCTGTCAAGAAATTATAAGGCTTCCTAAATGGCACAATGGAATTCAGTAATAATTGACTGTTGCGTTGTATTGGAAGTCTGTATCGAAAGCTATTTTATATACTTCTTTATTTAAGATTACCTACTTCTTTTCACGTACTTATTTGACTGGTGCCAGTTAAATAAGTTAGCGTATTTGGTCCATCGCAAGATTGTTGACGATCTATTTTCCAGTATTCTGAATTTGATAATTCTTCCCTAACTTCACTCTAATTCCTTAGTGCATTTATCACAAAGATTTATTAGGAATCATCACTCAAATTTGAAGCCTTGGCAGGTGGCGGATTGTAAAAAACGACAAAAACGAATGCTTCAGGCGGTTTCTAAGTGAGATACATATCTTTAAAATTTAAACTAGAGATTCTTCCGCACCCACTCTGTGAAACGTATTCTTATTGACTGATTCATTCGTGGCGTACATGACTGCGGTGAGAATAAGGCGATAAAGAACTGGATTTAAAATCGTTTTAGAATATTACAGAAGGTACTCCGCACGGAACACTACTAGTAGTAGGACATGGCCGTATTTCACTGTGCCGTTATGTAGTTCAAATTAGATTTTTTACAGAGCTTATTAGATTACGTTGGTCTGGATTTACACTGAAGTAACTTTCATGAAATTTTCGTTGATGATTTACTTTGGCAGGCATTCATCTTTGACCAAAATACTAAATATCTTCTTTGTAATACTCTGATAATTTTTGTAACCCTGCTGTTACTGTCATCTCAGAAAATCGAAATGAAGAATTTTATTTTTTTTAAATTAGATTTCCAATGTTTCACTCCGTAAATGGAAACACAGTTGTGGGCAACAAACGTGATATATTAAAACGAGATTATTTACGCTCAAATTTTTTCCCAAATATTAGACAAGTTTCTGTTTGAGGCTTTTGCATCGCTGGATTGCAGTTCTCTCCATTGCTTTCGGGTTAGCTACGTCAAGTTTTATTCAGATGACGTTTCGTGGCCTATGTTGGCCACATCTTCAGATCAGGTCTGAGTGACAGCTTGTATATGCATGAATAGTTCCGTTTAGGAGAGACACTTCGCTTGGCGATTTGTCTTACTTATATTTGTGCATTATACGTTTTACTTGGTGATTCAAACTCATACCTTGTGCATCAACCCAACTTGTGTAATTGTACTTCGCCAATCCCTCATGATATTGTGTCAGTTTCATACTACAATAAGGTAATGTAAAGATAGCCCATGCAACATTTTAGCGCATGTGAAATAGGTAAACATAAAATGAACAAAATCATTAGATACTGGAGTTTTAGGTATCCCAATAGGAAAATCTGACTTTGAGGTGTCCTGGTTTAAAGAGACGCCAGATCACAAACAAAAACTTAAGATCCTAGAGCAATTTCGCTTGGCTAACGTAATGAGACAGAAATAAGGAAAGCAATAGTAACCATTTAAAGTCAATATTGAAAGATCACCATATCGTAATCAGTAAGATACACCGTGAGGAATAGCATTTTCTATTAAAATTAAAAACAAATCTCGCAAAAGGTTTAACATTAGAACCGCCATGCCCCACTACCTACAACCGCCACCGCGGTCATTTGGACCGCTGCGAAGTTTCTGCTCAGGCTTGATGTTTGATTGAATAATTAGAGTACATGGAAATGTCAAATACCAGCAGTTGTCTTTATTGAGGATTTATGTTACATTGACCTCACTAATTATAAAATTAATGACTTTTTTAACTCATTGTAACATTTACGTTTCACATTGGGTGTGCTTGAAGTGGTTTACATGTTCGAAATAAAAAGGAAAATAGTGAATGATATATTGACAATTATATTAGTTTACATTACTTTAAATTATATTATTAATTACATCATTTAATTATTTATCTTGGAGAACACTGTTCAAATTCAGGTGAAACAGCTTTGCTGTGTTTGCCGCATAATGGCTTCTTGCACCGTTTACAGAGCTGTTTAATTGTTGTCTACATTTTTAAAAATGACACTTCCTGAGTTTCTGTAATTCCTTTACTTCTAAATTTTCTTCAAAATCACTATTAGGGACCTGAGTACTTGGACGGGTTGCAATGTAAACTGATATCAGCTTACCTGCAAGCTTAAGTAGGAAGTTCCTTCTTGAAACGCTCTCTTTGCTAACTTCTTTATAGGGAATCCACGCATTTATGCCACATAGATCTAGAATATTTTGAAAAACATGTAATGGCCAGCGCCTTGTGGCAGATCTTTTTGAGTGTTTTCGTGCCATATAGTCCTCAGCACCTCATTTTGTTGTGTTGTTAAACTTTACTGACTCGGGGAGTTTTTTAAGTTCATTTAGACTTAGACTCCGGTCATCATTTTCCAGTTGTCTTTTTTCCACAGAAACTGTGCATTTCTGAATAAGTTATAATATTCCTTCGCCGAAAAGTAGCCGCCAAGCACTGCTGTGGCTATCCTTACAGATAAATCGCTTGGCGTAAGGAGATAAGCCTGGGGATACTTTCAGTACATTTTGTTGCTAAAACCTGCCTACGTTAAGGGTGGAAAGATTTTGCACAGTCCGCTCTGTTCGTCCATCTATCCCTAATAATTTATTGCCGACCATGAAAACATCTAAGTACCTCAATTATCCACAACACTAATAATAATAGCCAGAGAGGAGTCAGCACTACCATAAATTACTTTGTAAGACACGGAAAGTTCTCATTTTCTGGAATAAATAACTATTTTGTTTTTGTTAATACTTCTTCAAATGTGTTTCCTCATAAAACATAGGCCAGGTTTAATATTTTGAAGGCGAAATCCTCGAGCAATTAATTCAAAGTTGCAAGGTGTGCGTGCTCTTACTTACCCAAGACCAAAAAAATTTAAGTCTCCACCTGGTACATGGAACACGGGAAAATTAAATGTCCTGTAAATATTTGTGTCATAGGTTCAAGATCAAGGAAAATAAATGCATTAAATATTCCGCAACGAAATTGAAAAACATATGCACTTAGCGTAGACTTGTATAGGACCGAAATGCATAGTGGTAATTTTGACCGGTGCGGCGGTTTAAGGAATAATGGGAAATATTTTTTAAACCCAGAGTCGCCGATGAAAGAATTTCAGGTAGTTTCCTTTTATAAAATTAGGAAAAGTCGTGAAAAAGACACATTTTTATTCGAATTTACACTTGATCGGCAACTGTTGAAAATGTCGACAGCGGTCAAAATGACCGCTGTGGCGGTTCTAATGTGAAGATAGGCTTTCTGAACTTTAATAAAAATTGAAATATTGCTTACGGTGTCTCGATAATGGCTTTCTTTAACTTACATTTTGAATCCGTTAGAAAATTGAACATTAATTGTACCAAACACATAAATAAAAACACTGTGCTCATATACTTTTGAAGGTGTTTAGGTGGCACACAATGAATTCTTTTTTTGGTTCCACATTTATTGCTGAAAACCGAATAATTTTTGTTGCCGATGATTGCCATGTCGTTTTCCTCACTGTCACAGATGCGTTGTTGCCAGAGCAGATTAATAAGCGTCATTTATGATAAATAGAGGGTGTAATTTTTAGCATTTGCGACAAACGCGAAATATAGGTCAAAATATTACGTACATTGTAAGTTCATTTGCATTCATGCAACGCACTTCTAATCTACACTTCATAGGTTGTACCACTCCGTATGTAACTTCACCAGCGAGACAAATTTACGTGATACATGACAATATAGATTACAAATTAATTGGGCGTGATCAGAGAGCACTTGTTTCAATAGAGCTGGTAAATTCAAATGAAGCTGCAGCACGCGGAGTCGCGGACGAATACACGATGGTACGAATACGCATGTACTCTAAGTACCAAAGAACAAGAGACTTTCCAACATTCATGCCTCCGAAAAGATAAAAAAGAGGAATTTTAGTTTTATAAAAATTGGTTTAACTGGCTTATGATCGGTTAACCCAATGCCGACCTCTGCACGCTTGCATTTAGAAGACCGCCGCAGGTTTATTTGGACATATGTTTCATAAAAAGGTTGTCAACACGGAAATGATGCAACCAGATTTTTATGTAGCCAATGCCACATTTTTTAATATCTAAGTAGCCAATGTGGATATCATAAAAGGCACCAACGTGGTCAAACACTCTAGATAAAGATACGGATAAAGGTAATAGGTTATCATTTTAATTCTTTAAAAAGTTTGCATTTAAATGCAACAAGAAATTTTAAATTAAAAATAAATTAAAGAGATTAATTGGGTCAAGATACGTGAGAAGCAACGTTGTGAATGTAACTTAGGAAACAAAAAAAAAACAAAATCCACTATTGATTGGGATGGATTTGTTTAGTGATTGAAGAATTATTGCACGAGTCACGGTTAAAGTTTTCACAAGAGACCATACGACATGTTATCGTAATCATAGCCTTTGCTGTGCCAGTCTTAATTATTGATTTTCTGTGGTTTCAAGTTAATTCCACTCTTTTGCTGGGTGAATTTTTCCCTGGTAAAGACAGCTGACATTGAAAAGTTTTTATGATATTTGGAAAACGGCAATCAATTTAGACTTTTGAATGTTTATACCTATTTGGTATCTCTTATTCAATTTTTTGTTCATTTTTATATTTATTCCACCGTTTCTTAGTTTGTCAAAAAGATATTTCATTTAAAAAAATCACTTGTGTTGATAATTTTTAGGCATGTTTGCTGTAATTTATTCCAATACATCTTGGATAATTCTACTGAAAAATGTTCAATGTTTATCCAGCGTAAATTATAATTTGAACTGATAGCTAACTGCCGTTGAAGGAAGTACAACGATTCCACGGGTACAATAGAATGTCACGTCTGAATAACTGGAAGAGTCGTCAGCGACACATTAGGCAAAATCTCACATGTGATGGCACGAGAAATAGAAAATATGTACTTGATGAAATGAATTTAAACGTAGGTATTCATAAATTAAGTTAGTATCGGAGTCATTGAAGGTACATTTTTAGTTAATTTAAGCATTACCAATAACATTTGCACTGTCATATTTCTACTATTTTATTTTTTGCCGTAATATGTTCATATAGTTCCTCTCTCACAGAAAAATTCGCAGCAGGTACGGCAATGTATAACATAAGTATCACGTGACGCACAAATATTTTGTGCAAAAAACATTTGTTTTGAGTCGCAATATATTTACGTTAAATTCATCAAAAATCACTCATGTTGCACAAAATGTCATTGTGTTTATGACAGTTTCACAGTTATCTTACTGACAAGAAGCATTTCCTAAAAGACAATCCCTTGCTTGAGAGAAACATTAAGTTGTCAAAGTAAGTGAGACAAGTGCAGAAAAATACTGAGTGACCAAGATAATTTCTAAAGCTTCAATAGCGTGCGAGATCCCGATTTGTTCTGGGACGAGTGCTGCATGCCTGGTGTGGAATCACCCCGTGCCACACACCCTAGTGGTGGCTTGCACGGTACTTCGTAGATGTAGATGTAGCGTATTTGGAGGCGTTATTTTGCCAATTTGAATGTATACGCTGCCACTTTTTAAATAGATTTTAGAAACCAGGCTGGAATTAGTAGCCTAAAGTAATTTCGCTCAGTTCAGTAAATAGTATCCAGATTGTTATAAAGAGCTCCTGGCGTATTCATCTGATAGAAATCGATAACACTAACTCTACCTTACCTAGGATTTTTACCAGATCAACGATTATACGCATCCATTTAACTCGGTGTTCTCTTTTCATTAATACAGCGCAGCGTGTTTATCTAATCCAATTTATCTCATTCATATGAAAGACAAAGAAAAAGAGGGAGCGTGGTAGCCTAGTGGGTCGAGCGCTTGGCTACTGGTCGATGGGTTCAAATCCGGGTGAAGCCTTTGAACGCCCCCGAACAAAAATTTCTCGTGCGAGGTAGCTCAGGGAAAGGAACTGTGGCTAATTGTAAATGTGAATACGCCTGTGACTAAGTCCTGGGTGAGCTCTACCCTCAACTATCCAACTATCCCTTCGGGTTGAATCACTGAGCGAGGAAAGATTTCGGTCGAATATATTATATACACAGAAAGTTACAGCATGTATGATATCTTGGATTGGAAAGTATTAAAAATTGCGTCAAAAATGTATGGCCGCTTATTCACCGATCCCATGTCCACTCAGCTCTTGCCCATGATGCCCTTGAATAACACATTTTCCTTAGCTGCACTGCCCCTATAAATGTGATTGTTGCTTTGAAGGGCCATCAGGTAAATTCAATGTTGAAAATCTCCCAAATCCAAAGGCTGAATTTATGGTAAGCGGCTCAATTTTTTCACCTCTAACCGAATACGATAGATTGTTATTCAATTGTTTGTTTTTATTTGGCGCCAATCGTAAAATTCATCGCAGTTTGAACTAAGAGATAGAGCATATACGCGGGAGGTGAAATTGTATGCGAAAGAATATTTATATTTCCCAAGTCAAGAATATCATTTCACTGATAAAACACCAGGGTTTATGTGTGCACCGAATGCGATAGAATGTAAATTATACGAGCTAAATCCACCTCAAACAGAATAAAACAAAGCGACTATTACATTTAACATTTTAACGTATTCATCTCGAAGTAATGATATGCTTTTTAGCATATTAATCCATAAGTTAAAATAAATCGTTCAATTTTTGGTGGTTTTCACCTTTTTGCTACAAAACTCGACGTTCATAATTTTTTATTTTAAACCAGGAAGTCACAATGCTCAACCATATAATTTATAAATTCTGAAAATCACCATCTCTGATGATGTAAGATATTATATATCAAATTTATATTTCAAATCTATGTAAACCAGCCGTTTCTTAATAAAATTCTGCGAAATTTTTACAACTCTTTTATTTCTTGTCACGATGAGATTTCACAAAATTGAGCCCGACTCTTCCGAACGACATTTACCTTTCGCTCAACATGTAAACGAACAAGGGAGGGAACATTTCATCTCGAGGCTCTTGGCGTTTGCTTCGGATCATTCGAGGAAAAGAGCATTCACAATACGCTATTTCACTTGCTATGTTAATACCATGTCTCGACGATTAAAATGTGCTCATGTGCTCCAAAATGTGCTCCAAATTGGGCACTCATGGAGTATTGTGAGACGTTCGATGAACTGGCAGCTCTCCAGAGCGCACGCGTATTCATGGCACGGCTGACTGCAGCCGTGGCATGCCTCGCGCAACAAGGCACGAGCAATCGATGGAACAATGCGGTCTCGACTTCTCGCCCATCGGGTCACGCGCGACCGATATATTTGAGCCGGCAATGATTTCTTTCTTCATTCTTTCCCCCGTCAGTCGCTGGGAAGTCCATGTTCGTCTAGGGCGGCCCAATGCGATGCAAACTGCGCGTGGTTTGGCGGACGCTTGGCTCTCGGTGACTAAGAGTCGCTTCGGATGTGGCTCGGCAATGTGGCGGCCAGGGGCCACACTCGGTGTGGCCCCTGGAGAAGTTGCGTCACACCCACTGCCACTTTCCCGCCGGGCCGGTCGCGATAATCGTCGCGGCACGCACGGAGTCACTCCGGTGGTGGCGACCGGCTCCAGAGAGGAGGGGGCAGCTCCCGCGGCCCCCACGCCGCCGGCACCTCTCCCTTGGTCCCTCCAACGGCAACCCTCTGGCGCCCCCGGGGGACTATCGTCTAGGGCTGGACCCTATTTGAATACCAATATCAATTTCCAATATCTTAAAATATTGGAAATGGACCAATATCAATAACATGTATTGGACTGTTGAAATTTGGAAAATATTGGCACATTGGTGTTTGGTTATTTTTATCATTTTCCTCGCGAAAGACAATTCGTAGATGTTTTGTTTGGTGTTTCCTCCTATCGCCGCTGGAGGCGAGGGTGGTAGTGGAGGGTCGTCGAGTCGACGACGGTCAGTCTGGCACGGTGTCGTACGTTGCCAGGGTGTGTAAGCACGGTGTCGTGGCCAGGGTGTGTACGTTGCCAGGGTGTGTAAGCACGGTGTCGTGGCCAGGGTGTGTACGTTGCCAGGGTGTGTAAGCACGTTGTCGTGGCCAGGGTGTGTACGTTGCCAGGGTGTGTAAGCACGGTGTCGTGGCCAGGGTGTGTACGTTGCCAGGGTGTGTAAGCACGGTGTCGTGGCCAGGGTGTGTACGTTGCCAGGGTGTGTAAGCACGGTGTCGTGGCCAGGGTGTGTACGTTGCCAGGGTGTGTAAGCACGGTGTCGTGGCCAGGGTGTGTACGTTGCCAGGGTGTGTAAGCACGTTGTCGTGGCCAGGGTGTGTACGTTGCCAGGGTGTGTAAGCACGGTGTCGTGGCCAGGGTGTGTACGTTGCCAGGGTGTGTAAGCACGTTGTCGTGGCCAGGGTGTGTACGTTGCCAGGGTGTGTAAGCGCGGTGTCGTGGCCAGGGTGTGTACGTTGCCAGGGTGTGTAAGCACGGTGTCGTGGCCAGGGTGTGTACGTTGCCAGGGTGTGTAAGCACGTTGTCGTGGCCAGGGTGTGTACGTTGCCAGGGTGTGTAAGCACGGTGTCGTGGCCAGGGTGTGTACGTTGCCAGGGTGTGTAAGCACGGTGTCGTGGCCAGGGTGTGTACGTTGCCAGGGTGTGTAAGCACGTTGTCGTGGCCAGGGTGTGTACGTTGCCAGGGTGTGTAAGCACGTTGTCGTGGCCAGGGTGTGTACGTTGCCAGGGTGTGTAAGCACGTTGTCGTGGCCAGGGTGTGTACGTTGCCAGGGTGTGTACGTTGCCAGGGTGTGTAAGCACGTTGTCGTGGCCAGGGTGTGTACGTTGCCAGGGTGTGTAAGCACGTTGTCGTGGCCAGGGTGTGTACGTTGCCAGGGTGTGTAAGCACGGTGTCGTGGCCAGGGTGTGTACGTTGCCAGGGTGTGTAAGCACGGTGTCGTGGCCAGCGTGTGTTCGTTGCCAGGGTGTGTAAGCACGGTGTCGTAGCCAGCGTGTGTTCGTTGGGCGGTGTGAAGATGGGGTGGTCGGGCAAGCTGGTCTACAGTCGTGAGGCAGACCACTTGCCTCAATTCAGAGTGGCTTGGAACTAGAGTCCGCCCTGCTTATTGTAGTCATTGTGCATTGGTTGTTCGTCAATTAAAATTAAATGCTTGTAAACTGTAGGTCGCGACTTTCTTTCTTTCCGACTTTCGATGCACTGGTATAATCAAGAGACAAGTCTCGTGCGACTATCGTCATCATTGGAAATGTTATAATATTGGAAATAATGAAAAAATGACAATACTAAAAAGTAAGCATAGCAATACAAACAAGTAAAATTGTCTTGCTTACAATGGTTTGCAAATGTATTTACTATGTAAAAACCTGTTAGTAAAACAATAAAAGCAATGTAAGCTTCTTGTCCCCAGTTATTGCTATGAATAATGGTGGAATTAAAGGAAGTGCCTCACTGAGTGCCTCGCTCTCTTTTCAAAGATTAGGGCGCTCTCCGACCATGAGCCCTCCTCGCCGGGTTCCAATATTCAATACTTGAAATTTTAACAATGGGATTCCAATATTAAATATTCCAATTACAAAAATTGGTTTTTCCGACCACCAATATCCAGTACAGGATATTGGTATTGATCGTTCAAAAATTGTTATATTTGATTTCCAATATTTAAAAATATTGATATTGGAACCAATACATTGGAAAACCGCCCAGTCCGACTCTCGTCCATCGAGGCCGGAGGCGGCTACGGAAGGGTTAAGAGTCTCTGCAGGTTACGGGCTGTCGAGTTAAAGCCCAAACGCATGCCTTTACCGCACTATTTGATTAGCAGTAATCGATCCAAGAGATTGCTGGCCTGAGGTAACTTCTCACCGTGAAAATTTTATACCTTTATGTGATGAGTGCCTTTTATGAAGGGTATTCTAATTTTATGACACATTCAGTACGCATTTTGTTGTGCATTTTAAGATAATTATGATACCGTACATTATTGTCATATTGTAAGCACGTTGTCGTGGCCAGGGTGTGTACGTTGCCAGGGTGTGTAAGCACGGTGTCGTGGCCTTGATTTTCTGACTAAAAGCTTGCTTCACATAAGACTAAAGATATAATTAAAATTAATCTCACATTTCAATTAAAGATTGGTCCTATCAATTACCAGAAGTAGGTATATTTTTATTCAATTTTATTTTAGTTGGGTACAGAACCCGGGACATGAAAACTAAAAGCAATATTTTATTCCAGCAATCGTTTGGATATAACATGCATTTTGTTATAATTAGCTTTTGACACATTACGCTACATAAAGCTTGTAATTACGGGACTCGATATAAACTGAACCTTTCAGCACATACTGTGGCCACGAAGACAAATCTTGGATGATAAATCAATAAATTGCCACCCACCATCATGTCGGAAAAAAATGAATTATCTTACTGATATTGTGATTGCCAGACGCTGAATATTGCTCATATAAAAAATGCCTTGTGTTCCTTGTTTCTTTAAATTTAATTGAGTTATATTGATACAGCAAATTTTTAAGCAGCACGTTGCGCCTAAAAAAACCGAAATACCATTCCATCGATAAACTATGATTCTGGGATTCGTTCCTCAAACTGATGGTAAAAATAAGCAAATTTTTGAATCGGACGATATAAGAATTAAATTGTCAAATGAGGCAAGCGAAAATTTCAAATTCCACATTGAGAAAATCATTCACCAGGGCCGGGTTCCTCCAAATTCGCTTCAATACCCCAAATTATTCAAGGCAAACCGCGAAAAAATGATTCTTCAAAGAAATTATGAAGATGTGTACTTGTCATGGGCACTTCCTAAAAAAGCACCGGTATTTAACGGACGAGTATTTTAAAGCACTACTTGTACCAATCTAGTAGTACCGAGGCAATATTATCCGTGTACCGGTATTTTGGGCTTTTTATTTTTCTAAATTGGTTGCAATCTAACGTAAATATTCCCTAATTAGTCCAGTATTACTGTAAGCTGGTGTAAGCAGATTCAAGTACAGTAGATAATTACCACAAGATCTTCACCAATTAATTTAAATTAACATTTAGTGATGAGTATGCTGTGAATCGCCACCAGTAACTTTCTTTCGAACTTGAATAATAACTTGTTTTATCCTGAAAAAATTCAATTATGGAAGTTTGAAAAACTCCATATGGTAAAATTCAAATTCATTTGCGATAGAAGTACATCGCTATTCATATTGAACGGTGCTATACTTTATGTTATTTATAACAGCGAAGCGTCTCTTAATATCTCTCTCGTCGATGGAAACATTTACGCTTAATATTACCATGGATAATTTTGCGAGTGTTCGCTGTTGTCATCTTATTCAAGAATTATTAATGCTAGGGTTCATGAACAATTATTTACAAGGAATACAGTAGACGTAAATCAGTGACAGATGAAGTAGAATCAATCGAAGTGTTCACCAAACTATGGTCAAAATCTGGCACGATCTCCTAGCGTGTTGTACTTACCTATTTATTACTAAAATAATGTTGAAATACATGGAACATGTTTTTAAAGTTTTTCACTTCCGTATAGCCAAGATTTGGTATAATTAGAAAATAATTATCACCTCGGGAATGACATGTATTAGTCAGGTTAAAGTTTGTTTTCGCGCATCACTGAATTCATGTTGCGAGTGTAAAGTCATTCCACTATTTCCTAATCAGCGAAAATTTATTTAATTAACCACTCAAATAGAAATAACTGCTGCTGATAGTATTGCAACAGTTGCTTCTCTGCCAGCACAGATTCATTTTTAAGTCACAAGCACATTAACTATTCTATAAATCCAGCTTGTCATGCCATGGAATAAGATATGTACTTCGCAAGTTTGCACTAGTATACCAGTAAGTATACCTAATCAGTATTTCACTTAGGTTATCGATCCAGCAGCAAAATATCTCTCGGCTTCGGAGTACTGGAACATTTCTGGAAGGTTTTTCACACTCCTACAGTACTCAAGTGCATCAAACTATTTGCCATCATATCTTGCCCAAAAATTCGGCCCAAATTATACAGTAATCGAAAAACTTATCTGAGTGACGAAAAAAGTCAAGAAATGAGGTCTAGAAAACATGTTTCATTTTTTTCATAAATTTTAAATAAATTATTAAATACAAATAAATTCAATTAAATTTTCAAGTAAACTTCATAGAGTCTTTGTTCCTTCCAAGAAGACTTTGTTTGAGGCATAGCGTCACCTCATGTGGTACTACACCTGAACCATGAGAGAGTGTATCTTGTGCATCATATAGAGCAATATTTTCATGCAATGGCCATGTTCCGGATGCCCTTCCGCGCGTCTAAGGAGGTGGACGTGCGGAAGTAATGTATCCATTTTGTCAATTAAATAATAAAATAAGCTTGAAAACTATCTTAGGGACTCTAGTCGCTCCAACTGAAAGGCACAATTGAAATCTGAAACACTATAGTTAATTTTAATCTGCAAATAAAAATACTGATCTTGATAAGCATTATAATCCAACTTCAAAGTTTATAGCACCTGCAATAAATGAGTCATTCAGTTTTCATGTTCAGGACTGAGTTTCAGAGATCTAGGCATTTTATATAGTAGCTCTTGAGCTGCAGCATCATGCTACTGGCTCCACCTGACTTAATAACTATTTACCACTCGTTCGATCATTTACGCCGTACTATTTTTAGAAATTAATGCTGAAGTTGACATTTGAGTACTGAATCTTGTTATTAAATCTTCTGTAAGTTCTTCATACTTTTTCCTATGGGCAAATACTTGTTGCTTCAAATGATAATTTTCGAAGTATTATTATTGACTTAATGTAATCCTAATGCAAATAAATCAATATGTAGTCATAGCGCAGTTTTTTAATCTCAGTAATAATCCGTTAATTTCAACATTTTCCAAGAATTACGCATTACCATAATTAAACTATTATTCATGCTCAGTTGAACGCTTGTACGCTATATGGCAGTGATGTTAGAGTACTTTCAATACCGGTACCTCCGGTAGTTACCATCTCTAATAGTATCCGGTGGTACCAAAATAGAAACAAATATTACTCGGTTGTACCGAATATCGGTATTTTTGCCCATCCCTGATTTGTGCTATGCGGTATGTCGAAAAATATGAACATAACCATTATATACTCACATTTCGTTTGCGGAAGCCATGCACAAAGGACAGTGAAGCGCAGCAAGGGGTCGGGTGAAATTGTAAACGAGGTATCTGAATAAAAATTAGGAAAGAAAGGCTGATCTCTCAGAAGTTGATCTTTTCAGTTTTATTTAAAATATAATGTCTTTAGTTTTGCTGTAATGATAAGAAATGCACAGCAGCACACAGGAGCACATACAATTGTAGTTTTTTCCTCGAAGAATTCGTGCTTTCCCTATAAGAAAGATAATGTAATTTTAAATTTGGTAAGCAATGAAGTACACATTGAAGAAATAGTTAAGAGAAGGTGCATTCGTGCATACATTGTAGTTATCTTTGTGTCGTAAGTGTCAGTGTTAGCTGAAGACAGTAAATTCAATTATTTTCTGATAAACGTCGATATTTTATATGTAAGTAATTTTCAACTGGGTTAATATAAGACTAGTGCGCGCACTACAAAAAGAATTTCTTTGCATTATATTGCATCTGGTGAGTATGTTGTTATTTGCTAAATTTAGGTGTTCAGTGCAAGAGGAGTAATATTTCGTTCACATGTGGAACATTATTTCGTGAGCCCCAAGGGAAACATTTCAACATTTCGAACACGATCTATTGGGGAAGTCATAATATAAAAATGTTGAATAATAAAATTCATTCATCGATGTTTAAATTCCTAAGAATATATTGCAATGACTAAATACTTAAAATTATATCACATTAAGTGCGCCGGCGCGACTTCTCGAGGGTTAACCAATGAAGCTGCCAAGAACGTTCTCTTCCACAGTTAACTTGAGAGAGAGAGGTGCCGATCAAGAGGTAATACCTCGATGGGTTTTGCACACTCATGTGTGTCGCCTCCGTGAGTCACGACTTCAAAATGATGCAGTTATGATTGAGCAACCGAGGCATTAGATGCAAGTAATAAGACCTGATTATAGTAAAAACAAGAATTAAAAAATCTAATTTTTTATTATAGGTAATTAGCTAAAAAATCAGTCAAAGTGCTACAGAAAAACCAGTATTAGCTTTTGCTGATTGATTAAGGAATTAATGCTTCCCGAAATGATATTTTCAAGCCTATGGATATTCTTCTTCTTTCTCTTTAGCTTCTCCCTTGTTGAGGGGTTCCTGTTCCTTATTTTCTTTCTCAACTTCTTTCTGTCCTTCGTATCCTCCGCACTCAGTCTTTTCTCCCTAATGCCTTCAGCTATACAATCCTTCCACCTTTTCCTTGGTCTTCCTTAAAATAAATTTAAAAAAAATAAAGATAACGGTATCGGCAGTGACTTGGTGGAATTCCTTCACAATGAAATGATTAATGACTTTGTTTTCCACATATATTTTATTACTTCACGACCCGGGTTTCGTCGCCTCGCGACATCATCAGACACAGACATTGTACAAGACATAGCTTAAATAGTCAATATGAGAGGTGGGAGGTAGTCTCCAGGTGATGTCCAAAATAATAAAATGTATGTGGAAAACTAGGTTATTAATAATTTCATTAAAAAAATTAATTTAATTTAATTGAATTCTTCACTTTTAAAATAGCAAAAATATTAATAAATCATTTTAAACATCTTTTTGTAGCAAAAACTTTTTTAGAGCAGGCAAACGTTTACGTAAGGAAGTGTTAATAGTCAACGAACGGCCACGATGGACACGCCGGTTAAGTCACGCAAGTGAAGTGATCTTCTTATTCGTCGCGAGTGCTGTTGCCCTCCGTCTGCAGGCTGGGAGTGCGAAATTACCTCAGCCGCCGTTCATTTGTTCACTGGAGGTTTCGTTATAATTTCGGTTCCTTGGCATTAATACTTGTTTGGAAGTAATCGGAATTATTTTCTGATCTACCAATCCGGTTTGAATTTGTTGGAACTTTTCTGTTCGCCTACTCTGAACTTCTCCTAGCCCTCGCTAGGGCGGCGCTTCTTCTGCATCTCAGCATCTCTCTCTCTCTCTCCAGATCAGCGTACTTCCCGCCCTCATGCACACCACACCAAATTGTTTTCTTTCTCCTCTCCCGTCACATCCTTACCAGCATTTTCCGTTCCAAAACAACTCTCAGCATCCTTCTCATTCCTTGCTCCATCCATTGCCTCCTCATGATTAACTTTCTTTCCTCCCCCCATACTCAACTCAGCTTCTTCGTTTGCATTCCTCTCACCTTCCCCTCCCTGCCCCCACATCCCGAACTCCTCTCGTCCTCTCTCCTCAGGGTCCAGGATCCGCTAAAATACAGCGCCACGCACTCTTATTTTCTTGACGTCCATACCCTGGGCTCCGGTCAATAGCTTTTTCCCGTTTATGAACCCCCCTAGTGCAAAAGCGATTATCCTACGAACATCCTTTGTATTAATAATGTCTATTTTCGTCCAACCAACTAACGAAATTCTTTGTCTGTCCAATAATTGCTCCCACCATTCTTAGATTTCATGTTGACTTGTCATTTTTTGAATTCCACTGGATTCCTTTTCTCATAGTTTATCATTATTCCGTATCCGTCCCGTATTCCGATTCTGTGGACTATTCAATGATGACATCATCCTCGTATTCTCCTGCGTAAACACTGCCTAGTCATCCAAAAACCTAACCAACTATTAATTTCATCCTATTTTAGTCCTGCCAGATATCCATGCCTCTCGTGCCATTTCCTCTGCTTATAAGCTGACGAGAGATAAGGGGTGACACCGTCCCTCACTATTTCACCCCATCAGTTTCCCACTCCATTACACTTGCATACACTGCCTTGAACATGCACAGAATTCGTACTTATCCCTCAAGTGTACTCGTTTACTTTCCATTCTCTCTGCAAACCAAAGTTTTTAAATCGTTCAGAATCATTAAACCTGGAAAATGTCCTGAAATTTGTGAAGCAAATCACTATTTTATGAGCTTGACAGTTAAAAGATTAGTAAATAATGCATTTATTTATTGAATCCAAATGACGAGAGAAGCCTCATTAGGTGGTTGAAATTAAGTCGTGGTCTCTTAGCCCTCTCACTGCCACCAGCCAATGCTATCTTCATCCTCGGGCTTAAACTTCTCAGGAGAAAGCTCCTACGGACCGATTTATATCGCCTCATGCATGTTTCTTCGATAAAATCTTTTTTACTAACTTACATGTGTTTTTCGTTGCCACTGGGGCAAAAGAATAGATTATTTTCAATGATTGAACAAATATAAGCCAGTAAATGTAAACTACCATACGGAGTGTCCTTTTCGCACCTCGAATAGCACCATTAAGGTGGTTAATACTATTCATATTTTTGCATTTACTTTAGCAATTTGCATGCAATAATCTCATATATATATATATTCCGAAAATGGTTAGAGTAAAAAAAGACTAGAATCGAATCAGAGTGAGTGACCGAAAATGATCCTTTATTGACTTCTCCCGATCTGCTCTGTCGAAAGCTAAGTCAACCAAATAAGGGAGCACATTCTGATTGTACTCTAGATCCCTCTCTACAAAGACTCTCAAAAGTGTGTAAACACGAGTTGGTCTCGTGATTACACACTTTTGAGAGTACTTTGCTCTTCTAAAACCCGCAGCGGTCCTAATTGAGAAATATTATACCTGATTTATCCCCTCCTATTATATTTCAGCATAATCAGCATTCATGTTGTTCACCTTACCGATTGAGATAATGAATATTTTATTACAAAAGAATAAGTAAGTTCAAATAAAGTTTTTATCTTCTCTCTAGCTAATGCAGTTAGTGGCAATATTTTGCCATGTTAGATACTCAATTCAGCTAGCAATATGTACTGAATGTAATTAACTTCGTAGATAATAATGTGTTTCTCATAAATTTTGGCCGGTCCTTTTCCTCGCATGATCGGAGTAACATTCAGAGAGTTGATTCTTTAGTCAAGCGCCGGCAGAGAGAATTACCAAGTCTGCTCTTGGTGGCCATGATTTGGGGGATTCCCACTTTTGAGATTTAATGGCTTTTTGCCGGCTACTGATTGCAGCGTTGAGTATTCAAGGTTCTCCGAGGAACTAATTTTAGCTCACGGCGGAGGCAGGCGGAAAGCAATAAGACAGCGACGCACGCCTTGAGAAATAAGGGTCTGGAGCAGTGCAAGTACCCTTTGCTTTCGAGTCACCACCCCGCGTACATTTTCCATGTTAGACTATTCCTGAGTCATCGAGGTAAAATAAGACTTTTTGCATTGATTAATGATATTTGAACCACGTCGTGGGATATAACGTGCCGTTTATGCGGCATTTTCTTTTTCCTCTTGAGCCCATCTTGAGCTCCACCAAAATTTCCACCTTTTTTAAAATGGAAACCGCCACTTTTATGTTAGCAAACGTCGCGTACAAACACCGGTATTTGTTAATTTAACATGCTCCGATGGATAAAGTAATTTTGTACTTGCTGTCTGCCACTTGCAAACGGGGATAATAGCACTCTAGGATCGCCCCTGCAACCTCGACCCGAGTCCAACGATATAGCGGAAATCGGTGATTCCATCGTGACAGGCCGTTTCCCATTCGCTAAATTTACTCAGAAATGGTATTTAAATAATTCATTTCGTTAAGTATAGGGTTATAAAAACTTTAATCAATTTATATTGATACTCCTCTTGCTTTATTATTGTTTCATGTCCTGCATGTGACCCAAACGTTATACGGAACGGACAATAATTATTAATTGTCCCAAGTCAGGGCTACTAATTACCTCATCAAAGATCACTCGCCTGTTTTAATCAAAGACTTTTCTACATTATACCGGGTTTAAGAAAGTAATTGGGCTTTGCGAAATTTCATTGTGACAATTTATTCCCAATAAGATAATTTATTACCCCAGTTTTTACATTTTCTTCGCTAAAAGAAAGTTCTCATGCCTTTCATATCTATTGATACATAAGTAAACTAAGGTATCGGAGACCGCTCAACCATTAACGAATCAGTAAAACCAGTTATTTTGGCTGTAAATATTGTCTTTCTCATACTCCTCCCTCCTTCATATCCTCCGGCATTATACTTCACCTGTAACCGTGACAGATTTTTATTCCATTTCTCTGTGATAATAGATTTCCACAAAGTTAATCCTGAAAACATAAACTATTTCTCGTTTGATTGTGTATCCTGAAAAAATTCTTGTTTCTCATACCACATCTAGTAGGCTTTTATAAAACTTATTCTCTGTCAAGCACGCTAATCCGAATAATTACACATGCTTCTAATTTGTAGGCTTCTAGCTTCACGCTCTTCTTTCTTACAATCCTAGCATCAATGCGCAGCTTGGATTCATGTCGTGAGATTATTTCTCATTCATTCCTTTAGCCGTTTGAAAGCCTTCCTTCGCCTTTACGTGTTTCATCGCGGTGCTCTTGTAGTCGCTTCATTCTTGGGTACTTGATTCATTATATGCATCAGCTGCTCCATTTGATCCATCTATACTCAGGTTGATGTTTTACTTATTAGTCTTAGTTTATTTTACTTATTAGTTTTACTTATCAGTCTTTCACGTATTAGCTGATTCAAGGCCTCATTGTTATTTTTGATGCTCAATTTATTCCATTTGTCTTTGCGAATTAACCATTTAATAATGTGCCAAAATAAAGATTATTTTTATCTTAACCTACTTAGAGACAATTAACCTTCCTGAATTAGCGAATTTTCATGTGGCAATTACAAGTTTAAATTAGGCTTTCGTTCATGTTACGAAATCAAAGCTCGTCATTTATTAAATTCCAACCCTTCTTTTCCAATTTTATTTTATTAGAAATATCTACTTTTCCATTAAATGGATAAACTAAACTGGAACTGACGCGTTATGCAACAAGTTTATAGATTCATGGAAGTTTATAAATTCACGTTTGAGGCCTTCCACTTTTCATTGTTACTTATCCGTCCTTATATATATTTCTGATTGTGTAACTGGGTTCCCTTCTCTTGCCTCCTTGCTTGCCAGCCCTCAGGATTCTGAGAATTGCTGGTGCCTTGCCGTTTGCGCTATAAGTGTCTTCGGGTTGAAATATTTTAGTGGCGCAGGTATTCATTTCAACTATTTTATATAAAATCCGCTCACAATAAAAAACCTGAGGCCATGCATTCAACCTTTCATGGCCACCTACATTTACTTCAGTAGATTTTACGTTTGGTTAATGTTTGGGAATTATTTTTGTAATTGTATGATAGGTTGACTGTATGATTGATTATAAATTATTGTGAACCCTAAACAGTTTTTTTCTGGTGCAGCCAGTAGTTAAGGAATTTTTATTCGAAATCTACATTTTCTCCTTCATATAGGTTAACTCATGATAAATGATTTGCTGAAGTTGACGACTTTTTTCTCCGCGCTATAACAGCAGCGATGATGAGTGGACATAAGTCGCAAATTAACAAGTGGTGTCGCTGTTTCTTCCATGCCTTTCCAACAGGTTTTCTTCTTTCTAATTTTCTTAATGGATTAAAAAAGTGATAATTGCTAAGGCTGCGAAAGTGTGTTATTCGTTAAGATAGGTCACATCTCTGGTAATGGCATGGATGTTATCGAATTTTTAGTTTTAGAGAAAAATAGCTCTGGTTATGAAAATCCACCTCATTGTGGCCCTTGATATATATTAGAATCAAGGCCAAGAGTATATGTAATATCCCTTAAAATTATGAAATTAGGTTCACGAATGAGGTTAAAACTTTTGAATAAAAGGCGATTTCTATCGCCACATGCTTCATTCATAAATGAGCGGCTCCGCGTTAGTAGGCAAATATTTCTTTTAATTTCCCATTCTGCGCACTGTACATTCTGGCTTTTAGTGAATTTCGCAGAGAATCTAAGGGATTTGTACCTGGAATCCCTAGCTATTTAAAAAAAAATCGAGATCCAGAACAAGTATAGAGGTGTTTCTCTTAAACGCTGCGTGAGAATTGACTAATATATTCCAAGTAAAAAAAGGAACGTCAGATTAGCGGGCATCGCTGGCACAACAAGGACGAAAACACCCTTCCAAATCTTGTAGCAAAACGATCGAGTTTATAGCTGGATGAAATATGATTTCTCAGTGCTAAAAACCAAAGAAGAATAACCCCGTTCTACTCTACATAACTTAAAAAATAGCTTAAGGTGAATTACCAGCAAAAATCCGAAAGCATTTTGCTCTTACGCTAGGGACCATCAGGGTACCTATATTTTGAACCTTGGGGTCATTGACAGATGTAATGGCTAAAAAGTCGAACTCTTGACAGTGAAAATATTTGCAGCTGCTTATTTTAAAGTGTGTTTACTGACGAATACACTGCATACCCGATGCAGATATCCTTGTCAATGGGTGATGTAACAACGCATCGCGAAGGGATAACTAAACAACTAGGCTCGATTAAATGTAGCAAGTTCCCAGGTCCAGAGGAGATACGAAAGCGAGTAGGTAGGAGTGGGAGGGGTAGCCCTACACATCGCATCATGTTTAACAAGGCATTATGAGAAGATAAAGTACCACTCGGCTTGAAAATAGTGCATTATTGGAAAATGGGAGCAAAAAAGAACCAGGAAATTACCTGCCGATGTTTTCCACGCCAATTCTCCCTGCAATGTTTTCGAGAATGTGTTTGCTAAGACATTTTGGGCTTCCTGGACGGTCGTAACTTTTCGAACGACTTTGAAAACCGCTTCCGGAGAGAAAAATCATTGGAAACTCTGCTTAGGTTCATCCTTCACGATAACTTTAAACCGTGTGAGTCAGATGAGCATGTGGACTGTATATTATTAGATTTCAAGAAAGCCTTCGTTAGGTTTCCTCTCTGCAAACCAATGTTTAAATTACAGCCAAGTGGAGCGAGTGACAAATACGAAATTGAAAGTGTAGATTTACCATTGTTTACAAACAACAATAAGGAAATTACGGAATGGGTTTGGGCATTTTTATGGTGACACCCGCATGGAGGCGAGAGAATTATCAGCAGAATCAAAACTGCTTAGTAATAATGCGGTCATGTAACAAGAAATTGCCACAAAAGTGGATTTAGAGGCTCTCCCTTGGATCCAAACAATGTAAATTCTCCGTATCTCGAGAGAAGTGTCTCATTTCACCTTAGTCATTGCACTTAGGTTCACTTCTTGTGAAATAAATAATATAAACGCTTCATTTACTACGGGAGGGAGTAGATATAAGTACAGCGGGGAAGTTCAAAAATTTTAAGTACATGGGAATCACATAACTTAAGACCTATCGTGGGATGAAGACATACAGAACACATTCGTTGTTCCGTTTATTATGCGTATTGGAAGGAAATTGGACGAAGGTCCTCGAATAAAATAGAAAAAGATATGTATATAATTTGCTAAATTGGAAGAGAAAGAACAAATTTAAAATCGATATATAGCAGATTCAGGCGTGACTTTATAGATGTACGTAACATTTACCATGATGGCGAATAATAAACTTTGTTCTATTTCACACACTATATTTTACGCCTATAAATTTTGACGGTTGCAAAAACCTTGGCGATCAATACGGTCAAAGGCCTTGAAAATGACGTTGTAGCCATCGGAATCAATCCGTGTATTTAATAGTTTGTGGAAATGTACAAAGTTTTTTCTTCCTTAAGGGTAGTGAACCCGCCATTGGTCGCGCAATGAGATTTTCTCTCACACCATATTTAAACTTGTGCTCACTTTCTATTCATGAGTGAGAATAAGTTTCCTGACCTTCTAGCTGACTTTTTATCTCTTCCTATTGACCGACCGTCTCAAAAAGTTTAAATGAAGCGCCCGCAGCTGCGTAATGATATGTCTGATACCGTCGGCTACAAAGTGTGAGACTTTTTCTCATCGCGCGACCACTGGACGTTATTGTTTTTGTATCACTCAGTTGCGTGACACTCTCGCATCATGCGAGCAAAGTTGATTAATTTCGTGGAGAGCAGATATTTTAATGCAAATTTATGAGTCATAAGAATTTGTCTCATAAATAAATATTTCTTCGTGAGAATGGTTATTTTCTTTATCTATACTCAATGATTTCATCGCCAGTAAAATGAGCAATGATTACGTAATTGTATCTGTAATTGTACATCTTTGGAAATCATTGTATCAAATGAACATCAAGAGATATAAATTAAGTCTAAATATAGTGTAATATATATCCAATAAACGCTCTATGATAGATAATCAGTGGTACATTTGAGTGTGAGAAAAAGCCTCACACACGACCGCTCGCGTGATAGGTAGCTTAGCGACCACTCCCGGGTTAATAGTACCATTAAAAGTCCGACATTGGCATGGAAATGTGTCCTAGTCGCTCGCTCTTTCCCGACCCCTCTCGCCTCTTCATCTCGCCAAGTTGGCGAGATGAAGAAGTAAGGGACGTCTCTCTGATAATTTTTCGTCGTCACTCAATATTCGTCATCGTATCGCCACGGTCGCCACGTTAGGATTACGCCCGCTGGCCGTTTTCAATCACGCGTCTTTGGTGGGCCGCGCCGTGGTGCTGGGCCGGCTGGCTGCCTCGCGAGCGCCCTGGGCCTCTCCCGTGAGTCCACCCCTGCTTCCGAGGAGCAGAGCCGCTCCCCCGACCCTCCCTTCGGGGAATCCCCGTCAGCGTTCGCCGTGGGACTGGCGAAAATACACCGGAAAACACTTTTCCCTTTGATCCCAGTCAATTCCTTGAATCACCTCGATTATAATGCCAGAACTCCGAGGGCACTAAGATAGTTCTTAAAAGTGGAGCCGCTCCGTGAGGAATGTTAACCATTCATTATGAGCACCTTTTGTATTTATAAATGAGAATTTGCATTTTCAGTTGTTAGGCTGGTGGGAAAATTTGCCGAGTACACGTGTTTTATAAAAGGCAATGAATCACCTCCCTTGGTAGAATTATTCATTGCCTGCTTCAGTGACTTTCACTGATCATTGTTTCATATAACACCCCCTTCCGGGAATTCAGGAAGTTCAAAGCATTGATTGGATAATTAAATGAGCATTTCCAGCTGTCTTTTTGTGTATTATCATCGAATTCCTTAAGGTGAACATGTTGGAGTTTTGCTATTTATACCTTTCAAAATGGTGTTTTTTATTTCTGATATTGTTCCTATATGACGACGGTAGGATGACGAAAATACGTCATTTAGTGGATAACACTATTCAAAATAAAAAACCAGTGTTGAAATCAATTGCTAGAGTTAACATTCCTAACCCTTAAAATGCAATCTTGCCGATCATACAGCTCGGACACAATTCCAGAAGTTGCATTAACCAATTTACCGTACCAATTGCTGTTTTGCCAAAGGGATGTTTGAAACGACACTAAAATGCTTTCTTTTACTCAAGGAGTTGGTAATCAACTATTTATTTTCAGTCAATTGAAGGTTTATACTTGATAACGTTCATATTCAATTTAAAGACAAAATTTAAGACAAGGTATAAAAGATGAATTCGCTTTGTTCCATGGAAGTGCTTTGTTGTCAGGAATTCATGAAAACCGTGCAACCAAATTGAAGTTATAATGCCCGATTTGAAGATATTATAACCGTCACATGACTTTGAAAGAATTATGAAGCATATCCCTTTACCAATTATACATGGCATTATCTCGAGTGCTATTTCATTTCCTCAAACAATTCACTTGAAACAGTGAACTTGCTTTTTCGCAATTAAACAGCAAACCGTTGCCTTTTACAGCAATAACCGCTGATTTTTTTTCGTGGTTGATCATCTTCATGAATTTTCAGGGATATTTCCGAGGCATTAGGTGAAGGGCGAACGAGTTTTTGCTTAAGTGAGGATTTTAAAGTAATTTTAGTGCTGGGTAATCGTCGCCATTAATGAGGGAAGTTGTGTCGGTAGGCAGTCTTGCCACGTGAGGTTTTACGGCGCCGAAGCTTCCGATGACTAAGTGAGCCATCGCCCTCATAGCAATGAAGACACCTCACTCTGCGGCCAATGCCACGGCGTTAGTCATCGAAACGTCGGCCCCGCGTCGCCTCCACACCTGGCTAAGCGTCTCTGTGCCAAGCGACATACGCCGGAACAATGGCTAATCGCTTGCGCGCTCACTTCAGAGCGGCATTTTCAATCCCTATCGTGCATGTGATTGTTTCAAAACATGACAATATTATCATAGAAATAAATTCACGTTTAACCGGACTATCCCATATCAGCCATATTTCTCATGTAAACGTGATTATAGTGCTTCTTTATAAAGGAGTAATCGGGTTTCCAACTTTCTGAAACAATTTTCCAAAAGAAAATCCCCCTTTTCCTCTATGACAGTGCTTCATTTTATTCAATTAAAAAAATAAGCAATCCATTCACGTATTCGCTTGGAGTAAAAAAGTGTTTAAAAAGATGGGGAAACATTCTAAATAGAGTTAATAGAAACTTGAACGATATTGGAAACATATTTAAATTTCTGACGAATTATATTGCAGAGCAGTATTGTATCGCAAATAATCCGAAGCATAAAAGGACCATGCACGTATGGCGCTCCAAGAGAAGGCAAACAAAAGTAAGCCGCATGGATTGAGAGGGAAGGAATGTCAACAAATCTATTGAACCACGTCAATTGACTCTTGTCATTGGAATAGGCGAATATCGATTGCGTATCGGCTCTGTTCTTGGGGGCCTAAGAGACCTTACAACTCCGTCCTGAAGAAAAGAATCTGATGTTTGCCCCTGTTCAAATGGATTTCATATATCATCCCTGATCATACCATATAAGCCCAAACTTACCAGTTGGCCCATTTTTTAAAACGTTTTTCTATTAAGTCGCTTTCGTGTCTGTTTGTTTGCTCGGTATAAGTTTTGCAATCGATTGAAAACTAACTTCCCGGTGAGCTAGACACTTGAAACTTTAAACATAGCTAAGAACTGGATGACAAAGCAATAACATGTAATTATGTATGTTATATACATTAAATATTACAATATAATATATTCTAAATGATTCATACAATACATAATAAAATACAAGATAAAATATTAATTGATATAATTAATATGTTGTAATATTGATATAAAAATCTTATAAAATAATTTTGCTTGCTTTTTTAACTTAATTTTCAGGAAAAAAACAATTTAATAGATTGATAGAATGGTGTAAATATTTTCTATTTCAAATATAATAACAAGACTAAAAAGCAGAAAATGATTATTTAAATAGAAATAATTTGAAAAAAACACGTTTTTAAAACGGACCAAAAAGTATAAAATAATTTCTCCTAGCCTCACACACATTTATGTTCCCATAGAGATTCATAACCTCATACAGTTTGCCCTGAAAATTTATGATTGTGAATTTTAATAGCTATGAAAATGATTATAAGAAGGAAAAAGAAAAACGCGGGGCGCATGCTGTAGAGAATTATATGTATTGTACAGAGTAGATGTAGTTGAGATAATTCACATAACAGTTCATATCATTTGCAGTGCAATAAAATTGTTGGTGACTTAGGTGAACTATTCATGCATCAGTTATCTAATTCATGCGCCCCGCTTTTATCGTTTTCAATCAAACAAGTAACCTCATAGCTATTCAAATTCACAATCACAAATTTACAAGACAACCTGTATGAGGTTATGAAACTGTATGGAGATATAAATGTGCGTGGGACTAGGAGAAATTATTTTATGCTTTTTTCCGTTTTGAAAACGTGTTTTTTATTGTTTTTTTAAATTTATTATTCGTTTTGGAGACATAAAAAGTCATAACCGTCCATCATATACAGTTCCACATGCCATCCATGCTCCAGTAAGTATAAAGCATCCATGCTGCAAGTACGAGCGGCTCGCTCGTACTTGCAGCACAGTTTCATACTTTGCATTCATTCCTTGGCGATGATTTCAATCGCTTCGATCGTCTCAGTCATCCGCGGAATTCAAAAACGCTCAGCGCAGCCGACAAACAGACGAGAGTGATGCCCGAGGAGCGGAACGCAAAGGTAAGAACATCTGCGAGATGCGATCAGATGTCGATACCCACGGCACGGGAATTCCGCGCGGCAGACGTGCGCGGGTTCGCGCGAACCTCACTCGTCCAATGAATCTCTCTTCCGCGCACAATAGAGGAGCCCGACGCCATCCGTTCCCCGCGGGAACGAGAGACGCAGTTCCCGCAACTCACACCCCGCCCCCCTGCGGCTTCCGCGAAAAAAGCAGTCGGCGGCGATGTGCTCTCGGGGAATCCCACTGGCGGTGGAGGGGGCGGTGCGCGCTGCCCTCCCTCCCCCGGCCCCCCCCCCCCCCGCCAACCGTCCTCCTCAACCACCCCTAACGCACGCCCAAATATCCCACCGCCCGTCCCCTGCCCGCCAAAATACGGGAGCGTGGTCGCAACGGAGGGACCTCGCCTGGAAGGAGAGGCGTAAATCCACTCGTGTCTCCCTCGCGGTTCTATTTGGGTCCGTCCCGGAGCCACGGTGAAGTACCGCAGACGGGTTGAGTCCTTGGTACTTCCACATTTGCTTGAGTGCTGCGTTTGTCAGAGGAAACATCCTTCGAAAATCCATCCTCATTTCGAAAAATGACGCATTCTTTCTCGTTCTGTCATTGGAGAAAACTCAAATGCCATTTCCCGTTTGTGTTCCCAATTTTTCTCGAGGTAATCTCTGAATACTGCAGATGTTCAGAATGTTTGTCCGAGTGATGAGTTTTTAATCGCTTCCGAACTACTCCTGAGAAAGAAATAAGTAGAAATTGCCGCGAGAAAAAAATCACCAGGACTGGGAATCGATCTGAGGACTTCTGGCTTCTTGAGTCAGTGCCTTGACGTCACATATACTTCCTAATTCTCGCGAAAATTTGGAGGATTCAAGGGATCTAGTCATAATTCCCTTGCGGTCTTTAAAAGTAGTATTTTTGTACTAGCAGTAGTATTTTTGTTTAACGTGCTTTAATGGCTAAGGTCTTTTCGGACATACTGTCTGTCACGTGCAGACAGGGACAGCAGCACTCGGACGAATCGGAGGATCACCCCTCCAAACTCGAGCCGAGCCCAACGATGCTTAACTTGGGTGACTGATCGGGAACCGGTGTTTCCATCGTGGCAAGCCGTTGCCCGATCTTTCAAAGACGGTGACGCAAGGGAAAAGAAAAATATAAGGGAGCCATGACCCGTGAGGTTGAATCCTACGACGGCACAACTGAAATTACCATAGCGTGCTGTTGTCCTATCCACGATGCACGGAGAGACACCAGCGTGGCGTACGCGGAGTGCTAAGCTGAAAACAACAGGACACGTGGCACTCGCGTGATGCCCGTATGTCGAGAACACTCAATCGCCAAAGCCCGCAAAGCAGAAACTCCTTAGAAGGAGTCATCATGTAAATATTATGAAAGGCTTATAAAGAAATAGGCAAAAACTGTTTCAGTAGGGTATTTTAAATGTTTTGATGAATATTTGCTATAGTGAATTACTAAACGGTCAAAGTTTAGCTCCAGCATATAATGTAATGAATAAGATGAGATCCCATAAGCGTAAATAACTGGTCCATAAAACTCCCCAAGACGAATGCCGTATTCGGCAGATTAATGAAAGACTTACACTTTCGTTAGCGTTTCACTATATTTGACATTAAAATTTTAGATATCTATACGAGATGGAAAAACACATTGGAATTGAAGAATTACATTCAAAGAACATGCGTAAAGTACCGAATCGCGTCGTTGAATTCACACACATTGGTACGATTACAAAAACTTCCTGATTTTTTCCGCAGTGAAGTCCTTTCATTCACGTAACTGCGAGAATTTCAATGGCATACTCATTCTTAATCAGAATAGGTTTTTATATTTCACAAAGTCATTTTCCAATTCCTCTTGCAGTAGAACGTATTTTAGTAAAATTTCATTTCATAGTTCCAGAATCAATTAATACAACTGGAGAATCCTCCCATTAGTATTCTTTGACGACTGTCCTTGGTGCCAAAGATATATCTGAGCGGGTTAAGGCATTCATAGCAACGGGTACCTATTCTCTATCCAATGTAATTGTTACTCACATTTTCCAATTATTACTACTGGAGGAGGGGCGGGAAGAAAATACACCTATGAGCTCATTTCAGATTAAGTGCTTGGAAACGTCTAATTCCTGCTCTAGGGTCTTGAGGAGGCTGAAGGTGAGTGGGAGGTATTGAAACCAACGCGAGGAGGTGGAACTATCCCGTAGCGGGCTTTTATGGTCCCATGAATGGCACGTGAGCGTGCCAGGCATAGAACCGCTTTGGATTGGAAGGTCACGCCTGCTTTAAGGAAAACATTGAAACCACCTTAGAAGGAAAGGTAACTTCATTTGCCTATTCCATGCGAGATGCATCCCTGAATTTATATTTAACTGTTGAAAATATTAACAGCAACTTTTTTGGCAGAGTATCACATGAAACTCTTGAAAAATGTTGAGTTTTGATGCAAAATAATGAGGAAAACTGTTTCCGTTTACGGAGTATCATGATACATTCAGCGACGTTTCAGAACGAGGGACTATGGGGTATTAGATATGTATTTTTCGAAATACTTGTTGCAATTCGATCAAACGGTGGATATATTAATTCATGATTGTATTTATGTTTCAACAAGGAAATCCCTCTTCTATGTGACCAAAGTTTACAACCTAATATGTCGAACTTTTGATCTTGCGAAGAACTCCTACATTCCTAAGTACTTGCGTTTTACAAATCTCAATATTTTAAATTTAAAAGATTTTCAAATTTTCATTTGGCTCTTGACTTGATTTAATTTCTGTTCGTTGTGCGTGAAACATTGTTCAAACTTTTGGTCGTTGGAAGAGGTAGGGGTGGGGGAGGGAACCAGTTTGCGAGAAGAGGTTACATACGGATCGGTGGCCGTTCATACAAATCCTGATGGGAGTGGTGATGAGGCCAATGCCAAAAGCGGGTCAGATTCTACAAAGATGGTGGCACACTAAGATAAGTTTGAAGAAGGCAAAAAGGATATTAGCAGGGTAGTAGTGTCAGAAACAAGGACGTTCCTTAAAATGATAGAGCTAGTGACAGAAACCCTAGTAAGGAAGTCAATAAAAGATAAGTGTGGATCCTATTTTTGAGCAAAAGCGACGAAAGTTAAGGAGGCGGTCGAGATGTGGTCATGGAAAAGCATTAGAAAGGACTAAAGAAGGAATTTGCGAGAAAGAATAGCACATAGTACTTAAAACGTGTTTTTGGCCAGACTGTTGCAAAGCCAAAATTTTAGTGAAGGTTGGTTTTGACAGTTTTTGTAATTTATATGCTTGCATTGAATTTTTAACAAAACTGTTATTTAAAACATCTATCAATTATTATTATAGTTATTAGAATAGACAGACTTGCGGAAGTTGCATTCATAAAAAGTTTGTTTAAATATTATATGTCAAAAACTCTTTCGTACTTTCTAGGAATTAGTCAGCAGTGCTGCAGACATCTAACAAAAGGTTAGTTTAGATCTTTTAAGACTTTAATCCGTTTATCTTCTATGCATTCGATCCTATCCTTTTAAAGGAATAATGATCATATGCATATAAAACTGAACTCGAAAACGACTCAAACGGTTTTGATGAGTAATCTGGAGAGTATTAGATAAATACCAGAATTGGGCTAGGTCTGATCTTAGGCAAGATTCCTTAAGGGACCTAATTTTCAGCCCGGAAACTGATTTCTGAACCAATTCATGTAAACTATGTTTATCAATGAGGACTTCGTTGAATTTTTCAACTTCAAGACTTTAACATGTATGATATTTTACATTTACGACTATGAAACACTGGACTGGACATTATTGCGCAAGTGAGATTATATTCAATTTTTCTAGCGTTCGATTTGACTCACTGTTCTATAAATTAAGGTAATTAAGATTAAACACACAGTTTTGATGCTTTTTAACGCCCTTTTCAAGATTAGTACATTGGTTACAGCCGCTGTTGTTTGTTTGTTTACACCTTTAAGGATGGCGCACGCCGGAGACGTGAGCCATTGAGAGACTTGGGAAAACATGGTTTTCAACGACGCACAGTGGGGCCAAATCGAAAATCGCCGGACAAAAGTCCAAAATTGCCTTTTTTGAGATATCGAGTTGAAACTTGGCGTATTTACACACAAATGATTGTTGATTATGAAATGATAAAACATTTCTCATATGTCTTACCCGTTACTTTGATACAGAGGCTCAAACACGACCAAATTTCCAAAAAAGCGCCCGCTCTCATTTTTCTTCGAAAATCTTAAAAGTTGAGCAGATATAGGAGTAATGAAAGGATTTTTATGAAATAAAAAACATTACTATTTGTAAACAGGGTACTTCACCTATACTATGCATAACTTTCAGACATATTTGCCCATATTTGAGTGCTTATACGTCACAAAATGGCGGACCCTTTTTTTAGGCAACATTTGACATAAAATAGACAATATACTCCTTATTCGGAAAATGGTCTCTGGGATATTTCATCAGAGTATAAATTAAACCTATTTCTAGATTATTCCGTAAAAATATTTGAAAAAAGTTTGCGACGCCGAGAATAAACTCGATTTTTCGATCGCGCGTCGCGGCCCGGCTCCGCGCAGCGGGACCTGGAAATACAGTGTTCCCCGTTGGATTGTTCAAGTTGTGCGGACATTTACTCCTCGAATTCAACTTTTTCAGGCTATGCATGTTGTCATTGATATCTAAAGATTCCAAACTGAAGATTTTGCGAGGATATTGAATCGAGAGAATGGATCAGTGCACGCGTAACTGCGACACATTTGTTTTTCTTTGGATAATTTTCGGAATCATCCTGCAAATTATGAACGTCTTTCTGAAGGAGGAAATACTGACATATTTCCTCCTCCAGTTCCCTGTGGTGACAGCATTATTGTTTATTTTCTTAAAAGTGTACCTCTTTTTTAAAGTAAGCAATTTATTTTAATTTCTTCTTTCCCACCAATGTCGTTATTTACCCACATTATGCGTCGTAGTTTTCTCATTAGTGTTCATATATATTTTGTTAACTTCTCGTGGTATTTCTTTTACCACGCGTACTTACTGCTTACTATTATTTCAAAGTATCTTCGTTTTTTTCTTTTATCCTTCGTATATATTATATCCTTAAATTAGTGGACCGTTACACAGGTTTTTCCTCAAACGTGTTGTGATTTGCCTTCACACCAGATCACGCGTCTTGAGCTCCATAAAAAAGTTACGGATATGAAGGGAAAATCATTAAATGACAAAAAAGAATATTTGATTGATTATTTGTCACGAAGATTAGATTTAGGGTCACATTATGACGCTCTAAAAAGTCTTAGTGAATTCATTTGGATTAGTTTTTTGGTGCCCTACATTATAAAGTGGGAATAGTTTTCCTGGAATAACGAGCGATATTTGCTGCATCATAATGTTTGGCTCAATGAGTCAATCATTTTGCCTGATAACGTGCGTCATTATTTACCAAGTACTTCTACGGCGATTGCTATGTATTTTTCTACAAATCTCTAATGTATTCATTTAAGGACATTATTTTTACTCTTTAGCCTTTAATATTGAAAATTTACTTTATCAGGCACATTGGGAAGGCCAGAAAAAGAATTTAGGTGTTGCATCTGCATAGCAAAAATTTCCGAAATGAATAATATAGCAGCCATGAATAATCGACCGGCAGATGTAGAAAAATATGCTTATGGTTTATCAACGCTGCATTGCTACATTTGTTTTTTTTAGTGTCTTTTGCATATTTCGTATCGACTGGGGTTTAAGCAATGACGGGTGAGAATACATCAAAGCTCAAGGTGGAACTTTTAATTGCTTCAATTCAAATTATTCTGAAAAATAAATCGCTAAATTATAATTAAATTACTTTCTAGGCTCGTGGTTATCTTAAAATAGAGCTGTGCAAGAAAAAGGCTATAATACTGAAGACTTCCAGAGAAAGGATGGGTTTAATCGTAGATGTGCTCAGGCCTGGAACAGGAAATACTAATGATGGACATACAGCTAGACGTTTTTTTTGATTCTCCTAAACTGGTAGCTGATGTAACAGGTAATGGTGTAAATCCGCTTATATGCTCAGAGATAGCTACATATGGTCAATGCCACGTATTACACTCAACAAATCAACAGTGAGTTTCCTTGTAATATACTTCTGTTATCGAGGCTAATTCAGCCAGCTTTCCGAAGAGGCGATGGAGGCTCGTAATAAGGATGCCAGGATATTCCGAGAAAGTTTCACGCGGAAACACTCTAGGATGGCCACCAATGAGTACCTATTCAAAAGACTTTTGATCACGTCCGATCCATTGCTTTCCTCCACCATTACTTTGACTGCGAAGGCTCAAAGGAGGCTTCCGAAGGAATTACGGGAACTATTACTAATAGAAGACAAAGAAGAAGCAATAGAATCAAACAGCGAGTATGAGTAGTAATTACGATTCGTCCGAGGACTAAGAATTTAGCTTGAAACGAACAATCGGCAAAGGAAGTTGGGTCAACGGTGATGTAGTGACGGATTCGCGGAGATAGGTTAAAGTGGTTAAGGAAAGAATAGTGAAAAATCGATCGCATTGTAAGGAGCCCGCTACCCACCACCCTTTGCTAAACCGCTCCCTTACCCACCCTTGCTAATACCTCATAAGAATCCCTCGCGCCAACCCAACTTCCTCTCCTTTCATTTTCTCCGGGTATTCCCTGCTTGAGTTTTTTCCCTTCATTGCCTCAAACAGACCTCTCACTTTCTTCTCTCTCTCTTATGGTTGGTACACGTGCGACAAACCCATCGTCTCTAGCTGTTTCTTAACCTTCTTACACATTCGTAAATATATTCATAGTGTGTGCTTTCAGAAATTTGTCAACTACCTGAAGATGACTAGGTGAGTTAAAACTTAGGATGCTCTGAGGGTGAAAATCATTTGAGAAAATTATATTTGTTTTCTTTTCAGTATCTTACAAGTAATGGCATTTCATTTATGTTATTGAATTGATACTTAAAGGTACTGGTGACAGCAAAACGAATGTAAGCCATTCTCATTAATTGCCATCATATTTCCAAAATACATTCTCTTTTTTGCCATATTCTGCGTAAGATTTGGCTTTGGATAAGACTTCGATATAGAACAATATCAGTTTTCCAGTTTTGTTTAATATATTATCGATGAATCTAATTGTGTTTTCATCTATGTATATTCCTTTACTTTTCGTCGAGAGCATTGTAAATTGATATCATTACATTGTGTGCTCAGTATTGCGAAATAAAAATGCAAAGCCACTGGCGACTCAAGCTTAAATTAATCCATCCCTCAAACATAATGATCTAGTATGTCACTCAATACGAAGATATTACATTGCGCACAAAGATATTACATTGCAGAGCTTTTTGTAAAAACTCATGAAATCATGCTGATTTTAAACTCAAGCTTGAATTTCATTGTAAGAAGCTATAAAGAATGATATTGGGAGAATAATTCCCTTTAGGTAACTCCTTAAAATAATATATTGATTTTTTTAGATTATCAGTTCCAATCTATTTGTAGGAGAGTAACTACTATTGTTATTTCTGGCGCATCAAAGAGACAGATGACGAAGAGTGACAACAAGTTGTAATTTGCCAAGCAGGTATGTTTTTTTAAAGGCTGCACATTGTCATAAAACGTTCCTTTTCGCGCCTCCCTCCTCGGGGAGTAGGTGGAGGGTTGTTGTTCGGGGTGGGGGAGGAGAGGGTGAAGGGAAAGAAGGGAATCCCAAATGTTGCTTTTTTATGGAAAACTTGCATGGCACCCCGAGAACCCGCATTCTTTCTCAAGAGTTGAAAGACGTTCATAATTTGCAGGATGATTCCGAAAATTATCCAAAGAAAAACAAATGTGTCGCAGTTACGCGTGCACTGATCCATTCTCTCGATTCAATATCCTCGCAAAATCTTCAGTTTGGAATCTTTAGATATCAATGACAACATGCATAGCCTGAAAAAGTTGAATTCGAGGAGTAAATGTCCGCACAACTTGAACAATCCAACGGGGAACACTGTATTTCCAGGTCCCGCTGCGCGGAGCCGGGCCGCGACGCGCGATCGAAAAATCGAGTTTATTCTCGGCGTCGCAAACTTTTTTCAAATATTTTTACGGAATAATCTAGAAATAGGTTTAATTTATACTCTGATGAAATATCCCAGAGACCATTTTCCGAATAAGGAGTATATTGTCTATTTTATGTCAAATGTTGCCTAAAAAAAGGGTCCGCCATTTTGTGACGTATAAGCACTCAAATATGGGCAAATATGTCTGAAAGTTATGCATAGTATAGGTGAAGTACCCTGTTTACAAATAGTAATGTTTTTTATTTCATAAAAATCCTTTCATTACTCCTATATCTGCTCAACTTTTAAGATTTTCGAAGAAAAATGAGAGCGGGCGCTTTTTTGGAAATTTGGTCGTGTTTGAGCCTCTGTATCAAAGTAACGGGTAAGACATATGAGAAATGTTTTATCATTTCATAATCAACAATCATTTGTGTGTAAATACGCCAAGTTTCAACTCGATATCTCAAAAAAGGCAATTTTGGACTTTTGTCCGGCGATTTTCGATTTGGCCCCACTGTGCGACGTCCCGAATCTTAATTTCATTTGCACGTGTGATTTCTAAAAATAATTAACCTAAAGATATATTTAAATCCGACCAAAGAGCGACCGGCTTCCAGATAAATATGAAATAATCCGGAAATTTACTCTGCTAAATGTTTTTATTGCGCTTGGCGTTTACCAACTGCCACACCTGTGACTACATAGTTATTAGTATTGCATTTAAAAGTCTCTATATTTAAGAGAATTACCTCTGAATCATTGACCGTTGATCACAAGTTCTAGGAAACCGCTTAACTAATTAAAGTAAAATTTGCGCCACAGATCCGTCTTAGACCCTACGTATTCAAAGCATTTTTTTAAATTAACGTTTCTACATGAATGTTTTTCATATCGAACATGTATTTCGAAGGAAAAATTGAATGAGAAAACTATTAGCTTGAATATATTTTTTTGCATTATTTCCTGGGTTATCGGAATTATCTTGATAGGATGGAAATTTCGGCAGGTGAACCCACTATCGTTAATGCATTTCAATGATTATTAGAAAGGAATGCTTAGAGAAGCATAGGGGGAGATGGATCCGGGAATAGAGGTAGAATGGTGAGTTGATAAAGACAGTGAGATTCATAGATGACATTGTGTTAGTTAGTCTGTCAACCGAGGCAATGCAGTCAATGACGCGTGCGTTACAGGTACAGTGTGAATTGATAATGGATGGAGAATTATTATTAGAAGACGAAGGTTATGAGGTTTTGTAGAAATTAGAAGGTGGGTCTGTGTGCAAGGGTGGGTGGTAGGGTGTGGCTTATTTTTTTTTATTTTTCTCAGATTTTCAATGTCAACCTCTAAAACTATGATATTGGGTAAAGAAAGAATATCCTAAAAACATCGACTCGATTAGTTAACATTCAGAGGTCGCTCAAGAGGCATAAATGCAGTGATGTTCAATTTTCCCGATTGGAGGAAAAACAACATAAATTCAAGGCGTAACGCGCCAAGTTACTGGCCTTTAAGATCAACATTCACTCCATTTTTACGAGTGTACAACCATTTTCCACGAATAAAATATTTTAGCGGGGGCAACTGCAGCGCGCCACACCCATAACGCCGCGCCGGATGCGCGCGGGCCGCAGTCAGCTGATTCCTCGTCCTGCGCCCTTCATTCCCTACGCCCCCCTCGCGCCTTACCGGGCGGACTGCTAGTGACTCTAATTTATGCATGTGTATGTAATCATTTACTTGGAAAAAGATTCTTGTGAAAGATACTTAGGAACTACTGCACATGGGACATCAGACATGAAGGATTAACAAAAAAACTATCATAGTGCTATATTGTTACAAACCAGGTGATGGTTTAGTTGCAACACACTATAAATTGACGGAGTCGTTTGAATGGGTGTGTCGAGGCTACTTTGTACACAAGTTTACAAGTTTCACGTGCCCTTACAGCCCTTCCCCTTCTTCCCATAATATCGTCGTCCGATTCCAAGCAGTGTACAGTTAAGGTCAGGATTGGATTCTCTTTTCTTGTTTGTGTAATCAACGATGTCTGTTACGATGCGTAGGTAACCTATGGCAGTATACCTAATTGGCGTCCCTGGAACTGTAGCTGACTGTTTCCCTAAAATAAGATTATTTATTTTACTCGCAAGAAAATATAGATAACTATGATCACTGATTGTGAGTATAACTATAAATTACCTTACATTGCTTTAATACAGGTTTACGACGTGCTCTAATTCCTTATTTTAACCCTCTTACGGATACAAGGCGCCGCCGCGGCGCTTTGAATTTTTGCATGTGCTCAAAATATTAGTGATAAGGCTTTGAAACCATCAGTAGCCTATTATTTTGTAAGTGACTTTAAACTGGTAAAAGAAAACCCAGCTATCTGCCATTCCATTTATGTTATTTAGTATTTCTCGAAAAAAATACACAAACTGGTACCTTGCGCCGCCGCGGCGCTAGGAATTCAAAAGGTGTTTATGATACTTCTTGGTGTTTTAAACTGCTTATTCGATCATGTTCAAGTAATTAACAACACCTGTTGAATAACTGTAGTGACAAATATTTTATTTTGTTAAAATTTCATCATTTTTTTATTTTATCGATAGGTTTATATTGATACGAATGAAATATAGTTTATATATTATTTGGAGAGGGAAACATTGCCCATAGAGACACCAGTTATGAATATTATTATTGAATTATTAGTGCTAATTACTATTATAATATACATGAAAAGTCTCGGATTTACGTTTGCATAATAAGCAATTATTTGTTTATATACGGAAACGTTTTCAATATTCGCTCCACTGCCCGACATATCTGTTGGCTGGTAGAGACACCTCTATATTTCGCAAGGAATCCCATTCCTTGGGAAATCGTTTGTAATTTATTTTTCGAATCAACTGTTTATTTTGCAGTGGAGGAAAGAGGTGGGCAAGGGGAAGGGATCGGTGGGGAAGGTGCGCAGTGATGTTGTGGGGGCTGGGTAATGGGCTCAGTATTTCCGTGGGTGATTAGATTAAGGATTAGTCGAGTTCCGGTAAGGGGTCTCGAGTGTATTTTCCTGGGTGTGAGGGAAACACAAACACATTTTGGAGGAGAACCATCGCAGGGATGTCATTCATGAAAATTTGCACTGCATGGAAACGGGGAGGAATATGGCAATGTGGGAGGAATTGGAGATTAGGAGGAACCTGAAGAATGGGCACCGAGAAAACTAAATCCTTTTTTTGAACCACTCCATGCTCCTCGAAGTATCCCTCGCACTCAGGGAAAAGAGCCAAGACCCCTTTCCAGGAACCCGCCTTCCCCACCCTTACCATTATCACCCATGACAACACCGAACGCATTACCTAGCCTCCTAGGTGACACTCACCACCTCAAGTTTCTTCTCAACTATGCATGAATGAAACACCTCTGCGTAATGCCACTACCAAATTGGTTGCTGAAGCTTCGGTAGGCTCATATCGATATCACCAACATTTGAGCTTATGGGTCCCTCAGAAAGAGACCCATTTGATGCAATGTAAGTCTTTTGCCATGCATAGCAATACCATATTTGATTCTTAGCTACGTTCTGCTCCGAAGAAATTTTTGCCAGCACAATGTTATTGTTTCTTAGGAGTGTATCTGATCGGATCGATGTCAAGGAGGTTTCTGAGTGTTAAAAAATAAGGCTGGCTGCATAACGCAGCGATGATGAAGATCTGAGTGATTTACATAAAGAGATAGAGAGTAGTATTTGTACAGAAGAAGAGTAGTTAGAAGAGCTCTTTACAATTATGAGAATGTTATCTACTCAGAAGTATTTCGAGAAACAGAGAAGGAAAAATGCAATGTAGAGATTTCAAGTCAATGCCATCCAATATGAAAAGATCAAACAAATGGTGCTATTATCCTCCATTATTTGGTAAAACGCCTGCCCATCATATTGTGAAAGATGCAGAATAAGGTGGTCTTTCCATCAGGAATAATGGTTGAGGAGCCGATAGATTCCTTTCACATATTTATTGACAGGAAACCTTTAGATAATTTCACTAATAAAGAAGCCGTAAAGCTGCACCAAGAAAAGAAGATCACTTGGATTCCTGTGGTGGAATGGAAGCATTTTTTGGACTCCCGAATGTAGCCTGAAATTCGAAGTCCTACAAATTAAGTGCTACTCGGCTTTGAAGTAATTTGTATGGGCCTATGATTTTTAGGGAAAAGATGTCAGAAGTTAGCTTCAAAAATATATTTAGATATTAGCTGTTTGACGATCAAGAGACAAGGTCGGAAAGAAGAAGGTCATATAAGATCGCACCAATTCGGTCTATTTGGGATGCTATGAATTTGAATTTGGGTAAGTATTATCTCCCTGGTGAGTGCATTGCCGTCGATGTGCAGTTAGTTGGGTTATGAGACTGTTGCCCTTTTCTGAAATTCATTCCGTCAAGGAAAAATAACGGAATGAAGATTTTTTGGTCCAACGATTCTTCTTCACGGTATCCTCTTCAAGGCATTCCATATTTGATTAAATTATACGGGGCAAGAGCCTTCCCCTATGGTGGGGGCTCTACGGAAATATAAACAATTCATACCGGTGAGTCTTTTCCAAATCCCTCACGTGCCACATATTCATTGATTTTTGGATTCACCAAAGCTGTAACATTAGTATCCTATGTTCCTAAAAAGAGAAAGTCAGTAATTTTTCTGTCGTCTATGCACCATGATAAAACAATTGCTTTGGAAACAAATAAAACTGGAATTTATCTTTTACCATAATTCCACAAAGAGTGGCACAGATTTATGGGTCAAATGGTTCGGTCTTACTGGTGCAAGAGAAATGCAAACAGATGGATGTGTGCATTTTTACGATTTTTTTTGGTGTGCGTGGAATTGCTGCATATGTGATTTCTAATAAACTAAATCCCCAGTGGAAATTGAATTAGCAGGACAGTCATCGTAGTTTTCTTAAAATATTGGCAGAAAAATATAGTGAGAAAACACGTACTGTGACAGAAGGACAATGTGCGCTTGAAAAGGGTAAAAATGTGCATGTACAGCATTCAAGCTACACCACTAGAAGGATATGTTGACTGGGAAATTGAGCAAAAAAACTCAAGAGATCGCAGTGTCACTAAAACACGATAAAACGAAAAATATTAAAAACCTGTGACCTTTGTTACCATAACACTTGCAAAGGCATTTCAATGTAATTTGTGACGCATGCTAAAACAAATGATAAAAAAATATTAATTTGCAATATATTTGCCAGTACATTAAATACCAGTACAGAGGGTTAAATACATTTACAGGCTTGCCAACCGAGATATGGTTATTTGCAGCTTATGAACCTTGCAATCATTGTACTTGGCGAATTTCCCAGCCAAGGCATAACGTTTAGAGGGTTTAGAGCTTCCGGAGCTTTTCATAGGGCTGGCCATAAAATAGAGCAAGTTGGGGGGAGCATTTTACGTACTTAGGTGGTACATGACTCAGGCGATGGGATATAACATCGCGGCACGATGTTATATCCCATCCTCGACCAAGGATTTGGTACGGAGGGTACTGGTGATAAACGTCAAGAGAAGATGCGTGGTGCTGTATGGGTCGAACAATTGGTCATTACGGGGAGAGGATGTGAGTAGACTGGATGCATTTGAGATGAGTTTTTGGAGAAGAGTGCAGGGAGTGAGCTGAGTAGCGAGAGAAACGAAAGAGGAAGTGTCGGATATGGTGGGAGAGGAAAGGAAATTGGTAGCGGAGAATCAGAGAAAGTATAAAATATGGAAAGCGGACGTTTTGAGAGACAAGTGCATTAGAGGGTAATGCATATGGTTTGGGGAGTGCGGAAGAGGAGATGAATTTGAGAGGAGATTCAGGTGGTGCAAGGAAGTAAAGGGACACCCAATGAGGACCAAGTAATTTGTAGGAACGATGAGGATAGGTGAATTATGAAAAGGACTGACTAAAAACCTACCAACAGATAGAAAAAGTATTACTGCACTTAAAATATCTGTTTTTAGAGGGAAAAACACTGAGTGAATTTTCATCCGCAAAAATAAGTCAAAACAACATTTACCTTGGTTATTTGTAACCCACCTCTAAGGCAACTTGATTGGCTGAGATGAAAGTATTGGTTTCTAACGGTCAATAGTCTATGGGTTTTTTACGTGCGATCGGCTGCATGAATAGTAATAAAACAACCATTCACGCAAATTAGCTGCGAACAAAGCCGCAGGCAACAGCTAGTATGAAAATAAAATGAAATGAACTCGTAACGTTAATGAAATAAAACAATCACAAGTAATGTAGTGAACTAAAAATTGTGCAATTAATACGTACTTCAATTAAGATTGAGAAAAAATTGTTATGGCTATTTATATCATTAAAGGCTTTAGAGGCATACATATTTAATATTTCTTATTTTAGGGCTCGATAGCATTAACTTGCGAGTTATTCAGGGAAAACATCCTGCATGGTCGTCATTTAATCACAATGAACACTGTCCGTGGAAGGTGTATCTGCTGGAACTATCATCGAAGCTGGGAAATCATTATTCTATTATGTCTAAATCTGGAAATTTGCTCTTTCTTGCCTTTCAACCCACCAATATATTTAATTACTAAAGATCATAGCAGTTATAAATCAACGTAACGTACCAATTCCAGACTAATATAATTGAGTAATCACTGACGTTTCCGCAGTTTGGGCTGATAGTTTTTAGTCGCTCAAATTAACAGCCACTGGTGCTCCTCTGGGAGTTTGCCATTGGTTGTGTTGAAGTTAGCGCAGGTCGGAACATATCATCTCATTGCAGCAAACACGAACGACGGTGAATAGAACGACGATGTGCCCAGGCGAGACGAGAATCGGACGGCAGTTGTCACTCTGTAGAGTCTCAACAGTCACCGCCGTATGCTTTGTGCATAGCTATGCAACTATTCGAAGGTGCGTGTCAAAAAAAGGCAAGATTATTATCATAGAGTTGTTAAAATCTTCAAATTATCCATGTTTGACGCCTTTACTTTACCTTTTTTCATCGAATTATTAAAATCTTCAATTTATCCATATTTGTTGCAATACCTTTACTTTTTATCATAGAGATATTAAACTCTTCAATTTATCCACGTTTGACGCCTTTACTGAAAATCAACACAAAAACAAAAATCGTGGCTGCGATTATCGAAGCTCTTATATTGTCCAGCGCACATCAACGCTGCTACTGATCGGTTTCGTAGAGCTCTTTGCCTAGGGCCTGAAATAAGTGTAAAATAGGTACACTGTTGTGTTCCTCAAGTGAGCAGCAGTGAAAAGATCATGTTACAATTTTCTTGTCATGTCATTGATCCTTTCCCAAGAGTCGCTTTTGAAAGATCGTCTACGCATTGCACAACTCGATCTCGATTCGTCAGCTTTTCTCCATCCGGCCAGAGTGGAAGAGTGAGTGGGCATGGGGTCACAAGGTGATAAGGATTGTTGGTATTTGACTCGGCAATTACCGGTCGGATTCTGTTCAAAATCACTGCAAAGCTCGTGCACGCATTTGACTCTCCAGCATGTTTGTGAGACTTTTGCTTGACTATGCAAGGGAACGTCAACAAATTCCCGAAAGCAAATCTAAGGCTGTGAAAAAAACGTAAACATCCATCCCCACATCGGAGTTACCCGATAAAAGTTTTTTTTCCCGCACAACACTTCATTATCTCAACAATATATTCCTTCGGCCGCCGTCACTAGCGAGAGATTAATTAATACTGCACGTGAGTTAAAAAAAAATACTTTTCCCAAAACGCTCATCTTGCACACTGTTTTATTTTTCATTTTTGCGTTATGAGACCGCTGGAGAAACTAGTGAAAAAATTCTATACACCTAACAAAATAATACCAAGGTACTACTCGTAGCGGGATCCTTTTAAGCGACCGTATTCTGAATTCTCGGTCCGAAAAACCCTCTAGGCAATTTGCTTATCCATTGATCCTTTTCATGAAAGGGCTATAAACACCATATTATTCGGAGATACCTATAGGCTTTTGTTCTGTAAGGGTGCAACTTAGATATTTCCAATGACTTCCCCTTATGAGTGAGCGTATGGTCAGCCAAAGTTATAAGCTGAGGTCTACGAGAGCGAAATAAAAAGTAACCGTTGCCTTCAAGCTGTCTTCAGTTACCCATTCTAGCTGAAATGTAACTTGTAGAAAGAGGCAATTGAGAAAGTAGGTGCACGGGCAGAACAATGTAAAGTCATTATAGTTTCTTCCGACGCCAAAGTTCCCCGCGTATTTTCTTCCCATTTAAACTTTTGAACGCAATTTCGAAAAATTTGCTACCCAAAGATTCTTTTTTCAAAGTAAATCAATAATATATTATCAATGATGCTATATCCTCAAGATTTATCACTTTTTATCAGATACTTAGCTCATAAAAAGGCCAATAAGCTGAAATTATTAATGTTCAGACACGTGTCTACCTTTGAGCATATTTACAATAGAGACGCTGTCGGCGAGGAAATTTGTCTTCAGAGCAGTCCCCAGGCCCATCAGAACATCGGGCAAGGTAAGGCTGCCGGTAATACCTATGTCTGACGTCACATGTACCAGCTTGCTCAGGCACCACTATGAATGCATTGAGACAGGCAAGGATAGCCCACGTGTCCTCTATTTTATACATACTCGAAGGTGTCGGCTAAGAAGCATATATTGCATCAAATAACATATTTAGCTAAACTTTACGGGTCATTTAAACACTAAGCATGACAGAGGCATTGGGCGTAAAAGGAAGCCTTTGTGGAAGTAGTGGGCATTGCATTCGAAACACACTCCGGGGATATATCGCACTGTTACGCATGAGAACACGAATCAAGGACAAGGTGGGTTACGAACTAACGATCTTGGCTGGCCCCATTTGCATGCTCTGAATCGACTGGTTGATGCCAGTATATTTAACCTTCTTCAATTATTATTCGCTAGACATCACCCTAGAGATCGCAATAGCATCTTCTTTCAATCTAATTCAGTCGCAAACTACGTAATCCAAAACATTTATTACGATGAAGAACAAAAGAGCTTATAAGTCAAGATCCTTCTCACGCAGCTCATTCAGTCACACTCGTCGTATTAGTGTTGGTGTAATTGGGCGAGAATTTTAGGTTTTATTTAGAGAATTAATGATTTGGAAAATCAATCAAAACCTTATAAATGCCGTTAATTCATAACTTAGGAAGTCCAATGTTAGTTAAGATGGAGAATGTTTTGCAATCCCAAGGATTGTTGTATTCATAGTTCGTCACCACTTTCTCACGAGACTTTCGAGAGTCTCGTGGCGGTGGTCGTCTCGCCAAATAGTGGTCTCGTCTCGAGTCTCGCCTTGACGTTCCTACCCCGGTCTCGTCTCGAGCCTCGCGGCAACACTAAATAATCACTACTATTCACTAAAGACGTAAAAGGAGTACTAAGAAGTAATTGTCACTGATTGTTAAATATAGACAATATACAAAACTATCCATAGAACTGGCAATCCTTGACCTTAGTCACACTTGTAATGGATAGGAAACTTATATTAACGCTTACAGCTCATGATTGCTGTAAGTTCATCGTAAAAATAATTGATGTTATGAACATCTTAATCTGTATGAAAATAGCAAACATTTATGTTAATCGGGGTGTATTGAAATTGAATATGTCAACGTTAATCTATAAAAGCTGTTAATTTGAGACCTATGATAAAGAATTTACTTAAAGGCTGGGAAAAAAAGCAAGAAATGGAGTTTTTTCCTAAAAATCTTTTCTTCCATATTTCATATTTTTATTCCGAGGCCTAACATATCTATTCAGGAGTTAACTCAAAGATAAGCAATAAAAAATTCTCTCCTTGGAATCAATTATGCCACGTTTCATCATGTAATTCTTTAGGAGCAAATGAGTGGGTTGAGAGTGTCCGGGTCCAAAGCACGGCTTTATCGAGCTGAGTGAATGCCACCGATTTCCATGAAGCCCACGTGACTTTGATTAGGATGCTAACTCTCACGTGGTTCTCAGAACCCTCAGTGATTTCGTAACTACTTCCTGTCTCAGAAAAAAAAACTGGTGCCAAATTCTCGTGTAGTCATGTTTTCCCGGTGTCCCTCTTTACGCTCTACTAGGGATGGGCGATTATTAAAAAAATAATCGATACTTTGTAAATCGATTAATCGCAAGCAGCCAATTAATCGCGCCCGATTAATTGCTTTTACTAATCGATACATCGATTAATCGATTCGATTATGACAACATCCAAAACATACCTTGCAAGGTTATGGTCCCTCCATAAATAAAGTAAAATAGTTTCATTTACAATTTATAAGGTTAATGCTATCATGAGTACAAATTCTAAAATCTAGGTAAACGTCCAGGAGGCGTGTCAGGGAACAGAGCAGTGAAATATTTCTTAATTAATTTAACATTTTGGACGATTGCCAAATGTTTACGGGAACTGAAGCTAAAACTTGCAATTTTGATAAGTAGGTAAGGCGGCTTCTCAGATCAGATTGTATTAGACTCATCTCGGAAAAGAGTCTCTCTGACTGAACTGATGTTGCTACTCCTGGCAGGTACTTCCTGGTTACCTGATATAAGTGAGGGTATCCAGTTTTCATTGATTCCCACACTGAAAAAGGATTCAAATGCCGATCTACGACGGGTCGGTTGAGGAATTTCCGTAACTCAAATGGTGTCTCACCGGCGTCATCTTCATTTTCATTCATTTATACAGGGTTTTCTGTGATGCTGCTTCAGTGTCATGAAAGCTCCATAGGTCATCTGATGGTGCTACATCTCACTCAGCGGGTGAAAACATCTGCAGGACGTTCACCTGATCCTCCTCGTGAAACATCACAGCGATGACGGTGCTCATGGCATTAGCTACAGCGATCGGGCTCTTGAAGTGAAGTTTTTTAAACCGTGGGTCTAGCATCGTGGTGACTGCATAATGCTTTCTGGATTCAATAGGATCGAACCGACGCGTCGCGACGGTCCAGCTCCGACAGAATCCGCCTGGATAATCTGGATCTACTCCTGATGGCTCACTCTCTCCAGGTCTGTTGTTGCTGACGCTGCTTGTTTCGCTTGCCGCTGCTGAAGATGTCATGCCTCTTGAGGTGGCTCCAGAAAATAGTTGTATTGCCACAGATGGAAATATTTCTAAAGCATTTCTTGCATTTGGCCTCTTTATTGCTCAGCCTCATGAAATGCTTCCACACCGGACTAGAAAACTACATGACGATACAGTTCACTTCCCACTAGTCCGCGGGCCGGGGAGAAGGGTACGGGCCGGGGAGTAGGGTGTGACAAGATTGGGCGGTTTTCCACCATTTGGGCGGATCGTAAAGCTCTGTACGCAGTACAATTTAACGTTTTGCGGGATGCCGCCAACAGTGTGGAAAAAATATTACTTTGTCGCGACCTTTGTAAAAGCATTTTTGATAGCATGGAGAGGATACCGATAAACACATTCTCACCGATAAAAAGAAATAAATCCACCTTGTAACCAATTGTATTATCAAAATAACAAGCGAACATATGACAAGGCTATGCCTGGCGAAGCAGCATCTGACACATGACACGTGAGTGGCCGGCAAAATGTGGTGCCGCGTAGAGTTACGTGGTTACGTCGTGCGCATTCTATTTTAATACCTCTATGGCGTCATCGCGCAGAGTTCAGCCACAGTCAAATTTTCGAACTGAAGACGAATATGAACCGCTCTATCCATCACAGTTCACAAGATTACGTAATAATCGGTAATCGGTCAAATTAATCGGGTATACATAATCGATATCATCGATATCGGCTGTTGCATTAATCGATTAAAAAATTTCGATTAATTGACAAAAATAATCGATTATTTGATTAATCGGTATCGTAATCGCCCATCCCTACGCTCTACCGTGTTGCTCGCTCATCTTTATCTAGTTATCCACGTGCGAGGAGTCGTCACAGGAGTGTGTGGCAGGGAGTATTGGGACACCACCCATGGAAAAGGAGAAATAGGGAAAAAGAATTGGGAGTAAGTGAGAGCGGAAGATAATTGTTCGTTATGGAGTGGTTTTGTGTCACTTTGTTTTTCTGTAGTCACCAATGGTGCGAGGGAAATAGGCATGTGTGTACCTATCAGTTCGACAGTGTATTTGTCATATTTTGTCGCTTTTATCAGTTCCAGAGATTTAGTGTGGGGTCAAAATAATATCCCGAATGCATATGTCCCGAATGCATATGCAACCTGTGAATATGTCACCCTGAAACTCACGTTATCTGAAATTTTCAAGTGATCCTAGCCTATCCCGTAGCCGCCCGAGTTTCTAGCGGCTCTAGTCCTTCCTCCAGCTCTGTTTCATTCTCTTTTTCTCGGAGCAGTTTGTGACGAGGCGTGCTGCCTTTCTTTGTATTATGATCTGTTTTCTCTCAATCTCGGCCCTCCACATCGAATCTTAAGTTCTGCTTCTCGTTTGGCATCCTCGACCCATTTTGAAAAGTGTATTCCGTGAGAATTCGCGTCACTCAGTTTCCTCTAATCGAAAAAAGCCGGCCAAAAGTAATTCCGTTGTTACATGAACGTATTTGTGAATACATTTTATTATGCCTAAAGATTTTTTATCGATTGTTACGTCATTTCTGCTCCATCCCCAGAAAAAAAAACGTTTTTTCGAAGGTTAAATTATTTAAACAATGTAGAAAATATCTAACTACTGAATAAATCATGTTTGTCCAACAACTAAAGCTATCATCGCAACGCAAACACTACTAAATATATTAATACATGGTGCCAATACATCCGTAGTAACTTCACGTCCCTGTTGTCCGCCACTCTGAACGTAACTATATGATTTAAATCAGAAAAAAACTTACACAATTTTAGGTATAAAATATTCTAAGTTATAATATTTATTAGCTTAATGTTCGAATTATTAACACTAACAAGAGTACTATGAGAGAGTGTGACTTAGCATATTTTTTTGGCCGGAATAATAATAAAAGTGGAAATCATCTCCAAATGACTCATCGCACTAAGGCTCATCCAGAGTGAGGAGATTCTTTATCTCCACCGGCAAGTATGATACTTTTATTTTAGAGACCCCCGAAATGGTGGTAATGAAGGGATAGAAGAAGTTATTAGCAGTCTCCTAAAATATATCTTCATTCCTAGCCATTCTCGAACATTCCCTAGTGTGATGCTCCCGAAATATCCTTATATCTCTGTTCCTGGCATTTTTCTGCTGTTCCTATTGCTCCTTCAGATAACTATCCTGTCCCGTTGCTTTTTCAGATAATTGACGGATTGAAAGAACAGCTTCCTTGGTAATGGCTGCTTTGTGAATTAGTGACTTATGGATGGTATGTTGCATATAATACCATGCGTTAAGTCTGGTCTGCCGTACGATGGAAGTACTTGGTACTGCGTCGTTGAGCCATTAGATAGAGCTTTCAAAATGACAGAAACAATTTCATGAGGTTCTCATAAATTTCTTCAAAGGAAAATATTTTAGCATAAGAGTTAATTTATTGAGTTGAAGGTGGAAATTATTCAACTAATTTCCTATTAAATTCGATGTGGCATTTTATTTCATCTTTCGACCATTTGTCGAAATTTTTTTCTAAAAATGATGTCGGTTGATGACAACTTTCACAGGTAATTGGAAGGAAATAATTTCCTCAAGTATTATGTTAAAGTATTTTGGCAACCTTATCTCTGTTTAGAAAATATTTTCATTCGAAGTATTCCATTATTTTAAGCTATAGATTTTCCTTTGTGTTTAATAGTTTTCTCGTGCACCTCCAGGCTTGTGACGTTTTGGACATGAATTTGGCACTCAAGCAATGCTTTATTTGCTGAAACTCGACGTGTAGCTAAATTTTAGAGAGTAAGACAGGTGTTAACCCCTGTGATCGCGACGTTTACGAAGAATGGCGATTTAAAATTGAAAGGCGACAACTCCCAAGGCTTAACGTACCTCATGAATTCGGGAATATCCTGCTACCTGAAAGACAGGCGAAAGAAAAAAAACCTTCCGCTGGGCAAAGGACAACTCAATGTACGTTACAAGACATATTTACGTTTTCCATGTACTACGTTACAAGACAAAGCGTTACCAAATTATGCTCAGTGCTCATCCTTTCGACAAATGCTTCCGAAGTAAAGGCGCACAACGTCCAAGGCCACACTCGTGCCTCCGATTCGTCTCCCCAACAGCTGCGCTCACAGCTTTGAATACCGTCTCGGTCTGTAATGAGTTCGGCCCGCTTCCCCCAGCACAAAAGTTATTCATTGGTTTTTAATAACAACAAGTAACCAGTGTTTGTCTTCTTTTTGCCGTTAGGATTGGGGTGGTCGAGTATGGATCTTTGAAATTGGAGTAGAGTGAAACATAGAATCAGTTTTTGCATACTATCGACAAAAGTAGGTTGGAGGAACACAGTTTAACGGTCCATCCCTTGCATGAAAAGGCAAAATATCAGACTGGAGGCATTCCATGGAATCCTCAATCACTGAAAACATCCATTACCTTCGAATAAATGTGAGCAGATATTAGTATGCATGCCTTGCGTTTAACAGATGGTATGTCGCAGAGGATACCCTTTGTTTGCCAATTGCTGGTCAGCCCACGCAAAAGCGCTGTGGAGGACACGGGGTGTCTGACGAATACTTTTCGCCTTCGTGTGAACGTAGCGCTTCTGCGTTTCTTACGTGTCCGCTACGGCCTCGGCGATAACGCACTCCATTCCTTTTTTATCATTACTCATTTTTATATTTTTTACGATGCCTACGTCCGTCGTCACCTTTTCTCTGTCTATAATGGACGCCGGTGACCACGCAACATTTATCCCGACAAACGGCCGCTGTATGAGACCTTTCCCACCTTTCCGCTTGGGTCAGCAGAGTTAGCGAGTCATTCGGGAAAACCATAAGTCGCTTGTTTATCTATTTTTTTGAAATACACGCATCGTACACTTAATTCTGTAGAGGAAATCTTTCAACTAATTTTATTATATATTTAATATATTGCATTTAAACTTCATCCGCAGTGCGAAGAATAATATTTCACATATAAATCTAGAGTACATATTATACCCATGCATCTTTTCACTATAGGAAGGTTTTTATGTAACGTATAAATACGTATATGATCTGAAGGGCATTCCTTAGCCATATTGTATAACTTCAACTTAATATTAATAGTGTCTGTTAACGACTCTATCAAATCGATTTCTGGACTCTTCGTATGAAAGCAGTATTGATCATACTTTTATACCCATAATTAGAACTATATTCAAAGAAAGAGCTATTGCTTTTCAATCATCAATTTTGACTACGAAAATATGGATAGCACTATATGTACTTTTACGCGCAAATTTATGAACACACACTCAACAAAAAGTGATTCCTCTTGAGTGGTCTTCAGTTGTTTAACTTCATTTCTTTCCCCGAACAATTTTACGTTCGCGGCATCATCGCCACCTTCACCTTCGTCTGGCATACGCACTCCCGTCGTCCACTTTAAACGCATGAGCTCCCACGCTCAGTTCCCGTAATATTTGATTTATTAACGGATGGTGCTCATAACTACAAGTGAAAACTTTTTATCTTTTGCCTGGTTGAAAATCAAGTAATAATACGATATGACATCCCCAACAATTACTTATTATGCTAACGTTAAACACCATTTCAGATATCAAGGCATTGACGTCGAGTAACAGTGATGTCGATCTGTAAGTCTACCGTGAATTTTCCTCACTGTACTTCACAAAGTCACGGGTCTTATTTAAAGTTTTTATTGTGTCTATCTGGTTTAGATACCTGAATGCACTGTAGACAAATTCAAAATAGCTTTTTACATTTCCATTTCATTTTATTTAAACCACTTCGGCGTTCCCTTGCAACATTTCCAGCCCCACCTCGTCTTTCGTTGTCTCCCGCTGCGGGAGACAACGAAAGAGGAGGTGGGGCTGGAAAGAGGAGTCTTTGATTCCTTCCTATTTTAGAGCAATGTTCCAAGGAAGTGCGTTCTACGACTCATTAGTGAATTTACCTATGAAAACTGGTGCTTATAATCTTAAAGGATTCGAAATTTGACTAATTGAACAAAATGAAGATATACTTAATATAAACTGGATAGTATGGAATCATAACATAAAGAACAGTGACGTGTCATCCATAGTCACAACAATATTTTCATTTGCTGAAAAAAAATATTTCCCGAACGAGGAGCAGCTTGAGGTAAAATAACTGCTGTTGTATGCACTTCTTCTAAGCACAAGTATTTAACTCAAGTCTCCCCTCGGGTTGCATCAACCACCGTGGAGTGTGGAGTGCCATGGAATATATTTTGAGGCATCTCACGGAAATAGAAAACTCGAGAGGACGCTTGTGTCAACGCATGCGAGCTCTTTGCATGCCTCGTATCGAAAGCTTTGAACTGCACCCTCAAATGTTTCTTGAGCATTGAAGTGCGATGCCGGTGAAAGAAAGCAGAGCTCCAAATTCTCGAGAATAAAGGGAGGATAACTGTTGGTGTTTCCGGTTCGGAAACAGAAGCAGCTAACGGCTAGCGGCCGTGCCTAAAACTGAAGTTTCCCTACGGAGATAAACTTCTGTTATTCCCGGTCCATAAGACGCATTTTTTAAATCGAAAATGTGTTCTTAAATCGTCCTTTTTTTATAGGCCGAGGCGTAAGCTTCATGATCCGATTTCATGTTTCCGTCAGTGGTGCACATCTCTGTACTTTCACCGCAGACTGCGTTGCGGCAGCGAGTTAATGGTTCGCTGTCCACTCATTTGTTTCGGGGTTTCTACTACGACTGGCTTTAAAATAGTTGATAATGTGGAAGTTTAGAATCTCATTTCTTCCTGAAAATTGTTAATATTAACGGAAGTTAATGAATTTAGTTTTCTTTTAAAATCTATCCCGATAAATCGCAGTGCGTCCAATGGACCGCTGCGACCTATGGACCGAGAAATGAGTGTTCTATCGGCTCAACGTGACAATAAGCACAATCGCCTCAGCATCTGCATTATAAATCACAGCTACATAAAATAAAGCTATATTGATAAAAGGAATGATTTAATCCATTGCAGATGCAATACACAAATTGTACATTAGATAAAAGCATCTTAAAAAGTTACAACACATTGTAAATCAATAGCATGAGAGCATTAAGAAAAGAGGAATAAAAAGTGAACCCTAAGAAAAGCAAACTGTCACATACAAGGAGAAAAGAGCAAACAATTAATGACATAATAATAGAAAATGAAAAAATAGAGACAGTTACAAAATGCAAATACTTATGAGCAATCTTTGCAAAGAAGTGGGAGTATGACTCAAGAAATACAACAGAGAATAAACAAGCCAGTAGTGTATACTACCAGATAAATAACTCAACCATAGGAAAGAGAGAGGTAGACCAAAGAACAGAATTAGAATTAAATAAATCTATTTCCATGCTTGTACTAACTGATGGCTCTGAAAGCAAAGCTGATTGCAACCAACAGAGGAAGCCAAATAACCGCAGCGGAAATGAAATTCTTGAGAAGAAGAGGACATGAAAAATCTTAGACACACAAAAACCCAACAAAAACTCCAGCAGGAGCCCTTCATATCAATTATAGAGAGAAACTTACCTGGGTGGTATGGGCATCTCAATAGAATGAACCAGCATAGAATAGCCAGGAAAGTACTGGAAGGAAAACCGGATGCTGGAGAGGAAGTAGAGGTCGGCCGAGAGAAGAAGAGATTGGAAAGAAAAGAGGGAAGATTGAAAAGGAGATGGAGACAATGGCAGGTGGTCGGGAGAGAGGTGGAAGCAGTTCGTTGAGGCCGCGACGCCAATGGCATAAACGGGAAAGAAGTCACTATTAAAATAAAAAAAGAAATGAAAGCATTATTAAAATTTCCAAGACATAAAATTCCATTGCTTTGTTATTGTCATGTACAACTGAGTCACTCATATCCAAGAGTAAACACTCTTTGCCTGAAGTTTTATGACAGAGTCGATACTACCTGCGCTCTGACAAAGTGATTGATATATTTTGATATTTCACCGCTCAGGACTCCAAAAGATGAATGCTTTACTCCATTATTATTCACTTTGATAAGGATTTGATAGATTCTTGCCAAGCTAATTCGATGATTTCTTCCTCTAGATTGTGACAATTTAAAAGAAAAAAATAATAATTTCAAATCACTATTAAGTATGAATAAATTGGGATGTGACAATGTTTAGAGATTACACCAATAACGTCCAAAAAATGTAAAGCGTTCAAACGTTTTCGGGGATTTACGAAAATGCAAAATATCATGCGCATTGGGCAAAACGCAGTGTATTCCTCAACACAGACGCAATATTTTTCCCAAAAGGTGCGTGTCTTCCTACAGCGGACGAATTACATCACCTCAGTATTGCTTTGCCTTCATTCATTCCCAATATACTTCAATCCTTTCCACATTTGCCATTTTTCAAGGTAGTTTGAGCGTGATTTTTCTCTAGTCGCAATAAAAACAATTTGCGGATTTCGTTTTAAAATGTTTGCAGAATAAGAAGCTTGAAGTAAACACAGTAATGTTAAGAAGACAAAACATTTTATATGCCTTAACTTGTCAGAAGTTAAATAAATATACCTACGTATCTGAGGCTTTGCCATATTTGCTTCACGTCGTACGCTGAAAATAATTTCATAACCAAAGGATTCTTTTGGTGAATTTACGAAATATATTACGTTGATATTTTTTAAAAACTGAGATCACAGATGAAAAACACACGTGCACATTTCTGACGCCATCTGTGCGTCACAACTTCATCATTTTCTGAGGTTTTAGGCGTGATTGACTGGAAGCGGAACATAACTGCACTTAAAACATTTGAGCTACTTCCACTGTGATAAGATGTGTTACGACTGGTTGACAGCATCTTCATATGCAGAGTGGAAGTTGCTCAGTGCAGTTACTTCCACATTTTTTCAACATTGTCTGAGCGCAGTGGTCACTGATGACTCTGGGGCGCATATCCTTATAAAATACCACAGAAAACGCCTTCGTTTTTGTGAGAATATTTCGAAAATGAGTGCAATTGGTGGCTAATATTCTGGTAACGTTGAAAGGATGACACCTTTCGCATTCATTGCGGGGCCAAATCCATTGAATTTTATGCTCGGCGATATCCCGTTCAAAGCGCCTCGTGAAGATGGTGGTATTATTGATGAGGGCAGTGGGGAAGTTCAATGGCGAAAGGAAGGAGTGCGGTCTAATGGTTTCCATTTCACCCTCAAATAGAGCCGTCCGTCTTGCCACCTTCCCCCTTTCCCCTTGGGGGCAACGCTGGGGGTTGGGGGGCAGGCCGGGGAGGAGGTGGGGTGTGGAACGGGCGCCTCCGAATATATTTGGGTAATGAGCGAGGGGCAAGAGGAGGGGAGGTTGGCGGAGGCGAGAATAGATTGCGTCCGACGAGGACACCCTCGGTGCATTATCCTGCCCCTCTGAGGCGGCGGCGGGGCGGTGCCGCGGGGGGCGGGGTGTGGCGGGCGAGGGGGTTGCGACGGGGGGCACGGGACGGGCCGGGGGTTGTGGAGATCGGGAGAAGCCTCGCTGGCTTGCTAAAAGAAATATCCGCGGATTTCGGAAAAGGCTGGGTCTTGAGTGAGAAAACATACTTAACGATAGATATAACTGTCAGCATCGTCTAACTACCAAGCAACTACGAAGTCCTTGTTTATTATCCACTATGCATGTTTGCGATGAACATTGATGAACATTTGTTGAGTTGCGGTGAAGGTTTGATTAAAGGACTCTTCTCCTCGATTAAACAGCGTAGTTTGACGATTTAGATAACTGCTAATGGTAACCTTTGTCCATTTATCCCGTCTTCGTTGTACTTCCACCTGAAGACGCCTCGAGGACCTAACTGCTGTCTAAAGTAATCTGGAAAATGAATCTTTTCACCAATTGTTGACTGTTTTATGACTAAGATGATTAAAAGAACCTGTTTTTTATCGCAAGAGGAAATCAGTAGACGAAAGATTAAGAAATGTGGCTTCTTAGTCTCCACCAAAACGATAATGTATCACCCTCTCTTCCAGGTAGACAAATGCATGCGTCCCTAGTCCATACACTTGAAGTACAAGGTGGAGTTTTGAAGCCGGCCTCTCGTGCGCTCTCCCCGGCCGTAATTTTAGTTAATCTATTTTCACATTTCGGTTCGGGAAGTTCTTTCAACTCGGGCGAGGTTTGTTGGAGTCATTGAGTCGGGCATTTGGCGCCCGCCCCCCCATGTACGCCGCCGGGCAACAGGGGGGGGGGGGCGACACCCCTCGCGTGAAACCCCCTCGGCATCCCCCCTGAAACAGTACACTCTCCTGTCATTAGTGTCGACCATTGGTCATACTGGCGGATGTCGTCTCTCCTGTTTATGATTGCACTCAAGTGAGGTTGAAAATAGGTTGAGGTTGAACTGGAAGCGCTGTCTTGGAGATTTGCACGTGCTCAAAAGGCCGCCATGTTGGTTTGCCAACTTATGTCACATTGAAGTGAGCCTCCCCTCTATGATCACAATTATAAACATTAATCGTTCTGAACTATCTATTCAATACATTTCTGCAACAATTCCAAAAATAAATGCTCTTCATATTCAAGTGTCCTTTTTTCCTCCTTAAAATCTTATAAAACTATCGCTATCATTTTGAACCAAAACACAACATTCATTCACTGTGAAATATAAGTGTCACTTAAATTTCAACCCAAATGGAGAATTTTAAGTTAGTTCCCTTGAAACCCATTGCGATTTCATTCCCCTTGTCTGAGTAGGCTTGGCCTTCCTACCTCGTGCTCCACCATGTTTCTGCCACGCTTCCTCTCTTCTCGCAAGGGGACCGGCAGCGTCCCCTCGCGAATATATTTCCTCCTCCCTGAGTGAACCTCGCGCAACTCACACTCAAGGCCAAGGCACTGATTTAGAGGCTCCATGCGGGACCCCCATTTGATACTCACCGTCGCTTGTCTACTCCGCGGGATGAAACATACTCTAAGCATGCTCCATTCCATCTCCCCATTTGATTCCGTATTTCAATTATTTTTACTCGTTTAATTTTTGCATTCGTTCTGGTTGTCGCCGAATCCATAGTTTTCCACTTAGGTTTTCAAATATTGCATCCGTACACGGTTCCAACATATTTTTCTTGAAATTTGGAATGGAAGCCTCTTCATCGTTTAAATTTTATCAAAATATGTCAACGCCAATGCAGCAAAAATTCCTCTAAAATGAATTTTTTTTGGTGGTTTGAGCGAGATAAATCCCTAGTCATAGTGGAGACCATGTTCAAATTTTATTCTTAGATTTCAGCGTCTGTAAGAAGTACGAAATAAATATTGTAATATTAATGGTGCAAATATATAGTTATATATGCCCAAAAATCTCGGTAATAAAATAAATAAAGATGCATAAGTCTCTAACTTGACTCATTTTTTCCCGCCGGCTGAACGGCTGAAAACCCTTCAAACCGGTAGGTTTTTGCGATTCTGTAAAAGTTGCTGTGGTGAGTAATTGATTATTTTTTATAAATAGTTGATAAAACATGCAATCTGTAAACCGTTAGTTTTTTGAACGAAGTCTATGTGTTATAAATTCCTATTTCCTTCAATATTCTCCCTCTGGAGCGCTCAGCCATAATCTATCCCATGTAAAACAGCTTATATTTACAGGTAAATTGCTCGGAAAGTAGTTCGGCATGGGATTGATATTTCGATATCATTGGAAAGATGAGAGTTGTATCTTTAAAATGAGGCCAAATTCATCAAATTCTAGGTGAAGAGATTTTTCGCTCAAACTACCTAAACTACATTATTTTTCGTAAAGCCTGCATTGGTACTGATTTGCATAGGGTTATCCGTAGGCCGCAAGATTTTCAGATTTTTTCAACTTCTTCTATTAAATCCGCAACTTTTAAAAATTATTTCTCCTCCACAATCCCAAGCTTGTCATATACAGTGTTGGTAAAAGTACTGAGAAAAAGTAACTGGGCTCAATTACAGTTACTTCGTCAAAAAAGTAATCAATTACGAGTACAAATTACTGATTTTAAAAAGTAATCAGTAAAATTACAGTTACAATTACAATTACTTCTTGTAAGATTGTCCACTCTAGAGACCATCTGGCAACTGACGAATAGTGCAGTATGTGGAATAATTGAGTCATAGAAATTGCTAAAGTTGGAATTTCACTTGCGATATTTACAATTATAACTGCTGTAACAACACAAGGGGTGTTATATTTTGTACACATCATAAGTAGGCTACAACATTAGGGTGGCTGAACCTAAACAAGCAAATTATGGTACTCAGGGATTTGAAGTTATCTGTAGACCTAGGTAAATCAGTGAATAAGTAAGTACGATGAAGTAAATTATTGCAACTTTAATATGCACAACATAAGAAATACATGACAAAGAGAAAATAATTATTAACTAGAAACAAACCTAAAAATTATGAAATAATATTCTTAATCTAACACATCTTTGTTTACCTTACAGAATAGTTGCATATTAAAATTTTCATCGCTCAGTCTTGATCTCTTTGGTGATAGCACCTCCTTGCAAAGACTAAAAAGTCTTTCAACTGGAGCACTTGATGGAATACCTGTGTTATATTTCACAAATAGAGACTTCCGAGGAGGAAATTTCAATAGCAATGACAGATCGGTATTTTTGCAAGACAAATAGGAAAGTGTCTCCTCCATGGCTGGAGACACCAAATTCTCCTGTGAGGGAAGATTGAAAAATAACGCTTCCTCATCGCTGCCTGCCTCTGCACTCAAATTCTCGACGGAAGCTTCACCAGTTACTGGTAGGCTGGAGTTGCAAACAACTTCCTTAAATACAGCTACTGCTTCGTCCTTCGCATTCCCAACAAGCCATGAAAACTTAAATGAAGGTATAAGGCCTGCCGCAATCATAAGTTTTTTCTTCCAGTGTACTTTTGAACCTCTTTTCTACACCTTCCATTAATGCCTTGGCTAAGGGTCTGCAAAAGCTCAGGCTAGTGTCATTAGCTTTCTTTAAAAGCTCTCTCTGTAGGCAGCTGACAGTTGGCAGTAAATACCCAAGGTACATGTTCTTCTCCGCCTGCAGGATGTTCAGAGCCACAGCAACAGGTTTCATCACCTGTAATGAGATTATCACAATGTTTAGGTATGAGTCCACAAAACACCACAGACTGGTTATTTTTATGGTCTCATGATGAAATGGAGCTTGGATTAAATTGTATTGTTTTTAAAAGTATTAATACACACATTTTTACTCATGTATTTATATTTACCATACTTCTTTTTATGTTTAAAATATATCAGGTCTGATTCTAAGTAATGACTTACTAAAGTAAAAAGTCATTTCACATGACTGTTTCCTCACCCCAACGTATTCATTCAAAAATAACAGCTCTGCTGGTCGAAAGCGTTGCAGACCAATCAAATCCATCAGTCTATCCAGTGCATCAACTCCGCAGCTTTCGATAGCAGACAGCAGACCCTTGACACTGTCGAACGCACGTTCCACCTTGTTGCACTGGGTGTCACAAGTAACCTTTTGAACTTTTCTCTAATCTGATCAGCTGCAATAGTGCTTCTCTGCTTGTTCCACAGAGCCTGGCAGCGGGAAAACGAACATCTTGCTACTTTCGTGAAGGTGACATCACTTTCTGCAGTCTGGCTGTCCTGTAACATGCACAAGCGAGAAGACTATTTTCAAATGTAAAAATGATGAAAAAGTTTAGAAGCAAATTACACAGGCATATTCATGAAAGTTTGTCTCCTTAACCAGAAGACACAGGTGAATAAGATTTACCTTCACTGCCACGAGATTGAGTGTGTGCGCAGCACACCGCTGATGAGGAGGCAAGTTGTACTGGAGCTCTTCCCCTTCATCTAGGATGGTTCCTACATCAACAAAGATTAGCTCTTCTTCTGACTCTGATTCATTTCTTACTTCGTTCAATTCCACCCCAAAAGTCCTGAAGATATTATTAATACGCTCAGTATTATATATATGTAAGCATTGTACATCAATAGCATAAGGACATTCTTATGCAACCGTACTCACGAGAAAGCTATGACAAAGTTGCTGCCATTGTCTGTGACACAGAGCGTCACTTTGTTGTGGATGCCAAACTCATGGTGTACTTTCTCAATGGCGGCAGCTAAGACATCGTATGTATGATGTCCCTCCAGCCTCTGTACTGCCAACATAGCTGTCTTCCTCTCCAAATTCTCTGTACAAATCCAGTGAACAGTGACACCCAAATACGATCTATGGAAGTGTGTCCAGCAGTCTGCAGTGGTGACAACAGCACTAACCTCAGCCAGCTCCTTCACCAGTTTTCTCTTCATATCCTCAAACCTCTCTCGTAACCGTACAACAACTGTTCTCCTGCACATAACTACCTTAGTGGGAGCCAATGTCTTGACATGATTGACGAATGACTCTTCTTCTACAACCGAAAATGGCTGGATAGAGTAAAACACAAAGTCTAGCACGAGCCTGTCAAGAGTAGATTGTGTAACAGGAGTCGCCACACCAAACGAAAGAGTTGCCTGCTTTTTCTTTCCTTCTTGGTCCTCACTGCCATCACAGTGAGCCTTCCGCTTCCGTGTCTGACTCTGAAGCTGCTCCATTTCAAATACTTTCGCAGGATGGATTCTCTAATATACAGCATTATCTCTTTATAGATTTGAGCATTTTATAGGAGGTATTTTAGGCGGTAGATTTCGGCTAGAAATTTACTAGGGAAGTAGGTTTCTGCCTTTGGTTCCTAACGCTCCGGTGCCGCTCCCACTACATTTACTGCCATGTTTTATAACTCATATTGAAGCTCAAAGATTCGCCTTTCCCAGCATATGTTTCAATGCCTGCACGTGTAAAAATTTCGGGGGGGGGGGAGGTGGCTGAAGCCCCGTACGGCAAGCGCCTGGCCACGTCTCTGTCTTGTGGGTGAAAACAAATGTCAGCAAAAGGCACAGAAAGCAGAAATTTAGCATTAACTTTTTCCCCAGTATCCTGCCATGCCTCATCTTCGCTAATAGCCCTGTACATCCCACATGATCGAGCCATCTATCATCTTTTTTCCAAGCACATAAATTGCAATTAAATTATGTAGGTTACTCACCTGTATATGCTTCCTCAAATTGGACGTCGTGCTCCAAGGTGACTTCAGGTACTTCTTCCCTGGACACAGCTTGCACTTGACGGACATGTTTTGATCCGTCTGTTCACCTTCAAGCTCAAAATATATTCCCAAATAAGGAAATGGAAATTCCTTCGAATTGACTGGCATGCGATCGTCATCCATCCCAAACCACAAGTAAAATACGCAGAACTAAACGGATGCAAGGACCTTCGTTTACTCGTCGTCTACGGCAACATGCACCACACACGACATAACACCGATCACACCAAACTAGAAAGTTGCAACACTGAAGCAGCGTTTCCAACTCGAACACTAAACAGTAAAGGCGGCCCACAAGCGGCCGCGGTACGCGTTCAAACAACAATGTAGCATTAAGTGCTCTCACACACACGAGAGCGGCCTGGCAGGCGCGGTGGCGGCCATACGCGACCTTGAACACTTCCCTGTTCAAGCTTGTATACCGGCTAGCGAAGCTGCCTGAAAGTGATTCAATTTTACATGGGAGCGAGTAAAGCAATAGTCGATTACGAGCAAGTAACGATTACAACGAAAGTAACATTCAGTAAGTAAAATTCCTCTTTCATCGTAAGGAGTAAATTACAAATAAAAATTACATTTCGTAAAAATTAATCGTTACAAGTACAAATTACTGCAAAAGTAATCGTCACAAGTAATCCGATTACTTTTACTCGATTACTTACCAAAACTTCATATAAATGGTGCGCAAGGAGCTCTGTGGTGGTCCCCAATGCATTTCCTACTTCATCTCACGAAGAACACTCCCACTCTTGGTGTACACTTGTCACTTGAACAATTTCACAGTGTTATTGAAAGAAATTCCAATATTCAATTTCTACTATCTTTCTGTCTCGTTATGATGAGTGCATGAAATGGTCCATGCGACCTAATTGACTAATATGAAAAAAATCAAAATATTGCGTCTCGGCATGAGAAAGCCTCTGGCAACATGAGCATATATCCGAGAATACCACAAAAGAATAAGAGTCAGAATTAATATTATTGCTTCCAATTGTTTACAGAGTATGGAACATACGTATAAATTATGCATCTGGTTGCCCCAATGGGTAGACATGCTTCGGGGCTGCTATAAGTTTAACCATGTAGTTAATATAGCAATTAAAGTAAAAAATACTTTGCATTGAAAACTTATAAATAGTAACAAAAAATGTGCTGACAAATGAAAACCAAGCTTGTTTGTAAATAATACATGAGCTTCAGTATTGAGCAGTAAATTGTCATGATTACATAAACACTCAAGAATACATACACGTACATACTCAAACACACATATATATGTACGTGAATGTACATTGTAGGTTACATATAGAATTATACACATTTTTGTGTAGAATAATTTCATTAAAATACTTGTAATACATAAAAAAATCATACCTTTTAAAAAAAAGATTAATTATATGAAGGTTACTTATCAAAAAACTTATGTCACTTTTAAAATAACCCATTTTTAGCCTATCGCAAAAATGTTCTAGCATTTTTTTCTTTTCTATACCCTTGGGAAGATAATTAAATATTTCCTTTATGCATATCAAGAATACATCTTTAAAATAGTGCAATACTTGGTTTGGTAGCAATAAATGTTTTTTCGTGTAATTCAAACAAACAATTCTTTGAAAGTAAACTTGCCTCGTTACCAACATGGATAAATGTTTTGGAGCTTTATAAAAATACCGTTGTCGAGTGGGCATCATATTGAGTTCTAAATACGAAGGTAAGAGTTCAGTACAATCGCTTTTTATGCATAATTATTTGCTCCAGTCTCTTTATTATTAATTTATTGTTTTATGCTCGCCCCGAACATTCTGTATAGTAGTTTAATTTTCACTCTACAAGACCCGAATAAATAACTAAACGGGCAATGGACAATCGTTACAAATGAAATATAATTGTGAAAGACATAACCGTAATGTAATTACAAGGTTTTTAACATGCTAAATCATTTATTTTTGTTGTCAATTATTTACAATAGGAATTTAAATTATGAAATACATTCAGTTTAAAAAGGTGCCTTCAGAGCACTTAAGAGAAGGATAAATAATATTTAATTTTTCTTGTATTGTTTGCATAAATCAAATAGAATATGCTTGCATTTTGTATTTAGCGGCAATCTATTTAGATATATACTGTGCGAGAACAATTGTCAAATCTTTTAAGATTTCGTAGGAAATACAATAATAATTCAAAGTGACATCGTCAGCGTGAGCTGTCACTCAAAAATGTGCGTCATTTGACACTTACAATAGATTTATTAAACAAATTTGATCTAAATCGTCCACATAAGTTCAAATGCAGTTTGGGAAACCGTTTTAATACATCTTTTTTTTTTCATTTTATTTCCTGGTCTAAGACATGAAAAGTTCACAACCTCAAACGAGATAAACAGTGACCGATCTATTAGTATACTGTTTACTTTTTTATTTGCTTAATTAGTAAATGGCTTAAACTAGCTGCCAATTAAATAAGGTGACAAACACAATGGTAACTTTTGTTTGTAATCACATTTATAAATCCATTACATCTCCATAAACTGTAATCCACTTAATCATTGCTCACTGAACATTTAAGATGCTGCAGTAGTAAAAGTAATACGTTTATGGGAAAAATTTAAAAAAAATTTCCTCGTCTTTAAAAAAAGATGCATTGGTGGAAAAATATTATAACGTGTGCTTTTCCTGTGATGGAATGGAACTTCAGAGAAGTATTCTCAATTATTCAGTGTTTATAATCCCTCAAGTAACATCATTATTTATCAGCTGCAGAGAAGCCAAATCCCAACTCAAATATGCATGTTATTGACATTAGTAAAGGTGTTTCTTTTTTATACTGGACTCTTTAACGGGCCTGAATTATTCCTTGCCGCGAGAAATATTTTGCATAATTTCCGGCACTAATGAAAAATTCGCTGATTTACCACCCTGTGCTGAGCTGGTTGAGCATTGGTGGAACAATGACCGAGGTATTGTTTACGATGTCAAGGAAGGATACGTTCCTTCGGTATTTAATTGCTTTATCCTGCAAAGGAAAGCTGAAACATGCCATCATACTCCTTAGAAGAACGTACGAAAAAATAATCTCACAGCATTTTTCAACATAAAAATTACCTGAAATCGTCATTTATCCTAAAAATAAGAAAAAAATACACTGTGATTCCTTTGTTGGCAGTCGATTTTTTTCATATAAAAACCATACCAACTACAATATTAAATGATCGAGCATCATGAAGCATCATTAATATTGCCAAAAATGTACAACTGCGAGTACAAAATGTTGGCTTTCAACCAACGAGTCGCTTTAGGAAGGAGAAATCATATCGAAGATGTGCAGATAGATGAAAGGAATTTACAAGATACTACGGATGGTTTGTTATAAAATAATAAATGTCAGAAAATGTCATAAGCCTACCATACAAATAAACAGATTTATAGCCTGACAAGTGACGCTGATGAGCCATCCTGAAATCATGAGCCTACCCTTGCACTGCGGGCAGCAAAGGGTAGGCCGATGAATTCGTAATATTTTCTCACAACTTTGCCACCTCTTGGCGCGGAGTATCACTACTCACGCCGAGTCACCACATTGTGCGGATGATGTTCCCTAACGCAAGATGCCCACGCGCTCCAAGAGTCCTCACGGGAGCACCCTTCCAATGGACGGGCGGGCATGGTTAATTTCCACTCGCAAGTACGGCAGAGGCACTAGTAATGTCCGTGCTCTGAGGTAATCCTCATTCCGGAATCACATTCCTGATCCATCTGCGACCGAGGAATAAGGCAACGCTGGTGGGTTGTTGTTTAAGAGTTCTTAAGCTAAGTTATCATTAGGTCCAAATTTGATTACTTTAATGAAAAGAGGAGATTGAAATACTTCCTCTTTGAAAACTATGGGCACCTTCGCATTTTACAAAAATACTCCATGAAGATCGGTAATGGCGTCGTATATTGGCGCAGAAGGTTTGTTCTTAATCCCCCTTGGTTCGTTTCCTCGGCTATAGAGGGCAGGCACAGAGAATGACAGACAATGCCATGGATAGCCACTCATGGCCCTGATAGCCATCTATGATATATCCATGGCCTTGATGACAGAGTTTATAGGTTTCCCACTTGCCATCCTGGGCCACTGTCAATGTTTTTTTCTTATTGTTAGTTCCGATAATTTTTTTGTCAAATGCTTCAGAATACGGGATCGTTTTTTGGGTGAATGATCCTTTGTTGTCTACTGGATTTTTTTCATTTTCGAAAGAAGACTTTTATCCGTAGTGATAACCTTGTAATAGGTCTTACTGTTTTCCGGATAGATATAAAATATTAAAAAGTTGTGAAAAGTGTTATTAGTTCATGAACTGATTGCTTACGCAATATTTTCCAGTTCAATTTATCCCCTTAACCTTTACCCCGAAGGGATTAGTGAGTTAACTATTGGCTAAGACTGCATCACTTCAAAAAATAATGGTTGTCGTTCAAGCCTATTGAATAGCTCAAGTGCCGAAAGAGCTGTCTATTAACATTTTAGATTGACGAATGGCTATAAATCTGTTTATTTGTATGGCAGGCTTATAACATTTTCTGACATTTATTATTTTATAACAAACCATCCGCAGTATCTTGTAAATTCCTTACATATATCTGCACATCTTCGATATGATTTCTCCTTCCTAAAGCGACTCGTTGGTTGAAAGCCAACATTTTGTACTCCCAGTTGTACATTTTTGGCATTATTAATGATGCTTCACGATGCCCGATCATTTAATATTGTAGTTGGTATGTTTTTATATGAAAAAAGATTGACTGCCAACAAGGGAATCACAATGTATTTTTTCTTATTTTTAGGATAAATGACGATTTCAGGTAATTTTTATGTTGAAAAATGCTGTGAGATTATTTTTTCGTACGTTCTTCTAAGGAGCACGATGGCATGTTCCAGCTATCCTTTGCAGAAAAAACCAAAGAAATACCGAAGGAACGTTGTCCTTCCTTGACATCGTAAACAAGACCTCGGTCATTGCTCCACCAATGCTCAACGCCCAGTGCGCGCGCGGTGAGTGCCGCTTGGCACTCTAGGGAGTGGCAGAGGAGGAGATAATGCGCAGTGCACCATGTGGCTTTGTGCACTGCTGTGCACCATGGGGCTCCGATTTTCAATTAAGTGACAGTCATCATACGCGAATGGAACCTTCTTCTTCTGTGAAAGTCATTTAGTAATGCAACCGCCAAAACGTCCGTTTACAGTGTAATGTGTACCTCAAGAAATGAATTGGCACTTGCCGTATACTCACATGCCTTGTAAAGGAACGTAATACAGCTCAAGCATGTAAAATAATGAAAAAAATTGAATCCAAAAGAGATAAACAATTCAAATAACACAGTCGAGTCTACAGCACAAAAGTACGACTCTGAAATTTTCTAATCTCTGATATTTGAGGAGCATTTTGTATGGACCGGCGACAACATACCTCATGGCTTCACTCACAAAGAGATTACCAACTAAAGCTCTGAGAAATATTCCCCAAGCTGAGGCAATAAAATTGGCGCTGATGCATAATTGACGAGTTCCTCGGATAAAAGTAAAGGACTTGTTCTCCGCCGAACTGGCAGTAATGGGACATTCCATGGTGACCAACGTAACATTTTAGCAAATTGTATGCCTTATTTTAATTACATTCATACAAAATCCTGTGCATTTATGCAGTTTTTCTTACCACAATGCATTTGACACTTGCTATAGTAAATAAGGAATGTGAAGATTAGCAATATTTAGGGCCAAATTTAAAAAAATATCATTTATTAAACACTGTGACCAATGTAACAAAACTTATACCTTAACATTAGTTACTAGAGTTTAATTGCATATTACTCTGAAAGTTTATCACTTTAACACAAACTTTTTAATATATTTAGAGTGTTGGGTTTTCTAAGCAAATATGCATAGTCACACAAAACAATTTCTTGCCATTCTTATTCAAATAATTTAAAAAAAAATTTGGGTTGTGACCCACGTAACCGTGACCAACGTAACTTATGATTTTCCATTGAGAAAGTAACAGGTTAGTGTCAATTACTAGTGCTGCATTTTGAATTTCTTGTATGCTGAGGTATTAATTTTTCTTCAGATTCAGAATCAGCAGGAAATTCTCTTAAAAATGACATATTTTGGTTTATGTAAAATTAAAAAAATAAGCGTGAGGTTGATATTACCATGGAATGTCCCTAATGACAATGAGAGGAAAACGCCTTGCCCACTTTTGAGTAGTTCACTTGAGAGCAAATTGTCTGACAATTTCAAATATATAATCCAAAATTATATGCGTCAACCTTAAACCCTATAAATAATAACATAATGAATGACTTAAAAGGAAAAAAGTTGATCAAGCCGCGTGATCCTCAATGGATTGACGACACCTCACGGTATCTCTTCTCTGCTCTGGATGCATTCAAAGGGTAAGGATCAAATAATACAAGTTGATCAGCTTCCGTATTGGAAATGAAAACAAATATTCCGTCCAAATAGAATTAGCCGGCTTTCAATTTGACGTGAAAGTGTAGCGTCAGGCTGTGTCTACTTGTCAAAAGAATACTTATTTTCCATTTTTAAAATTAGGTAATGCTTCCATTTGTTAGATAACAGCCCTTCCAGCTTCCAGTATCTTTCATTCCCCAACCCAACCCCTTCTTCATCAACAACCCCTTAACAACCAAAACATTTCCACACTATTATAAATTAAAACGTTTAAACATAAATTACACCAAATCAAAATCAACACAAAAATTGAAGTAAATTTCAAACGTTATAAGAGGGAGTCGTTGGAAGCGAGATTGTTCCTTGGCGTCAACCGCCGGAATCGCGATGAAAGCGTTTTGGCAATTAGTGAGCGTGATTTCTAACAAGATGAGCAATTTTTTTATGAAAAATACTTTTTGTTGACCAAGTTTTTGTTCTATTTCTATTTAAGAATATGAAGTTCACATGCGAAGTGTTTTCAAAAATGCAATGCATTTACCCCCACCCCACTCGGAGGGAAGCGCTCCTGGTGGAGAGGGAGGGAATGAGTGGGTGGTAGAGTGGGGGTAAGAGGGGGGGGGGGGGGTCAGGATTCTGAACTTCGCATTCAAGGTTAGCCGAGCGTAATAATAAATACCACGTCTTATTTACGTTTCATCATGCGGTACTCAAATAATATGAATGTGCTTGTTGACAGGCTGGCTTTCGCCGGGAATGCCGGGCATTGCCAGAAGGGCGGCAGTCATACCTCAAGGTCTAGGGAATAACGATTGGGGGGCCCTCGACAACAATGGCTGGAGATAGATTCCTATTAATCATGAGAAATTTAGCGTTTTTACATTGGGGCAACCCGTATTGCACTCCTTGACAATGATGGATTCTTTCGGGCCTCAGATGTTGGGAACATGTATTGAGACTTCCATCACTCGTTGCAAACTTAATGAGAACTTGTTGGTAGGATAGATAGATAGATAGATTGTTATTGGGGGGGCCTTCGTCAGGAGCCCGGGCACTTAGACCTTTCTTGGTCCATTGTGCCATCCCCATGCCTGTCTGCCACTTGCAGACAGGGGACAAGAGCACCACGGTAGAGGTATAGAGGATTGACCTCTTCCGCTTCGCCCCAGTACCAGGGTAATGTTGGTAGGATAACTAATCTACTCGTAGAAATGTCCATGTCTCTTTATTCAGTGAATGAGAAACAAGACACATAGCTTAGTGGGAAAATTATTCCCTATTAAATTGGCGCAAATAAGGTATTTCCTGAACGATTTCTCTTATCTAAGAAAGGATGACGCAAGATCACCAAACATAAGGAAGGGCGATACGATACGATGATAAAACGCTATCTTTAGGGAAATGTGAGAAATATGACGATGTACAATCACGCTACGCTTTTTCACGCTTACGCGGTTTGACACGCTAAGCATAGCAAACGGGCTCAAGAAGCGGGTAACAAGCATAGCCGGTAAATTGTATCTTTGAAGGATAGAGTCACTACAACTATGATATGCGAGTTCATTATATGAATGAATCATGTAGTAGTATCTTATTAGAGGCTTTTAAAATGGAATCATCACTTTACTATCCTTAATTTTAGAATAGAAGCTCATGAAAAATGGATACATTTCCTCATAATGTAAACCCCTTATTACTTTTTGTTCTAAGTATTCATCTCCCACCTAAATAATAGGCTTGAAAACATGAATGACTGAATTTTATAATGATAAGTAAAAATACAACTTATTCGTAAAAATTAACTGACCAATTTTGAAATCGTCTTCAAAAATGTGCAAACCATCCACGGTTTAATTGATTAATCCTGTACCTGACGGTGGGTGGCTTACCTTGGCACCTTAAGTGGTAACTAACCATAAAATTAGGGGAAAATAGAGGAGATTATTTATTTGACGGAGAAAATTAGTATGCGGTCCTGGATAACAAAAAAATCTTACTTTTGAATTTGATGGAAAAGTTACCGTATGATTGTGGACATCATTCATGCATTAAACTTGGGAAGAAGTTCACTCATCTATCATATCAAATAAGTAGCTATTTAGTAGAAGAGGAGAGAGTAGATTAACAACATTTTTTAAGAATGCTGAATTTTAGGAAGCCCTTTAAGAGCTTTTCCAAATACTCTCTTAGTTTTTCCACCTTTATACTAAGGGGGAAAAAAAACTGTTGGAAAACATTCTTGAATGTTGCCGGCTCCCTTAAATTGAAAGAAATTTGGAGTTTCTTTAAATTTTTGGGGTGTGCTCAGTATGCATTTCTGTAAGTCTGACTAATTTTCGGAGCACTGACAGAAGCCTATAATTTCGCCCGTCCTCGAGAAATAAACAAAATTCATTTGAAATATTCTCACTCAAATGTCCTTCCCCCCTCCCCCCTCTCGGCCGCCGCACTTTCAACATCCTCCCTCCCCAACCCCCCGAAGAACCCCTCGCGCGAATGATGATGAATGCTCACCCTTAAAATAGCTCCCCGTGTTCGGCTTTATCGGCGCTCATTTTATGCTCTGGCTGCTCAGTTTCTTTCCCTTGCACGGCACGTACAACTTTATCAGTAATCCCTGTGTTGTTTTGAATAGGAGTTCTCTCGATCCCTTACCACTGAGAAGTGACCAAATTTCCTTCTAGTTTCCGTTAGAGTAATCGAAATCAATGTCAAATTTCGAGAGCTTCGTAGAATTACAAATGAAAGCGTACTTTCCTACGTACATGCATAAAATATTCTTTGTAGCTGCACCAACCTCCCATCCCTTAAACTTTTACACACATATTTCACGTATTTTTTCCACCTTTCCAACCGATACTGCTCTTGGATCCCAATATTGTTATTGCGACCAACTTGATCGCGGTTTGTGTACCAAAATTACAGCGTATTTATACGTGATTTATTTACCCGTGATTTATTTACGGGAGAAATCTTACAGCTCTACAGTGGCAGATGAATACTTTTGTGCTCGCATTGAAAATTGTTGCTAATCAATGTGAGCATAACAGTTATCATCTACTGGTTTTCAAAAGTATGAGAACACTGCAGTTAAGCAGAAGACCCGAGTTGATGACCTGGACGTCAATAAAGCCTAAGAGTTAAAATAATAGAGTTGACTTGTTACTTTTTTACATTTCATTTTCACCACTTAGCAATGTTTGAAAATCAGGCTAGATTTTTGACCGGGCCAATTTTATTTTATGACAACGTTTAATATTCTTTTCCCACCTCCTGAAGTCAGATTTTGGGTAATTTTAGGAATCAACCTGAATTTGGTAAAATAATTGGAACTAAACCAATTATTAATTTTACAACTCCGCCCAGGGAAACATAACTAATGGATGACCAGGTGTTGTTCTACGAAGTCAAGCTTTTGGCCCGAAAGTAAGGATCATTCACGAGTTTTCGTCTCGCGCATGCACGCGTGGGGTTTTTTGTTCGGGCTCGTTGAGTGAAGGGCCCACCCAGGATGCGGCCGGAAGTCGAGTACCGGATGATCCGTCGGTTTCGCATTGTTTAAACTCTCGGCTGCCTTCATTCTTGCGGCGGATAATTTGTGACCTCGCGTTGGCCCTCCGCGAGTAGATTTGTTTTACGGCCGCGGCGGAGGGGAAAAAAAACCAGTCCGTGGAGTCAGCTCCTTTTGAAATACTTAAGGATCCGTCTGGGTGTATTTCCGTCGTGCCTCCGAATCGCAGCCCTTCACGCCAGAATCAAAATGTGTGAAAAGTGTTTCCTCTTGAAGGATACCCAAGGGAATGGCAAGGGCCAAGTGCGGTTAGAAACGTTTGTGGAAGATAAAATCAAAGTTATCACCCAGGGTTCGCTCGTGGATTCAGTGATTTATTGCCAATAATTTTCTATGCCATGTTTTTGCCAATTCTTTACAAGTCAAATCGACTAGCATTTATGTAGGTATCTCTAAAATTTTTTTGTCTGCCAGCCTGCGTAATTCCATCTAAATCCACGGCCAACCCTGATGAGTCTTGCCTATATGGGGCCACATATTCTCATTAGGAATAATGCTTCTGCAGCATGGTTTCACCTTTCCCGTCGATCCAAATCGGAAGATTCGCTAAAACGAAATACAAGACCAAAAATAGCAGTGGACTTCCATTTGGCAAATTTAATCAAGGATAGAATATCCGTTTAATTTTTCTAACCCACTGCGCACTCGAAAGCATCTTCCATGAAGTTCAGTTGGGCCCGTCGTACCACAGTTTGAATAGAGAAAAACAGACGAGCGTAGTAGTTGTAAGGAAGGAATGTTGAATAAACACATTATTTCACAAGCGACTGTCACAGCTAGAGTGCGAACCTTTTCACGAAAAATGCGTCGTAAGTCGTACATAAAAAATCACTACTTACATCACTACGACATTGTAAACCGAAACTTTCAGCGTCCAAGGCATTAAAACGTGTGCTAAATTTAACCTGAACTGGGCATTTACAGGTCATAAGAGCATTTAAATGGCCGTTCGATAGAGTAATTTGGATAAAAATACTGGAGTTTATGGAAATATTGATGAAATATTTTTTTAGGAATGCGTAGTTATAAATATGAAGTAAAATAATGAGATGGCTACAGTATTACCATTAGTTATTCCTCGATGCATGTGTGACGACGCGGATATCTCAAATAGCGTCCCTGTGTGTCACAACACTGCACATACATACCTCATAGTGGTGGGTCCGAGAAAACGGTGTGCTGGGTCTTTAGATAGTCCTTTCCGAGGGAATCACACCTCGAGTAGAATAGCGAAAGCGGGCCGAGGGGATTACTAGGATATGATTTCCCTTGTAGTGTTCCGGCGAAAATGTGCCAAAACTCACCCTCAGAGAGCCGTCACAATATTCACGGAGAGCTACACGTGACGTGGGTGCTGCAAAGGTATGTTTGCACTCCCTCAATGAAAAAAACTGCTCAAATGTAAATGGTAGCCTCGGACGGCCGACGCCACGATGGGTAGTGGAAGGTTGGCCTACCAAGAACCAGCATGGCGATTGTTGGTCAATCGGTATTAAAGAATAGGGCAGTATGGAAGCAATTATTATAAGAATATCTTATGCCTGAGAACAATGATTAAGGTCTTTAACTACGCCTACCCCGAAAAGTAACGGTGTGATAGACATGGAAATAGTCCACGTGTGTACCCCAATGTCATACTCCTCAACCCCCGTCATGTCCCCAGCAAAAGGTCTCTCCGCCTGGATTTGAATCAGGTCTTAGCGATACCTCATGAGCATTCGTTATTAGCCACTATTTTACTAGTTTACCGAACATTATTATCGATCATGAGGTACAAAACTTGTCGTCGGCTATTACATGTCATTCCAATGCAAGAATCCGAACAGCGAAAACCTATTCCGGATCGTGGTCTACTCCTCCACCCTTGCCCTGATTGCTTCACTCGCGGAAGAGGAAATACCCTGCGCCATGTTTCCACACAGCCTCCCCAACGGTGACAGCGCACATTCTCCGAGCTCATCAAACTTTCGAGGAGCAGCGCACCGCTAGAGGGCAACACTGAGCGCACCGCTCTCATTGCTCGCGCTGCACGCGGCCTCCGCGGGTGCGGGAGCGCGGAAGCGGAAGGACGCGACGGATGGAAGTGCGGCAGACGCGCTACTGCGACCCGCCCGCCGAAGGACGGCCCTTGCGTCGACGAGCCTCAAACCCTCGCGCGTAATCCACGCGAAGCAGAAGCAACAACGAGAAAGGCGCACCTCTACTCTTGGGCTTCACCCGGAGCAGTCGCGTAGCAAGTTTTCACTTCCACCGCAGAGGTCGACAATGATAAGCCATAAAAGTTGAAAAAGTATTCAGCAAAAGCATCTTTGTGAATCAGCAAATTTTCTCCACTGCAAGAAAGTTGATTACTTCACTTATAACCTGCAAAATATGAAATTTATGTCAGCACGAGAGTTAACCCCAAATAGGAAAGTTTTCTTCAGTTCAACAATGCTCTTGGTGGAATAAATGATTTGTAAATATCTATGATAGCTAGAAACACTAAGTACTTGGTAGATATACATCAAATAAAATAACGGAATCCATAATTTATTTGGTAAATATCAAGTGAAACTGAAGTTTTTATGACTTTTTATGAGAGATCATCCAAACCACTGTATTACACATTTATGTGGTTCGTAAAATGTGAGAAACGACCTTTTATACTGGCTGACTCGGTTTCAAGGGTATTAAAACGTCTGGTGTTTAATTTATATGAACCCTGCTTATAATAGTTTCAACAAAATGCGGTAAATTTGCAATGCACGGCGAAACCTAGAGGATTATTTGCATTACTGAGCTAATCAGTGCATCGGTAAGTTAAAGGGGCTATGGGAGTGAATTCACTTGAAAAATTTCAATATAGGTACTTCGACAGAAATGCGGTGTTAATGGAAAAAGATGAAGATGAAATATGCTGAGACAATCACCCTGTGAAAAAGCTCCACGAATAGTTGGAGAGAAAAGAAGTTGAATGCAAACTGAAAATTAAAAGAGGCAAGCTTATGGGACACATTTTCCGGCACGGCCGCCTCTTGCCAACAATAGGAGACATTTGATGGGAGTGATGGTCGCGAAAGGCGGAGGATGGAAAACGTGAAACAAATTGTGTGGGACGTGAATGAGGAGAATGAGGAAGGAGTCAAGCGGATCGCTGGGAGGAGAATGGAGTGAAGTGAGGCGAAGGCAACAGCTCTTCGGATTGATGGCGCCTGTTGATGATAGACCCTTTCTTCATCGTTCATACAAGTCATTTTAGCCTTCTTGACAGCCCTCGTCTTGACCCAAAACGTTTCTTCATCTCAGCTCCGAGAAATAAATAGCATTCGCTAGCAAGTTAGCTTTTTTAATGTTGTCAGTGGGTTTGAATCGCATGTTACGCTAGTTGTTTACGTTGAAGCGAATGGGTTCTCTCCTTTGCTCATGCAATGAGGGGATTTTATTTGTTGAATCTTAGCAGTCAGATGATTCATGAATCTCGACCACTTCCATCCCGATTTACTAAGTAATCCGGTCGACAGTATTCATTTGCATACATTTTATTGCACCTAACAAGTCAAGCTTTTCTGAGTAAATCATGCGAAGAATATTGTTAAATTACTAAATTATTTTATCAAGCAGCAGGATACGAAACAAGAATTTATCTTTAAAAAAAAGTGATTTTAGAAAGTCAATGAATTCGACTCATTTGAGCCGATGTACCACAGCTAAAAATTGTTCGGTAAAAACTTGACCATGCGCATTTGACTGATCGTGTGAAGTAAAATATTTGAAGACAATCTGATTTTATCACAAGACTGATTTATTGATAGATAGATGACTTGGAATCAAATGAAAATTTCAACACACTCTGCCTGTCGCATAATGCTCGAAACTGTTTGGGGAATTTTTTTCAAAAATGTTGTCCACGGGACGTGGGCTTGGTGGGCAGAGCGAAACTTCGCTTTTTTTTATTTTGAGGTCCAGCGGTGGTGAATCATGTGTACATGAGCGAGTAGATGCACCGAACGACTCCCTCGGGGACCTCTGGGGAACACCCTCTGCCCCATTCCCCCAGCCTCCCTCGAACCCCTCCCTCGAACTCCTCCCTCGAACGCCTCCCTCGAACGCCATGCCCTCCGCGAGTGAATGCCACCAAGTTCCTCTCCACCCCCGAGGCCGGGGATGATTCGCCGCCGCGCCCAATTGCCAGCCGGGGTGACGCAACGGCCTCGTCGTCTCCCTTGCGTAACGAGAGCGACCCCTGGGCGGGGGGAGAGGCGCCTGCCCGAAGGCCAACGGCCATCCGCCGCCGCCGAGCGTAATCCGCGGGGGCGGGCCTCGGGGGCGGGACTAGGGGGCGGTGCTGGCTCCAACTTCATTTGTATTCTCGGCTCAAGCGGCTGGAGAGTCGCTGACCTGGGGCAATCCACGCGCTTTTAGGCGGGCGATCGTTTGAAAGCGCGGCTTCCTTCCACGTGAGAGCCCCCGACCTCCGAGAGCGGGGGCGGTGGAGGCGGGGGGCGGAGGAGGGGGGGGACGTGAGGAATGCGTGGGTGGGGAGGGGGGGCCGGGCGGGTGGCGCCGCCCGCTATTATGGCGGCGATAACAAACATTTATTCTTACCATCTGCAGATGCAGCGGGAGGGGGAGTGCTTAAAATACTCGTGCCATCGCGACGCGGGAGCAGAGCGGAGCGGAGAGCCGCTGCCGCGCCCCCCTTCCGCCCCCGAGGAGGGTGCCCTCTCTGCGCCTGGCCTCGCCGGCGGGGCGCACCCGCCGCGGGGCGGGTGGGGCCGCGCTTGCGAGCAGTGCTTGGCCTTCAGTCGTGCCAAGTTCCATTGCGGCGAGGTTATTGCCACCGCTGCTGCCGACGACGCCGATGGTGCTTGGGGGTGATGCGCGCACGGGACACGCCGCCGGAGGAGGACGAGCACCACGACGTCATTGCCACGACGGGATCCTCTTTAACCTTCGCTCGCGCATCTCGGCGGGCGAATCCTTGATAGAGGATCACGTGACCACGGCGAGCGGCACACTCCGAGAGGGTGCGCTCCGAATTGCATCTCGGGAACCGACGAAGGGCTGCGGGGGGAGAGTGTGATGCACTGCCGAACTGACCATTACCAACATTACTTCTTCCAGCGCTGCCAGTTAACGCCATTTGACGCCCAGTGCAAAAAGACTGATTAGGCGAAATAAACAAAAAGAAAATAAAAGCTGAATTCTTAATTTAAAACATTCTAGGGTGAACAGAAAGTGCAACACAGTTGATGGAAAGACGAAGTTGTGGGCCCCTAGAGACTATTAAGGCTTCGATTACTTTTAAATATTCAGAGCATTCGAGTATCAGTATTACACTTGAGTTACCTTAACCCCGCATGGCATCTTCCGAATTGAGAGAAGAGGCAAAGACAATGTGTGTGATGCACTGGCGAACTGATCGGTGCAAATAATTCATTCTTCCCAAGCACCATTAGTGGCTGCCACGACATTTCACTGAGACACTCGGTCAGTACACTTCTGTATTTTCGTCATTTCCCAGTTCCAGCTCTTTCTTCCCAACTCCCTACCTTCCTCAATCCTGGCTCCCAAAAGCCGGTCACACTCCCTTGCGCCGGCTCGCAGGGCAGTGTGGAGATTTAGATCTGAGTCCCGGAACCAATTGACACCGGTTGTATAAGAGGTAAAATTAGTTAAGGTGTCCATGTTTTGTTGTTTACTCTTGAAAGACGTGTCCCTGTCCATATTTATGGACAATTGAACAATAGTGAACAATATGTCGGAGAAAAAGCTAGTAGACGAATTACCGCGCGTTCACTCTGCTCCCTCGAGGGCAGCAATTCCCGCATTCAGAACTCCGCTGAAGTGACGGAAACTATTAATGACAAGATGTGAAATTTTTAAATAGTGCAACTTTTATATTCTAATCAATGTTAACTTAAACAACACGGAGCAGTTAAATGCGCTCCCTCTTCTTGTATTTGGTCAAAGGTATGTTGTTCTCATTTAATGTTCCCCCATTTTCCGAGCCTTCACGTGACCTGCGAAGTTGTATTTATACTCGTCCCTTCTATGTTCCTACAGACAATGTGTGGCAATGGGTGTGTCTAAATATTTTCTACCCTATCAGAAAATCCTTCATGTAGCTGAACTCCAGAGAACGAGAAGCAACCCATGACTTGAACTTACGTGCGTTTCAAGGATTCTTCTCCTGGCTCCTCGTGAAATTTCTCGTTTGGTCCATCGTTTAGCGCAGACCACTTCCGACTCACGATTCGTGTCACCCAACGGATGCCACCGCTACAGCACCCCACCCCCACCAGAGCTGCCAACTGAATAATGATCTCGTGGATCCGAGCTTCCTTGTTTGAGACCGAGAATGTATTTGCCACAAGAGATCGCGAGGCATTCTAGAGCATGCGTCCGCACGCGTGCCATAAGCAAAAGTATGTTGGTTTTGCGAGTTCTGCGTCCCGGTGCCTCACTATACTGCGGGCTTTGACTTGAGCTCGTCTCTTTGCAATGGACGGAGAAACTATTTTGAAGCTGAAGTGCGTCGGACGAGGCGAAAAGTCAAGCGAATGCCGCTTAAATGGCCGCTCTCTTCATTTCAACCGGACCATTGACGAGTTCGGTGTAAACATTCTCTGCGCTGAATCGGTTGTTTGGAATCGCGTAAATGAGAGGAGAGCAAACAGCCTTGGAAAACAGCGAAGTCTCGGCCTATTAGCATGGGTAGTGTGCAGGGCAATTATTTTCCGCGTGTTTTCCCTCTCCCGTTGGCGCGGTATTAACATGGCGGTTATGTTATGCCCGTCCTTGAATCGTAAGGGTACGCCTTGTTTGATGTAGCGCATGCTTTTTCGTTGAGGGAAGTGCTGCATGTAATGCCTCTAAGATATTAGTGAGCTGCTAACTTAAGTGTGATTAGTTGGATTGAGGTGGTCGACAGAGAATATCGGTTGCATTATTAAAGGATCGCTTGTCTCGAGCCTTCCATCCACTTACACTCTTTGGTAAATCTTCCACGCCCGAGGTAAAAATCTGTCAATTGTATTACTAAATTCTCTTCTTTAACTTGTGAAATTCTTCCAGCTTCCTGGTTCCGTAACATCCATAATCCCCACAGAATATATCAAAGATATGCCTCAGAGTTCGTTCATTTTGATGTCAACTTTCCTCTCTTTTATTGGCTCTCTTGACCCTTCCGTTTTGCCTAATTGGCAGTGGACAGGAACCCAGTCTCCGTGAAGGCACTTGACTTTTTATTTCCTTGGTTTTGCTTATTTTTGCTTTAATCGTTCAAACGCCTTCCATCGAGGAGGCTTATTGATGTTCCTGAGCACTATGCTTACTACTGGGAAAAGTTGGTTCCTGATCGATGACCTTTTTATGTTTTGCACCTTTTGAACTTCACCAGTGAAATTTTATTAAAATCATGAATGAAATGGGCAAATAAGTTGAGAAAAATACCAAGAAAACTGAAATGAATGAATTTGAATATATCGAAGGGCAAATGACCAGTATAAATGGACCGTCACTTTGTAAAGGCTGGCGATGGTGTGGGTACCAATGGGGGGCTGTAATGATAGAGTGCTGATTTTGAACAAAAATGGCGTCATCAATTTCCATAATTTAACTTCAGTGCTGGAGTCCATCGTCCGTCTGTAGGAAGTCAGAAACTTTTTACGGGCGGGACTGCGCTGTTCTCAATTAGCTCAGGCAAGGAGGATATTCAACTTCTGCGGGTTCCGGGCCCCTTTGTGCCTGGAATATGTAATAGGTAACGATTCCCAAGATTTTAAAGTCAATGTATGCTCAGAAAGGCAAAAAAATAAACAAACTCCTCGAAGGAAAGTGATATATTTGCCGTGCGTTGCGCCACGATGGCCGAGTGATTGGCCTCCCTTGACCTTTGAGCTAAAGACGTAAGTTCCTCGCTCGCCCAGGGATATTTCCCGAGCGCTTGTTTATACTAAGCATGTGGCGGCGCTATGGCGGCCTTTATTTTAGCTTATCAACAACATCCAGTCTATATACTGCACATCGAATCGCTTTACTACCACTTCCCCCCCCCCCTTAGAGTGTGAGCGCATCTCAACGATTTTTATTACTTTTTGTCGCTGCTGAGGCTGAGATATTTGCTTACGCGAAGGAATTTGAGATTTTTTTCAAACACCAAGCATTGGTATTTATTCCTCTCTCCCTCTCGATCGAGTACTTATGTATAAGCGGAATCATCCTCACGGTCAAATGGAAGCTTTTGACCTCACGAGGAAGAGAGGCAACGCGCGAAGATAATCTGCTTCGTCACGTGAAATGATAAATCACTAATTCCTCGCCCTGATAAAAATCATGAGAGTGCATAACGAGACGTTCACGGAGTTTACAGCAGGAAATTGAGCGATTATGTTTTGCTCACTGCCTCTGCGTCGTTGGCGCAAGCGCAAAAAGTCTTCTGGCACGCAAACTGAGCCCCCCTCCCTCCCCGCAGCGGCTGCTTGTGGGATACTCCTTCTGGCTAGAAGGTCTTTAAAATCGTTAATGATCTTGAAAACATCATTAAGTATTGAATACTTTGGTTGAACATGGTATCAAAATGTGGTTCCTGCGTCCTCAATTCATGCCAATGGATTCCTGGCCTGCTCGCTGAAATACCTATTTTCTTTTATATTATACTTAACGGGCATAACTTGAGCCTGGAATTAAGGAATCATTTTTTTTATATAATTCGTGGTGCACAAGTACCCCTCGATTAATGTTTTGTCCAAATATGAACTTCCGTCTAGTCACATTAGGATAATATAGGTTTTGCATTTTCTTGATCCTTAAAAATGTTTTAGCATATCAAAGAGCACAATGAGTGCAATTAATGAAAAAAGATTAATTTCCACATTGTTTTTCATTAATTGCAGTAAAGTTCCGTTTCCACTCCAGTACGGCTAAACCTTAGAATAGATGGTTTGTAGGAGGGGCCTTCGACAGGAGCCTGGGCACTTAGACCTTCTTGGTCCATTGTGCCAACCCCATGCCTGTCTGCCACTTGCAGACAGGGGACAAGAGCGCCACGGTGAAGGTATGCATGGTCACCCATCCAACCACCGTCCGGGCCCAACATTGCTTAACTTCGGTGATTTATACGAGAACCGGTGTGTCAATGTGGCTGGGACCTTGCCCAGATTATGAGCGCAATGAGCATTTCCATAAACGTTTACTTGTCCAATGGCACAGATGCTCATTCCCATTCTAGTCAATAAATACTTTATACAGTTTAGAAAATAAGAAACTGTCCGTAGTTTCATAGTAATGTTTTTACCTTCTGATCGTCCATTAACTATTGCGGAGACGATCCTCATAGAAGCACCGACATTGTTGCTAAACCATCACGTTGCCTCGGACAAGAGGCTTCAAACTTGGATTTTCACACCCTGTTAAAACTATTCGTCGGGTGTTAATTGCTCATTACGCTGTCTTCAGATAGATCTCGCAATTAAAGCTAAAACGCTGCAAGTTATTGCAAACCAGGACTTTCGCCATGATTGTAGTGTGAGGTACTACGAAAACACGGGTGTTTTACATGCACGACAATGCATGACATATTAATAATGGCTCCGATCCTGCGGCTCATGCATACTCAATTTTATATTAGAGATGAGTGCTAATTATAATATGAATCATGATTACAAAAGGTGTCAGAAATTGGAAGGGAAATGCTGACTTTGGATTCTCGTGACAGGAAATGGAGGGGTGTTTTCTCGTATTGCCTTTGGGTTATTTCCAGGGGAGCAGTGATCATCGGCACCCGTGAACTAAGATGTTTGAGGGCGTTGCCGGCGGTTCGTTGAACGCGAAGGGAAAGGTATCTGCGAGTGGTGCTCGGGGATCGACACAGCTAGAAATCATCGAGGGAGTGAAGTCAGCCACGCACCCTGGCTATTGTTGCGACCGGATTTATGACCTTAATCGACTTCTGCCACAGCCCTCAAAGAGCAGAATAAGTGATGAGTAATGAAAATTTAAAGAGAGCATTACAAAAGTACACCAATAAACGTCCTTTCATTTTCAGACGTAATTCAAATGTATGTGGTACTCTCAGACTTCAATTCAGTTAATATGCTTGCCATACTAGGCGCAAATCACTGGTTTGGGCATATCTCGGGCCAAAATTTCAAGTTTTATAGATATATTTTCTTTATTAGCGCAGTGAGTTGACCTCCGTTTCCAGATAATAAAACTCAGCACACTAATTAGAACGTCAAATGGAGATAAAGGGTAATATGAAATCAGATCAGACAAGTTTCGTGGTGACGCTGAAGATATTCATTTAACCCCCGCACTATATGTGATTGAATCGACAAAGTATGAGAGATAGGTATACTGCCGAACTGAGTGGTTTTCAAATGTCTTCCTTCCACGCACCACTGGTGATTAAAACAAAAGCAGAGCGACACACCGACACACTTCTTTAAATATGGTTTATTTGCGCCCTTTTTTTGTTGTTGTTAATAGTAAGGTTAATGCTCACTACATTTTGTATGCACGACAGGTTGTAACTAAAAAACAAACTGTTATCTTTTCATGCATTTATTTATGTCTCGTAACTGGTCTCAGTTTACTTATTATTTTCAATTACTCAAATATTGTAATTTCTCTTGAGGTATCCCAATACAGGCAATGCCTAAAGGGCAATGCCTAATTAATTTATCCTTATTTAATTGAAATGTAAATATGCTTGTAATGTTGATTCAAAGGGATAAATAAATATAAAATATTATTATTTCCCTTTACCATTCCCTTTTTCCTATTCACTCCACGTTTTGCGGCTGGTTCCCTTACATCCTCTGCCACACTCCCCGATAGAAGCACGCAGGATATCATGTGAATGCAGATTTCATTAGCTTCGGCATATGTTGTTTCGCAATACATTTCATGGCATACATCAAGACAAACCTCTAGCCTTCTTAGCAAGAGAATGCAATGCAAGCGTGAATTAATTAATGGACAATAGTAATTTTGGCATTGGTTCAGTTAAGCGTAATGATTTACGGAATAAGGCATGCATGCAAATTAAGGCACCCTATGTGCATGGATGTTCGTCACTCTACCAAATAAGTGGATAATGGTAAATGTGTTCGAATATTTACCATTTGCAATTTTTCGCAGTTCTAGACCCTTTGGCCTCCTAAAGGGAACACGTTTAACTTATTTTACATTGATCTCGCCGCTCGGTTCTCTTAGTCGTGGCCGTGATCCCTGTAAAACGCAGATCATGGATCAACGGACTCCACAAGCAACAGCAGAAGGGGTTCGTCGATGAGTCATGTTATTGCCAAGAAAACATGAAGGGCACTCCACTTGATGCCGGCAAACAGCGCAGCATGGAGACTCGAGGTCTTATCCACAGATTACATCGATCGCTGATGGTATTTTGATTATCGATGCAGTGCTGCTCACTTTTGGAGCCGGATTTTGAAACGTGGCTGAGAGCAGGGCGTGGACGCGACCATACCCTACCCCACTCGCTCCCGCGCTCGCCCGCCCAAGGTGACTCGGGGGTAGCCGGCCGGGACCAGCCGCTAGGCTCCCGCGCGCTCTCGGAGCAATAATAGCTCGTGATGGCAGACGTTGAACCTCCGGTTGGCAAGAAGCGGCGAGCGCCCGCCCCCCTCTCTCCCACCCGCCCCCTCCCTCCCCCTTCCCTCCCCCAACCACCCTTCCCAACCCCTTCCCCACCCACATTTCGTAATCCATGGTGTAACGAGCGCGAGTTTAGTGACTCCGATGCTGCGGGTGTAATGCACCCTCTTTCTTTGTTCCGTCGACGCCGCCTGCGCAGCGACGGCGACGCTGGCGTCTCCACGCGCGTCTTGTTAGCGCGAAAAGAGACGCGCGCTAGAGCAAGATGCGCGCTCGCTCCCCGGATCACTAGAAACGATTCTAATTAAAGCGGGTTAATTTGTGGGACTGGCAGTCAGGAGGCTGCAGGTTCGACTCCAACTACGGTCATGTCGTCTAGATTGCTTGCATCAATTACAGGATTTTGAGTAACTCGCATTTGCCGGTTGGCCACGTCGAACAAAAGTGCATAATATCTTGTATATCTTGATGATTTATAGAATATGAGGCAATCCTAATTGTATAATGTATTATTTATTGCTTAAATCTAGAACGTATGGCGATTCTGACTCATTTGCAGAGGAAGATAAACTATTCACAGAAATATACAGTATCGTATGAGTGTTGCTATAGGTACTGAAAATTAGAAAGCCATTTTGTGAGCGGTTGATTTTCGGAGAACAGATCGGATGATCGAATTTATTCGCCCATTTCTTCATCATTGTTGGAGGTTATTCTGTTGTGAATATGCGTAGTTATTTTTAAGCTTGTGCAACCCCACAAGATATTGAGGAGGTCAATAATTATAGTTCAATAGCCCCAAATGAGGCGTTTGAATTTTTTCAACGCACTCTTACTGGTGTTTATTTCTATAATTTATTATTATCAATGCCCGTATAATTCTTTGAATCCTAAACATCATGAAATATTTTATATTTATTCTTCATCGCTCTATCCCAGGAATCCTGGAGTGCTTGTCCTCATACGCATCCCATTGCCCCATTATTTAAGCTAAATAAAAAAGGTGTTACGTACATTAAATTACTCGGCATTATTTGGAGAACACCTTGGAAAAAGGAATCACGAATTCCTGGTCATGTCCTCCGCGGTGTTCTCGGGCATAATGACGTTGTGCTTTTGGTGATCTCGCGGAGATGTTGACTTTTAGCGACGAGAACTTCGTTTCCGTTTTAGGGAACAGTTTTAGGCCAAATTCTTGGAATTCTGGGAGAAGAAACGCGAGGGGACACCGAAAACGCAACAGCATCTAATTTAGTCGTAAAACTATGTTCAAAAAAGAGAATCAAGATTGATATTAGAGTTGTAAGTTCCTCAACATGATATCTCATCTTGATTCTTCTTTCACTTTAACACAGTTTTTAGCAATAATAATATTTAAGGATAAGTACACCAATACATGTGATGCATAGGACTTAGTGTGATAGTATAACAACTAATCTGAATTAGAAAAGTGTTTCGTACTGATATACCATCTTGAATTAGCAAACGCATTACGATGTAGTTACTTTATTTATTATTCAATGTTTTAATTGTCTTTTATATTATGCATTGACTTTTACATATATTAAAAAGACTTGAATTATTACAGGCTTTTTTATTCTGACATGACATGACAAGGCTTTTTTAATCGAATATGCACATGCAGTTGTTTTTTTAAATTTAGAGCAAATTTAATTTAATTTTACATTTTATAGTAAAGACGAATCTAAAACTATACATAGCCTATTGATTTTTCAGCTATCGCAAAAGATACAGCCATAGCCAAACTCACCCTACTCTGTACGGCAAAAGATTTCTCCGCAGAATTATGTGCCATCAAACTGGCATTGAATGACATCGCCAAGCATTCCACTCAGTGCATTGTCCTCTTCACTGATGGTTGCTTTGCACTTAAGCTGTCTGATGTTCATGGATAGATGTATTACATTCAATCTCCCCTGGTTCATATCCTAAAGCTCATGCATGAAGTATAGTTGCAATGAGAGACCGTAGTATTCACCTGGATTCCGTCTCGTTGAGGTATCCCTGGAAATGAAGCAGATAGTGCAGCGCAGCGAGCTTCTGGCACGACAACTCAAAGTCGTCCACCACAATGATCATCAGATATAACATCCAGGACCCTACAAGAGGTGTCACGGGAGTTGAAAGGGGAATCGAAAGGAAAGCGTCAAAGAAATGCTAAGGGGGAAATTTGTGCGTTGGTCGGTCGTTGGAGAAATAGCTCGAGGAGAGATCGGCGGGAAGAGGCTGAGCAGGCGTCGCAACGGCACACGCATTCTTTCCTCTTTCTCATAGACGTTTCACCCTTGTGCGAAGCATGTAACACTGCTTACAGCGAAGCATACAGTGCTAAATAGCGCTCGACTAGTTGAAAATATCTAACCGGGTAAAGGTCGCCCTAGGTAATAATGTTGAGGTAAAGAATAGGGTAATAGAAGTTTTTTACGCGACTAACATTGTTAACCGTATCTAACATGGCATTCCAAGGCTCTGATGCCATAAACTCAAATTACTGGTAATATAATTTTTATGTATGTTTGTTTTTTTACGATAGCTATTATTTTTCAATCATGTTCGATGCATATTTTGACAGTTGCTAATAACATCAATGTTGATATGCTTCAAAAATCAATGCTTACTTAGTGCGGTAAACCCTTCACCAGGGTGAGCACTACACAAAGATTAGTGAAGTAAAACTTTCTCGTAAGGTAGGTTTTATCCTCCAGTCATTTCACTGACTCTATCATGCAGTTAACAGTAGTGTATGATGTTGCAGTGAAATATAAAAACCTGGCCCTTAGCTGCATAAGATGGGGAGCTTGTTTGCCACCTCAATCAAAATATGTTGACATTAAGATTTAGATTGTCCTCGTGGACTGCGTGATTGCAAGCTAGCCCCAAATCCAACGCAACAATCGTTCAAATTATAGCATGAAATTGATTCCATTTGTCTCGATGCGTTTCTGCGCGCCCATTGCCACCCGCTCGATGGGCCTCGAGTGCGCTCAGCCCACCAAAAGGCCGCCACACTCGATGGTCTCACCCAATTGCGTTCGGTGAACAAACACTGACCATTCACACAAATGTCTCCGGCCGTAGGTTTTCGATTCCAATCCAGACTAAATCTAAGGATTTTGATTCTCATCCAAATCATACATATTTTGGGCCCGGAATTTATCAGAGAAACAAAACCTTTTCAAAATGCATGACTATGCTCTAGGAAGGATAGATTCCTGGTTTTAGCCAAATAATGAACAGATAACAAAGAAATGATTTCCTTCTGCCTTCGTTTTGCGCGTTAATTATGGACGAACTAACATATATCGCATAAGGAGCTGTATTTGTAAGGTGAAATCTATCTGGAAGCGAGTACTATCCGTTGAGGAAATAACCTAGGTCTGTTGTGAATATTTACCCTCCCATATTAGCAAAACAATATTCTCTCAACTTCCTTTGTATATTAAAACCACGGCTTACACAATTATACGCGTGATTGAGTGTTTGATTTAAAAAATTGAATCTGAATACAATGCGTGATATCCAGTTGAATACTAAATATCCGTGGCTGCTGCTTGGGTCCATTTAATGGGTTACCTATCTGTTTCTTTATAATTTAGTCAAACCTATCGTAAATATTGGGTCGATTCACCTTTCAAGTTTTCCTGTTTAATTTACCTTTATACTTAATATTTGTTCTCATGAGCATAGAAAGAGAAAGTCTGTCTGATTATGATAATGGCTTTTGTAAACTATCAGGTGGGTCCTGGGCTCAGCCGAATCAAGCTTGTTAGTAAGCTCCACCTTTAATCCAAATGTTTCCGTTTTCTGTTTATTAGGCATGCGTGTTAAATTTCTCGTCACCTAATGACAGAGCCAGGTATCCTACACTGAATGCGAGAGAGCTAAATTTCTCTTCTCTGGTTAAAAATAGTACTGGGCGAAGATGAAATTCTATGTATAGGATATGCTTACCCTCACCCGTTTAGCCAACCCTCGGGTTCATAACGAATTGTAGTGGCCTGGCATTTCCTGGCTTTTATCACCGTCGCTAATATTTTCTCTCTTCAGGAACACCCATGGGTACGGTTGAATGCGTTTTTGACCCCGAAGACAGTGTGCCCTAGAAACCACTTAGCATGCAAGGAAAGAATAAAGCCTAGCTTACGATTAGCTTCAAATTAACAAGCTAACCTTGAGTCAGAGTCACGTACACGATTTTTGTTAATGATCGGCTGACCCCGGAACTGTCTTCACCAATCGTCTTCTGTTTTAGTATGTCTTTGTCAGCACAGCCTCATGTAAACATCCATCACTGTGTATATTTACATGAAGACGATGCACTTGTTTGAATGGATTGCGATAAACATCATGGACGGAAAGAATTACCCCAGCTTTGATCAGTTTTATATTGATACCAGCCGCTTATTACTGGCATATTATCCGTCGAAACGAGAAATTCAGGAATAAAACAAGTCTTGAGAATTAATAGCTATATTCAAGAAACGTGCTACGTATGCTCAGGATTCAAAATTAAGTGTGACATTGGGGACTGCTTGGAGTTTGAAAGAGACGGTTGACGTTTGCTTTTAACGTTTACTCTTGATCGGAAACTCATTCATGACGTCCACGCATTGAGTTTCTTACACACATTTTTGCGGGCTTGATTCGACGTGTGGAGCTGTTTTTTAAGTTAAGCTTGCCATTATCAAGATGTCATCGCGAGAGAAGCCTGGAAAAAAGATCTTCACCAACAGTTTTGAACTTGCGGTTGAAGTTAAAGTTCACATCCATACCTATCGCAAATTGACATTGAAACAGCTAAATAGAAACAGCTTATTTCACTTACTGACCCCTGCTGACCAGCAAACCGGCGTTAAATAGTAAGGTTAGGTAAAGTGTAAAACGGGTGGTAACCATGGAAAGTTAAACAGTACGAAATGTATAAAGCTATATTGTAGATGAAAAGGAAGTTACATTGACACAGAAGGTAGAATCGTGCGACGGCTCAGGGTCTCTGCTCACTGTGGAACGATGGAGGCTAGCATTGCGAAAAGGGTGATGTCAGACAAGTTAGTTGGTGTATGAGGCTGGAAATATATTATCTTTAAGTTTAAATGCTAAGCGGAAGTGAACAATTGGCCCGAGGAGATGAATACCTTATATTAGGAGGTTAGCCTCTTGCTCTTGCCATATTCCAGGATCATCCTGGGGAGATTCGCAGAAATTGTAATGGGACGTAAGAAAATTTGGACCTTGTTTTAATCTGAAAAAGGCAAGAGGCAGGGAGCAGTCGTAATTCGTTTCGGAATTCGTGCCTTCCCGGCTTAGATATTACAAATGTTTTAATCAGACCTCTCCGACCCAGAGGCACCAATTTGATTGTGGCCCCTTCCAAGAATTCTGCAGTCTTCTTTTGGTTGTAAACATGCGGACGTCAATCATCAATCTCTGTTTAAGTCGGTGCTAGAGTGGTGTAACAGGCTATTTTTACAGCCAATGGACAGAAGATGAAGAAGGCGCTAAAGGAGTGTCAGTGGAATTGCTACCTGGATTTCGTAACTATGGCTCATCGGTCTGCGAGGCATAACTTCATGGAATTTACTCCATTTTTTGCCATGCTCGGGAGAGAAGTGCCCCAACTTCTCTGGGGGGACCCTTAGGTGCAAATGACGGCAGGGCAGCAGAAATAGGTTCATGTTTTAAAAAAGCTGCCACGAGATCCTCGAAAATGTGTGTGCACAAGTAGTAGTAGCTGCATGGTAGTAGCTGCATCGTATCGAATGCGGAAGAAGGAGCGATATGACCGTCGCTGCGATGGCACTCCTCCTTACTAAATGGGAACCGGCGTGGCTCCATGCCCCCTCAACTGAAATGGGAAAATGTCAAAGAGTCGACCACCCTTGCTTTGAGCCCTTCCGCATCGTATAGAGGTTATCCGTTGTCACGTACAGCGTTACATGGTGGGTAATCCTCGCCGCGGCGCCTCGTTGTCCACTTGATCCGATTGAAAGAGTGGAGATGAGCGGGGACGGGAGAGCACCACGCGCAGCAGTGTGGGACGGACAATCACAAGCAAGAGTGGGTGGAGACTGTTAGACGTTTACCGCACCACGGGGGTGTCAGCAGTGGCAGATTGACTGCTCATTTTATTCGTATTTTACGTCTTTATAAATACAGCAATTCCCATTATGGGACGGTAGCATTTAGACCGGCAGCATGAGCACCCCCGCGCACGGTCACCTGGCTGTATTCGGAGAAGACAGCGATTGCAGCCGGTCCTTTGCCTCATGCCCCTTCTCGGAGCTTCGTGTTCAATGGCGATAGCAAATGAGGGTGGATCCATTTGGTCTTCATTAGGCTGCAACATTTTTTGTTCAGTCTACCAGTAATTTTTGACCGGTAGTCAGCTGGCCGGTGATGGCCCACGGAAATTTCTTTCCGGGCTGAGAAAAATATCACCCTCATCATGTGGTGGCATCATTGTAGCCGACACACGCTACAATGCTGCTGGGGTAGATGTCACCCAAACTGAAAGTTTTATTTTTATAGCATTGGATTTAATAAATAAAATATTATCTACATTGATGATTATTTCTGGCTTATCCTTCAGCAGATCTGCGAAATTTCCATGCATACCACAAGCCTCCCATTAAAGCCCATTGCCAGGGAGAAATCAAGAGAATGGTTTATGATTTTTATCCATTGTTCATCACGACTGCTTGAAACACCAACGTACGTTTCATCTCATGCGCGGGTCCCCGGAGCCTGGGCATAGATGGTCGTCCATAATGGTCAGGGCGCATATGAAACGGATGTCATATTAACTAAACGCACCTTCGCTATGTATTGCCTTTGTTCAGCTGCGGAAAATCAGGACATGGCAATAATTTGTGGTTTTTTGCATGCATAATACTTTAAGGTTTTTATTGTTTGGCATGATCATTGACTTGAGCATTTTTAAGGTCAATAGTTCTTACTTAAGCTTAATATTTAGTTACGACCTACAGCACCACAACCAAGTTGACAAGCCTACGAGAGGGAATAAAATATTAGACCTTTTTGCAGTAAGCCATCCTAAGTTGATAAAACAACTCGATATTACTGACGGCATAAGTGACCACAGAGTAATTATTGCAACCTTAAAAATTGAAGTAGAGTCAGCTGTAAAACCGAAACGCAATATTTATTTATTTGATAAATGCAACTTCATAAAATTTGGCGAGATGCTTAATGATTCGTACACGGATTTCGTAGCTAAAACAGAGGATAAAAGCACTGATGAATCATGGAAATATTTCTTAGAAATTCTACGACAGGAAATTAACGAATATATTCCGCAAAAATTGAAATGTGACAGTAAAGAACCTCACTGGTATAACAACGATGTTAGGAGGGACCTTAAGAGACAGATAAAACTGTACAGTTTGTTCAAATAGTCCATTACGTTAGGTGACAAATCGAAGGAACTTGAAGCAAAAGAAAGTTACGCTGCGCAACGCTCAAAAACCAAGAAATCAATGCGTACTGCATTGCGAAATTTCAAGAAAAAGTACTCGGTGATTTACTCGAAGAAAATCCGAAATATTTTTGGTCATATGCGAGTGAGCTTCAGGGAAAATCTTCAACCGTAGATTCGTTATTTGATAAAGATGGCAAACTTGTCACCGAAAATATTGACAAAGCAAACACGTTAAATTCCCACTTCGAAAGTGTATACACTACAGACAATACTGCATGTAATTTTGAAATTTCATTCACTGAGGAACCGATGAAAGAAATCGCTATTCAACGCGATGGGATTACTAAACAGCTACAGTGGATAAAAAATAGTAAATCTCCGGGTCCGGAGGGAATACCCGCGCGTGTCCTCAAGGAGTTAGCGCCACAGATCGCATTTTTCTTAGACATAATATTCAAGAAGTCATTGTCTGAAGGAAAGATACCATTAGACTGGAAAATTGCAAACGTTACACCGATATTCAAAAAGGGAAACAGACACGACCCAGGGAACTATCGACCAATTTCATTAACGTCGATTATAGGCAAGATACTCGAACATATCGTCGTTAGCAATATCATGACGTTCCTGGACAGTCGTAACGTCCTCCATGGCTCTCAGCACGGCTTCCGGAAAGGTAGATCATGTGAAACACAACTCGCGCTCTTTCTTCATGACGTTCTCAAATCCGATGAATCGAAAAGACAAGTGGACGCATTATTTCTAGATTTTAAGAAAGCTTTCGACACGGTACCTCACAACAAACTTTTATACAAATTACAGTCATGCGGGCTAAACGAAACAGTAGTAAACTGGATACGCGACTTTCTAAGTGGTCGTAGGCAAAAAGTAGTTCTTGAGGGAATTAGCTCTGATGTAGTTAAATGACATCAGGTGTCCCACAATCGGCCCCCTTTTGTTCATTATATACATAAATGATCTATGCTCTCGAATTAGCAGTAAAATACGTTTATTTGCCGACGACGCTGTCATCTATCGCGAAATTAGTGATCACTCTGACTTTGAAACTCTATCATCGGATTTAAACAACGTTCATGTGTGGAGCCAAGAGTGGAGACTCGAACTTAATCTGAGCAAATGCACGGCGGTACATTTCTTGCGGAGGTCGTCCAACTATCCCCATGTATATGCTGTGGATGGTGTTAACATAAAAGCGACAGCTGAAGTGAGGTATCTGGGAGTTACGATAACCTCGAACCTATCGTGGGGAACACATATAAGAAATATTTGTGGCAGAGCTCTGAAGAAGCTAGGATTTGTCAAGCGTATTGTGGGAAGATTTTCGGGTGAAAAAGTAACAGAGAGGTGCTATTTCGCACTCGTCCGTCCACACCTTGAATATGCAGCGAGTATATGGGATCCGGTGCAGAAAGACTTAATCCGGGAACTTAATAAAATACAAAGTAAAGCTGCGCGATTCGTCAAAAACTGTTACGGGCGTACAGACAGCGTTACACAGATTTTAAACGAATTAGGCTGGGAGCCGCTGGAGACTCGGAGGCTGCGCGCTAGGCTTATATTGCTTGAGCAATTGAGAAGAGATATCTTTCAGAGCGACACGGAGAACATCATGTTAGAACCCCACTATATTTCCAGGTCCGACAGAAACGATAAATTAAGAGAGATATTTTGCCGAACGGATAGGTGTGGGAATTCGTTTTTCGAATAAGGGACTTTAATAAATGCTAGGCGTAATTTCATTAGAGCGTTTCGTTTTTTTATGTAAACGGATGGTGTCCTAACACCCCCCGCCACACGCCTATTGAGGCGGCTTGCGGGGTAGTATGTAGATGTAGAACCATGAAACGTAGGAATTTTGAACTTAACCCCTTTCATAATTTTTAGTCCCAATCTGTCCTATAAAGGACGGCTGGTAAGATGATGCCGCAGTTCACGTAACCACACAGTTTGGAAAACATTGGCAAACGGCAATGCACCGAAATTAAATGATAGCTAGCTCATTTGAGCATTGAAATGATGATATTTACCGTCGGATTTTTTACTATGGGCACTTGAGTTTAGCTTTTAATTGCAAACGAACCAATAAACATGTTAGAAAACTAGAAATACCATAATGTTTTTTTAATTATGCGTTAGGCTAAATATAACTTTTTTATATCCAGTAAAAATATTTTTGTGTGGTTATGGTAGAAAAAGTCCAATTTTTTTTGCTTCTTTTTTAGGAACTACCCTCTTAAAAAATTATTGCTGAAAAACCATTTTTGTGATAGCTATGACATTTTCATATTTTATAGGTCCATACGTTAGTAGTGCATTACCATAGAGTAAATAGTAATATGCTTACTCTATTGTATTACTTAAGTTAAAAAAATTTTAATCACTCAAAGAAAATTTCTTTACGTTTTCCCTAAGTAACTTTTTCTCAGCCCAGGGTAAACGTCGAAAAATACTTGGGCTTGTTTTGAAGCTGTTAGTCGTGGTTATCGAATACCACAACTATTGGCCACTTACAGAGTGATACCAATTTTATGAAGAGTAATATAGATGTGGGGCTTTGTGGATGCGACCATGCGATTAGAGAGCCTTCGCGGCGAAAGCGGGTGTGACGTTGCCACGTACACCCACTCCGGCCAAGGGTTCATCACGTGACATTCTCTGATTCATCACATTGTTTCATTTTGCTTTATCCGTGTTGAGCCTTAAAGACTGAACTATGAGTTATTTATGAATATTTAAAGCTTCATTGCTGTTCTTTCAGGTCCGTTACACCAACCTACTCTAGTTGTTTACATAAGTATTATTAACCTTGTTTTGATAACTTTCCTTAAAAACACACCGGCTACATGTAATTAGTGCAATTAAAGTGTCCGCATGCTATTTTTCACTCTGCCTGCGTTCAGCGTGTTGGCCACGTCACTTAAAGATATCTCCGAGACGGCAGCTGTCAGTGTGTAAAGTTGAGATAGTTGTAGCGAGATTTGTTTCTTGAAATTGTAGGGGGAGAAGTTGGGGATAAGAGGTTTCCTATGAACCAGAAAGTGGAAGATTGACTTGGATTATCGTTGCCATCAGTTATAGGTGCTTTAGTCAAGTCAAAAAATCAACCACTGTGTTTGAAGCGAGCCACGACCTACCTGGACGAGGCAACGTCCCGAAACGCGCCCGCTGCGAAGGCGCGCTAATCGCATGGTCCAGCGCGTACAAGACCCCGCATGAATATTACTTTATAAAAACGGTATCACAATGAAAGTTCTCAATGGTTGTTGTTACTGATAGCCGCGATTAACCGCTTCAAAACCAGTTCAAATTTCTTGTTCTACTATTTGTCCTGGGCTGAGAAAAAGTTACCTACTTTAGAAAAAAGTAAAGCACTTTTCTTTGGGGGATTAAAAAAATGTGTTACTCAAGTATTACACTACTAACGCAGCGGTTCCCAAACTTTTTCTTTCCGCGACCCATTTTAGCCCATGCGTTTTAGCCGCGACCCCCTAAAAATAACAAACAATGTGTACATTCAAATGATATTGTTTTTAAAGTAATTACAATCCTCATCTCGCGACCCCTTTCCGAACGGCCTGCGACCCCCAGTTTGGGAACCGCTGTACTAACGTATGGACTAATGAAATATGAATTTTTTGTTGCTATGAAACAAATTCTTTTAGTCTATACATTTTGAGCAGTTCCTACTCAGAAAGCCAAAAACCAGGACTTATTTTTTGCCAAAACCACTCAATAAAATTATCATTAGACCAAAGTAAAAATTTTTCTTTAATTACCTAACGCAAAACTAAACGAAAAAAATGCAGGTAATACTCGTTTTACAGTACTTCTATATATTCTTCGTAATTAAAGCCTGAACTCGAGTAACCGTAGTAAAAAGTACGACGGTATTCCAAAATATCAAAGCTAATGTTAAAGGTATCTCATAGTTTTAAGATTTTGTATTGTGCCATGTCATCAGAAATGTTATCTTAATTTCAACAATATTCAATATGTACGTATAGGGAAATTTTTCCCTCAGCAGAGGCTAGCAATTGTGCAGGTATTGGTCGAACTGCACACGTTATTGCAATAAAAAGTTAATGAGTCGCTGAGCACTAATTGATCGTCCTTCAGCAGAACGGATCCGTGGCCGTCGTGATTATTTAAAGCAATCACTTTGAATGGTTTGAGGTTGACGGACGGCTGAATGGTGTGAACGCACCCAGGTCGGGAGTGAGAGGGCCAAGGAGCAAATTCCTCGGAGCACCGTCGCAAATTTTGGACAGATGAAAAATGCCACCAAGGCCAGAGGATCGCATCCTAACGGTAACCAGTATTCGGGTTGCATCTCTAGATGGAACTCAAAATTCAAGCTCCTTTTTCGTTCATGGATGAGATTATTAAGGTTGTACTTAATGGTGAAATCAGGGCCTCTGACTACTCGCTGGGTGCATTGTTTATCATCATCAGCAGTCACAATTCCGAGGACTGTTTTGCTAGAGCTCTCATATCCAATCTCCTGAAGATTTCGCGAAATCGAAGATCATGAGCTCGAAGGGCTTTCAGTCCCAGCGAATAATTTTTTCACTGTGAATTCACCGTATATATTCTGTAGATTCTTCAGAGAAATTTCGATCTTAACATGGGGGTCTATGCGAAGAACACTTCAGTGTGAGTACCTAGTTATGGCACCAATGCACAGCGGGCTGAAATCGAAAAAACCTGGCCAAAACCTAAAAACAGGTTTATTTCAGTCCGGAAGTTAAAACGTTGCACAGTTATTAACCATAGATTGGTAAATATGATGTTGCATGCCGTTTATCATAATTCGTACGTGTTAATAATATACGTTGGCTCAAAGTTGGACAAATTTCGCAAAAATCGCCCGCCTTACTTTTTTCCGAAAATCACCGAATTATAGCTAATTCTGAACCTTTTGCAGTAAAGATGTGGAATAAAAACTAATATTATTTGGTATAGCAATACTTTTTCATTCAATATTTTTTATTTTTGGGCAAAGTTGTTATATTTGTCATCGTTACAGGACAAAATGGTAGACCCCGTTTTTCGTCAAGTTTTCGCTTTTATGCAGCAAAATAAAAAAATGGACATCGACGGACACTGAGACTCAAACATCAAGATAATAACAAAGCTTTTAGATTGTGAATCCGTAGATATCATCAGCGACCGTTCGCGACACCGAAAATAAAATCGACTTTTCGATCGTGCGGCCCAGACCGGATCTGCCCGCCGGCAACGGGGAATGCTGTGGCGCGGCGTGTGCTGGGAAGCGCTATTCTTCCAAAACCTTCGTTGTGGCTATTTTCAAGTCTTATCAAATGAAAAAGTCTACCATGTACGTTACAATGATGTTAATCCGGGGAAATCGATCTCCCTTTACGCTTTCTACAGTTAGCCAAGTTAGCATTAAGTCCGCTTTCCTCGGATGAAATACAGTCTCTAACATTGGCATTTCACGCATATATTTTAGCCTTTGAAAGGATATTGCAGCTTCATTAGGCTAATTGTAACCATATAAAAAAATGAAAACTTATACATATTGAATAGTACCAGCCAGCTGTTAGTGTCTAATTCTGCTCACTATATCTTCCTTTGATGACTTGGGGAGGTTCCGACATTAAGAAACAAATGAAGCTTGTTCCATCAATGATGATCCTACATCTAAAACATCAAATTTAAAAAAAAATAATAATAAAAATATAAATTAGAAGTGTATCAACCAGTGCCTTTATTTCTAGTAAAAAAAATAAGAATCTCATATCGGAGATTATATGGAGCAATGACCGAGTATTGGGAGGAAGTTAAAAAAATCCTGGGAGAAAATAATACAATAAGAGATTTCAAGCATGGAAAAGACGGAATTGATGGACAGGGTAACTAACCGTAAGAGAAGTAAATGGTATAAAATTAAGAAGCCTTGGGTCGCGAGTACTATGGTTCGGTAGATGCAAGATAGTAGAAAATGGAAGAATGTGAACACACAGACAGGCCAAAGAAAGTGCCAGATGAGAAACAAAGAAGGTAAAGGACGCAGGGCAAAAGAAAAGATCGACACATTGGAAGTAAGAGGTGTAAATTAGGAAATTAAAAAGAACTGGCTGGATGCACAAAAGGAATAGAATTGCCAACCACAAGAGACAAGGCAGGAAAGCAAATCATGAAGTCGGAGGAGATTGAGAAGAGATAGGAGGAATACCTACCTCGAAGGCAGTGACTATTGACGTATTGTCTTAAATATAGAACGGGACGGTGACATCGACAATGATAGTACCGGACAAGGCATCCTTGCTAGTGAGATCGAAAGAACATGAGGAGGCATAGAAAGGATTAAAGTTGTATGGATTAGACCACGCCACTGACACTCCGGTCGTTTGTTTGGCTTTACTTTGAGGCCGTGGAGAAATGGTGAACTACGCGGCGCTGCTAGTCGTCCAGCCCATGAGCGTTGCGTCTGCTAGAGCAAAGTTAATGATGACGGAAGGTATTTCGCCACTAATTGATGGACTTATTGAACTATACGAATCGTTTAACATGCTTCATAAATTAGCGGTACTTTCGTAAATAAATTTGCGAGTGGTCAACTCTTTTGGGGACGACGACAATAATTATCGACTGGTAAAGTTGTGACATTTCCATACAATATTTTCCTGTAAAGTTTAAGATACCGTTCTATTTATTTGAAGATATCCTCTGAAAGTAATTGCTCGTGACTTCATATTTTACTAATCCATTGGTGACAGAATTTGGCATCGATTGCTTCACATTTATTTCTATTTACATATCATACAATTTATTTCGTGGCCTGCCAAAACATTGATGCTTATTAAGACTGGCATAAGTGATATTAAGGCCAAATTCCGAATGCTCAGAATCGTAAAAAGTACTGGACGACGGGCTAAAAATACTTCTCGGACGTCAAACCTCGACGGCGTAGTTACACGAATGTCCATTTAATTCACGCTATCGTAATGGTAAATATTAAGAATTGATGATTTTGCATAAACTCGGCCGCGATTGGCAATAATTATCTGACGGGGCACGCCCACTACGTTACCGCTCATAGGTGTACGGAAGAGTAAGGGCGACAATAATAGCGAATGTTCTCGCATGTCATTCCACTGCAATGACTTTTAAAACATCCCTAGAAAGATAAAAGAAGTTTGGACATGAAAAATTGACAGTTTTACATAAACTCGGCCATTGCTAATAATTCGGGAATATCTCATTGGTGAGGGATACGGAGCCGAAATGGGTGCAGTCCGGTCAGCACAATGACAACAAAAAGCTGTTATTACTTATATTGCCGGCTAAGTCCCATTTATAGATATTGCATCCGGGGTTAGCATAAGGGATTTACCGGCAACATGAAAAATAATCGAGGCGTGAAACCTTTTACACTGCATTGAAATAATGCTATAAGAACTGTGACTTATGAACATGTGCACCGGCATCATATCATAGATACAATGGGCTGAAGACAGAGTATGAGTGCAGCGATAATCAACAATAAACAAATACCTTCACCGAAGAGTTACATATCGAAGTGATGAACACATTTCCATTACAAATTATTGAATATAACTAATGGATTGCCTATGCTTAGCAGCGCATCGCAAAACCCATATCAACATGCTTCACAAGCCACTTATTGACATATGGGGGACAGAGACTTGCACCACCACCGCTCATTCAATCCTTTGATTGGTTGACTGCAGCTCTCAATACGCCCATCTAATGCTATTTCCCTCACGTTTCCGGAATTACCGTCAAGACTTGCAACGTAGACCTCACTTTAAAAGTACCCACCCCGAAATAATACGTCAAAGGAGGTCCAAAAACACAAAATAATACAAGATAATGCAGTGCCTTCCTACAAACCTCTAAAACTTTATCCTCAAAACTTGTCAATATCTAAAAAAAAGTCTTAGAGTTCAACACGAAAGAAGAACCCGACGACATTGCAATAGTACCAGAAAAGGGTCAAATCGCAATAACTTAGTGGCAATGAATAAAACAAAACAGGCTTGGGCTAATGAGTACAGGAAAAGGTAGTAGGTACACCAACATAAAAATAGACATGCAATAGCAGGAAAAGAAAGAATAGGTAGACTTCTTCGAGCCGTATCCCTCAGTGCAACCCGGAGCCACATAACTCCTCGGCATTCTGAAATCCTGCATGAGAAATAGCAATTAAGACCGTGTATATTCGGAATGCATCAACAAATTACTGTAAAAATAACATTTACACTCACCAATGATTCAGTTTTGGTCGCCAGAAAACTGAAAAACACCGATGGCGAAAGATTCTCTTGTAAATTTGCTCCGCCTTCAGGAATAACACCTCTCTCTCAGTGCAAACGGTCAGGAAACCGTGGGCTACAGAACAACCAGCGCCAAAAAGAGAGAACTACTACCGAAGCCTCACGCGGTTGCCAGCCGACCCCTTAGGGCAAGATAGGAAGTGACCAGACCTGTATGTACGACCGTGGATTAGACAATAAAAACAGAAGAGCTTAAAACAATGATTTTAAGAAGGAAAAGAAGGGAAAATCATTCGTCCCAACTCGTGTGATCATTGAGGTAGGTGCATGGCCAGAAAACTTAATAATGATTGCTTTTTCCCTTAAGGAAGAAGAGTAATGCAAAAGCATCGGAAAGTTATTGAACATTAATATTAATTTAGCACGTTGACATAGTATTTCTTATTGTATTTTAATCAAAGGCTAGAGAAAAATGTAGACCAATACCAGAGTGACCATCATTTTGGGTCTAAAAGCATGGGAACGCGTGGCTTCATATAATAGTAGTAGCAATGAGGGAAATAATTGAAAAATATGGACAAAATGTTCTTTTTCTAGCTCCATAGTCTTTGAGAAGGCAACTTATAGAGTATTGAACGAAATTAATGGAGATTCAGAATTAACCAGGGATAGATTGGAGATATACAACTTTTTGAATCTATACATGAGGTAGACAGCGCAAGTCAGATCAACGAGTGATGCATTGGAGTAAGCAACAATAGGGCGGGACAGAGGCACAGGCGTTTGCTCCTATCGGGTGAGATAGAAAGCAAGGAAGAGCTAGGACATGTTAAATATCGTGTGACACGAAAGAAAACTCTTAACCGTGCGGATACTCAAGAGTGGCAGAAAAGTGGATGGATAAATTACTGTGAGGGTATAGTGAAGAGAATGAGAGCGGGGATAATGCTTTAAAAGTTCGGAAAAGAAACAAAAAGGACATGAATTTTGGACAACACAAGCAGAGGCCGAAGGTGTAAGGAGAATACGGCTGACACGATAACGAGCAGTTAGAATTATGAGAGGAAATTAAAATTGACCCCAAAAAAAGTGAAGTTGGGTTACAAACCGTACAAAATATAACTAATCAGTTGGTAGAATCCCCTATTCAACTTCGAAAACCGTAATGACCATTTTAAAACCTTAGTTTTAAAAATTAGTCCATGTAGAGCAAGAATAGATAATGGTTAACATTTGAAAATTGCTGCAAAAGGCGTGCTATAAAATGAAATACGTGTCCTAAAATATAATTATTTGAAATAATAATTTGTTTGACATTTTGATATATTCCTAAATAAATACCCAACCAGTATAATACAAATTCTGCATAGTACACGGCATTTGCACACGCGGCGGTGATCAAACGATAACAGATAAACAAAACGAGTAAACGGAGAGATTAACAACGCGTGTTAAGTCATAGTATGGGATGTTATTTGCGTTTTGGATGCATACTTATACGTTGCAGTATCATGTCTTATTTTCAATGGACATTAATGGACCATCGGCATCTTTCCCACATGCAACTAGAAATCTTCACTAGCACGTGAAACAACTCCACTACATATCCATTGGCCTTACCATCTCACTGTATATAAATACAAAAAGCCGCAGTATTTTCTTTCACTCGATTTTGGGCCCGGAAAGTGATAACATAAATTGCATTAGCCTTTCGTAGACTACTGTTTCACCACCTTCTCAAGAAGAATTCGAGTATCAGCCAGCTTAAATAAACTGAATAATGGTGTGAACAGAGAAAACCATTTCAAAATACAATCCGGACGCTTAAGGTCTTTTTTATCCAATTTCCCCGTTGATGCTTATTTTTACTCAAACTATGTGACAAGGCGCCATTAAAATGTCACGTACACATTACCTGTGTTACACGAGCCTTTCCTTTATATGATTCTAAGCAGAGTGACTTACAATTTCAGGAAGGTCTACCCCGACCACGCGCTCTGTCACCCATAATAAGCTTCTTTTGAGGACAGTTTCACTGTAGACATGAGCAACACGATAGGAAAAGTTACACAGCATCCATGCTGCACCGTATGCTGCGTTTGTTTTTCAGTGACTGTGGCCTAATTAGTGAGGCATGGCGAGCATGAAATCATTTCCACGGCCTCGGAATGAAATTCTTTCAGTGCTCAACGTAACTTTTCATTGCAAACCAGTTGATTGGTGGGAAGATGGATAGCGGCCTCGCTACTGAGGTTGAATCCACCCGGAGGGAGTTAGAACGACGTTCACGACGGAACACCGGAAATATCGGAAGCCGGAAATCAATCTCAACTTGAAGTCCCATGGAATTCCCGTCATAATCTAGGAGCCTAATTTCGTTGCGCTCTGGAATTCTCAAAAATCCTCAAAGAAATGCCCTTTGAAGTAAATAATGACAGCAATTAAATAACCGATTAGTCATAAAAGTCGTCCGACTGTATATTTTACGCCCAATTATATTGTTAACTTGGTACATTGCACTCTGTGCTTCAAGAAATATTAAATTCATATTTGCGTTCTGTTTCAATGACTGAGCTCAAATACTCCATTCTGCTTTTCATATACATCTCACGGAAGATGAAATAAAATTTTTATAACTATCATCTCGTAATGATTTTAACATACAGTGATAAAAATCCTGGTAAAATTACCGAATATACTACCCTCAGACGCAAGAGCTGTTTCTGAGGCCATTGCGCCGCCACGAATTATTTGCCCCCCCCCCCCACTCATTATTTAAAGTGTGGAAGATTTGTTGTGAGGTAATTTTCAAGAAAAAGTGTGTTGACAATCTTATTATTCACATTCAGGACGTCAATACTGGTTAATGGCCCGTCGCTAAGAGTTAGCTACTGCTTACTTAAGCGATCGCTAAGAAGCACAACCATTCTTGAGCCGATAGAGTTAGTGGTCGCTAACGTCGGATAACTTCGCTATGTTGGTGAATAAATACAACATATGATGACGTAATACTAAAAAATTGACGTACGAGGAAAAAAAAATATGAGCGAAATTACGTAACCTAGCAATGGCGTACGTATTGTAAGAAGATTAACATTAGCGGTATCAGTTCAACAATTATCATTTACAATCCGCATGCATATGTGTTCGTTGTTAATTTATCTTTTTAAGGTACTGCTAATTGCGCAGATATATGTGCTACTTTATTTTAATATGCTTAATCTCCTTTATATATATTTGTCTTTACACGTATGCGTATGCAGTGTCTACTTCATAAGAAATGCCATCCAACCGAATTGTTTAAGGACCTTTTTTTCTCCCGTGCTCCCTGACCTACTTGCGAAATGCGTCTTGAAATGTCTTTTTCAATTAATATTTAAAATCGAAAGCAGAATGTTTGAACTAAATAAACGTATTCGACCGTATTTAAAATATAATTAGCGTTTGTCCATAAATTGTAATCCGACGTAGGTTTCCGTGGGGCTTGAATGGACGTAGATTATTCCGATTTCCGGGATTTCCGCCGCGTGTGCCCATCTTAGGGACCCGAGGAAGCCTGCAGGATAGCCGGCGCAATATTGTCCCTAAGATGAAAGCACGCGGCGGAAATCGGAATAATTCACGTCCAATTGTAAAAGGCTGACAAATCTTTCAGTAGGTAAGTGCAACAATCGGGACTCCCATTCATCTCAACAGCAACACTCTTCTTCTGTTTCAGCAAAATTCTATCACCTTGGTCGCAGCTTCAGATTCCTAACTTACGTCTTCATAATGAAGATGCGTAACAACTGGAAACAATATTAAGCACAATAATTATAATTGGTATAAGTATACTTGCTAAACTGTCCTCATGTTAATGTTTCGAATCGTAATTTGCTTACCTGAGAAGCTCATTTTAAATAGCATTATGAGGATTTAAATAACAGTTGGCATTTATCAAGCTTTGTATTTTTATTTTCCTTAAGCTTTCTTTTGCAATATTTCTAGGTTAATAAACCAGTAAAAATAACTTAATAAATCAGTATTCGGTTGATTTGCAATGTGCTTTCTTCCTGAGATTACTAAGCGGGTGCGTAGGTGAGAATAGGAGATAAGAGTATCCTCTATGACGTATTTCCATAGCTGCGTAAGTCAAAAAATACTGAATTCCACCTTTCCTTTTCGTTTAACAAACTGTTAATCCTGATAACAAAACTTAGCGACTATATAAGAACAATATAAAAAAGATGCACATCAATCAGAGAATATATATTTATGAACACTTTTCCAGCCAAAGGGGTCCTGTTTCACTACCATATGACGACATATCTCTTAATTGAGGACCTCTTATGGGAGATGACTTCAGAGCCATTTCTTTTAAATTAACTCATTTTGACTTCAAACATTGCTGTAATTTAATAATAACTCCAAAAACAAATTGAAAACGCCTACATTTTATAATCATTCTATTCCCTAGGGTAATTCGCGTCTTATAGGCAGTACAACGCATAAATGGCATTCACTGTACCTAGAAAATGGTTCCCATTTTTCCTCATGGGTCACCCACACTTGCATTTCACACAATGCAATTTCAAGTTCAATTTGTGATAAATATCGTGGAATGGTAGGATTTAGTTGTTCATATAAAACAAAGGACAGGGTTTCTCTTAGTATTCAGGATATAAATGAAATGAAATTTAAGTAAATTTAAGGTGGAACTACATTCAGTGCAACAACTTTCCATTTGTGACGTCGAGCGGAGGAGAATACCCTTCCGACTGTCGACATGCGATATATCGCCAAGTCAGACACGTTATTACACCCTGGCACAAGCAACGCCTGATCAAGCTCTTACGTGATTCTCAGTGAAATACATTATTCTATCGTAGGTTTCCGCGGCGTTCAGATGAATTACTCTGCATTTCCGGGTTCCCACCGCATAGGTTGCTATTCTTAGACAACAGTTTCGCCCCCGTGTGTTCCAACGGGAGTCTTCTTTACGGTCGAAGTACCGGGTCATCATTTCGGCCGCGTTTATATAGGCCTTCTGTTTCCCTCCATGCTCTGTGATTAGTCATTCATCCTCCCGCCAAATCCTCCTCCATGCACTGGATAAGTGGTAACCATCTTCTCTGTTGAATTTATCCTTTGTGTTGTTTATTTATATGGCTTCTCTTATTAGCCTAGGATAAATATCTTGGCTCTTTTCCTCAACAAATTTCCTCAGCAATTCTACGAGGGAGTCTACCAGGTGCCATACTCGAGCGGGAGGTCCTACATAGGCGAGACTTTCAGGTCCATGAAGACTCGCCTGAAGGAGCATGAAAGGGCCACCGGAAAGAAGCAATTCAGTTTGTCGGCGATTGCTGAGCATGCCTGGAGCGAGCCTGGCCACAACATTAATTTTGACGAGGCCAAATTGGTATCCAAAGAGCCAAGATATTACCCTAGGCTAAGAATAGAAGCCATAGAAATAAACAAAACAAAGGATAACATCAACAGAGAAGATGGTTACCACTTATACAGTGGATGGGAGAGGATTTGGCGGGAGGAATATGACCAATCACAGAGCATGGAGGGAAACAGAGGACCTATATAAACGCGGCCGAAATGATGACCCGGTACTTCGACTTGAAGACGCCCGTTGAAACACGGGCGAAACTGTTGTCTAAGAAAAGCAACCTACGCGGTGGGAACTCGAAAATGCAGAATAATTTAGTTTAGTTAATTCCCAATCCGTCGCAATTCCATCTTCATTTCACTCGGCACTCCTAAACCCCTCTGCTCCAGGAGTGCTATTCAACCACGCTCTTGACGGTGACTCTTCGATGGATAAGTCCACGAAGATCACGAGTGAGATAATGACCCGGATCTGTTGCTTGGACGAGTATTTTGGCGCAGTTGAGTTGGTGAGAGAATTCTGTCATCGAACTGCGAGACAGAGGTTAGCGAGGCATAACTTGCTCTGTGGGCCGTTGGACCAATTCAATAAGTGGTAGTTTCCACTGTGATTGTATTAGGATAAAATGAGCAATCTATTATTTATAGTGTGTGTTTCATATTTATAGTAGTGCATGGGTAATGTGGAAGGTACTGTTATCAAACGTACGGTCTGAACGTTCACCTCCAGGCGACGTAGACAACCATTTCCGAATCCGCGATAATTTTATGTAAGTTATTTCGGGGAATAATATTTGCATTATAATTCTAAGCAGATGTGCAGTTTTTACACATCAAGTTAACCCTTGATAACATTTTATGAGTTTCTTGGCAATTAAAATTGAGACGCTTACGCATGGTCACTTGCGAGGAATTGAACGAGAGTACTACTAGCGCTCGACGTCCAATACTTGAACTAAACGGGCTCCTCGTTTTCAAGGGCAGATGCAAGGGGCTGCCCACCTGTCCGAGCGTCAAGCCGTTCCAGAAACTACTGGTGACCTCTGGAGTGAAGGAATCTTCCGATGAATTCGCCGATTACTTATGACCATAGGTCACCTGAGGGAAGAAAGTGTCCAATGAATTTTTCATACTCTAAGCCGATGTGCAGTAGAAAAAAGTATCCTTCATGGCAACCTTCCAACTGAGGTGTATTCGGACGAGAATAATTCACGGGATACAAGTTCAAGAACCCGGGATATTCAGTCGTGTCATCCTATGTATTTGCGACCAACGAAAGTGCATGCCCATCATCCTCACGGTTTGGAAACCTTGGAGGAAGTCAACCTTTTGATGTATTTCAGAAAATACTTCTTGGGAATGAAAGTTGTAAATTTTTCTCATTCCAATTCAACTATGGTAGTCTCCTCAAAGTGTAATTACGTAAGCAATAAGACACCTCGAATAGAAGATAGGCATTGGTATTGAATGAAGTGGTGGCCGTAGTCTTATTTATTTATTGATTCATTTTGTTGGTGGCGTAGAGCTTCGGACATAAGAACATGAGAAGGTATCTGAAGAGAAAATGTCCTCGTTAATTCTATTAGGAGCCTAATGATGAGTTAAATAAATACAGGTGCCATACAGCCCCTATTTATAAGCTGAAAAACTTTACTGGAGAATTTGCTATGCTACGATGTTTGAAGTGATAGGATCTGTTACATATTTTTATTTTCATTGCTATTAATGCCACGTAGGTAAAGATTAGATTTTTGCTGTTATTTCATGATATTTTGGCAACTTGGGACGAGATTCTATCAAATAATTATACCACACAGTTACAAACGATAAATGCGGATGCCCCACTCTGCGTTGCACTGTTAGCAACATTGGATTGAATTTCCTGGGGACGATTTCAGCCAGATATGCCTTATCCTTATCCGTGCCCACTTATTTCCTCCCCGGAACTCCCTGAGGAAGTGATTACAATAAATGATCTGTTTGCATAGTCTCAAGCTCGCTTCTCCTTGCAACAGGCTCTAAGGGGAAATATGCAGTATGAGAAACTGCTTTCAGTTAACTTTTTCCCACTAAGCTTACCATTCAGTGTCACGAAATGCCCCTAAATACATATATTTAAAATATATTTTCCATACGTTCACACAATATGCATGATTAATCAACGCTAAACCCCTATTTTCTTATTTCATGAAAGAAGATTTTATTTTGTATTCGTTGGTACAGCTTGGCAGTTATAATATCCATTCTTGAATCAAAAAGGGAAATGTATTTCTACATTTGAAATCAAACAGTTATAACACTCAAATACTAAATAGACGTTTATTTTTTATTCACAACGCAAAGACGAGGCAAGCGCAAACACTTGGCCTCAGTAACGTGGACTTGTTTGTTTACATACCTCTCACATTCGCAATCGTAATCGACATAAATTGGGGAAAAAGGACATTCTTGTGGTATTACCAAAACAATATGCAATCGATAAAGAAAGAAGGTTGTTATTTCAGACTCATTGGTCTATGGGCTGTGCCATGTCTCTCTTGGTACGACATCATTGAGCCTCGGAAATACGAGAGCTTCGTAATTTAAACCTAAATAAATATTTTAATTCACCGTTAAAGTTAGGTTAAAAAATATACATAATTCTCTGAAGGCTTTTGGGCTATTTGTTATTGCTCGAATGTCAGTAAATGGGCAGTTTTTCTAAAAACCATTCAATGAAACGGAGTAGTAGTATTTTAGTTAAACATGCTTTGACGGCTAAGATCATTTCGCACATGCTGACTGCCACTTGCAGATCGGGGCAACAGCACACTCGGGCGAATCGGAGGATCAACCCTCAATGAATAGGATATGAAACGATTTTTCTATACTGGCAATGCTATTCTAAAGGAAGATAGGGTGATATCATACATAAATGTCTCTTCATTACGTCTGGTATCATGATTTAAGTGTGTGTATCCCAAGAGATCCTTTCCCCTGGAATACAACCTTGTCGTGGTGGAAGAGCTTGCGTGCTCCAATGACCCCTAGAGCTGCACTGGCGGGAGCAATGCTCCTGGTAGGGTCACCCATGCCAGATTGGTCGAAGGTTAGGAGACAGACGAATGGTAGTCCGCGCAACGTCTGTACCTCAGTGAGACGGCTGCAGAAGGCGTTTGACTCCAGTGTGGCGGCCTCTGTAGTGATGGTGTCACGTAAAAAACACCATTGAGTAGGGCCATGGAATACCATCTCAATTAAAACAAAAACCTTGAAATTATAGACAGTTCACAAATGATAATGAATCCTTGCAACTACGGGACTCGGCCCAGAGGACCTGGTGTCGTGCCCGGCAGCGGTGGGAGCAAGGTCCCTGCGGTCGTCATCACACGAAATCCTTGCTTAGAAAATACAGCAGCAGATGAAAAAAAGATAAAGAAGAGGAACGAAACTATCAGAAAAGGCACTTGGAATGTTAGAACTATGCTGAGGGCGGGGAAGCTAGAGAATATAAAGCAAGAAATGGAGAGGGTGGGTGTAGACATAATGGGTCTGGGTGAAGTAAGATGGAAGGATGACGGGGACTACTGGAGCGATGGCTATAGAGTAATATATAGTGGAGGGAATAATAGTCAGCACGAGGTTGCATTCGTTATGAATAGGAAAGTAGGTAGAAAAGTAGAGTATGCAGAACAGGTGAGTGATAGGATTATAATCATGGAACTAAAGGTAGATCCAACGAATTTAGTTATAATCCAGGTTTATATGCCTACATCTAATCATAAAGAGAAGGAGGTAGATGGGGTATACAATCAGCTAGAGGAAATAATTGGTAGGATACCTGGGAGTAAGCACTTAGTAGTATTGGGAGATTGGAACGCGGTGGTGGGCGAAGGAAGAGATGGGTGGGAGGTGGACGATTACGGGCTAGGAAGGAGAAACGACCGGGGCGAGAAAGCTGTGGAGTTTTGCCGTAGAAATAACCTATTAATTACAAATACATGGTTCAGACATCATCCTCGACGTAGGTACACATGGAAGAAGCCGGGAGACACAGATAGGTTCCAGATAGATTATATAATGGTTCGTCACAAATACAGGAATAGTATTAAAAACTCGCATACTTATCCAGGAGCTGATGCAGACACAGACCACAAATTGTTAGTCATGAAATGTCGGGTAAAACTGAAAAAGATAAGAATGGGAAGGAGGGTGCGAAAATAGAATACGGAGGCATTAACTGGTGCAACGAAGACGAAGTATCGAGAGAAGGTGGGTGAGATAATGGATGAGGATCATGGAGTTATATCAGTGGAAGATGAATGGAGAAGTTTGAAAAATGGAATTGTAGAAGCGGCGAAAGCAATGGTAGGCGTAGTCAGTGCAACTAAAATTAGAAAACCGTGGATCACGAAGGAGATAATAAGGGAGATGGAGGAGAGAAGAAAATGGAAGAGCGTAAACTCAGAGCTAGGTAAGAGAAAACACTGAGAATTTAATAACAGGCTTAGAAGAGAAACAAAGAAAGCAAGAGAGGCGTGGTGGAGAGAACAGATCGACTCGTTAGAGAAATACCAAAAAGAGGGAAGAGCAGATGCATTATATAGGAAAGGAAAGGTACTGACTGGTGGTAATAAGGGAAGGGGATTTACAACGATAACAGACAAGAAGGGAAAGGTGATCGTAGAACCGAAAGAGATCCAGGAGAGGTGGAAGGAGTGTGTTGAAGAGCTGTATGGGTAAAGAAATAAGGACCAACAGGTTAGATATAGAAAGGGAAGACGATATCGACAGATATGGCATCGGACCAGGTATCCTTCATAGTGAAATCAAGAGAGCTCTACGAGACATGAAAAGGAATAAGATGGCGGGAATAGATGGCATACCTGCAGAGTTTTTAAAAAGCATGGGGAAGAACGGAAGAGGAAAACATTTTGTGCTTATGTGTAGGATTTATGAGGATAGAGTGTGGCCGGAAGACTTCGCGAAGACTGTACTATTTCCTTTACCAAAAAAGAGCAAGGAAATGGCGTGCGAAGACAATAGGATAATAAGCTTAATATCTCACGCGGCCGAAGTAGTTCTGAGAATTATGAGCAGAAGGCTAGAGAAGAATAAATACCTGGATGACGACCAGTTTGGTTTTAGGAGGACGGGAACGCGAGACGCTATAGTGGTGATGAGGACGCTAGTAGAAAGAAACCTAGAGTATGGGCAGGATGTTTTTGCACGCTTCGTAGATTTCGAGAGGGCGTTTGGTCGGGTGGAATGGACGAAATTAATGGAAGTGTTGAAGAAATTAGGGGTCGATTGGAGGGAGTGGTGTCTGATTCAGAATTTGTATATGAACCAGATGGCTCAGGTTAGAGTAGCCGATGGAGAATCGGGGTGGGCCACGATAGGGCTGGGAGTGCGGCAGGGGTGCGCACTATCGCCGTTGCTTTTAACGTGTATTCAGAAGAAATGGTAAGGGAGGCATGGGGGGAGGAGGAAGTAGGAGGGGAGCTGATAAAATCAGTGACATTTGCAGATGATCAAGCATTAGTTAGTCAGTCTGCCAAAAGGTTACAGTCAGTGGTGAATGCGTTAGACGTGCAGTGCGAAAAGTATGGGATGAAGATCAACCACAAGAATCCGAAAGTGATGAGATTTTCTAGAAGTAAGAAAGCGTGGCTGAATATAAGGGTGGGAGGGCAGGAGATAGAGCAGGTCGTGCAGATTACGTACCTGGGTAGTATTTTGGAGGAGAATGGGTTTACTGGTGAGAACGTCAGATTCAGAATTGCGCTCGCTAAGGAAGCATTTTCGAAGAGATGGGAATTGATGAGGGGGGTCCGATAAGAGACGTAAAGAAGAAGCTGGTAAAAACATTAATATGGAGCGTGGTCCTATATGGGTCGGATACTTGGTCATTGCGAATAGAGGATGTACGTAGACTTGAGGCGTTTGAGATGTGGGTTTGGAAAATGATGGAGAAGGTGAGCTAGATGGCGAGGAAGACGAACGAGGAGGTATTGGATATGATCGGAGAGGAGAGAAAGCTTGTGGCAGAGGTTCGGAGAAGGCAGAAGATATGGATGGAGGAGGTTTTGAGAGAAGAGGGCATGTTGAAGAGAACGATAGAGGGGAGAACACTGGGGAAGCTTGGAAGAGGAAGAAAGAGGATAGGAATTCTGGACGAAATAAGAGGAGGTAGAAGATACGAAGAATTGAAAAGGGATCTAATGGTGGGACATCTGTAGGAGGGAAAGTGAGACAATATCTATGAGGTTGGGATGCAGAATGGGGACTGTCCAAGAACCTACCAATCAGCTGGTAGAATACTTGAATGAATCCCAATAGATGGCAGTTTAAGCTGAGAGAAAAGTGCAAAAAATATATACGTAGATGGGGAAGATTGAAATAGAGGTTTCGTCTCAAATCTGAATGTTTCAGCGGCATTGGACTAACCCGTCCCTATTTGCAGGCTACCAGCATTCATTAAAGAGATTGCTCTTCTTGCTTTCAATATTTTACTAATTCTGAGTATTCCGGGACTAGCCACGGTATAACCTTTTACGGAGTCACTCGCAAGTGCTCATTAGTGCTGTATTCCCCTGAGAAACAATCATTCGCCTTGACCGGGATTCAAACCCGGATAACTAGATTTTGCGCCAAGTGCTTTAGCCAGTTAAGCTACCGAGGAGTCCTACTCCTCTGTGGAATTTTGATCGCTTTATACGAACAATTTATTTTGGACTTCCGAGCATATGATACAACTGAATCAGTCCAAGGCGTGCGCTTAGCGCCACAGTCCAAAACGTTATATCGTGGCTAGTCCCGTATCCTCAGATTTGGTCAAAAAGAGCAAAAACCTCACTGTGTTCCATGATTGGATTTATCCAAGTGTATTCTCATTAAATGCTTCACATAATGGCACGTTATCACTGTAAATCATAATCAAATACATTTAAGGTTCGAAATTACGCAAGACATCGCGGCGCCGGAAAAAGCATACATGCCGCTCGAGAGTGGTAAAATCTTTTACCACTTTTGTTTCATAAGAAAATATTAAATATTTTTGAGACATTTTTTTGCGAATTTTAGAGATAATAATTGCGCCCTTCAGTGAGTTTGCGCTCCCTGTCTTCACTGTCTCGTGACGATGCGGAGCTCTGGAGACCACCGCGTCACACGCGTGTCCTTTGGGGCGACCGTCGAATTGCCCGCCTACCTTGACGTGACCGAGTGAGGGGTTGAGGCAGTGCAGGGAGGGGGGGGCTTGGGGGCAGGGCAGGGGGGGGGGGCAAGGCAGGGTGGGCCGCGGCGGTCGTGCGGACGGTGGAGGCTGCGATGGGACGGAGGGCAGCGAGGCTGGACCCGCGTCTGGGACTCGGTCGGCCAGCGTCTCTGGAATCCGAAGGTCTCTCTGCACGTTCGAGACGACATCCGCGGGAGCAGCGGGGTGGGTGGTCTTATACTCGAATCCAAACGAGACGCTCGCGAACGTCGGCTCGTTCAGTACAGATCAAATTGTTCATTTCCATTCTTTGAAGTATGTACAAAATAGATTAAAGGAGAGCGGAGTTGAAACCATCTTAGCATAGGACAATATTGAAGCAATTAAAATGTGCATCGGCCATAGGAAATTATTATTTGTAAATATGCCGTTATTCATTGGTTTTAGTAGTCGAATGGATGCGGTATCGTAATAATGTATCTAGAAAAATGCATAATGTAAATATGTTCCAAAAAAGCGCCGCATTAAAATTTATTAAAATTATGGAGAAATGGCGCAAAAGTTTTACGAAAATATAGGTGGAAACACTTGCGTGGGTGTCATGGTCGAATAGAGGGGATGGAAAGTGTGCACACGTTTGCTGAATTAGTGCAGAAACCTTGGGGATTGATGACAGTTGAAGAATTGGTATTTTTTTAAGCACACAGTGGTATTTAAAAATATTTGGGTTGCGACAATAGCTATTAAGAGGACAGAGACATTTTAAATAAAACAACTAATGGCCAAAGAATATGTGGGACTGTAAGAAGAGGACGGAAGGGAAAAACTGCAAATGAAACATTTGACAAAATAATGGCTGTCCCCACATTACTATACGGATCAGAAGCTTGGACACTTAGAAAAAGAGAGAAAACAAATTGAAGCGTCATAAATGGAATTCCTTAGATCTGTGAAAGTCTGTGCACGCCTGGACCATACATAAAATGAAGGCATAAGGCAAGAATTAGAAGTACAACCAGTTACAGAAGTAGCAACAAAATAAATATGGAAAGAAAATATTGACCGCGTGCCTCTAGAAAGGATTCCCGGAAAGGTTTTAGAGTATAGGCCTTTTGGGAGAAGAAGTGTTGGGAGGCCGAGATTGTGATGGTGAAGGCGGAACAGGCAAATTGCCTAAACCTGGAAAGGAAGAAGAAGTCACACAGTAAAGGAACAGTTGTGTTTCTTGAGACAGAAGTTTATTGGCGTTGACTAAGTTGCATTTACGATCGTAATCGCTTTGAGGTGATTTGGCAAATAGTCATGGGGTCTTTTTCAATTCGCGTCGTTCTACTTCTACTCCAAATATCCACGAAAAAAAGCGATTAAATCTTTGACTTTAATCCCCCATTGCCCTTCAAAACAAATTGCCTCCATGTATACATGTATTCAAACAGCAAACTTTCAGAGTCGAAGAATGAAAATCGATTGTAATTATTAAGGAGCCTGTGCAGTAGGCCCGATCGTCAGGTGGTCGATATCGAAATTCTATGTTCGACAAACGGGAAAATGTAGCCCGTCCTACCAGATGAACAACGAAAGAATTTTTTTTTCGGACAATATCTAGGGGTGCCGCCGGGGCCGTTTATTCTGAGAGTAGGCAACCCGCAACACCCGCTCTGATTTGCCCTCTTTTAAGCCATTTTAGAGACTCTGGTGCGGTTTCTTCGGGTCGTTATGACTGATATGGCTCGGCTAGATGCTGAGGTAGGCCCAACTGGTCAGCGGGTCACGTGGTACGCCATCAGTGCTGTAGAAAAGGTAAGAAATTAGTCAATTTCTTCAAAATGCGTTGTAAGTGACGTAAAATCGTATTTATTTGGGTATGTGGGACAGTTACTTCGTCCAATTAGTTCCCCCCGCCTCTCTCACCTTCCCCCATGCTCGTTGAAGAAAACTTAGTTTTCGGCAGCAGCTGGGCTGGACGCTAGAATTGTTTGTTATCTCAAATTGGCTTGCGGCTCTTAGCTCACTCTTTAGGTGTTGTTGCACCTAGAGAGATCCGCAGGGCTCACTCAGTGGAGGGAGCATAATCCTTTTTAGATTTAAATTCCTGCATCTCTTTCTTGGAGACTATTTTCTGCCGGATGTTTCCTTCTCTGTCATGTGGCGTGCAAGCCGTAACCGCTGTCTCAGTTACCATTTCACTCACAACTGCCTGGGTGTGGCAGGGAAAGGCATGCATCTTAGGAGGGCCGCCTTCGGTCGCCAGCATGGCCTGGAGCTCCTCCGAGGACATATCTTTTAGCATGGACGGTGGAGTGACTGGCATTTTCTCCCAGTTCACAAGTTCAGTGTATTCCTCTACCTGGAAGTTCAAAGGGGGAATTTTGAAATTTCTAATTTTATCTTTCTTCTCATATTTCTCGGGGGAGCGACGACGATGGTCTTGAATGAAACGGTAGCCTCCACTCGTCGTCGGCGTCTACATCCGCTGGCTCCTTCACAACCGACTTGGTGCACAATGCTTGGAGATATTTCTCTATCATTTTGACAAAGCTTGTTGCAGCGGATTTTTCCTCTGCTTGCACTTTCTCAGCTGTATTCCTCTCCTCGCGCTCGTGCTCCTTCTGCAAGTCCTTCGTAGCAGCCACGTCATCACCACCGATGAACATTCTCCTCTCCGTCCTCTGGTCAATAATGTAGGGGATTTCACGTTCCGCAATGGTCTCCTGTGGTTTGCACACATTTAGGCATTTTCGGGAGGCACTTGCACTGGGCCACATCGAACAGTTTTCTTGCTTTTTTCTTGAAATCTTATATCTTCGCCTGGGCCACCGCACTTTTCTTCTTGGTGCTCTTCATGCGTTGGCGATACTTTTCATGGTAGCGAAGAACAGCCTTCAAAATAGCACGATTAGATATCAAGGGCACGGAGTCAAGTCGCCAAATATCTTCCACCTCGTTTGCAACCTGCTGAGCCACGTCCGTGGCAGGAGGGACAAAGCCGTAACGCTGTTCCCTTTGTTGGTTCTGCACGAAGAATAATTCACATCTTCATAGGTTGGCAGGTATATTGCAGGAAAAGCTGTCGGTGCTTCAAAGATGTACTCGACCTGTTTCCTCGTCTTCATTGCAATTGTCCAAAAACCACAATCATAAACTTCTCGAACACAAACAAATCGCTAAACGAGAACAAACGCCTAATCTGTTAGTTAGTTCCGCCCGTGCCCACCGCTGAGACCGAGGAGCTCTTCCGTCGCTTCGGCTAGAGGCCCTCTATTAGGAGAGGTTGGCCAAGTGAAAGGCAGGCGCCATTTTTCGCAAGACCGGCCACGGATCATTAGACCTAATTAAAAGATCTCAAGGGCAGTTCATATGGTTTTTCTAGCCGCTGAAGTATTGTAAATATCACAGTCTCTCTTGATAATATATATTTAAGAATAACACAATACAGATACATTCATTACGTTGACAAAACTGAAAGCCAACATATTCAAAGCAGTAATTGTTTTTGCACACACGACATTTTTCCTATATGCTACCACATACTTCTATCACTAGAACCACACTCCATACATGCACTCAAACAAAACAATATCAACTACCTTCTTTCACTTACTTCACAAAGGTAGGAAGCGTACGTTGCTCGCCAGTGTTTCCTGTTCACTTTAGCTTCCCAGTCCTTCCTCCTGGCTGGGTCTTTTGGAAAAACCCTCATAATTTTCCCATCGGAAGACTTGTATGAGCATCCATATGCTGCGCAGCCTGACATTGCGATGAAGACTGTCGCTAAGAAAATGAGAGGATAGAAATATTTTAAGTGAAGACAAAACAAGCACGTCGCTGATCATATTTAAGAAATGCATTACAACTCACAGAGACCGTATCGCATATCAAAATTAGGCTACTTACCTGCCTACTGAGCACTTAACATGAAAGTTACTAAACCAATATAAAAGGCAGAATTGTAAAATAATGGCGGATTAATAACTTTTTCCAATGTTCACAACGACAGTTTATCAAAACGAGGAATGAACAATACGTAGGTAGGGACAATAAATGGTTTTGAAGTAGATTACTGACCTCGTGAAGCATATATGCATATATGCGCGTGCCTTTATTGAAAATTACTTATGTGAAAGTTAAGAATTCCATAATTCCCACACCCATTATCAATGGAAGAAAACACGAAGATTCGCTGTGGTTGTGACATACTTATGCGCCCTGACCTGCGTCCTTATGCGTGCCGTCACCTTATCCCTTAATAAGTACCCGTCCATTAAATCAATTCCGGTATCGTGAAAGAATTGTAATCAAATGTTTACATGATTGTATTTCCTCATCGATCATCATAGAAAGGAAATAACGGGGTGATTATCTCGAGGCTTGGGCGTTCTAAATACGAGGTATGATTTCCCGTAATCACGCTTAATCATTATTAATCGAAAAATAATAAATTTATATGATAAGAAACGTTAAAACTGAAGTGCATAAATAATTACCCTTATTCATCGATTGCAAATAGGGAAAAATATAACGGAATGAGTCACGGTGACCGTCAACCACTGATGTCCTCGCCACGCCGTCTCAATTCTCACCAATCACATATATTACTTGGCAAATAACAAACTAAGGGATCCACAAACACAAAACAATCGAAAATATTTGGGTTATGTATTGCTTTCCACCACAAAATCGAAAATTACCAGGAGCCTACGGATCGTATTCCAAGCGCAGCATTTAGCATAGCATAATATTACGGAAAATCCAGTGAAAACTCATTTTAAACCGTTAAATCGATACAGCAGTGTTAGCGCTCATGATTTCAGCAAACTATTTGTAGTACTAACCTTTACAGTGACCTAGAATGGCAAAATTACAATCACCTTCCCTTCACTTCAATGTAATCCAAGTGAATCTCATGCGAATAATGGCGTCCAGTCTCAGAGTGCATTCTGGGTAAAAAGCGTCAGCCAGTAAAAAATTAGCGGAACACTTGACCAGCCTCTCCTAATAGAGGGCCTCTCCTCTAGCTTCGGCACTTCCCTTACCCTCACCTCCTCCCCCCTTCCTCCCCCCTCCCTGCCGACTGTGCCGGTCGGGTAGCAGACTGTCGCTCAGTCACCGGCCGACAGGCCTGAAAGGCCTCGAGTCAACATCCTTGAGACTACATCGCCGCCAGACTCCTAAAAACGCGTTTCTGCAAACCATTTCGAGATAACAAACAATTCTAGCATCCAGCCCAGCTGCTGCCGAAAACGAAGTTTTCTTCAACGAGCATAGGGGAAGGTGTGGGAGGAGGGGGGAACTAATTGGACGAAGTAACTGTCCCACATACCCAAATAATTACGATTTCACGTCACTTACAACGCATTTTTGAAGAAATTGACTAATTTCTTACCTTTTCTACAGCACTGATGGCGTACCACGTGACCCGCTGACCTGTTGGGCCTACCTCAGCATCTAGCCGAGCCATATCAGTCATAACGACCCGAAGAAACCGCATCAGAGTCTCTGAAATGGCTTACAAGGGGGCAAATCAGATCGGGTGTTGCGGGTTGCCTACTCTCAGAATAAACGGCCCCGGCGGCACCCCTAGATATTGTCCGAAAAAAAAATTTTCTTCCGTTGTTCATCTGGTATAACGGGCTACATTTTCCCATATGTCGAACATCGAATTTCTATATCGATCCACCTCCTGACGATCGGGTCTACTGTACAGTCTGAGACATTACAATCTCGCTGATGTGTGCTATAACAGTGTTCCGATTGTTGCTCTCTGAAAATTCTCGCCTGATTGTAGTAGGTATAGACCGTAGCTTATGCTTTGAACACACCCGTGGGACTGTAGTGTGCTTAAAGAAACATCTTCAGAATTTAAGATTATTTAAATCAGACGGTTCCATTTACTTATTCCAATGTACACACGGGAGATAAGCATTTGAGTTAATAACGACATTTTTTTTGGTATTAGTTCACCTTAGGGTTAATGAATTTTTATCACCCTCAAAAATGCCTTTTACATAGGACGCGTGTAATCTGTACCTTAGTCTATAGTTATGTTTTCTCATTTATTTGTCCCCCGATATCCCAAAGCAAGGCGTTTGACGGTAATCGAAGCATTTTAAGGTATTCGCACTGGTTTTATCACGTTCGCACGTCATATTGTTTCCAAAGCTTTATTTCAACGCAGACCTTATGGTCTGCGTCATGTAGACACCGGTGTCGTCATGGATCATCTGCCAGTAAGTGTCCACTGATTTACCTCCTATCCTTCCCCAACCTCAACGCCTTGTTGCTAGCTTATACTTTTATATTTATTTCCTTTCTTTATATATATATATGTAACACTGGGTCAATAATTCACCGACACTTTGACGTTTAAGAGGTGCTGGTGAGTTGGGGAGCTCCGTGGCCCCGCGTCTCCTTCTAGAGCTGCGGAGTGGGTGTCCGGGAGAAGGTCTGCAAGTTGTCGGCTGGCCGTCTGCAATCCTTTTTGACGGCCGAGGAGCGTTTTGGGATTTCAATTCTCAAACGAGGCGGAACCAGACGTCCGGGATTGACCTCGGTGGAGTGTTTAGTCTGAGGAGGTACCGTGACGAAGGGCGTAGCACGTGCGTGTCCGAAGAGCGTCATGTCGCGTCTCGTCACGCGCGAACCAAACGCAGATGCACCACGCAGGCTGCATCTAACTCATCCTACCGGATCTTAACGCGATAACTTTGGATCTCCAGGAAACAACACGCGTACCGATGCGTGAGCGGGCAAGGGAAGGAAGGACTTCCAACCGGACATCTCCCGCATTTTGAACGTGTCACACCTCACAAATAACACCTACGGCTGGTGTCGAAGCCGAAAATTGCGAAAACGAAACATTTCCTTGCCCAGCAAATCCTGAATATAGCGGAATTCCTTCGAATCACGTACCTACATTTTTCGTTAAAGGAAGTTTCCCGCAAAATTCAGGAACGAATAATTAAAATATAGACTCTTAGACTTAAATATGTTGTGTCTATAAGATGCGATGCCCACGTTTTTTGTTGGTGAGTCCATAGATGAATTGAATCAATGATAAATTACGAAAGTTTTTATTTTCTACAGGAATAAATATTTTTAAAAATACTGCTCGCGTATTCCACCTTTGATAAATATTTTTCCTCACATTCATTAATACTAACGCTTCTATGTTGTTAGTTTCCCCACTGAACAAGTACATATAATGATTCCGAAAAACATTTTCTCAGGACACAGTCTGCCAAATCTACTGGCACAGGGTAAATTATATATTCAGCGCTATATGTGTAACATATTCAAGACTCATATAACCGATGACGGCGCTGTTGTCACTTACGTAATTTCCCAAGATGGCCGCCAGAATGATGTTTACAACAGCTTTCTGCATTGGTCTCCTAGATTTCTTGAAATGAATATTTGCTCGCTCTATTTTGCTGTTTCCATAGGTATTAGTAATGCAATTCGGCTCAGCCAGGTTCGCCAGTCCGGAAATCAATTCCATATCCCCGTTTGATAGTTTCCATTGAATTCGTAGTGATGACGCGAGTAGACTTTATACCCATTGCCGCGGCCGAAACTTTTTCCCGGATACAATAGGTTGCCGTTTAGTTTATGTTCCGCCTATGACTGGGCTCACTGCTTCTCGGACGTGATAAGAGAAACCCGAACGGGCCATGTACCTCTCGGAAGAGGAGGGGTGAAAGTAAGGGGTGAAAGAAAGGGGACATTTTGGAGTTGATTATGTCACCATAACAAGTTAAAGAGTCTCTGGGTATTGGTCAAAAATTACAAATGGCCTCCAGGGTAAATTGGTGTAGCTCGAAGTAAAAGCTTGCGAAGAGTTCGCGAGTGGGTTCATTTGATGAAAGTGTTTGGATGGTCTTAAGGTATAAAATCTCCAAACAGGTAGAACTCGAGTGATAAAGTATCAAGAAATTTAATTCGTAAAATATTTAAATAGTCGCGCGTTTCAGAGAAAATTTCTAAAAATCTCCAAAGTAATACTCAAAGAATGATAATGATAACTGGAAACTTTATGATTCCACATAACTTTATTTGGAACGACCCGGGTTTCGAAGTTCAACGTCATCATCAGGAGGTATCTGACGTTGGCAATGAACGTCGAAATCCAGGTCGTTCCAAATACATATATGTGGCATCACAGAGTTATCAGTTACCATTATTATGTGAACAAATTGCACAGAGTTACACCTGAAACCAACCATTATACTCAGAGAATGGCGTAACAGGATGTAAGAGTAATGAATTTTAAATAGAGAAGCCCGAATATCGTCCATTGAACGCTCCAGAAGTTTCAAAATTTCATCTTCGACTCACAAATGCCGTTTGAAGCAATAAATGACTTCGATAGTTTTGGGGACCCAGTTATTTTTTTTTCCTCCTGAGTACCCTCGTCCGGCATTTTCCTTGTTCTCATTACCGGCCTCATTTGACCCCTGACCCCTCCATATATCGCCATTTTCCAGATTCTTAAACCTTCCTACTCCATTTTCTGCCTCCTATGGAACTCCTCCTCCTGGTATCTCTCCTGGCCCTTTACTTTAAAAGTCTGATTCTTACGTTAATTTTGCACGTACAAGTTACGGGATAGCGACCTGTTACATTTGCACATAAGAGGTTCTATAAGTTCATGAATTGTCAGCAGTTATCGATTTTGGAAAAACACCTTATAAAATCTGAAAAAAAATCCCAATTGTCCTTAAATGTCAGTTGAATCAGAGTTGATCCTCTGCTGCTTACAATGTTTCAACAATAAAAATCCTTGTATTTTCATTTTTCACTGCCTCAATTCTGTTGCGATTCTCTTTTTCTCAAACATTAAGGTTGAATTTAACATTTCAAAGGGTACAAGGTTGGCAGACCTTGGTGGCACCCTCAAGCGTGGATTCGCTGTTCAGGGAGACTGGAGCAAGCATGCACCAGCGGGTTTAGTGACCGAAGGTGACCCGCTGGGAGTTTCCAGTGTACCACGGTCCCTTTGCCGCACCCACCTACCATCATTTACTCTCTCTCCATCTCTCTCTGATGTCATATTCTCGGTTCCACAAGTTCTACGGTATCTATAAAATGAGTGGTTAACCTTCATCGTACGCATTAAAATTCCCGCTGCAGGCCTTGCTGGCCGGACATAATTTTGAACACGCAGTAGAAACACTATGGGTTTAAGTACTACATGCAGCGTACAATTTTCTGTACGCACGGCCGGTGGAATCCTCATTCCAGTGTACATTTAAATGTTCGCTAGTCCTTTAAATGTTAATCGTATTTGTAAAAAGTGCCATTTAAGTCCGCAAATTAAAGCCGCAGTGAAAAACAAAAGCCAGGTATAGCAAAGTCATCCGGAAAAAACTATTGGTAACACAATTTACCATTTCGTCTTATAATTATCCAGATAATCATGTCCAAACGAATAACTTGTGCAACTTTTTGCCTCAAAATTTAAAAAAATTTATCTGCAGCCCTGCAAAAAGCCGCAAAAAATTCACTTACTCCTCTAGTTTTACTCGAGGATTTAACGGTGCTTGTGAGCAGCTTTCCCCTCTTGGTAGAAGGTTTTCGCGGCTTATGCATAGCTACTCCCTTGGGTCTTACAATTAAATACTCAAGCAATATATCCTATTTACCAAGATATTGTATTCGTTCAAAAGTATTTCTCTTTAAAATATCAAGTGAAAGAGAGCGGGTGGTGGACAGTGGGATTCTCCGCATGAGTTTATGGCTTGCAATACACGAATTAACTGCTTTCTTCAACAACTGCATACATTTGATCAAAAAATATGTAGTGAATTTATTTAATTGTCAGAGGGGGAGTGACTGGAAAATGGAGGAATGTTGGCAAAGGAAAAGCATCGATCAGGACAAATTTTGGGTTGGTATTGGTTTGAGAGATATGTCATTTCACATACAAGTCAATGAATTAGGCCTCATCAAAGAGAAACATGCCTCACCTTTTCAAAGATACCAGAATATTAGCCAGTTAGTGCATTACTTTTCGAGATATTTGCAGAACAATATAAGCTGTTTTCCACGGCATAGCATACGCGCACCAGAGAAAATTTATTTAAAAAATGAGAACGTTCTAGCATAGAGCTCGCATCAGAAATTTAACGGTGTGTAGTTCGTATGCTTTATAAACCATTTAAAAAATTAATTTATTTTTAACCATAATACTTTTTACGAAATTGCAAAGAAAAACTTTGGTTGCTAAGACGTGTTCACCGTGCGGCATGAAAAAAATCCTTCGAGTTAATGACTTATGCGTGCATATTTAGTTAATTACTGAGAATTTCAGTCATATTATAGCGCCATTAATATCACAGTATTTACTTCATGCTTCCTACAGCTGCTGTTATAACAAAATAACATTCGGATGTGGTCTCTATTACGACTAGAGAAAAATCTAGCTCACACCACCTTAATTGAATGCTGTTAAAGCGTTTCATTAAAAGAGTAGGACAAGTGTGCGGGTTACTGGGACTTGTCGCATCTAGTTTTAAACAGAAAGGACGTTTACAATGGGCGATTATTTACGTAACTTTGGCTGTTAATTGTTTTTCTGGATATGTGCGCGGCAGATGGATGCAGAGATAAGGTTGTAGAACTATGCAGTCGAGTGTATGGAAAGGAGTACTGCCTCTTTCCCACATTGAATAAGTGTCACTTGGCTCTGCCGGAATGAACATTATATATGCCAACGGAGCGCCGTTAGAATAAGTTGCCGGTTAAGAGCTGCCCTGGAAAAAGGTCGAAGTAAATAATTGAGTGGGTGATGATGGAACGAGAACTGTTCTGCTCCAGCACTGGAAAATGACATCTGAACGTGACATCAGGGAATCATGAAATAAGAAATCATTTGGTTTTAGGAATCCGATACGAAGCGGCCCATTCAAGTGACGTGTGCAAAATAAGAGAGAAGCCTCTTTTGACTCTTAGTGACTCATAATACATTTTATTACCATCTGCATTCCCATTGCCTGTAATTTGCTTGTTTGAGTTTGCGGCGAAATTGACCGGCGACTAGCATGACATGTCACTCATTCGACACGGCAACGGGCAAGCGGTCAACGCGGCCGACCGGTAGCGACTCCAACATTGGAGGCGCCAGTTGACGCGGCCGTGCACATTCCAGAACCTTCGAGACGCCGAAGAATCGGCGCGAACCTGTGTATATATGTACCGGCTGTGGAGAATAAAGGGCAGAGAGATTTCCTCTCGAGAGCGAGCATAATCATTCACGCGAGCTACTGAATTACCCCGCATAGTGGTGACCCCGACGACGAAGCGCACGATGGCCGAAGACGAAGAATTTACTTCTGCAGCAACAGTGCGAGGCCCTTCTACAGCAGATGCAACTGCAGATACGGCACCAGCAGCAACCATTCCAAGAGCAGAACGTCGCCCAAGTCGATCGCGTGGCCGTTCACCTTCCGCCCTTTTGGCCCGAAAATCCAAGTTTATGGATCAGGCAAGTAGAGAGTCAATTCGCACTGCACCGTATTTATTTATTTATTTATCAAAAACTCCAAAAACAGCAACTAAGGCCTTTACATTGGGTTCAATAAACAAATTTAGAAAGTAGACCTTAGTAAGTTTAATCTTATTATTTCTCAACTTGAACCTTGTACGCGGCTGAAATTTCCGATATTATTACAAACCCTCCGGCCGAAGGGAAGTTCGAGAAACTTAAAGCGGAATAGGTTACTCGTATATTTGCGACGCGGGAGGAGCGAATACGCCAGCTACTCACGCAAGCCGAAATGGGGGACCGCAAACCATCCCAGTTCCTGCGCTACATGCGTGGTTTGGTTGGATCGGAAACCATACCGGACTGAGGACTCTTTGGAGCGGACGCCTACCCAACTCCATCCAGACGATAATAGCAACGCAGCAGAATCTTCCCCTGGATGTCATCGCCGACCTGGTAGATAAGGTGTTCGAAGTAATTCCCGCGCCACAAGTCTCAACCGTGAGTACCTGTACCACTTATGTTAATAAGCGCCTCGAGGAACTCTCTCAGCAAGTCAATGCCCTTACTACTAAATTTGAAAAACTATGCCACGAGCGCTCAAGATTCAGGAATCGAAGTCGTCCTCCCAAAGATAATGTCTCCCGGCATAGATCCACTTCACAGTCACCAAAGCCAACTACCAACGGCACCTTCTGTTACCACAGACGTTACGGCACCGAGCCAAGGAGGTGCACCACTCCGTGTGAGTCTCCCCAAACGCCCCCCTCCAGCCATCCGTAGCGGCGTCGTTTGACTGCCACAACGAGTCGCCGCAACGCTTGTTTGTAAAAGATCGGAACTCGCAGCGGCGTTATTTAATAGACACTGGCTCCGATCTCTCAATTTTTCCCAGACGACTCATTCGAGAAAACGCCCTAAAATAAGTTACAATCTATCAGCAGCTAATGGCAGTATTATTGCCACTTACGGTACCGTCACTGCCAACCTTAATTTTGGACTTCGACGGAATTTATTTTGGCGTTTTGTCGTCGCTGACGTGGCAGAACCCATCCTCGGAGCCGACTTCCTCGGACATAACCATCTCTTGCCTGATATAAAACACGCTCAGCTTATTGATGGTGTCACTCGCCTCTCCTGCCCTGGCTTACCCGCTCCCTCTATTCAACAAAGCGTCAAAACCATTACTGGATCATCTCCATTCGAGCTCAGATTCAGGAGGGTACCGCCCGTCGATCTAAAAGCAAATGGTCCTCGCCACTTCATATGTTGCCAAAGGAAGACAATGGATGGCGGCCGTGCGGCGACTATCGCTTACTCAATGCTTGAACCATCCCCGACCGTTACCCTGTGCGCCACATTCACGACTTCACCCTGCGACTTCGCGACTGTACCCTTTTCTCAGTTGAAGACCTGGTAAAGGCCTACACACAGATTCCAGTGGACCCATTGGACATTGCAAATACGGCAGTAACCACGCCATTTGGATTATGTGAATTTCCATTTAAGCCGTTTGGTCTCCTAAATTCCGGTCAAAAGTTTCAGCGCTTCATTGATGAAGTTGTCCACGGTTTTGACTTTTGCTTCCATATATTGACGATATTTTGGTCTTCTCACCCGACCCTGCCGAGCATGAAGTTCATCTCCCCTCTTCCGACGTCTGGCCGACTATGGAATAATCATTAATGTCGCGAAGAGTGTATTTGGCTCTCGTGAAGTCAACTTCCTGGGCTACCAAATCTCAGCCGAGGGCACACGACCATTACCAGAGCCTGTTAACGCATTGCTGGAATATCCTTGTCCTAACTAACCGAACTAACCCAAAAAAACGTCGGGGAGGGTATGCATGTATGTGTTTCTGACGTTCAGTGCAAAGTGACGGGGGAGATTGCACTTAATTGTTGCTAAGTTATCTTTATATAGATGAAAGCAAAATAATGTGACTTTCAAACGGTATTATAGTAGTAATGCATCTGTCGTTAACGAAAAAATAAAGTGTGCGGAGTAACCCGGATCAGTGTTGCAAATTCGTCCAATAGTGCAATTATCTCTGTTACTCGTGGGCTTAGCGCCCATAATGCCTTCAGCTGTTCTCATTTAAGAATGGAACTATACTGAAGTTTTTTCATTCGATGCATTTGTGGAGCATAGAAATAGAAACAAATTTTATTGTTCTGGGAACTGCTGGGACTGCACTGTTTTTATAACCTTGGGAGAAGAATGATGCAGGAAAACGTCGAATGCTCTATTATTTCTCTTGATATCATTATCAAGGATGTTGAGGATCAATTGAGTCATTATCAAGACATTTCTTAATTGCCACCTCGGTAATGAAACCTCAATCGTATTTGAGTTGATTTTTGTTATTGCGTTACTTTTCTTATTTCATTCACCTTATATTGATATTTTCTTATCAATCTGATCTTCATTTATTATAATATATAAACAAATGAAGGTTCTTTGAATTGATTAACAAATAAAAACAACATATGATGCTGAATGATGCATTACGATGCACGCATGGGCTGAAATGACGACGTTGATTCTGTCCCAGGCACGGTATACTACGAAAGTTTTGGTCTATGTGAGCACAACAAATATTAGTTAATCGTGACATTTTGTTTGCTCAGGCAAGCTAACATTTTTGGAAGACCAAATTTCTTCCATATTTTTGGTGTAATCCTCCGCAAGCTCCGAAGCGAAGGAAGTACAGGTAAGGTCGCCTCGCTGAAAATGGGCTTTCCTGTTTTAACGGCTTTAATCCTTCAGCATGATCTCAAACTAAAATATAGTAGCTGGAACGAAATTCTATTTTGCTAATTGTAGAACAGAAATAGATCAAGTTACTTCAGTTCCACATATTTGTAACCCTCATGAATTAATTTATTTACGGTTTCATTAAAGAATTCAATGTTTTTTAAACTAGATTCCTTCTCACCCTATTATTTACATTGCATCTCCATGTCTAAAATGTAAAAAATATCTGCTTCAACCGTGTGCCAATTAATTTTTTAATCAAATTAAGCTGAGCATTGGTTTATCTTTAACCGGAAAAGTTATGTACGAAGTTTTAGCGTTTCCCAAGATGATTTCAGAGATCATAAGCATATTCAGACTTACCCACGATGGAGAACCATTGCTATGATCACTTCCAATAATTATTTTACACGGGTACCATTATGGAGCAACTACAACATTCAATGAAGGTAGTTTGAGGCTTGAGCGGAATATCACCACGTGGAATATCACGTATATAACTCGTTGAATTTGAAAATATCTCATCTTTTATTTTAGCGAAAAATATCTCATCTTTCTATCGATACCTAAATATCAGCCACAGATTGCAATAATTTTCGAGATATTGGCAAAACATAGTGGACGTTTTTAATGAGATATGATAGGGCAAGGCGCTCCAGAGAGGCAGTAGAAAAACTGAAGTTCCAACGCGTAGATCGCGTCAAAAATGTGACGGAATGTGTTCTCAATTACTTTTTTTTAATTTATCACTCACCGTAATGCCTCATATAAAATCGTGAAAATAGCCTTCCGTCTGAAGGTGTTTTCAACGCACGGTCTGAGACAACAAAATCCAATATATAGCCTCAAATATGTGTTTACTTAGTTTCTGAGAATTTCATTCATAAAAACCAATTTTATGCCATTAATAATGCATTATTTACTTCATTATTCTTAAAACTACTAAATTTTTTTCAATCAAATTCGAGTATGGTTGAAATGAAGAGAGTAAAAAATCACTTTGACTAAAATCATCCTCCATTAATGAAATTCGCACTTCGTTCTGCCTAATTGGACTAAATCATTTAAAGTTATATAAGATCTCGTGCCTTCCCAGCGAGTGTTGTCGGTGAGTTTTAATCCGGTTAGGCCCCGCATCCCTGATGAAGTTTCGATGAGCGAGACAAAAATCAGTTAATCGCTGGCTATTTACAACCATTTCTGACAAAGAAAAGATTAATAACTAAACCGTTTAACAGCGAAGCAATGCTCAGATGTCTCTTCATCATAAACTTAAGTGGCAGAAAACCACGCATTCAATAAGTGAACGTATCAGGGATGTCAGAGGCTTTCCGTACAGCCGAAGCCTCTTCTTTCTAGGGTGAAGTCAGACCTGTGAACGGATACGAAAGTGAGAGAGAAGCATTGATAAATACAAATGAGATTGATTAAGTCACGTGATTGAGACAAGAGGCTTGAAAGTTGCCAAAAAAAAGCAAATGAGTTGCCATGGATCGCTCTGTAGTCCAGCGAAATCACATCTTTCCGCCCCAATGACTCATGATGAATAAATTCAGCGCAAGGCAAATGTGCAAGTTTGAGCAAGATTTCTCACTTTCTTTGTCTATTAAGGACGCTGTATCTGCCAACGCTTAAATCTTTTCTGCGATAAGCCCCAATAAAAACGATCTAGTCCGTATTTCAAGGACTTTTCGAAGAAAACAGTACTTCCTCAGTTAAAACGTTAAAAAAAAGTGTCTAGTGATTACCATAATCTGGAATTATGTTATATAACATGATTCTAATTCATTTTAACTACGATAGCACCTACTTCACAAACAATAACGCACTGAAGCTAATACAAACAGCCATGCATCTTTACGTTTTGGGCCAGAAAAATCCGGCCAGCCTCTCAGTAACCTCTGAATACCTCAAATTTGAACAGGCCTGCAGCTTATAATTAATTGCCAAAGGAATCACTACCTAGCCTCTATGTGGTTCCCATACAAGAGTAACGATGAATTCTCACTCCCCGGATAATCACTTGGAAGATTGGGTTTTAGCGAGATTTTTAAAAATGTCTCTGTGCGTCGGCAGAGGATAAGGACCTGACCCGGTGTGCAACTCAATTAGAATTCGCCCTCAAATAAATAATGAATGCAGCTGTTGAGTGCATTAAAACGGACAATTGAATTACTCCATTTATGTAGAGATAATGCAAAAATGGTTGTTTCCTATATTTTTGGTTTCCATTTAAAATAAGAATATGCACAACATGGATTTTATTTGGAAGGTCACGATCTATAGCGGTTGCTGGCATTCATTTTACGAAGAAAATGAGAAGTGATTCCATTTTAGGATTTATCAAGATTTACATTACTAATTACTGTGCACATTTAGCGTGACACGCAGATAACATACATAGTCCAAGGGCAGGTAACTTTAATTTAAATGCAAAATGGCGTATTCCACTGAGAGAATTTTATTGCGGCACATCATACTTATTTTTCTCATCTCCTGTAGTCAAAAACTTGTTTTCTACAATTCCCACTGCGGAACATACCCACCACAAGATTTTCAAAATTAACTTTTTGCAGTAGTCAGCAATTATTTGCATAGCCCTGACGCTTGAATTTTCCAGGAATTTCAGTCTACAAAATAGCGAGTCTGATTGCGAAATGTTAAGGAAGTTGTAATTTATAGTCTATTTAAAAGGTGCCTCGACTGCAAAACATCAGGGAAAAATGTAAATTTAAGTGTAATATATCCTACAAAAAACTAAATGCACACACGTACATAAAATAGGTAGTGATGGAGGCTAGTTTCTCGGTCTATGGTACATCATTATGTCAGTAATTCATCAAGAGTGACAGCATAAACGTGGAATTATCCAGCCTCTCAACCTTATTTGTTCCATCAAGTTTTTATTCATGATTAAGTCACACAATTCGATTACTCTCATTCAGCAGTGCGAAGAAAATATTTGAATTCCAAATAATGGATTGTACTCTCCGATTCCTCCTTTTAATATGGGCTCCTGCGTCACCAAACGGAAAACGTGGCCATTGTCCAGGATACACCCGAAGCGTTTTTGGAAACGATTTCCCCATCAATGTTTCATTCATGCAATCACGGGGGGAGGAGCATCGTGGAGTTTCCTCGAGTGGGGACGATGGTAATTCCCCGGGCGGGAGGGTGACGTCTCTCTCTCGCGCGGGCGGTCCGGCGTCACGCGACGCGGTCTCACGTGCGGCGTCGGCCGAAGGGGCGGCCGCCGGGGGCGCCCGCGTCACCGAGCTCCTCCCCCGGCCCCCCCTCCGACCCCCCTCACCCCGGCAACCTCAATCGCCATCGCGTCTCCGACGTTACACAATGTGATCTCGATGCTCGGCGTCGCGTCACAGCGGGCAATACGCCGCTCACCAAACCACGCCAAAGAATGCATTTCGCTAATCTCCGTCCCTCTCTCCCTTCAATTTCCGTCGCCTTTCGCACTTGGAATAATTTGGTTCTTTCTCGGTTGTGAAGTAAGCAAGAGGATTGTCGTACGTCACTCTTTCGTGGTGTGAATTTCCACACCAGGATCCGTGAGTTCCTAACTGGGCCGAGAATTGTTTCTAAGCCACAGCCTCCAGAGATTAAATACTTTCAATGAAAATGCTGCCATAGTTTCTCAGCATCCTCCCAGAGAGGAAAGTCTGAGAGAAAATTTATTTTCCACTATAACTTTGTTGATTTGAATTATACTTTAATAATGGCTCATAAAATTCTACTAGAAAAATACGGTTTCTGTTTCTAATTTGGCGAACTTATAACGTGTGCTCCTTCCACTCGAGGTTGGGCAGAAAATATTTAAATGTTTTCGCTTAAAATATAGTTTATTTTGTTGTAATACACATAAAATTAAATAGATTAAAACACTTGAGGGAAAAATCTGGAAATTATAACCTTCAGAAAATTTTCAATATTCCGCCACACTGTAAAATATTATTTTAATGGCCATCTTATATTTTTGCACATATTTTGGAATAAAACTGTAATATTTTGCCGAAAATCATCTTGAATTCCATTGAACTCGTACGTGCAAGTTTTATAAACGCTTGGGAAGTCAATGCCTCTAATGACAAAGCGTTCCTGCTATTAAGTACTTCCACGAATCAAAATCATGGCAAATAATCCGTATGCATCACGCGCTGTTTACATTTCACCGTAGGTGTTTATTTCCTATTCCTTTTGGCTCTGAGATCCGTCGGCCGGCGCTGACGCATAGCTCTTTGGATCGTATCTAGGCTAAATATGCGCAATCACATCGCCAGTCACGGTTTGCGCGCCAGTGAGGAAATGAGCGTGGACTGTTATGAAAATCTTTACTTTCACGCCGATTAAGGGCGGCGAGGGATACAGCGGGCGGGGTTTGTGGGGAAAGGATGGCGAGAATAAGAGGAAAACACTTCTGCAAAACAAATAAGACGGGTATGGAGACCACGCGATGCGCGCGCATCACCACGACCGCGACCCTGTGCTCACGGCGTGGGGCGCGCGCGCACTTTGCCCCCCCCTTTGACCCCCCGCCCCCCAGCACCCCCTCTCCAAGCGCCCCACTTTCCACCACCCTTTGCGAGGGGCACTTGTCACGTCAGCTCTCGATTGTGTTACATGAATGTCACGTTATGCTCATCCAACTAGTTTTTCTTGTGAAATAACAAATTCGATTCTCCGCGCCTGTACGTCACCAGGGTTGCCAGCACTTCTCCTAGTCACCCCCCCCGAATCGGACAGTAGCTCTTAAGATCTCCCGCAGTGATGTGCATTCCGAAGCGAAGAATTGATATCCGATTGTTCACTCGACCCGGTGGCATTACATAGGGAAGTTACTTCTACGGCAGTAGCCTTATTAGTCGCTCGTAAGCAGTATGTCGATGTGTGTAGGGACGGATTTCTACGGCAGCAGGGGTTGACAATGGAAGTAGTCGAGCACCGTTTGCACTTCGACGGAAAATAGCCAGGATTTTGTCATGCCTGCAAGTAGTATTTCGACTATGCGATATTATCGCATTACATACGGCAATATCCTGGTGGTTAAAATGCGGTGATTAAAAATCTAAATATAAAGTTAATTTACAATGTGAGTAATTTTGAGGATACCGGGACTAGTCATGGTATTACCTTTACGGAGTCACCCGCAAGTGCACATTTAAGTGTGAAATTTCACAGAGAGAAATCATTCACCTTCACCGGGACTTGAACCTGAATTCCTCGATTTTTAAGAGATTTCTGGGAACAAGTTCTTCAGGACTGCCAGACACATGATGCCACAGAGGCATTCTATAGCGTGCGCTTTGCACCACAACCCACGAGGATAATGTTAAACATGGAACAAAATGAGGTTGTTCGTTCTTTTGATGGACCTTGAGGATACCGGGAGGATTTCACAAACGCAGTCCAAAAGAGCGAACACCTCATTTTGTTCCATGTTTGGTTTTATCCTCGTGGGCTGTGGTGCAAAGCGCACACTATGGAACGCCTCTGTTGTATCACCTGCCCCGCAGCCCAGAACAACTCGTTCCTATGAAGCCGTCAAAGATCCACGGGGGAGACGGACGCCTCGGGAGCTCAAACGGCTAAAGCACTCGGCGCGACTACGTGGGATTCCGGGTTCCAGTCCCGGTCAAGGTGAATGATTTTTTCTCTGTGGAACACTGCACTTACCTTGTGCGGACTCACTGTAAGAAATTATTAATTTTTATTTGAGTTGAATATTGGAGCTAACGATCACTAAAAAGTTAAACTTGTGATTGTTTTTATCTAGAATTAAAAGAAATAAAATATTTCTACAAATTAATTTGCTTTATAGTAGCAAATATATGTTTAATTTCATTCCTACTAATTCACTTAGTCTACGAATGCCTGTAGAACTCGGATAGTGGAATGTTCAAAGACATTGGTTGCTGAAACTTTGTAATATTTGTCATTTGATTAACATGCCTGCTTGTTCCGCAACATCCCTACTTGTTCGATCCTATCTTCCCTGTCAATCCCTGATCTATCCCATCAAAGAATTAAAACCGATTTAAAATGAACTTGCAATATTCTAAACTCATACATTGATTGTCCTGAATTGCTTTCCTCCATTAACTTCAGAGTCCCTTGTCGATCCACACGTACGCATTCCTTACTCCATACGCCTATCCCCAGACTATCCCTTGTCAAGCACTCACTTCACTGCCGCCTCTCCTCCCTACTGAATTCTTTGCCTAATAATATGGATCCGTTTTCTCTCTCTTCAGACTCATTTATCAATTATGCCATGTCCCATTTTCCTACGAATAAATAACACCTCTCCCTTTCACCTCCCTTTCCACCTACGGTTTATTTGTATTTTTTTATTATTTTCATCTTGTATCAATGGTTTTCATTGATTATTTTTGTCATTATTTAATTTTTGTTACTGCGTCACTTTAAATAGACAAATTCTGTGTGTGAGCAATTAATTAATTAAATAAATAAGTAAATTGTCATTCTCATAATTTACTTCCCTCATTCTTTTTCTTCCGGATAAGTTGGAAGTAACATGATGGAGAAACTATGCCCTGCCAGTGGCGACTAACATCAAGACATCGTTGCTATCTTCACGTCCATAGAAATCAGCTTCAATATCTAATGCCACGATAATGATTGGTTATTGGCAAATTGACTTATTCAGATAAAAAATCGATCAATCCAATGTGATGAACTAATTTTAAAGAATCGTAGACTTTGAAATGCAAAGAAAATAAGGTAATTACAAAAAACTACTGTTAACTCAAAAAACCATTTACCACTATTTAGCGCAATTGAAACATAGTCACCCACCTTTGTCACTTGAGAACCTTTTTCCTCTGGCAATGGCTGACGCATTATTTTCCATCCATCGCAGGAGATGAAAATATCTAGCAATGAGATGAAATGACAATCTGGCTTGCATTACATTGCGCTACGGTGTGAAAAATTATGGCATACAAAAATAAACTTATGAATGATCATTCTATCGGATGCACTTTATTTTTAAGAAAATAGGTTGACATTGGTTGGAGGTATTCTTCCCAAAACTCAGGAAACTCGTTTTTTTTAAAGAGAGCACGCTACAGTCTTTTAAATAACGTAATTTTTTCTGATTTGGGTTCTCGCTACTTATATTTTATTTACAATTGCAAAATGATTCTTATTTTGATAAACATGTTCCTCGTTTAAATAATGTGAAGGTATTTTAACTTATTTAAAACACTTTGATATTTCTACTTTTGAACGGTGTACATATAATCGATTGTCAACTTTTAAAGTCAATTTTGTTTAATTTCTGAAAAAACATTATCAACGAAGAAAAAGTTACTTAATCGGGGCCAAAAATAGATTTTAGACTGGTTTTACGTACTAGTGTTACTGACCTCAATCTCCCGTATCCCTGGTTGTGGCGTTTTCCTGTAGTTTTACGTTTAATGCAAATTATTAAATATCCTACCATTAGGCATTGTCGTATGCTGAGATTTATAACTTTTGTTCACATCATGAGTGCTGATCTTAACACAGAACATGCAAACATATCTCGGCATTTAGTGATTTGAGTGATTAGTGAGTGATCTCAGTTGAACTATCTCTTCGTTGAAACAGTTAATTTGCGTTCAGCTTGTAGAGCTTATATAGCTCATTTTTTGAGGATGCATATTCAACTATAGTTATAACAATTCTCTCCCAGAATCTTGCGGAATTTCTTACTCTTGGAAGGGACTTCTAGAATCAACCCTTCCTATCGCTCACCCGTCACCCGTCTTCTGCCAATCGGTCCATGGGTGAATTTTTTTAGGAAGAATTTAAGGAAACTGTGACGCCAAGTACCATCTTCTCCCCACCCTTCCATTTGCCCGTTCGTTTTCAGGAAGGACTGAAAGGACTGTCCTACATTAGTTTGGGGGTTTCTATAAAAGTATACTCCTCTTTAGCAACCTTTTGAGAATTACGATTCGTGATTTCCTTGTATGCAGTATTTGAGTTGCTTAAACGAATAAAACGAGTTAAACGAATACTAAAATTAACATGATAGTTTGAGTCTCGTTTTCCATGAGCTTTGCTACCTTTCACAATAATGTGTTCACGATCATTATCGTGATCTTCATGCCACATTGTGACCCGCGTCCTCCTTTCTTCTCTCTTCTTCTGGACTCTTCTTTCTCCTTCAAGGTTCTCCTTCTCTTCCATCTTCGTTTACTCCATTCTTCCCTTCTGCTCTTAATACCTGTTTTCTCCGGCAGTCTTACATTCTTCTCCTACAGCCGTCCATTCATTTAAGTCCTTCATTTTGCCTTTTTTCAAGCAAATATGCGTCACCTCCAATATTGAGCTTTATTCCATTTCATGGACTCGACAACGGATCCATAGTGTGGTACACTCGAATAAGGAGAGCGGGGTCTTGCGAAATGGGCGTTAACAGTTAGTAGTCGATGGATTTCCGGGTTCAAAGAAGTGACCAGCGGGGTACTTTTTTGAGGCGATATCAAAGCATTCCATTGAAACAAATTCATTCCCTGCGGTATATCTCAGGCAGTTTTCGATGGACACCATTAGTGTTGCCGCGACACTCGAGACTTTCTCGTCTCGTCTCGAGTCTCGTCTCGAAAACGAGACGAGACTCGAGACGAGACCGTTGGGTAGAATTCGAGACTAGACCACTTTTTGACGAGACGAGACGATACCACTTCCACGGGACTCTCGAAAGTCTCGAAATACAGATATATGTTCTTAATTGGTATTTGGTTTAGCTTTATCCCTAAAACTATGTCCTTCTGTTAAGACGAAGTAAATTTTAAGTTTCTCTTAAGTACTAAATTTGAAATATAATTCAATTTTAACTTTTCGATAAATTATCAAACTATAAAAAAGAATTTTTGCCGAAAAATCAATTTCTGAATGCATGAGCGTGACTTCTGGAGCCAAGTATGGGAGTGTAAATGGCTGAATACTTTTCCTTGTTTCCTGCGATAATAACCTTGGAAAATTAATCCAGAAAAAATTGGACTATTTTCTAAAGTGGTAATTTTCAGTGCTTACTTCTACGACAAAAATATCTTGGATTATACTCGCATATGTGTAAAGTATCGCCCAGCGGCACTTGCAATCCTGCTTATAGTTTGCATGCTAAGAGAAAATGATGGCGCCTTCGAATTTCGAATTGCGCAGAGCACATCACCTCGGCAGAAAGACGAATGATAATTGAAATATCTATGTACCTCTTCCTGCATGATATATCTTCCGAGGTTAGTGAGGTTATTTACCATGTCGCTAAATTGTGTTGAGGATGTTACAATAAAAAAGGATAACTACAATTGGCTTTCCTTTGACTTTAATTTCTTTCATTAGCCTTTATTTTCCTAACCAAAAATCCATTTAATCAAAAAGTCCATTACTGGATCATCTGACCGGCATTTATTCATCAGCCACTCATTCTAACTCCATTCATCATATTTTCTCCAGAAACACCTGTTGGCGGCAGGTAATCATATTTCAGCAGCATGCAGTTCATTCTAAAAGGGGCCAGAAACCTGTCGAAAAAATCTATTTGCAGACTTGTGCGAAATTCCTGAGAGGAAAAAGCATTCGCCCTGACTGGGATTCAATCCGGGATCCCTCGATTTGCGGCTGAGTTCTTTAGCTTAAATGGCTAAAGCACAAGTTTTGATAGCACTGATCAGCATTTTAGATGCATAGCCCATGTACTAAACCTTGCAGTACAGGATCTCTTAAGAACGTTGTCTCTGGAGGACGGGGTTTCAGAAGACCAGCTTTATTAATTGACAGTGACGACGAGGATTTTGATTTTGAAGAAGAAAATAAAACTTCAATTGCCAAAATAAGATCTCTAATTAAAAAAATTCAAAAAGTGAGCAGTTACGAAATAAATTCCGTAGCGCTTGCGAAGCTGCAGAGGAACCATCACTGAACCTTGTAATATACCTCCCAACTAGGTGGAATTCAACAGCATATATAATTGGAACAGCACTTAATGTGAAGAGAGGTATTTCAATCCTATGCGATAGTATAAGTGACCTTAAGCGCCTCAAAATCACTGGATCAGAATGGACACTGCTTGAAAATGTTCACAAAGTTTTAAAAAACTTTAAAGTCACCCTTCCACTCGGAACCGTTCCATTTAACTTGCTGTTGGATAAGCTGTAAAAAATGATGGAAATACTGGACAACAAGCCTGGAAGGAATGAAGGTGATGAAAAACGGTAGCTTGTCTATCAAGCTGCTCGGAACAAGATGCTAAAGCACTACCGCCTGACAAACTGGATTTATTGCGCGGTATTAATATTAGATCCACGTCATAAATGTGAAACTTTCTCCATGACGCCATGGGGAAAAGAGATGCAGGAAAAGTCCCTTGAATTGATTGAGATTGAATTTTGAGGAAATGTTCAAAGTCTATTACGAAAGGTATCCCACTTAAATTCAGTCCGCTCAGTAAATGGATCTAGAGAATCTTGAGTGGTCTGTTTTGGTAGAAAGTGACGAGGAGGACCTTCTAGATCTATATTCTCTCTATAAGCAGTTAAGACCCAGTACTGGCAGGTATTTTCTCCTTTTCGACTAATTTCACTTGCCTTAACTATTTTGACCTAAGAGAGAAGTTCAATTAGTCTCAGAACTTTTAATTGTTTTTACTTTTAAATAGAAATGTAACCCTTTTTCTGTTAATACCTAATGGTTTTCATATATTTGCTCCTAGTGTATCATCCCAGCATGAAAAATGGAGGAAAGAACTTGAAGACTATCTTCAACTGCCGAGATCCCCTAGTGATGTAAGCATAATTACATCTACATCTACATACTACCCCGCAAGCCGCCTCAATAGGCCAGGGGCGGGTGTTAGGACACCAGCCGTTTACATAAAAAAAGGAAACGCTCTAGTGAAATTACGCCTAGCATTTATTAAAGTCCCTTATTGTTCGGAGGAAAAACGAATTCCCACACCTATCCGTTCGGCAAAATATCTCTCTTAATTTATCGTTTCTGTCGGACCTGGAAATATAGTGGGGTTCCAATATGATGTTCTCCGTGTCGCTCTTAAAGATATCTATTCTTAATTGCTCAAGTAATCTAAGCTTAGCGCGCAGCCTCCGAGTCTCTAGTGGCTCCCAGCCTAATTCGTTTAACATCTGTGTAACGCTGTTTGTACGCTCGTAACAGTTTTTGACGATTCGCACAGCTTTCCTTTGTATGTTATTAAGTTCCCGAATTAAGTCTTTCTGCACCGGATCCCATATGCTCACTGCATATTCAAGGTGTGGCCGGACGAGTGCGAAATAGCACCTCTCTTTTACTTTTTCATCCAAAAATCTTCCCACAATACGCTTGACGAATCCTAGCTTCTTCAGAGCTCTGCCACAAATATTTCTTATATGTGTTCCCCACGATAGGTTCGAATTTATCGTAACTCCCAGATACTTCACTTCATCTGTCACCTTTATGTTAACACCATCCACAGCATATCAGGGGCGGATTAAGGGGGGGGGGAATTCCCGTAATTCTCGGGAAAATAGAAAAGATGGTAATCATTAAGGTGGCTCTCCAATGGAATTTTTTATTTCACCAGCTCAATATACAATGTTTAAATATAATTGGAATGTGGTGTAAAACCCGGGAGACCTGCATCTTCACAAGAATGGCATTCTTTACATCGTTTGTAAACGTTTTTCAACTGTGATTAGAGAGCTTTACTCAATAATGTATCACATCTACTTTATAATATAGCCACACCAAAACTACGTTCCAAGCGCTTCATTTCTTTTAACTTTCCGAGGGAGGTCTGCCCGGACCCCCGTTTCGTTGAGAGGTATTGCATACCCCCCAGGCGCCGCGGAAAGTAGTGAACCGCCCCCCCCCCCCCAAACTACGACCTTAATCCGCCCCTGCAGCATATACATGGTGATATTTGGACGACTTCCGCAAGAAATGTACCGCCGTGCATTTGCTCAGATTAAGTTCGAGTCCCCACTCTTGGCTCCACACATGAACGTTGTTTAAATCCGATGTTAGAATTTCAAAGTCAGAGTGATCACTAATTTCGCGATAGATGACAGCGTCGTCAGCAAATAAACGTATTTTACTGCTAATTCGAGGGCATAGGTCATTTTTGTATATAATGAACAAAAGGGGGCCGATTACGCTTCCTTGTGGGACACCTGATGTCACTTTAACTACATCAGAACTAATTCCGTCAAGAACTACTTTTTGCTTACGATGCTACGATGCTTTTGCTACGACATGGTGGAAGGCAAATGAGGCAACTTTTCCAGTGCTATCAAAAATGGCGAGAGACTTCCTCAGTATTCCCTCTACATCTGTTCCAGCGGAAAGGTTGTTCTCAAGAGCAGCCTTGACAATAAGGAAGCATAAAAACCGCTTGGGTCACGAATCAGCAAGAAGTTTACTCAGTGTGAACTCGTGGGTCACGTGCAATTTGGCCAGTCAAATAAAATGTATGTTAATTAAACTTTTTTAAATCTGAAAATTATTTAAACTACCTTATTAAAGCGAAAATTATCTCTTATACCACTCACATTATTTTTGCGTTTTTTTTCTTAAAACTTATGTGAATTTCTCTGCAGTAAATTTGTGTCTACATTCCCTTTTTAGGAATTTTTGTTTTATGTTACTAGTTTATTCATTGAGTATCAATAAAATCAATGATTTTACCAGCAGTTTGATGTAATTGGCGTACAGGTCAATACATATTTATAATTTATATTAATGGCTTTCCTATTTCGAGTGTACCGATTCAGCGATTAAGTACGCAAAGGAAACGGCTTTTTATGGTGCAAAATTTATTTTGGGGGAAACGAGACGAGACGAGAGTCTCGTCCGAGACTCGAGACGATACCCGAGTTCAGAAAACGAGACTGAGACGAGACTGGCTCAAGTCTCGTCTCGTCTCGCGGCAACACTAGGCACCATATAACCATATACCGTATTTGCACCCGGCAGCATTACGATTGAAATGCAGTTGATTCGATAAAGTGCATAATAAATAACACTACTTTCGATTATTGGAATCAATTGTTGCTTAGTTTGTGTAATAATTAATATTTAATATGCATTGTTTTCCCATCGATATTGCGCTCAGTTATTGGCTCCTCGGTATATGACGTCATTTCGCACTATCCCATCATAGCGTGCAAGGTGACTCAGTTACGGTGATCTGCGTGTGCATTTGGAAAACGTTGGTGGATCTGATCGGAGTAAAGGAAAACAGGTTAATGTGCATATTGTGGAATCAGGTTTCGTGAAGGCTTCTTCAAATAATCTCCCGACGGTGGATGCTTTAATGATTGGCCATTTCCATAGTGGCCATGCCGATTATGTTGGACCAGAGCAACGAGGAGTGAAACTAGCACGGTGAGTTGCCATAGACATTTATTTTTCTCTTTTATACATGCCATGGTTAAGTTTTATTGTTGCACTGACGCTTCTACGTTGTGCGGTCTCATTCACAATCAAGAATAATCGACGGGAAACCTGATCAGAAGTTAGGTCAAAGTGAATGAAGTAATAGTGTTTGTAACAGTAATTGGCCTAAAGTGTGTAAGCACGATTCGAAGGTTTACCCAAGTAAAAGTGCCGGTGCGTAGGTAACTATTGATATTTTTATCATTCATTCAAATATTGACCTTAATTTAAATGAAGAATTTTTTTCTCTACTATTATTATTTGACCTACTTACCCTCCAGAAAATAATTCTTCATATTGATATTTGGCCCATAGTGACTGAATGAATATCCATGATTCATTATTTAATTTTCGCAGCTTCTGGACTATTTAAGGTTTGAAACGTAAGCTTCAACCTTTCCGATGCCTTTTTTCCGAACTCAGTATACACTACAGGGGAGCCAGTGGGGCTCACCCCAATGAACAAGCTATGTCTGAAAACACAGTGCGAAATGACGTCACAGCTCTGAGAATATCAAGGAGGTTAGAAAAGAAATGGAGGCGACATACCACTTGATTCTTGAAGCCAATTCCGCCATTGCAGTTGGCACCGTTTAGACCTTCCTATGGCTTACGTGTCCGGCGGTCGCGTTCGATTTTCGTCAAATCTAAGTTAAAAACCGCAGACAAGGCGATGTTTTGTGACTGGTTTGGCAACACCTACTCGGCAAAAAATCCTTCCCAAGCACCCCTATTCTTGCTTCAGTTTCGCCCATGAGCGTTCACGGCCGTGCTTCCTCCATTTCATTTTAACCTCCTTAGAGAATATGGTTGCCTGGTGTTTCAGCGCAACATTAATTTTGAAAATTTTAACAATTAATATCTCACATAAAAAGTACCTCACTAGTCTCAGACTCGGGATTTAGCCTAACTGAGGCTTAATTTTTTGTAATATTGCTTCCCAAAAACGTACATATACTCTATTGACGATATGGACTCGAACATTGAAAATTGTCATGGGCGAAGAGATGGGAGAAGGAGAGAAGAGAGCAAAAGGAGTCACGTATTTTTTTGGATGTATTGGTGATGAATACATGGTCAAGTCTAACACAAAGACTAACCCAGAAAGTCTAACCCAGATATCTGGGTACGTGACGTTTTATAAAACCAGACTTGAAGCAAATAACTTGTCGGCTCAACGCTCCGCTGCACATTGATGAGTGTGGAGCCGAGGAAGTGGCGAACCCATACTTTGAAGAAACGTGACGCAGTTTACGTTAGAAACATACGTTGACCATTGTTTTTTTCGGTGGTAAAAAGAGACGAGGATTCAATCGTTAATCATTGAAAAGAGGAAAAGAATCAGTGATGCAAGAGCATCTTCATCATCCTCCCTAGGTTTTACGGAGGATATCTACATCTACAAAATACCCTTCAAGCCTCCTCAGGGGGGTGTGGCAGGGGGGTGAGTATTCACCAACATGCATTACACTATACCCTAAGGTTAATGTACCTACGAATAATTATGCATTAGCATAAATCGCTAATGCTTGTCACGAGGCGAAGCCTCACAAGCATGCACTACCACACTACAGATATTATCACAATGGAGAGGGACCGTTAATATATATGTATTTTGCAACTACACAAATGGACAGAGACTCAAGACTTAAGACTCTTAAGTCTTGAGTCTCTGTCTAAGAGAGTACTTCTACTAAAAGTAACAAGACTTTCATTGTTAATATAACTTTTCAGTGATGATTACCTTTCAATTAGCCCTCTTTTTCTACTTTTCTTGGAATATATTTTATGACACCCAAATGCACGATCGAAAGAAAAGCTTTCCAACTACCCTCCGTGTCTAAGTTTTCGCTTGATTCCTGGAATTCGGGAAGAAAATTTTTTTGACGACTCTTGGACGCATTCAAATCGGCTTTTTTAAAAATGTAGAACTTTCTTCTTTGTTTAAAACTTTTAATTATATTCAAAGAGAACGTTGCGGTAACTACTCTATGGTCACTAATACCCTCAACAGTGATTACCTTAATTACTTTTTAAGGTATATTTGTTGCCAATAAATCAAGAATGTTGTCCCCTCTGTTAGGCGTCGTAGCTATCTGATGTAGGGCATTTGATGAGAACTGGTACAGCAGGGACTCGCATATATCTTTGTCTCTTCCTCCTGATATGTAACTGTAGGTCCTCCAATCTATAGAGGGCGTATTGACATCTCCACCTATGATTAAATTTCTTTCGGTGCTCCTGGATGTGATGTTCTTTATTTATGTTTCGAGTTCTAAAATTGAGGTGACGTCGGTGTTAGGTGGCCTGTAGTATGCTCACACGAATATTGTTTTTGATTTAGGACATCTAATAGTGCACCATACAGATTCTAGGCTGGTATCTGGGACGATTTCCGCTTGACTGACAATGGTTTTCTTTACAGCTATAAATACTCCGCCTCTGGTTCGGTTGGACCGATCTTTTCTGTAAACGTTGAATGATTTAGGAAAAATTTCACTATCAGAAATATCGTCCATCAGCCAAATTTCTGTGCCAATAATGACGTTACACTCTGTGCTATGAATAAGGTGGTGAAATTCTGGAATCTTATTTTTTAGACTACGGCAGTTAACTATTGCAACGACTAATGCTTCATGATTGTTGTTTATGCGTTTTGGGGGCATTTCAAGATTGCTGTCTTCAATTAAGCTATTCATGGGCCCTATACTCTGAGTACTCGTAGCTAAATTACTAACTGGCAACACATAATTATTGACCCCACTAATTTAACTGCCCTGTAGCCTACCGTCTATGTTAAACTCGACGAGTGTGCTCAAGTATCCTGCGCGCTACCTCCTGCGATGCCTCGTACGTATAGTGGATACCCGAGCGATTTATAGGCACCGGACACGAATCCAGCACCGGCCTGAGGTTCAAGAACTCCGCTCCCTCGCTGCCACAGACTTCACTGAGTCTCTGGTTTATGTCTTCCACTCGGCTCCAAACCATCGAACCCCGATCCGTCCTAGGTATCAAGCTGCATATGTTAAGCCTCAAATTGGTACCAGATTCTCCGCGAATACGGCGGAACTCAGAGCATAGGTCTCTCACAGAGCCTAAATCTCCTCTGATCCCATATTCCCAGCATCATTGGCCCCAACATGGGCAACCACATGCAACTTAGAGCAGTTCCCGCCCCTGACCGCCGGCTTCATCGCCTTCGTCACCTGTGGCACCTTTCCTCCCGGTATACACAAAGAGGTGACTCGTGGTTCTCCTCCTTCCCGTCGGGCCTTTCCACGCAGCGGGGACACGGGGATATATCAATTTCAAAAGTAGAATTTCCAAAATTTCTCGTCACCTCTCAAGTGGTGCCATACTCCTTGTTCCTTGCACAAAGTCTTTCATACCTATATCATATCGTACGTTCACGCCTCATAGCCCCATTTTAAATTTAAAGCATTACGCACAAATACGATTAAGTACTCACGAAAAGTTACGTTCATTTTATCTCTTAAAGGACTTAGCTCTCAAAAAATTGTTTAGCATGCCAAAATGCAATGATATTCCGTTATTACCACATTTTTACTGGGAATTTATTTATAGGAAAACTGGTTACCTAATGCCGGTATTACTATTTCTAATACTATTGTTGACGTGATATTGGCAAAATGTGATGTCAAAATATATAATTGGAATATATTCGGCCTCGCCTCGCTAATATTGGAAAACTGGAATTGTCTTCGGGTAATTGCTTCGACTTCGGTGGCGGCGGGGTAACGCCGCCTCGCCTGCCAACCCATAGGTCGCGTGTTCGAGTCCCGTCTGGGGAGGATTTTTCTCCTCCCAGGGCATGGTAGTGTGCTCTGAGTCCTTTGATACTGTTACCACGGCTGATGAAAAATGATCCTCGAGGCTGTATTCAGGTTGATGAAAAAATATATATATTTGGAATTGATTGAACGTAACTTCTTCGGAAAGTCGTTACATGTCATTGCTGTACAGTGGAATCCTTATCATGCTGCACCGCAATTCCCTCGCATGACCATGAATGCCTGCAAACGTGCGAGGGAAGTGCGGCTCCAGAATCGCAAACTGCGGCAGCTTTGAGCGCTCACCCGCCAAGGTTTTCCCGGAATTCCATCTTATATTTTTTTAATGATATCACGTTACACCCATACATTGCTATCGGTAGAGAAATAAGAGGAAGAGGCAGAAAGGGTCCGTTAAAGACATTATAATGGAGTAGTTGCGACACAAGTAGTAAGCGGCGGCGGGGAGGATGCACTGGCGTATGGGAGCACAGCGAAATTAGATAGCTCAATGCTGCAAACTCCGCAGCTCAACTGTATGACGACTAAGTCTGCCGCAGTTCATTATGCACGTTCACATAATATGTGTCTATGATTTCACTGTCGGAAGTAGAGTGATGACTCAAATGACGCCCTAACAGTTGAGGAGGACATTTGCGCAATGTTTATGCATTTGATATTTCAATTCCCTGGTGAGGTCGGACGAGGGTTATCATGCCTTATATCATGTCTTATATCTTTACCCGCCGGTGGCTTTATTAATTTTTCTACTTTTTCAGGCGACTTTACTTCGCAGTTAGTTATTCTATGCCCTGTCGAGAATCTCCGTCGTTCGTCACACCGCTGCTTCCTACGATGATTTACACCAACGTCAAGCAGAATGAATTCAGTGATTTGATGCGAGTGTGAACAATGATGATGAGTGTTCGTTACGTATGCGTCCTTTAAAATTGACTTTTTGTCCTTGAACCTGGGAATGTCTCCTTGAATCCATCGTTGGTCTTTTAAAGCCCTCGGGACGAACACAGATACCTTTCACTTAAAAACTGTTGCTTCAGAGGAGAGTAATGATTCGACGGTCGATTGATCAGAGTTGACTTAGCCCTCGCAACAGACACTTCATTCTTCGAATGCATGCCACGTCCGAGATTAATTTCCGCGCAAATGCGCGTGCGATTCATAGTGTCGCTGCTGCACTCCATCCTGCACTCCGCCACATTCAACACGCCCGCTCCGATTCCTCACCTTCTCAAGCGGGGGTCGGACACGTTCAATCTGGTTCCTCCTACCACCCACAGCCTCCCAATCTCTTTTGCTTACCCTACTCATTTACATTCATTCGTGGATTAAAACACCTTCACGGTTTAAAAAAAGACTCTTCTGTAAAAGAATCTATTTCCACTAGTACTTATTTTGTATTTTTCTTTAATCCACCGGGGTGGAATAAGGCGTAAACGTTCCACCTTCACCCGCCCCAGTGACATCAACGCAAAAATATCTACACAGTTAATTCTACTGATATGTTATATTCAAAATCTGTCGCTGCTTCTCTAAAATGGTGCCATACTCCTGATTCCTTTTGAAATTTCGCTCATTGAATCGCTTTCGAGGGCTTACAAATACAAAAATGAACATACAAGGGCGGGTTAGTGCTTGAAACAAAGTTCATACATTTAATCTTTTCTGTACTAGGGTCTTAGAAATTAATTAAGCATATCAGAGTGCAATGGTATAAATTTATTGCTACATTTCCATGTGGAAATAATTTATATTGCTCATTTTCAGAGATTTACTACTTCTCATATTATTATAGACGAGTTATTAGTTGGTATGATTCCGCAGTATGTACTTACTTGGATTTATTTTAACCGAATTTCTTCCTAAAGTCGTAATAAACAATTTATTGGAATGAATTCAAACTTATGTCAACGCTTATAATATTTATTACGCTAGGTATTAATCAGAAATCGTTTTCAAGTAAATGTACGTCATGGTTCAAAAATTTGGTAGTGATGTTTAGAATTGGTAGGTATATTATTTTAAAAGTGCTCTCCTCGGTCATCATCAGCAGCAGTCATCAAGCCGAAGACTGTGCCTTCCTCGGTTGTACTCTATACTGATTGTTCTGTATGTCTCATTTAATCCTATATATTACTTCGTTTATCAGTGAAAATATATTATAGTTATTAAATTCGTATAGTTAGGTCAGAGTCACCTTTGCAAAGGTGCGTCTATTGCAAACTTTGTAAGACTTCATGCGTCCTTACCCAATCTTTTCTAGGTTTCTCGGACACACAAGTCAATCTCCTTTACATAGTATAGCATAAGAACTTAGTTCTTTTGTGTTTTTGTGGCTCACTCAATATTTTCTCTACCTCGTAAGCTTTAGAGATCGATCATTATTATGTGTCAACCGGTGTTTTCATTCCTGTTGACGGTAACTAAATCACGAAAACATGAGGTATGCCATGCAACTTATTGAAACTCACCCATATTCTCCCTTGTCATATGATTCATTCATATGTTGTCCATAACATCAACTATGACAACAGAGACCTATGGATAAGAAGTTCATATATTAGTAGCAGGTACGGTTCAAGTGAGAAAAAATTATGACGCACCGGCGACAAGGAATAGGAGAGGAAATGTATGAAGAAACTATACAAGTCAGAGTGTAGAAGACTCATGAGTTGCGTGGTGAATACGTTGAGCTCGGTGAAGGTCGAGGAACGAAGCCCTTTTGTTGGTCCTTGGGCTGAAGCGGGGAGAGAACGGTGGGGAGAATTGGGGAATGCAATCGGGGAAGAGATAAAAAGAATGGAAATGACAGCTTCATCTATGGCCTGTGTTTTGCTGAAGATGACAGTGATGATGTACTGAAGTGTTTACTCCGCGACACAATAGCTGTTTTTAAAAAAATATTTCCTGACTTACCCCAATTACTGCAAATGAATAAGTTCAGAAGCGCTTTACCAATCCACGTACACACTACTAATTCACTAAGGTCTGTCTGTAAGTCAATCACGTCCGAAGGACCAACAGAAGATCTAGGGAGTTGAAATTTGCAATGAATACAAGTCGTGACCTACCTAAAACCGACCGGAAAAATCGTAAAAACCTAGAATAACAGGATTTGTTTTTTACTTTTTTAACTTACTTGGACTCGAGTCATAGGGTTGAAATTTTCACTTATGGATGAATGAAAACTATAAAACTCAAAAATAGTGAAAAACGCTATAACCATTTCATGGGGTTTGTTACCCCATATTAGTTAACTTTTTCTCCCCTACGAAAATCACTGAGCTTCGTGCAAAGGTTTATTCCTTTGTTTTTTAATTAGACGCGCTCAGGATTAAACGTTGAAATGTTCACTGTTAGATGGTTGAGAGAGTTAAGTAAAAAATTCTTAATACTTTCCTTTACGCTTCGCATTTATCTCGAAATTGCGTTTTGGACCCAAAAAGTTCCAATTTTTCACCATATTAACGATAAAAACTTCAATTTCCTTGGGAAACGCGGTGTGGACTTCCGATGGTAATTTATGTCTGTGGCTTCTATAGATTTATTTAAATGATCAGGAAAGAATAACAGTGATATTCTTGCTGGGGTATTTTTCACCCCACTCTCATCATGTATGGTCAATTAATTCTACCTATGGGGATTCTGTTAATCCTATGCAATTATTTAAACTGGTTCATCTTCCCGTTGAATTTCAACGGGCAACCACTCCTAGTAGGTACTTACAAGAATGGCGATATTATAATGATTATATATGAGAGTCATGCTAGTTTCCATGCGTCTTTTACGGTTGATTTTCCTACCCTTGTCTCTTACCAGCTGCGGAAGAACCAGTTATAAAAATATGATCATTGAGGACAGTTATATAAATTCGATGACAACATGTGCTGAAGAATCACGATAATGAAATATTATTGTTAACATTGGGATTGCAATTTTTCAAGAAAATTACGGTGAGGTGACGGTTTTCAGCAAGAAAAAAATGAAATTGAAGAAAAACGAGAAAATGATACCAACACTCAAAGTTGCTATTTCAACAAATAATTATATTGAAAAAGTTAATATAATGAACTGAATAAATCAATTAATGTAAAGAATTAGGGTGTTAGTTAATAGAAAAACTCTAAAATTTTAAACGTAAATGCCTCGTGAGAAATTAATTTATTAATTACCTTGGGTCAAAATGGGCGGTTTGGGCGTTGAATGATGTCGAGAATTTTGGGCGTTCTAGTGTCCCTGGTCACTGTTCGACTAGAGACTGCTGTCACCGCCATCATCAGCAGTCATCAATCCAAAAGATAGGCTTGCTGTAGCCAAGGGTCTGACACTACTCACATTACTCCATAATGGTTAAATACATTTCACCCAGAGCACTCTAGAGGTCAGGCGCTAACTAACAGCGCAACATGTTGGGTGGGGGGGGGGGAGGACGGAGGATGGGGGGGAAGGGGGGTGGTGGAGAGAGGGAAGTTTGTAAAAGTAGGGGGTTGGGAGAGGGGGGTTGTGCTTGGTCACAGTTTTAATGTCTTTTCTTTAGACTATTTCTTTAGATTCTATTTTTTTTTAACTCCAGTTTCTTTAGACTGTAGTTATGTGAGCGTTGGGTATGAAATGAAACTCACGATAGGGGAGTAGGGGTTTGGGAAGGGATTTTCTCAAGATGGGGAGATTGGGAAATGGTCTTGCTCAAGGATGGTGGGTAATCTTGGGGCGAATAGCTGTTACAAATATTTTCATTCAAATGGCACTCTTATTCCTTAATTTTCTTACCTCCAACCACTCCAGTGAGTCCACCCTCCGTCTTTTTCACTCTCGGTGGAGAACTTCCAGCACAAAGTGAAATTAATGATCACTTTCCAAAAACTGTTTTCCGAATATGGATTTTACAATTTTCCCATTCCACAAATGTCTCCCGTCTTCTTACGTTCTCAGGTCGAATGATCTCCTCGTTTGCCAAATATATATCACATTGCAACTACCACACTTTAGCATGTAAATACCAATTTTTTTCATCTTTTTCGTCATTAATTTTATTCAACAGTGCCCTTTAGTAGTAGCTGATGCAATTCTGAATTGTTTCCTGTGAAAAAGCCCTAGTAGCAGAGGACATTGTCACAACATTGCATCAACGTGCACAATGTTACATGACAACGTGCAGGTTGCCACAGCATTGCATCAATGTCCAATCACAACGTTATCACTTCATGTTTCTACAACGTTGCATCAACATCCAAACACAACGTAATCAGTCGACGTTGAATCAACGTGCATGCAATTTTGACGTCAGCTATGTTTAAATTATACTTTATCAATAATTATACCACAGGGGTTGGCAAACTGTGGAACTTTGCATTCATGCACGTGTACATTGTCTTCACGTATAATTATATATATTTCATTTTGAATAATGTATTCTACAAGTTAGTTGTCTGCTTGTGAACGTGAATGTGAACAAACATGTGGGAATTGGATAAAATCTTGTTTATTCTCAGTAATATTGCATTTACATTCATACTATGTGGCGATATAGGTTTCAATTAATTAATGCCTGATAACTGTTATTATGATTGGATGGTATTTCCTCTAACTATAATCACGTAATCTCAATTTAAAAATTAGTTCTCAAAGTCACATTAATCCACGGGAGTGGCCATATATATACGCCTTTCAAGACGAGGGCCAGTATGTGTGCTTAGAGCCATAGGACTTACCATAATTAGTTAGATAAAAAGTAGTCAGGTAGATACAAGGTAGGATAATACAATGTACATACTTATCTCATCACATGATAATAACATGCATAGTATTTAAGACATGAATTCCCTTTTTTATTTTGAGAGGGCAGGGAAGAGTCAGTGGAGATGGTTTAAGGGAGTTTCAAGGGAGAAAGATTTACCTGAGTAACTAGGAAAGAACCGACTGTTGACAAATTATCAACATTAATGTTAATTATGGGATAATTTCATTAATGGCTAAAGCTAGGTAATTTTTTTAACGTTGCCTTAAAAATGTTGCACCGATAACATTGCAGCGATGTTGCACTGATAACGTTGGAGCAACGTGGTATTTTGGGAAATTCGGATGTTGAGGCAACGTGCATGCAACATTGTGACAACCAACAGCAACGTTGTGTGCACTTGTACCTTTTCCCATTGTAATATTGTCACAACGTTGTGACAATGTCCTCTGCTACTAGGGAGGCGGCTATTCTTTCAATAAAATTGTCCATAATTACTAATATATCTCGAGGGACTCTTTCCTTCTTTGTAATTGGCAAGCTTTAATGTAAATTTCGAGTTCTGAACATTTTCTGAATAACTACTTCACTGCATCCATTTTCCACTGAAAATATTTTTCCTATATTCAGTTCAGTTTTTTCATAATCGTGGATTTTCCATTAACTTTACACTATTTTCCAGAAAGTTTCATTTTCATTCAAAGTCCTTCTCACCTCCCACACATTAAGCGTTGACACGTCCATTCATAGGGTAATAAATCCATTGGTCTGAAGATTTTTGGCAGTCATTGTCTCGATTCTCTCATTTAAGTTCTTTGGATAACATACCCTCATAGAGCTATTGATTATCTTGTTCATCATATCTTCTGATTCATCTTATGTTTCCCAAAATTACTATTCAACACATTCCTTCTTACTCAAACATCTTCATCCATTCAATATGCTCAAACTTCAAAAAAACTCAACACCCACGCAATACTTCGCGCTCCTTTTAGGCAAGGCAGTAAGTCTTAAAAAGGTGCATTCAATGCACCTTGATTTTATATTATTTTGCCGAGGGTCCATAGGCATCGTAAGGCACACCTGAGGTACTCCATACATTGAGAACTTGATTGGTTTTATGAAGCAAGCACCTTGGAATTGCTAAACAATGAGGCATTTGTTTATCTATTACAATTAATTAATTCTTCATTACATTTGACATGCTTAAAGAGAAGCATTTAGATAAGGTGCCAGATTATCTTTTGCATAGTCAAGAAGATATGACTCCATATGGGTTCCTTAAAAAATAATAAAAAATCATTTGAATTATTATTAGCAAATGAAACTAAGGAAGTACGCTCGACTGCCTCCATTGCACACAGCACATTCATTCGAAGCCACGCAACCCGCAACATAATCATATTTTGCATCATCTTCCTCTTCTTCTTCCTCATAAGCTTCATTATTGTGGGCATATTTTTAACATGAGTTTTTGGGGGAAAATAATGAGCTAAACATTTGAAAATGGTAAACATTTCTTTTATTCGCAAAGTCAAATTTTCCCATCATAAATATCTGGACATACATTATTTTGTATATTATTTTGGAAATCTTTTCCACAATGCCTCACTCAGAAGTAAGTATATACACTAGTTTTTAGAATTTAACAAGATAAGAATTTAACATATAACATTTGAATCAATTCTAAGACATGTCCATCCCAATTGGATATAATACTTGTGGGAATAAAAAATTCTGAATCAGGGTGTGAGCACACACCACATGCTTACATCTGGGTGGTTTTTCCAAGCTACCTGGGCAGTAATTGAGGAAATTTTTCCCAATTTCTCCTTTTAAACAAACTCTACACCTTCCTTTTCTTCTATTTACTATTTCCTCCAGAAAGTGAAAATTCCTGAGTGGATTCGTAGAAGGAATGGTTGCAGGTTGATCCTTCAGTAATGATTTTATTATGTCTTCCCTGCAATATCCTAAATGTATGTGTGTTGCACTAAATCTTTTGAACATGATAAAAAAATTTACCATCATTATATGAAAAAAGAAAATTCCCAACTTTAGATGCCAATAAAGGAATTGCCAATGTATTTTAATGAAACCAAATATTTCCCATTTAGTTTCATCCATGCCTCTCCATTCTTATCCATCCACATCTGATGCCTCCAGTCTACACTATGTATCTCCATCAGTAAGTAACTTCTTGAACTGCATAATTCGGTGTATTATATGAAGGTTAAGTAATATTTTCTCTTCATGTGTATTATGTTCAATATTTTCTCTAGTGTAGCGCTATCGGGAGAAGGAGCAGATTTTCTCGCCGATAACACTCTTGAAAACACAAACTCTTTCCAAGCTCGGGTGAGAAAAATGAGGAAAACGAACGAAAGACAAGTATTATCAATCATAAACTTAACTTATCAATATATTTTACAAATCACAAAGTAGAACCAAACCAATTACAATAATTTACCCATAGGTCGAGTGCCAGGCGACCGTAATGAAAATTTCCAGTCGGAAAATAGTTTAAGTTTAACAAGTACGAGAGGTTGAACTTCTCTCTTAAGTACAAAAAAGTGACTTAGTCAGCAGGCTCAGACAACGGTGTTCCCGGTCGGCGTCTTGAAAGCAATAGCGGGCGAGCCCAGCCATGAGTCAGCTGAGGAGGGGGTCTGTCGACAAGGACGAAGGTGGAATGGGTAAGGTCAGGAGGTTGGCGATTGGTAGCCTTGGAGGGGAGGAAATAATGGGATGGGTGATAGATAGGGTGGCAGTTTTTAATTGGAGCGCCAGGAACTGTTTTCTGGCGTCGGCCGCAGAATACAGGATCACAGCCTTTGTGCCTTGGTCAGGATGACCGCATTTTTGGTATCCTTCCTCACTTTACTGGCTATAAAAACGAGGCAGGACCTGGTGAGGGAATGGTGCGGCGAATGGTGCGGCGAAAGGTGTGGCAGAAGTCGTGGCAGTAGTCGCTGCATTTTGTAGTCGTAGGCATTTTGGCCGTCGTTGGCGCACATGTCGTTAGCGCCCCCCCGTACCGAACGACATGCGCGCTAAGTCCTTCGGCTAAGTCCGGAGGATAAACAGTCCTCAGAGGAGAAACTGTCCAAAGAGGAGAATTGCCCAAAAAAGGGGGGGGGGGGAAATGCCACACTAGTTATTTGCCAATACCCTGGTGTGCTAGTACATACACCACTTATTTTTCCTAGTGGTGAGTCGTCAGCAGTAGTATGCTGGCTCACATAGAAGTCCATTCAGAAAGGATCTTACCATGAGTATAATAGAGAATAACCTGGGGCACTAGGCTAGAGTTCTCATTCGTCCCGTTTTTCCTGGGACAGTCCCATTTTTTCACAGAATGTCTCGGTTTCCCAACTTTTTTTCAAATATCCCACTTTTTCCTTTCGCAAGTATCATTCCTGAAAGCAGTGCATTAGGCTTTCCATTATAAATATTCATCACTCCTGGTGTCCAATTCATGAAACTTTGATGAGGTATATTAAGAAGTTGGTGAATATAATAACAATGTTCTTTTTTCCCCCACGCTTTTGTTGACAATGTTACATACACATGGTTCCCGGTTGCATATAATGTGACATCAGTTCAGTGCCGCCATTGCTAGATTGTAAATTGGTTGCTACTCAGTATTGCACATAGTTTGTATCATGCCGAAACGTACGTGCTGATTTAATGATAGTATTAGAAGAGAATATCCCTTCATCAAATGAAATAGTAAAAGCTTTAACCATTGTAAAGACTCATTTCAAGGATTTGTCTTGTGTTGACTTCCATGCCCAAATATCTTAGGAAAAGAAACTTCTTCATCAGGTTCATAACTGTGATAAATATTCTAATGTATGGTGTAAACATGAGCTTTGATCAGGCATATTTTGAAATTCTGTTCTTCTAATCGTTGTAAGTGTGATAGCTATTCATTATGGTGAATTTAATTCTATTTTTCTCATTTTTAATGTGTCCCACTTTTTACAAAATGTCCCAGTTTTTTTAAAGTGGAAAATTCTAGTACGTTTTTTTCAAAAATACATCATAGGAAACCTACACTAGGATGTGGTATTCTTTGTAACACACAGGCGAAAATTTACCAAAGCTGACAGGAGAGTGGAAGCTAGGAAAACTGCGCCTCATGGGTAATCTGAGCCTACTGTTAAGGCTGGTGTTGTTTATGCAAAATATTATGGCTTCTAAATGTGAAGAAGGGCAGCGAGTCAGTTGCTGCTGGTGAAAGTAAACTTGGAGGGGAATTTCAGCCTTCTCTAGATCCAAGGGACAATGATAATACCTATTCACTGATACCTCCATGAGGTCAAAGTTCATCTAAATAGACTCGTCCAGCCCTGGTGACAGCTGGGTAATGTCTTTGACTGCTAACCTATAGGTCGTGGGTTTGAGTCCCACCTGGGTGTTTTTCTCCACTCAGGGCATAGGTGTTAGTATGTGTATGAGTTAAATGTAAGAAATGACTGTACAGTCCTAAGTTTGCTCAAGTAAATTCATCATTATTATTATTAATTGTTACAGTTGTAACATGACCCTCCGTGTCCCCGTCAAGCATCAGGTTTCATGGCCATCATAATGGCCGGAGACTTGGGAGGGGTTGAGCAGTATACACAACCATGTCTGACGCCCATTGGATATGTGGCAATGCTGCATTAGGATCATGCGTACGCAGCAGACAGAGTGACCCTAGGATGACGGCCTTCTACATGCGTGCTGTAAGTGACTCTCCTAGAGTATTCTCTAGGAGAGCCCAAAAATCCAGAGGTTTTGAATGACTAGTCACAGCTGTCACCCTGGTGAGAAAAGTCTTTGGTGAAATGAATGGCTGAGTTGGTGTCGCAAATCTGAGGATGCCAGGGAGGAAGTGCTTTGGCAATTTGGTGACCCTTGAGTAAAAGATAAAGGTGAAAACTTGGGGAATATATGATTGGTAAAAAGATTTTTGCCTCAAATACCTGTTTTAGGTATAAGAAAATTGATTTGTACTTATGGTAAATGGATGATTTTAGGAGCATAAATAATTTCTTTGATCATGATGAGAGATTGAGGGAGTTAGTAAGTGACAAATGGGTAATGAGTGGTGCTGAATGTGAGACATCCCACAAGTACATATGCATGTATGGTTGAAAGTGCATTCACTGGGAGAGTGGTGCATTTAAGCAAACGAGAGTAAAAGCATTAGATAGTTAGAAAATGAGATAAAAATAAGTTATGTATTTGTTCTTTTGACCATGCTAACCACAAAGTTCAGGGAGTTGGATGAATAAATTGGAAAGGAGAGTGTGAGAGATGATTGGGAGAGTTTGAAAGAAATGCTTGAAGAATGTGTCGTAAGCATGTGGAAATGAGATAGAAGGGAAAGCAAAAGGTATAGTAAAAAGAAATGAAAATTGTGGTGAATGAAAAGAATGAGACATTGATGAGATTGATTGTAGCCAAATCTGAGGAAGAATGTGAGGAAACTTGTCATAACAGAGAATAATGTGGCAGAGACTAAGAAAACAGAGCCATCGTGAAGGCAATGAAAAGCTCCTCTGGAAATCGGTAAAAAGGCAAAGCAAGGAAATTACATGGGAATGAATGGAATAAAGGACAAAATGGATAAATGGTGGTTTTGGATGAATGAAATGTCAGAAACTTTTTCAAATGTAAAATGGAAGGTTTATGTAATGATGGTGCAGATGGTGGTGGACCTAGATGTGATAATGCCAACAGGGAAGTATAAATCAGTGAGAATGCAGATGTTTTATCAGAAAAAAGGTTATGCTGCAGGTGTAGATGGAGTATCCTATGAAATGCTTAACTGTTAGCGTAAGTCAGTCTCGGTGGCGGCGGGGTAACGTCCTCGCCAGCCAACCCAAAGGTCGCGGGTTCGAGTCCCGCCTGGGGCGGATTTTATCTCCTCCCAGGACATGGTTGTGTGTGTTGTCCTTTGTCACTGTTACAACGCTTGATTTAAAATGGTCCTCGAGGCTGTATTCAGGTTGATGATATAAATAAATAAAATAAATAAATAAAAAGTCACTTATTAATCCAATGAGTGAATTGCAAAATATTTGCTTAACCTATCAATGCCCAACCCTTTCTCTCTGGGAACTTCTGTCAGCTTCTTGGTACATTTTGAGTTGATATTAGCTTTTTTTGGTTGAAGTTGATATTATACCTACATATTAGCAAATTTTTAAATAATTTTCCATTCATAATCGATAAGATAGGGTGGGAATTAGGCATTGAAAATTCGCTGCATATGCATATTCAGTGGCTCACATGTATTCATTGGAAATGATGATACTTTTTCTTAGGGATTCAATTGCAACTGCTTTTTTAAAGTTTCAATGAACTTATATCATAATTCATATTGAAAAAGATCAATACCAAATAATATTTTAGGGAAACAAGAAAAAGTACGTAGGTATTTTCCATGGATCACTTCTTGGAAGGGATTTCATAGCAGCAATGTATGTGTGACCCAACCTCACATTACTTTCATCTTGTTCTTTATTGAATCTTCATGCATCATGATTTCGGATAACTTTCTTGGACATGCTCCTCGGGCATCGGTAGTGGGGTAACCTCCTTGCTCACCAACTCCAAGGTCATGAGTTTGAATCCTTCCAGGGCATTATTGCTTGTGTTTGTCTAAATACATGATTAATAGGTAGTAACTGTTAGCTTTTGAAACATTTTCATTATCACCACTATCCAATCAGAACTCAGGAGAGGCTCTTTTAGTCAGTTCTTCATGCCGGGTTTGTGCATATTTTTTACCATACAGTCCACATGCTCAATATTTCTCCTAAATTCACAGTAACAGTTAAAGTAACGATTTCATTGAATGCCCTCTTAAGAATTATGGCAGGCTGCATACAAGTCAAGCACAAATAAAGGGAGCTGCCATTTTTTCTCTTTGTAGCTTGCTCTGATTGAGTGAAGATTTGTGTCATATATATCCACCACTCCCATGTAATTATGTATTTTATTTACTAAAAATTACTACTATTTACAAAATTTAGACTCGGTACCAGAATTTTCATTCTTTTTCCATTGAGTGATCCAATTCTGTCTACTCTGCTAATTTTCTCCCTTATATTGTCAATATTTTCATTTCCTTGCTCTTTAAGCCTAGAGATCAAACAGAAACTTGAAAAGAAATTATCAAAATCAAAATTTAGATTCCAAAAACTTTTGATGATCTCCCTGACATCTTTAACCTGGCATTACTCGCGAGCGATTTCCGATCAAGCTTACTCGCGTGGGGTGCTCCTGACACCCCAATAAAAATTTCTGTTTCAGAATGGGTTACACAATATTTTATTTGTAAAAACCATTTATGTTATTTAAAATATCATTTGACTTGTAGTTTTTATCCTGTGGAGGAGGAGTTGATCGTTCAACCTTGTCATTGCTAACCGATGGTAGATCTAAGGGTAGGGTGGGGAGTGGGAAATTCCCCCCACCCCCAATCCAAGAGAAAAAGTTTTTTGATGAGGCTAAGTTCTGAGGGCTAATGGGGCTCAGCAGAGACTAAGTTGCTGAGTGTATGAGGAGCTTCTCGCGTGGTACACTGGGTTGCAGTGTTCATTGTAGCCGGCATTTTATCACTAATCAAGCGTCATCCTCATGGCAGAGGTGACTCACCTTTCCCCTGAGGACGCTGCTCGATTAGAGTGTTGACACGTCTGATACAATGAATACTGCGGTGCACCACCCGAGAAGCTCCTTGTTCACATATCCACTGGGGAACTTAGATTATACATAAGTTGCCGAGTGCTAATTTTGGTGGGGGGGATAAGTTGCTGAGGGCTAATTCATCCCCACAAAATTTATGCCCGGATCCACTTCTGTCTCTTACATGAATTACAAGAGTCTTGATTATGAACTACTGTGAGTATTGTAATCATGGCATAGGCACATTAGTCCGTTGTCACCACCAACTCACAAATTTTACCATAACTTATCAAAAATGCATCGTCCAGGTTTCTAATAAAACAAATCACAAATTTTACTTTCCACACTTTATTTTCAATAACAATGATCCTTAGATGATCAATGATCTTTATTTATTTACAGTCATAGAAAATATTCATCATATGGTTTGCGCACATCCACTTATCGCACGAGGAACAGAAAATTTTTATTTCAATGTCTTTATTCCTTGGACATACAAGACATCTACCACTTCGTATTCTCCTCTCTCTGTGTTGTACAAACCATCCGAGGTGGCAACTCCCTTTTGTTTTTGTTGACATCAGTGTCAATTAACTTTGTAACAAATCCTCTGCCAGGGAACACTTGCAAACCAATTGGCAGCCATGACGTTTCTCCACGTCCCTACAATGGGTTCCACTAAGTTCTTCATCACCTCTTTAGGAGTATTGTCTACTTTGTAGGGTCCTTTAAGTTGACTCCCTGCATATACCTCCTAATTGCAAGTACAGAATATATTAGCATCAACCAATTCAAATCTTTTAATGCCATATCTTGTAGGCTTATTTGGGAGGTACTGCCTGAATGAATATCTTCCCCTAAAGCCGACTAATTGCTACCATGGTGTACTCCAATATGGCATAGCTATCCTGAAACTTTCTCACCAGCATTTGAAAAATTTGATGAATCGGAGGCAGTGGCCGATACAGAAAAAACTCAAGGGAAGGGGGCGCAAGTTATCGCGACGATTTCAGCTTTCAAACTGACTGCCTGGCAGCGACTCTGCTTCCCTTATATATGTAGCTCGGTTGTTTCGAGAACATTCGGTGCCAGAATGTTTGCTTCCAGACTTTTAAGGAGTGTGAACAAATACAAACAGTAGAATATTCTTGACTTTTCTCGAACAAATGCCAGACAGAATAACGTATTGAGATCACTAGAATGGCCGCGACTTTTCTCGTAGGTTAGCTATCTATGTGCCAGACAGAAACGTATAAAATACGATGATGCTGACGCGCGGGCGTGCTACATAAGAAAGTACAAGTACTCGATAACTCGACTCAAAGTCAACTGATGAAAGAAATGAACGAACAGCGTGCCGGCTGACTGGTGGGGGCAGCAATGGGGTGGCCCCGCAAGGGGGGCCGCGCACCCCCTGTGCCCCCCACATGTATCCGCCACTGATTGGAGGTCATTTCTCTATCATTTTTCTTTATACTTACTTACTTACTACTCAGCACTATAGCCCTTGTAGGGCCTTGGCCTCTCTGACAATGTTAGCCCAGACATCACGATATCCTGCATGAGTTCACCATCTTCTTATTCTCATCTTTCTTAGATCATCTTCTACGTCATCCAACCATCTTTTCCGAGGTTTTCCTCTCAATCTTCTGCCACTAGGATGTCCAAGGTATATCTTTTTCAACATCCTATCCTCAGCCATTCTCTCAACATGCCCTAACCACCTTATCCTGTTACTCTTAATTTCTGCCACTATGTTAGGATGCTTGTAGAGTTCCTCCAGTTCTCTATTCCTCCGTATTCTCCACTGTCTGTCTTCCTTCACTGCACCAAAAATCTTTCTTAGCACTTTCCTTTCCCATCTTTTTAGTAGCTCTTCTTCTGCAGTAGTCATGGTCCATGTTTCTGAACCATACATAACCACAGGTCTAATCACTGTTCGATAAACCTTTATTTTTAAGTTCCGACTGAGGTTCTATGTCTTGAGTACCTTTAACAAAGCTTGATAAGCCCTATTGCCTGTTGTGATCCTAGCTTTTATTTCTTCTTGCAATTCATTATCTTTTGTCACCAACACTCCCAAGTACTTGAAGTTGTTACATCTCTCATATTTCTTACGATTTAATTCTATAGATTTATCTTTTACATTCGTACTTTTCCTGGAAGAGAACAACAGGTACTGAGTTTTGGCACAGTTCACTTTTAGCCCAAATTTTCCTGCCTCCATTTCTAATGTCTCCAGTCCTTCCTCAAGATCTTTGAGTCTTCTTGATATCATATCAAGATCATCTGCATAGGCCAGGTTTTGCGATATAGGGTTGAACAAAGCACCTCCACAAAGTACACTTCTGCTTTTCTCATCACCTGCTCCGGTACCACATTGAAGAGCATGGCAGATAGCACATCTCCTAGTCGCAAGCCCTGATTAATTTCAAATTCTCTGGTGAGGTTCCCTTCTATTTTGACCTTACATATTGTATTCTTTATGGTCATTTGTATCAATGTTATTAATTTGGCTGGGAATTCCATTTTCACCATAGTCTGAAACAGCTTATTTTTCTTTAAACTATCGCACACTTACCGAAAATCTACAAACAATTGGTGCACATCCACATTGTATTCATAACACTTTTCCATTATCTGTCTAACTATGAAGATATGGTCAGTCGTTGATCTACCCTCTCTGAAGCCACATTGGTAGTCTCCAAGAATCTGTTCCACCAATGTAACCCATTGGTGGAACAGATTCTTGGAGTCTCCTAGCCAAGACTTTATAGACCACACTTAACAGAGCTATGCCACGGTAATTTTCACAATAGGCCTTATCCTTTTTCTTATGAATTGTGCAAATAATAGCCAGACTCCATTCCTTGGGCATCTGCTCTGACTCCCATATATCCACTATCAATTGGTGAATGAGAAGTGTAAGCTGTTCCCCTCCATATTTAATCGTCTCTGCTGAAATATTATCACTTCCTGGTTCATTATTATTTTTCAGAGATTTTATCACTTGCTTTACTTCCCCTATTGATGGAACCGGTACTGGAATTGTGTATATCTGTGGTTCATGCCACTGTTGGCCACACTCCTCTTCATCTACTTCTGCTGTCATGTTCTCTGCAGTGGAATTCAACAGTTCACTAAAATATTCAGCTCATCATCCTATTCAGCCATCATCATTTTTCTTTATGCCCAACTGTTTATATCATCAAATCTGAGACTGCAAAAGAAAATAGAATCTCTGATAATTTATGAACGCATAAAATATATCAACACCCAAGCCACTTGATCCCATAAATCCATTATATTTTGTCGCTCAGATCTATTTGTTCTCGCAAACAGCAGAAGCCTGATGAAACATTCCATTTCTCCCTCATCAGTTCCCAGGGAAAAAAATCTAGGCTGTAACTTTGCTAAGGGACTGTACTGTGGTCTGTAAAAAATTGATACAATGAAAAAGAGGGTGGGATGTTCAGGGCACCCGGCGTGAGTAACGCTGGGTTAAAACTACTACATCCTCCCTCCCCAAAGTATTTTGTAATGGAAGTTGTGCAGCTTTCACCCCTCGGTAAGGCTGAAATATGACTATGATTTGGTAGATTAGATTAGATTGTATGAGCGGGCGAGGGCCTTCTGGAGCCCTCCTGGTACTCAAACCTTTTGATCCATTGTTCCGTCCCACATTTAACCTGCCTGCCACTTGCAGACAGGGGAAAAGAGCACCACGGTAGAGGTATGGAGGAGGGGCCACCCCCAACCTTCCTGGTACAGGTATGGAAGAGGGTCACCTCCCTCCAACCTTCCCAGTCTGTGTCTTTCCTCTAGCCTCCTGGCGTAGTTCTGAAGGAGTGTCACCCCTCCATCCACCCTGGTAGAGGTATAGAGGGGGTCACCCCTCCAGCCCCATGTGGGCCCAACGTTGCTTAACTTTAGTGGAGGATCTGGCGGTAACCGGCGTTTCAACGTGGCTTGGCCCTTGCCCCCTATGATTTGGTGAGACTAGGTAAAGCTAAAATATGAAGTAACAAAGTTAAGTTGCACAAGATGGCAATTTGTAAGCAACCCTCAAGATGTTTTCCATGAATTTCCCAAGCTTAGTGCTGTCTCCTCCATAAAATAGAATCATTGTCTCATCTACAGAAATATGTAATGCTACGACATTAGATTAGATTAGATTGCTTTAGCGGCAGGACCCCTATGGAGTCCTGGGGCACTTAGACCTAACGGTCCATTGTGCCATCCGCAAGATTGACATCACCCATAGAGTCCTATGGCCTTGCTAAAGGCCAGAATATCTCTGAAGGGGATGTCCCTGATTTCCTTGGGGTCCATGTGTGCAGCCCCAAGGTGTCTCATGCGAGTCCTGGAAATTACAGGGCACTCACAGAGAATGTGAGATGTGGTTTCATCTTCTTCTTCGCACCATCGACAACTTGGTGAGTTAATCAGTCCCATGAGATTGAGGTGCCTATTGACACGATAGTGGCCTGTCAACAGTCCAACTATTGTTCTGAGTTGGCTTCTATCCAGGGATAGAAGTTTTCTCGTCAAGCTAGGCTTAGGTCCCGCTATGTGGAGCCTAGCTTGTCTTAGTCCCTGTGTGGAGTTCTAGATCTCAGAGTGTCTGCCAGATGTCCATTCTCTGACCTCTGCTCTCCCAATAGCAGGGGTGATTGGTAGAACTGGTTCCGGTCCAGTTGGATTGTGACTAGCGCCAGCTTTGGCGAGCTCGTCCGCCTTTTCATTTCCGGGTATGCCTTTGTGACCAGGTACCCAGAAAAGCTTGACTCGACAATGCCTAGCTATCTCCGATAGTGCCTCTCGACACTCTTGTAGTAGGCGTGATGTACACCAAGGTGAGTTAGGCGCCTTGATCGCAGCTTGACTGTCGGTGCATATGTGGATTGGTCCTTTTTTGAGGTCTCGATCCTTGATAATATAGGCACAGGTCAGAATCGCAAAGATTTCAGCCTGGAACACTGTGGCGTACTTCCCTAAGGAGAAGTGATACGAACTTGAAGGGCTACCTCCGTATATGCCTGCCCCTGCTTTATTGTCTTTTCTGGAGCCATCTGTATACCACACAGAGGCTCCGATGTGGAGATGTTTACCCCCTCTCTCCCACTGTTCCCTAGAGGGAATAACTGTTTTGAAAGGAGGATCCTTACAATAGAACCTTGCCGACATGTGGTCGCTGCCCATCAGAAAGATTGGGCTGGACCTGCCCATCTCGGTCCATATCTGTCTATGGCCAGAGAGATTTCCCTTGCCATTCCATTGGCCTGTGTAATTTAGGCAATAAGCTGTGGCCCTGGCTTGACTCTCCACCACCACATGAAGGGGGGGGGGAGTTCAAGAAGAGTTTCCAGGGCCAGAGTTGGAGCAGTTTGCATGGCTCCCGTGATGCCTAAGCAGGCCATTCTCTGAATGTGGTTGAGTTCCTTTATAGCACCAGACTGCCGGGCTCTCTTCCACCATACTATTGAGCAGTATTTAAGACTGGGTCTGACCACTGCTGTATAGAGCCAGTGTAACACTTTTGGTTTGAGTCCCCAAGTATTTCCAAAGGCTCGACGGCATGTCCAAAGGTTTGCACATGCTTTTTTTGTTCTCGAATCTAAGTTTTCTTTCCAGATTAGCTTAGAGTCCAAGATTGTTCCCAGATATTTCACTGATGATGAGAGCCTAAGGGTCTTTCCGTGTTAAATGGGAAGGGTAAGCCCCTCCCTTTTCCTCTTTTTTGTGAAAAGTATCATAACAGTCTTGTCCGGATTCACCGTTAGCCCTGTGCTCTGGCACCAGTCCTGAGTCATGTCCAGGGCCTTCTGCATGAGTCCGGAGACGGTGTCCAGATACTTCCCACTGATGAGTATGGCTAGATCGTCAGCATACCCTTGTGTGTAGAGGCCAACATCGTTCAGCTGTGTGATGAGGCTGTTGACCACCAAATTCCAAAGAAGAGGGGATAAAACCCCTCCCTGGGGGCAGACCCTGGACACTGCCACCCTCATTGAGCACCCCCTTAGGCTGGAAGTGATAGTGCGCTGAGCCAGCATGCACCTGATCCATCTCACAATGTGAGGGTGGACTCCGTGACTTTCAGCTGCCCAGCAGATCTGATCGAAGGTGGTATTGTTAAATGCCCCCTCTATGTCCAGAAATGCTCCCATACTGTATATCCCATGGTCAAGAGCGCTCTCGATACGGGAAACCAGACCGTGAAGAGCAGAGTCCACAGACTTGCCTTTCTGGTAAGCGTGTTGGTTCCGATGCAAAGGATGCTCCTTAAGAGGCCCATCTCTGATGTATCTGTCGATTATCTTCTCTAGAGTCTTTAAGAAAAAGGACATAAGGCTAATTCCTCTGAAGGAATTAGCTTTGGTGTAGTCTGTCTTCCCAGGTTTAGGAATGAACACTACTTTGGTCGGCCGCCATGCTTTTGGAACATATCCATGTGCCAGGCAGGATCGGAATATTCGTAGCAGAGGAAGCAGTAGTTGCTCTCTTCCCTCTTGAAGGAGGGCAGGAAACACCCCATCCACCCCTGCAGATTTGTATGGAGCAAAGCTGGACAAGGCCCAGTCAGTTGCTTCAAAAGTAATGATGCTGGAGGCCAGTCTCCAGTCCATCCTGACCGGATGAGTGGGAGGACTCCTAGAGTGCATCTCATGTTCTTCTTCCGAGCCAGGGAAGTGTGTCTCTAACAGAAGTTTTAATGCTTCCTGGTCCGAAGACGTGTAGTCTCCCGAGGGAAGCAAAAGAGTCCCCACTCCGGCTCCAGGGTCCTTGGAGAGGATTTTATGGAGTCTTGCGGTCTCAGACCCTCCTTCTACATTCTCGCAAAACATCCTCCATGCCTCTCTTTTGGAACGTTTAATTGTCGTTTTATACCTGCGCTGGGCCTCCTTGTAGAGGGCCCAGTGTTCTGGCTTTTTTGTGCGTTGAGCTTTATTAAAAAGTCTTCTGGTTTATTTCCGGAGCCTTTCAAGTTCAGATCCCCACCAAGGAAGATTCTGTTTTCCGTTCCTGATTTTGAGGGGGCAGCTTTTTTCGTAGGCTGAGATGATGGCTTCCTGTAGAAACACCACGGATGCCTCAATCTTTTCCTCTCTGTGAAACTTGAATGAAGGGCTCTTTGAGATTGTCCATTCAAGTTCTTTCCTATAGGACTGCCAGTTAGTTGATCTGGGATTCCTATATACTGCTGTAGGGTTTTCACCCTCCCTGATAGTAAATTGGATGTACCGGTGGTCAGACAGAGATATCTCGTCAGACACCCTCCATCTATTTATCTTATGCACTAAGTTTTTGGAGCATAGTGTGATGTCTATCACTTCCTGCCTAGCTCTGTTCATGAAGGTCGGTCGTGATCCTTTGTTGAGTACAAACAGCTCAGTGGTCATTAGGAATTCCAAAAGGGATCTGCCCCTGGAGTTAACATCCGAACTCCCCCACGCAGTGTGATGGGAGTTGGCATCGCATCCAACCAGCAGTTCCCAATTCCTAAAGTGACATTCTCTGACCAGTCCCTCAAGTTCCAAAGATGGTGGAGGTTCTGGCGAGTCGTATGGGAGGTATGCGGAGCAAACCACCACCTCCCTCCATCTCTCCTGATCTCTAAGAGATAACACAACGGCAGTGAGGTCTCTAGAGCAAAATTGGGGTAGAAGCCTAGCATGTACCCCTTTCACATATATGCAAGACCTAGGTGTTTCAGCCGAGGCACAGAAAAAGAGTTTGCCTCCTGTCATACCTAGTCCTCTAATTTTTCCCTTGTGGACCCAGGGTTCCTGAATCAGGGCCACTTTTGACTTACCTTCTGAGAGTTTCTTCTGAAGAACTCCCGAGGCAGCTCTGCAATGCTGCAGATTAATCTGCAAGAAGGGCAGCTCCGCCATCGTCGGTCCTCCCCTCCTACAGCTGATCCTCTTCTGGTTGGGGCGGAGCTTCGGGCTTACTTGACCCACCAGCTGGGTCCATTTTCAGCTCCGCCTTCCCCAGAAGCTTATAGTCGGCCCTTTGGAGACCAACTGATTTGATGAAATCCAGGCCCGAGATCTTCTCTGCAGAGGGCTCGTCCACACCTAGAACAAAGCGAGTGCCCTTTTCGGCCTCGCTTCGCTCGTATACCCTCCACAGATCTGTTCTTAGGCCCGGATTCACCTTGGTGATCCGGCTGAATAGGTCCCCGGTACTCACACGCGTTGGTCCTGGGACCCAGATCCTAAGCCGCCTCCTTTTAATGAGAGAGTCCGCGTCCACTACTCGGAAGGAAACCCCCACGATCACCCCCAGTAAATCAGACATGCCTTTTACCCAGTCAGCTGACTTGGCGTTGGCACACTGTATTTCCATTGCCCCGTTGAGCAGACGTGTCCCCTCCAGGATGGGCACGTCCGGCCCCGGTGCAATGGCATCCCAGGACTCAGTAAGTCTGTTGTCCATCATCTCGTACCAGCCCTGAGACATAGTTGTCTCAGGGTAATCTACGGGGATGATGGCCATTTTTTTGCCTCCCTTAGCCGTCTCCGCATAAGAGCGGCCGGCCTTGGAGGTTTTGGCCTTCTTGAGTTCTAAGGCCTTGGGGGTGTCCCCGGGTGTCCTAGACCTCTTACTAGGTCTATTGCGAACCCCCCCCCTTCGCCTCCATCAGGGCTCTGTGAGTGACCTCTTTGAGCCACAGACGGGGGTCTTCTGTTATCTCCAGCAGCTAGGGCCCGTTTCCTCTCCCTTTGCTTCCTCTTCTTGGATGCCCCGGTACTTTTGGAGAGAGTGGAGAGACTTAGCATCTTCGATGCCATGCTCCCCACAGTGTTGTTGGAGGCATCAGAATCGTCGTCCTCCCCTTTGGGGAATCCACCGCCCGACGCCTCCTTTAACGTGGAAGTCGAACTTCCAGAAGATGAAGACTCCTCTCCGGATTCAGTGAGGGGTTTGAGGAAACTGGCCTTCCCTGCGATAGGGCCTGCCAGTGTAGGGTGTACGGAGGGCCCCAATCCAGGGCCCTCCGAGGGTGAAGGTATGGAGGCCCCATGGGAGGGGCCTGCCGGGGTTTTCACCGAAGAGGAGTGTGGACCTAAAGGGTCACGAGGTGAGGGGCCCCTTGCGGGGCCCTTCTTTTTTGAGTTTGTTAGAGGTTCCATATTTGATCCCACGAGAAGCTAGGGAAATAAAGGTCCACCCATGCAGAGCCCCGCATACATGGGTAAGGCTAAATAAAACCGGATTTCGCCTGGTCTCCGGAGTTTCACCTGTTAGCGACTTCTTACCCTCCGCCCCGCGGATGCGGTCATCCTTGGCACAGGGACGCACCGTGATGATGGGAGCATTTTTTTCGACCGCCAGGTCTAGATCCGTCATGTTCAGCGTGACCCAGGAGCACCTCTAGGAGGATGTGGCTTTTCACCACGCATGACGATCTTGGTGGGAGAGAGGCTATGTATTCGCTTCATCCCACCCTGGGATACACTCCCTCGCCCCCAATGCTACGACATACATGCATATTTTAAATTTTCAATAAATCAACTGTTCAGAGCTTAAACTTAAATAAATAAAACCGTGGTCTGTTCACTGAAAATTTTATTATTGAAATGCATTTTGACGTGTAAGCATCATCCTTGGGTAAAAAAGGGTTTTGTTACCGGAGGATGACCCTTGCATGTCAAAATGCATAGTATATTGAATGATTCAATCAGCAACACCAAGTTTTTATTTATTTAAGGTCATTATACTGCTGTTCTGCCACATCTATCTACATATCATTGAATATAAATGTTAAGTAATCTTTAATATTTGTGGGCTTTTCCAAACTTATCAGCTGTTGATAAGGTCATGATATCACAAAGATTCAAATGCTTTTGAATCTCTAAAAGCCAGTTTGCTGTTTCTGTTAGGTAGGTATACTGTTAGTAATGAGCTCATTTTGTGTGTCAGCCTTGGTTTTCTAAAACATTCACTGGTCTGTAGGGGTTAGGTAACTAGTTATGTAGCAATAAGATGGTGATGTATACTTTCCCTTCATTGGGAGTTTGGCTCAATTCATGAATCCTTTCAAGGACAAACTAAATAGGCATCCTAAAAATATGTGGTATTTTTCTTGCTAATTCAAAGGAGCCATGTTAGAGGAAGGTGTGTTAATTTGTCTCTATTTCTTCAGAATCACTTCTTCCCAACTTAAACTAAGCTTTCTTCAGAGCTCATTAAATTGTTTACAATATAAGCACAGAGTAAAGCTACTCTGTGATATAAGTAGGTGCCTATGCAATATTAATTTTTTCCAAGGAGCTACAGTCTCATTCCATGTTTCACAGCACTCAATCTCTGAACTGGCAGACTGTTTGCTGATAGTAACCTAAATGAGTGTTGCATATAGCAGAATTTATAAAATAATCATGAAAATTGTTTTTATCAAAATATACTGTGAGTTTAGAATTCTAGTTTTACATTTTTCTCAGGAGTGTCATTTCGATTTTTCATTTTCAAATGCGACTAAGAATTCCAGGTGGTAAATTATTCTAGTCAGCTTCTTTTTCATCTCTACTGTATTCCTCAGTGATTTCTCTGACATTGTGAATCAGAATAATTTTTTTCTAGGGGTAAATAACTCTCACTTGAAAGATCTTCTGCATGTAACTCTTCCAAAATCTAACGCAATTGTAGGCTACAATGGAAACAATGATGTGCAAAATATTGACTAAAAATATCATGTATGCAACCTTACACACATATTAAAATACCAGAATGTGCAAAAATGAATATTCATGCAGATAAACACATACAAAATTCAAAAATAGAAATATTCACATGAGCATACGTAGCCATTGAAGTATATTAAAATATAATATTTTTCAAAATAATTTTCCAATAAAATATTTATTTTGACATGTTAAGCACCACCCTAGTAGCAGAGGACATTGTCACAACGTTGCATCAACGTCCAAGCACAACATTATCACTTCATGTTTCTACAACGTTGCATCAACGTCCAAACAGAACGTAATCAGTCGATGTTGAATCAATGTGCATGCAACGTTGACGTCAACCATGATTTAAATTATACTTTATCTATAATTATACCACAGGGGTTGGCAAACTATGGCCCTTCCCTAGTAACACAAAACCGTTGGCCCAACGTTGGCTAATGGTTTTTGTCCGCGGTTGGCCTAATGTACGGATTGGCACTCTGCCCAACGATTTGCCAACCAACAATTTCCCAACGATGGGCCAACGGAAAACCACAACATGAACCCAACAATGATTTAATTGGCCCTACACTGGGCTTACCAAAGAATAACATTTAGCCAACATTCTTAAAACATGTTGCGCTCATTGAAAACACTTTAATATTGATTAATTACAATGAATAGGTCATACATTTTCCTGAGGAATTGAAATGAAAGAATGGAACAAGTACATATTAAATGGCACCTTTTTATTGTGAATTATGGGGCTCCACAGATTACAAACCATTAGTTTAAAGCATACATACAAAATCAAGCTAATAAAATACTCTCATTTGACAATATGGTATAACTAAGAAATCGGACTCATTCTTGAAATTTGGCCACAGTAAACACATTTTTTCCAACTCGTCAGAAGTGATTGAATAATTTGATTGAGGTGATGAAACTTGGAAGACTCCAATCTTAGAGCTTTTAAATGGTGATGTGAAATAACTAGTTTTATGCATAAAAATGTCACAGTTATAGGTAATATGGGGCCCAAGTCTGTAACTTGGGGCGCCGGAGACAGGAGAAGCGAGATTCCTCCCGAAAATGTCACCCGACCGTAGTCTGTAACTGGGTGGAGAAACTTCAGCCGTCTGTACCGGAAGGAGAAAAGTGAGGGTATGAAAATTTCTGAAGCCAAAGCTGACTATTGGACATATTTCAGTGACCTACTTTTGAGAGCCAATGAAATCCACTGTACCTTTTCACAGCTGTAGGAGCGAAGGATTAGTCTGCTTTGTTTATAAAATTTCTGAGGACGAATATTCGCGATATTGTTTAATTTCCGCGATTTCAGAGTATGTACCAGTCAGATAATTAATACTATTATACTCTCGAGTTTCCGTTACACTTCATCCTATTTTAAAACTCACCGAAAGGGCATATTATTAAAACTTCCCGACAGAAAGACATCCCGTATCAACAAACTTCTTTGGAATTAAATTTGTTCAAACAGCGATATATGGATATTGAACTGAATAATTATCTAACATGTGATTCGATAAATGACCACATTTAATGAATGGGCTACTTACATGATAAATGGATGATTGACGAGATTGAAAACAGAGTAATAGCCGTCTGTTAACTGACGTTACAATTGCACGACGTTTCACTAACTGAAATTTTTGAAGACGAATATTCACGATATTGATTAATTAACGCTATTGCAAAGTATGTACCAGTCAGATAATTAATACCATTGTTCTTTCGAGTATCCGTTACACTTCATCCTAATTTAAATCACTCCTAAAGTGTAGGTATATAGTATTGACATATCACACCGGCTGGGCAAACTTCATTGGAATAACATTTGTTGAAAGTGATACATGGATATTAAACTGAATAATTTTATAGTATGTGATTTTATTAATGAACACATTTATTTTATGGGCTACTTACATGATCAATGGACGATTGACAAGATTGAAAACAGTAATAGCCGTCAGTTGCACAATCGTTAAACACGTATACTGACATTAATCAGCTAAACCACTCGACAACACACGTCATTATTACAAGGCATTTAAAAAGTAGCATCCAAAGTTCAAGTAAACGCCGAATATACCACAAAACTTGTATGAAATATATCCAATGCTTGGCCACAGTAACACGTATTATAAAACACACCGATTTTTTAAGGAAGTTGCCGATGATTTTCACTTATATTTTCAGGATAACATACGTATCACAAGAGCAATACTCCAAATGTAAAATATCAAACACCAAGGGAGAGTTCCTTCATTGTGGGGAAACGTATCAGCGTACAATCCATGAATCGAGTGATATATGCCGTGGTATATGCTCAAGTCGTTCTAGTCGATACAGTGTAGTTTAGGATTATATCGGCATCCCAAACACTTACATAGCGGCGTTCAACCTGGAATTTGAGTTCAATCAAAATAAATCTCGGAATATAAGCGTAAAAAGAACAGCTAAAAAAAATGCCGAAATCCTTTGTCAGTGGAGCAAGTTAACGGATGACTTCTTACCCTTGTGTAAAATAATACATGGGAAGTATACTAGAAGACTATAGTCACACACATGGATGAATTAGAATATACGAACAAATACAAGACAGAACATATTCGCTAGCGTTCACAGCTGATATTCATGCACGCAGCTGTAATGCCCGTTCTTCCGTGTACACAGCATGACATCCAACTGACAACCGACATGCGTCCACATTAAATCATACGTGCAACCCGTACGACTACGGTGGATTGGAACGGCGATTGGAAATGATACGATTAATCGTCATAATGTAAACGAAAATATGTTTCATTGAATTAGTACCCAAGTGAGATTCAGTACGATACGTATAAGGGAACTGAAAACTCAAATGCCCTTAAAACTGTCGATCAGCGTGAAGCTCACAAACATAATGGAGTGAAATTTGTATAAGTCATTATAGTAACCTAGATAATAATACGGGACTTAAGCTTTAATTCAACGTGTGCTTCGTGCACATCATTACTCGTCAAACTCTTCTTTGATGTAATCTGAGCAGCAGATTTTCATTTGTTGTGAACTATTAAATGTGGAAGTTTAAACTTCAAACATCAAATTTGAAGACTCCGCTTCTCATTATGTTTACATGCCGATATTTACGTAGTCTAAAATTGAGATTTCAGATCAGTAATTGAGAAACGCTTCGTTTATAATAATTAATGTGGATGAGGTCTATGCTAATGTTCCGGCCCTCATTGCTTTTTCAATTGGAAACTGACAGAATGTATATACTATACTCATGTACGTGTAAATACGCGAAAAGTACAGACTATATTCTTATGAACGGTGGATTTGTTGTTTTCCAAGCAGAAGTAAATCATCGTGAACTCTCTTATGCCATTGGTCAAAAGTTAAAATCACTGTCGTAATGCGCACATTTCTCCTAGGGAGAAAACTTACGTCGGTCTAGCAAGGCCGACGTAACTTGTCTCCCATCTGGGGCCGCCGGAAGTCGCTTCGCCGAGTTACAGACTTGGGTCGGGCGACAAGTTGTCTACGGGCGTTTCGTGTTCCTCCTTTCTCCCGGAGAAACCCGTTACAGACTACCGACGGGAGAAAAGGCTCTTTTTATCGCCCGGCGGATTTGTTATCTCCCGTTTTCGGGAGAAATCCAAGTTACAGACTTGGGCCCATGTTCCTTCTCTGCCTGAAGTACTGATTTGAGAATAACAATTTTTGAATCCTTACTGATAAAACAGGAATCACAATCAGAATTTAAACTGACAAAATCTGATATATTAAACTTGTTTGCACTATCATCGCCTAAATCATGCTGATTCCTTTCGATAATCCTATTGGACAACTGTTGTAAGGGCAAATTTGGGGACCGTACTAACTTTTTCATCCTGCCCATGAAATTTTCAAATGGGAAAGCAGAAAACTGATCTAAGCAGCCAAAATTTGTAACATCACTAGACAGATGAAGGAGATTATGAACATTGTACACCAAGACCTCCGACCCATACAAAATAGGAATACCTTCAACAAATCGATGAAGCATATCTCTGGCAAACATTCTCCAAGTTGACTCAGAACTTCGGTCACTACATAAAATATATATTGCACTACTAAGTAACAAGAAGTGGGAGTAAACTTCCTTTGGCAATACATTTTCCAAAACACAAGGTCCATAATAGAGCAGGAATGCCCTAAATTCAGTTGCCTTCCAGAACTTGAACAATTTTAATTCCCTGGGTTTCCTCGGAAATTCTTTTGGGACAGCATTCCTAATAATATTTAACCGGTTGGAAATTAATTCTATGTTGGCTGACCTTAATCTACATTTTTTTGAGCCATTCTCAACCCAGAGTCTTATCAGTTTTTTCACAACGCCAAGGCACACAAGATGCATATAGTCTAAAGGTACTTGAGAAATCAGGCCCAACTTCAGATCTGCAAGCACACTCTTGGACCGCTGATGGCCCTCATACTTAAGGTTCTTAAACTCATTATCTTTCCTTAAAATAAAATCTTTAACATATGGCCATATAATCCAGCCTTTGTAAATGCCTTCCTGTGAGCACTTTTCACATCCATTTATGGAGTTGTGAGACATTACATTTTTTATATAAGACCTAGCAGGGACATCTGCTATAATGCAGCTGATGCGGAAGACATAACCCAGTCGGCAAAACCCTAGTAGCAGAGGAGGTTGTCACAACGTTGCATCAACGTGCACAAGGTTACATGACAACCTGCACGTTGCCACAACGTTGCATCAACGTCCAAGCACAACGTTACCAGTCGACGTTGAATCAACGTGCATGCAACGTTGACGTCAGCTATGATTTATATTATACTTTACCTGTAATTATACCACAGGGGTTGGCAAACTGCGGCACCTTGAATTCGCGCACGTGAACATTGTCTTCACGTATAAATATATATATATATATATATATATTTCATTCTGAATAGTGTATTCTACTAGTTAGTTGTCTGCTTGTGAACGTGAATTTGAAGAAACATGTGGGAATTGGATAAATTCTTGTTTATTCTCAGTAATATTGCATTTACATTCATACCACGTGGCAATATCGGTTGCAATTAATTAATGCCTGATAACTGTCATCGTGATTGGATGGTATTTCCTCTAACTATAATCTTGTAATCGCAATTTAAAAATTAGTTCTCGAAGTCACATTAATCCACGGGAGTAGCGATATATATAAGACTTTCAAGAAAACAGCTGTATAACTTCGGGGCAAGGATTTGCGCTTAGAGCCGTAGGACGCGTAGGACTTACCGTAATTAGATATGTACAAAGTAGTCAGGTAGATAATAGGAAGGATAATACAATGTAAATTCTTATTTCATCGCGGGATATTAACATGCATAGTATTAAAGACGTAGATTCCCTTTTTTATTTTGAGAGGGCAGGAAAGAGCCAGTGGAGAGGGCAAGGGAGTTTAAAAGGAGAAAGTTTTACCTGAGTAACTAAGAGAGAACTGTCTGTTGACAAATTATTAACATTAGGGCAATTCCATATGTGACGGAATTACCTTTAGAGAAAACTATGCAATAGGATATTGTAATAAAATTGTAAAATACTAAATATTTGCAACACTTCTAACTGTGCATGATCAAAAAATTTATGTTAAGACGATTTTCATACACAGAAACAAAATTAATTATCTAAATACCTTCTAAATATGCCTAAAATTTACATGTGACAGAATTACTGCCAGATCAATCTCCTATGAGTAATGATTTCAAACATCTTCAAAACTCTGTGAATCTAAACAGAATTTGAAAACTTTTAGTATGCCTCTGAACAATGTTTGAGCCATTGCTTATGATAGCACAGTTTGCCAAACCTACAAATTAACAATATGTAAATAACGGTCATAAAAAAACACGTGACGGAATTACCGTGACGGAATTACCAATTGCTTCTTGTTTCAAACTCAAAAAGAATATTGTCATTTAACTTCTACTAACTCTGAATCAACAGTCAACAAATTATGACAAGTTAAAACAAAAAAATGTAGCTTATACACAATCAAATTACAAATAAGAATACTAAAAGGGGACAAAATATTATTATTATTTTGCACTAATGTGTGTTTTACTGTCCATTCACTGCGTTATGAAAAATGTAACGAATGCGAATTCCAAATATGTTAAGGTGGCTGGAGCGATTTTTGTTTGTATACAGATTTGCGTGAAACTTTGCATACGTGTCCTTGTTAGTAATACCTATCGATAAAATAAAAAAAACTGCATGTTACCGATTTGGTTTCCTGGCAATTCAATGGTATTTTAACAAGTAATCTTATGGAACACGGCATATATTTTGAAAAAATTCTATTACTAAAGTACAGATTTTCTCCTAAATGCGAAATAGTAAGTTTCATATTATTATAATAGCTGCCAACAAATATCAAGGTATCATACCGAGTAAGAAAAGCGTATTTAGATATGATTTTCGCGTAAATTTCGAATTTCGCGCCGAAAATCCAAGTCAAAACAATGCTTTAATTAAGGCGAAAATTTGAAATATAACTCTTGCATCATATACATTACTGCATTGTGGTGATTTCCAACGTATAAACAGGTGTACGTGGGTGAAATGTGGTCCAAGAATATTTTTTTCGACTTACGTGAAAAGTTATTAGAATATGTGCCTTCAACGACTCACGATTACCGCTCCAGCCACCTTAAGTATAGGCTGGTGCTCAAGGTGAACGACATCCATTTTGTCAATCCAGCATCTGTCTTCTTTCTCTGGAAATATGTACACCATCCCCTTGTCATCATTTCGGCGTAGGTTCATTTGTTTTGTCTTCTTGCCACTGTAGCTTGCCAATATGAAAGGTCCAACTGCCAAGGACTTCGTGGAAGCAACATCACATCTGAAATATTTTATTTTGGATTTCTGAAGGCTTGAATGAAATGTCTTATAATTTATTGCTGCGGTATACGGTTTAAGTAAGACAGTATGCTTGTCTACAACTACAACATTATGGATATTTCTGGTACCCGATATGCTAGATGATATACTTTCCCATCGTTCTTGATTCTCTTTTCTGTTGGAATGTAGTTCAATACTTGAAATATACTTCATTTTTATTTTCTCATGTTTTGCACTACAGTGTTCAAACAAAGTCTCGGCTGATGAAATCTTGGCTACTCCTGTTAATATGACAATTTTTGCTTGTCTTTTAATTTCACCTCCAATTCCATCCACTGCACCTCACCATGACTACTGGCAAAGAAATTCCATTCAAGTTCTTTTAGAGAAAATAAGTCATGTAAAAAAGCAATGTTTTCGAACAAGTATCTCTGCTTGAACTGGCTTGCTGCCCCATCAGAGAATAATTTTACTTTATTGTTATGTGGATACAGGGTGCGTAGTTCTTGAAGTAACAATATCAAAAATCCATCTACTGCATACTTGTCATGAGTCAATTCATCTGAAACGATGAAAAACCATTGACAAGCATCCTGGGTCCACATACAAGCAGTAAAAATGCTGGTGGTTCCAATGAGCTGTCTGAATTTCATTTTGTTGGATTATTGTAAAGTTCTCTGCAAAATCAATTTGATTGACTACGGTCTCCTTGTCACAGTTTGACTTCGCATCCTTGAAGGTTGAACTTTGCTTTCTTTTGATGAATGTATGCTTTTTGAAATAAATCAGTTGATTTTCAAGAATATTCAAATAATCTTCAATTGTACCCTCATGGGTACTTTTTTCATATCTGGTTCCTGTATTCTCCCATTGTTCCCACCTGACTTCAGTCAGGGGATTTTCAAACAAACCACAGAAGTTTCTAAACTTGACTGCACATCCCTCACAGTCACGTATCATTCAGGATTCTACTTCTTGGTTACGTGTCCAAAAAAGGTCTGAATTCAGTGGGTACAATGAGTACTGCATCTCCTGAATTTGATAGGGCCTTCAGCAAAAATCTTACATTTTCATGGTACTTGCAAGTACAAGTTGTGTGTGGTACATCAGTGAAACATTTTATGTAGGAAGGACGCAAGCTACAGAACTTCGAAAATCCACATTTGACATCCGGATGTTGTTGTTTTGAATAGTGGTATGCTTCTTTCAGTGTCATAAGCATATACTGTTTTTGATGCTTTATTTGCCATTTCTGTTTCCATGCTAGTGGATAATTGCCATTTCTGTGATTCAATAAGGACATTTACGTATTGATTCTTATTGTAGGGCCTACTCATGCACATATACCATAAGCGTAGCCCATTTTTAAGAAATTCATTCTTATGGAACAGATAAGGAGACTATAGTAAACTGTACTTACAATATTTTTAACAGCTCACCCATAGATAATTTATCTCTTTACCTAACATAACCTAATTACAAAGTTAATTATCTAACCTAAAATATCAGCTCAGAGGTAGGCGACTATCCAATTTATTCAACACAGCTATCTAAAATGAAGGCCTATTAAAAACACACATCACCTAATTTTAGGTAATTCTGTCACAGTAATTTCGTCACATCTGAGTAATTCCGTCACCCTGCCATATGGCCTCGAATAAAACATTTTTGAGAGAATCTAATATTAAAACCTTTAAGGGTGTCAGAACCTACCTTTCCAGGAAGAAAATAAAATCTCTATGTTATAAAATGGTGATAAAATAAAAAGAAAATTAAGTTTTTGTGACGGAATTACCATTTATGCATTTGCACTTACATATGTATTTTAAAATCTCTATACATTGAACATAAAAGTTGATGTGTGTTTCAAAACGTTGCCAAAGCTATGCTACACAAAACACACAATGCAAAAAAATCACTGTTTACCTTGTTTTTTGACATATATTACTCTGTAATCTATGATGAAATAGTTCATAACAAATCTCTGGCAGCCATCTTGAATTCAACAATCACCGGGGGCTTTCCAATTGTGCATCTGCGCTGATCTGTTGCAAACTGTTTCGGTTTTGGGGCTTTCCAATTGTCGCTGTGACGTCATTAGCGCAGCGCAGATGGAAACATTTCGGGACCTCTGTTGCATATGCGCTAGCAGACGAAACTTGTGATGGCGGGGAAATGAATGTTGCAGTGGAAACAGGACTGTCTTAAGATACCATGATTATATGTTCTGCCAGCCATTTATACATTGTTTACACGTTTTCATTCATCAGTAATGCCTCTCATTTCATCTAATTGTAATTTTAAGCCCACTTAATATAATCAATTCAAATATACCGTGATTGTTCCGCCATCTTGGAAACACATCAGCGCAGATGCGTTCCAATTGTCCGTTTCAACGTGCGCTCGTGTGTTCCCATCTGTTGCGATGTGCGCTAATCTGCGCAAGGCAATTGGAAAGCCCCCCAAATGAGTAACTAATTTGTTTGAACAAATTAAATACTGATTTCATAAAATTCAATAATTTAACTGTTGATTTATCAGGAAAAAATATTTCCAGCCTAAATTTTAATTTGAGAAAAAAAGTTGACATTTTCGTGGAAATGCCCATTAATGTTAATTATGGGATAATTTCATTGATGGCTAAAGCTAGGGAAATTTTTTAACGCTGCCTTAAAATGTTTCACTGATAACGTTGCATCGATGTTGCACTGATAACGTTGCAGCAACGTGGTTTTTCGGGAAATTTGGATGTTGAGGCAACGTGCATGCAACGTTACAACAACCAACGTCAACGTTGTGTGCACTTGTACCTTTTCCCATTGTAACGTTGTCACAACGTTGTGACAACTTCCTCTGCTACTAGGGAAGGGATAGATATGTCTGTGGTGAACAAGGATCTACGAGGTATCGTATATCTCATGCATGACATATCTCTAATCCGCCCATTATTTCCACCGATCGGCGATACCACTTGAGAGTCTTTCGAATATGAATATGTCTTAAAAGTGTCTTTTACTATATAACAATGCAAAAAAATATATAATATAGATTATCTGATAATTTTTATCCGATTTGTTAAAATTTCATAAGAATAAATAAAACTTCTGACTAGGGGCGGTGCCCAACTGCCGGATGTAAGAATTCGTATGAGTCAAAATATAATTACAATAAAGGGTTACATAAATGCATTTTATCAAGCATAATATTTTAGTGATTTTGCTTTTATTTGTTCATTTGTGTAATTGTATGCACATGCCTGCTGCCCAATACTGATTTTCACAAGCATGCCGAGGCGTCGTTGACTACTGTAGTCGTGCGCGAGTGCCTCCTACCGTTTCCTGAGGAACTCAAGGCACCACTGTTTGATTGAGCCTTGTGAGTTGTTGAGTGAACATTGCCTTGAATGCCTTAGTAACATTTCTGGATTTCTTTATTACTTTTGACCCCTGCACCGAATCTGACTACTCTCCTGGTTTTGACCCCTGTGCTTTCCTTGACTTTACTCTACCGGCTTCGACACCTGACCTCTGATTTTTGGATTGTTAAGATTGATACTTCCGAACGTTTGTGGCTTCAATTGGACCGCCATCTTGAACACGTTTTTGGAATTTTTTTCTTTTTTTTGCGGTGAATTCAGTATCTGCACCTGACTTTGGCCTTTCATTTCAAGGTAAGTAATTCATTATAAGTCACTGTGATAATTATGAAATTTCTACTTCAAAAATCTTAATTTTTTACCGTGTGCTGGTTAAAAACTTGGAAGGGTTCTCGTTGTGAATGTGTCTTATAATTATGTATTATTGTTAAATTAATATCCTGCATGGTTTTGTACTGAGATAAAAGCATGATTTTATGGAATTTTTATATTTTCCAACCATCTCATTTAGGACATGGGGCATTCCGATAGTCTGGGATAATGAATGTTGATTTCGAAAACTTTGCTATAATCGTAGATTTTAAGATCTATAGCGTTCCTTGCATGAAGCTAATCTCGAAGTTAAGAGAGTTATGGAAAAGATAATAAAGGCGGTATATGTTGGACTTTTCAAATGTTATGAGAAAACAGTATAGGCGGATTCTTGAAAACTACTATGTGCTAAATATAAAATTTTACAGGAGGCACAAAAACCTGTTATAAAGTGTTAAAATAATGTTTTTTATATTATATATGGTAAATGTGAATCAAAGGGTGACATTAATCAAAAATTTACCTTTCAAATACGGCGTTTATAAGAGAGTTCATTCCAACTTAGTAAGATAGAGAAAGGATAACTCTTTATTATGACATGAGTTTTGTTGCTCGAAGATCATTATTTCATGAGATAGTTTTTTGTCTCTCGTATAAAATTTTATATTTAGCACATGGTAGGTTTCAAGAATCCGCCGACGATACGCTAGATCCAGGAATTCTTACGTGGGCGCGAGCAGGTAGTTATCGGTTGTGTGAAATCCGGCAGTGGAATTTCCGTAAAGAATGGACATGTGCCTTTCCATTCTTCAGTTCATCTAAGATATACGTTCCGTAGTTAGTAATATACTTATTTGCAGGCGACGCGGTTGTGTGCACGGGCATTTCGAAGAAATGGGAATGCATTTCAAATTTGTTGCGATAAGTGGCATTAAGAACTATTCCAACTAACATTCTCACATTCCTTTTTCTTGGTGTATTTAGGGCAGTAACAGAAGAGTGAAATTCCAGGGTTTATCAATTACTACTGTAGATGTACTATCCATTTTAGTTAAAGGTTTCATGAATCCGTACCCATTATTTTTCTCGAGTAGTTTTATGTCCAGATTTTGCATGGAAGTATTAGTATTTTTGCCTGCCGAACAGTCTGTACATTTATATTCGTTTTTCTCATATTTAAGGAAAGAATTTAATGTAAGAATGCTGGAATGGAAGGACCTAGAATTATTCAAATGCATGAAACAAGTCAGAATATGTTCCACAGATATTGCTAGGTGGTGCATTGCTGTCATTGAAGACGAAATGGCCCTAGTAACTTAGATTTTTAATTAACAACTAGGCATGCCTCGTTTGTCTAACCATATTTTGTAGTTACAATGTGACTACTATGTGATAACTTTTATCAAAACGTTACTATTAATGGTTTACGACATAATGGATTCTGTATTGGTAAATACTGTTTGTGTTTGCACGTTTCATAACCTCTTGCTTTGTGTCAATGGTTGGCATTTGTTAAACTGAAAAGCAGTTCTACGTTTCAATTTCAATGTGACGTAAGATGTTTTTAGTTAGCATGTTTGAAGCGGTTTCACTGAGTTGTTTCTATATTTGCAGGGTAAACTTGATGTTTTAACCAAAAACATTTGGTGTATTATCTTTGTTTTACTGGCTTTTTATATTACGACACAATCATGCCTAACCGACGTTATCCACTGGAATATTTATGTCCGAGGCAGAGGCGTAGACTTCGAGCTCAGGCAATTCCTGCAATTGCGAATGTGGAGGTTGAGGATGCAGAAGTGCATGATGACTTCAATGCTGATGGTCAATTGCATGATGGTCAGAATAATTTACCAGTACAATTTGGTGAGGATGAGGCAGGGGGTGATTTTCTGGATGGTGATGAAGCCATAAGCTCGGAGACCGAAGGGGAATCAGATGATGATGAAGTAAATGATCTTCAGGCAGCTATTGCTTGCTGGGCTAGTGAGGGAGTTTCAGTGAGAAAAACAAATGAGATACTGAAAATACTCAAGGGCCATCACTGCTTTCGGTATCTTCCTGCTGATACCAGAACTCTTCTCCGGTCACCTAGAAGTGTTCCTGTGCGGATAATTTCTGGAGGATCTTATTGCCACATTGGCATAAAGAAGAATATCAGTCTTCTCATTGACGAGAATCCTTCAATAATGGAGAGAGAAATTTTAAACTTGCAGTGTAGTATTGATGGCCTGCCTCTAGCTAAAAGTTCTGGAAGCCAGGTTTGGCCCATTATGATGCACTTGGAAGATTTTCCTACAATTCATCCTTTTGTTGTTGGCATCTTCCATGGAAATGAGAAACCCAGGTCATGCTCGGAGTATCTGGAGGAGTTTGTGGCAGAGATGAGAGAGCTGAAAGCCAAAGGCATAGACCATGGGGGTGTTACACGAGAGGTTGCTATCACTGCATATGTATGTGATGCTCCAGCACGTGCCTTTGTTGCCCAAATAAAGTCCCATACAGGATACTTTGGCTGTGGGAAATGCACCATTCAGGGTGAGTACTTAGAGAATCGGGTGATTTTTGATGAGATGGATGCTCCCTTAAGAACAGATGCAAGCTTCTCTCGCAGAGATGATGAGGATCATCATGTGGGTAATTCACCATTGGAGGAGATACCTGGAACTAATATGGTGACTCAATTTCCATTTGAGTACATGCACCTGGTTTGCTTGGGTGTCATGAGGAAACTCCTTCTAGCCTGGCTGAAGGGGAGCCTCAATGTCAGATTGGAAGCCAGAAAAGTGAACATTTTAAATGACAGAATTGAATCTATCATGGGACTGGTGCCATCGGAGTTTGCCAGGAAACCTCGGTTGGTGCGCGACTTGCTGCGGTGGAAAGCCACAGAATTTAGAACATTTCTGGCATATACTGGCCCTTTCCTGATGATAAATGTATTGTCCCCATCAGCGTACAAGCATTTCTTGTCATTGCACTATGCCATTAGAGTCCTGCTTTCCCAGCATTACCGCCACCATTTGCAGCATGCTAAGACTTTGCTAGAGTACTTTGTCAGGAAATTTGCTAACCTTTATGGTAGGAAGAACATGTCCTACAATGTCCATGGACTCCTGCACTTGGTTGCCGATTCCCAAAAGTTTGGCTCTCTAGATAGATTCAGCTCATTCAAGTTTGAAAACAAGCTGTCCCAAATTAAACATCTGGTCCGTAAGCCCTCTTTGCCTCTCCCACAGATTGTGAAGCGACTTCATGAAAGGTCCTTCTTTAAACATGAGAAGGAAGTAACGCAGAAGACTCGAGAGTGTAGGGCCAACCCTAGAGATTTGGACACATTTAGGCTGGAGGCCCCTTGTTTCTCCCAATACTGGCACAATTCTTTCCTTATCTCCACAAAATCTCCGAACAACTGCATAATCTCTGAAGCTGGGGATATCATCGTAGTTGAGGTGATCGCATCAAGGAATGGGGAAGTATTTGTAGTGGGTAGGTTATTTGAATCTGTCATGGCTTTCTTTGATACCCCGGTACCTTCACAAAATGTCGGAATATATTCTGCCAGTAATTTAAGTCAACACCAACTTTGGGCTATGAATCACATCAAGAGCAAGGCCATGATGATTGCGGGGGAGAACCATATTTTCTATGTGGTTGAGCTTCTTCACCATTAATGAAGTGATCAAGGTGTGTGAGTAATCGGAATGTATGTTTTTACGGGTAGGAATGCATATACATTTCTTTCTTTTCCTTGCATTCCTTAAAATTCATTCATTCTCATTGTAGATGAATGAGGCCATTCTGTCATACTCCTATGATTGTCTTGCTATGGCCCTTTTTCTCCCTTGTTACTGCTTCACTTCATATCTTTAATATTATTGTGACCCTTGTCCATGTTTTTTGTAATTGGTTCGGACAAGGAAGCTTATAAATTGTAAAAATGGTGAATAACTGAAGAAATTCCTTCTTTAGGATGTCCTGGATTGTGGTGGAGTTTTACCCTCACAGAAGCTACGGTGAGAATACTGTGCAGGCAATTCCAGCCAGTTGGTTGCACACCATGAATAATAGACTTGTGGCAGACTTTCCTCCAGAGGGGACTTCTTATCAACTGGTGAGGAAACTCATGACAATGAAAGTCACTCCTGGGAAAGAATGGGATCAACTTCCAGTGAAGTTTGCGTCTGAAGGATATGGTATAGTACCTCAAATATTTACAGTATTAGTTTACTTTTAGAAGACAATAGTTTATTTATGTATGTGTTGTATAATTTTCTCTTAGATGACTTAATAACTGCTACAGAGGTGGAGATGAAGGCAGCTGATGCAGAAGAAACCGATTTGGAAGGTTTCTTCCAAGCCATGAACACTGGTAAGCGCATCCGAAAACCGATGCGAGTTAAGTATCCAGGCGAGCCAGAAACATCAATGGAAGTTACAGAGGATGAACTGAGTGATCCTCCATCACCAACAAGTAAGTAAACCCAATTGCAGTTCTAGATTATGGCACATCTCATAAATAAAAGCCACCAGTCAAGTCATCACAGAAATCAACAGCTCTCACAAAAGCTGTTGTATGCAGCAACATTATCTTAATTAAATATTTGCATATTAAAAACAACCGGTCATAATTTCGGTGAATGCGACATGCATGTAGTGCAAGACAGCTTAAGTTGCTGCCAATGCATGAACGTCAGCTAAATAACATTTCTGCTCCAATTGTACTTTTACAAAAATGTTTTCATGGTTGTTTTTGTATTCTTTATTTTTCTCATATTTAATGTTGGATTTGCAGGAGCTTCCTCAATGCTGCCATTGCTAGTGAAGATGCGGAGACCAGTTGCTCCACTTGTGGTCACAACCGAAGTTGGACTCAATTGTAGAGTGCCACCGCTGAAGGGAGGTACCTCGATTCTTATAAAAAAACCCATGGCGGGTATAAGGCAACCTCTGTCAAGTAGCAATAATCCGGTGAGCTTGCCAAAGCAATATTCAAAGCCTAGATTGCCAATACCTAAGCCAAGGTTGTCCCTTCCCCCAAGGTCTCAATCTTACCCCAGGGCCACAGAAGTCCATAACATGGCGAGTGTCCTCCTGCGGCGAGGAATCGAGTGTCAGTATCTGGTAACAAGGAGTGTATGCCAGCCAGGGCACTTGAGCATGGCAATGTTGTGGGTAGTGAAGAGGAGCTGAATCTCACCCCCACATTGATGACGGAATTCAATGGTGTGTTATTTATTTCTATTATGTGTCTTATGAATGAGCAGAGGGCTTTGGTTTTTATTGTCACTGTTTACCTTTTCCATCAGGATTGAAGGTGTCTGTTGAGGAAGCAAACAGGGTTGGAGTAAAGCTTACAGCCCAATTAGCTCAACTTGCTCTAACTGAGGAAGAGCATTTTAAAACCATAATGGCTAAGTTAGAGCAGGTGAATTGCAATTCCCCAACTGTGGCTATTCACACTCTGGCAGAGGCCACGGAGCTTGGGGCATTACATAAGTTACCAATGACATCATTTCAGGAGATGGAGGAATTTGCTGTTGACATCTCCTCCCATTTTCAGTACAAAAGCTTCATGGTAGGTTCCTATTTTTAGTATCTTCCATTAGGAATGCCAATTTTAATGTTTAACATCCAATACAAAATAGAAATTCCTTCCAAATGGCTTAATACATAAAAAACTTTGGTGCTCAAGAATATTTTTACATCTATAAGAAACCTGGTTACATTTCAGTTGCAATACTTGGGCGACAGGAGTACAAATGTTTTGCGCCAGCATTTAACAGAGGGGATGCTGATAACTGCGCTAAACAGGACGGTGAATGAATTGTGCGTCCTCCTCATGACCAATGACATGGCTAGGGCCATGTGTCTGAAAAGGAGGAGCAAAGAGAAGGCTTGTTTGGAGGAGATTTGCCCTCAAATAATAGAACTAATTTTTGGTAAGAAATGAACGAACTCTTTATGCATTCCAGCCTGGAAATGGTTATATTCTGAAGACCTCGTATCTTTGTGATACCTAATTCTGATTATTTTTTAACAGAAACTGTTAAGGCAAAGACTATATCATCACAACCACTTGACATGGTCACTGTTAAACGAAGTATCGGTGAGTGGTTGCGACAGTCGCGGCACAGAGTGGGACGTGGGATTCCATAAAATGATGCAGTAGGTAATGAGCTGGTGCCAGATTGTTGTTAAAATTTGAAACTAGTGTTAGTGAGTCTATTCAATGTAGATTTTGTACATACATTTTGTTTCGGGGTGTTTTTTCCTTAAATTGGTGGTAATATGCTTATGTCGACACCTTGCCAGTTTGCACTAGTATTTCTATTTGTTGTGACAATTGGTCTATTTATGATCAAGTATTAGTAGTATTAATAGATTTTTGCATCGTACCTTTATTTTTTCAATTAAGTTGTAACCCCTGGCAATGCCATATTGGTTGCATTTTGTACCCTATGAAGCTGTTTTAATGTAAGCATGTTGCATCTAGCTTTTTAATGATTTTAAATTTTATTGTGACCTTACATGGAGATTTGAGTTTGAAATTTAAACTAACTGTATAGCTATCCAATCATATGCAGGTTATTTGATTAAGACATGTCCTTGTCGCATGAGTTGCTTCTATTGTGTTGGGGCCATTGCAAACTAAACTCTTCATCCTAACTTTCATTAAATGTGTGGATTTTTTCATTTGTTCAGATTTCTTGTTTTTTATATTTTTATACAGACTATTATTGTGGACCATGAATGCTGTTCACCTCTAATCTGGGGGAGGGGGGAGTGGTGTGCACGCCTCCTGTTTGGATCTGCCCCCTGGTTGGATCTGTTGGATGATTTGACGAAGCTGTTATCCAGCAGTGGAAAGTGGTCATATATGACGTCTTGAAGAAATGACGATATGACATAAATGAAGTTTAACAAAATGATTTCTTGAAGTTTTCTGTTCTGAATTAAGATTTTCTTGTAAATAAATATATATCCTGAAGCAAAGGCTTGTTTTCCATCATTGCTGTTATTTTCAGTGCAGAGTTTCTGAAGAAGTCGTTGCCGATTGGTTATTAGGTTGTGCAGATAGGGACTTGTTTTCCATCATTGCTGTTATTTTCAGTGCAGAGTTGCTGAAGAAGCCGTTGCCGATTGGTTATTAGGTTGTGCAGATAGGCTGGATGAAGAGATATGGTGAAGCTGTGGGGATTTGCAGATATACTGATTGTTTAAATTTATTTATTTAATTGATATACTGATTGTTTACTGTAAGTTTAAAACTAAACATTCTCTCGTTGCTTATAAGAGAGGCCGTAAAATAGAATTTCAAATTTTGCCAATAGGTGGCACCATGCGACTGTTATTATAGTACCATTTCCTGTAAACAGTGACGCTCTATCCAAGTAAGGTTGGAAGGGTTGCTCTGATTGGTTCGAGCGAAATACGTGCACCAATAGGAGAATTAGTTTTGCTTGAGAGATACGTGTTCAACCTCGAACGATCTTATAAGCAGGCCTCTCATTGGTTCGAGCGAGAAGATTGGCCAATCGGAGGAATCGCTCCAATGTAGAAATTGTGTGTAACTGCACCACTTCCACCACATATCTCTTTCCTGACGGACATCTATCTACCGGATATCCCCTTTCACCTCCGGCTCGATCCCTTACGTATCCTTAACGCCGGGATAGGAGATCCTTTGCCGCCATTGCCTATCCCGATTTCAACAGATAGTATCTGTTGATTTAGGGATATGCACCTCCTTGTGCCGGCTGGGAAGTTACTCCCTGTACAACTAACCCAGTGACTTCCAATTTTTTGCACTCATCTACAAAAGGTTTCAAGTATTCATTTGAATCAGTTGGTTTACTTTCCCCATAAAAGAGAGAAACAACAAAGGGATTTTTGTTTGTACTTTGATCTAACACAGCTAAAACTGGCTAAAATGCTTTAGTTGTACTCGAATGCAAAGGTAGTCCATCCACACTTACTGTTATAGACAATACATTATTTCCTAACTCTTCCTGCATTTTCCTCATTAAAGGATACTCACTCGTGACTAGACCAAATTTAGCTCTCACGAGTAAATTCTCTTCTAACCCAAAATAATTCAGTAGTCCATTGGTACATTTGATTACATTTACCTTCCTCGGAGTATTTAGGACTGTTCGACTGTCTACAGAGAGTTCTGGATGATAAGGTTTCAATATATGAAGTAGTTCTCTTAGTGCAGCATGACTGACATTATGGCTAAAGCACCACAAATTTAGCTTTTCTTCCAGTGAGGGCAAAGAATCTCGTTGGGATGAAACTGAACATTCAGAATGCAAGGAATCATCACTTGAAAGATCTGTACTACTTGCATTTTCGAAGATATCAGGGCAATCGCTTAAATGAACTACCTCACTACTCCCACTTTCAAAATCAATTTCACCATTTAATTCTCTATTTATGAGTGATGCATTCTGTGCCACATCACGCTGTATTGATCTTTTTGACAGACCACTATATGCATGGCACTTACGTTTTTCTTTTCTGCCTGTTTCCATCTCAGATTTTAGGATGGCAGTTATAAAATAATAAAAAAGTAACACCAATTACAATTTAATTGAACAGTCTTTGAATAAAATAAATAAACAGCACAACAATTACAACTATTAAACTGTTCATAATAATCAATGAGACTGAGATGACTTATCACTAATACTACAAAGAACATATGATCAAATGTTATGCACTGATTTTTTAAAATAATCAATATTTTACTCAGTGTTATTACTTAAGTTACACATCTTCTTTCCTTCTCCTTGCTTCTCTTCCTCCATCCCTGTCCTTAGAAAACCGAAACCAGTTAGAAATAGAAGAAATTATTTCATCATCAGCAGCCAACTGAGTCCTGTTATTCTTCAGCTCCTAAAACAACACAACAGTACAATCAATTTTAAGCATTTAAAAACCAATTAAATATATAGAATTAAATTGAGGAATAAAAAATTGATCTAGTTAATTACCTGTAATAACCTTCATTAATTTTAAACTTCTCAATTCCTTTTTCTTGTTCCTTCCAGTCCAATTATAGTGACATGCCAATTTACTATCAAATAAAAACCCCAAGATTCTACTGATAATGTGCTGCACTTTTTTCCCACCTAAAAGGCTGAGATTCACTTCCTATGGAGAGAGTGACAGATTCCATATTAATGGGAAACATTTAAACAACTACCAAAACCAATGCAAGATATGTAATCAAAATGAGTAATTTACAAATTCTGAGTTTTATATGCTAGATTCCACTTCATGCTTATTAAATTGCCTGTCTAAAAAAATCAATGGTAAAAGTGAGCTTTCGTCTCGCACTTGTTTTCGCGATTTTCACCCACTTTAAACAGAGATGTCGGAACCAAATTCACTTCACTTATTATGCAAACTTTGCAAATTTGTTTAACACTTTCAACACAACAATGCATCAACTACTTTAGAAATGGGAAACTTTCAAACCTGAGATCAGCTCTAACTTTGCAGAAGCATTCATAGATGTTTAAAGATATTATCTCAAATAAAGTTACAAAAACATAACATAAACTGAGATGATCTGTAAATAAGTGGGAAAAGTTAACATAATCACTTACCAAAGAGATTTCATTTTCTGCACTCAATGCAAGCCACTTCTCAATTTCCATGAGGTCACCATGGTTTTCACATGGAAATGAGAGATGATTTGGCAGGCTGGAGGCTTGATTACTTGAACACTCAGGACTAATTTTTTTAAAGATTTCCAGCTGTTGGAGCTGAATGTCGTCCACTTTCTTTTCCAGCCGCGCTAAATGCTTGGATATGACATTGAATACTAGAAAAGATAACAACACAGCAATCACGCCTCAGATTCAAACCAAGGGCGAACCCAAATAAAACCGCTAAAACATTATAACTAGGTACCTTTTCTTAGTGAACTTGTATCTTCTACAAGCACACTTGGATTTTGGGATGTTGAACAGTTGTTGTCATTATCATCTATTAAGAGAGTAAAAATACCGAATCCATGAATGGCATTAGTAGCTATATACGCTTTGAGTTGTTATGTAGAGGATACAGTAGAAGTATTTCCATTACGTGGAACTTACTGGCACTGATGTTAACGGACTCAGTCACTTCCGGCTCACCACAATCCTCTGGAGGAGATGGATATGGTCTTATCGGTGCACTGGTTGTACTCCCAGTATTCGCCTCTTCTTCATCTTCATTACTCGACTCTATTAACCTTCTAGGCAGGATCTTTCGTCTTTTTATCACAGGCACTTCGAAATCGGAGGTGATATCCGAAGTATACTGTGCCTCACGTTCCTTCTTTCTTGCCTTTAAGAGGTCATCTGAAATTAAAATTGGACACGATTTGCTACGTGAAACTAATAAGAACAGATGCAATGGTTGTCGTGTAACCGTCGCTATAAATTATAATATAAGTATGCCATTTTTTATCGCAGAAAACTTACCGGTGGTATAAAAAATCCTTTTTATGCTACAAACAACCCAATCATCTTTAGGAGGCATGCCTCCACTTAATGCTCTGTTGAACAATAAACTGTTTTTTGTGCTGGGCCAATAAGTTTCTCTTTTACGAGGGGTCAACCACGTTTCATGAACTACCGCTAAACCTCCACCACTGTTCTCCGAAAACTCAACAACACTATACATTCTATGAGAAATGAAGAATAACTAAGATTAGACGTAATGACCGGAAAGAGAGAATGGAGGTATTGCACGGCACCATAAAGGATCCCGCAAACTATCGAATCAACAACTTCCGGGGGCTTCTAAGAAAATAAAAGTTACCGATACTTATGTTCATCAAACAATATGACTACCACACAGAACCATTGACCTTATTTAAGAAAATGTTACAGAGACGACAAAGCCACGTACCCCTTGCACACAATAAGTCAAAAACGAACAGCAAGATGAATTAATATTTATACACTTACCTTATAGTAACTGCATTCACACCCAAAGAACGCAACTCCAGGCAACCAACGTGTAAGATCACAATACGGGTATTGTCTCGGCCACTAGACGCCAATATCGACAAGATCCTGATCCCGCGCACACAGTCGTACACACGCATGCGCATCCCGCGTTCGCAGTCGTTGCAATGGCACAGAGTAAAGATATACAGAGAGGTCAGATGCTTAGAGTATATAGTTCAACAGAGGTGGCGTGACGAATTTCAGGTGAAGCCACGGTGAAAGTTGTCCGCCATATTGAGTGACCGTAAGAACACTGATTTCCGTAAGAGATCGTGAGACGGGAAGACTATCCTGAAGACGAGTTCTCTACTCTTAGGGGTTCCATTGTCCATTCCTTCTGTTGTTTTATATTTAGCAATAAAATTATCCCTCCCTCAAATACTGGTAGGTATAATTATTAACTCAAATGACAGTTGTGAATGATGCCAGCAGCAGGCCTACAAGAACTACGGTTATTGATTGGGGACAAAACTCGATACTAATTATTTGTTTTTCATCAGCATTGTCAATGAAACATTAGGGTCTAATGTTTTCACAAATTAGCTACTCCTATAAATCACCGAGAACTCAGAAATGAAACACATTCGAGGCTATTCAAGCAACCAACAATTTTGCTCTTAATTGTGAGGTCTTTAAGGGGTATAGTCTTTAATGGTGAATAATTTTGAATTTCAGTAATAGTTCACAGAGTTCCACGATCCATTTACATTCAGGTTCTCTCATTAAGAAGCCAATAAAATAATTAATTGCCTTAGCTAATGTTAATATAGATGAGGCTATTAAATGAAATATCTACATAGATTTGAAATATAAATTTGACCTGCTTTGTAACAGGTATTCGAAGTGGATTTCAATCTCATATGTAAATCAATGTAGAACAGTTAATATTAAATCAATTATAGATACATTTTATGGTGGGAAATATTGCAAAATTAAATTTCAATATAGATTACCATGATATTAATGATTCATCAAGTCATTGCAACTCATGCTTCCCATTTCCATTTTACTGAATATATACCACAAAGATAAGTTACTATACCTACTTAAGAATGTGTGTGGCCATTAACAAAGTTCTGGTAGCTTTAAAATAATACTATAAATAAATAATACCCATATAAAGTAGTTAAGGTAGCGGAGCAAATCGGACATTGCACAACAATCTTTCATCAAGGCCGTTTTACACGATGAAAGATTTTGCACAAACGTATGTACGTGAGATTGTACGTTTGTCTCAACGAAATTAGAATAGGTTCTATTTCCCGTGCAGGCAGTGAGACATTCGCTCAAGCGTTCATGCAATTTGCCGCTTTACACGATACATTTTGCCTCATGCAAGAGTTCACGGAAGAGTTTGTACAAACTAATGTACCGTGTAAAACGGCCTTCAGACTTTGAAAGCAAACTTTTAGCATACTTCCATGCACTCTGGGAGCTGATTGATAATAAAGGGATACTTTGTGACTTCCAAAATATTATAATGGCACGACAAGTTTCGAATATTCAGCCATTTTCAATTTCCTTTTACCAAGCCAAAAGTCCATTGTATACTGAACCTTTGATTTCAAATACAGAGCTCTTCAACGACAAACGGAATAGCCATTGGAATGGGAATTCTATGCGCATAACGAGGCGTCAGTGACCCTATTATGATTTATAAATCATCACTCATTATCGTTTATTGCTTTTGTTTACTTTTTAGCTGTCCAAAACGACGAAAGTCTTATGCAAGTCTGCCTCTTTTGCCAATTAATAGGTAGAGCTAACTAATAAGCCGTACTTTACGCATTTTTCCCTAACGGCCAGTAAATTTTATATTCAAAACGATTTGCATTAATTATTATTTTATATATATTTCCTTAACTCTTCAGGTGTCTCATTATTTTTTATTTTGGAGACACTAAACACATACCATCAAGAGCAGACGACATGCTTTTCATTGCTCCTACCTGCCGGTTTCTTCATAAGATTCACTGGAGGAGTTGACAATATATTCTGTATTATCTGCCTAACCGATACTATCCCTAGTTCTCATAATTCAACATTTTATAAACAAAAAAGGTGTAAATATCTAAGTTTACGCCTATTCCGCTAATAGTATATCACGGTCACTCAATATGGCGGACGGTTACGCCCACCCGGCTTCACCTTCGCTTACGGCCGAGTATAGGCAGCGCCACCTCTGGTACCTTAATAACTCTATGGTCAGATGGCGCTGAAAGCGGTAATCGCTCATTGCGCATTTCGCCATGTTCTTAATGAGTGAATCGGGGTTGAGCAGTAGGAAACGAAGCGAGCGTTGGTAAGGTCTTGGTTGAGAGTTACGGAATTTTATAGATAAATCGCGTTTCATCAACTATTTCACGAAATTAACATTGTGACTGGTATTGGAGGGACTCAAGGAAAATGATTGAGGAGACGAGTAAAACAAGAAGAAGCGGTTTTGCTTGGTGCTCAGCCATTAATTGCAAGAACAACTCGGGAATGGCGGAAGAAAAGAACAGTTTCTTCAGTTTCCCGAAAGACCCTGTGAGGTAAGTTATTTCATAAATGTTTACTGGTCACGCATTTGGATTGAAACATTTATGATTTTTCTGTTTCTACACGCCGGTGAATTGAAATAGCGGAAAAGGTTTGATAACAATATGTGTTTATGATGCAGGTGCAAAGAATGGGTGATTCGTTGCCGTAGGTTGGATTTGGAAAGCAAGACCCCCAGTTATCAGCATAACAACTGCAGGATTTGTAATGTGCACATCGAAGGGATAATGTTCCGAAATTAAAAAAACGATTGCATGGCCTCGCGGTCCCTTATATATTTGATGTGCCTAATCCTTCACCGACCATGGCCTGCCAAAGAAAATTTCCGAGCTAAGGCATGATGCTGATGCTTGTGCGGAGAGTGCTGAAGGTCAGTTACTATGAAGTTATCCGTTGATATACGTTTCAAAACGTTAGCTTATCGGATGAGCAACATGTGAGATATATTAGGATGTACATTTTTTATAATGTTTGTGCATGCCTTTTCAAAATATGATATGACCTGGCAGCTGCTTGTCAATTTAGACAACTTCACAAACTTTGATATAATTATGATACAGCGCAAAATCTCAGCTTTTAAACCGTGGTTACTATCGTAGTACTTTAATTATATTTTTGTTTTATAGTTATTATTTAGTGTTAAAACAAAGTGGTACAAAACATTTTTGGAGTCCATTGAACTGAGATTAAACAATCTGGAAATAGTTGAGAGAAATATACAAGGTATTGGCCTTATAGTATTCCTATTTTATAATTTATTATACCTTTTTGTCTTGATGCTATCAATCAGTTCTGCTATAAGTTTCATAAATATTGAAAAACTAAAGAAATAAGATGATCGACTCTCAGTTGATGAATCATTAACAGTTTCATCCAATGGATAATATGCCTATACCCAAGAAGTCTGAATTTTATAGCATTGAAGTAAACCTATGGGAAATAGGAATGATTCTTTTAAGATTACTGAGCACTTATAGTTTTTCCGATGTAATGTGGTTATTCCAGAGGAAGGGCAACTGCCAAAAATTGGTAATAGTGACCTGCCGGGATCCAGTCCAAGTGGACCATTTGGTGCTGATATCATCAGCAAGTTGAAGAAGGTCATAAATAGGCAGAGTTTATAAACTGGTTTCAGTGTCTATACATCATCATCAGAGTGTGTCAACATGTTCAAGTACAGTTGGCGTCTAAATTTATAGGACTGGATATGGGGGAGGGGTTGTATAACATCTAATCTCTCCTCATCTCAAAGCTCCTCCTTCAACCCCTCATCCTGTACCCTGAAATATGACGCCAATTCTACTTAAACATGTATTCCAACTCTCATAATGATGTTGAGGCATTGAAACCGGTCAGTTTATTAAAAAAGAGTGAAAAATTACAAAAGGATTTTTTCTACAACAATTTCAGGTAGTTTCCACAGGAGAGTAGTGAGATCTCCACAGTATCCCTTGTTGCTTATAGAATGGGAGTAATTACGAAGAACTTAACTTACATCCTTAAAACCATAACGACTAATAATCCAATTTCGTCCAGAATTCCTATCCTCTTCCTCCCTCTTCCACGCTTCCCCAGCGTTCTCCCCTCTATCACTCTCTTCAACATGCCCTCTCCTCTCAAAAACCTCCTCCATCTATCTCTTCTGCCTTCTCCGAACCTCTGCCACAAGCTTCCTCTCCTCTCCGACCATATTCAATACCTCCTCGTTCGTCTTCCTCGCCATCCAGCTCACCTTCTCCATCCTTCTCCAAACCCACATCTCAAACGCCTCAAGTCTACACACATCCTCCCTTCGCAATGACCAAGTTTCCGAACCATATAGCGCCACGCTCCATATTAAAGTTTTCATCAGCCTCTTCTTTACGTCTCTTCTCAGACCCCCCCTCATCAATTCCCTTCTCTTCGAAAATGCTTCTTTAGCGAGCGCATTTCTGCGTCCTTATACATATTGCATTAAACTACTGGTATAATGACGGTAATTTGAGAGTTAATACGCCAATGTTTCATGTGCATAAAGTCGTAGGCGCTTGAGTTGTTTCGAATTTCCCGCATATTTCACTTATTTTCAATATGGCCGCCGTGCGCAATTTCCATTACAAGAAAACAATGGTATAGTCGCCTAGTGTCCTCTCTGTATATCCCTACTCTGTGGCAATGGTATATCAAGAGAGTGCGCTGAGGTACAATTGATGGCCAATCAAACGTTGGCTTTTTGGTGGCGCAGAAAGTTCAAAATTAAATATTATATGATTTGACTCTATTAGAGGGGGCCATGTTTGACTTCATAATATAGCCATGTAAATACGAAGCTAATGAACAAATGATCGTTTTATCATTCGATAAATTTTATTTCATAGGTTGATAACTGCTAACAATCGGGAACCTGTTCAAAAATTATGCCAAATAAAAAAGGACGTCTAGGTACTTAATATTCTAACTTTATTAGGAGATATTGGTATATATTTTTATCAACAATTAACACAGTTAATAGCGTAAATAACATCCAAAGAAAACACCAAGCACGTAACACTAAAGTTCGAAAACCTATCAAACTGCTGAAACATAGAAGTTGGCCCAGCGTTGGCCCTAAGTTGGCAACGTAACGGATTTCCCGTTAAGAAAACTTTGTTGGCCCAATGTTGGGATAACGTAGGTACCCCAACAAAAATGTCCCCAACGCTTTCCCAACGATACCAACCAAAAAACAACGATGGGCCAACGGACTGTGTTACTAGGGTTTGCATTCGTGCACGTGAATATTGTCTTCACGTATAAATGTATATTTCATTTTGAATAATGTATTCTACTAGTTAGTTGTCTGCTTGTGAACGTGAATTTGAACAAACATGTGGGAATTGGATAAAATCTTGTTTATTCTCAGTAATTTGCATTTACATTCATACTATGTGGCAATATAGGTTTCAATTAATTAATGCCTGATAACTGTTATAGTGATTGAATGGTATTTCCTTTCACTATAATCACGTAATCACAATTTAAAAATTAGTTTTACGAAGTCACATTAATCCACGGGAGTAAAGATATATATACGACTTTCAAGACACGAGATGTTTAATATCGGAGGCAAGGATGTGCGCTTAGAGCCGTAGGACTTACCATAACTAGATAGATACAGAGTCATCAGGTAGGATAATACAGTGTAAAGGTGCAGTGTACAGTGTACAAGGTAGGATAATACAGTGTACTTACACATCTCATCACATGATAGTAACATGTATAGTATTTAAAACGTGAATTCCCTTTTTTAATTTTGAGAGGGCAGGGACCCAGCCACTGCATGATGTCCAATGGACGTCCATTTTACATCCAGACATCCAGAAGAACCTTATGGACATCCTTTGACTGTCTATTGGATGTCATTCAAATGACATCCTATGAAGGTCCCTCTAGGGACATCCATACGATGTTATTCAAATGACATCCAATGAAGGTCCCTATAGGGACATTCATACGGAGGCCACAGAATGATATCCAATGGACATGATGTAAAATAAATCGTAAATAATATAAATTCCTAATAGAAATAAAAGAAACGACAGTTACTGGTTGACACCACATAAATCGAGGTAATATTAGCTGTGGGTCTGTAAAGTGTGCCCCCTGAGGGTTGCGCCCCTGGCAGCCGCCCGCCTGGTCAGCCCCTACCTATGACGCTGAAGCTAACGTGCGGGAATTGGAAAATCTTGTTTATTCGCAGTAATATTGCATTTATATTCATACTATGTGGCAACGTAGGATAACAGTTACATGGCAAATAATTTTTATCAAGATTTTATGGTATTTTATGTCTTATAAGGTCAAATAATAGCCGCCATTTCATTTTATTTACTCAATTTGATAATAAATTGAGTTTCGCGGCATAGTGTGTTTTACCGTGAACGGCGTCTCCAATCAAGGAGAATTTTGAACGCAGACGCATGAGCTTTAAGGAATCATAGTAACCATGTTTGAATGTCCATTACTAACTCTTCACACCGGTCGATTACTCCGGCATTATTTTATTTTGTTCTTTGCATGAAGTAGCATCTCGTAGTATTCATAAATTAACAATATCGGTAACATTAACCACTAGATTTGTCTATAGCATTTCTCTGCATGTTTGTATGTTCTTTTACGTATCACTCTCCCAGTTTCCGGTTGGACGGCGCACTGTTCTCCTGACTGCTTTTGGTCTTTGCACCTAGCGCCAGGGGGAGCGTGCGAGGTTCTGGTTTTGTTCTGGGATGAGTGCTGCATGCCTGGTGTGGAATCACCCCGTGCCACACACCCTAGTGGTGGCTTGCACGGTACATCGTAGATGTAGATGTAGATAGTTCTAAAATACATAAAAATACAATACTCTATCCACCGCGTGCTGCTTAGTACTAAGCAGAAAGCTTTTACTCAGTGTGCGTTGGAGACATCTGAGGCTGCGCGCTATGTGCCGAACTTTGGGAGTAAAAGATGACCCATATGTGATGTATTCCATCACGCACTGAATTCTCGACGCCTATTGTCCCGCCTGCGTGATCTTGGCCTCCAACTGTTCAAGCCTTTTTACTGCTTTTTCCTCCCAAGAGGCATTCTTTTGGGAGTGAGCCATAAATTTGGCTGTAGCGTAGACCGCCCAATTCATCGTCCAAAGGTCCGACGTTTCCATCAGGAGTTCGTCTATTAGTCCATTCAACTGATATATATATATATATATATATATATATATATATATATATATATGCATTTAAAAAAAACAGTAATACACTAAACAAACACAGAAACACGCAAAAAGGACACTCACAAATAAAACTTGGACGTTTCAGTGGTCATGCCGCCATCCTCGGTGGTAGAAGAATGATGAAAAGTCCGCTCTGTTCCCTTGGGAAGGAAAGGGCAGAGAGGAAGGAGGGGGGGTAAGTGCGAATGGATAGTGGTGGGGAGTTGGGCAGTGGTGGGGAGAGAGAGGTGGCTATTGGGTTATTAATTTCAATGGGCTAGGTTTAGCCCGGGCTTTTCGATTGTCCTTGTTACCCAAATATGGGCGAATTCTCGGATTTTCACGTCAACATTACCGGCGGATTCGGGAAGGGCCTAGAAATCTTAGAAGCCCTTCCCGAATCCCGAATACCGCCGACGATGGCGGCCTGACCGCCGAAACGTCCAAGTTTTCTTTTGTGAGTGTCCTTTTTGCGTGTTTCTGTGTTTGGTTAGTGTCTTACTGTTTTATTTATGCATATATATATATATATATATATATATATATATATATATATATATATATATATATATATATATATATATATATACTCAATCATTCGAAAACATGACGCTCAAAGGCGCGAATAAATTCATACATTCATAGGAAATGGAAATGGATAAGAACACATAAAAGGACGAACACAGGGTTTGGTGGGGAAGATGAAAATGAGTCAAATCCAGACAGAAAAATTTTGTGTTCCTATCCATTTCCATTTCCTATGAATGTATGAATTTATTCGAATAAAACGAATCCGTGCTCCCGAGACTCGCCCGGATGAGTCCCGAAGGCACAAACCGACATACATAAAAAAATTTGAAAAAAATAAAGATTTTGGGGGGTTCCCCGACTCGTGTTCAGCTAGTCAAAAAGGAAAACGTAATTCAATCTAGGAGGAAGTGGGCTCAGCATCAGGCATGAGAACGAGTAAGCACAATTATTCAAGACTTTCATTTAAACAATATATTGTTCGATTAAATTACAACACAAAAAAAACACTAATAAGTTGCCCTGGTGGGGGGAGCTTCTCTTCGTATGGACCATCTAGGACCACTGATCACTTGGAGGGGGGGGGGAGAATGGCAGTGGGTTAATCTGGCCGCCGCGGACCCTGGTCGCCTTTCCTGCGTCCCGCGGGTCCTCGTCAGATTCCCCGTTTCTCTCCTCCGTCCTGGTGATCAGATCACTTGGAGGTGGGGGGAGAATGGCAGTGGGTGAATCTGGCCGCCGCGGACCCTGGTCGCCTTTCCTGCGTCCCGCGGGTCCTCGTCAGATTCCCCGTTTCTCTCCTCCGTCCTGGTGATCAGATCACTTGGAGGTGGGGGGAGAATGGCAGTGGGTGAATCTGGCCGCCGCAGATCCTGGTCGCCTTTCCTGGATGCCGCGGGTCCTCCCAGATTCCCCGTTTCTCTCCTCCGTCCTGGTGATCAGATCACTTGGAGGTGGGGGAGAATGGCAGTGGGTGAATCTGGCCGCCGCAGATCCTGGTCGCTTTTCCTGGATGCCGCGGGTCCTCCCAGATTCCCCGTTTCTCTCCTCCGCCTCCCGTCTTCTCGTGCACAGAGTCCCTGGCTTCGTCTCCCCTTGCGCAGTACAGTGACGGCGAGTAGTCTTAGCTCCTACTCCGTCACGCGCCAGTATCAAGATAGTCCTCCAGTTCTTCACCTCGGGCCTTTTTATACCCGGGTGAATAGGGGAGGGGGGGGTCACACACTTTGACGGTCGACTGGGATGTAGCAGCGGCACTTAACTGGGGGTCGCCGATACCTCCTTAGGTCCCACTCGACTCTGCGACTTTCGAACAACACTACTCCCATGCACTCACACATACACGCACACATTGAGCCGTCGTCGAACTCATGCCTGATGTGGAGGCCAACAAAGGGAAATATACAAAAAAAACTGCGATGGCCGCAGACCATCACAATATATATATACAATATGCCAAGAGGGTGGCCGATAAAAATATATAAACGGAAAAAAGAACACTCACAATTTAAAACTTCCGATATTTCGAAGGAAAGTAGCTTCCATCTTTCTCTTGGTAGAGTAAAGGTTTCTTACTCTCTACCTAGAGAAAGATGGAAGCTACTTTCCTTCGAAATATCGGAAGTTTTAAATTGTGAGTGTTCTTTTTTCCGTTTATATATTTTTATCGGCCACCCTCTTGGCATATTGTATATTTATCACCCGAGTGATTCTCCTAGAAGTTTTATATATATATATATATTGTGACGGAACGCGTTGGACGTTAGACCATAAACCCCTTTTTATTTCGTCCGCCCCAGAATCTTACGGCCGGGCTTTTCCCCCCTTCCCTCGTCCCTCTTCCCCTTCCCTATCCTTATCAAATTGGAAAAGAAAGTCTCTCGTGGAGGAAGGAAGGAAGTCTTTACTTCAATCGTGAAGTAAAAAGGGAGCCACACAAGACCGCGGTCAAGCTATTCTGTCGGTAGATATTAGAGGAAAATACTTTCTCGGGGGGGAACTTGACAGGTGGGACTCTATACCCCCATGATCGCGACGGTGAACGGAACCGGACGGACAGGACAACCGGGCACCGCGTCTAAGGAGTGAAAGACTCGCAGTTACAATGAACCATTGAACCCTTTTATTTATCCTTTTATCGACATATGACACCTTGACAAATATAAATTACCCTCTTACTCGCTAATGGGAGATGAGTGGGTGAGTGACTGGTGAAACATTAATGAACAAATTTTACAAACAAAATAGTCTACAACGTGACATAATTTGTACAAAATTAGATGAGATGAAATGAAATTAAACCCTTATTTAACAAGTTCCTCGTCCCTTCCTTTTAGACAAGGCAATAACGTTCATCGGACGGGAAATTAGTGATACAAGGATTAACTTTGAACCAAGAAAACATCTTTCATTTCTCGTTAGTTCACAGGCCAAAGATGCATGAAAACTTCGGATGAGGAAATCGTAACTTCCACGCTTAATGCACACGGGTTGGGCTTAGTGAGGAGGTGAATCCGGGAACACTTAAGGGGCTAGGTGGCAAATACTTAGACGAGTCGAAGGGGCCCGCGGATCCTAGTCGAGGACACGTGGCTTCTCTCCGCATCGGGATGAGGCGTGTCAACTTCGATGTCCGGATCGGCGGCTGGGAATCTGCTGGTGAGACGAATGTCCGGCAAGCTGTGGTATCTCATCACCCACCCACGCGACAGGTTCGCGAGGTTGCCTCAAACGTCCACGGCAGCTCTTCTTCCTCCCTTCTTTGTCTGGCCACTTTCTTTCCCTCTCGTTCGTTCCCACTCTCCACGAGAGTCGGATTGCTTCTCTCACGTGTGCTGGATTCCTTCTGTCCGTGTGTGAGCTTGCTTCTGCCCACATACCCTCGTAGTCATATGACCACCCATAGTACATTTCACAAAAACAATTGATATGTGATATTTGGGGCGGCAGGTTCGAATTGTCGTGCGAGGCGTTCCCTCCCTGTCCGCTAACCTTGGATAATCCTCAACGACGCGTCAATAAGGGGAATCACGCCTACACGAGCGGACTGTTACAATATATATATATATATATATATATATATATATATATATATATATATATATGTTTATATTGTGATGGCCCGGTTATATAACAGCAGAGAGGCTTATTTGTGTTAAAAAATATGGATGTGTATAATAGTGTGACTGAATGAATGAATGGTATGAGCAACGAAGATTTAGCAGATGCAGAGCAGATGAGTTGATGAAAACCACAAGGCGAGAAGATTGGTTGACGTTGCACCTGGCAGGAGAGTAATTCGGGCTACGGCTTGTGATTACCGTATATTCTCGTGTACCACGCGCCCCCGTGTAAGACGCGCACCTTGTTTTTGGGCAATGGGTTTTGGGAAAATATATTTTTGAAAAAATCGGGAAAAAAATATTTTTGAAAAAATCGGGAAAAATACTATGTATTCTTCTTGGGAAAAGTAGCAACATATTCTTATTACAATGGAACAGTATTCTGTTTTTTACATAAAATCAGTAGGACAATAGATCAAAATAAAAAATTTAATGATATAGCGTCAATGTTCTTTATCATGACTATGGCCACCATTAACAGGAAAGCAACATTCATGATCGTCTTGAAAATGCACCTTCGAAGGATGGAATTGATATCAATTTCAAATTCAAGCAAAGTGAAAAAGGCAAAGAATATGTAGAAAACAAAGATGATTTGATACTAACTTTTAATTTTCGTCAGTGCTACAATGGTTGCTAGCAGAACTCTCTTCATCCTCACCGCTGTCACAAATCATGCTATCTTCACTACCACCACATTTGTTGGAAATGCAGCATTTCTTAAAATTCCAAACGATCAAGTCCTCTTTAATCCATTGACATATCTGAACTAGAACGGCCTTCTTTTCCAGTTCATTCATCCTGTGTTGTTTCATGAATGGCACTTGCCATCCATTCTGAATACAACCTCTTCAGACGAGACTTGAAGGGACGATTGATGTCAATATCGAGTGGTTGAAGCATAGAATTCATTCCTCATTTAATTATCACTTGCTCAGTCTTTCCCTCTTTTAAGCGTTTCTTCACGTCGTATGTAAGATGGCCGCGAAAACTGTCTCGCAGTTGCATACTACGGAGTTGAAGAAGGGCACCTGGATGACGTTTCAACACACACTTAATCCAGTCCAGAACAAGATAATTATTCATTCAACCCTTATCTTGCGACCTTACCACAATTCCTGCTGGGAAATTAACATTTTTGGGAGAGTTTTCCGTTTAAAAATTACGCATGGCGGAAGCTTCTTTCCAGCCACCAATATTGTTAGCATGTCGGTACAACGTTGTTTCTCTGCACCAGCTGTACTCACTTGAACTGTTTTTGTTCCAGCATCATTCACTGTAGTATCATACGGCATTTTAAAGTAAACAAATATCTAATCTTCATTCCTAATTCGCCCTGACGTATAGGAATACGTATCTCTAAGGTTGATGACGTAGGTACCTCTAAAATCTCACCAGCTTTTCTTCATATACTTCAGGCAAGTGCTGCGATATAATTGATTTCCTTCTTATTGTCATTCCTATTAAAAATCTCAGCATCCAACCCCTACTACCCTTAAATTCATCAAAGTTTACACCAAGCTTTCTCACTATCTGCACGGCTTTCATCTGGCACATTTCCGACGTCAATGAAAACACAAATTGGCACCTGTATCTAATATACGCTGAAAGTTGTTCTTCAATGCCATGATATTTTGTAGATTTCTCTCTAAATACTATTTGCTTACTGTAACTAGAAAGAAGTGTATCTTTTTTCTTCCTCCAGACTCGTACGCAAGATTCCAGCACGTCATATTTAGGTCCAGCTGCACGATTGCCGATATCTTCCGCTTCTCATATAATCTCTAGTTTGTCATGAACACTGAATAAACGTAGTCTTTTATCTCTCATCATTTTGATAAATTTCACTAAAATCACTAAAGAAACAATGAATTAACTCTTTTAATTGATGGTCACTAAGCCTTGCGCACTATGCACACAGGGTGAACTGAAGTATAACTCTGTACTTGGAACAGAATATGCATCTCGAAATTCCATCAGGCAGGCCGAGCAATGGAAAGGCAACGAAGTGATCTCGGCCGAGAACTTGCTAATTCTTTGTTTTTTGTTTCAATGTAATCAACTTCGGTCCAAATCTCGGTGGATGTTCATTTTGCACGAATATTTTTGTATTATCTGGCATTAATAATGACAGATTCTTAATTTTCATCAAAACGACACGAAGTTGTAATAAAGTATTAGGGACGTTTTTGGCCGTCATGTGCCTTTGGATATGCGTAAATACCATTGCAAATGGATATCCTCGAGTAAGCCGCGCATCCTCGTGTATGACGCGCACCCTGTTTTTTGACGCTGATGAAAGGGGAAAAAGGTGCGCGTCGTACACGAGAATATACGGTATTCTAAAACATGCCCATATAGTAAAGTCTATCGCGCACGAGGACAAACCAATCTATTAGTGGTAAAACCAAAATCCCCCTCAAATCCGAAAACTCGTTACTTGCATGCTGAATGTATGCCCAAATAATTAATTCCTTCGTGAGAGGTCAAAATAATATTCGAAGCTACATCTTCACGATGTACGTATTCTAACATGAGACGCAGCGATGAGGAAATGATACGGCATAGAACCGAGATTAGTTTGCAATGTACATTTACTGATATGGTATGAGACAGATATCTTCATTAGGTGAGAAACAAATATTCGATCTGTTGACCTTTCTAAAATTTTCGACGAAGATCGTTGCTTGAGATGCGAAATATTGTAATCTTAGAATTTACAAACATAATGCTGGGCGTGAAAATGCATCGTTTAGCTTCGGCATAAATCCTTTATAATTATAACCGTTCAGATAAACAATCGAATGTAATCGCTATTCCCTTAAAATATTGGTATACACTATTAGCAATAGGTATCGAATAGCAAATGACTAGCCGAATAAATATTGAATTCTTTGCGTAGCCATATTTTGGCTCACCTACCATGCTATCGTTGGGGTCAAGGTGGTGTGGAGGGGTAGTACCTTTAGTACAGGTTCAACCTGACACTGGTCCCCACACACCACTAGGGGTTTAGCAGAGAGGTGGCCGACGAGCCACCTTGAGGATGCTATGTCAAGACCGTCCGTGATGCAGCGCTGAGTGAGAGACAACACTGCAGCGTGGCGATGACCCACGTCCTGCACGAGGTGGCCCTGCTCATACAGAATACGGCGGATCTAGACTGGGAAGTCGATAAACATCCCTGGTGGTGGACAACAGCAGCCACCAGTACTGGCATGGGGCCGAAGATGGTATGAGTCGGTAGGGCCCATGGCCAGACATCATCTGGCGGAGCTGAAGGGCAGCGGTACGGCAGATGAACTGTGGGGGCAGACAGGGCTCCAAGTCATGGCAAAGACAGCCTGTCTAGGAGAAGAAAACTCCGAAATCAAAGTACCCGGTCCTCCAGGTTGGGGGTTTAGCATAGGGTTAACAACCCTATCTTAGAAAACAACCATGTTACGGATTCAGAATATATGCCTCGGAATAGGACTGGAATTAAGGAACAGACCCGGCGAACGAACGGACTGAGTAAGGTTAAAGGAAACATATATCTAGCCACATGGAATGTACAAACTATGAGAAAGCCAGGTGCATTAAGACAGTTGAAAAACGAACTAGTAAAATACAGAATAAAAATTGCAGCTTTGCAGGAAATGAGATGGTCAGGAAATGGAATAATGCAATCGGGGGATCACATCGTCTTATACAGTGGAGGAAACAATGGAAGGAATGGAACAGGTTTCATCATAGAAAAATGTATTAAACCTGCCATCTTAAAATTCAATCCTGTTAACGATCGAATTTGCTCCCTTCGACTAAAAGCTAGGTTTTTCAACATAACAATATTTTCTATGTATGCACCTACAGACGACACTGAGGAGAATGTTAAAGATGAATTTTATAGTAAACTAGAGGTGGAATATGAAAAAATATCTAATCATGATGTCAAAATAATTTGTGGGGACTTAAATGCCAAGATTGGCAGGGAGGAGCAATTCAGAGAAACAATAGGGAAAGAAAGTCTTCATCTACAAAGCAACAATAATGGATGGCGTGTGATCGACTTTGCCACAAGCAAGAACATGGTAGTTAGGAGTACTCTGCTGCAGAGAAAAGATATTAATAAAGCCACATGGTGCTCACCTGATGGCAAAACATGCAACCAGATTGACCACGTACTCATAGAGAAAAGACACGCAACGGACATACTTGAAGTGAGCAGTTGCAGAGGTGCCGACTGGGACTCAGGCCACTACTTAGCAAGAATAAAGTATAGGCAAAAGATTGATGTAGCTAGAACAAACAAGAGAACCATGAATGAGAGATATGATGTTGAAAAATTAATCAAAGATGAAGATAAGAAAGAAGAGTACCAAATAAAAAAAGCCACTAGTCTTCAGGAAAACAAGAAAGAGTGGAAAGGAAGTGATCTAGAAGGAAAATGGAATATTATGAAAAAAGCGATAAGAAAAACAACTAAGGAAGTAGTTGGTAACATTCAAAGAAAAAAAGGGAAGAGTGGTATGACAACGATTGCGCGTTAGCAATTGAAGAACGAAACCTAGCCAGAAAGCAAATACTTCAAAAAAGAACAAGACAAACAGTCAATATGACTACAGGCAAAAAAGGAGGATTGCATCTAGAGAATGCAGAAGGAAGAAAAGAATATTCGAGAAACAAAAAATCACAGAACTAGAAAATATGAGAGATAAAAGAGAAATAAGGAAATTTTATCAGAGAGTGAAAGAAACAAAAAAGGGTTTTGAGCCTAACTCTGTTTTCTGCAAAGACTTAGATGGAAATCTCATAGGAGACAAAAAGAACATATTAGCCAGATGGCGAGACCATTTTGAACAGCAGTTAAACAGGAATGAAAGCGATGTATTAACACAAGTGAATGTAAATGAAAAAGGAATTGCGGACTTAGAAGAAGACTATGAGAAAAGTGAAATTACCCGGAGCCCAAGTATGGAGGAAGTCATAAAAGCAATTAAAAAACTGAAAAATAACAAGGCTCCAGGGGAGGATAGTATAACTGCTGAAATGGTCAAAAATGGCGGATCAGCTGTAGAACAACATATGCATGAGATTATTAAAATTATATGGAAAGAAGAGAAAATGCCTGAAGACTGGAACATGGGAATCATACATCCTGTCCACAAGAAAGGTGATAAATCTAAATGTGAGAACTACAGGCCAATAACACTACTTAGTATAGCATACAAAATTTTTAGCAATATTCTAGCTTCAAGACTCGAACCGTTCATTGAACAAAAAGTTGGAGATTATCAATGTGGTTTTCGGAAGAATCGTTCTACCACTGATCAGATTTTTATTATGAGACAAATATACGAGAAGTGTTATGAACACAACATAGAAGTACATAGCCTATTTATAGATTACAAGCAGGCTTTTGATTCTGTCAAAAGGAGTGCACTATATGACGTCATGGAAGAATTTAACATCCCCTCTAAATTAATAAAACTCATTAAAATGACACTAGACAATACTAAAAGCAAAGTTAAAGTGAATGGAGAACTATCATCTCAGTTTGAAGTCAAAAGAGGAGTCAAACAAGGAGATGCATTATCATCAATGTTATTCATATTGGCTTTGGAGAAAGCAATGAGACAGCTCCTAATAAATCCTGGAGGAACAATAATGAACCGACAAACCCAATGTGTTGCCTATGCTGATGACCTGGCTGTAGTCTCAAGAAACAAACACTCAATGGAAGAGATTTTTATTTCTATTGAAGCCGCATCAGAAACACTGGGATTAAAAATTAATGAAGACAAAACAAAATATCTGAAAATGGAAAGAAATCAAAAAAAAACTAGAGAACCAACAATAAAAATCAACAATAAACATTTTCAAAGAGTGGAAAGCTTCAGATATCTGGGATCCTTGCTAACAGCAAAAAATCAGATTTCCCTTGAAATTCAAGACAGGTTACACATAGGTAATAAATGCTATTATGCACTGCAGCCTATTTTCAGGTCAAGAAATATTTCAAGAAACACCAAAACAATCATATACAAGACAGTGCTAAGACCTGTTGTCCTCTATGCCTCTGAAACATGGACACTAACAGTTACACAAGAAGATATAATCAGAAGATGGGAAAGAAAGATTCTCAGAAGAATATACGGTGCTGTGATAGATGCAGGAATATGGAGAATAAGAACAAATGCTGAAGTCTATGAACAATACGGTGAACCAGACATCATATCAGTTATAAAACAAGGAAGACTTCGTTGGGCTGGCCATGTGCAACGCATGGAGGAAAGCAGGGCAGCCAAAAAGGTCTTCAATGGCACTCCAGGAGGGAGGAGAAGAAGAGGAAGACCACGAAAGCGGTGGCTTGACGATGTAGAGACAGACCTGAGAAAACTGGGAGTCAAGAGATGGAGGCGTGTTGCAGAGGATAAAGAAGAATGGGGGCAGATAATTCTGAAGGCCAGAGCCCTACATGGGCTGTAGCGCCAATAATGATGATGACAATGCTATCGTAACTTTCATACCTTTTACGTGCCATACATAATATTGCTTGGTCATACAGGTCCCAAGCAGCTGCTGCAACTATTTATCAAAATTTACAATTACAAGATAAGATATCCCCATCTTTTTACGTAGCAGAACACCCATCTCATAAAGTCTTGTTCCTTCGAGGCTTAAGGCGGTTCCACCATAAAAGGACATAAATATCATTTCATTCGTATTCTGGATACTTATAGAAAAACCAATCCTCTATCTGATATGAACAACAAACTTTTGCCTTTCCACGCTATTTTTATCGCAAATTGAACTTGAAATTACGTGGTGTTAAATCGGAAAATAATAATAATAATATAATTTATTGTTCACAGATTGTTACATCCGATTTGAACATATTATTAAAGAACAGTTTATAGCTCAGCAATCATTTTTATGTTAAGCATGGTAATTAAATTGAAATCCTAAACAAAAATATAACAAAGAGTTTACAAACATTTTCATAGTGCATGGAATTCATACTGATGAAATTCATATTTGCTTTTAATATTCTGTCTCATTTTATTATATCGTTCACAGTTTAATTTCTAAGCACAGAACAAGAAATGAAGCATGTTAACAAATGAAAATATACAATAAATGATAATATACAACACAATGTAAAACATATATTAATGAATGTACAACATTGAAAATATGAATTAGTTTGGTACGTTCATTAGACGCCATATGGGCTCTGTATCCATGACGCCTGCATTTGCGGCACGGCTCGACCCAGCATGATTGAGGCGGCACGTGAAAAAATCGGCCGTGATGGGTAGATGCATTGAGGGGTGGGTTGGGAGGAATAATTGATAGGAGGGGTCGATCGCCGCGGTGATGGCGGACGACCTAACAGGGGAGGGATGGAGTGGTTGCCCGGAGGGGCGGCTACCTCGTTTTTTTAGGTCCTCGGTAGTATAGTGGTCAGTATCCCCGCCTGTCACGCGGGAGACCGGGGTTCGATTCCCCGCCGGGGAGATTTTTTAATATATTAACGGTCTCTCTCCATTGTGATAATTTCTGTAGTGTAGCAGTGCATGCTTGTGAGGCTTCGCCTCGTGACAAGCATTAGCGATTTATGCTAATGCATAATTAGTCGTAGTTACACTAACTCTATGGATAGTGTAATGCATGTTGGTGATTACTCACCCCCTGCCAAACACCCCTGAGGTGGCTTGCAGGGTATTTTGTAGATGTAGATGTAGATGTCTGTGTTCGAAGATGAATGGCAACCACCCTCCTACCCGTCCTCAAGTCGCTTGTCGCGCAACACGCTGGATGATCTGCAAATTGGCGGAGAGATACAGCGTTGCCGTAGATATTACAGCAGCCCTCGTGACTGCAGCGTTTGAGGATGTCGGCCAGGTCACACCTGAAGATAAATCAAAGGTTGTTGACCGGATGAAAATTGCGCACCAAAGGAAGAAATACAGAGAGCCAACGACTGTAGAGGATCTGTAAAAGCTATTAAACCAAATGTGGATAGCCTTGTACTTCAATGGGAGAAAAGACAACACGAAAGTCAGGGAATTGTGCAGCAACAATTAAGTGCGCATCACGACTGCCACCGAAGAGCAGGTAGTTTTTCTCGCAGAACCCGGCGGGGTTTATTTGGGAGATGCATGACCTTAAACAGGAAATGCCGATAGCCTCGAAAACACTACCCTCCACTTTTTCGAAGCCGCTGAAAGTGACGCGTCTCCCATACTCCCATGCATCGGTTGTAATGGTTGTCCGACGAACACCGGCTGGAAGGGAGGTGCTATACGTTTTATCGAAGTGCGTCTGGGGCGTGCCTTACAGATTTCTGTGTGCCAGCTGCACGCAAACCAATTCCCCCTTCGACATATAATGGAGAAGTTTGATGTGCCGACGACCGGACCAAGTTGCTACAGTGGGCCAAGAGGCCAACTGAAGACCTGTGTGCAGCTGCCTGTGGTGAAATGTCAGACAATGTACTTGATCTGCCTGACCCTGAACTACATTCATCACTCATCAGCACACACCAAAAATACCCGCTGGACATGGCTCGTGGTAATGCCAGTGGATGCATCCCACAAGAGCTGGCTGGTCGCAATCCTAGTGAAATTGATAACAGCAGGTGCAGAACGACGGCAAACAGCGAAATGCGCGTTTACATAGGAACAAGACGACCTACAGTGGCTTTGAAGGCAATAACCCAGATTATCATAAAGCTCTATGTATCAATGTGGTTCAAAATAAAGATAAACTGGATTATTACCGAATGAACAAAATATGCGAGGGAAATGCTTCAGAGATCAAGATAATTCCCTAAAAAGTACAGAGAGGTTCTTGAGAAATTCGTCCAGAGCAACACGTTCTTCGCTCATCCAGAAAACATCCTCATTGCAATGGTGAGTGATGAAAGGGCTGAAGTGCGAAGAGTCGACTTCCGGAGGATAGCCGGAAGAAGACATCAGGGCTTTTCACAGCCCTCTAATAAACTTTAATGCATCTGACTACACCAATATCATCGGTTGGGAGTACACTACAGTCAGCGCATCACCACTCCTGGATCACATCTCGACGGAGGAGCTTGAATCTATGCTGGCCGACCAGACGGAGGGAAGTTCACCCCGGATCAAAATCCCTGACTTACACTGCCACACTCAAGCCGTCGAAAGACATGTGAAAATGGTGACGGAGGCATCGGGGAGCAAGAGCAGAGCGGAGAAAAGGGATGGAAACATCTGTCAGAAAATCCAATCAAAGAAACAAATGCCAAAGTTTGGATCCAAAAAAGATTACAGCGTGACTGATAAGTTACAAGACTTGAAGGGTGGGTGGACACGGGAGGAACTCGAGTTGCAGCTACCTCCACGTGGTAAGTAACGGGTCACCCTGAGAGCCTGAGTGGCACCGGTCCTCATGGTGGGCGAAGAGCTGGAAAGTTTTGGAACACAGAACCATTTTCGTATACGATGTAGCCATCGCAGTGCGTTGATAGGCGGGCCATAGCGAGAAGGGAGATGGTTGCTTGAGAAAGGGAAACGGTGTTGTTCTAGAGAAAGGGAAGCGTCATATGAGTGCTATCATGCCCATACGAGTGCGGCAAATTACAATATAAGTCATTAATTAGGAAATTTTCACAGAATTTCAGGTTTATTTGCATTTTAAGACTAGTTATTGTATAAACACGTGACCATCCGATCTCTGTGGTTTACCACGACACCTCCTGACATGACTGATTCAGCATCGAATGAAAAAAATGCTTGAAACGCGACATTTACAGCCAAAATAGCGTAAAAAGTGGGTGTGCGTTGTGGGTTGCCTACCCTCAACAGAAATGACCTCGGCGGCAGAGTAGGATGTCAACCTACTGAAACAAAAAAAATTCCCTGTTCCTTGGGTACTGCGGGCTACATTTTGCCGTTTGTCGAACTTAGAATTTCGAGAAAATTTGTTTCATGATCGGGATTAGTGTACAGTGTGAGTCAATGCCTGTTCGCCCTTTAGAAAGTGTTAGAAAAATGCGTGGACGTGCGAAATAAAGTATATTTTACATTTGTGGATTTAGAGAAGGCATATGACAGGGTAAATGGAAAGAGGCTGTCGATAGCATTGAAGTACTTTGGAGTGAATGAGAAATTATTGAAAGGTGATGTATGATAATAATAAGGCAGGTTCACACCGGGAGTTGATGGGGCCTTGAGGTTTGCATTAGACGTAATGCATAGATCCGCAATATCGCCGAGGCTATTCAATGTTTTTATGGATAAATGTGTGAGATATTCATGTAGGAATGACGTTGGAAATATAAATATGCGAGTTCTATTGTATTGCATACTAGTTGTGGTGGATTAGCCATCAGGCATCCTCTGAGGGACTATTTGCTAACTTAAGTCTTTTCTATCTCGACGAATTGGATGATGACTACCTTTTTTCGTTGAGGCACACATCTGATGCGGTAACAGTCCTTATCGATATCGACTTCTTGAGCATGGCAAGCGGGAGCGAGGGCTTTATATTAGAACATGTGTACTTAAAAATAACTTAATTGGTATTTCCGAAGAATTGTAATCTTTCTCGATAAATTGAATTGACTTGGGCATAATTTTATGGTTGGACATCATTATCACTATAAAATACATGCACATTGTAATTTACGCAGGGAGTTGGGTACCTTGAAATCATTTTTCTAACCTTTGTGCATTAGCTACGTTCTAATATTTCATACTAAAATGCTTATGATTTTCTAACCCAATTTGGATTTGGAACAATTAAACTATTGGTACCTATTCAATAATTTGAAGAACGAATGCATTTCTGGAAAGGAAAGTGATGAGAGAAATGGTTTGGCAGAATAATGAACATTTTGGTTTTTCGTGATGCACCCTTCACCGTTTGAAGATTTTTTGGCCAAAGAGTTTCACCTCAGACTGGTATTGCGTCCAATGGGCGTCATAACGATGCCATCGATCTGGCTGAGTGATAATGTCTTTTAAGGATGTTTATTGATAGTCACTGATGGTTATTTATAACTTCTGTCATCGCAAGATCGAGATATTAGAAACTCTGATACAAGAGTCGGAGCAGTCACGTATCCTGTATATTTTCACATATAACTCCTATGTTTATTCCATATCTACTTACTACGCACGCCTTGGGTACACTTTCTCACGAAAAATGAGCATTAAAAAAGGGGGTACAAGAGTGAAATTCGGTGTGCAATATCGATCTCTTTCAATAGCTTTACAAGCAACATAAGCCAGATTTTTCTTCGATTTTCTTTATAAAAATTATGGTTCGTGCTTGAGGAAAGGATTTCCTCTGTCATTGAATAACCTTCGGCTTCTATGATCTTCATTTGTTTTTAATTTTTTTTAAGTAAAATTATAGCCTCCATGATCGGGTCTGCGGTCAGAGACGCCTGGCGGCCCAATCTTCGAAAATACCCGAAGTCATTTCGGCAGACTTTGAATGGGGTAGTGGCAAATAAGTTGAAAATTACTAAAATCATTGCTATTCCACTAATTTTTACCCGCAGATTTTAAAAATACTCGCCGAAATCTCGAAAAATTAGCATACATATTAAAAATTTGCAATAAAATATCGCAAACTGAATAAATGTTTTTTACTGCCTCTTAGCCCGCGTGACGTAGAGCCACCCGAAAAGATCATTTGCGTCACTTACATACCTTACCGTGGAGGGCGTTGTTTTGGTTACTGTCCATGAAAAACCGTCGAGATATCCGAGTTGCAGAGGCTCTATCTTCTAAACTAGGAAACGAAATTAAATGCAGTGAAGGTTGTACATATTTATGATTATTTATTTACGTTAAAATATTTGTTATCTTAGCTGTACCTTTATTGAATTTTAGATACAAAAAGTCACGGCTTTTGTCACGTAAAAACTCATTGCCTATGTTTGAGCTCTTGGTATTCCACTATTTTTCATCTTATTAACTTGTGATTTGAGAGTGAGACGGTCACGTTTATTCTTAACAGTTAACTGAAAATATTTTGTTCGGTTTGCAAAAATGCACAAGTTCTAACCAGTGTAAAACTCTGCTAACCTCGAACCGTATGGATTGATTGAAACTTGAGTGGGACCACTGTTAGGGACCATCAAGTTTGCCATAGATCCGTCTGCCGGGCGTTCCATTTAAAAATCCACAGACATGATAAAAGTAAATATCCGTTCGTAATATAATTAGAAGGTATATGCATTCTCATCACTTCCTATCAGTATTTGTCATGCGGGCTTGTTCCACATGAAACCACAAAACTGGAAACCGGATTTTTTTTTTGCTTCACTTTAAAAAAAAGCAATTGAAGCTGAGGATCATTCGGACTTCCGTCTCCGAAAACCGCGTTCTACGACACATGATGCACTTGAGGAGTGTATAATATAGCGTAGTAATGCCTAAATATGCCTTCCAGTGCATCTACAGTCTGGTAATGGAAATGTTTTATATTATATTGCATTGGAACCAATAAGAAGATAATTGCTGCAGAAGTGATGGGAAAGCAGAGGCTGTGCTTCAAAAGAAGAAAGACCCCCAATTTTTCATTCTGTGGTGGTCTCTTTGAATGTAAGCCATCTGAATCCTCAATTAGTGAGATCAATTTCCATGCGGGATAACTGTTTCTCTCTCCATACTCTTTTGATTGGATTCCATCACTCTGCCAACTCCAAAAGCTCATCTGATTTTGTGCGGTACCACAGACTAAACAAACAGTCTTTTAACTGTGCCGCTACTGTTCAATGAATATGGTAGGTGAAGACTAAATGGCTGTCAAGAAAGAGACCAAGGAGCAAGGTACTTCAGACACATGGAACTATTTACCATAAGTCCGTATATTTGCCTCTAAATTAAATGAAGCAGCTCAATGCGACGAAAAAGAAGGAGTGCTTGTTGGACTATTTTGGGTTCTTACAGTGTTGATGAAAAGGTTTTCGTTTCTCGAGGAAAGGGAGTGAAAGGTGCTGTTCAGGATGTTGTTGATAAGAAATGTGGGCATAGAAAACATTTGGGCATGAAAATTACTCAATTATTCAGTGTGATGGCGTCGTTTTTAAGCTTTCAGTTTCTACTTGTGTCACATGCTAGCTTATATCATCGACCACCAAACTTTTCCGCTTCCTTTTCACTGAAGCTGCTTGATAAGCAGACCTCGGGTGACTGCTTCTCTTCCTGGCCGGTGAAAATATGAGGAATGACCTCCCTTTAAAAAGGTTTTACTTTTAATATTTTATTTACAATAAAAGTTTTGATACTTTCCATATCTTCGTCATGCTAAGGAGAACATTAATCATCTTCAATAAAATGCATATGAATTTAAAACGCAGTGAACATACGATGACAATCCGTAACGATTTATTTACACTTATCTGGGTATTCCATGCAAACATTGCAATGTTTGTTAAGTGTTATTATGATTTTCAATTTTCTACCTACCGAGAAATGGTCTTCACAATAAGCAAAGGTTGGTTTAAGACCTATCATTTTTTCCCTTCTTGCCGCCATACTCCGAAAATTTACTTTTTGAAAATCGTTTTCTCAGTGAAAATACGTCAAAAAAGCCCGGGATAAATTTTTCATGCAAACCCTTTTACATTCAACGCAGCTGTGAAAGGCTACTAAGTTCTGGGCTCATATATTTTACTTATACTCAGCTTAAGACTTGCTTTCCCCATTTCTCTATGTTAAACAAATCCCCTTATTGACTCCATGCAGCAAGCTTTCTTCTAGTGCGTTCCACGTTTTCACTCTACCATGGGCTCTGATGGCGTTATCTTTCCGCTGCATCAAACATGGGGCGTTTCAAGCGCAACATTGCTAGATTTGCGATATTTTCAAACGGTCACTACATGATTGAGGAATCAGCATCATACAGAGAAGGCGTACCTCTATTTGCTTGGTAACTTAAAAAAACCTCTTGCAGCGTGCTTATATTATCAGAAGCAAGCTTATGAAATGGAAAAAAAGAGAGGTATCAGGCGTGATGTTGCGGAATTTCAACTTATGTAGAGATTGAATAGCAACTTTCAACACATAAAGATTTATTCTACCCGAATTTCGAAGCACTGCATCATCATCACGAACATAAGTTTGCAAATCATGATATTTATGTATGCAAGAGAAGGTTGGGGGGTTGGGAAAGTCTAGGGACGGAGCGGGGAGTGGAGGTGGGGAAGGGTTGGGAATGGTGGGGGGAGGGGGAAAGTTTCAATGGGGGGGAAGGAGGAAGGGATGAGTATTAGGTGCACAAGGATATGGCTATACATTTGAAATGTGAAAAACCCAACAATGTTTGTTCTCCATTCGTTCGGGACATCACTCCAACGAACTTCCTTAGGTTTTTCACATTTCAAATGTATAACCATATCCTTGTGCACCTAATACTCATCCCTTCCTCCTTCCCCCCATGCAACTTTCCCCCTCCCCATCCTTCCCAACCCTTCCCCACCTCCCACTCCCCGCTTCCTTCCTCAGCTTTCTTAAACTCCCCCCCCCACCTTCTCTTGTATACATGATTTTCAAATTTGATCCACCTGATGATGATGCAGTGCATCGAAACCCGGGTCGAATAAATCTTTATCTGTCGAAATCGCTATTTAAATTTCTACATTATGAAATGAGGATTTGTAAAGCAATGTAGTGGACTTCACCTAACCTTAGAAAACTTCACGAGTCGATAACAAAAATTTCAGAAGTTACAGGCATACAGACAAGCTTTGCATGTCCGTATGGTCCCACCAGGCACCGGCCGCGGCCTTTTATTTAGTGTGTCCGATGGTAGGCGTTTGAAACCTGTTGAACTATGCATTGAAACTCTGTATACTTAATTCATTTTTACGATAGAACTCCTGCGCTCAAATAATATTCATTATTTCTAAACAGAAAATAAGTTAATACATACGGTTAGGGCTGCTTACGGCAGCGCAAGAGCCGGCAACGCTGCTGTCCATAAGCGCCGTGGTGAAAGCGTGGAACACACAATGGACAAAATTAATTTCCGTATGCACGTGGCCGTGGGGATTGGTAGCGGTGACTGTTTAAAGAGCCAAGTTATGAGTGTCCATCCTTTTTCACGAGTAACATCTCCGCAGATGAGAGAGTTAATGCACCGAGGAAAATTCCGAAGTAGGCAAGCAATGCTGAACTCACAAACTAAGGTTATTTTTCAAACGGAAAATTGATAGCGGAAAAAGTTTGATAGCTCGTAGAAAAGATACCTGTTAAATTTATGAATAACATCATGAAAACTTGACACATTTTCAAGCGCAAACGGGTCAGTAGAAATCTACGAGAGTAATGATTAATATATTCCAGGAAATAAGGGAAAAGGTTGTTTTGAATGCAATTCCATGAATTTCACCCCATCCTTTTCCGTCTTAATCCGAAGCCGCAAGCTCGCTCAAGTAACGGCTTGGCTTGAATGTTCATTTTAAGAAATCCTAAACTATAACGCTGTAAATTCCACGAGCACCTCTCCCCTAGCTACAACTAAAATAGTATTTCTCCCGGATCCAACCCGTCGTACAACTTCCATAATTCAGATTCTAGATAGTGACCCCACCATTTACATCAGTCCCTGCCTACCTACTTGTCGAATCGCGCCTACGTAACTGTCGCATTATGCAATGCAAGTGAAATCGTGATCCGGACATTATGATCATGTATGGGTCCATAGTTCACTAATTCGAGGGAAATCGCAGCTGACCAAATGCAGCAACAACGTGACTAATTTCTCTGAAGTTATAAGCAGCCACTAAAGGGTAATTAAAGCCATAGTTCTTCACCAGACCTCTGTAAAACAACCACCTTTTAAACCAACTTTGGGTTTTATAAATAATCCACTCATTCTTCATGTAGCGCAAATAGTAATACTAATACCGAACTTGAAAATTGTTTAAAAATGTATTCATTGAGCCTGAATCGTCATCACTAGTTCTACATCTAAACTAAGTTTTTAAAAATTCAACCTCAGAAAAAACTTAAACTGCGTCGACTGATTTTGCGCAAAATGTATTGTTTGTAGAATTGACTATATCTCATTCAAAAATTATTTCATTTTATACTTACTACAGCTACACAACAGAATACTGCAAATTCTCAATAGGGAACGGGGAAATGTGCCAACATATACGTTAGTAACAATCGTTACCTTCACCAATCGCTCGTAATTCACAGCCATGAAAATCCCGAGAAAGAGCGGAAGGGCTCTGAAACTCCACAACACCTTTCCTTGGTCAAACATTTTACAAAAACATTCGTATTTACTTAGTACTGAACTCCAACATAAGTGCAGGACTCGCTATCGCAAGTGAAATATTCTCCTTTAAAATACGGCAAACACCGAATGAATATGAGCACTTTTTCGGGAAGAGGGATGGAATAATTTTTGCCTATCTTTCATCATTTACACATTAAGTAGCAGATTTTCTTCACCATTTCTGTCAAATCTTTCACACTCCAGATGAATACTGGATTAGGATGATGATACCATGTACTCAGCTGGAAAAATTGATGTAATAAAGGCTAGTCTTTTATATTACTTATACTTCCTACGACGAAATGAGCAATGCCTATTTTTTAATACCTTCCAGGCTCCCACGGAGTTCCACGGTTTTAACTTTTTTCACAATACTCGCATTACTAATAATAAGAAACAATTCGGAATTTATTAGTTGCAACGTATTTCTCAAAGTGAGAGTCAAAGGAAACTGTTATAGGCTTGACTTTTTGGAAGTTATCCATTACGGAAAAATGAAAATACCTTAGTTAATTCCACTTGTAAGATTTATGTTCAAAACCTAGGTCGTGGCAATAAATCTTACGAGTGGAATTAACTAAGGTCATTATTTTAATTCTTCCTTCAAAGTTAGAGAAACACACGCGGGCCATGTTCCGAAAATCAGCGGTTTCAATCAACGCGGTTGGAATATAACTTTGTTAATTAAATTATGTACGTTAGGGAAAGTATGGTAAAGCCTGAACATTTCAGAAATTGTAGGATCTGACAGTGAGATATAGCAATAAGGAAGTACTGTACAGAAAATTCCGAAACATTTGCCGAAAAATAACTGACTGAGTTTACATTCAAGCTTTCCCGGCATATGGTGATGCTGAAGGTTGTTCGGGCTTCCCACCGGATCCAACTCACAATTACGGCCGACGTTTCGATGTACGTGTCGTCCATCGTCATCAGGGCATGATACGACGATACGGCACAATGATAAAGTACAGATAATACTTGATATAAATTCATCATATAAACCAAATAGCTTCTTCTACCTTTGGCATGTTGACTGCTCTTCTTCACATTGCTTCTTCAATTTTTTCATATTAGGTCGATTGGGGTAAGAATGGAATTCTATTTTTGTACCCGTATTAGTACCCGTAGGTATAATTAGTGTATTACCGCACCCGATCACACGGCAATTTTAATTGATAATCGGTATCTTAATTACAATTCACAGCACAATCATCAATCTCCCTCACTCACTCTGTCCTTACATTTTCGTCAAAAGTGATCATTCACGGCGCAAGTTGTGGTGCACGGAGCCTATAGTTATAAACTTCTTACTTTTTTTATGAATGCACCTGTCTTACCTAGTTTATTGCAGTTCCCGCATTGCGATGGTGAAAATATTTTCCGGTTTCAACCGTCTCCTTATCTGTCGTCATAGTTTTCGACCACAGTAAAATCCATTGATACAAGCTGGTTGATGAGGGTTTGGTCAGGAATAATTAGACACCGTTGCCAACGTTTCCATTTATTTATAAATCTTCACCAGGGCTATATAAAAGGAACATACCAATAATATACACTTCATAATAGGATTCATTTGGCACATCAGCATGTCAATTATACAAAAATAATTTTAAATGCAGCAGCTATACCTGGGCAGGGATGACATTGCGTGATGATGGTGAATGCTATGTACAGTCGCCGCATAAAGTCTGGCGACATCGACAACAGCGCCGAATAAGCGAAACTACGATTTTGTGTGGCTCCACTGATTCAAAAGCGAGGGGGGTGGGGAGAGGGGAGAATGAGTGGAGGGGTGGGGTTGAGGGAGGTGAAAAAGTGGCCAGAGTAGTGGTGAATCGGGACCTCGTCTTGGGGGCAAGTGAACTTAGAGGACTCATGTCGTCCCATCGAACTGAGGGACTAGCTTATTTCCCGTAAGGTGTGTAAAGAGGACTGAATGAACGTTTTGGAATGGGCTTAGAGGCTATCATGGTCGTAGAAGTAAGTCTCTTTGCATCCATTCAACGCATTTCTGAGAGTCAGAAATTTGAAGATCGTATTATGTCGGAATTCCTTCATACTGACGTTGAGGAAAAAACAGCGTGCCACAGAGAAAATTAATACGAATCTGACAATATTATTAATTAAATGCTTTGAATTCTGTTTACAATTAAAAATTATGAAAAATGTTACATGCAAGATTATTTTCGAAAGATTCGCATTTTTATAAGTAAGCACAGCATTTTTATGACAGCGAACATTTTATTCAATATTTGGTGGTCTCTCATCCAGTATCAATGACTTCATGCAGCCGATGACGCATGTATTTCACTGAATTCTCACATCTTGAAGGTCACTGCTCGACCGATTACCCTATGTCCAACGCGTGATTCAGCAACGCCTCATCCGTCCTTGCAGTGCTTATCTTCCATTCTGGAACCATGATGCCCAGATTTTCAATTGGATTTAAATCCGGTGATCTTGGTGGCCAAGGAAGGACATCGATCTCCAGGTGCCGATTGAAAAATTGCTTCACAACGCAAGCAGTGTGGACAGGTCAATTGTCCTGAATGAGGATTATACCCTCTCCCTCAGGCACAACATCCTTGCAGTAGGGAAAGATGGTCCTCTAAAACCTCTGCAGACATAATAGCTGTCAACCTTGGTGTGTCCTCACCAGAGGACCAGACTTGAAGGTCCTTGATACTGCACCCCAAAAACTAATAGATATACGCTCGAATTTCGTAGGTTTTAGTAAGTATAGCGGAGCAAACCTGCAAAACATTTAGTTTTTTCTTGGCACTAAATTACGAGATGAACTAACCATAATAGGGTTGCCATGGAGAAGTCTGATTTAATTACATATATGAAATCTCTCCACAAAGAAATCTCAACTCCCTATTTTGAGCTAATTTAAAGCATGGAATTTAAACCCTTGATTTTGTTGTGCCTTTAAATTCTTACCCTTAGTTTAGAAGTTGAAGGCTCCGGACGATTAGCGGGAAATACGAACAAAGCACTATTAGTATGGTACCATCAATGAATGAACGCAAATTTGCAAACGTTATGATAAATATTTGTCAATAGTATTCTTAAAAATATCGATGACGTTTATTTAACTGGATCGAGGCGGACCCCTCAATGTAATTCTCCCTTCATTGATGCTGGTGAATACCTTCTCATCACAAAAATGGCGAGATCCCAAAAGGTCTGACTAATTTAAAAATAATTCCTTGAAAATTGAAACCGTATTTCCTTATCTTATTCGCTTGTGGCAGGCTTACGGGCTGTGCGATGATGAAATATTACACGCTCAACCATATGATTTATAAGAGTCGTGTATCTACACTGTATTTCCATAGATCTTCCTGCTGATACTAGCCCACCACTTGTGAGAGGATTATTGCTCATGTGATTAACCATCGCCTCGTCTCCTTCTCTAGTCCTGCACCGAGGTCTCCCGATCCGTGTCCTACTGTTCAGTCCATCCGCAGCACACTCTCGAGCGCGTTTTACCCATCGCCATACCACGCTCCTATGGACTCCCAAACCCCATCATTTAAACAATTACTTCTCTGTCTGTGAGAGAAGTTTCCCTGTTCGCAGTGGTTCGCAGGCCGGTGCATACCAGCACTCTTGTGTTCCTTCAACTGGCTAACGCTCTTCAAATTCCTGACTCTCAGCAATGCGTCGAATGGATGTACTGAGACTTCTACGGCCATTTCCAAATCTTTCGATCACTCCTGTTTACACTCCTTACGGGAAAAAATCTAGTCCCTGAGTTCGATGGGACGACATAAGTCCCTCCCCCTACCCTCTTTCTCTCCTCCCCACCCCTCACTTTTGAATCAGTGGAGCCACACAAAATCGCAGTTCCGTTTATTCGGCGCTGTTGTCGATGTCGCCAGACTTTATGCGGCGACTGTACATACATAATAGTAAGCACTTCTCATATCCTTTCTTTGTAATAGTGAACCAAATTTCTGTTTTCACGTCCATATTGATGTACTGAATCCTATTATGAAGTGTATATTATTGGTGTGTTCCTTTTATATAACCCTGGTGAAGATTTATAAATAAATCGGAAAGTTTGCAACGGCGTCTAATTATTCCTGACCAAACCCTCAATAACCAGGTTTTATCAACGTTTCCTTATAGCTCGTGCCAATAACATTACGCATGCGTAAAGCATGCATAAAATATGATTATAAAAGGATTCCTCCCCTAAGGTGAACGAAAATGAAAATGGCTGTAACATTACAGACTCCAAAGCATTATCACAGTTACCAATGTCCAAACTAGTAGGTACTTACTGACCTCAAGCTTCGATATGTGGCCAAACAGGGTCATGCAACCCAATTATGGATGAAAGGAAAAGGATGGAAGGGGTGAGCCATTTAGAAATTAAAACAAATGAGAAAGTGTAATAGATGGGAATTAAATAATAAGAAAGGAATGGAAGCGAATGGAGTGTATTGGAAGGAGACAATGTATATCAGTGGCTGGAGGATGTGTTTACGTGCAACGGCATGCTGAAGAGGGTGATTGAGGGGCAGGGGCAGATTATGGGGGATTCCGGGGAGGTGGCCCCTCCCGTAATTCCAGATAAATAGAAAAAATGGTAATCATAAGGAATTCCTGCCTGGGATGATACCAGTGAGAAAGATAAAATTCCCATCATCTCACTGAAACAATTAACAGAAATTATCAAAAATTTACCAGATAGGAAGGCACCTGGTGAAGATGGCATACCAAACGAGGCAATTAAGAGAATTCCAGTTAAAGCAGGACAATACCTGCTGAAATTAATTAATAAATCTCTACATACTGGACTCTTCCCTAATAGATGGAAAAAATCTATGATTAAATGCATTCCGAAAAAAATAGGTAATACTTTAAAACCGGATGACATGAGGCCACTGTCAATGCTTTCCAACCTAGGCAAACTCCTAGAAAGAGTCGTGGTACCCTATGTGACGGAATACATTGAGACGAGCGGTATTTTGCCGGAAGAACAATTTGGATTCCGCAAAGAACATTCGACTACATATCAAGTTCATCGAGTAGTCGAATTTATCACTGACGGTTTTAATAAAAAGGAAATGACAATAGGAGTCTTCCTAGACATATCCAAAGCTTTTGACAAAGTATGGCATGACGGCTTATTTTATAAAATGGACGAAATGGGTATACCTAAATGGATGATCAAATGGACAAACTCATATCTGAGCGAAAGAAACTTTTTTGTCAAGTGGGGCCATGAAAAAAGCATTGAACGAAAGCTCACGGCAGGTGTACCACAAGGATCAATATTTGGGCCACTGTTATTTAATATATACACTGCAGATTTCCCTATAGACAACGACAACTGGCACACGAGAATAGTTCTCTATGCAGATGACGCGGCTATACTAGCGAAAAGCAAAAATATAGAGCTTGCTGCTGAATACGCCCAAGTTTACCTAGATGACGTAGTCAATTGGTACAGTAAATGGAGATTAAAAATTAACACAAACAAGACACAAGCCATCAAATTCACCAGGCCAAAGATAGAGACACCAATGTGCCCATGCATCCGAATAAAACAACAACCGATCGGCTGGCGAGACACAGCAAAATATTTAGGAATTACACTTGATTGCAAATTAAACTTCAACAAGCAGGTGCAAAATGTAATTGGACAGGCAATAGGAGCAAGATCCTCCCTATCGCCCATAATTAACAATAACGCCACCCCAGAAAAAATAAAAAAAATGATATATGAAACGTTCATTAGACCTAAGTTCTTATATGCCACACCAGCATGGGCAGGAATGCTAAACAAGGGAGCACAGAAAAAATTAGAAGTGACTGAAAGGAAAATATTACGATCAATATTCCACACCCCATACTATAAAGGCAATGATACGTTGTATACAAAATCAGGAATCGAAAATATAAAATCGATTATCCATCAGCTGGCAAAAACATATTACAATAAGCTACATGAAAGTAGCTTAAAAAAATTAAACCACCTGGGCAAAAATAAAATACTAGAAACAGACAAACACAAAAGACCCGAAAGGGTGTTGGAAAACTAGGGGCAAGGGTAGCCTCTACAAATGGTAGAAATAGAAGCAGGACACAGAGCAAAAGCTTTAAGTAAAAAAAAAGCAACCTCTGATAAATAGCTGCAAGGCAGCAAGGATCACTAGCAAGGAATTCCTTACCACCCAGACCCCAGGAAAATGAAATCCCCCAAAATCCTTATCGGGATCTTAATCCGCTCCTGTTGAGGGGTGAATGTTAGGTTAGTGAAGCAGAGTTAGGAGAGGTTTATATTTAATTACAGATATGTTTTATGTACGCATGCGATGTCCTGATGTGAGAATAAGGTCTTGACTTTATATCGCTGGTTCAAAATGAAATGAAATGTTGAAGCCTTGACTTTGAGGATGTTTATAAAACGAGAGATGTAACTGTAACTTACGGAAATTTTAAATTTCAATCAATAATCGATAGTTAAAGTTTTGTTCCAGCTGAATGTCTTATGTCACTTATTAAAAAAAAATACTTTCACCTCTCCGCCTCCGTCCGTTGCCTGGGTCAAGTGTCCTCACTCTCAAATTACCCACCACTTCATATCTATATTCCCAACTTCGGTGAGGAAGGCCACTATCTTCCGAATAACATCCGTTGACCTTGACGGGCATGTAAAAGCGCCGCGAGTCGACGCTCAAGGGCTTTTCAAAATACTTCACGCTTCTTCTCCGCAATGTGAACTTAAAATTACATGATTTTGAATGCGAGAGGGGATGAAACATGAGGAAAACAGTATTTTTCTATGTGATATTATAGCCATTTTCGAAGAAACTCGACGTGAATTCTCCGAGACAGTTGAACAGTGATTATATTTAAGCACTAGTCCGTCACAGTTTTAGAGTTATTAGCGAATAACTACCGGATATGCAGTCTAAATGTGTTAGTTCAAAAAGGAATGGGGCTGCAGTTGGCAGTATTTTTTTTAACAATGTCAACGAAAAGGTGCAATTCCGTATTTATCGTGACTCACGCAGTCGTGTGGGAAAGCCGTCTTGTAAAAGCCATCTCCACCCACGGATCGCTTTACTTCCGGCTGCATCTGTTCCTCATGTGCTGACCGGGGCGCCGGAACCCGTTATTACCAAGTTCAAGTTTCCAAGATCCAAGTTCAAGATCCAAGTTCAAGATCCAAGTTCAAGCATTCCGTTCCTTTCACACCCCGGTTCCAATACCATCGCACGTGCCAGCGTTACCAATCTACATTCATTCCCACTGCTTTTGAGCTACCATCGTTAAGTGTTCGTCCTCCCCCACCCCACCATCCACGAGAGGCTAAGAACAAACTAGATTAGTGAGGACAATGTGCATGGTTGCAGGGGCATTAGAAGCAGAGGGTGGACTTTTGGCACGGGTTCATAATAAACAATATTTTTCCGCTCTCAAACTAAATCTAGTGGGGTCGCTGTTTACCACAACAAGTGGCGTAGCAGATTCGGATACCGCGCAGTGACTCTCCCGAGCCTTCTTCAAGCATTCAGTTGAACCTCACTTTAAGAAAATGGCATTCAAGCGCTTATCTGTAATCTGTTCTAAAGAGAGGCATTTGGTACTTATGGATAAAATTTTACATGAAAGTATTTATATTCTCTTTTTAATATTGGTGGTATTGTGATAAAAATGTGTCCAAATCTAAAAATTTGAAAAATAAAAAACAGCATTTATTTAACAAATATTATTGCAATTTCCTTAAATTTACTACGCTTCGAATGAAAAACTATTTCAAGTAAGCAAAAAAGGGGAATCTTCAGTAGCATCGGGTTGAAAAAATTTTCTGAGAATAATTTACCTAAGAATGTTGTGCGTGCCGGGTGGCTTTGACTTCGTCTGGATCCGAGCGTCATGACGGCTACAAAAAACATACAAAAAATGGATAAAATGTTCGATATAATGGCTTAATTCGCTTCTCAGTGGCATAACAGAGCACTTAATAACACAAATATTTTCTTTCGGATTTCGGCAATTTTTTTATTTTAAAATTCGGGCTGAAAGTGTTAATAGGAAGTGTATGGTGCAGAAACGTGGAGTCTGAGAACGGAGGACGAGAATAGGATGCAAGCGTTCGAGAAGTGGCTGTGGGGGAGAATGGTGGACGCAGAGTAAGACGAACGAGGAAGTACTTGACATGATGGGTGAGGAAACTTCAGGAGGAGATTAGGAGGATACAGAGTTGGTGGCAGGCTCAGGTGCTGAGAGGCGAAGGGATGCTGAGGTCATGATAGAGGGGAGGATGTTGAGTTTGCGGGGAAGGGTAAGAAAGAGAATAGTCTTTATCGTCGGGATGAAAAGAGGTAAGACGTACGCAGGGATGAAGAAAGAAATTGTGCAGGGAGACTGGGCCCCTGCGCATGTAAAAGTATATAGAGGATTTTTATTCTCTTACAACTTAACCGGTAGACTACCCTAATAGTTATCTATTCAGTTCCCTCCCCGCGATAGCAGCACTTACAACTGTAAGTCGACACTGGTAGGGAATACAAGCTACGCACTCATGGACTTGTATTTTGCCCACAGTTTTTGCCTTACGCGTCTCCGTTGGCCGGTACGTTGTATGTAGATGTACAATAAAGTAGATGAGATTTTATGCATAGCCATTTGGTTGGATACACAAGGAAAATTTCCACACAGTATACTCCATTTTCACGGCAGCCAGTAAGTCTATCCGGTCTTCAAACAGCCGAAACGAATTTTTAACTGTTAATAGAAGGGAGATGGTTACGCGGACCTTGGGTAAGGATATGAAAAAAATGCTGATTGATAACTTAATATTGTGTGTAGCTATAACTTAATACTGAGTGTAGTATTGATAACTTAATATTAAGGCGAACTGCATCAGATGATCGTTCATGCTAATATGGATCTTGTCCCTTCAACGAAACGTATTTTACCTGTTCAAGACGAAGGTCATCGAGGGCTTTTTCAAATAATCGCAAAATCTTTTGGTCCCCTTATTTAAGTGTATAGGTAGATTATTGCTCGTATACCCGTAACCGTCTGTTCAACACTTTAAGAACACAAGTGCAAGTGAAAATATCCTTAACTCTATTATATGTACAAGACAAAGTTATTTTTCAATTTCTCCGTGATGGGTAAATACCACCAAATCAAGCCTGAAACCGTTTTCTCTGCATGTCTTTTAACTTCTTTTATAATTAGAGCAATATTTTATCATCAAGAATCACTACTACATTCTCATCGAAAGTGAAATCCTTTTTATGTGAACGACTGTCCGTGTGAAGCTATATATCACTGAAATTATTATGCGGAAATATACATCTATTTTTTTAAATTGTCTGATATAGTTAAATTTATGGCTTCCACAATGGTTTGATTGCGGAGAATTTTATCTTCCGGGAATATGGTCGTGATATTGAAGTTTATTGTGTCCAATATTTCGCGAATATTACAGTCTCTGAACTAAAGACTGTCTGCAGTGTCGCCCAAATATCGCCCATCAAAAAATTGATATTCGCGATTGTTTTCACGTAGGATCAAATTCTTCATACATCTATAATTAAATTACATATTTAGCTATTGGAATTTGTATACGAGGCAATTTGGGGCATATTCCCCGAGAATGAGATCGATGATCGATGATCTGCTCTTAAAATTTCGTCCAACAAACTGGAATTACAAGCAGCCATGTTAGTACGCAGGGTTTCCTTTCGATGGAACGGACAGCAGATCTCAACGCTGCAAGCTATGCGCAGCGAAAGGAGAAACAGCGTTAATTCAGTCCCATGTGTCACCGGCCTAAAACACAAAAATAACGCAAAAAAAAGTTGAGCGTTTAGCGTAAAATTAATAAAACTACTCAAGAGAAGCATGGAAGCAATTCTCATGGAAGCAATTCTCATGGAAGCAATTAGCGCCGACTGCTTGCCGTATGTTCTCACAACTCGAATAAATATATTTTATTGGTGGGTGATGTTATACTTATCAGGTTTCAGCTCCATGCATTATAATAGATGTGATTTTCCATAGATATATCCATTTGGTTGGATATACAAGGCACATTTCCACATAGTATACTCGATTTTCGTGGCAGTCTGTGAGTCTATCCGGTATTCAAACAGCCAAAACGAATTTATAACTGTTAATAGAAGGGAGATGGTTACGCGGACCTCGGGTAAGGATATGGAAAAGAGGCTGATTAATAGCTTAATATTGAGTGCAGCGTTGTATGGGGCAGAGACGTGGAGTCTGAGAAAGGAAGACGATATTAGGTAGAAGGTGTTCGTGATGTGGGTGTGGAGGAGGATGGAGAAGGTGCGGTGAACGGAAACGAAGGCAAACTATGGAGTGCTTGGTATGGTCGGCGAGGAGAGGAAACTTCTGGAGGAGATTAGGATGAGGCCAAGTGGGTGGTTGGAGGAGGTAAAGAGGGGCGAAGTGTTGCTAAAGGTAGCTAAAGGAAGAAAGAGAATAGGTTTTATGGACGAGCTGAAGAAATAAATATTATTCGTAAGCAGGGCCCTGGACTTGCAATAATCTAGAGGATTTTACTCAATTCCATTCAAACCTACCTTAACCGGTAGATTGCCTAATAATAACTAGACTATATTTAGACAAATATAAAAATACCGAGTTCATAGATGCGTTCAAGAGGACCCTGCAGGAATTTATCTGATCCCAGTATTAATTTTTGTTTACTGTAGAAAGTTTTCTTGGAAAAGACTGAAAGAAAATGTGTCATCCCGCGGCATTATTTTTAACCCGCGCGGGGGTATGTCAGAACCCCACGCATTTATTATTGCTTCTAGTTTTTTTTACTGTACGCTAAACTGTTTTCATATCTTCAGTACCTTTCAGATACTTGGTATTCATCCATTACAAATAAAAATATTTTTTAAATACTTGATAATTTCAATTTTATTTACAATTTTTAAGTCATGGGGGTCGCTGTGACCCCCCGCGCCTACTAACGTTGCAATATCTGTCCATATATCTGTATCCATATATGCTATAATTCCCGTGTGCGGCCGTTTTAGTTAATAATTCTGCATTTAATACTTAAACATAAACATCTATGGATATTTTTACGTCACCATAATATTTTGTCAGAGTATACTACTATTGATATTTGTATTACTTGTTTGCCTATGTTCCTGGTTATGGCGTGAAATTTCAGTTTTTATAATATACACCGCAAAAAACTACTTAAATTTAAAAAAAAAGAACAAAAATATTCTTAAAATTAGCAACATTTGTAAAAAAAATTAAGAAAAAAATGCATTAATATATTATTATGAATAATGAAGTGAAAAACACAAAACTGCTTGGCCACTGCAGCTGTTTCGTTATACATATTATGATTGGTCATTTTTCCTCATTATGTTCTATGATAAACTATGGATCAACAGAGACCGTGACCTAGAGTGGGCGGAGGGTGGAAAAAGATGTTTGAGGAAGTGGACAAAAGACATCCCGGATAAGATTACCTTCGCAAGGATGGGTAGGTGGAGGTGGGGGGAAATCAGTATGGGACGGGAGGAATTAGAAGATGATTTCTGAGAATTTGTGAAGCAAGTGGGTGTGATGATGTATAGGAATTTATTCAATATGTAGGCATATTATTTTCTCGCCACCTGGTCCCATTCCGGTTAACCTTACACGCTCGCGAGTAAGTGTCATTCTCTCCAATTATTTTAACTTCCATCAGGTAAGGGAAATTGCATTTGAAAACTTGAACTTGTGAGTTTTATTTGCATTGTGTATTCTCTGTCCATGTAAAACAAAATATTTTGTGTCAATATTATTTACAGTATCCCTTCACCACAGTTCCTGGGAACGTGGAAAATCTGCTAACTTGGTATTTCTGGCCGATATTAATTTCTATCCGTAAGTAACAATTCAGGCATATTCAGTATTTGCTACGCATTTAGTGCAATGAACATTGTAGTAACTCTCTTTCTTCTCCCTTCTGCTGCTGTTAGGCGTCCCTTCAGCCACTTTCCAAATTCTTTCCTGCTCTTGAGCTAGACGCTTCATCTCATTCAAGCTCTTTCCTCGCCTGACTGCCAATCTCTCTCCACATATTCTTCCCATTCCTTCCTTGGTCGTTCTCTTCCTCGCCTTCCCAATATATGTAGTAACACATTTGTAAATATTACGAAAATTTTATTTTCTGAAATTTACAGGAGTGTCCCCAGAGTTTTCAAATTATTTTTAAATTACCAAAACAACTGACGAAGGAGAATGAAGTCTGATTCATCATTTAATCCAAGACGTGTCGCCGGAAGTAGAATTAGACAATTTATCTGCTGATGAAGACGAAGACCATGTCAATATATCAGATCATGACACTGCATCTGAACAAAGTTACTTATGTTTTAGCCAATGGTAACTTTTCGCATGAATCCCCGCAGTCAACGGCAAGTTGCGGCTCGGATATTTTACCTGGTAAGGACGGTACGTCGCTGTGGAAGAAAACTACTCCCCCACGAAATGTAAGAGCACGTTCAGTAAATATTGTGACAGACCGTGAGGAAACACTGAGATCCACTAGACGTGCAAATATCCCTGACTGTTTTTTGCTGTTGGTGAGCGGCATTATTTTACGGACATTGGAGGGAAGAAAAATCTGTTCATTTCGCGTGCCTCTCAGTCATTTGCAAGAGAACGCGATGCTAATGTCACCGATGAGTGTGAAATAAAGTCATTCATTGAATTGCTTACATTGGTCGGATCACAAATGTCGAAGACCAACTGGGATCAAAATGGCATGGGAAGTGATACATTTTATTCAACAGTGAGCATAAAAAGATTTTTATTTTTGCTTCGTTGTATCCGATTTGACAATATACACGGAAGACAACAACCACGGGAGAAATGCAAATATGGGCCTGCCACGATGGAAATACCGGTTCCTAATCAGTCACCGAAGTTACGCATCGTTGGGCTCGGCTCGAGTTTGGAGGGGTGATCCTCCGATTCGCCCGAGTGCTGTTGCCCATGTCTGCGCGTGGCAGACAGTATGTGCGAAATGACCTTAGCCGTCGAAGCACGTTAAACCAAAATACCATGTACTACTGTAAGACAAACACGATCCATTTTGGAAGATTTTTTAATTATTCGTTCAAAATTGTGAAGAAAAATTATCAGTCAGGAAGTTTTATTACAATAGACGAACTACTGGTCCCATTTCAAGGAAAGTTTCCATTTCGTCAGTTCATACCCAATAAGCCTGTAAAATATGGGATAAACATTTTTGATTTTACTGATGCTAGCATCATGTGCACCAAAACTATGGAAGGGTACTTAGGGACTCAGCCAGGAGGCCCGTTTGAAGTGTGCCATATTCTGTTGTGATGCGTTAAGTGAGAACTATTGAAGGTACAGGAAGGAGCGTGACTGCAGATAATTGGTATTCCAGCATTCCATTAGTAAAGGAACTGCTGTATAAAAACCAATCACCTTGGGACTTTATGAAAGAACAAAAAGGAAATACCTATGCAACTAGTGAATGTGAAAAATAGGAAAGAAAAAAGTAGCTCTATTGTATTCAACATGGGCATGACTCACGTTTCATATGTCCCTAAAAAAATAGAAATGTAATTTTAGTCTCGGCAATACATCACGATAGAAAAATTGGTGACAGGTGTGGGGAAATGCAGAAGCCAGAAATGATCACCCCGCGTAACTTCTCCAAGGCAGGCGTTGATACCGTCGATGAAATTTGCGAAACTGACTCGAATTCTAGGAGGTGCAGGCAAAGGCCATTAGTTCAGTTCTTCAGAATTTTGGATATTGCTGGAATAAATGCCCAAATGTTACATCTTTCTAATTGTCCAGGAACTCCAATTGTTCAGAGATATTTTTAAGGGATATTGGTTTTAATTTAGTGGGTTCGCAAATCTCTAAAAGAGCAGCGCTGAATAATTTGCTAAAGCATTTGAAAACAGAAATAGGTATCTAAGACAATGCATCCAACGACAGAGCATAGGAATTTTATGAAACCAACAAAAAGAGGGAGATGTACAATATGTCCTAGACAAAATGATGTAAAATCAAAAAATTACAGCATTAAATGTAAAGAGTGTATGTGCGTGAAGCACTTAAAAAATACATGTAAAAAAAGGTTTAAATGCAACCGGTATGTAAGAATTGGCATTTCAAGTTTGTAGTTTTGTGCATTATTTTTAAATATATTCATTGTATATTTACAGTAAAATTTGTCATTTACATAAACATTCTTGTACTATCAGTCTGAAATTGTAAATAAAATATATTTTGTTTGTGATGTGAATATATACATGTGATTATATAAATGTATTAGAGATATCATAAAAATACTTGAGTTCAAAGTAAAAAATCACGTATGTTATCATAACTTATGCGAGCCAAAATAAAAAAATTCAATTTATTATTGTTAGAAGCTAAGTTTTTGAGTAAAAAGAAAAAAAATCTTTTAAAATATTAATACAGCCAAGTTATTACAACTCCACGAAATTATGCGCAGAAATGGTGACATTTACGATAATGACGATTTTGCGGTAAAATTGATCGATATTGTTGTATAAATAATAATTGTTTAAAAATGATATGCATCTAAAATATTCGGAGGAAATATCTTCAGAATGCACGTTAACTTATCAGTAAATAAATTTAAATTTTGGGGGTCAGCCCGACCCCCCGCGCCTACATGTGTGATAATAACTGAGCGCGCCTACTTAAGGGTTAAGAGTATAGAATAGTCTGATGACTTCTTGAAAATCGAATAGATTCCTCTGGTAAAGAAGAAATGAAAAAATAAACGTAATAGGCATTGAACGGTAAGTTAGGCTGTTCATGACGTGAAAACCCTCTTGAGTGTGATCAACAGGAGGATAACATGGAAACTGAAAGAGGAGTATGAGGGAGAAAAGAGCATCTCCGTTTCAGAAATGGGAGGGGATCTAATGATGCAATGAGATGATATGAGATCTACAGTGGAAAGATATTTGGAAGAAGATTGAGAATTTTTATTTGCTAATCCTAAGCATTTTAAGGCATAACTGAAAAAGTATTCGATTGTTTCTCCTGATGGAAATCTTTGAACATCTCCTGATGGAAATCTTTGAACAAATTGAAAATAAAGGGATTTGACTGAAGAGAAAGGAGAGACCTCGGGGCTGATGGTGCCGTGCGTCGGAGGCGGACGATGGCGGCACGTAAAATCACACTCACTCCGCTCCATAAAATCAAGCCGAACCCATAGTCGACGATTCTTTCCGGTTATGAATGTCACATTGACATCGTTCTATCTATGTTTCATCGGCGATACTATCAAAAAATCAGGTGCTGGAAAATGAGTGTCAAACCAAATCGATATGTTTAAAGCCCTAGATAACGGCAAGGTATTTTCATAAAAAATCTGAGTGAGCCTTCGTATATTTTTATTGTAGTCAATCTCCGTCCTAAGTCCATGGCTCGAAATTTTCTCTTTTGATTATCTTCTCCTGTCATGTTTGCTGGACTAGAAGAGGGACTTAAAAATGATTAGGAATTAAAAAATATTAGATATTTTGGAATCAATACATTGCAGCATTGGTAAACTTAAGATTATTGAAAAATGGGCTATTTGCTTTAGGAGCGCGCACTTTATTAGAGGCTAAACTTTTCATGGCCATTTAAGGACTTTATGAAGCTCTCATCACCATTGCTCAAGTACTGGCAACTGAATCGCTTTTTTCTTGACGAGTTACACCATAATATGGTTTCGTTGTAATATGGCATACAACCTCTTAATAGATTTCGTTTCATTGGAGTAAGTCTGGGATCGAATCCCATGTTTTGAAAGTGTGGTTCTTTCTTCGGGATAAGGAACATGGGACTCGACTATGGGTTATCTTGAAATTCATCATGATAAATTATATTTTTAAGGGACTGGAAAAATTACAATTATATATTTTTTCAAAAAGGTAACGCTCCTTAAATTCAATATGTTCGTTATCCCATAGCTTGCAATTGCATATAAAGTTTATATAAGTATAAAAATTGTATTATACCATTAATTGATTACTTTTTGGAGATTGATTTTTACTTGCAATTGATTAGATTTTTGTTGGAGTAATTGTATTCTCCGCAAATTAAAGTTTTGAGTAATTTTTCCAAAATCGGTAATAAGTTCAATTCTGCTTTCGGATTCTCCATCGCGTAGGTTGTTTTTAACACAACAGTTTCACCCCACTTAATGCAGGTCTTCAGGTCGAAGTAATTACGTAACATTTTTGCCGCAATGTGTAGGGGTTGCTGTATGCTCTTGAGCGCGTTGATTGGCTATTTGTTGTCTAATAACTCTATTCCAAATTGAAGCGAGAGGATATCCCTCCAATAAAATTTTCAAAATTCTTCATTATTTTTTCGGCTTCTCTAACGCGTAATTCCTTCGGGAAAAAGCGATACTACCCCACCAGAACTCTTGTGCTGCCAACCTCAATTTAATGTCCTGGTTCTGACCACACATATTCTGCGATGGCGTAGAGGCAGAATTATTATTTCTTTTTTTTATTGTTTTCGGTGGCCCTCTGGTGCCGCTTAATCTTGAATTTGATGGCTCTCCGTGTTTGGCCGAGGTAGGATTTCCCATTGTTGCACTTGATTTCATACACTCCTTCGTACATGTGGTCGGGAATCTTGTATTTAGGTTTATGGACCGTATCTCTTATTTTCTTTGCGGCAGAGAACCTCGCCCCTACGTTATGTATTCGGAGGATCTTGCTTATCATTTCTGCTGTTCCTGCTACGTAAGGAATTGTGGCATATGCAGCTAGCTTCTCTTCAGTCTTTTCCTAGTTTCTTTTTATCCTCCGATTTTTGACCTTCTATACTGGCTTCTCTTTCTTTGTGGTCCTTTTTAGGATCGAATACCTCGGATTACCATTTTTCTCCTACGCGCTCAAGGGCAGATGGCAACTCCAATAAGTAGCGGCATAAATACAACGTAATCATTTCGGCCTGAAAACGGCCCTTTGAGGATGGGTGAATCTGTCGTCTTAAAAACCACCTACGCTTTGGAGATTCCCGCGAGCAGAATGTAGCCATCATCCAGACGTCGTGGAAGCCTCAGGAATAATAAGTCCAATTCCAATTCTGCAGCCAAACATAAATTTGACCATTCAAAACACAATATCCCTAAAAAAAATGTAAAATATACTTGAGTTGAGATGACTTTTCTTCGTGGAGGATATCCTCTTCCTTATCAGTAATGCATGAAACTGATATGTTTCATCATGAAAATAAACACATATAATGCATGAATTGGCAAGAAAATGAAAATGCCAGTATATTCGAAATAAATAGATTCTTAGACGCCTATGTACTAACATTCAGGGTAACGCCAGACTGCTCATTAAAAATATTTCAATAATGCATGGGATTACCTCGCATGTCAACATCTCTGGAAGTCCCTCACATTAAATTTGACTAGTGCCAAGTACCGAGATGCGGCCAACACCCGAATCAACAAGACATGTCATTATAGGATGATCCATTGGGAGACCACTTAATCAATTAACTAGTCTTTTGTTAAATACTTAAACCGGAAGGAATTTCCTTGCTTTGCATGGAACAAACATTTTCAGGGGTTCTTCTAAAAAAATAATGTTTCTAGAAAATTATAATATCAAGTTTCATTGAATTCAGCCATCTCCAGGAACAAACACAAATAACTATGCTCAGTCTTAAATCATCAATAAAGGATTCACAAAACTTATCTACCTTCTATTACTGAGTGGACGGAGCTAGTCTTCAGCAGGGATCATGATTGGCGGGACCTCGTATAATATTTTGTAAAATGTTCACGGCACAGTCTTATATTTTTTAATGCGCTCAACCCTCGCCCAAGTAGAACCTCCCTGTGCGTGAATTTCACCCACTGATTGGCTGTGGGGCGCAAATATATTACTAATTATAATTTTGTTAAGTGTAAGCAGGAAAATCTAGTTGAAAGGAAAGAGCAGGGTTAAAAGATAAGTTTGAGAGGTAACACGGAAAAGAACCACATTTAAGCTTATAAATAAATAAAAAAAATGTAGAAGTGTTCCACAGCACTATGAATTTGCCCTTTATTTTAAATAATTATCAACATAATTCCTTACTGCTATCGATTTGCATTCATATCCATGGTTAACTACGCTCATAAACTTTACACAGGTAAAATGCGCAACAATGCTGGTGATGTGAGGACAGAAATTACTCTTACGTACTCTGAATACACTTACACTAAATCGGAAATAAAAAATGGCAACGTTCTACTTTTTCTGCATCCAGAAAAATGTCTGCTCCAACTCGTAGCACGATAATGCCGTTCAGATCGCTTTAACACCCACCATAACTTTGCATGTATGCCGCTGCTTTCTTTGTTGACATTGTACGAAGTGGGCCACGTGACTTATTGATCCTCGATTCATCTCAAAACTCATTGTTGACGTGTATGACTGAAAGCTTTCCCGGCGAGTGATATGAATGAAGATCTCTTGGATTTCACACCGGCTCAGGTTCTCCATAGTGTGAAACCCGAGAGCTCTTCGTTCTCACTGTAGACATATTTACTGGGATTCAAAACATGGCATTAAGATTTCAAAGATTTTTTAATGTACGCGTTGCTTATGTCAACACACGCTATATATTACGTCAATGTCATAGCCTTGGTTCTAAGGTTTTTACCCAAGAGCAGTCTCGGAGAAGATAAGTTTACAGCACGCGAGGCTATCGCGTTCCTCTGCACGGATGGAATGAGGAGGGCTGACTTTCCGTTTCCGTGACTTTCGAGGTTTTCGGGAGATGCGCTACCGGAAGTTGTGGCTTGACGATTGGCTCGACGTCGTATGCAGGAAGAGCGGTCAAACGAATTTTCCCTCCTCGCACGTTGAGCCGAGGGCGTAAAGGAAACGCTATCTATTGCTCGAGATAAGGGGAGATAACCGACTGAGAGCTTTCACTCCTTTCGACTCGTTTATTCGATGTCAATTTGCGAGCCGCGTGGAGTGACACACGTCGCCGAGCAGCTCAAGGAAGAGGCCTTCGCCAGCACCAACTCGCCGCCGCCGCGCACCACTCCGGTGAGAGTCCATCCACTTTAGACTATAGCTCATCTTCCGCCTTGTCCACTGGCGCTTACATTCGTGGGCGATGGATATTATGCCACCCCGTTATCTCTTGCAGCCGCATTCCGCGATGGCATATGCGGGTTATTTCTTATTTGGTGAAGTGTTCACTTGAGTGCCAGTTCAGTTCAAGCCGTACGGTGTTGAGTGAGTGTATTACATCGCCGGTCTAATATTTTTGGCGACTCGACGACTCAACTCGACTCGACGTGGTTCAAATCGATAGCATTGGATGGATCTCTGGTTTTAACGGTGAAATGTTCACATCGTGTTTTAAATTTTTGCTTTGTGGTCACGTCGAGGAAAAAGTGACTCTTCAGTGACCTCAGCGTCTTCGCACTAACGACATTGGCGTGTTTTGCCATCGGAATGCGGGTGATACTCAGCACGGCACAGGCTAATAAGTGGGATCACTTACGTGAGCTGTAACACTGAAGTAAGAATATCGACTCACTTGTCAAACCCACGGGGATCTCACACGAATTAATGCCCAAGCAGACGAAAACAATTGCCAGTAAACTTGTCTGCTGGCGTTCTCGACCCCACGACGCCTATGTGTGAATGCGGATTAGGTATCTCATCGATCGAAGGCGTTCAGATCACTGAAGCCGGTGGATCCCCTCGGACCCTTTTGAGAGTCTATAAAAAACAGCGGGACACGCGGGATTCAGGACTTCACTTGTCTTGGCCGTGAACGGGAGAGAGAGGGGTTGCCGGTGAAGTTGCTGAGAGTGAGCGGGAACTTCATTTGATGTCCCGGGCGTTGATTGATGTTCTCCTAAGGATAGTCCAAAAATAGCCTGCACTGGGTGCACGCCCTGCGACGAAATAATTTTTTCATCTCTGGGAAAATAAAAGCGTGTGTGCTTTTTCTTTCTCAACATCCAACCTCTGTCAATTATGCATCAATATCTATTCCACATTTATAATGAGAGTGATGAAAAAATTCTCGTTTACTTCACTTGAATATAAGCGTGGTTTTAAAAAAGGAATTTTTTCAAATTATTATTACTTGTAAAACTTATGATTTCAGGCCTGACCTCGTGGAAATTATGGATATCCATGATGTGAAAACCAGCTTTGTAAAGCACATGAGTATGCCACAGTGTGGTGAAACGCGCGTCGTGCCAGCGTAAGAAAGTTTGTGGAAATAACTAAGGTGGTTTTCTCATCATGGATATTATTACTTGGATCACTCGGCGCAATACCGAAGGATCCAGGTTCCAGTTCCTTTCAAGGCAGTTATATCTATAGAGAATATCACTCCATGCAGAGGTCTTTCATTAACTTGGACAAAAAATTCCAGCTAATTATTTAAACACTGTGATGTTAAGAGTTTTCCGCCCTCTTTATTTCATGAAGCTCTCCCTAATTTACAGTTGCATTACTGAAACCAAACAAGCAAACCTTCCAAACAAGGAGATGAATTTTCTTCGTTGGTCATCACTTTGCGAAGGGTGTTTCCTCTCCTCATTCATGAAATCCCAACGTTTTTCTTCCTTGCATTTGTTTTAAAAATATGCATTTCGATCGATTCTAGTCCTGAAACTATTTGTGCCTCGCCTTAGCCATCGGCTCCATCCAAAATATTTACGAAAATTTCAGTATAAACTTTAACATTCAATTTTTAAACAAGAGAAATGTTGTGGAAGTCCAGGGGGAGAGCGTTCGGATACAGACCGAGAAGCTTGGGTCTAAATTTGGGTCAAGACACAAGAGCTTAGCCGATATACCCGAGATAGTCCCCACATCCTTCTGAAAAGCCACAGGCGGTGCAGGAAAAAGAACTCGCCCAAAAATGTGTAACTTTCACACGCCGTCGTCTTAGTATCTTCTAGGTGAAATCAACCCTTATGTATCAAACTTAACTTATGTTGGAGCGATTTTTCTTGTGTACAGAATTACGTGAAACTTCGTACATGTGTTCTTATTAGTAGCATCTATAGATAAAAGTGAAATAAGTTGCATCTTACTGATTTGGTTTCTTGGCGAGTAAATAATGAGTAGTTACTGCTTTAGTACTCATATGTATTGACATGTTGAAAGAAAATTACCTAGGGCAAGGAATGTTTCGTCTCTGTGTGTATTCTACCAACATTAGGGTGCCCAAATTCTATAAAAATATTTCAATGCCGGGGAAAGTATATCTTCTTATTTTATTAGATATAATACTAAACACTTCGATGCAAAATTTCATTTTAATATAAAGACGTTACCCCACGCCAATTTTTGTTAGAAACTAATGCTGCATTTGAATCATGGAATTTATCGACAGACGGAGAAGTGTAGCAGTAAAAATCAACCATAGCGCTAGTTATTTTCAGCTTAATTTACTGTGTGTATATATACACATATTTTGCAAAAATTAGTCAGAAATGTATATTTGACTCTGATTCATAGTTAGTGTCTATTGCATTCCGTCGTCATTTTTCCTTAACACATCGTAGAACATGTTCTATTGTCCTAATCTACAGTCAGCGGACCACCTAATCCCGGTATTAACTTAAGCGCTCGTTCAGCCGAGCCATTCACTGCTCCTAAGGAGTTAACTTATGGCAGTATCTTACTCTCAGGTAGAAGGACAAGTTTCCATATTATTGGTGCACTTTTAGATGCGAGAAGAATTGCTTACCCGTCTCCATCAAGGATTCGTCAATTGAGTTGAATGAAACATATTTAAACTTTAAAATAAGATAAAAATTGGTGGAACTTAATTACGTATGCACAGTGCACTATCAAATATATGAGCAAAAAGAATCAGTCCGATTTTAACAGGTCGTGACTTAATTACGAATGCCTCTGTCGTGAGTTTTGATCTACGACTTCATTTAAACATTTTCACTTTCATTTCAGGATCTACCTCCTCCTCAGACTGCGATAACATGGCTACTGGTGGAAAAATCGTTATAGTGTTTGCTGATTTCTTTTTGGCATTTTCCTATAATTTTTGACTTCACCATTCACTCTACGTCAATGGCATTGGAATTCGTAGCTCTTAATTCTGAGCTTTCAATGATCATTAAACCATGGCTCAAGGTGCACTTTCAAAGAAATATCCTTGCATGCATTCTTATTTTTGTAGAAATGAAGTTAAGATCGCAGCAAAAAAATCGATGAATGACTTGCAATCGCCATTCATCGAGGTTGATGACTTACAATCGCCACCACGTAAACTGATTTTCTGCTTCATCTCGGAATGTCCTCCCGGAAGCGTTAGTGGTGATATTTAACTTCAGGATAATCAAGGCTTGTCCAAAAACACGATGGGAACAGTTCTTTTCTCAACCAGGCAATACTCATCACTGGGTGTGTGTCACACAATTCAAATGATACCGTAACCTGCTTGCCTACTGTCCTGTGAGCCAGCGTAAGGGTGTGCATCCGGGGGTGTAATAGCACAAATCCATGAAGAGTAGAGGAAATATGGAGAAGGGATTAGGAGAGAAAAGAGACAAAAATATATGTATATAAACTGATTTTTTTATCTCGTTTTGTTTTGGTGTTAACAAGTAATATTGCATAGAAAAAAATGCTCTTTTTTCTCTGTTTGAAAGAGCACCTTCATAAATGTTTCTCTATAGTCTGGTCTAACCATGTAGTGTCGGGGTAATATAGTATCCTCCATATCAGCCTTAAACTCCTGTCGTCTAGAATTTTCCATGAAATCTTGTCTTATGTGCAGCCGCTAAGTCTCCTACAGCTCCCAACCTTTTCCTTCTTAATAAATGTGTCATATATCCTGTTCAATAGTAGTTGTTTTTGAAAAGGCAAGCGACTTCTCTCAGTATTTTGCTGAGTTCGCGAATTAAATATTGCTGCGCTGGATCCCAAATGTTTTAGGTCTACTCAGGGTTAAGACCCAGCTGGATCGAATTATGTTGCATTTTGTGTGCATAGCCCTCCTCTCCAGCGTGGGACGTATTCCCTTCTGCGGACTAAGGCCCAGTTTCACCAACAAAAGATATATAAGTCTTTTTCTCAGTTTCCTGTGACTCTTTTAAAGTTATTATCCTATTAATAATATATGTTAAAAGTTTTTATCCAATTTTTTAAAATCTTCGTTTACCTACAAACTTTGGTAGCTAATTTATAATTTATCGAACTTTCGGAGTCGTAAATACAGAATACTTCCACTAGTCAAATTTTATTTTTGCTGAGTGAGTGAAACAAGTAATTTTGAGAAGCGGCAATACCTTTAATGTGATCTACGAGGAACTTAAGAGTGAGCTCTGGTCAAAATATCTCCTTTTAGTTTGGTAGTAAACGTACAGGAACTAGGATGAGTTAAAAATAAATGCCTATATTTTTAGAGTTGATAAGCTAAAGTTGGACAAGTTCACTGCTCAAATTGAAAGCGCCTCGAGTGGCAGAGGAAACCTTTACAGATGTTATCGCTATGAGTCTGAATATTAAGTCCATCGGTAATGAAAATGGCCATAAAGATATCAAAAACCCTTTGAGAAATTCTCATTCCAAATAATTTAAAAGTATACTACTTTTCTTGAGAAATCTTTGTTGAGCAACAAACTATTTTTTTTAAATTTCAATGGCAGTTTGTCTTCTGATGGCAGCTTTCACTCTGATGTTATAGCCATTAGCATAGCATCTTAGTGTTAGCTAAAAGTTGCATGTAGAAGAAGCAACATATCTAAATGATACGAGAATATGAAAAAAAAACAATGCATTAAGTACAGCAAGTAAGGTATAATTAAACAAAAAAGAAGTTGACGTCAATTTTCGGCACTGGTTGGAATATTCTTCTTCATTGAAATAAACCAATAGGCACCATAGGTCTAGGATACTGCATCACACCGATGAAAAAATTATAGTCCTTGCCTAACAAAATTTGGCAGAAAAAAAATCATCAGCCAGTGGCTAAATAGACGAACTGGCAAAGTAAATAGACTTCCGCAACACCATTATGAGTTGAATCCCATTAAAGTTGAATTGTCCCAAGTAGAACATTTCGCTAGATCAAATATTTCAACTTCAAAAAAGAAAATCATGGAAATGTTAATCACAGAGTACTTCGAAACCAGCTCTCCATTAAACTGAAAAAAATATTTTTTGATAGATAAAGAAGTGGTAGAAGCAATGCGGCAGGTACACTAAATTTTGGATAACATCAAAGAATGATATGTACAAAATTATTCGACTCATCCATGCATAGAATGGAATTCAGTCTATGCATGGATGATATTTCGGACAAAAAATCATTACTTGATTAACATAATATCAGATTCGTTCAAAGTTATCATATATCTTCTAAATATCACGTAAACATTTTGTCTGAAACAATTTTTGATACGTCTAACCCAGCTATATCACATGCATAAACTTTTTGTCTGAAATCGTGTTCATCACCTCGATAAATTTCACCTTCAACAGAAGACCCACCAGAACTTAGAGGGAGTTAAAAATATTTTAGATTATTGAGTAGGAAGGTAGAGGTAGGATGTGTAATTTTACTGTCATAAAGAGTTATTCTTTTTTGGTAACAAGGAACTATTTTAATTACAATGATATTGCGATGGCATGACAGCTCAGAAAAGTGATTTTTTTATTAAACTTGCCGATACTCATCCCAAAATTATATTTTAATTTTTTTTAAACATATGTCTACTATACTTATTGCTCCAAACAAGTAATATGACTTATATTGGAGAACCAAGACACAAATCACGTGAATTTTTTATTAAGTTTGATATTTGCTATCACATGAAACATATTAAAAAATAGTGCACTTCCGTCGGCCTATTCGTATGTGCAATGATAAGAGTAATTTATACCTTTGTCTTCGGAGTAATATTAAATTATTATTTATTATTATTTGGAGTAATAATAAAAATAAAGCTGCTCAATGACATTTAAAATTGATCAATGCAACTCATGTTTAAAGAATACACGAAGTTCAAGATTTACTTCAGCAGCAGAGCTGCTCTGTAACAGGTGTCAATAACATTTGGTAATTTTAGGTAGATATCGAATAAACACTATCTATGGTAGCATTATTACCATGGTACGACTTCCGGGAAATTCCTATGTTGTTCTTCGTTTCATGGTCAGTAGACCCCAAAACCATCAATCACCCACTCAAAACTGAAAAATCACTTTAATTCCCTTAGTACGGATTATATGGTATTAGTTTAAATTGATTATACTTCTAAGACTACTACCAAAAACCTTTGTTTGAAAGATTTTTTGATTACACAAACCATTAGCTCATGGGGCGGGAAAATTACGTTTTTCGGACAAAAAATTATTACTTGATTAACATAATATCAGATTCGTTGAAAGTTATTATATATCTTCTAAATATCATGTAAAAATTTTGTCTGAAACAATTTTTGATGCGTCTTACTGCAAGTGGTGAGCAAAAATAGCCGAGTCACTCCCATTCAGATCCATGCACGTTGATTTTCTCATGCATAAATTTCATTAAACCTTTTTAAATAAATTTAGGAACAGTATGTCTTACTTAATCCTGCAGTCAATCATACCTCCTTAATTTAACAAAACTACTCGCTAGGGAATCTTTTCATATGAAAATGTTGTCCTTCTGAGTGACGATTGTGCGGTGATGGATATGGTTGCGTCTACGTCTGAAGGATGTGAGCACGCGGGGCGTTAGTTTTTCTCTTAACTTACGCTCCGCTTTCAATGTAAGTATTTATAAGGACCATACTGTCAACTTCACAGTGAGTACTCATTAGGAATTTCAACTATGCATCCTTCAGTGGGAACAGGATTTTACGAATTTGCATTTTTTTAAAGAAATATGCTTCGTTTTGTTTTTATCACTGAAAATCTGACGACTATTTCGGAATATTTCTCTATGATCACTAATGCCGTTGATGACACTAACAAAAGTAGTCATCTCAGAATGACTGCTAAGCAATTTAGTTCTAGACGGTGACTTAACTACATGGGTTAGAGTGTGGTTTGGAAGAGCCTTAACCAGTCTCAAATTCTTGATAGTTTTAACATTTCACTATTTCAGTTATACACGGAGGGTTAAAATCTCTTCCAATAATAGTTGTTTGAGTATGTAGTATTTTGAGTTAAACTTCGATGCAAGAGTTTCTGCAAGAGTATATGTTCTGTATCTAGGGTTGATATAACTTGACCTAAAACAACCCACCTGGGATTTTTTAAACCCACTGAAAAAAACAATAAAACCCACCAGAAACTGAATTTCAAAGCTTTTTTATTTATTAGTATTTTAGGAAATTTTTTTACGCTTTAATTTCTCATTTGTTGCATTGGATTTTGATATTTACATTTACAATGGTACGGATTCACGATTACTGTTTCTTTAATGCTAAAATCATATTATTTTGGGTTTTAATGTGCGCAATGATTTCTTGTAAGCTATTTTCGTTGACTCCGTTTGACTGGCAGTTATAATATTGGAACGTTTTGAATTTTATAACATTATCTGAGGGAAAAGTGTTCCTGAATTTTATAATATATGTGCGCTGATATCGAGACAGTAAACTTTATGCGATGCTTAGGAGCAAAAACAAGATTTTTCCAACTCGCACTTGCTTTTCTGCACTCGCACACTGCGGAGAGAACAGCGAAAGAAGACTAATACAGCTGGAATTCTTACGAAATGTATTGGTCCTGGCAGCTATTCTGACCCTGTCATACAAATTCTTGCTTTTGAGTTCGCTGACATCCCAACCCTACCACCATGTACTGATAATTGATAGTCCTCAATCCAAAGATTGATTTGCTGCTGTTCTCCAGTCTATTACCAGCTACTTTATAACTTCTTTATTAAATAGATTAACAGCTCATTCTTTTTCTTGATATATTGAACCGCTTGTCATTCTCAATAATTCTTCCTAATTACTTTTGCCTAATTTAATGTTCTCAGGAGGTTTTATTATCCTTTAGAATGTCCAACGAGCAGTGTTGCACCCCCCTTCCCGGATGAATGGCTCATCCCTCCACACATAAGCTTTTTAAATCCCCTTCCCCCCAAATTACCTGAAATCCCGGGTTTCCCCCAAATACTAATTCTATCGCGCTCTTTGCGTCATGACTCCACTTTGTGGGCACCACCGCCAACGAACTTGTCTCGAGTAATAATTTGGATATAATTTTACCTTTTAAAATTTCAAGTATTATTCCTTTCTTTAGACAGATTTCCCGCGGAAAGTTTTATTTCCAAATTATCGCAATACAGTCCCGTCAAATTAAGCTGGAAAATTTTTATAAATATTTGTTTCTTGTAGTCCGAAGCCTTTTCTTTTGCCTTCTTTTCACCCCAACTTTTTGCACGATTTATACGTTATTGATTCTAGCCGTATATCTTTATATTTCTTCTGCAATACCACATTCCTTTCACTTTGAGAACTGCGTCCTTACTTCCAAGTTCCAACCTTCCAAAGCTGTTCACTCTCCATCGGAGGGAATGCCATTTCCGCATGGGCATGATAGACATGAATGAGCCAGGCGTAGCTTTGTGGAAGTAGGTACCTTGACTTTTGTGACGAAAAAATAAGCTTTGTACTGCTCCACAAAAATGTATTCACCGATCGGTTTCAACGGCTAAAACGTCATTTTCAAGGTTTTTCCTCCTCGGGCCACTCCAATAGCTAAACCTCTCTTGTTTCTTCCAATACCGCTGATACGGCGTTCCTGACAGCAAACGTGTAGGTAACAAAATTCATCCTTGCCGAACTCCTTTCCTCACTTAAGCTCCTTCGTATTTTACCCGACTTTAATAATTTCCAAATATTCTTCATGTATCCTACATCTACATCACGACCCTTCCGATATGAAAATGACACTAGACCCTTAAGGATAGTCAGCATTCTCTGGCAATCCACATTAACAATTGCTTTCTCCTCTTTCATCATCTTCTCTACGTGAAGCATCAAGCCTTGACTTGCCTCTCTCTTTCCCTGCTTCTGAAGCAGAATCAATTTTAATCCAGGAATTCTTCCTTCCTTTGTTCAAACCTTAAGTAAATAATTCCCATCAATGTTATAGTGTAAGTACTAAGGATAGTTATTCTTAATTGTTTAAATCTGTCGGCTTTTCTTCTTGGGGAAGGAGATGGCTATGTTTCTTTGAAGCCCGTTGGAATTTGGCCAGCTGTATGCAAGTCAGAGAGTAATATGTGTAGTCTAGTCTTGGCCATCACTGCTACAAGACTTGGTAGCTCTTTGGAAATTTTATCAATTCCTGGGGGGTGTCTCCATCCCTCAAATTTGTACATGTAGTAACGTATTCTTTTAGCACAAAATGGGGTATCCTTTTTCGTCTTCACCCAATGTGTCGTTATCCTCCAGTGCACAGCAATTCAACGTTTTACCCTTTATTTGTTCTCCAAGAATCCTTTCCATCTCTGGATTGTCTTCCTTTACTTTGACATTTTCAATCATTTCACCCAGAAGATAATTCTTTCAGTGGGTCACTTCATGAAGTAACTTCTTGCAAACCTGTTGGCTGCATAATTGCCATGGAATATATTATTTTGCATCTCTATCACAAAGGTGCTGTAATTCACCATGAAAAAGTCATTAAATTTGCTTTGGATTTTAACCCCATGCATATAAGTGTCATTTAGATGTTATAGGCAGCTTTTTCACCAAGTCATGATAAATATAGGTGGGTTTCCGAGGGAGGTAATACAAGCAAGATCATCTCAACCTCGGTATTCAATATAGGCGTGGTCGTCCTTGGTAAGCCAGTGGCATGAAAATAAACCCAACTCCAGAGTGATCAATTTTTCGTAAAATACCGATTGAAAAAATTAGACATTTGACAGTATGCAGACTCTCTGTGACTGGAAAACTCACAGGACCGGCGATGGAATTCATTGGGTTCGAATTCCTGTCACGCCGTAAGATTTATTCATGGTGGATTCCCTAACCTTCTTCTTTCTCGAATCCCCTTCTGCTGCTGTTAGGCGTCCCTTCAGCCACTTTCCAAATTCTTTCCTGTTTTGAGCGAGACGCTTCACCTTATTCAGGCTCTTTCCGCACCTGGCTGCCAATCTCTCCACATATTCTTCCCATTCCATCCTTGGTCGTCCTCTTCCTCGCCTTCCCTCTGGTCTTGCCCCCATTACCTCTCTTGGCTTCCTTTCCTCATTCATCCTAACCACATGTCCATACCATCTTAACCCATTCAAGGCATCGGTCCCGTTACTTTTCTCGGTTTTCCCTAGTTCCCAAGCGTCGGCGCTGACTCTTGCAAGTTCCTTCAGCGTCTTAGGCTGTGTTCCAATCCAGTAGGGCGTACCCTTACGCCCTGTACCCTTTTCGCCCTAGCGAAGTCTTCCGCCCTTCGAACCCTTTCAGCCGACACAAGCGCTGTTCAACGACGCGGTGATTATTTGTACAAAAAACAAATGAGTTTAGAATCCCGCAACTGAAGTTTAGCTCAGTTTTTAGCAACTAGGTATTTAAACCGGCGTCTCCATGAAATCTATGCATCAACTCCGAACATTTAAGTAATATCTCTCCCATGTTAAACATTAATATTTATCATTTAGTGAGGCTGAATGAAAAAACATTTCTTTCCTACCGTGTACTATGCACCAGTCCCCTTGTCTTAGTCAGTGCTTCTTTAGTTCGAGTTATCCACTGTTTCTATCTTTACCTCAGCATCAGTCGTAAAGCAGGGATTGAAATGTCGATGACAAATTTATGTGACAGATTAATTAAATGCCTAGGTGCCCATTTTAAAGTTAATCACGCATAATTTCCTCCTTAGCAGAAATAGACTAGACAGTAAAGGGCCTGTTATACAAGGGAATATATTCTGTGAAGAGGTATTGTTTACAATTGATTCAGAACAAATGGGATCTGAAGAGGACAGGTGATGCTGACTTTAAATAAAACAGTTGTCAAGTTAGGAGAAGCAATCACAACTACTCTGAGAACGCAATAATGCAAGGGAAATAATTACAGGAAAGATTGAATGGAACTGCACACAAAGAGAATAAATTGACAAAGCAATGACATTTTCATTCAGGACTACTGGTCTGTTCAGCCCTGCTCACTTCACATCTCTTCTTGAAAAAAAATCCTGTAATGGAAAGAAATTTGGGTCCCATAGTGTTTGGGGTGGTACTGCAAGTGCTATCAATAAGAAATATTGAGTCGGAGAGCTGAAATCACATGGAAACATGCCAATTACACAAGCTAGCAAAGACAATTAATAGATTGCCAGTGTTTTCCAAACACAAGAAGTTATGGGTTGACTAAGGACTAGTTGAAGGAAAAAACAATACAATAAATGAAGTTAAATAATTTTTATTTAATTTTTCATGTTTAACAACTGATAGAGAAAACCGCAGTAAACTGATAAATATATTATTTTTTCAAATTGTTGAAAATTCCATTGATCCCTTCAGCAACTTCTTTTTGAACCTTGACCAGCTCCCCTATTGACCTCTGCCAGATGGGTCCTTTCGTCAGTCTCTGGAAAAGAAAACAGTATTAGCTTATAATCATGAAAAGCGAGCAATTTAAAATACATACACACGAATATCATAGTAGAATAAATTTTGAACTGCAATAAGGTAACTTCCATACGATGCGAGCACACGGTTTGGAGACATGATGAGATATCACTTGGACCAACATGGTGTAGAAATATTTATCTCTGAATTCAACGTAAAAAGCTACTTGCTTCTAATGTATCTAATTCTACAAAATACCCTGCAAGCCACCTCAAGGGGGAAAGCATAAACGATGAAGTGAGATAACGTTCACTGGCACAAAATGAATAGCACATGGCACGGAGGTAATAAAAAATCAATCTTCAAAAATAACATGTGAAAATACTTATATTTCTCTCCAACGAAAGATATGAATCATTCGTGTCTATCGCAATAATGAACTACACTGGGTTATCTTCGATACGATGCAAGCACATGGATCGGAGATTAGAAACATAAACTTTTTAGAACAGTAAATATATTTGTTATTCATTTCTCTGGCCAATACAACCTACAAAGCGACCTGCTTTTAGGCAAATGATCATGAATATGCAAATGATGAAGCGGGCTACCGTTCACTGGGACAAATTGAAGGCACATGGTACGGGAGCAATTATAATATCTATCTTCAAGAATAACATGTTAAAACACTCAATTCTCCAAGAAATTAAACTCACTATAGAACTAGCTCGTAAATACACCATAAAGAATTAATAAATATAACGTACATTTCCACTCCAGTGGACGCATGGGAAACAAATTGTGCTTCACATCCTCGAAAATACATTCGCATATTACAATTCTGTCTGTCCGAATCGAATAAATTACTCTTAATATAATTAATAACTAAAACTTAATTATATTTACAAACAATGCATGTGATATCACTCGTTAAACAGGCATGCACACTCGTACTTACATTTCCATTCCGCAGGAGTGGTTTTCGGGGAACCTTGCGCCAACGCGGACAGCTTTCTAAAGGGCACGTAGGTAGCTTCTTCAAACACTTCACACCCTTCACCCCACACGCCCTGCAAACCCTAGCGCCTCGCGGATTGGAACGACACTTCACTGACGTCACTTCCTGAATGTGACGTCTGCTAGGGCACGAAGGGCGCATAAACGTGGATTGGAACACGGCCTAAGTCTTGCTCTAGGCACACGTGGATGAGTTTTGTTCTTTGTGGATGTGTTTTCGTTTTTTATAAATAAACGAAAAAAACCTTTCAGCGTGGGAATAAATGTCATGTCAACAGGTCAGCATTGAATGGGTTAAAGTTTTTCTTTCCATCGACTCCACTATCGGTTCTTGCTGGAATTGGGCTCTGATTGTGGTGTTTCTCACTCGATCTCTTTTAGTGCGTCCTGCTGCTCGTCTTAGATACCTCATTTCACAGCTTTGGAATCTGCTCCTGTGTTTATCTAATAGGGTTAAGCTCTCTGTTCCGTATACCAATACTGGCTGGAAAATGGTTTTATATACTCTCATCTTTGTCTTTTCTGACATTTCCCTCTTTCCCACAGCTGATTTGCTAAGCTGATAATACACCTGGTTTGCTTTATGGATCCTGTGGCTTACTTCGGAGTCTGGTCTTCCACCACTAGTAATTTGTGTCCCCAGGTATTCGAACTTGTCAACCTGTTCTCGTTCTTGCTCTTCCCACGATATGTTTAGCCTTTCCTGCACCTTATTTTTTGACACTGCCATAACCTTGCTTTTCCCCACATTCATTCTCATTTCATGGTCTCTAATTGTATTAGCCCATTCTTCCACTGCTGTTTTCAAATCTCTCTTATTCTTGGCAATCAATGCAATGTCATCTGCATATACCAGTGACTGAACATAAACAGGCCTTAACTTATAATTTCCTATCTTGCACCTTGGTGTTCGTCTTTTGCATTGTTTATGTATCTGGTCTATCAGAATGATGAATAGTAGAGGAGTTCTCTTTCCTTGGTGTTACATATTGCATCCGTCGGCGTGATTGTGGCCATCTACATCTACGAAATACGGCACATGTCAAGTGCAGTGGTATGGCACAGGGACACACCAGGCATACAATACTCGTCCCAGGTCAAGGTGAGGTCCCGCACACTCACCCAGCCGCTATGTACAAGTCAAAAGCAGTCACGAGAACTCTGCACGATGAAATCAAGAACTTAGAGATTGATATGCATGGTAGATAGTTTGAGGGCACTAATGGCTGGCAGAGCTTAGAGTGGAAGATTTTAATGGGCTAGCTCCTAAGACATGGCCATCATGAATTCTTAATCCTGCGACCTACCTGCGTAGTATTCTTTTAGTATAGCTTACCGGTGTTCGCCTCAATGAGTTAGAGCAGAAATATTTTCGTGCTTTCAGAATCATCAATTTTGAACCATGCATTGAAGTTGCAGTCTCATTAGCAGCACATAAAAAAACTTTATTCAAAAAAATTATTATATTTCTATGCCGAAATTTTTATCGAATCATAAACATTTCAATACTATAGCTTGTAGAAAAATAATAAGATATAGTAAAAAAATATAGTTTCTATAAAACATTAGGCATATTAAAACCCAAAAGTTGTGTGTGAGCAAACATTAAGAAAAAACAAAAAAATCTAGAAGATTTGAAAATAAAGTAATGCAAACATATGCACCTATAAAAATTCAAGTATGGAACCCTCAACAAAACTAACAAAACCCAAAAAAAGCCCAATGTAACCCAATAAAACATGATAAGACCAAAAAATAAACAAAAAAAATTTCAGGCGTGTTGGACGCTGGGCCGGGTTCTTCTCAATCCTGATTGCGTCAGCAATAAAATCGGGCGCCCCGTAAAATGAACACGTGCGTGCTTCTTTTGTTTCGTACCTTTATGGCATATAAAATGTTTTAATTTCGTTTAATGCACGTGTGGTGCTATTAAAAAAAACCTTGGCTGCCAGTCCAGTTTGGTTTATGGCGTTTTCAGATTATGTCCCCAAGAGGAAAAACTCTGCTGCACCGAATATTGAGAAATCCTCTGCAAACCAGCTTCATTTCCATTCCTATATTGGATTTTTGAAATATTTATGTTTTTTCTTAACCCTTCAACAGTTTATTAAACTTCATTGACATAAGGTTTGGAGCAATGAGTCAGTTTGAATTGCTTTTTCTTTAACCTCGATTGTTGTTGGGTGCTTGCCGGAGGTAATAAATCGGTCGATGTTTTTATACGCTGAAGCCACATTGTATTTATTTCGTTTGGGTTGAATTTTCGTTCTCCATGTTTGTTACCAGTTTCCCTATTAGTTGTATTTTTCATTGGAATATGCTAGCCTCTGTTGGCTAAAAGGGAAGCTATGCTCAAAATATTAACCCCAATAGCTGACCAGCTTTCAACCAACAATGTACCTAGAGAACTCCGATGCCCTATAAGCCTCCCGTTCCGACGCATTGGCTGAGTTACTGCCATAAGTCCAAGTTGTGTATCGTAAAGGCAATTGTGATCATGTGCGTCCCCATATTCCCGGTTTTTGCTGATCCTATCCGTTTCAATGGCATTATATAGATGAATGAAGATGGGTTGCCGAAATATCACATCTTAAATGGTCATAGAGTACTACTTATGTTGTTGTACTACGTCTGTTGCAGCCAACGTCAACTGTATCTTCGCCACCCGAGGCGTGTAGCTAGCTGTGCGCGGAGTGAGCATACCGGCAGATTTCTCAATAGGCATACGCATCGTGAAATCTTCATTAATACCAACCATTAGTGAGTAGTAGAATTAAATTGGTGAGATTCGTATTTCCTAAGTGCTTTGAAGCCTTGAGATCTCAACTCTTTTGTGACGGAAGAAATTCCGGCACGTTTCCCATGCCCAGATGGACTTTCTGCAGTGGGTACTTTCTGAAAAAGGAAATGTTCATTGTAGTAATTAGGATATAAAACATATTTGTGGCAGCCACCAAAGGGATGAATTGTTAAATAAATTCGTAGGGTTGCGCTGGCGATAAAAAATAGCTGAATTAAATGAATAAAAATCAATATAAATGAATTTTTTAAAATCATTCCCGTGCGAAATCTCGCCGTTAATTTCATGGCCTGTGTTTATTTTGAATTTTTTAAGCATACAGAGACACAAAGTACGCATTTTTATAGATGATGGCACGGAAAATATCCCTTGTTCTTATTCCATGCTGACGTGTACACAAAATACCTATATTTTGTGTTTAGAGGCGCGTCGTTGAAGTCGTTGACTAGTTAAGGTCGTTACCATGAGTTTGTTACCAGTACAATTGTTTGAGTGGAGCAAAAATGAGCTGATCACGAGCAAAAGTTGAATGCTTAATATTCCGCGTGAGGGAGAGGACAAGTTCATTCGACACAAGTAATGCCTCATATCACAGCTTTTGAGGGCAAGAGGCGGCAGGCGATGCAGGAAGTCTCTGCAGAGGTATCTCCAATGAGATAAAACTCAACCTTAGACTTTTACTTTCCCGATATCTTTACCTATTATTCTGAAGTCATCAGTCTATGACTCAGTGGAAACCACGTTTCTCACCGTTGCCATTCTCCATAGAAATTAAACTTTCGCCATTTCCGCCCAATTTTCATGCGTGGAATTGATCGGATAGTTGCGCACTCCCATTCGTCGTGAAAAGCGGATGTCATTCGTTTTTGCAACAAATGATTTCACTGTAAATTTTATATTTTGATTTTGCTTTGAGCCGAGCGTGCAAAACGAGGACGGGCTGCAGCTGACCAGTTGCCGAGAAAAGGTTTGCACGCGATTAGGATCCCGGAGGGCAGAATTAAATGCGTGCGATCTTCGTGTCGCGGTCACCTCTCCGTCACTCCGGCACGACATTCGTTTTTTTGCGGAAAATCGCCACGGACCTGGGACGATGTTCGATGCGAAAGTTTGAATTCAAAGCAATATAACTTAAGCGGTCGTGGCCCACTACAGAAACACTTGAGTGTTGGAATCGGGGGATCTGACTTTGAACCCCGGAGCGGGAAAATAATATTTTCCTCGTGAATTCCATGCACTCGTGTATCTCCGAAGTGAATGACGCTAGTTGAAGTCCATTCCGATTTGTCTACGCACTCTAGATTTTTATATGATGGGTTTACTAGCGGCTTTCACCTTGTGGACTGTGGCGTCATGCGCACAAATTCAACTATTCCTTGGAATTTGGTTCTCGGTACCTGTAGAATACGTTGTTGCTATATGGCCTTTCCGGGAATCACATCGGGAGATGATGTCTGGTTAAATAAAAAAAAACTTATTTGGTTAAAGCATTCACCGAGAATTCCGTACACCTGGGCTCAAATCCCAGTCCATGAAAATGAATGTTTTCATGATGAATACACAAATAATAATGGGTTGCATACAAGAATTGATATTGGAGCTGTTTATGATGAAAATTTCTTGCTGAAGATTTCCTAAGAATTAGACTCCACATGAAGCTGATTTCATATCGCGTTATTTATGAATGGATGACTTGAAGGCTTATCATGTGTGTCGCGTTATAAACATCTTTGTCCTCAAGTCCGTCTAGTGCTTCGCTATCTCGAGTCATGTTTCATAGACAGTGTAGCGGAATACGCATAAGGTTTATATTTATATTTTTCGATCATTTTTTGTAAGTATGCCCCACTCAAGAATTATGATACTGAAAATATAATTGTTATGTCCTTTTATAAATCTCGCCAAAATTGGCATCAGCCGTTTTTATTCGGTATTCCACCCACTTCCCGCAATTCGCTAATCTTCCCATATTCGGCAATCTACCTACAACGGTCTCTTACGGGCACCAGAGTCTGAAATTTAGCAATGGGGAGGATTATTCTGCCACCTAATCATAACATTTACTTGATGTCTTCTTCCTGAATACTAATCTAAGACGTGATTAAACACAATTCATGTACGTCGGCATTTTCACATGCAACACACAGATGCCGTTAAGGACTTACCGCCTCATATGAGTTAAAAAAAGATAAAAGTGGCCATTATAACAGTGTTGGATTTAGCACTGACAGTCTACGGAATCTAATAATAAAGATGGATCAAGGAAAATTAAGAATACTGAAAATTTGGTGGCTCTTAGATCATTAATTACCAAATCTAGTCAATAAAAATCTACATTACTATTTGATTTCTGGAATTCTGATGTCATCCACGTCTTTCAGTTATTTCAGAAACTTGCCCACGTCAACGGTCACAGTAATAGACCTTCCCATGTTTTATTCCTTCTCAGAATTCGCCCATGCTCAGCGAACTCCCTCGGCCCGTCAATATTTCCGTGGCGCTTATCTCGGCTCCATCACGGCGTATGACAATGCCTCCCACCTGGCCGCGATAAAGCGAATCGGTCAGATATGGCGCGCCACTGCAACGCGGCCACGCGCTCAACCGTTCTCCCGGGTGACGTCTCGGGCGGCAGTGTGTTGCGTCGTGTTCCACTACATTCTTACCTCCAAATAGATGGTAAAGCTACACGATCTTACTATTCAGCATTTTAAATGTCGTTTCGTTCAAGAAACACACCTCATACGAAAGAAATAACATCAAAACCATATCTATAAAGTAGGAGTGGTAAACATAAAGGGGTTAGATTAAGTAAAATGCCTGGGAATCACCGTAACTTCAGACCTAGCGTGGAGGAAATGCATACGAAACATTTTCGGCGTCACATGAAAGTAACTAGTGTTTATTCAGGGAATAGTGGGAAGGTTCTCCGATGGAAAAGTGACAGAGAGAAGCTACTCTGCTTGCTCTGGTTAGGCCACATCTCGAATACGCCGCGAGCAATTGGGACGTTGCACGGAAAGATTTAAACCATGAAATGAACCAAGCACAAAGAAAAGCCGTATGAGATAGATAACGTCACACAGATGATAGGACTAGGCTGGGAGCCGATTGAGACTTGGAGGCTACATGCTAGGCTTAGATTACTTTAAAAATTCAATTTAGGCGTTTTCAAGTACGACACGGAGAATATTAATTTGACCCCGCAATCTTAAACTGATAGAAGCTAGGGATTGGAAAATCGATTTCGATTTTAATCGAAAATCGATTATCACACTCCGATTTTCGATTTAATCGAAGTCGACTTTTTGTTTTGAAAAACCGATCAAAATCGATTCTAGCCGATCGATTTTCGATGCTTAGGTTGCTAGCTAAAGCTAGCGTTTGAATTTTGCCAATGGAGCTGCGCCAGTTCGTAAACAGCCCTCCAGTCGACCGCAAGTCCAACTCTTATCCACTACAATCTTGGAAGGAGATTGAGGGAGAATTTCCCATCGAATACAAACCAGCTAGCAGGATTTTATTGCAGTTGCCTCAACCGTGCTGTGTGAGCGACTATTTTCTCACGCCGGGTTAATTGTAACTCAGGTGAAAAATCGATTATTCGGAGAACATTTAAATATGTTAGTTTTCTTAAGCTCCATCCCTGAGGAACACTGGTTCCACGGTTTTGCAAACAAGAAATAGATAAAATTCTGTTTTTCATTTTGTGGTATGCCCACTTTTCAATATACAATTCTTATTGCTACTAAACTGTATGTAAGTTGCTTGTTTATTACCTATGTGTTTATAAGTATCTGTTATGGTTTGTTATTTCCCTGCATATCTTATTAATATCTTTAAAATTATATATTGTATTAATAAATTTAACTTTTTCGGTTCTTATCATAGTGCTTCCATTAACCCATATTTTGCATTTTGTTACAACAGCACATCCGTATTTCAGCAAACAATTACTTTAATATGAATAAATATCGATTTCGATTTTTCGATTATTTTGGACAAAAAATCGAATTTTTAGAAAATCGATTTTTAAAACCAAAATCGAAAGTCGATTAATCGAAAATCGATTCTGGATTTAAATGTCCAATTCCTAATAGAAGCCACCAAATAATCTAAATACACTGCCGTACAGTTAGTTAAAAAGCATTCCTTTCACGCGCCATTACTGACTACAACAAAAAAAGAGCAGAGGATTAGCAGTAAAACACTCTGTTGACAATTAACTTTCGTAATTTTCCTCTTCCGATTCCTTGATCCTCTTCCCTCTCCTTTTCATGGCTTGCGTCCTAACCCCAACTGCCACGCACTTCGCCGGTAGCCACGCCGCACAGAGGGCTCGAATCGAAGCAATGGGAATAAAAATCTCTTCTCAAAATCAATACTCTTCAATTATATAAACAATATGAACCGATATTTATTTTAAGTACCTAAGCCAGCTACCGTGCTCGAAATCTACCGGGTCTGATGATGTTGGGTCACTCTTTCTCAACCGCACTGCTACCCCACTCAACATTCCATTAACAATCCTGTTCAATAGATTTTTCACAAGTGGCTGCTTTCCCTCCCAGTGGAAATATTCTAATGTCACACCAATTTTGAAATCTGGTGCAGAAGGTGTTGTAGAGAACCACCGTCCCATTTCCATATTGCCCGTTTTATCAATAATTTTTGAACGCATCATCCACAACCGTCTTCTTCACTTTACTCTCCCCTACATCTCCCCCAATCAGCATGGCTTCCTCCCAGGTGGATCTTGTCTCACCAATCTCGCCGTTTTACATCACCATATCACACTTGTCTTCGAATCTAACTCACAACTGGATGTTTGCTACTTAGACTTCTCTAATGCCTTCGACTCCGTCGACGACCACACCCTACTCATTCACAAACTTAAGCTCAGGTACAATATCTTTTATCCTTACTCCGCAGTTTCCTTAACTCGCGTAATCAGCGCGTTTTAATTGATGGAGTGTCATCCACCCACACCTGCCGGTCGCGTCAGGGGTTCCTCAAGGTAGCGTCCTTGGCCCCCTTCTGTTCTCCCTTTTTGTTGATGATGTCATGGACTACGTTCTCCCACTGTGATGTAACATTTTACTGTATGCGGATGATTGCAAGATATTCAGGAGGGTTGATTGCCCCTCCGATTCCAGTTCCCTACAATCCGCCCTCTCCTCCGTCCACGCCTGGTGCTCCATCTGGCAGCTTCATATTAATGCCTCTAAGTCGGCTGTACAGACCTTTTCACTAAAGCGCAAACCTCTTAAGTATTCCTATACCCTCTCGCAAAATCCTATCCCATGTGTCAATTCCCACAGTGACTTAGGGGTAGTCTTCGACTCTCAACTTACCTTTCGCGATCACATAATTAAGACTACCAGGAAGGCGATGTCAGTCGTCGGCCTTCTGTACCGCCACACGGACATTCAGGTTTCTTTTGCTCTTCGGACAGTATTTTTTGGATGTGCCCTTTCTATTTTAGAATGCTGTGCTCCAATTTGGTCGACCGCTTGCCCGACAGCCTTGAATACGCTCAATCGCCCTATTAACTTCTTTCTCACCATTGCCCGCCATCGAATCCCATCCTTCAGAAACTTATCAAAAGAATACATCCTTTCATCCCTTCCAATCCCAAACCTCTCTCTCCGTCATGTACTATGCGACATGAAGTTCCTCCATAGCATTTGGAGATGCTCTCTCCGTACCAACTGCTTTCTTCCTCTCTTTCCTCTTCATGTTCCTTCTCGTTCCCTACGCAATAGGGAACTTGCATATATATCAGATATAATCATGAGCCTCAAAACTCAATAGAAATATATGTTTGCGTTTCACGGTGAAGTTTTTTTTATTATTTTTTGACGTTGTTAGCGATATTTAATTCTTTAAAGTTCAAGAAAATTTTCAAACACAAGTGAGAATCGAAAACGCCCGATGATTGGCTGGTGGCAAAGTGACGTAATTATTCAGTACGCGGAAGCAGCATACCGCTGCAGGGCTAGTATTTGATCTTTATTTTCCTCCATTGAAAGCCATATATTGCGTAAAGATGACGGAATAAGTTTATTGTATGGAAATGAAGGAACCTTTGATTATTCCACAAAAGTTTTCATTTCGCTTGCCGACTATAAAGGTATCGACTTGTTAGTTAAGTCATTTTCAAGGGTTTGGTATTGAGTTACACAACATTTCTCAAATTTCATATTATTATCGATCATGTATAGATACTTGATTAAAGGGTCCACGTCCCAAATATTAAAATGTCTCCCTTTGAAAAATGAAGGCGATGTCTAACCATTGACGATAGGTCGTAGTTATATATAAGTAAGTTATAAATGTTGAATGCTGAGTGAAATATATATGGATACCTAATGGTGATCCCCCAACGCTTATCATTTTTAAAGCATTGACGACATAAGTTGAAACATTGGTTGACAAGCGAAGTAAGAAATAATAATTAAAAATACAAATTAAGGCCTTGATAATGTCTTCGTAGGCCGAATTCTTGGACAGGCAGTGAAACAAAGTATGTATTGTAGACAGGACAAAATTTCCTTCATTTCAAATTATTATCGATATACTGGAATAGAGTAACCTACCCTTAATACAATCTATCCTCTCTTTAACTGCGCATGGCAACGTCTAATCACTTTTAACCATATCGGTATATTAATATTTATTCTTTTAAAATTGTGTGCAGACGGTGAACCCGTGATCCCTCCACGCTTTCCGTGATTCAACTGTTTTCCCATGATTCTTACCGGGATTTTGACTAACATTGCGTCCCCTTTACAAAAAGACACGACGGTAACCACTATTCCCTGATCTTACGAGGGTAACTCAATGCTAGTAGGACCATCTACCATGGTAGGCGTTTTCGAGCGTTTCCATTGCTAGCATTGCGTGAGTAGAGAGTTACCGTCGTAGAAATGTCAGTAGTGGAAACGGGGCCTGATTCCCTCATGATTGCAAGGTATTTCAGTGAAACTGAAGACTTCGTCGGCGCCGAAAAATGGAAAGGTAATATATTGAGCAGCTGATGTGCTTCTGAAATGTTTTCTAGTTCATAACAATGTTTTATTTGCATATAATCAGCTCGTATTGACGAAAGCGTATATTTATGTGAGATGTGTATTATTTTTGTAGGTCCGGAAGAGAATTTTATGGTGGCTCGGCAGTGAGTTATGTGCAGGTGAAAAAGTGTGGAAATATGGAAATATTACTTACATTAAAGTGATCTTTGCACACATAGCACACGGATTTATGGCTTATTTTTCCGTGACGCTCATCTCGACGAAGGGCATGCATAAGCTTCTCTACTTTTTTCCTCCTTCGGAACGCTGACGAAAATTTGTCTGGGGTACAAATAGACGTGTTTTTGCACATCGGAACAATGCACCACTTGTAATTTTTCCTTTTTTCAGTCATTTTCTCCTTTAAAACGCAACGTGGTTCTTCCAAACTTGGAGCTACGAGGTTGTGGGGCTAGGATCTACGACTTCTACTGAATTGTGACGTCACGGCGTAAGATTAGTGGGGGCGGTATTTTTTAGCCCGCGAAACTCGGAAGATTTTTGGGAGTCATTTTCTAGTGTATAAACTGAATTTTGAGCGGAAAAAATTATATTGCGGTAACATGTATTTGCTGCAGAATATCACCATGCTGTCTATTAAAAGTATGCAATTTCCCTATTCCCTCCCTTCTTGACATTCCAAAATTCAGACTCTCAATATCCCAGCGCTCCCTATTCTACCGTATCCCGAAAACTTTCCACTCCCTAGCCTTGCAGTTACCCTCCCTTGACCTCTTCTCCACACCCTCCGTTTTCAAATCAGTCCTCAAAAAACATATTGCCGAGTTGACTCCATCTATCCCATCTCCCTCTCCATAAATCCCAATCCCAAGCTTTCTCTCGTACGTATTTTTCTATTTATCTGTTATGTTTTACATTTTTAGGGTATATTTTGCTGAAATTTCTATGTATTTGTTTGCTTGTCGACCAATGTAAGAAGCCTTTTCGCCGTTTTTGGAGACTTTGTAATGAATAAATAAATAAATATTTAAATACATTCAGGAGTAAAATCAATTAACGTCAGATTTTTCCAGTCACAATGGCTTACTTATTTAAATTACTGAGGGCGCAAATCACAGGTTCTCGTATATAAACTATTTATTTGCATGTTTGGGTCAGTAAAGTTTGAAGTTTTACCTCTGCTGTGATGTCGGTAACCGTCATTTCATCTGGATAAGAGTTTGATTTGTCTGCGAGCACTAAGACGTATGAAGGATCTGCATTTCGCGGCATAGCATGTTCGCATATTGTTCTTTAGATAGGTCCAAGCATAGAAAAATTGCCATATCACGAGTGTATTTTTCCCATTTTGTTATCATACTTGCTGTTTTCATGGGTGGCTTTCTTTTTCCGCGCACGTGCTGGTGTGATTAAAGCTGCCTCCTGAATAAGTTTTGGGGAAGTTCGTTACCGTCCGCTCGAAGGCTCATTTTTGCAGCAAACACCAATTCTGGGGCAGATGCAGATTACCGCAGTTCATCAACCTTCTTGCGTTTTGCCCTTTCCGAAAACGCGGTCAAATATTTAGTGGGACTTCCGAGTGGGGGGATCGGATTCATGTTCATACGCTTAGGAATTGACGCAGTCTGTCCGAGCCATTTGGAACACTGGAATCTGTTCTTTATCCTATGGGGGGAATCCTACTCAGCGTACTGTTTGCTCAAAACAGTTTCAACCATTGATTGATTTCCTTACAGAACAGTATTTCTTTTTCTTTTAAACAGAACTTGCCCACCAAGTACTCCTCCAACTTCTGCATCCTGGCAGACCTGGTCTTAACTCTGTTCTCCTTAAAGACACCGAAGAGTGCTCGAAGTGTCACACAAGGCATCTCTATCAATCTCTATAAAAAAAATCACCTTAAATCAAAAGATAAGTTACCCTCCCAGGACGCTCAAGGAAGACAATGGACGGAATATCTAGGAGAACTAGTGCACAACTGCGCAGGGCGTGGGGAGGGCGCACCGGTCTCTCGACAGGTGCAGTCGTGAACTAAGTAGCCCGTGCCGGCAAATTGTGCGACGTTGTGCAAAATATTCTTGCACGCTCAAATTACGGAAGAGTTGGGGAAGACAATGAAATCAGACTCCACCGAGAACTATGCGGTACTCTTTATAAAACCCTTCGTGGAAACAAGAGCAAGTCAATTCGTCGAAAACGTGGGTACTTATCCTTAATGGAATTGCCACGGTTCCGCAGTGATTCAGCTAGATAAATACAAAATGAAGCTAATATCCATAACAGGAATGCATTGCTCATTAAATTTATGGACAAATTGCGCACGATAGCCATGTTGGGTGGATGCATTTTCTCAGAAAAGCGTAAATTTCGCGCTTCAAGACGCTATCTACTCTGTTCTTTATTATAATAATAACACTAGATGCAGGGCATGCCGAGCCCAACCGGAGACTTTGAGTCACCTTCTCTCCGGCTATAGTTATTACGCCAGGTCAGCGTATCTAACTCGGCACAACGCGGCCCTGCGGGTGTTATACTTTCACCTTCGACACCATTATGGCATCGACGAAACACTTGTGCTGCCCTATGCCCCTGGAGATTTTGAGTCCGTCGTGGAGAATGATAAATGCACAATCTGGTGGAATTACTCCTTCTCCACCACCAGGCAGTTGGAGGCGACCAAGCCTAACATAGTTCTCCTCGACCACCTCACACGCTCAATGTTCGTGATCGAGTTTCCGGCTCTGGCTGAAACTAACATGGATGCGAAGGAGGTAGAAAAACGGACGAAATATCAAGACCTGCTTTTCGAACTTCGACAGATGTACCCCGGACACTATGTGAAACTAGTGGCCCTCATCATAGGTGTGCTCGGTGGAGTTAAGGGCTCGCTGCTAAATAACATCGAGTGCATTCCGTCCTGCGTGGCACAGACGGAATCACTAGTTGTACGCATTCAGAAGGCCGCCATCCTGGGGTCACTCCATCTACTCCGTACGCATGACCCAACAGCAGCGTAGCCACTCATCCGATGGGCGTCGGACGTGGCAACGATTACTGTCCAACCCCTCTTGAGTCTCCGGCCATTATCACGGCAATGAAACCTGAATCTTGCCGGGGACTCAGAGGAAAGTGTTACAACTGTAATAATTAAATGATAATAATTTCTCTTATAAAGGTAACAACTTTCGCCAAAAACTACCTATTTATTATATTTCAACATCACACACAACCACGCCCTGAGAGGTGTAAATTTCCTCCCCAGGCGGGACTCGAACCCGCGACCTTTGGGTTGGTAGGCGAGAACGTTACCCCGCCGCCACCGAGGCCGGCAATTTATGATTTAGTTCAAAGCTGTTCGGTTTCATTAAGAAGTATTCTCGTAACTTCCACTGGGTTAAAAGCTGCATTTCGGAGCTCGACCCGTACATCTTCGTCATTGCTTGAATCGAACTTTGAAATGCCGGTGGACGCAACGTAGCCTAACCTAGATGTATGATCCAACAGGACCATCTACTACCGATACGCCGGGAAAGCGACAGAATGTACCATTAGCTTTCATTGATACCGAGGATTTTTCTGAATTTTGCCTGAGTATTTTGGATGCTGACGTTTCCCATACATCCAAAAGCGAGTGCCTTGAGGAAGCTTATTACGGAAACACTCTGGGCCCGCCATACTGAAGGTCGCGGCTGTTGGATAATGCAAAAAATCTCTGTGGACCGAAGAATGGCGCATTTTCAGGCAAATCGGGAGCTTCCTTTAAATTCCATCCAATTTCTAAAACCGATGATGGATTGCCTCTGAGGAATGTGATTCCTTATCGACCTGTCAAAGGAGCATGTTAAATTTGCGCTAGTTTTCCAATGAACAGGAAATATGATTTCTATAAGCCGAAAGTTGTGCTACTTGCTGCTGATGGCATTTCATGATTATAAGGGCGATGGTTCATGCACGGTGGCGATGAACAAATAACGTCCACTTTTTTCATAATTTTAACTTTCCGAAAACTATCGTACACTCCATTGAAAACATTTTATGTATTATAATTCAATGGTTAAAAATGACGACGGTCGGGAAGCTGTAATCACATCACTTTAATTATGACTAATTTATATCATTAAATATTAATTTGGCACTTCTTGAGTTGTCCTGCCCTGGCTATACCTACTTCTAAAATTTTCGAAGACGAATTTCGGTCTACTCACAGACTGATAGATGTAATGTTTCGAAATACCCTTTATATGTTAAGAGGAGAAGCAGGGTTGAGTTGATCTACTCAGGCAATAGAACAGTGCATTTAAGAAGGCACGGATACCCTCCCTGTCACTGCGTTTCATTGCTAAAGAAAAGACCACAATGTGGCTCGCGCAAGATTGGTTTCCGTTTACAGAGTTTGGTAACACCCACGAGTTATAATTTGCGCGAAGCAAATCATACCTCATCCATTAAAGCATATAATGCTTTGAATGGAAAGTTGGTTTCCTTGACGGGACACTAATTCACAGTTCTAAAGCATGGAGTATATTTTTTCCTTCAGTTCTCATCAACTGAAGATATTTATGCATTAATAACTCAATTTCTTATTAAATACAAAATTATGGAGGCATGCAAGAGATTCTAGGTTTTTCGCAACTGAACTAAAAGAATCGTAAATTCAGACATCTGATCTACGGCAAACAGTTCGCTCCGAAATGTTCTGCATATTACTGTACCTATTATTATTTTGCTACTAAGTCCTAATAAACGAAGGTGTCGTGTTGAAAAATGTGCTGTTATTGTAGATGTAATTATTTTTCTAATTTTTTCCAGAGACCATACGGGATCTCAAGATGGGCCGAGAATAACATGAACAATTTAATATGTGCACTATAACAGTGTATGCCGCCGCGATGCCATTGAGGTAAGTCTCTGTTCTATGGAAAATTCCTCTGTAGGTACATTGTACATTTAAAAATTATTTAGATCATGACGCGCCATTAAATTTAAGTACACGATTCGAGGACATACGCGAACTCTCGACTTTTGGGTGGTACAGCAGGCGCGCTAGAGACCGGATGGTCGAGACCGGCAATATTCAACTTCCTGTACTGAAAGTAACATTCTGCTTAATTATATATGCGTCTGAAAGTCTGTATAATACGTTACAACGTATTTCTTTTGTCGTTAATTACTAAATGAATAACGATGGTGAACACAATAGGGGCGCGAAAACACGCATTCCTCACGCAGCTCTTGAATTCACTTCAAAGAACAGCCGCGTTTCGTTACGTAGTCTTTAGGTAACATAGGTGCCAGTTGGAACCGTACAAATCGCGTAGTAAGTATGCGGAACACAGGCATACAGGCTAAATGACATCATCAAGTGGAAAAAATTCATCCGTAATTTTAAAATTGTACCTTTTTATTAATTAGTTCCAATTGAGAAAAAATACTTACGTAAATTCATAGAATAATTTTGAAGAGGGAACGACACCGTAATGCCATCGATGATGTAAGGCCATTGCCTAACTTTGCTACGAGAAAATAGTTAATTTCCAACTGATTCACATTGACGGCGTTTATTACTATGATGATAGAGCAAGTAGCAAGTATATATATATATATATATATATATATATATATATATATATATAGTGACGGAACACGCGTTGATCCCGTGATCTTACCGCATGGGTGGATTTAGTCACTTAAACCCCCGTCACACTCAACTTCCTGGCAGCAATAAGCCCCGACGATTTCCTCCTCGTCGCTCCCAAAGGGATTTTGAACCCTAGAAATATTTTTTAAATCTCCAAATGGGCGCCACCAGGGCCAATCCTCACCCCAATCACTAGCTCACGAGTCGGTAGAGCGAGAAAAGAACTCATCCAAGGGTAGTGGGTGCGATCCCGAATAATCAACCCCAACCACATTGGTTGAAGGTGTCGAACAGGATGAACAGGCACAAATCAAGCAATCGAACGACCACGTTTTCGTTACAAGCAGAATAAATAACCATTCATTCATAAACATTCACAGAACACGATATCACACTAATTTTTTGATAAACGCTTTCTAAACTAATGAGGGATGAAGTGATTTGTTAGTAGGTGAATGAACTGATTGTCAAGAGCCAAAATGAATTACATGTAACATAAGGATTCCCCAAAATATACAAGCTCCTCGTTCTCAGCAGGATTTCAAGTCTTTGAACAATGAACGGGAGAATAGTGATACAATATTTCATAGAAATGAGGAGTTGATAGCTGCACACTGAACAGTGACTTGCTCACACTTGTCTGCTCACAATGGAGGTTTTTAAGTTGGATGAGAGAAGGAATCACTGGTAAGGCCAATCTCCGGGAATGGGGAGATTTAAGAGTACTTAGATAATTGCGAGAAGCGGTTCCAATTAGGGATTGGTAAATCGATTTCGATTTTAATCGAAAATCGATTATCACACTCCGATTTTCGATTTAATCGAAGTCGACTTTTTGTTTTGAAAAACAAATCAAAATCGATTATAGCCGATCGATTTTCGATTTTTAGCTTGCTACAGCATTTGAATTTTGCCTCGGAATTTTGCTCGGAAGTAATACATTGTAGACCGCGAGACGAAGATTCGAAATGATAATATGCGTTGACACTGTTCCTTTTTTGTAAAAGTTTTCTCAATAAATCGCTTCAGAGCACTCGCCTTCTTCAACATAGATCCGCCCAGTCCGAACATCTTCTTCTGCGCATGGGCCACGAAGTTCCAAATGGAAGTGCTGTTTGGCAGTATTTTAGCAAGCAGACAATAAATAATAAATCCTTCACTAAGTGCTCAAAGTGTCACGTGAGCTTGACTTACTGTGGCTCGTCTAGTACTTTGATAAATCATCTGAGGAAGGTGCACAAAATTGAGGTTTATGTTAGTGCGCCAAAAAGAAAGAGAACGGCAAACAGTGAAGATGATAACAAGTCTGAGGAAGAAATGGACCTGAGGGCCTATTCTGAAAATCGTTTCTCCGGAGCTAACTGCTAAAAAGAGACAAATTTAGTTGTTATCTCCCGATGGTATTCTGAATGTCGGAGAAAGAGCTAGCCGCAAGAGCCAAGAGACTATTTAGCTCCTTTACTCCCATCCCTATTCTGTAATCGTCACAGAGCGTCTTCCGGTGATAAAATAGTCTCCGACAGGAGCCTCGCGAAGGATGGCAGGCCGAGGCCGCGTTAAAAGTTTTCTCCAGTGAAAATCATACGCATTCACGCAGTGTTTTGTCGACTTTTCGAGAAGTGTGTACGTTTTGTATGTTGTTGTGAATCCGATTATATTATTTTCTCTTTATTGGTAATTTTTCGTGAGATGATGCCATTGTCTACCACGGCGGAATAATCAAGATACCTAAAGGATTTATTTTTAACCAATAAATAACATTCCTGTTAACATAATGGAAAAATAATTTCGATGGCAATCTTGCTGCCTTACTTGTATTTCGGAGATCAGTTCGTGGACATTCATCGATAAAAGCGTGTTTTGTATGCTTACTAGGTTATTCCATTGAATTTCCCTGTCATACTGACTGTTCAGAATCGTTTTTAAATTAATGAAACTGTAGGCAATGATCATAGGAGGACTTCCTGTGTCATACAACATATGTTGTGATGTTTTCACGTATGTTCTTACTTTGATGTTGTTAACCCGCAATTGCATGATCGTAAATTCCATTTTTATCAACTATAATGATCAACTATTTGATTATTGTAAAGCAAGTTCTTGATGTGTGATCGACTACGATTATTGCGCTTACCTATTATAATAACATTATTTCAACTGGGTTACTGGGAACGATGCAGGGTTACTTAGGAATGGTGGCGTGACAATCGAGCTGCACCAGTTCGTAAACCGCCCTCCAGTCGACCGCAAGTCCATCCCCAATCCACTACAAGCCTGGAAGGAGATTAAGGGAGAGTAACCCCACGTATACAAAATAGCCGGCAGGATTTTATCTATAGTTGCCTCTTCCGTGTCGTGTGAGCGACTATTTTCTCACGCCGGGTTAATTGCAACTCAGGTGCAAAATCGATTATCCGGAAAACATTTAAATATGATAGTTTTTTTAAGGTCCATCCCTGAGGAGCACTGGTTCCACGGCTTTGCAAACAAGAAATAGATAAAATTCTGTATTTCATTTTGTGGTATGCCCACTTTTCAATATAGAATACTTATTGTAGCTAAACTATATGTAATTTTCTTGTTATATTACCTATGTATTTATAAGTATCTGTTATGGATTATTACTTCCCTGTATATCTTATTAATATCTTTAAAATAATATATTGTATTAATAAACTTAACTGTATTCGGTTCTTATCCATAGTGCTTCCATTAACCCATATTTTGCATTTTGTTACAACAGCACATCCGTATTTCAGCTAACAATTACTTTTCTATTTAAAAATATCGATTTCGATTTTTCGATTATTTTGGGCAAAAAATCGAATTTTTAGAAAATCGATTTTTAAACCCAAAATCGAAAGTCGATTAATCGAAAATCGATTCTGGATTTAAATTTCCAATCCCTAGTTCCAATATGAATCGTTGCTCCTCCAGCAGTCTCAGGTACTCGTTGACGATGGCGCGAGAAACGGGAGGTCAAACTTCGCCTGCCCGCGTCGGCTGCCTCGTATATATATATATATATATATATATATATATATATATATATATATATATATATATATATATAAACTTCTAGGAGAATCACTCGGGTGATAATTATACAATATGCCAAGAGGGTGGCCGATAAAAATATACAAACGGAAAAAAGAACACTCACAATTTAAAACTTCCGATATTTCGGTGAAGATATTAGCTCCACCTTTCTCTAGGAGAAGAGTAGGAATGAGGAAAAGGATAGTGGTTGAGGTATGGGAGGGGAAAGAGGGGGAAAACGAAGGTGTTACGAGGGGAAGGAGGGGAAAGAGGGGGGAGAGGAAGAAGGGGAAAGACGAAGAGCGGGGAGAGGGCGGGCGGGGAGAGGGCGTGCGGAGGGGAGAGAGGGAAAAAGGGGAGCAAAAGGAAGAGGAGAGTGGAGGAAGCAGGGAGAGATGAGATGAGGGGGAGGGAGAAACTAGTGTGATTTATGTAGAGTCCAGGGGGCGAGAAAGCCTGGTGGATAAGAATGCAAGAAGATTCAAGATCTTTGAGCTGTAGGGGAGAGGAAGAAGTGGGAAGGGAAGCAAGTAGACCGACTTTAAAAGTGTTATTGAAAGTGGAGTTGTGGGAGGAGACGTGAATGGCGACAGGGAGAGAAACAGAGAGGGAGGGGCAATCGTTACAAGACGAGAGGTAAAGAACCTCGCTGGTATAACAATGATGTTAGGAGGGACCTTAAGAGACAGAGAAAACTGTACAACTTATTCAAAAAGTCCATTACGTTAGGTGACAAATCGAAGGAACTTCAAGCAAAAGAAAGTTACGCTGCACAACGCTCAAAAACCAAGAAATCAATGCGTACTGCATTGCGAAATTTCAAGAAAAAAGTACTTGGTGAATTACTCGAAGAAAATCCGAAATCTTTTTGGTCATATGCGAGAGAGCTTCAGGGAAAATCTTCAACCGTAGATTCGTTATTTGATAAAGATGGCAAACTTGTCACCGATAATATTGACAAAGCTAACACGTTAAATTCCCACTTCGAAAGTGTATACACTACAGACGATACTCCATGTTATTTCGACATTTCATTCACTGAGGAACCGATGAAAGAAATCACTATTCAATGTGATGGGATAACTAAACAGCTACAGTGGATAAAAAATAGTAAATCTCCGGGTCCGGAGGGAATACCCGCGCGTGTCCTCAAGGAATTAGCGCCACAGATCACACCGTTCTTAGACATAATATTCAAGAAGTCATTGTCTGAAGGAAAGATACCAATAGACTGGAAAATTGCAAACGTTACACCGATATTCAAAAAGGGAAACAGACATGACCCAGGGAACTATCGACCAATTTCATTAACGTCTATTATAGGCAAGATACTCGAACATATCGTCGTTAGCAATATCATGACGTTCCTGGACAGTCGTAACTTCCTTCATGGCTGTCAGCACGGCTTTCGGAAAGGAAGATCATGTGAAACACATCTCGCGCTCTTTCTTCATGACGTTCTCAAATCTGGTGAATCGAAAACACAAGTGGACGCATTATTCCTAGATTTTAAGAAAGATTTCGACACGGTACCTTACAACAAACATTTATACAAATTACAGTCATGCGGCCTAAACGAAACAGTAGTAAACTGGATACGCGACTTTCTGAGTGATCGTAAGCAAAAAGTAGTTCTTGACGGAATTAGCTCTGATGCAGTTAAAGTGACATCAGGTGTCCCACAAGGAAGCGTAATCGGCCCCCTTTTGTTCATTATATACATAAATGATCTATGCTCTCGAATTAGCAGTAAAATACGTTTATTTGCTGACGACGCTGTCATCTATCGCGAAATTAATCATCACTCTGACTTTGAAATTCTATCATCGGATTTAAACAACGTTCATGTGTGGAGCCAAGAGTGGGGACTCGAACTTAATCTGAGCAAATGTGCGGCGGTACATTTCTTGCGGAGGTCGTCCAACTATCCCCGTGTATATGCTGTGGATGGCGTTAAGATAAAGGCGACAGATGAAGTTAAGTATCTGGGATAACCTCAAACCTATCGTGGGGAACACATACAAGAAATATTTGTGGCAGAGCTCTGAAGAAGCTAGAATTCGTCAAGCGTATTGTGGGAAGATTCTCAGATGAAAAAGTAAAAGAGAGGTGCTATTTCGCACTCGTCCGGTCACACCTTGAATATGCAGCAAGCATATGGGATCCGGTGCAGAAAGACTTAATTCGGGAACTTAATAAAATACAAAGGAAAGCTGCGCGATTCGTCAAAAACTGCTACGGGCGTACAGACAGCGTTACGCAGATGTTAAACGAATTAGGCTGGGAGCCGCTAGAGACTCGGAGGCTGCGCGCTAGGCTTAGATTACTTGAGAAATTGAGAATAGATATCTTTCAGAGCGACACGGAGAACATCATATTAGAACCCTACTATATTTCCAGGTCCGACAGAAACGATAAATTAAGAGAGATATTTTGCCGAACGGATAGGTATGGGAATTCGTTTTTCCCCCGAACAATAAGGGACTTTAATGAATGCAAGGCGTAATTTCAAGAAAGCGTTTCCTTTTTATATGTAAACGGCTGGTGTCCTAACACCCCCCGCCACACGCCTATTGAGGCGGCTTGCGGGGTAGTATGTAGATGTAGATGTAGACGAATGGGCACCGCTCGTCTTGTATCGATTGCCCCTTCACCTCTTCTGCCCCTGCCCATCTTCACCGAAATATCGGAAGTTTTAAATTGTGAGTGTTCTTTTTTCCGTTTGTATATTTTTATCGGCCACCCTCTTGGCATATTGTATATATATATATATATATATATATATATATATATATATATATATATATATATATATATATATATATATATATATATATATATATATATAAACACAAATATAAATATACTTTTAAAACACAGGCACACGAAAATTAAAAGGACACTCACAGAATAATTTGCGGACGTTTCGACGGGCAAGCCGCCATCGTCAACCTATAGCATCGTCAACCATCGTCAACCCAAGCAACCATCGTCAATAGGTTGACGATGGCGGCTTGCCCGTCGAAACGTCCGCAAATTATTCTGTGAGTGTCCTTTTAATTTTCGTGTGCCTGTGTTTTAAAAGTATATTTATATTTGTGTTTTTATTCGCCGAGTGCGGTTTCTCAGAAGATATTATATATATATATATATATATATATATATATATATATATATATATATATATATATATATAAAGCTGCCTTTCTCACAGAAGGAAGGATACAGAATCTGACCCCCATGCCACGGACTGTTATGCGCTTTGAAGTAGATCCGAAACTGTGGTCAAGGCGTCTTTGCGGTCTACTTGTTCACGGCCACGCAGCAGGTTTGAATTCCATCCAGAAATTAGTTCAGTTCCATTGTGATTAGGTCGTTTCCAGTCATATCTTATTAAATTATGATAAAGGAAGAAAAATGTAGGTCCCATAAGAAGCGTGTAGATCTTTTCATCGGAAGACAATGACTCGGAGCTTTCGATGATATACATAACAACTACGTCGCCGCTATGTATCTTTACTACGCGCACTGTGATTAGCTCATTTTTAGCAATCTCTTAAGATATGTATATGATAGCGAGAGATGATAACATGGCATCTAGGTGTTGACTTGAGAGCAGAATGGTATAAATAAATACCAGTCAAGTTCAAATTCCACTTAATTACAAAATGTTCTGAACACATCCCCAGTAGCAGAAAATATTATTTGGGTATCTGTAAAAATATCTAAAACACTTTTCATCCAGGTTTTATCATTTTATTTATGTTCATTAAATCTTAGGTTATAATATCCCAATATATATTATGTATTACGTCGAGGATATCTATTCACATTTTCCAATTCTCTTGATCTTTTATTTATCTTCATGTTGCGAGTGATCCGTCCGCTAATAGCCAGATTTTGCTTGTCCACTGAAAGTCCAAGTAGCACCCAAACTGCCCAAACAAGATATTTAATGTAGAAACAACTAAGAACACATCCATGGCATTTTCCGTGATCATTTTAAGGTCAAACGAATGAATAAGGTAATCCGACTCGGCGAGGAAGATGTTGGGTGTCAAACGGGTTGCACACCCCTGAATCAACTGACCGTTCTTGCAAGGTGTTTTGAGAAAAATATCGACGAAAGTCCCAATTGTTGGTTGATAAAATATCACAATAACAACATTCTCCCCCCTAGTGAAACTTTATCGAATAAGACCGATAAATGAGGTTTTTTTGCCAAAACTCTCAAATGCCCCTGATATTTCCTTATGAAAGCTTTTTACCTCAAATTTACATTCATAGCGTCTCCCCTAATAATCAAGTAGGGAAGTTAAATTTATCATTAGTATCTCCTTAACTACTATCAACTTTCTGAAGTCTTACAATTATTTTAAAAATACAGTAGTCTTAGGCCAAACGAACGGAGCCTAGTGCATACTTTCAAGAATTTTAAATAATGATTTTTTTCCTGATGATAAATTGCATCCAAAAACACCCTCCTAATTTTTCTCCAGAGTAAAACTCCATGAACGTTTTGTTTACGAAAAGTTATTTACCGTTTACTTGAGCTACAACAAAATAAAAATTTGCATTTTAATGAATATTTATCGATTTTTTGTACAACTTTTTAAAACATAATTTCAATAGTTATCAGTAAATAAGCATTACCTTTAACTCGACACAAAATTCTACAAGATTAGTTCAAAAAATAATAAAATGTGATAAAATTTATTTAACGCTGTCGATACTCCCAGTTATTTTTTCAAAAGATTATCGAGGCTATTTTTGTTTTCAAAAAAGTATGAAAAAATTAAATTGAACATTGCTTATGCCAGCCTATCTAAGTTAAAAATAGAAGAAAATCCTTTTTGCATCTGAATTATATCTCTCCAATTCTCGAAGCAGTAGTGCCAATGAGATTGACGCGTGGGTAATTAATTGCCCCTTTCTCGGAATACATCTTCTACGATGATTCAATTCGACGGCATCTATGGCCATGGTGATAGAATAAAAGGATATAAGCATCCATAGGGCTACCCCATATGCTACGGACTGTCATACGCTTTGAATTAATTCCGGAACTGTGGTTCAGACGTCTCTGCGGTATACTCGTCCGCGATCACGCGGCCGGTTTGAATTTCATCCGAGCCGTAACCCAAGACCTGCAAGAGCAATTGCAATCGCAACCTGGCAGATGGGAGTTGGCGTTGCATGAAGAGAGGTGGAGGCAACGCTCATGCATGGGATTTGATTGCCGAGGTCCGTGAAAGGATTTTTCCATCCACTTTTATTTTTAAGATAACTTTCTCTCCGATGCTACTAGCACTACCACTACAGAGTACTACCACTGAAGCCCAATCATCTTGAGTTGGGTAGTCGAATGATTCTCTCACTTTCAATTTATCCGAGCTGTTTTTATTTGTTTGACTGTAGTACTAGTATACAATTGAGTAATCATTGGCTTGATGCATTATGCCTCTTTGTTTCTAAGTAATAAATATAAGCTCTCGTTCCTCTAGTCAAGGTCTGACGAAAAACTTCCGGATTTCCTTTAAATTCCTTTTTACTGAAATTAGAGGTGATTTCAGTTAAAGCGGTTGACCATTGAGAAATGGAGATATGGAACTTTCTGAGAGGCTACAAGTACATTATAAACATTTGTACACTCATATCCTAACTTGAGTTTTGTAACATTGACTAAGGTGTTCCGGTATCTGCGTTATTACGTTTAATTATTCGTGCGCTTAATTGGTGTTTGACGTATTTTCATCCAAACCAATTTAGTATTTCGTTCAAAAACATATTAGTAGAGTGTCAACAATCCATTCCTTTTGGTTACGAATGTAAAGGCTTTGCTTTGTTACAATGTATTCCAAGCTAAACAAAACGATACCCACGTTAAAATAACTATGCATGTTTCCCAAACTTTAGTAGACCGCGTTTTACGTAAAAATCTTTAATAGTATCCGTTAGTGAAAGCTTATTTCCCGCGCCTGGATAGCTTTCTCCTTCTCCAATTATTATACTGATGTTCATTTGCTCATTTACTGAAAACATTTCATTGCCTTATCTTCGTTTTTTGCCTCATACCCGCGTATTGAAGACGGCTGTCTTATTATAAGATATCTTATATCTGCCTTACACAGAATGCTCCTCAAAGCCGTGTGAAATCTTCCGTAACAGCGGCTTTCAAATCTTTCTGTCAATTTTTTGCACTCAAGCTGTCACTATTAGGTCAACACTTCGCTTATACCATATTTTGGTAAGTATTTTTAAAGATATGACATGCTAATTTAATGGTTGGAAAAAATATTTTGCATGAAGATGGAAGTCAGAAAATGTCTTTTAAATCGGGAAAGGTCTTAATAAAGTAATGAGGAGTTGAGATACAGGTTGGGAGTCCATATCGCCTGTGATCCTCTCTTTACAGTAATGGCAGGAAAACTTTTTAAAGAGTCTAGTAGCCAAATAAACGGAAAATCACACTTATGAACATTGCTGGATAGTAACTAATGCCCTTCTACATAAAGGGAATCGCCCTGTCACATAAAGAAAATCAACGTGGTTCTCACATGATTTAGTGGTAGTATCTACTTGATACTACCACTAAATCATGTTATTAAATCATGTTAGTAAATCATGTTACTAAACCATGTCATCTGATATTACACCATTCTCTCCGGAAAATAGGTATATTTACTGCTGTAGCCCATGTATTCTTCTGTACAAAGCTCTAGGACCTGACCTTCATCTAAATCGCAACTACATTCTCGGCGTTCTGGCCTGGGGCGAAATAAAATTTTGATTGAACTTGGGTTCACTCCGAGCTGGAGCAAAAATATTTTCATTCCGGCTCGGAATGAAAGAGGGTCCGCGGCAGAATATTGCCCGGAGACGGAACGAAAATCTGTCGCGGAGCGTATATTGGGGTTCGCGGAGTGAAATGGAAATTTTGTCGGAATTTCGCTCTGGTTCACATCCCTGAAACCTCGCGGATATTTTCAAACGAAATGACTGTTTGGTCCAGGATGGAATCACTGCTAAGAAATTTGTCTCCTAATGACTAAAGGTGGGTCTTTACTTCCGAGACTTATTTTCATATCATTAAAAAGATACCTACAAGGCAAAGGTATATCAAAAGAAGGAGGGAAAGAAAAATATTCAGTAAATATTATTTCCATTTGTGAAGATTTCTAATGAGACCTTCATCCCTTAAGTTGTCATTCTACTTGAGCTCGCTTGATCACAAACAAAACTCTTACGATGCAGTTCAACTACGAATAGCATTACAACCACAGAAAATAAGATGCGCTGCATTTGGGAGCTAATGAGTCCATGCTAATACATGAGGTATCCTTCTGTTGTTTTCAAAATATGGTGAATATCTCTTGCCTGAAATACCCACGTGAATTTCTCCACTTTTTCTGTCCTCCCTATACGTCCCAAAGTTTCGATACTCTCTATCATACCCATCGAACTTGAGTAAACGATATTTTTAATCAAGTACATCTAATAAAAAAGGACCATACAACCTTCTACCTGATATCGCAAGTACTATCAGCGTTAGCTGATGGAAAAAAGTCATTAAGTGACATGTGTTTGAATAAACCAGCGTTAAACTTCCTCACCGTTAACACAACGGGAAGGATTAGCTTTTGTAATCGGGAAGTGGTTAGGGATTTTACATTGAAGGATAATGCTTAATTCTGCTCTTTCTTACTCCATGGGCAAAACATTTAATGGCTCACCTGCATTTGGGCAATAATGTAAGCTTCCATAAATTTGAAGTTTTTTTCTACCAAACTTGAGTCCGCAAGCTTTGTTTTTCATCAACCAGTCGTATCTCCTCAACCAATAAGCTGATAACCGTAGTTTAGCTGTAATTTTTCTGTATTTTTCTACGCGAGCTTACATATTTGTCTTCGTTAGCGTCTTATTTGTGGCTACCTTCCTTTTAATAGGAGAAATAATTAAATCGATGGGCAGCAAGAACATTGCCTCAACCGTCCATAACGCTCTGCGAGCAGGCTACAGAGAGTTGGCCTCGGAGAGGGATTTTGGCCGGGCCGGGATAAGAAATGATACTTTGGTATGCCTGCGTTCAGCTGTAGGACTAGAAAATTCAACCGTAGGAAAATGTGATAACGTTTTTTGGAATTCTGATAAACTATCTGGTGAGGCGAAGTTCTTTCGGAAACTTTTGCGCTTTCCCCTATCTCTTGCATCACCATCTGCTCGATTGGAGATTATTCGGAAGTGCTCCCTTTCTCAACCTAACATTTTAATGGCAAAGACGCTATGAAGATTGCAAAATGCAGTTTAGTAGGTACGCAAATGAAACCAATTTTCAAAAATTCTTTGCATATAAAGAGATATTATAAATGCAAGAATATGTTTGCGATTCCATACGCCAGTATGAAGACTTATAACGATTTGGGCTTTTTACTCACCACTATCCTTGGTGACCGGCTTTGCATCCGAGGTACAAACATTTATTTTTAGCTATTGAAGATAACATGATCAGCGCTCAAACAAGGAAATAAACATACAAAATCTACATCTACGAAGTACCGTGCAAGCCACCACTAGGGTGTGTGGCACGGGGTGATTCCACACCAGGCAAGCAGCACTCGTACCAGCACAAATCAGAACCTCGCACGCTCCCCCTGGTGCTAGGCGCAGGCCAAAAAGCAGTCAGGAGAACAGTGCGTAGTCCAACCAGAAACTGGGAAAGTGATACGTAAATGAACATGCAGAACAATGCTATACACACATCTAGTGGTTCATATTATAAATACTGTTAACTTATGAATGCTACGAGATGCTACTTCATGCAGAGAACAAAATAAAATAATGCCGGACATATCCAGCGGTGTGAAGTGTTAGTAATGATCTTGTGTTATTCAGCACAAGAGAAAATTCTACTCTACCTATTGAGAGTGGGAGTTTCATATGATTGATTTATCGCAACTATTATGACCCCTTATTGGACGTGGAAAAAATTACATTTTAAATATATCGGTTCTGCAGTCAATTTCCTTTATCTTATTCCTGTGATCACTTCTACCGTAGTACGGTGGCTCCAGGATTATATGTTGAACGTCCCGTAAAAAACTGTCTGCTCCGAACTTGCGCAAAAGATTTAACCTGCATTTTTCCCTTCGATCAGTTAGAGATTCCCATTCTAATTCCTTCAACAATTCCGTAACACTGCTAAGTTTATCGTAACAACCCTTCACAAATCTTGCTGCTCTCCGTTGTATTCGATCTATTCCAGAGATTAGTCCTACTTCGTAAGGGTCCCATATGCTAGCGGCAAACTCCAAGTGAGGTCTCACGAGTGAAAAATAACATCGCTCTTAAACCTTCTCGTCAAATTTTCCTAATATTCTTTTAATAAATCCCAATTTGCGACTAGCCTGTCCGCAGATTTCCCGGACGTGTTTCCTCCAAGACAGGTCCTGAGTAAGGGTCACACCTAAGTATTTAACTGGCTCTACATTGCTCTAATGACATCGGTTGATGTGATTAAAGCAATATAAACTAGAGCTCGGCTCTTCAATACGCAGGCGTCTGATAAAAGATAAAAAATAACTAATCATCTACTCTAGAATATGAACACGAAAAAGTTTAATCCAGCATAAAATTCTTAAAAGGTTAACTAATATAAAATATATTATGTTGAATATAGGTTCCTATTTGGAAAAGCTGAGCCACGAACCGCTATTTACCCCGATGTTTGGCAGGCACCATTTATTTACGCATGTAAAATTCTCAAAAAGACTCACTTACTCTTACTTACTCCTGTGGCCATGCAAATTCCAAGTGATTTTTGGCCTCGCCAACAAGTTGCCTCCACTGGTGTCTGTCTTCTGCCATTTCCAGCTCCCCTCCTAGTCTCATAATATCCCCCTTCACCTGGTCACTCCATCTTAGCCTTGGTCTACCTAGTGGTCTCCTCCCTACTGGTTGTCGCGTCCACACTTTTTTCAGTAACTGGTCCTCCCCTCTTCTTTGCACATGTCCCAGCCATCTCAATCTTCTGCCTTTTACCAGTGCTACTATGTCAGGATCCTTATATAGTGCTCTAAGTTCCCGATTCTTCCTTATTCTCCACACTCCGTTTTCTTCAACTGGTCCAAACACTACGTAATATCTTATTTTCAAAGACTATAAGTCTCCTCTCATTTTTTTTTGGTAAGTGTCCAGACTTCCGCTCCATATAAGAGTACTGGTTGTATGATAACTTTATACATCTGAAGTTTCATCCTCCTGGTCAGTAGTCTACTTCCAAAGAGCTTTGATAGACTCCAAAAGCATCGTTGAGCTGATGCTAGTCCGCATAGAATTTCATCAGCTTGTTTATTTTCATTTGTTATTGTAACACCCAAATATTTAAAAGTATTTGTTTTTCCAAACTTGAAATTTAGGACTTTAAAATCTGGTTGGTTATCAGGTCTTCTGCTTATTTTCATGAACTTGGATGTTCCTTAATTTACTTGTAGTCCTAATTTCTTAGTTTCAGTAATTAACTTTTCCGCTAGATCCTTAATATCTTTCTTATTTTCAGCAATGAGTGCTACATCATCCGCAAACGCTAGAACGTTTAACTTAGTGCCAATTCCCTTCCCCCCTTGTAGACGACTTATGGTTCTTAGGGACTCCTCTATCACTAGGTTAAATAGCAGGGGAGAAAGTGCATCTCCCTGTCTTAGGCCTGTATTGATATTAAATTCTCAGAGTATTCGTTTTCTATCTTAACTTTTGCTTTGGTTTTTACTGTACACATTCTTGTTAGGCTGATCAGTTTTTCAGGGATATGGTTTTTTCTCATTAAATCCCACATTCTTGGCCTAGCAATGCTGTCATACGCTTTTGCAAAGTCAAAAAGCAGTATGTATAGATCCTTGTCATACTCCCAGTACTTAGATGCTGTCTCTTTAACGATGAATATCTGGTCTGTCGTTGATCTTCCTGCCATTAATCCAGCTTGATGTTCTCCCACAATGTTAACAGCATGTCCCTCCAGTCTTTTCAGGATTAGTTTGGAGAGGATTTTGTATGTAGTGCTTAGCAAGGAGATTCCTCTATAGTTCTTACAGTCAAGCTTGTCTCCCTTTTTGTCCACAGGAAAAATCACCGCTTCTTGCCATTCTTCTGGTATTTTCTCTATTCTCCATATTTTTATTATAAATCAATTCTATTGGTATCATGTCCCCTCCTGGGGCTTTCCCATTATTTAATGTTTTTAGTATACAACAAATTTCCTCCTAGATTGGTTCAGCTACAGGAGCTTCTTCTTTATATATTTGAAGCACATCTTCTTCACCTACCTTCATTAATTCTTCACAATTTAATAGCTCTTGAAAATATTCTTTCCAAGTATTAAGAACAGTTCCTTTTTCACAAACTAGTGTGCCATTCATATCTTTGATTCCAAAAACCCTTGGCTGATATCCCTTTTGAAAAAATCTTACTGTTCTGTAAAAGTCTTTTGTATTGTTTTTTGTTCGGTCTTCTTCTGCTTTTGTTATTTTAATGTTAATGAATTTTCTTTTCTCTCTTCTTAGTACCCGGGTTGTTTCCTTATTGACTCTTGTGTAATGCTCTTCAGCTTCTAGAAAAAGATCATATATTCTTACAAAAAAATGATCATTGTATAACATTGATAAATTATAATCAAAAATAGAAGTGTTGGGAAATAAACTAAGAGCAAAACACAATGCATCATAAACGAAATAAAAAACAATAAAATATTTTCTTGGATTATGCAGTGTTTCAATTTTATTTTAATATAGTATTACGCTGTAACCTGAGGCACACATGTGATGGAAAAGATATGTCTTCAAAATTTGATGTTTTTCAATATTTTCAACAGAAAAATTAATTTTTATTTAGGTTCCTTCATGATTATATTTATTGATTTTGAGGAGGCGATTTGCAACAGCGGCGTGACAATTTATTTGACACACAATAGGAGAAGAATCTCCCGGAAGCCTCATTCTCAGGCTGAAGAACACTCGATCTATTTTGAAACCGGAGACCGTGGCATGACACATCCACATTTCCAGTAACATTTACCTCTCTGACTAAGAATTCTCGTAAAATTCTATAAACAAATAAATATTTCAAAGGTAAAAAGAACTTTTTCAATAAGGAAAATGAATGGCATGGTTTTTAACACCCTTTACCTACATTGTCATATTACATGCTCTTCATATTTAGATTGAAACTCGTCGGGTGAACTCTGGAATAAGTTTCTTTTTTGAAATTAGTCACCCTTTTACATCTCCAAATATTATCCGAGCGTGCAATCCTACCATACCAAGGATGTGATACACGCGCGCCTCTGGAATCGCCTAAGTCCATCTAAAACTAAGCACCTACATCCTTGTTGATCAATAGAATATACTGACGCCGAATTCCCTAGACAGATCTGCCGCGGGGGATATCATTTCGTTATTGGAAATCATTACCCTATGGTGAAGAGAGCTCAATATAAGGACATTTTCATGCTTGGTCCTTGCTATGGGGCTAATATCTTCTCTAGAATTACAGCATTACACTTTATTATAGCTTTTCCATTTCAAAACCACAAGCAAATTGACAACGAAAAGATTAGATACCGTGTGAATGAAGATTCTGGGAACGTATATCTAACAAATATTACTAGCCGTCTATTTGATGGTTACTGGCGTTTTAGGTAAGATACCGCCTTAATTTTTAAATAATTATCATGAGAGAAAATTATTTTTACAGGATGTATGCTACTCAAAATAATTAAAATTCACGAAAAAGCAGCATCCATTGGTCTAAAAATCGTAAACACATATACATATACGTAATATCCTGAATACCACCTCAAAGGTGTGTGGTAGGGGGTGCGTTATCACCAGCATGCACTACACTATACCCTAAAGAAGACGATGAAACTACGACCATTAACACTAGAACGTCCGGACTTCCACTTCACCTTCAATGGCTGAGGGGATCAAATTGATCCCCTCCGAGTTATCCGCATATATATGCAAATAGGTGTGGGTAATGAAATTAAAACATAAAAATTATTGTTTTTACTGGTCATTTATTTCGTTTTACTAGTTTGAGGTCAATCACACAAGGGGCAGGACGTAAAAAAAACAAAAAACTCATTTTTTGACAATATTCTTTTTGAATTTTTTTCCATTTATTTTCAAAAAATGAAGTTTTAGAAGAGATTGCAAAGATTTCAAAGAATTTTACATGTATATATATTGTTAACATTTAATATCACTTTAAAAATTGTTGTTTACTAATTAAAAGACTCCTTGCAGTCAACACAAAAGTAGTTCACTCTATCAGTGCATTGTCCACAAACCATTTTCCTGCACTTGATGCACATCTCCCTTGTTTTATTTCTTTTGCAGTTTTTCTGCACTTGGCAATTATGCCTTTTGGTGCTGCGTTGTAAATTGTTTTCATAAAGTTCAGGTACTGGCTCAATTCCATAATTTTTTGTTTTTAAGTAGTTTAATCTCAACTCTTCTGATAATTTTTGAAGAAAAGAAAGAAATTTTTCGTAATCAATTACGCCGTTTTTCACGAACCACTGGAGCCTGCAGTAGACACCTTATATGTTTACCCCACGAGATATCATTAGTTTAACTCTGAGGTATTTAACATATTATACAGTCTGTAATTGGCTATAGTGCTGCAATAGATGCAATGAAAGGAGTGGTTCCTTTTCCATATTTAGATTGTACACATTTTTTCAAATTTAATTCTAGTTACTACGCATCGCACCATGGTGCACTCTTGGATTACTTCGAGGTCCTTCTTTAGCGCTTGCTTATCATCATGGCTATCGATTTCCCTATACACTACTATGTCTTCTGCAAATAATCGAAGCTTACTGTGAACTACTACGGCGATATCGTCAATATACAAAAGGAAAAATAATGGGCCTATGATACTCCCCTCTGGGACTCTCGATGTGACTTCAACTTCATCAGAGGTAGCGCCGTCTAAAACAAACCTTTGTTACACGATTGCTAAACAAGTCTCTTATCCTAGAACTTACGTCGTCGTCTAACCCGTAAGTTTTTAATTTTATAAATCGCATTCTTTGGAACACTTTAGAAAATGCCTTTTTAAAGTCAAGAAAAATAGCATCAACTGGAACGTTATCTTCAACCGAGTTTAAAATATCATTGCAAAATGTGCTAATTGGGTTTCCTAAGATCTTCCCTTTCTGCATCGTGTTTCGTTTTTATTATAAATATGTTTGATTGTTAAAATAAGGTGAATAGGTGTTTACAATATAGAATATAAGAAAGGAACCGCACCAGAACTACGTTTTTGATTAAGAAAAGGTGGTGTGTAAATATTATTTCGAAATAGCGTTACATCAACTCTTGAGAAAAGATAAAATATATTTGTAGTTGGTGTAGTAAAAATGGTGCATAAATTTACACTTATTTTTCAGAATGATATTGAATATTTTGCGACACTTTCACTGACATGACGCACAAAGAAGACCGTAAGAATTCGAAAGTTTTGAAAGACACAAGGGAAATTTGCAATAAATAAAAGATAGGCATGGTCATTTTATGGTCCTTTATAACTTTAAATCAACCCTAATCTACGGGATGGATCTAAAGCCATAACTCCCATACATGGACTCACAACCGATCACTTAGTTCTTTAACGTAAATAGCAATAAAAATTGTTTATAGGAAAAGCGATGGGCATACACAGACTTCAATTGAAACTCATAGTTCATAAAATATTAAGTATAGGCGATTCATAATAGAAGAAAAAAATAAAAACTCACCGCAGCTTCCTGGTCGTGCAAAGTGGGCAAGTTCTGCGGTGCCTATCAATGCAGTTTCTTATCTTGGGGCAAATATTCAAATGTAGCGGCCTCTTGCGAGGTGGTCAGGGGGGATATGACTCGGGATTTGACTACCGATGATCGAAGCCGGCTCGCTACCAATGCAAAATAAAACGAAGAAGAGTGAATCAGGGAGGTAAACTGAAGTCGCCAATCGGCCGGGTGTACTACAGCTCCTGAGCACCATCATCTCAGACGATGAAGGCAATGAAGACAATGATCGGAAAAGCTGGCGAGATAGTCGCACACGAGTAGTGGCAATGAATACATAGATGCATATTTAATCTGATTATACGTGCATACAAATACCTACATGCGGATTGCATACATAGCCTTCTTGATAGTGGAAATCCAACTCATGCTTCACAATCCCTTCAACACTCGGAGTCTCGGACTGCCGTACACCCAAAATAACCCAATTGAGTCATTTTGACTCCATAGATGATTTTTTTACCTTTAGGTTCCCGTCAGATAAACTATGCTATGCACATGAGTGTGCCTTAATGAGATGATAAAAGAGTTTTCCATGGATTTAAGACATGGACATATACTTGGAGAACCATCATTTTTACTGAACATCAATAATTTTTTAGCGTAGGCCGCAGAAAAACGTCATATCAAGAATTCTTTCGTATTTAAAAGTTGAAATATAAACAATGGAAACAATTTTTGGTATAACAGTTTGATTCAAAGTATATTTATTTATTTAACTGATGAAATTTTTAATTTCTATTTATGACTGCAGTGTACACAAAAGTACAGAATATTTTATGTACATAGACTTCTCTTGTATGCCTCGCAAAGGCCAAGGGTCCGATTTTTCTTGCATTTTTTCTTAATTTGACAATACTTAGTTCTCTTTAATGTTGGATATGTATCTTCTTCAATAAATTCTTTTTCTATTCTATCTCTCTTTTTCACGTTTTTAGCTATTGTATCCTCGGATAATTGCTGGAGAAGTTTTTTACTAGAGATTTTTTCCCCAGTTACTGCTTTATAAACTATCCAGGCATTTATGGCAGCATGATCAAGTGTGTTTTGAAAAGAGTGAAATGGCCAGAGCCGAGTGCAAGATCTTTATGTGTACCTTCTTGTCATATTATCCGCTATATCAACTCCATATTTTATATCATTGTAAAATGCTACAGTTTCCGGAGTTTTCTTTACAGTATTTGCAAAATCCACACTGGGATTTAGAGATCTCAAAAGAGTAACATTTTTCGTTAACTTTCCTTGGTAAATGGTCAGAGTGATTTCTTCGTGCTAATAGACTTTAGTTGTTTACAAATCCTCCTTCATAGTCTTCATAGATTCAGGAATCTCCCTCCTCATCATATTCATGGTCCCAACAATATTTTCGCAAGTTTCAAATCGGTAAAGTATTTGTCCGTAGTCACATTCCTTCCCTATCCTAAGTATGGTTCCATTAGCTTCATGACTACGTAATCAGACACTCGCTCATCTTATGGACGAATGCCGTCCTTTCCCAAGTAAGGAAATCCATTTATGACGTATTTACTCTCTTTATACACTGCTAGCCAGTATTTTTGGCCATACTTACCTGGTTTCTTAGCCATAAATTGAGTAAATGGGCAATGGGCTTTGCTTGGGAATAGTTGCTCATCAACTGTCATGTAAGGGCCAAGACAATAACAAGCGATGCAGTTGTCGATAAAGCGATTCCAAATTACCGAGAATAGAGCAAAGCTGTCCATTTTTAGCCTTTCTAAACGAGTTGATTTTTCATCAAAACGTAAATATTTCAGAACACCTGAAATGGAATCAGAAATAATGCTTTTTTACAAAAGAAGAAACCACAAGAATTATCCCACAGATAACTTTGTGATATATCACTCCTACCAATAACCCCCCGACCATATATCACACCAATAGCTTCAACTTCCTCAATAATATGGCTCCAATCATTATTTTTTAGCTCGCTGTGGGCCTCACTATCCGTGCATTTTTCCATGTGTATCAGCATAACATAACCAAAAAGCAGATACCACGCGCTCACCGCATTACCAGGAGCCACAGTTCTCCTAGCATTACTTTTAGGCCCAGGCGTTTCCTTCAAGACGTTTTGGCGTGCGCGTCCACCAGAAGTTTGAACCAAAACATTTTGCTCAGTCCACATATTCCAGTCTGGAGCCTGATGATTTTCACTCAGAACCTTAGGATACTCAGAATATGCCTCGTCTAGGTTTTCCAACTCATGAGAAATTAAATAATCACCAGAACGGTGCTTTCTTGAACAATGATGATGGAGAGTAATCACGCGCTGCGATGGATTATCCGAGTTTTGTGCGCTGCATCGTTTACGTGCAGTTGCTGCTACTGGGGTATATTCCTTGTAACAGTTCTGGAATACTAGAGCCCTCCTAGAGCTCGAATACACCTCCCATGCACTTGACCTGGCAAAATCGTGAATTGAAAAAATTAGAGCCTAACAAATTTTTTGACACAATTATTGCAGCTGCGCAATACTAGCTTCAATCGAAAATAAAAATAGATAAATTACCATATTTCGAATCTTTTTTATCCTAGAATCTTCTCGCAGTTGGTTCGGAGTCTCTTGATGAGCTGCTGTCAGAGATGAAATCCTCATTATTCGACTCCTCCCCATCCTCCTCTTCAGGCACATCCTGAAGTAGGTAATTCAGAAGAGCAATTATTTCTTCTGGTGGAATTACCCTTCTTTCGGACATTTTTCATGTTGGTTTGTACTTCACATGCAGGACTACTTTACCATTCTCACGGAAGCAGTTAGAACCACTGACTAAGTCATGACTGCTGAAAGCTACCTTGTAACACAGTTCATATAGAAATGGAAGACTAACAATGTTGGAAAATGACTCAGCGCATCGCAAGAGAGTACACGTAGCCCGCCGGTTTGGCACCACCGACTCGGCTGCTATTTTACAAAGATCATGAAAATATCCATGACATTCGAATAACATTTTTGAGAATCAAACTAAAACTTTGATACAATGAAGCAAAATGCGTAAGACAATTACTCTGCGAAAACCCTCTCCAAGGTGCAAGTCACTATGACTCCATTGGGACTTAGAGGTAAATCATGAAATATTTCAACAGTTTATGAATGAATGTCTTTGTTTATCAGACAGCCAACACTAATCACAAAATGACTAAAAGTCACAAAGGGAAATATTCGAATGTATCACTTAATCGAAGAGACACTATTCTTAAAACCTCAAGGAGTCATTTTGACTCCCAGTGGGACTGCGAGTGTTAAGGGGATTTTTGTGCAGAAGTACCTGTCGTCTTCGTACTTCGCGCCTCAGGGAGGGTAGGGATAGAGAAGAGGACGGAGGGGCTGCGGCGTTACAGGGACACTGCGAATGTAGAACCTTTCATTTATAGTCCATTTCATTTGTGCATCGGTCATAATCTTTTTCATTTTTAATTGTTGAAAACAAGATAATTAGCTAAATCTAGATAGTAAAGTAGTAGCAACTATTCTATATGGCAGTACTGCTGGCTTCGGGCTCAGGAGAAGCGAGTCTAGGTGGTCCCGCCAATGGCTCCACCTCTGAAGTTGTAAATATCTGCAAGGAAACAAAATTTATAATTTTGATACGAAAAGGGTTATTTTCTATATTTAGTTTCAAGTTTCATGATTTCTGACAGGAGTATTATAACTATATAGATATTAAAGGGCTGCTATACTTTCAAGTGACTTTATAAGCCCCGCTCTTGAGAGTAGCTAGGCGAGATGGACCCGGCTGAGGCTGTGAAATTAACTCGAAATCTGTACAAAAATGTACCTACCTTTTTATATGAGTGAAAAATTGCACGTATTTATTGAGGTTCAAGTATTATGGCAGATGACGGGAGGATTAAAATCTTCTTCCAATAAATGTCTGGTACTGATACTCATAAGTGATTGTACAATCTTTCCCCTAAGGAGTGGTGTTAATGCTTTTTAAGTACATAATTCACCTTTTTCTTCATAGCAATAAATAAACAACACGGCTCACGTCCCAATATACAGCTGGATTGTGTTGGTAGAGTGTCTGACCCAGAAAAATAATCAGATAAAAAATAATAATTTAGAAAAAATACATGAGCTATGAATCAGGAAGCACTCACCTCATTCTACGACTTTTATGTCCTCGCACCCGCGAACGATACGTTTCACCTCTCGCCCATTGCTCACCCGATTACAAGAAGCACGATGAGCCGCTGAATGTGTAAAAGCGATCTCCAAACGGAAACACTCGCACAACTGTGATGCACCCAAGCTTTCGAATTCTATTGCGTTTGGTCTCCCACGCGAGTGCGCGTCAAAGAAACAGAAGAACTTTGTGAGATCACACATTTTATTGCATCCCGCCTCCGATCCTCTTCTCTTGGGCACAGCTGACGGAAAGCAGAGTCCACAGGTACACGAAGTTTACCGAAATAGAGGCTTGACTCGACTGATAGAGATGGGAACGGCACAAGCTTGGCGTTCGCCATCCCTGCATTGACTGTTGAAATTGGCTCCTTGCTTTCCCGCACACAGCGACCATGGAACGCGAAACAATTCCTTTTTTGCCATCGCCATTTGCAGACTAACATTGCCAAATATAGGTACACACTTTCTTACGAATAGTCTTTCCCATAACGTATATATCACTAGCGAAAACTTGTGGCATTATTGCATAGATATTCAAAATGGGACTTTAAATCAAGATCATCGTCAATCCACATTTTCATGTTGTTGATTTTAGTTGAAATCAGTTTTTCTAAACTCAGTAACGTAAGATATGTCTGTGTATATTATAAATCCAAATAACATCTCAACGAAACTATGTATAAACAAGCACATCCTCTTCCAACAACTGAACCAAAATCATTTACAAAAAATGATGCGTGGAATACAATATTTATGCTAATATCCAAAGAGTTAACTCAAATATTTTTTGGACCAAGGTAGCGTAGCATCATTGGTCAATCTAATAGAGAGAGGGAGAGAGAGAGAGAGTGAGAAAGAGAGAGCATCTCATCTACATCTACAAAATACCGTGTAAGCCACCTCCAAGGTGTGTGGCACGGTGAGATTCCACACTAGAAATGCAATACTCGTCCCAGGTCAAGGTAGAGCACCATATGCTCCCCCAGTCGCTAGACGCAGACCAAGAAGGAGACAGAAGAACTGTGCACGGCCAAGCCAGAAGCTAGGAGAGTGCTACGTTGGCGAACATGCTAACATGGGGTACTGGGGTTAGGATGGTACATTACTCATTATTATTACTGATACAGTTAATTCATGAAACATGAGATATACCAGTTCATGAAGAAAACAAATCCATGCGAGACGTTTCAAGCGAGATATGCAAATAGTATTAGTGTTAAATCTAGTCTACCAAGTAAAATCAGTCTCGTCTTCATACCTCGGCAGTCATACTGACATGCAAAAATTATTACAAAACTACAGGCGTAAAATTAATTAGCATTCCATGCAGATATTGAAAATACAAAAATAACTAGCTAAATGAATTTTTTAAGCCACCTATCCTTACCACTAACATTACTGAAGGGTTCGATCATAGCGATTATTTTAGGATCATTGCTCAGCTAGCCACCTTGGGCGATTCTTCAATTTCGGCCGCTTAAGGGAGTTGTAGCGCTCCCCCTGTGTTGCAACCAATTGAATATAGCCCAGCAGTGAGAGACCCACCAACCCAAGGAAATGAACCTATGAAAGAGCATTCGCCCATCAGATCTGCCTTTCCCTCCTCTGGCTCCACTCCGGCCCAACCATGTGGGTCAGTGAACTCTGCGAGGGTCGAGCCCCCCCCCCCCCATTGGAGGGGGGGGGAGAGAGGGGAGGAGGGGAGATCATCTTTTGGAGACTCGGTGGAGAGATTAGTAAGCGCAACGGAATCATTATGAGATATGTCGAATGAAAAAAAGGCGGGAGTACTTAAGATTTCCCCGGTAAGGGCTTGCCCTGGGCCACTGTATTTCAGTGGTTTAACACTAGAGGCGCCGGAGCGGTCAATTTGACCGTTTTTCAATTTCAAATTGTCCTCTTGTCCTTCACGATGGTCAAAATTTGTGAATATCTCGTGACTTTCAATGAATTTTTATCCTGCGACCACTCTTAAAAACGATTTATTCTCAGCTGCATGATTTACCGGTGGGTGTTTTCTCTCGTTTTGGTGATGTGCATGAATAATTTCACGCATATATTCTATTTTTAAGGTAGGTTGTTTTATTTATAACACCAATTTACATTTATTTATAATAATGAATGAGATTTAAAAACAGATTGTTTTCCAACTTTAGCACAAACATTGGGATACACTGGTTTATCACAAATTGTGCAATATACAATTATAGATGGTGGTAGTTTATAGTATAAACATTTTGCTGAGTAAATATAAGTATGTTATATACAATCAGGGAGTAGTGATATAATGTACGTAGCAGCATTAAACCATGTATATTGCTTTCAGTTTTACCGTCCCAGACTTATTTTACAGCGAGATGTGCTCTTTTCCACCACACTCTTCTCGTCCCTTTTGCTCATCCCTACGCGGTCAGTCGAGCGTTGACTGCGCATTGGGTAGGAGAAAAATCCCGATGCACCGAGACATGTCTTACAACGGAAGAAATTTTGCAGATTTTACAAGACTTATCATAAAACGATTCTGATATTGACGAACTCAACCCAGTGCATTCTGATTCGGATGATGGAATTAATTTCTTCTCTGACACTTCGTGTGACATTGCTGAAAGTGGGAGCGGCAATTCAGATGGTGATGCCTCGGCACGAGCTTCTCTGCAAGATCATCTGACGGAAGCACCCTTTCCTGACTCTGGACAGTTATCTTTTGATATAACTACGATCCTGTATATTAGATGGAGGGTGTAAGCACATGAAAATCATTACAAATACATTCGCCGTCTTTCTCTTGATAATTTTGGTTAGTGTTTGCATACATTTCCTCAGTTGTCCTTAGGCATCGATGACGGTGGTGCTCAGGGAGCGAGGCTTGGTAGAGGGGGAAGAAGACGAACGGGGGGGAAAAGAAGACAAAGGAGAGGTCGGGGAAGAAGAGAAAGTGCAAGGGACTGCAGAGTGCAGGCCGCCGCTGACGCAATTTAAGGGAATCTCCAACAACACAGTGATGCTGTCCTCGAAAATGCTTCCGGTGAGGGTTGCCTCCCTCCAAGAAGCGCAGAATGGGGACGGAAGGGTCGAGGGCGTGAAAAAAAGGTTTTTTGCTCCAGCAGTCGGAATTCGGCTATTTGGTAATTTCGGCTAATTCGACTCAATGAGTGGGCTGTGACCCCAAGTGGCGTAAACACGATCGGTGGGCTTGCAAGTCAAAATATTATAAAAGAAAATCCGGGACCATCACCACAAGTCAAACAAAGAGTGTCTAAAGAGAACGTATCTAGCACATGGCGTTTATTTATTGATGAACGTATGCTCCAGCATTTAAAAGTATGCGCTGAAGCAGTGCGCTTGGGTGAGAGAGATAGGACCACAACTGTTGAGGAAATTGAAGCTATTTTTTCCCTAATGTACCCACGAGGAGCATATGATTGTGCTTCGCTAGATCTCATATGCTATGCTATATAGACCATATCATATGCTCATTCGCATATGCTATGGTCTAGTGAATGGGGGCCAGTGTTTTTCTCTAAGACAATGTCACAAAGCAGATTTCGATAGCTTATGAAGTATTTACGTTTTGATTTTCGGAGTGATAGATCTCAGCGTCTCACTATACATAAATTTGCATTGATTTCCGAATTATGGAATAGCTTTGTGGACAACTGCATAACTTGCTATAGTCCAAGTGAATACCTCACGGTATAAGAGCAGCTTTTTTCCACTAATGCTAGGTGTATATTCACACAGTACCTATATGGCAAATAAACCAGACAAATTTGGAATAAAGTTTTGGGTATTAGCAGATGTTAACTCCAAATATTTCTGCAATGGGTTTCCGTATCTGGGGAAAAATTAGTTGCACCCACCAAACGAAAGGCTCCCCGAAAATTTTGCTTCACGTGTGTTGCGTCCGTACCTGAATTCAGGACGAAATGCAACGGCAGATAATTTTTCAGGTCACTGACTTTGGCTAAAAGAGAAGAAAGGCATTAATATTGTCGGTAAAATGAATTGAATCAGACGTGAGATCCCTGAAGTACTTCGGACGTCAAAGGCTAAACGACGTTAGGACGATACCACAGTCCTAAAACATGAATATACCACTATGACAGTATACCAAGGTAAAAAAAACGAAAAAACGTATTGGTTCTGAGTACCATGCATCCCAGCTTTGAATTAGTTAGTACAGAAAAAAGATTATCAGAGTCGAGTCATTTTCTACAACTCCACAAAGTATGGAGTAGATATAATGGACCAAATGGCAAGGAAATATACCATTCTCGCTGGATCTCGCCGATAACCTGTGCAAGTTTTACATAATATCCTATATTTAGCTGCTATTAACGCATGGGTGATGTACGTAGTGGTCAATACACAAATATTTGCCACCAATAATTCATTTTGACGCTAGATGATAAACTAGGTAGTGAGTAGTAGCAGTAGTAGTAGTATTAGTAGTACCAAGTAGTCACAACCAGGGCCAGCACCTTCCATTTCAGGTATGAAAATTTGAAAAAGACAAGTAAAGGGATTGGAGCAGTGTCAGCTGCAAGCATGTAAAGGGAATGAAACTGTGGTGAAATATTCATGATGCCAAACAATACTCGCGGAAAATGCACAGCCAGACGTGAAAAACTTATAATATGTGTTATGTGTCATGAAAAATAAAGTCTGGGTCGGTAGAACTGATAGCAATATACATGGTGTAATGCTGTTACATACATTATATCACTACTCCCTGATTGTAAATAACATACTTATATGTATTCTGCAAAATATTTATACTATAAACTACCACCATCTGTAATTGTATATTGAACAATTGGTGATAAATCAGTGTATCCCAAAGTTTGTGTTAAAGTTGAAATACTAAATTGTTTACTAATCATATTCATTGCTTTAAAATAATGTAAATTTGAGTTAAAAATAAAATAATCTCACCTCAAAATAGAACAATTGCGTGAAATTATTCATACACACCACCAAAACGAGAAAAACACCTCCCGGTCAAAATGACCGCTGCCAGCGCTTTAAGGTGTATGGCGAGAATACGGCGCTTCTAGTGATTGGAGCAGTTTCATTGCCTACTTAAGATTCGCCGTTGTTATATGATATATATTTGGCAGCGTGGTCGTAAAGGAATCTTGCGCGCGGTGGTTCGCGCCGCATCGCCCGCAGTTACCGCCTTGGCGCGCTGAGAGGTGGCGGCACGTTTTTCGGGCGCCGATCATGCGCGGCACGCGCGAGTTGTGCGTGAAGAGAGTCTCGCCTCGCGATGGGCTGCAGGCGTCACCCGCCACGGTGAGTACTCCTCTTCAACTGACATTTGCTTCGGCTTTGATTCCCGGGAGGCATATTTTGAGCGCTAGACTAGAGTTCTCCGGGGTATTGAACTGAAATGTATACTGTAAAATTATTGAGATAATACGTTAGATCACGACCTACAGGGTACCCTGTTAGAAAATTCCCTATGAAATTTCCACACAAATTTTCCTTAGAAAAGGTTTTTGGTATTTTTGCGAAAATTGACCCCCGTTTTCCCTAGAAAACATACCTTTGGGGAAATGTTTCTCTCAAACGCATTTTCCCCAGGAAAATGTTCCGCTCCATAAGTATAAGTTGAAATGATTGTCCTATGGAACGCAAAATCTAATAGGAAAATATAGAAACAAAATTGGCAAAATACCCAGAGGAAAGATAACTCGCCTTGACCGGGACTCTAACCCTGACCGCAGTCCAAAGCCTGAGCTTAGTGCCACAGTCCATGAGGTTAAAGTCAAACGTTGAACTCGTTGAGGTGTTCGGTTTTTTTGAAAAATTATGAGGATACCGGAATCCATACGAGTATGTACATTGGCTTTCCTTTGCGAGTATGTATATCACAATGAATGATTACAAAATACTTAAAATAACAAGAGGTTATTTATATTTTTGGCAGAATATTTGCACTTTTCATTGGCAAATATTTTTCGCCTCCTGCTGGATGAACTCCTCTTATATTTGCTACCCGAATACTCGATCAGTCCTTGATTTGAAACTTTTATCAATAAAAGTAAATCGCACCTTGCAGAGAATTCTAAGGAAATGATCTGACTTTCGTAACTAGAATATTCACGAGTTTAAGAACTTATAGCTATTTTATTCTTCGCCAGTACTTCCAAACATTCTTTCTGATCCATATTGCGAGCACTTCAAGTATTTTGTTTCCTCCACGTGCATATTGTTAAAGCAAAATATTCGTGACGATGAACTCCTTGAAAGTGAAAGCAACTTTTAAATATTAGTGTTTCAACATGGAGATCTGTATGAAAAGGAGAGTACGATATTTAATGTGCATCAGGAATTGCAATTGAGGGATTCAGTGCGAGACTTTGGTCCATTACGGGCGCGTTCATGTTTTCCTTTTGAGAGTTAGATTCTCTTGAATCAGGTTAACAGCCCAAAGTCTGTTGTGGCCCATATAATTTATAGATCTTTTATTAGAGATTCATGAAAGAGACTCTTCCTCAATGAAAAGGAAAATAAACATATGGAGACAGTGTCTTATATTGCTCGTACGTCATCTCATGATTTTAGAAAATAAATTACTTTTCCTTCTTGGATAAAAAAATTCCACCTGATTTACTGTTGGGATGGTAAACACAAAGTATATTTTTATAGGACCTCCATCAAAAGCGCCGGAAATTTTTAAATAAAATGCTTCGTCTTTGAATGTATACTTTTTCATCTGTATTCATTCAATCTATTCACTGCCGTCTATTCAAATTCTGGTTAATTTTTCCAGGATTCTATTGGTTTACTAATTAAATTGATTATCTGGTAGGAAATTACTCAAAATATTGTGAGACATTACTTCTCTTAAAATTGTTTCCTCTATGCCTGAGTGGTTTTCCCTAGAGTATCGTTTTGTTTTGGGCAAATTACTGACCACAGTCTTACATTTTTAAAGGAAAAAGTTACAGGAAAATGATTCCCTAGAGTTTAAGGGAGTTTCCTCAGGAAATACATTTTTTCTAAGGAAATTTCAATTTTTTCCCTGTGTCCTAGGGAATTATTATAAGTAAAAATCCATCAGAGTATTAAAAGCGTAAAATATCCATACTGAAATAAAGCATTAAGATAATGTTATCATTTAAAAACACGAAATTCGCTATGTATTCGTTTGCGCCGGACAGCGATTTTTCAATGAGCGCAGGGCAGAAAACGTCGTTTGAACAAGAATGAAGGCGTAAGCTCAATCTCCAGAGATGAATATTTTAAAAAAATATTGATTCATTCCTGCTTGAAGGTTTTCACTTTAAATGAAAAACGCAGTAAACGTAGGTAAGGATTGAATTAACTTGTAGGCTATGGCATTATTTTCCTGTTCGAAATTCACTATGACGACTGAATGGCCATTTTGCTGTGGAGCCTGTAAAATTAAAGCGTGTGGGACCAAATTTCGAGTTCAGTGCACGAGTTTCCCCTTCGCCTAAAACTAGAAGCAAATCCACCATGTTAAGCTGGTGATAAGGCGGAGAAGAAAAACATGACGAAATTTAGGATCTTAACTGCATGTACTACCTAACGTCCTCTGGTACTTGATTACAATTTAAAATAGCAATATAATGCTAGACACCTTCTGAAACCGAGGCTTCACTTGTTTAAATAGCACACTACGTAATTTACAATCACACAGTACAACTCAGCACAATTGTGTTCCATTAAAAATAAGAAAATCCAAAATAAAACTTCATCATAATATTTTTCTCTAGCTCTATTTGTAGCTCCTACATGTCGTCATAAAAAATTGGCATGATTAAATTTACACTGAAGTCAGTCTTAAAGTAGCTATTGTCTACAGAAGAGATAAAAGTTAAATATTGTCCGTAGGCTGAGATATCCTTAAAATAAATATATTTTTTTGTTTAAAGCCCTAAAAAGTATTGAATATCGTATGCAATGAAAAACTCTTTTTCATCCGTCTGATGTGTTTAGGAAAGGGTAATAGTTTTTTATTGTGAAAATTATAAATGCTAGATAACCATAATAGTGAAGCATCTTGCCTCTATTATTATAGTTACTCAAAAGGCTTGGAAATCCTCTAGGTGATACATCATCTTAATATACTGCTTGAAAGTCTATATTATGACTAATATTATTATTTTCAAAATGGCATATCTTTGATCTCTAAGAATATACTGTCATAAAGTCTGTATTTGTGTGATGTTTACCAATAAATTGGGCCAACAGTCAGCTATGTTGTTTGTGCTTCATCTGCATATCTTTCACTGCTTCCACGCCAACATTTCGAGCAATAGTTTACAGATGGGTAAAATGTTTTTATAAGTTAGGTGATGCATTATCCTTACCATCAAAAGGGGAAAGCAATTTTAGAAAAACGTCTAGGATGCCGTTTCTTGCTATGTCATTATATTACCGTTGTTAGCATAAAAGTTACCTTAAGCAGCCCACCCATTTAGGATGGCGGTAGTAAGAAGTACTTCCCGAAATAATCTATAATTCAACTTTAATTCCAATTCAATTAATCAAAATTGCACGGATCTCGGATAGGCTCCCCTGATGGGGGTGGGGAGCAGGACAGGGCATCAATTGATAAGTTTAAGAATAGGAGAAGACAGGAGAGGAAGAAAAGCCGTACTTGGCGAAGCGGAGCAGGAGCGACATCGAAGGACTTCAAGGCGCCCACCATTCGCCGTAGCGGCTCGTACCGATAAAAAAAAGTACGATCCTCTCGCACAGCCCTTTATACAGGCGCTATAGGCGGTACATTGTACAGGGGGAGTCAAAGGACAGCCCCATTTCACTCCATCGCATTGTAGAGTCCTCTGCTCCCTAAAAATAGGGTATTTTGGCTGCTCTTCGCGGAACCGATTCGCGGCCGATCCAGAGCCTGTATGCACGGCTCAGCATCACGACTAGTTTATAGGCTTAGGAATTCACGGGCGTTTAAGCAAGTTAACGAGCAAAATTAACTTGTTCTAGGGTAACTTTGTGGTATATCATTGTAATTTTTAGGCCTGATTATGGTGATTGCTCATCAAAACCCGGGTCGTGTATGTTATTAAATTAAGAAGTGGTTTTGTAAAAGTCAAATTATTTAAAAATTAAAAAGTTAACGAGCATTTAATGATGATTGGAATTTTTAATTCAGTTACTGAAAATTTCCCCAACGGACCTGGGTTCATAGCGCTATACTCATTGGCTACTTTGGCTTGCTGCAGTCTTGAAAAAGCAGTTGGTCAGACGCATCGAATTTGTATCACTGCGGTACTTGATCACCTCTCCCAGGAGGATTTGGTCTTCTCAGGTCTTTATCCGGGTCCGAGGCTCCATTCATTCTGAATTTTCGAGGTCCGACTCATTACTAGTCATTAGGGAACTGATTTCGAGACTGATGATCAGCATTCCAGATGACGAGGAACTAATCGGACCTCGAAACGGCGCACAGTGGTCCGAAATCGGAAAAAGCCGGACAAAAGTCCAAAATGGCTTTTATTGAGATAGAGAATTGAAAATTAGCGTAAATACTCATAAATGATTACCGATTATAGATTTATATGACTTTTTACACCAATACGTTGCTGAGATACAGTAGCCCAAACATGACCAATTTTTCAAAAACACCCGCGATCTTATTTTTCTTCGAAAATCTTTGAATTTAAGCAGGTGGTGTTGCGTTGGTAATATTTTTATGGAATAAAAAATGCAATATTCCTTTGACCTGGTGCATTTTCTATATTTTCCATGACTTTTGAAGATTTGGTCTCTCATCTGTCTGGTTTTGCAACGCAAAATGGCGTACCCGTTTTTAACGTGAAATTTGACATAAAGTAGACATTATCTTTCGTTTACGAAATATATAACTCGGGATATTTACATCACAGTGTAAAGTAGAGATGTCTTAAGAATACTAAGAAGAAATCTTGAAAAAAAGTTAGCGACGAAGGAAATGAGAGTGATTTTTCGATCGCGCGTCAAGGCTGAGCGACACGACGCAGGACCCTGAAGATCGGTAACTGCGGTCGATTTTTCAAGTTTTTTGAAACTTTATTCTTGAAAATCGTCATTTAAAGCATGGCACGTAGTCAGTGTTGACCTAAAACACTATACTAAAGGATATTACCAGGATTATAGATCGATCGACTAACCATTTAACGCATTACTCTAGTGACGATGCTAGGGATTGGATATTTGTCGGAACCATCCCACGTATAAGAAATATGCTTCGGGTATGAAGTAGGGTTAAGAGATTTAGTCGGCATGCTAAAGAGAGAGAAATAAATTGTTTCCGGGAAAGGCAACAACCGATACTCTTTTTCCGTTGCCACCCTCGCCGAGGTGGGTCGCGTGGAAAGGGGCTTTTTATGACGACGCACAGCCTTTCTAAATTTGCAGACCGTGACCGATCTAAAAGAAGGAAAGTTCAAAATATCAAAAGTTTTTCCTCAGTAGCTGAGCTGGCATTAGCAATCTCTCTTGGTTTAAGGGAGGAAGGAGATATTGCAGCCGCACAGTTAATTACGGAAGTAACGACAACTACCCACACTAGAGCTAAGAGAGTGCTTACTAAGTGGAGGAAGAGTGATGAGGTGCAGAAATATGTCTCCAGAGGAGGCTTTATCTTTGATCATCACCATTGGGCTGACTAAAAATCAGTACAATGTATTAAGACGCTCCGCTCGTACTTACGGACATTCCTTGTACCCCAGTTATGCACGAGTGTTAACAGCAAAAGGTGCTGCATACCCAGAAGCAATACGCATCACTGAAAACGTATGCGAAGTGAGTCTACAGGCTCTATAAACTTTTTAACCTCGAAACATCGAAAGCCTCTAGTAAACCTCGAAAAATCGCTCCCATTTCCTTCGTCGCAAACTTTTTCCAAAATTTCTTCTTAGTATTCTTAAGACATGTCTACTTTACACTGTGATGTAAATATCCCGAGTTACATATGTTGTTATGGCTTATCTGTGTGCGTTCTTTATTATTTTGAATTTGCCGGTCTCTGGTTTTTTTGTTTCGTTTTTGTTTTTTTCTAGAGCACATGTCTTTTAGACGTACGTGTTCAGTTGTCGAGTTGAGTTTTGTGTGAGAGAACGTGTTAAGTTGAGATTAAAGAGAGAATCACTTGTGTGTAATCTAAGTCTCTTTTTATTTCGGTATTAACCACGCCTCCCATGACCATAGGTTATGGGCCCAGATTACGTTAAACTGCGTTAAATAGTTAAAGAGTCGAGGCGTGTGTGCAACCGGAAAAATCAGAAATGGAGAAGGACACTATCTCCAAGCTGGGAACGAGTAATTACTATGCCTGGACGTGTCAAGTCGAAGCTATTCTTGATAGTCGTGACTTGTGGGAGGCTGTTGAAGATGGGTTGGACGAAGAAGAGTTGGAGAGCGCGTCAGCCGAAGAAAAGAAGAAAAATAAGCAAGCCTTGACATTTATTAACAGAACCGTCGAAGATTCACACATGGAGTATATTGGAGAATGCAAGAGTGCAAAAGAGACATGGGGAATCTTGACCCAGTTTTGCGAGAGAGATAAATTTCAACAGCTAGTTATGATGAAGGAAATTCTTCGGATGGAGAAAGTCGAAAAGACTACTGTGACGGAGTACATTAATAAGGTAACAAGTGCTCATCGCGAACTTTCGTCAACGGGGCTGATTGATTTTTCTAATCGAACCTTGGCTTTGGTCATTTTGATGGGTTTACCGGAGGAATTTAGTGATTGTGTGAGGCCGCTAACTAGGGATCCCAAACTCTCTGTGAAATACATCTTGGCTGTGCTGAGGGCTGAGGAAGCTAGAATTAAAATGAACAGAGAAGATAGGCGCTCCAACCAAGTATTGAAGGGATACATGACTAAGAGACAGCATCCCAAGTTTGTGTCCAATCCTGGAGTATCCAACAATTCTAGATCGAATTTTGAATGTTTCGCTTGTCATAAAACGGGGCACATTGCGAGAGAATGCTCAAAAGTACTGAGTGCTAAAGCGAGAGGTACAGTCCTGTTCATTAAAAAATTACCACCTCGGAGCCCTGTTCAAAAAAAAGTTACCACCTCGGAGCCGAAAAAGTTCTAAGTCCGCACTTTAGGGAAATGTGTCAACACTGCGCCCCACCCCCCACCCTAAAGGGGGGGGGCGAGAACGAGAACCCCTCCTCCCCGTAGTCGGGCAAGTAGAAAGGCCGACGGAAGGAAGATTTTGGCCCGCGAAAGGATATTTTGTGAGGGGAGGGGTAGGGTTCGGGCTTCCGTTTGCTTTATGAGAGGGCGAACCGACCGCACAAAGACCTCTCGCAGTCGACGACTACTACATGACGGAAAGCCCAACATATCCCCACGGCTCGTTTCGTTCTTTTTAAATACTTTTTTCTTACGCGAATTTATCAGCGTTAAAAATGACTGACGTTTTGACGTATTTTCGTTGTAAGTCATTCATTGTGGTGCCGACATTCCTATTATTATTATTTGTTGAGTTTGTTCTTGACCACTTTTAATTAATTGTAAGTGTTTTATGAGGGGTTGGTCAATATTGAAGGTCTCTGGTATTTCTTGTTACAATTTTTAAAAACATGAATCTACAAGTGACTCTCATTAAGTAACCGCAATGAAACAAACGCGCATTAATACACACCGAGTCCTCGCAGTGGAAACCTAATGAAAAAACACCAAATGTATTATGGAAATATTTTGTTTTCAATCGTCTGTAAAAATTTAGCATGGTGAGGAAATAAACCTGGCGTAGTAAAATCAGGAAACATAATTAATTAAACAAAGTGAAACAAGAGAGAAAAGGTATAAGGGAATAGGTCATTCTAGGGAGATTTGATTTAAGCAAGGTAAATTTATTCGTAATGTGCTTATTCTTTGGATTTACTTCACCAATCATACTTTTATAACGCCGCCAAAAGAACTTCTTTATCCTGTGACCATCATTCCTAAATTAAAATGCACTACTATCGGCAAGTATGCTTGACGAATATAAGGTGGCCAACGTGGGATAATAATATGCCCAGCTTCAAAAATGGGTTAAATTCCATTATTTTGACTTCATATTAATAAAAAGAGTGAAGCATAGGAGACCGACGTCAGCCTCATATTTTAAGAGAACATTCCTCTTCCAACGAATGGTCATGGGGAAATATTTCGTAACGAAGATCGATTAAGAGACAAACGTTCACTAGTTACTGGTTTTAAATAAACTAGAATTAATGTTTCCATTTTATTGCGTTTCCAAAGACAGTAAAGGGTTTCTTGTTGTTTACCTGTAATTTAAATGGTGTAACAAAGACGCATCGATTTGTTTCAAACGGAAAGGATTAATCTTGACCTAATGAACTACAATGACCTTTACCTTTGGATATAAATAACTCCATGTCTTTTATCAGACTATTTGAGTGTCTTAAATGCTTCTTCAATCCTCTCAATTATTGTGTTTAGCCTTCACCCTATTATCCAGGATCTTTGCATAGAGGCAACACCCTGACGACTCCATCCATTTTTTTCTGGGCGGGCAATAAACTCTACAGCTGTTGAGGATGGTTGAGTTAAATCAGTCTAAGCAAGTATAAGCGAGAGAGAGGAAATATAATTCTAAGTATAAGCAAGAGGGAGGAAAATTTAGGTTTTCGTTACACTCACATAGGTATGAAATATCGATTCGAAGTAGAATGTTTTCTTTGGAAAACGATGAAGGCACGACAGCCTTTATGCAACGAAAATGGTATTATGAATACCACAGAAGACTATTTAAGGAAGTGGAATAGCATATTTTCCCTTCTTTAATCAGGTAGACCGAGGAGTAAACTGTGGGATGTGGGGGAACCCCCGCCCTCACGAAACTCGGGTGAAAAGACTTACCGACCACGGGACCTCTCCTTCTCTCCCACTCCCAGCAGTATACAATGTCGCCGCCTCATTCCATCCAAATTCCTTCGCAGGTCTCGCTGGGAAGTCCACCCTTTCCGACAAGCTGAGGAGGTGGAAGGGGCTTTCTTTCACTTCTGAGCATTTATTGCCCACCCGGTGTTTAAGTTGGCGAGTGTGCGAATCCAGCACAGCCAGTTGTTAGTCCACGATAGATTTACGCTCGAAATTGAGCAAAACAAGCATTGAAAAACAAATTGGTCGATTTCACCAAACGCATAGGAAGATTGCGAAAATTCATTTTTAAATCCGCACGTCCCTCCTCTTCCTTGCTTTTATATGAAAAGATTCGCAAAATAAATGTGGAAGTCCAACGACCTACCCGCGAAACTGGGACACGTATCATTTCGTATCTGCCACAGCTCTTCCCATTGCGGAGTTGGAGGAACGATGATAATTCCACATGCCATTTTGCCATCAATCGGTATTGCCATATCGAGTTACAGGGGTCATAATGAACTTAGTGAGGCTAGGTGGTAACATAGTGACAAATGTGAATACCTTTTCCCTACCTTTCCCTCGTTTCACCTTTTTTTTAATTCTTTACGTTTCCAAACTATACTACGCCAGGTTTATTTCCTTACCATTCTAAACTATTTCAAACCTTTGGAAAAATAGTATTTCTATAATACGTTTCGTGATAGTTTCATTTTTTTATTTACAGAGAAAGTATGTATTATATGAAATGCAATTGACCGTATTCATAATGGTTCCGCTGCGATGATTTGGCGTGTTTGAATGCGCTTTTGTTTCATTGCGGTTAATTAATAAGAGTCACTTGTATAGTCATTGTAAAAAAATAATAAAGAATATTTGCTACTTTTTTCAAATGCGATGTAAACAACACGTAGTCCGACTGTGAAAAGCGCAAGAGTTGATATTTGAAGGGTGTCCTGGGGAATCATTTTGATAAAAGAGTCTCTGCCTCTCGACACAAGTTCAATAAAAATTATGGAGCATAAGCTTGCAGTGTAATATACGCCGGTGAGACGTAGTGGTGCCAAGCTGTTGTGAACGAGGGATATATACCCCACTGAAATTCGCAGATATTTCCCTCTTTCTTCCTCATACGCAAACGGAAACCTAAAACGACCAGATCGAATGGAAGGGGCGATCAGCATAAACACCACTTCTTCCTTCCTTCGGCCTCCAGCCGAAAAAGAAGCCGCAGGCCCCTTTCAGGTCACTTTTTAGAGGGGTACAGCCTTTCCTCAAGCCAGGATGGAGGGGAGGGTTGTTTCGTTTGGAATATTTATTGCCCGCCCAGAAAAGAATGGATGGGGTCATCAGGGTCTTGCCTCTTTGCAAAGATCCTGGATAATTGAGTGAAAGCTGAACTCACTAATTGAGAGGACTGAAGAAGCATTAGAGACTTTAAGGTGAATTCATAAGAGTAACTTGCAGATTCAAGTTAAAAAAACAAAAACGAGAGAAAACATGCGATGCAAACTCCAGTAGCTAATGCCACGTTTTTCAAATGCGATGTAAGCAACACATAGTCCGACTGTCAAAAGCGCAAGGGTTGATAATTGAAGGGTGTCCTGGGTAATCATTTTGATAAGTCTCTGCCTCTCGATACAAGATCATTAGGAATTATGGAGCATTCGGTCATTAGGTCGCAGTGTAATAAAAGCCGGTGAGACGTAGTGGTGCCAAGTTTCGACATTGCATGGCAATAAGATGTGTCTGTCTGGCAACCAGTAAATTTATTCCCCAGTAATTTCTACCTCAATACAAAAACTGAGCGCAGGCATAATTCAAAGATTTAGTTGTTCGAAATTGGTGTCCAAAGCATTCGATAAGCATTAAGCTATTTTAATCATTATTTGAAGTAAATAAATCTCCTAAGTGAAAGTTTCATTACTATTCGCAGGGAAAAATATCTAAATAAATATCGAAGACGCGTAGTCGCATTATTCCAAACGCGACAAAGGAATAAGAACTGGATATGAAAGAAAAATTCATTGCTTTTAATTGAAACCATTAAGAGGATATTCCTAGCGCATTTATACATCGCCGCTAGAAACATTTTGCCCGTAATTTTCGCGAGAATGGGATGTATTACAATTCGAGCCTGACATCGTCAGCTACAGTACTGCAGAATCAAGGGATCTGGTTTCGAATCCTAGTCCAGACAATTGATTATTCTCATTAGAAATTTGACATATTCGTGAAGTAAATTGCGTCATCAAATTCCACTCATGCCGCGTATATCCATGCTCCAGGCGAGATTGAAGAAGCACTTAAATGAACTATCTAAAATGTTAAACAAACTCAACAAATAATAATAATAATAGGATTGTAGGCACCACAATGAAATACATATAACGAAAATACGTCAACACTTCAATCATTTTTGACGCTAATAATTTCGCGTAAGAAAAAAGTATTTTAAAAAACGAAACGAGCCGTGGCTTGTAGGTCCGTGTTAGGATTTCCTTCATGTCAACTGCGAGAGATCTTTGAGCGACCGAACCAAGCCATTGCCCTTTCATTCTCGCCCAGTCATAAAGCAAACGGAAGCTCGGACCCTACCCCTCCCCTCACAAAATATCCTTTCGCGGGCCAAAATCTTCCTTCCGTCGGCCTTTCTACTTGCCCGACTACGGGGAGGAGGGGTTCTCGTTCTCGCCCCCCCCCTTTAGGGTGGGGGGTGGGGCGCAGTGTTGACACATTTCCCTAAAGTGCGGACTTAGAACTTTTTCGGCTCCGAGGTGGTAACTTTTTTTTGAACAGGGCTCCGAGGTGGTAATTTTTTAATGAACAGGACTGTACTATTGTGTGCTATACTTGTGGAGATGACGGACACTCGTCATCCGGGTGCATTAAGACTGATGAAAGTGCGCATTACCGTGGTGCTGCAAGTAACAGTTCGAGAGGAAACAAACCTGGCGATAGTGACCACAAGAAAAATGTGCAGAAATTCAAGAACAGAAATTCATGAACAATGATGAATGTGAGAGCAGTGTGAAACTGGGCAGCGGCGTCGTGAGAGTGAAATACAGAGCAATGGTAGGCACCGTGAAGGCAAGAACCTTGCAAGGGACTGACAATGAGTCTTGTATGGATGGAGAGAGTAGCGATCCAAATCGGTGGTGCGCGGACAGTGGTTGTAACGCTCACTGTACGCCCCACAGAGAGTTGTTACAGAACTTTAGTCCAGCTGCAGGGACAATGGAGGTGGCCAAGAGGAAACAAATCTGTGAAGTGAAGGGAGTGGGATCCGTGACGATGAAACTGAGAGATGAATTTGGTGGATGGACGTTGTAGTTAAAGGAAGTATATTTGGTTCCAGATGCAAGTGACAATCTAATATCAGTGCGACAGATGGACAAGAAGGGGATTAAATTCATTATTGATAACGGTAGTTTATGTGCATTTGATAAAACTAATCAAAATCAAGAGTTTTTTAGTGCCGTAGCAGTAGAAGACGACTTGTACGCCTTTTTTGTAGATTGGTACGAACAAGAAGAGCCATTTGAGAGGACATCATTAAGCGAAAAGGGGGCACTCCAGAGTATGCCTCCAACATCTGGACCTGCTGTGACCCTGACTGCGAGGAGAGCCGTGACTAAAGAGATATGGCATCACAGGTTTGGTCACGCCAACAACCTTCCAGACTGTCATACCAAAAGGTCAGTACCTGAACTGTAGTGTGTGCCTTCAAGCAAAGGCGAAGAGACTCCCTTTCCTGGAGAGAGAGGAAAGGTCGGAGGAAGTGCTTGATCTAATTTTTTTAGACATATGTTTTTTACAACCTATTACAAAGGGTAAGGGTAGTTGCTTCATAACTTTTACAGATGATCGTTCCAGATATAGTGAAGTGGTTGTACTGAAAAGCAAAGGAGAGGCTTTTGACGCTTTTGAGAAATTTAAAGCTAGGGCAGAGAATATTCAACAGAGAATAATTAAAGCCTTTCAATCTGACAATGGAAAGGAATTTGTGAATTCCAATTTTAAAACTTTGTTTGAGAAATGTGGAATCAACCACAGGCTCTTAATGGTGGGTGCTCATCAGCAAATGGGAACGTCAGAGAGGTTAAATTATCAGTTATTGACAATTGCAAGGTGTATGTTGATTCATTCCGGTATGCCAGACAAATTTTGGGGTGAAGCAATTATAACAGCATGCTACATCAAAAACAGGTGTAAGTCTAGAGCCATACATAATCAAAACCCAATTGAGTTGTGGACTGAGCAACCTTTGAGCGAGAGAGAGTTAAAAAATATGGTGGTGTTCGGTTGTCAAGCATGGGCTCTTGTGGAGGACAATGTGAAAAGTCACAAAATGGAGCCCAAAGCAGTGGAATGTGTCATGTTAGGATACCCTGAAAACAAGAGAGGCTACCGATTATGGGATGTGAATCAGAAATGTATTATACTGTCTAGAAATGTTAGATTCTGTGAAACAAATTTTCCCATGAAAAATAATGTACCTGTAAATGTCAATCCTAAATGTAATGTTGAGGAGGTGGAGGTAAGTGGCTTTGGTGAACTGTCGGAGAGTGATGAATCTGAGAGTGATGCAGATGAGAATAGTGTTCATTCTGGTCAATGTGCAGTACAGAGTGATAATGAGTCAGTGCTCGAGGAGGAGCATGTTAATGAAATTCCTGAATTGAGGAGGTCGAATAGAATTAGGGAAAGGAAAGAATGTTTCTATTGTAAATCAGCAAAAGTTGAGAGTAATAGTGAATTTTGTGACCCTCGTACAGTCAAAGAAGCACTCATTGGAGCCCATAAAAATAGATGGATTAAAGCAATGGGGGAGTAAATGTTAAATTTTAAGAGAAATGAAACTTGGGATTTAGTGAGAAAGCCAACCCAAAGTAGAGTCCTTAATTGTAAATGGGTGTTCAAAACTAAAAGAGACAAAGAGGAAAGATTGCTACATTTAAGGCCAGACTTGTGGCGATGGGTTATAATCAAGTGCCTGGAGTTGACTTTACTGAAACATTCAGTCCTGTGGTGCATAGGAAAGTGATTAGACTTATGGTGGCTTTGATGGTAGGAAATAATTGGGATTGTTGCCATGATGATGTCAAATCAGCATACTTAAATAGTGATATAAAGGAGGACATTTACATGAAACAGCCGGAGGGTTTTGTCAATTTGTAACACCCTGACTTTTTATGTAAACTAAAGAAGAGTGTATATGGTTTAAAGCAGGCAGGCAGGGACTGGAATTAACATCTAGACAATATTCTGTGTGAGATGGGTCTGAAAAGAGCTTTGAGTGACCCTTGTCTTTATGTTAATCCATTTAAACCCCTTTTTATAACTGTGTATGTTAATGACTTGGGTGTGTGGAGCCAATCAAAATTAGTGAAAAGCTTTATTGATTTGTTGAAAACCAAAATTGAAGTACGGAATTTGGTTTTTCCAGTGAATATTTTGAATGTTGAGTTTAATAGAGAAGGGTCAAGTGTCATGGTAAACCAAACTAAATATATTGAAAGTGTACTTTTGGAAAATAATTTCAGTGATCCAACAACGTTGCCTATGCCTATGAAAGATGGTACCAAGCAGAAGTGTGAGTTACATGAACCTTGTGATAAAGCTGTGTTCAGAGGTCTTGTGGGTAGCTTAAGATATATAGCAAATATATCGAGACCAGATATTAGCTATTCAGTGTGCAAATTGAGCCAATGTTTTGAGAACCCTACTATAGGAAACCCAAATGAGGCAAGGCATTTGTTGAAGTATTTTAAATACACTAAAAATTTATCTTTTATGTATTCTAGAACTCAAGCGTGTGTTGAAGTGTATGTGGATGCAAGTTGGGGAAATGAGACTCGTGGGAGATCTGTGACCGGATATGTTGTGATTTTAGCTGGTTCTGCAGTAATATGGAAGAGTGTAACACAAAAAAGGGTGGCTGTGAACAACAATGAGTCAGATATTATTGCAATGGTGGATGTAATAAAAGAAATTAAATGGTTGGATGTATTGTATAGGGATGTTAACCAAACTGGTTTTTTGGGCAAACCCTGTATTGCCTATAGCGACAATTAAGGGGGAATTCTCATTTCTAAGGGTTAAGGAGTGTCGGAAAGAACAAAGCATTGTACAGTAGAGACAAATGTTTAGCAAAATGTTGTAAAAGAAGGTTTTGCCAAGTTTATATATGTGTCTACGAAAGATAATGTCGCAGACCTATTAACTAAGACATTATCTGGTACATCACCCAAAGGTTTTGTTTTTGTTTAGGTTTACATTGAGTTATTATTTTTCATAAGAAGTGTTCTGATGTGTTTTTTCAATTTATTGTACTAAAAGTATTGTGTTTGATTTAATTGGTTGTGTTTGAAATAATTTCAGAACGAGGGGGAGTGTTGTTATGGCTTTCCTGTGTACGTTCTTTATTATTTTGAATTTGCCGGTCTCTGGTTTTTTTTTGTTTCGTTTCGTTTTTGTTTTTTTCTAGAGCACATGTCTTTTAGACGTTTTAGACGTACTATACGTTTTCAGTTGTCGAGTTGAGTTTCGATCAGGGAAGCACCAAATCTTCATCTCCGTCGGGACACTCACTCAACCTTTTAGAGGGCAATCGACAACTTGCCCTTACAGAGAACTCAATCAATGGCAGCGATGTCGAAACCCCCCGCGCATATTCCCCTCCCGCCTTCTCTCCTCGCCCGCCACTCGTTTTCGGCTTTCACTAACCTTCTCTCCTTGGTTTCTCCTTTCTTCCGTAATAAAGGTACCAAAGAAGGCGTTTTTAGACTGCTGTGGTGCTAGTATTTGTTTGTCAAGTTGATACTAATTATATCTATGAGAAAAAATCTCAAAATTTGGTAAATAGAGTTTCTCGAGGGACTCTGTGGTGGGAAGCAATACGATAACCAGCTACGGAATGAGCAACAGGTGAACTTCGAATTTAGTCAATTCTCGAAAATTTAGGTTACACAGAATATTTGCAATCGTGATAACCAAAGAGGTTGTCATGCGTCTTCCGCGGCTGGGTGCCGTGCAGGCCAGAGGTCCGGATCGCGATAAAGGGGAACAAAAATCAGATTCTTATGCCATTGAAATGAAAATTGTTCCCCGTAGATTTTTTTTACTCACTGATACTAATTTTGCTCCTAATTTTTAAACGAAAATTAACTGTTTGAGGAGATTTCGGGGGAGAGAAGACTTCTTAAAGACCCGTAGAAGAAGAGTTTTGCGTAGAAACCGCTTTTAACACTATAACGTGCTTAAAGATGCAACCCGTTTACATTTTGAGCTGTAATATATTAAAATTAATGGAAAAAATTAAAAATAGGTTTTGGGAAAGTAGTTAGATGAACTAGTTTGAACATCGCTAAGTATCTTCAGTGAATTAAAAAAGTAAATTGCTGAAACTGAAAACAAACTCATAGTTAAATAACTGGTAAAATAGTATTTGAATACACATTTATTTATTTAACAACACGTTAAACAACTTTTTATAATCGTGAAATGTCAGAATTTCGCATCAGATTATTTTGAATTGCACTCCTCGTACACATCAACTGAGTCTGGGGATGCTTTAAAGAATTCACGGAACTCATGAGACAAATATATCACGCTATAGAATGTGTTTGATGTGACACATAATGCGCTGACAAATGATTCAAAGGTCAAAATCAGCCTTCATTGGTGTGGAACCTTGAAATTTTTCGAGCGTGATGCTCATTTCATCTTCGTAAATCTTTTTTTTCGCGACTCCTGAGCCTCTGAAAGCTCAGCAAATGGCATGCAAGCCGACACAATTATATATGCAACATGAGGCAGATCTTTATGCTCTGGAGGTGGCATGTAGTAGGTACCATTCATTTTGTTTCACTAAATATTAGGCCGTTTCCAAACAAAAATCTATGATTGTTTGATATCAAGGAGGAGCCAAGACAAATCTTTAAAATTAATTAATAATTTCATAATAAGGTCATCCTCTTACTCCTGAGCATATGGGATTAATGTTATTGCAATGAAAGAGCATTGAATTTAAAGAAAATATTGGTAAATAGAGTCTCTCAAGGGACTATGTGGTGGCAATGATGAATGTGAATGGATCCTCACCTGTTATTTCTGATGATACTGTCTTTCTTCTGCCGATACTACTGTTTTTGGTCAAGTGGAAATAAATGCATATTTGTTATAATCTCTGTGATGGTGAGGCACTGATAAAGCAATATATTAATAGAAACCAATGGAAACCGTAGATCTGACGACAAACGATGTGTGCACGTCGATGAAAAAGGAGTGCAACTGAGGAGGATCACTCTAAATGTTTCAACTTAAGCATAGAGAAGGTGAAGGAGGGAGGTATTCGCTGACCCCGAGAGCCCTGGATCTACCCCTGAAAATAACAATGAGTTAGGTTGACTGCATAAAGAGGGTAATTAATTCCTGGATTTTTTGCGAAAATGTATACCAGTTCTCAAAAATCGGAAAAAGCTGGTCAAAATTCCAAAATGGCGTTTATTGAGATATGAACTTGAAACTTCGCATGCAAACTCAAAACCGATTTATGTATCTGGAATAGTACTTCATTTGGCTTAGTTCTTACCCGTTTCTGAGATACAGAGGCTCAAACATGAGCAAATTTCCAGAAAAATTCCCGTCTTCAGTTTTATCGGAAAATCTTCCAACTTATGTTGATGGTGAAGGGGGATTTTATGGAACAAAAAACGATATTATCTGTTAGCATGGTCGTTTTGCTTTACAATTCCGTAGTTTTAAAGTATAGCTTCGATACAATCCTGCTGTGCCGTTACAAAATGGCGGACGCTGTTTTAGACCAAATTTTACATTATGTAGGAGATTCAAATGGGTTTTGGCAGTCACGCAAAGTGACTAACATCAGAGCATAATTTGAGGACTTCTTAAGGTTTATATGCAGTTAACTTTGAAAAACCTTTGTGACGCCGGAAATAAATTTGATTTTTTTATGATCGCGAGTCGGGGCTCGGCTCTGCACACCGGGAGATTTTCCGCGATGCGGTAAGGTTATTGAAGTGGTCTGGATTTTAACGCTCAGCATTCACCGTTTTTTAAGCTGTGCTTGTGGGCACCGATCCCCAAGGAGTCTATAATGAAGACATGGGAGGATTTTCAGTCGAGGTAAGAACACGCGTAATCGAAGTTACGGAATTATAAAGCAAAACGACCATGCTAACAGATAATAACGATTTTTGTTCCATAAAAATCCTCCTTAAACTTCACCGTCAACTTAAGTCGGAAGATTTTCCGAGAAAGCTGAACGGGCATTTTTCTGGAAAGTTGCTCATGTTTGAGCCTCTGTATCTCAGAAACGGGTAACAACTAAGCCAAATGAAGTGCTTTTCCAGATAAATGAATCGTTTTTAAGTTTGCATGCAAGGTTTCAAGTTCATATCTCAAACAAAAGCCATTTTGGAATTTTTGCCAGCTTTTACCGATTTCCGACCACTGTGCAGCGGCAGGCCGGCAATAAAACCCACCTTAGAAGGAAGCGCGCGGAGCGTGTATTGAACAAGAATCTACCGTAGTCAGAAAAACATCCGTCGACGCGTGCAGTTTCAAATGAAGGTCAAACATACTATAAAAAGGCAAAAAAACACAATTTGGAATTTGGATGGTACTCCATGTAGGGGTAGTAAAACATACGGCTTCCGACCTGTTCGCACTTCACGTGGGCCTGCCACTTGTGTGGATAACGGGTCCCCTGTCACTTTGTCTTTGAGGGAAAGAGGCCAGTGGTGGATTTCTCCAGCTGAATACCATAAAAAAGCCTTATTTACTTTTAAAAAATTCCAAAAATGGTCTGGAATCTTACTGAGATGAAATCTAAGAAAGGATTTTCCCTCACTTTTATCACTATGTAATTCTAATGTATTGCCCTAAGCATCGATGCCTGATTTTCTCTAAAATAAGTTTGGAGAAGGGTATAATAGATAAGGGAAAAATATAATTCATAATTGACATAACCCTCATTACTGAAGCTTCGGAAACAGAGCACAGTTTACAAAATACTCCATAGTTACTCTTCTGTGTCGACGCTCACCTACGTGGCAGAAAGTCACTTAAGTCATTGTGAAGCGCGTCTAGGCAAGTCCCGTTTAGTCAGATGATTTCTAGGTTAATATCTGCATTATGTAATCCAAACATCCTGCCATAAAAAATGCCATAAAATCTCCGTGTCGCTCGATGTTACTTTCATTTTAAATTCAATAGTTATCCAAAATCTGAGAGAAATTTTGATTGCTCTTCACGAGGTCTTTCATCAAAACTCACAATCACTGAAAGTTTGAAATGCACTTGTTCCGATTGTGAAATGTCCAAATTAATATGGTATGCAGTCATTTTTGCTGTTTTAATCACGCAATGTAGTTTTTTTTTTTGAAAGGATGCATTTTTTTCAAAAAATTCAAAATCGCGTTTTTGTGAAATTATGTACTGAGTTTAATGGTTTATGCTACGAAAAACTAATCATTCTGCATGATGCCACAGACATTATACTACGCGAAACGTATGCTCAATGTTTGTATCAAAAAAGTCGAAAAAATTACTTTTGTCCGCCTTTTTCCAGATCCGGACCACTGTGCGGCGTTTCCCCGCCGGCAACCAAACTACCTCACCTCCATCGCTCCTTTGGGAAATCCTTTTGCACTTTCGAAAATTATCCATTCCCCTTAAGGACACTGAGTACTTTTCCCGATCCAAGAGAGCTGCTCTTTATGAGGCCTGATTGAATGCCATCCAAACCTCTCAAATCTGCGCGTATTTGTCAGTTGTCAGATGGCGTAAAAAAAATCTGAAAATGCAAGTCAATTCAAAAATAAATACCATGAAATATTACTACAAGTGAACTAAATATTGTACTACACTATACAAAATCTGATGTTTTTTATGTGTATTCATACATTTGCCTTTTTGTTAAATATTATGTCGGATTCTGTGATATTGATGCATCATGTAAATCTTCCTATTTTATGCATCTACTATTCGTTGACTCTAAGATATGTATGATCATGTATGTTCCTAAAGGACACACTTGTCCCGGAATAATAAATTTATTTTTTTATTTCTATTTGAGCCCGGGGCTTTGTCTTACCCGCGCATTCATTGGAGGACGTCATGAGCAAAAATTATAAATTTGCTATTAACAATGGTAATGATGTGATTAATTGAAAGGAGGCGACACTTCCTTGAGAACCCCCCGATGTGACATTAGGTTCTGGACATGATACCATCCATAAACAAACGTTGCTCGAGACCATTTAAAAACAAAATAATCCAGCATATGTTATCCATCCCATACGGTTCCAACTTCGCGAGCACTACGAGTCACCACCCTGTTGAATGCTTTGTTAAAGCCAAGGAATGCCGAGCCACAAGTAATATTAAGTTTCATCCAACGCACGTTTTGTGGCATCCATTTACAATATCTTTTTGATGTGAATCGTTTGATTTTTAAAATATTTTTGAATATGTTGACTCAAGTCAGTCAACTTAAGTTTTTAGTAGAAATATTATGGATCCTTTGCTGATAAATAGTATTGTTTCCCCAGGAGACAAAATATGCATGCCCAAAAACCCACGAAATAAAAAGCTTTAAGCAAAGATTTGAATTGGAAGAAAATAAAAGGATTCATACACGGAAATGGCCCATGTCGGATGAGGATCGGAGCTTTTTCAGAATTTAAATGAGTGAAATGGGAAAAGCGTGCTTGAGGAAGAATCATTGCCGCGGCTCACTAATGACAGGATACACCAAGGGAACTCGATTTGTTCGCACGGCAAAAGGAGAAAGCAGTTGAGAAGACGACTCATCGGGATGAGATTCATAAACCTCCGCCTCTAAACTATAATCTTCATCCACAAAATAAAGTCAGCATGCCCTATCATGAGGCATATTCCCCAAAAATACGCTCATCATGTAAATACCGTTAATCCTTCTTGTGATTAGTGAACCAGTGGTCATCGATGGCTAAGGCAAGGATTTTTTGGGATAGAAAAAGTGGTCTCTTCATTTTGAATGAACGCATTAACCCTTCTTTAGACAATTGCATTCCAGCTCTTTGTAATTTGCGTACATTAATAGTCAATGTCTTGTATCAGTTCTCAGCTCCTTCTAAATTTAGTCTGAGATTGTTCCATGGCTTTATTTTATATGATGGAACCCTTTTCTTCTTCAGATGAGCAAACACTGTGGCTGAAGAAATAAGACTGTTGCGGAGGATTAAGTCGAGGAATTGATGTTTTAACCTGTGACTCAGAGGATGGCCTTAAACATACGGGAGAGCAGATGGCTGCAGCTGGTTGCGGCTTCAATTTTGATATATTTCTTCGTCATGGATATATTCCTATATTTTCGATTACAGGTAAGCTATTAAACGACATTGGCTGCAGTGTGTACTTGGGTGGATCACACGCTCGAGGCGAAGACCGTTATTTGATGGGACCAGCAGCGTGAGACTCCCGGGAGTTTCATCGCATTAGCGCCACCCTATGTTACCCTTAGCTATCCACTCGCCTACCGACGCTTTATCCACTGCCTACTCGGGTGAGCTGCATTTAGGTTGGAAAGCACATCCATACAGGGTTCAGAAGGGTAGGTGCAGTTTATGACATCTTTCGATTATGATTGTTAGAAATAAACTTGGTTATTCCTCAAGAATTATTTCATGAGGGATTTTTGTTTACCCTTGTACGCTACCTTGACTGACCATCTGTCTCTATTTCCTGATCCCACTGCAGCCAGCAGGACATTAGTTGAATTTTAATTAGGAGAGAAGAGTTTTTTAACTATAGATATAGGTTTAATAGGTACATGGTAGTTAGAATGTTATAGACAAATGGCAGTTAGAATTTCATAGGTTTAGGCTCTTAGTTTAATGCTCTGGCACGTGGAAACATTCATGGCGATGACATTGAAGCATCGGATTTCTCGAGGAAAATCGTACGTAGAAATGAGAAATTGTCACTTGTGGAAATGGTTCCCACGAAGGGGGCAGGAAAAACTTTTTTGGGAAATTTTTGAATTTTTTCGAAGGATTGGGCTTATTTTTTTCGAGGATTACGAAAGCAAGAAGAATTTCTTGGTAGCGTTTTTATTCCATATTATCAAAAAAGACAGAAATACTTTTTAGGCCTTTTAACGCGAGGCACTTTATTGCGCAGATTGATGAACAGAAATTGCGCGAAGTCGGGTACAGAATAGAAGCGGGGGCTATTTTTCTCTCTTTCGTTCACGCATTCGCGAAATCATTCTAGCAAGTCCCTGCCTTACACGGCGCAATTTCCACTCCACTTGCATGCACACATCAAGCTGTGCAGGGAGGTGCCTCGCGTGGAAGAGCCTTTTGAAAGTGTTTGGCTCGGCGCACGTGGACAATATCCCTTCCCATCCGACGGAGAGAATTCTGCACTTGCAGCACCATCGTCACAGCACCCAAGTAAGGATCCGGATTCAGCTGAAAATATCACAACCACAGCTGGGATTCAAACCGGGGCTCCCGGGATGAGAGGCCAATGCTCTTGCCGCCACACCAACCCAATTCCCGCATGCAGATCATAAGTGTTTTCTTTGGATTTTACTTATTCATTTGATTATCTCGTTTTGCGAGGTCGGCTTAAATAAAAGAAAAGCACCATTGGATATCCTTCGTCCGCAAATATTGAAGAGTGAAGAAGAGCAAGCACCACGAGAAATGAAGACTGGGAAACGTGTGCAAACAGAGAAAATCCCATCAGAGTGACTGAGGGATTTTGGAAACTTTGAAAGACGAAGATTTTTCGATGTGACTCGTAGGAGAAGGGAGTATGGGATAGTGTACGGGGGCTTACGGAGTCGGAGTTATTGCCGCCATTTCAATCGGAACCTCCGACTATTCGTGATTAGCGCGGGATTTTTGATGTTGTCTTTTTGTTGTATACCTATATAGTCAGGTATTATTTTGTCAGCTGGAGGTATTAATGGATTGTAAAAATGAACACGATAAAAGCCCTGTCAATTGCAACTGGAGCAGAGATCATTATGTTAAAATCTCATTACAAGGAATGATTCCATATAGGAGTGCCTCCATACAGGGTAAATTTGAAAAGAAAATCAAAATTGTTTGTGGATATCCACAGCTTTCAAATGATTCTTAGGTTGTCCTAATTCAATGCATAAATATTCTTTGCGGTAAACTAGGCTTCACGGTTTACAGCATGGAATGAATGATACGCCTTCACTCATACTTTACGATTTAATTTGCGCACCTAAGAATTCTCCCACTTAGTATTCCAAAGCAAGTACTCGCACTTTTTGCATGAAATTAACGCGTAATTAACGTTCGTAATAAATAAAAGCGTGTAAAACGAAGAGCTGTAAAGTGAAGTGAGGTGGTCAACACGGAGCGTGGTATCTTCGAGTTCGAAGTGAAAGTATGGGGTAGGTTCAAAATCCGCTTCTTTTACACCACGGGAGAATTTATTCAGCGTCAAAAGGAACGAGAAACCAGAGAGTTAAAGTTCGCTGATTAGGGAATTAGCAAAATAGCTTGTCGTTATGAGTCATATGAGGCTGTGGGATTTGACTCGCAGCTCCGCGAACCTCTGTTCCCTCCAATAGAGCACCCGGGAGGATTGCGATTGAAATGCAGTCGATTCTTCTTAAATGAAACACCCGAATAATAAATCGCCGAATAATAAGTAATAAAAACGTGCAAATACTCTATTCGGTCGCATCCTTCCCACCGATTGCCGTTGACCTCCGCCGGTAGTACGGGAGGCATCCGCAGAACGCACTGCAATCACAGTCTCCGATTCAGTTAGCGGAGAACTGCTCATCACACTAGTATGATTGGAAGAGGTAATTCTGAAAAACAGGAGAAGTATCACCAGAAAACGAATTAAGCATTAGAATGTGAAGACGATATCACTCGCGGCAAAGGTGGTACTTATTGTTAGTCATCAAAACATGGTTATAGAGTAGAGTGAATGACTCAATCGGTGAAGAATAATCACGATGTGCTTGCTCTTTCATTTCGAGAAAGCTTTGGAGAGTGAAAACGGGAAAGCTGATGGAAATGTTGATCAAGTTAGGAGTTGGTGGAAGAGATAGGAAACTCGAAAATCACATGTGTCTCAGTCGGCGTAATTGAGTGTGGGTAATCTGGGTGAGCATGTAGGTAGCAAGACGAGGTTTCCCATTGTCAGCATTGTCCTTCAAATGCGATGGCAATGAAATGGAAAAAGATAAATGGAGAGAAGAAGGCTTTAATTTCTGAAACGATGGCAGCTGATTGAGTCAGTTATATTTACTGATGACCCGGAATTAATTACCTGGTAAATCAAAGTATAGCCGTCATCAGCAGGTGAATAAAGGACTGAAATAAACAGGATGAAGATTAACAGTGAGATATTTGAAGTAATAAGAATTTTTTGGAACGAAGAAAGCACGGTTAATCGTTATAGTAGGAGGGCAGGACCTGGGGCTGGCACAACAATTGAATGACTTGGGGGAGAGAGCTTATAGGATAAGGGCGTAGTAGTAAGGATATTGAGAACAAGTTGAAGTGAAAGAGTCGTGTATCAATTAGGGAAATCTGATGTAAATAACAGACTGGCGAAGAGTCTAACATGGAGTGTAGTCTTGGAGATCTGAGGTAAGAGAATACGAGTAGATTGGAGGCGTCTGAGATCTGGGTGTGGAAGGGGATGGAGACAGTGCGATAGGGAAATAAATTCAAGGCCTTAATGCTTTTGTGCGCCTTAATGTTTTGGGTAATAGCAAATGACAGAATTCATTTGTGGATAATTACATTAAATTGGCAAGTAAGTCCGACTATAATCTTAATTCGAGAAAATCGCTTCATGGTAAATTCTTCTGCTTATTTTTTATTATAAGAGCAATTTAATTCTACTATGCCTTAGTTAATAGCGACTGCATTAAATTCAACTAGCATTAAAAGGTGGTTATCATACTTCTCTCACGTCTCATGTTTTGATTCTCGTAGTCGACAGCCAACAGTCTGCAATGGATGCAGTGAAAATTAAGAGTTTTTCTTTTAGCTATGTTCAAATTTATATTTATAACTACGGAAACAATACTTCTTACGTACGCTGTCTCAATTAGTGATACGCCTGTGATGTGAAGGCTAATCCTGGAGAAAAATTAGGAACCAGTCACAACGAGCAGTTACATTGCCAAGCCATAGCTAAAGAGACTTGGTTATACAATACAATCTATTTAATTTAATGAAATAGATCTAAGGGTTATTTGACCGTGGCAGATGTAATAGAAACTTGATAGCGAGCTTTTCTACTTCCGAAATATATGGAAAAGTATGTTTTTACTTTATCAAGGAAAGCTGCGACCTGTATTTTATACACTTAAGATATCTTCAGTTAATTTATCTCCCAAGGTACTTGTAGAAATAACCGTTATCGTCACATTTTTGAGTACGCGGATATAAAGCCTAGTTTACGATTGGCGTCAACGTGAACATCAACTTCAAAGTCGAGTTGAACCCACGGGATCTTATGGACGGGTTTAGGATGGGGTGAAAGCGCCAACCGTGAACTTCAACCGTCAACGTGAAAGTTCATCCAATCTCAACTTTGACGTTCGCGGGTGACGATTGACGCCGGCGCATGCGCAGTATGAACACACCACAGACTAGCGGGTATCGCTTTTCATTTGTCTGTTGCCTTGAGATTTGGGCTACATTTATAATCTTTCTTTTTCGGCCACGTTGTACTGTGGTGCTGTGCTTCATCCACGTTCGTCCTGTGGAAGAAATTTGAGATGGAGAAGTCGAATATTTTTTTTCCTGTTTCCCATGTATAAAAACAAAATCTCTGACGTCGTCAATGGCGGCGCTGAGCCACATGTAAACATAAACACGAAGATTGACTTTGTTGACCGAAGATTGCCGAAGTGATCCCAGTTCACGAAAACCGGTGCCGTGAAACGTGAAATCAATTCCCGTTTAACGTTTGAAGTTAACGCCAATCGTAAACTAGGCTTTAGTGGACTTTTCTTTCAACGTTTAATTAGAGAGCAAATACTAGGCTCGACACAGTATATGCACGTGTCCTGTGTTTCGCTTCTCTCTTATATAATTTAAGTCCCATTACAAGTATTTGCAGTGCTATGTGTCACAGAAAATAACAAACACATTGAAAATTTTTATTTATGGAGTGCAAATTGGTAAGCTCAATTAAATCCACTTGGCTGAGCTGTCATGCCTCCTCAATGCCATTGCTAGGAAAAACAGATATGTGTTTCCTATTTTAAAAAATTACTCTTCATTAGAATAAAATTACATATACCTCCCTACGCAAGGATCTGAGAGGCTCTGTGCAACCCGATGTGCTTGACTGAGGTGTTGGGGCGTCTTTTGCTAATGATGGTGTTCATAGAAACGATAAACTCAATTTCAGACAAAAACAAATATCTCTTGTATGTCACCTTACACTGAACCTACGTGGCGCAATACTTCTTCAGTTTTGTATACAATAAACCATTTCTATGTGATTGGGCTTAAATTGATAGGGCCGCCGTCAAAGCATTGTTCTTGTTCTTCAATTTAACCACAGTTTGATGAAAACATTTTGGAAAGAACTCTACCCTTTGTATTGGTTTAATGTATAATTGGCGCCTTTTGATACCACGGAGCCTTTTGGTATATTCGAAATAAGGTGAATTTTTAAACCAGCTCTCGAAGTATATTCGTCTTCAGCTTCATAATTTTTATAAGTTGCATTCTTCAAAGAATGAAGCATGATGTTCCTTTAGTGAAAAGCGTGAATTATGTCAAAACTTTTACGGAAGACGCGAGGTGAAGGCTTTTAATCTAGCTTTCGGGCCGGAAATAAATATCTTGCGTGGGGTTTTAATAATTTTATCATGTCGAGCCAAGCTCATGGCTTCTTCAGTACTGATCTAAGTCCCTTTAGGAAATAGAAGTTCACTGATCACCGCGAAGATTTATATGCTTTAAAAATTGCGACTTAAACGAATTATATTATACCTTTTGATAATTATATTATTCCGCCTTTCGGTTCGTGAATGACACCGTCGTCAACCGGATGAAAATATAACTTTGTGACTTGGAAAGTGGGAGGATCGTTGTATATACTCATGAATTTGAAGATATTTTCCAGAGTAGGAGGAATTCTCTCGGCCAGCATCTTGCTTTGCTTCTAACTCGCAAATATATGCATTCAGTGTCCATACATCAAAGATTTCACATTGCTTTAATAAATTATGCTATACTTTTTTCAGTTTTCGTCGGCGTTATTTATTCACTGCCCTGTTCTTCCTTCCTTTTCCTTTCCAAAGAAGACTGATAGCACCCGGAAGTTTTCGAATTTTCTTAGGAGACATAGGTGACACGGTGTTACTTGTGGAAATACTGACCAGGTTTTATAAATCCACATCACTAATCCACGCTGATTAATCCAGTGAAAATCAAAATACTTTCACCAATTTTTTCCTGATGATTTGTGGTTAAGAGTCGCATCTCTCGTGCAGAGCATTTATGATGCATGAACATTCCTTGCAAATCTCGCAAAAATACCCAATATAGGTCTAGCAAAATGGACTTACGTGGAAAGAAACTCAGAATATTTGCATATTCAAATATATTAAGCCGCGAAAGCATACACACGGAACCCAATGTAGGCCCCAACTTTCCCTTTAGAGCCATATCCTGTGACCGATCATGCCTCATGTGAATGCGGAACTTTCCTACTTTTGCTACAGCGTTTTATCTATCTGTATGTCATACACTGATAAAAAGCTTACTTGAAAATGCTTTCCGTAGTTCTTAATCACAGAAACTTATTTTACTGTAGTTGAATAAAAATTCAGTAGCATTTGAAAATGAGGGCAAAGCGCGCCATTTTTAAAGTAAGAGGTATGACGTCACAACTGCCATTCTCCGTATCGGTCGGTCACGATTCACTATCCTGTGTTTGCTCCAATTCTTAGTTCGTTGCTATTCCGCGCCTCTTGCTCTCATAGCAATATTCAGGAGCCCGTATCATGCGATTTAAAAGTCATCTTGTAATATGACTATTTGAGAAATGGAATAGGAAGACGTCTGGGCGAAATTAGATAACTTATTTCAAGGTGACTATCACGGATTTTTTCTCTAAGCTTTATCTTACGACTTTAGTCGATTGCTAGATGAATTATAACACCATTAGTAAGACGCTATTTTGTTTTGCAGTTGTTTTCGTTTGACATCCTAACCTACGATATGGCCAGAAATATCGTGCGTTTTCTCCCATTGCTGTTGGTAAAGCTATTATGGTTCATCATATCAGTCGATGACGCGGTGATATCGTACCATTTCCTATCGTCGGCGTCGACTTTGCTGTATCTTGATTTATCGGGGCAATTCCACGCAAACTTAACGAAATGGCCATGCGGTCGTGGCTCGACCATATTCGATTCTCACGATTTTAGCACAAAGTAAGAATATAATAAGTAATATAAGTAAAATAGTTATGACGCTTCTAATATCACAATTTGGCGCAAAATGGCGCGCCGCAGCTCCCAACTGTCACTCCAGTCTATTATTTTATCAGATTTCAAATATAATGACATTTTCGTCATGAAAATACAACAATCTGAATTTTATTTTAACTATTGGCTTCATAGACATTTATTCTGAACTTAAAGATGACTATAATTTTTCCGAATTTTTAAATTTCGATCCATGTTTAGGGCCTAATAACTCCAAAACTAATTCTTAAAACGGGTCAGGGTTAATTATTTCGAACTGACTCAACGTAGAAATGTACGTAGACTTTATAAAATTTTATTTATGGCACACAACCCCGGCACAATGGAGTAACGAAAACGGAAAGGGGAAATTTTTGCAACTTTTGCTGCTTTAAAAAGTAATTTTTAAAAAGTTATTGTTGGTTGAAATGTAAATTTTACAACATTTCAAACCTTTATGTTTCAAAAACAATATAAAATTGGTGTTTTATTTAGTCATACATGCAAAAAAAGGGCAAACATAATGTCCTGCAGCGCACGCGCCCGCTTTGAAAATGGCACTTTAGGAGCTTTACCCTGTGTTAGGAGGCTGTGCGGGCGGTATGCGCATGCGCCGTGTGTCGAATATCTATGTAAGTGAAACGATACGTGGCAAATCACCACTTCTGCCCAAACGAAAATATTTCTATGAACCAAGATTGGAGTATATATTTATATATTATATTGGAGTATATATGATGTGCAGAAGATATACAAGTATATCTTCTGCACATCATCTGTCGTGTTAGTCCTCGAAGACGAAACTTAATGCAAGTACTATATTCTATTTAATAATTGATGATATTAATATGAATGGCCTAAAGTTTTCTATTTCTGCCCGATTATCCAAACTGCGGTGCTTTTAGCTGAAGTTGATTCAAGGTGGACTTCCAAAGAAATAAGTACTATTGTTAGGAACAAAGTGTTGATATTGTTGGAGAATACAGTGTTTATGAAACAGTTTGCGGCCTCGCAGCATTTAGGTAGGTATTTTAGTTCCTTTGGATGAAATGATGGACCACCTAGCACTTTCTTTCTGCAATTACGACGCTTGGTTCCAAAGTGTGCAGTCCTTCTTTCCTGTACCAAACCCTTTTCAAAATTGTAGTCATTCCTGGGCTGTATCAACATTTGTACTATAAACCTATGCATTGAACAAAATAAACAATGTTTCTAATTTGCAAATAAATTGTTAACGAACAAAAATAGGTTTAGCTATTTGTTAATGTCGCTTTTTGGGCCAAATAATGCAGGTTGGGTCTCTAATATCCATGTTTCGGTATGCGTGCAATTTTTTTGGGTCGGATTAAGGGTTTTTAATTCATTGCGTTTTTTACAATACAGTCACTAACTTTAACTATGGAATTATCACGTAATTTTTTAATTAAACTTAAGTCCTCAAATATGGCTCCCACTGTTTATCTTGAAATTTCCCCGGGATTTCTTCTTATGGCTTTACACTACAAGCCACGTATTTTCCTCTCATTCGATAAACAAAACAACATTTTCTCGGAGCTGTAACCGTAGTACTTCAGAAAACAGATACCAAGCAATATTACAACCAAATATCATTCAATTTATAAATACTGGTAGATCTATGCGTGATGACCAGGGTACAGATGAACCACAACAATAAAAATATAAAGTCACCCACAATCAATTTTTACTAAATTGTTGTGCTGATGCCATCTTAGGAAAGTCACCTTTGCTTAATAATATCTCGATGAGTTTTTAAAAAATTTATTACCTGCAATATAATACATTTCATTCAGAAATATTAATGATATTCAGGAAATTGGGGGCTTCAGGGGAAATTTCAACAGTCCTCCGATGTTTGGAGGGCATGTTATTGCATTTCCTATTAATCCGATGATACATTTTTAATATGGAAAATGATATTTTTCCTAGTTCTTAACAAAGAAATGTTTATCTATTTGATATTTCACTCTCTGTAAACATCCATTAATTAATGTTATGCCCCCATGTTGCCGTTCTCCATGCATGCCACCTTGATTGCCCGAACCGTCATGGGATGGGGACGGCTGCTGGCTATCGACGGCTCTTATGACGTCACTCTCTGAAACCAGCCTACTCTCACCTCTGGTTTTCAACATTGTACTGCACTCAACATCCTGTATCACCTCATTTAAAAAAAGTGAAACAGTGCACACTCTAATTTTTCTTCCTTATTTCCAAGAGGAAGGCATATTTTTTCGTTCATCAATTCGTTCCTGTTTGTAAACAGACTCCGGGTTCTTCGTTTCTCCATTTTCTTTAGGTGGGGTTTCAAATTATTAATGTTTTCGTTGCAATTGTTATGACCATTTTTTCGAATAATTCCAACAAAGACAAAAGATACCTTTCTTAAAGAGAATCGATAAAACTTTAGGCTAAATCTCATTTGGCGCGGGTAAAAACCTGATACAAACCTCACGTATACCTTTGTAATTAAGAGAAAGTCTTCATTCTTTCTCCCAAATGTCTCACTGAAACTAATAATTCAACATTTTTTATGCAGCGTACATGGATTAATTTCATAAGATGCGAAAGCTAACCGGCAACAGCCTTTTCCTTTTCAATATTAGTGCAATCAAGTCTAAAAGATTTTCAAATAAATATAACGTGAAAACTAAATCGAATACAAATACAAGCTGCACTGTGGAAAGAGATCTGTGGAACATATACAACCAATGTTCCTGAAACATTGGTTGTATATTTTTAAGCTTAATTATGTAGAAATGTTATAAAGTTAGCCTGTAATCTGAGATTACTTTGTCGTTGTGGTTGAACACGTAAAAAAGTAAATTCAATCAGTAAACATGGTATTGTACATCTCAATTAATCTTTGATAACATGATGTATTCTGGAGCCTGTATACTCGTTTATGCATGGTCTCACCAATCCGTTTGGTAACTCTATAAATCCATGTAATATAACCGCATGCATTCTCTATGTTACAGAACTTTACCTTTTCTACGAACATGGCGACGGAGTCGCCGAATGGAGAGTACCACTTATCACCCATATCTCAAATTGCCATGAAGACGTTATTACTTGATCCTCCAAACCATTACATTCATGTACCATTGGCTGTGGCATTTAATGAGGTGAGCTTTATCAGTAAATTCCGATGCAGTTCATCAACTCCCTGCTCCAAGTTTTTTCCACGAATGTTCCTGCATAGCCTCCCTGTGCATCGTATGTATCTCCTAGCGGGTGACTTCAACTAAAGTTTAAATACTTTGAATGACAATTGATTCTTACATAGCAAGGTTGATATTGCAAGCAGAGTTGTTGCTGGCGCTTTACAGATATATTTGGCCTTAAAAAAACAAATGAATGATATAAAAATGATTTCAATCTTAAAATTGTGTTTAATAAATTTCAAAGCGACTAAACGAAGTAGAAGTGAAAAATCATAATGGTACGATGAGAAAAACTCTTGAAATGGTCATTTTAACCGCCAACTTCTATTATTCCTACGTGAGAGGAGATTTTGATATTCCGCAGTTAGATGTTTTAACGAAGCAAACTCTAAGGGGAAATTTTAGATAAGTTATTAATTGTTATTTTGTAAGAGCACAGTGAGAAAAAAGAAAAAAGGAGCTATTTTCTCCTAAGAATTTAAAACATGCACCTATTTCTTTTAGTTGCATGAAGTATTGACAATGGCAAGGCCGTAAGTGTTTTCATTAAGCAAGATAAGAAGTTTCCAAAGTATGACGTCGCTCTATTTTCCGCTGCATCAGTATTTCCCTTCCCGTTCCCTCATTATATCAGCTTTTCATAGAGATCTCCCTTCCTTAAATGCCGTCCGATATCTGCCACCAAGATTTATAGCCCCTTCTTAAGTTTTGGTCTAGTGTGGGATTTTGTTGAATGTTTACAATATGACTGAAATCCACTCAATTCATTAAAACGCTCGGAGGCAACTGTGGGCGGGAGTGTTATTTGCAAAAAAAGGTTTGAAAATTCCTGGCTATCAGATGTGGGATTCTAAAACCTATGCATTCATTCCAATCCTTCAATCTAATCGAAAATTCATTAACTTCCAGGCGACGAACTTCAGTAAGGTGTTCCCCTCCATCACTCCAAACATGATTAGCGTGAGTCACGTGTTTGTAGCACTTGTCGGCATGAAACTGGTGTGGAGTGATCGTCTAGCAGTTCGCCAGGCTGGAGTATTGCTGTTTGAATTCCGATCCTACCTGGATGCTCTCGATGGCGCCGTAGCAAGATCACGAGCCCACCACAACATGATTCACCTAGATATTGGATCCTCAGGATTCTTCGTCGATGGTATATGTGATGCATTTGGCTCCTTTGCACTTTATATGGGAGTGCTAGTGTATTTGACGACCAATTTCCCGTCATTAGCCAGTCGAGCCAAGGGAGCGTACTCATTGGTGCCGTCAATAATCCTTCCACTTTCACAAGCATCAAAAGACTCAAAGGAGTGGGGAGTGGATGGCGGGTCAGTGGCTACTTCTCAGAACGCCCACACCAACCATAGAAAAAGAGTGGTGATTGTGATCATTTGCTCAGCACTGCAGATGGTGCTCGGTTCCTTATTTTGGAATCGCACACTGGATGCATATCACTCACTCCTGGAGACTGATCCATCTACGGCGCAGCAAAGGGTAAGGACTCTTCGTAGAGAGTTTTTATTTTGAAAAATTATTGAAAATAACTCCATTTCACCAGGGAAAGTTAGTGTACAGGTGTATACGTGCACCTGGGCCCCCTTTGTTTGTCTGATCGCCAGTTGTCATTGATATATGATCAGCAGATGATTCCCAAGTTTGTTAACTTGAAAGAGCCTTGGATGAATTATGTTTTTCCTTAGTACATACAAATCGGCTTGCACCACTATCAATACCCGCTTCTTACAATTAGTAATCCTATGGTTTGGTGAAATCGGGTTTCAAGTTAAAATACTTTTTATAAAACCTTATTTAATTATTATTATTATCTCTTTTATTAAACGGCAAATTATAACTTGCATAGAGCACCATAAAAACCACGGCATTTGACGATTTGACATGTAATTTTGGAATGGAAAACTAACACATTGATCCAATATTACTCTATGTTTGAATGCCTTACAACGTATCGATAGTCTTCAAACAGTAATAATTCCTCACCACTGTGATATTCTATTTGTAAGAAGAGCAGGTGAGCGCCCTTCGAGCGTGACAATCTCCGGGAGAATACCCTTGCACCCAGCCAAGCCGCGGTGTGGCCGACAAACCTGCGGAATGCAATGCTTTGACGTCCCGGGAGGTTATTATGTAACTTTTGGAATTCGAATTGAAAAAGCAGATTCGGTTGCTATCGGTTATGACATAGAAAGTTCAGGTGGAAACCATGGAAAAATTTAACAGTAAAAAGCTACATAATAGTATGGTTCGGATATTTTGACGTGGATCTTGAAACATTTTTGTACGAAATTTACATAATACCCCCAACTGGTTGGCAGGAAATTATCTTTCAAACATTCGCTCATTTCCTGGGGAACAATGCTTTTCTTTCACAAGCATTCATCGTTGCTTCCATCCGCCACTAAAACATGAATGAGGATAGTTACAGCTGTATATGAGAGAACTATTTCATTCGCAGTTCCAATATGTATAATTCTCGTGACTGCTAAGTTAGTTCGGAATACCGGGTCACAGACTGCATTTTGATGAACATCAAGATAACCCCAATGTCTAGCGGTTATATGGCAGCGTATCATGCTTTAGCGATTCTAATAGCTGTTACTATTAAAAAGTATTTCATGGTGAATGGTATTATTACTCTTCTATTCAAATTCAACGTTGGCAGGCTTGATAGCATTTTATGACCCGTCACAATTGTGGAGTGAAAATCCGCTCCGACCAGGCTTTGACTCCATTGCTTTGCGAGTCCATTTAAATGCATCGGTTGTTTTCTGATGATGATGGAAAGTTTATGCGCACATAAAAACTGCAAAGGATATTTCTCATGATGAAATCACCTTTTTCACTGTTTCTATTTCATTTCATGACTGACCGTGCTCATTGTCCATTCATTTCCTATAGCTCTTTGAAGTGTTATATTATCGTGGTATATTACTTCGGCAAGTCCGTATTAAGTACCTTGAAATTTATTTCAGATGCTTCAAATTCAAGTCTTCAAGTCCCAGGCACTATGGATAATAATATGGTGCTGGAGATTGTGCAATCCACATGCATTACTGGAGATGATTCTTATATCCATCTTCATTAACAGACTCTGGGTAAAGTATTTTTGTTAATATCAGTCATCTCCAGTAAAAATGATCTTTGCTAAAATATTCTGACCCGGGAATTGGATGCTCGAAAAACCCTCGTCAATGCCTGCTGTAGGGTTTTGAATTCCAGTGAGAAGACTGACGGTTGATGGGAAGCAAGGACTCCTAAGTGGCATACGCAACAACTAATCAAACCGGAGGTTGTAGGAGGAGGCATGGGGGGACGAGGCGGGAGGGCGATTACAGGAGGATCGGTGGCCGTTCATGCACATGCCGAAGAGAGAGATGGCAAGAATGATACGGTGGTCACAGATTGCATGGGAGTTGATAGACTATTTGTCCCAGGTCCAGGAAGGAGAAGGGACGAAGAGAAGAGACAAGGAGAGGATGTTGGGGGAGAGATTGGATGACAGAGATTTGACGCGGTTTTCATCTCGTGTGATGGCTGGGTGTGGTTAGGGTTTTGGTGTGATTAGTGGATTGGGATAGGGGTTTGGTGATTAAAAGTCTTCGGAAGAGATTTGAGGGGGTAGGAATATGAGGGGGTGACAATAAGGGGTGTAGTGTATATAGTTTAATAGATGTAAGGCTGCTTGATTAAAACGGGAGCAGACTTTTGAGGGTGCTTTTTAGGGGCTGGACCTGGAAAGTTGGTGTCGAACTAGGAGAGGCTATAGGAGTTTTTGAGGGAATCAGGATATCACAGATGCTGCGGAATCCTTTGGAGACATTAAGCATAGGGAAGGGATATTCTGTAATGAGAGGGATGACAGTTATCATGATGTAGGTATTGCCGTTTATTGGTTGGCCTGTTATGGACGGAGGGGCTGAATAGTTGGTTGACAAGAGAGGTGCTTACATCAAGCTGGGTTAAAAGAGAATAGGAGATGTGGGGAGGGAAAGAGACAGAAATTAATGAATTGGTGTCACGGGACCAGAAAAGGACAATGTCACCGACGTATTAAAGTAAGCCAGAAGGGACTTGAGGAAGTACGAGGATAGGATGGACTCCTCAATAAGGCCGATGTATAGGCTGGACTAGGAGGGACTAAATCTACTTCCAAAGGCACAGCTATTTTGAGATAGACGCGTCTGTTGAAGTAGAAGACGACCAGCCTTAAGTTTGATCAATGTTTCAGCACGCGCGTCCTTGCTTCCCCCCCCCCACCCTCAGCTTCCCCATTTGATTCCAGGACACTAGAGTAAGCTTGAATTTGGATTTTTCAAGAATTTTATTTTCTGGGTTTGAGTTGAGAACTGTGCCGTGAGACGAGGCGAGACTTATGGTCAGTATTGGTCTCATCTTGGTTTTCGAACACGAATCTCACCTCGCTTTTCCTCTCGAGAAGTTCAGTCCGGTCTCAGTCTCGAGTTTAGCCCGTGAATCGTCTCAATTTAAAGCGATATAAATAGAAAAGGTTTATATCTTAAAAGTAAAACCATAGGGCGAGTCGAAAAAGGAAACCATAATGCCCCTGTACCGTCGTTTTAATATTTTTTCGATTTGTTCTGCCCACACCCCCCGATCAATCCCCAAGGTGCTTTTAAATGTCGTCCTTTATGCTTTTGAATCCAAAGTGACGCCTATCCTACTCAATTTATCATGTTTTTATTTAAAATATTATCTTCTATTTCAGGAATTCCTCCGATGGTCACAATACTGTGGATTTGTGGTGATTTTTACCGTGACAGCTGTGACACAGGTTCATATCCATTACGTCACGAGTTTAATGACTTTGGGATCTTACAATGCCAATTAATCCAAGGATTTAACTGGCTAAAGATAGCCACATTGTACACAATTGCGGCGCATGTGAGCTGCTGGAAAATACATAATGGATTCATGAGGAATATATCATAGTAAGGAGTCAGAGGTTCTACAGTACATGCCATGCATGTTGAGACATACGTTTTTGAGCAGACTCCTGTTATTCTTCGACTTCATTATTTTTCAGTAAATTTTTACTTTATAAAGAACGTGTTTACAAAAATCGATGACATATTTCCTTTGAATAGGGATAAACGATTTAATTGTGATATTCGAAGTTGATGGAGAATAGTGAGTTAGCTCGAATTATCCGACTGCCTGCTTTTTCTTCGAACTGAAAGTGAGGTAATATACGTTCCAATAAGATTATTTATTAGCATTTTGGAGCAGATGCAGTGCAAAAATGTTCGATTTTAGAAATTAAATAATTCATTTATTATTGCCATGGACAGCGGAAAAAATATGTCAAGGCAACGAAAACCTGCACTTCAATTTTGCGGGCATGAATGAAAACTTCTAAGATCTTTTTGTTTTCAATTATGGACATAGACTCTTAAATGATCTCGTATTCTTCAGTTTCATTTCACTAAGAAGTATGATGTGATGCTGCGTGTTATATAGTAACGCTCTAGATATATAGAAGCAATGAACAATTTCGATGAACGTCTGTAATCTTTTTGACGATAAATTAGATTTTTTTTAAATTATTGTACAATAAATAGAATTAAGAATGCCTCTATCGTGTCTTGAACACATGTGGTAATACAAACAGAAATCATTCGACCGTTTTCAGCGTTAAACTAACATTGGGAGTGACAAAGACCACCAAGTGTCGGGCAATTGACGAATAACTAAGGCAATGCTCGTAGAATTAGATAAAGTTGGGGAAGCCTCGTGATTCCTTTTTAACAATGATTTCAATTTTAAGTAATTAAAACCTTGACCAATTTCAACGAAAATTATGTTTCCTCTTGGGTACTAGGTAGACTCGTTTAGTGTCGTACTTATGCATGTGTTTTCGTACATTTCGGTCCATCTGCCAACAACTTCAAAGAGAGATAGTTACTTTCAGATTCATTTACCTCTTACTGTGTTGTTTAGAATTTATAATTTATATGCATCTATTAGGTTTTGGAGACTGTTCAATGATTTTGAAAGAAACTCCACGAGAATAGATTCAAATAAATAGTCAATTAAAGTAAGAACTTTTGGCTACCTCAGTGCCGACATGATACCGGATAATATCTTTGAATATAGCTGTCGTCAAATGGGCTGTAATCTTATGGTTAATGCAAACAATTTTTCATTCCAACTCTTGCCAAATGCAAGAAACTGCAAAGCAATTGAATCTTATTACAAGACTATTGTGGGATCACTTACCAGGATAAGTCAATTAGAAGTAATAAGTTTTGCCCTTTATCACTCCCGGGGCGTTTATTAAACAGGAAGAACATGTATTATTCTAGCCTTCATCTTGTACATCGAATTCGTACATTTGAAGTAGAACTCTTTTGAATGAAGGAAAAATAAAAATATTTCCATAAAATGTGCTTGTTTTTTCTTTCTACTTGTTTACCAGCTGAAATTACCTTTAGCGCCCACCTATGCATGATACATTGACATACATCATTAATTGGTTAGCATTCCTGCACTGCTCCTTGCCCGTACGAGGACTGTGCCACCTGGGAACACGGTATAGAATAATTCAAGCTGCCAATGTGAAAATTATCATAATTTACAAATGATCAAGGTAGATTAAAGACATGGACAAACAAATAAACAACATATGGAAGGTAGTGGGCATGTGGGCCAAAAAGATCGATAACCTGGAATGATTCTTTCAATTTGAACTCACACCTTTCTCATAAGAATATGCTCCTTACAATTCAAGCAATCGCAAAGCGTGAACCATGTTGCGCTTCATCGGCGCTGTTCCACGGTGACAGCGCCCAAGCCAACCAGGGGGGCTATTGTGTATGTTCTCGGGATTTCCGAGCCTCGGAAGTGACGAAAATTTGACGTCACAGCCTCTAAAATTTCAAATAGGGCCATTCAATAGTTGAGATTTGTCGGGGGCTGTGACGTCAAATCCACGGATTTGCCGAGGTTTGTCCGTGTCGAGTCGTTACTGAATAAGGCCCCTTGGGCCTCCGATTCAGCCGACTTCTTCCACCGACACCACGTCCCCTTCACTCTACCCTAACCCGGGTCGACAGGAGCGAACCCAGGAATTTATTTCGGGGGGAGAAACTGCCATTTAAATAAAACTGCAGCACAAATGTAATAGACAAATACGTAATTATGACGACATCTACTTGCAAAAATTGTTTCGTAAAACCCAAAATTTTCGGTAGGAGATGTATCCCCCCCCCTGGGTTCGCCCCTGCCTGCCGACACCGGATACGTTTGTCGGGTTTTCATTGCGTGACTTATGGTCCTAAATCATTTATTGATGAGCAGTGGCTGGCCGTTTCTTACCTCTTTCTTGGCTCGTATTCTCATTTCCAAGATCCAAATTCGGTGGACTGTGTCGGCAGAGGAATCCTGGAAGAGCTGATGCAGTGCTTCTCCGATTGGCGATCATATTCGTTCACTTTGGAACAACATCATGCGTAACATGCCAAAATGTCGCTTATAATTGACTTCAGATTGCGATTCACTGAAGACTTTCATTCGATTATATGGAAATTTTACTTGCTGCATCTTTCTGTGCATATACATAAAATCGTATTGATGCTTATGTCCGAAGTGAATGACAGCCTTAGTTTTCACGATTGAGGTGTAGGTTTGTTAGACGGGACCTCTCACTCTAAATAAAAATAACATCACCGCTAATTCTTCGCTAGGACGAAATTCACGAGTGCGGGACCAATTCAGCGAGAATGATGTGGGAGTCACCCGAGAAGTTCGCTCCTTCGCCTTACGTAAGAAATGGATGATTAGTTATTTTGCAATGTTCATCGTTTAACTTCGTCCTAATTTTAACAAATGATTTGGGAGTTAGGTGAAAGCAGAACAACGCACAGTGGGCCCAAATCGAAAATCGCCGGACAAAAGTCCGAAATTGCTTTTTTTGATATATCGACTTGAAAATTGGTGTATATACACACAAATGATTGTTGATTATGAAATGGTAAAAAATTTCTCATAGGTCTTACCCGTTACTTAGATACAGAGGCTCAAACACGACCAAATTTCCAAAAAAGCGCCCGCTCTCATTTTTCTTCGAAAACCTTAAACGTTGAGCAGCTATGGGAGTTATGGAAGGACTTTTATGAAACAAAAAACATTATTATTTGTAAACAGGGTACTTCACCTATACTATGCATAACTTTCAGACATATTTGCCCATATTTGAGTGCTTTTACGTCACAAAATGGCGGACCCTTTTTTTAGGCAACATTTGACATAAAATAGACAATATACTCCTTATTCGGAAAATGGTCTCTAGGATACTTTATCAGAGTATAAATTAAACATATTTCTAGATTATTCCGTAAAAATATTCGAAAAAAGTTTGCGACGCCGAGAATAAACTCTACTTTTCGATCGCGCGTCGCGGCCCGGCTCCGCGCAGCGGGACCTGGAAATACAGTGTTCCCCGTTGGATTGTTCAAGTTGTGTGGACATTAACTCCTCGAATTCAACTTTTTCAGGCTATGTATGTTGTCACTGATATCTAAAGATTCCAAACTGAAGATTTTGCGAGGATATTGAATCGAGAGAATGGATCAGTGCACGCGTAACTGCGACACATTTGTTTTTCTGTGGATAATTTTCGGAATCATGCTGCAAATTATGAACGCCTTTCAACTCTTGAGAAAGAATGCGGGTTCTCGGGGTGCCATGCAAGTTTTCCATAAAAAAGCAACATTTGGGATTCCCTTCTTTCCCTTCACCCTCTCCTCCCCCACCCCGAACAACACCCTCCGCCTTTACTCCCCGAGGAGGGTGGCGCGAAAAGGAACGTTTTATGACACCGGGTTGCCGTTGACGGGAAATAGCGGGTATTTCCATTGGCGCCCTTTCTATTAGAAATGCATACTGACAGGCAGTTGTAGTTTGGTTTTTGTGAAGTAGTGTGGTGCCTGTGCACTCCTGAGTTTGGAAAACCCATATTATTTGGTTATTTGGCTCGTGAAATACTGACATATTTCCTCCTCCAATTCCCTGTGGTGACAGCAGTGTTGTTTATTTTCTTAAAAGTATAGGTACCTCTTTTTTAAGGTAAGCAATTAATTTTAATTTCTTCTTTCCCACCAATGACGTTTTTTACCCACATAATGCGTCGTAGTATTCTTATTAGTGTTCATATATATTTTGTTAACTTCTCGTGGTATTTCTTTTACCACGCGTACTTACTGCTTACTATTATTTCAAAGTATCTTCATTTTTTTTTCTTTTATCCTTAGTATATATTATTTTCTTAAATTAGTGGACCGTTACTAAGGTTTTTCCTCAAACGTGTTGTAATATGCCTTCACACCAGATCACGCGTCTTGAGCTTCATAAAAAAGTATCGGATATGAAGGGAAAATCATTAAATGACAAAAAAGAATATTTAATTGATTATTTGTCACGAAGATTAGATTTAGGGTCACATGATGACGCTCTAAAAAGTTTTAGTAAATTCATTTGGATTAGTTTTTTGGTGCCCTACATGATAAAGTGGGAATATTTTCCCGGAATAACGAGCGATATTTGCTGCATCATAATGTTTGGCTCAATGAGTCAATCATTTTGCCTGATAACGTGCGTCATTGTTTACCAAGTACTTCTACGGCGACTGCTATGTATTTTTCTACAAATCTCTAATATATTCATTTAACGACATTATTTTTATTCTTTAGCCTTTAATATTGAAAATTTACTTTATCAGGCACATTGGGAAGGCCAGAAAAAGAATATAGGTGTTACATCTGCATAGCAAAAATTTCCGCAATGAATAACATAACAGCCATGAAAAATCGACCGGCAGATGTAGAAAAATATGCTTATGGTTTATCGACGCTGCATTGCTACATTCGTTTTTTTTTAGTGTCTTTTGCATATTTCGTATCGACTGGGGTTTAAGCAATGACGGGTGAGAATACATAAAAGCTCCAGGTGGAACTTTTAATTGCTTAAATCCAAATTATTCTGAAAAATAAATCGCTAAATTATAATTACATTCCTTTCTAGGCTCGTGGTTCTCTTTAAAAAAAGCTGTCCATGATAAAGGCTATAATACAAAAGACTTTCAGAGAAAGGATGGGTTTAATCGTAGATGTGCTCTGGCCTGGAACAGGAAATACGAATGATGGAAATACAGCAAGACGTTTTTTTGATTCTCCTAAACTGGTAGCTTATGCAACAGATAATGGTGTAAATCCGTTTATATGCTCAGAGATAGCTACATATGGCCAATGCCACGTATTACACTCAACAAATCAACAGTGAGTTTACTTGTTGAGTAATATACTTCTATTATCGAGGCTAATTCAGCCAGCTTTCCGAAGAGTCGATGGAGGCTCGTAATAAGGACGCCAGGATATTCCGAGAAAGATTCACGCGGAAACACTCAAGGATGGCCACCAATGAGTACCTATTCAAAAGACTTTTGATCACGTCCGATCCATTGCTTTCCTCCACCATTACTTTGACTGCGAAGTCTCATAGGAGGCTTCCAAAGGAATTACGGGAACTAATACTAATAGAAGACAAATAAGAAGCAATAGAATCAAACAGCGAGTATGAGTATGAGTAGTAATTACGATTCGTTCGAGGACTAAGAATTTAGCTTGAAACGAACAATCGGCAAAGGAAGTTGGGTCAACGGTGTTGTAGTGACGGATTCGCGGGGATGGGTTAACGTGGTTAAGGAAAGAATAGTGAAAAGACGATCGCATTGTAAGGAGCCCGCTACCCACCACCCTTTGCTAAACCGCTCCCTTACCCACCCTTGCTAATCCCTCATAAGAATCCCTCCCGCCGACCCAACTTCCTCTCCTTTCATTTTCTCCGGGTATTCCCTGCTTGAGTTTTTCCCTTCATTGCCTCAAACAGACCTCTCACTTTCATCTCTCTCTCTCTTATGGAGCGCGTTGGTACACGTGCGACAAACCCATCGTCTCTAGCTGTTTCTTAACCTTCTTATCCATTCGTAAATATATTCATGGTGTGTGCTTTCAGAAATTTGTCAACTACCTGAAGATGACTAGGTGAGTTAAAACTTAGGATGCTCTGATTGTGAGGGTGAAAATCATTTGAGAAAATGATATTTGTTTTCTTTTCAGTATCTTACAAGTAATGGCATTTCATTTATGTTATTAAATTGATATTTAAAGGTACTGGTGACATCAAAACGAATCTAAGCCATTCTCATTAATTTCCATCCTATTTTCAAAATACATTCTCTTTTTTTTGCCATATTCTGCGTAAGATTTGGCGCAGCGAATTCGATATAGAACAATATCAGTTTTCAAGTTTTGTTTAATATATTATCGATGAATCTAATTGTGTTTTCATCTATGTATATTCCCTTACTTTTCGTCGAGAGCATTGTAAATTAATATAATTACATTGTGTGCTCTGTATTGCGAAATAAAAATGCAAAGCCACTGGAGACTCAAGCTTAAATTGATCCATCCCTCAAACATAATGATCTAGTATGTCACTCATTACAAAGATATTACATTGCGCACAAAGATATTACATTGCAGAGCTTTTTGTAAAAACTCATGAAATCATGCTGATTTTAAACTCAAGCTTTAATTTCATTGTAAGAAGCTATAAAGAATGATATTGGGAGAATGATTCCCTTTAGGTAACTCCTTAAAATAATATATTGATTTTTTAAAATATCAGTTCCAATTATTTGTAGGTGAGTAACTACTTATGTTATTTGTGGCGCCTCAAAGAGTCAGATGACGAAGAGTGACAACAAGTTGTAATTTGCCAAGCAGGTATGTTTTTTTAAAGGCTGCACATTGTCATAAAACGTTCCTTTTCGCGCCACCCTCCTCGGGGAGTAAAGGCGGAGGGTGTTGTTCGGGGTGGGGGAGGAGAGGGTGAAGGGAAAGAAGGGAATCCCAAATGTTGCTTTTTTATGGAAAACTTGCATGGCACCCCGAGAACCCGCATTCTTTCTCAAGAGTTGAAAGGCGTTCATAATTTGCAGCATGATTCCGAAAATTATCCACAGAAAAACAAATGTGTCGCAGTTACGCGTGCACTGATCCATTCTCTCGATTCAATATCCTCGCAAAATCTTCAGTTTGGAATCTTTAGATATCAGTGACAACATACATAGCCTGAAAAAGTTGAATTCGAGGAGTTAATGTCCACACAACTTGAACAATCCAACGGGGAACACTGTATTTCCAGGTCCCGCTGCGCGGAGCCGGGCCGCGACGCGCGATCGAAAAGTAGAGTTTATTCTCGGCGTCGCAAACTTTTTTCGAATATTTTTACGGAATAATCTAGAAATATGTTTAATTTATACTCTGATAAAGTATCCTAGAGACCATTTTCCGAATAAGGAGTATATTGTCTATTTTATGTCAAATGTTGCCTAAAAAAAGGGTCCGCCATTTTGTGACGTAAAAGCACTCAAATATGGGCAAATATGTCTGAAAGTTATGCATAGTATAGGTGAAGTACCCTGTTTACAAATAATAATGTTTTTTGTTTCATAAAAGTCCTTCCATAACTCCCATAGCTGCTCAACGTTTAAGGTTTTCGAAGAAAAATGAGAGCGGGCGCTTTTTTGGAAATTTGGTCGTGTTTGAGCCTCTGTATCTAAGTAACGGGTAAGACCTATGAGAAATTTTTTACCATTTCATAATCAACAATCATTTGTGTGTATATACACCAATTTTCAAGTCGATATATCAAAAAAAGCAATTTCGGACTTTTGTCCGGCGATTTTCGATTTGGGCCCACTGTGCAACGCTCTGAAAGGAGCGATACACATCAAGATATAGCTACTAAGGAGATGTCGATGAAAATCATCTTCCATTCGAAAAGCTGCCTTCACATCGAATGGAGGCATGTTCAATTTATTATTGTGATGACTAATGATGGTTACGGATTGAGATTCGATTCTGCTCATAGTGAAGAACGGAAAATATCCTAGGCAATTCTGCCACCTAGGTATCCCTCTCACGCAAACAAAAGCCGGAAAGAATAAAGTCGTCAAATTTGTCAAGTTGACAGTAAAGTGGTCTCTCCCTCACCGCGTCCAAACAATTGACGAGCAAAAACCGATTTAACCCCAAAGACCCCTCTTGCCACTTATTTCTGAACACGAAGAAATTCATCTGCGCGGGACTCATTCTGTGAGAAAAAGATGGGTGTAACCCGAGATCACTCCTTCGTCTTATTTTTCTTTCCTCGCCCAGCTTCACTCTCACCTAGATAGCTTCCACTAGTGGGGGGGGAGGGGGGGAGCCTCCTCTCGGGGGGGTCTCCACAGCCTACACGCGGGTTAATGCGGCCGATGCCCGAACGAACTGAGAGGAGCCGTTATTTAGGTCGGATCAAGTGGCATCCTTTCTTCTTAAGTTACAACACGTGACAATATTTTGTTTCCATTCAGGAACAGTGACGAAAAATCTTGAGTATACATAAACAGAAACAGAGTGAAACTGTTTTAGACGTAGTATCGAGTTCATTGTAAAACACCGGCACTTCAACATTTTTATTATGTACCCACTCATTCTAATCAGCATTTCGGCTAACGTAGCTGTATTGTAGGCATTGTACTAAAGGCAACGAGAGACACGTGTGACGTTTTTTCATTCCCATTGGTATACATCACGAGAGGCTAAATCATAGGTTTGAAGAGGCTAAATCATAGCATAGAGTAAACATATTATAGAGGGATCACCGCACGCGTAAAATTCGTTATATTTTTGATGTAGTTCGAGAGGGATATCGTAGATGGAGTCGGAAGAAATTCTGTCAAATTATGAATTTGCTTGTTCCACTAGCCTGAAAATATATCCTGAAGCAGAAAGGGTCGCCACATTTAGTGGTGACAATAGTTAGTCTATTTTCTTAATAACAAGTGTTATAAAAAATATTTCCTTGAATTTCGGGTAGTGACTTGGCTCTTCCGAGTTTATATTCCTAATCCTGTTGCTGGCAGACTGTTCTCAGTATTAAGTTGAAACTTGCAGGAAACGTTTATTGTACATTGTGTCCCATACTGGTGAACTTTAATTTGTGCTCAACTAAGTTTTAACGTTGTTATATTTGTTTATATAACTTTTGGACGAAAAATCTGGAATTTTGCAAGGTAAAAAGCGATCGCCTGCTAACTTTCGTATCTTACTATATAGGTCCGTATATGCTGTGTATGAAATTTGGTGAAAACTATAAATGCATTTTTGGTGAAAGAGTTGTGACTTTATCTCGAATACGAAAGGAGTTACGAATTTTTGATTTTCTCAATTTATTTTACCGCGCCATTATTTCAGCCGCTTGCTATTTCGTTGTAGTTTTCCGTGGCTATCTTCTTCATTCAACTGTCGGCTAACAGTTCTCAACAACAGCCTAAAACTTGCAGGGAAAGTTTTTAATGCCTTACTTCCCATACCGGTAAACCTTTTTATGTTTTTGGCTCAGTTTAGACGTTGTTATATTTAGTTAAGTATCTTTGAGCCTAAACTTCCGATTTTTGTAAGGTGGGAAGCAGTCTACTAACTGTAGTATCAGTCCATATATGCTGCGTATGAAATTTGGATAAAACTATAAACTTATTTTTTGTGAAAGAATTGTAACTTTATCTTGATTGCAAAGGGAGTTATGAGTTTTTTTATGGCCGTACCTCGTTAGGCTTTCCTTACTGGCCTGAGATCTGCACTGAAGGCTCCCACCTTCCAAGATGGTCGTTTTGCCATTAGATTAGTAGGCGAGGTGAGGCTATTGTTTTGACGAGGAAAAGATTTTCCTTGAGGGAAGAATTTTTCGCTTCAAGAGACTATATAAATCCTACTTGACGTCCATCGCTTCGACAAACGATCAACATATCGAATGAAATAGATTTCGCGTAGCCTACTTCGGACAATTAAACTTTAGTTAGGAAAATTTGATTGGGGATTACCTCACGTTGGTGAAGTGCAAATGTTATTTACAACGTTAAGTTTCAATACGAAGTTGTTGACGTAGTGGTAAGCTAATCCTGTACTGGAAAAATACATTAAAATAGGAATGCGCGATTGGACCTCTGAACTGAAAACTAAGCATTGTTTGCCTTTTGCTAACGGTCATAGCCACTTTACTGCAGGTGGTAACAGAAGCTGTAAAAGTATTTTGTAATCAATTCTTAAGGGCGCCGCTGCAAACGAACACAAGAGGTGAGCAGCATCATATTTTTGGGATTAGGGGTGGTCGGTGACCTTGATTTGTTTGCTTGAGAGCGGAATGAGTAATGTCCCATTCAGTTATTACGTCGCAAGTGAATAGCGGGAGGGAGTTGGGTTCTTCCGACTCGTCTTAAATTGTCTTACGTACGGGGGCCGAGATCACCTAATGTATGACTTTGTCTTCTCTTGAGACCTTACCTTGTATCACAATTGTGATAATCGTTGTCTCGTTAACCCTTAAAGTGCCAGCGTCGCTATAGGCGACGCTCGAAAACTCTCCCAAAAGTGCCAGCGTCGCTTATAGCGACGCTATGTTTAGAGTTTTTTTTATTCATCGTGAACACAATTATTCGCAGTAATTTTTTTATATTTAAGCTTCATAATGTTCTACAAACATAATACTACCCAAATTCATTTTTATAAAACAATTGACTATTTAAATCTCTTTTAAATACTGTGGTCTCAAGTTCAGTGGCACTTCCACCGCCCTCTTATTTGTTTAGTGTTTTTCTTTGGATTTTTTCATGGGATAATCCTCATAGTTCATGAATATTGCGTGTCAATATCTTTTTATTTTTGTATTATCTTCTACAAGGATCTCCGCAACATTATTTTACGGGTACTGGGAAAAAAAGATAGGTAATCAATCCTGGATACGTAGTGTTTTTGAGACGAATGCTTTCTTCTCCGCCTTCGTATGACTGAGATGCTGCCACTCTTGAATCTTTTGCAGCACAAAATATTCTGACAATGAGAGTCACTGCAGGCGTAAACAAAGTTGCCACCGGCCTGACCCAGAGACATTAGGCCAGCGGCTACTTTTTTATGACTCTTAGGGTCTTAGTCATGCCTTTTGGTCGACAATCACATGTGACGGGCAAAGTGGAGGGTTCCTTTTGGGAGATTTATTTATGACTTTGAGTGTCTGAGCACGGTCATCTGGTCTAAGTCATGCGTTTGGGTTAACAATTACAATGAAAGCTCTTTCGGTCACGGGAAAAGTGGAGGATGCCGTAGAAAACTCATCTTTACCATTTTTTATTTCCTTGTGATATGAACGAAAGTTTTTTTTCTCTATGATGAATAAAGTGCGGAAAAGAAAGAAAAATATCTACTATGTTTGATCTGTAAAATATCAAGTGACAGTGATTTCCTAATAAGTTCATCTGATTGTAGTGAATCAGTGGAGGAAGAAGACATTGGTGATTCTGAAACTTCATCATCGGAAACCGACGAGAGTGAAAGAGATGGGGAAGACTGCACCGCGTCAGCAGTATGCCGAAGTTCTAGGTTCGAAGCACGCTCCACTCCACTCCACTGCTTTGCTTTTGAGAAGATATGTACGTGACCAAATACCAGTGTTTTTAATAAAAACAGGCACTTAGTTATAATTCCACACTTTATTTTAAACAACACGACCTACGTTTCAGCATCTCATGCTGATGATGGCATGAGATGCTGAATCGTAGGTCGTGTTGTTTAAAATAAAGTGTGGAATCATAACCAAGTGCCTTTTTATTAATAATGAAGGAGTTCCACCGAGTAACTCCAGAGACCTCGTCCTATGTTCAAAATATCAGTCTTGCATAGTCGAAAATGAACGTATACCTAAATATGTAGGCATAAATTAATAGTAACGCATCACGAAGTAAGATATTTAATATAAAAATATACGTACGCTTCTGGTCCAAGTCATTCGCTTTCATGATCGCATATAAACAAGGTTAAACTTATTTGGAAATCTTTGGGAAATTATTTTGGTATGTAAGACTCGATTTATTGTCGAAGTCTGCAAGCCGTCACGGGAAGCAGTTGAACTTCCGAGTTTGTATCATCTTGCTGACGAAAGTTACAGAAATCCAGCTGTATAATGTATTCATGTGTACAATATAACTTTCTTTTAACAATGATCATAAATTAAATTACACATCTACTACTATAATGTTATCCAGGGCCGCTGCCACGGCCGGCTAGAGCCAGAGCCGAACGCTGGCGGCCCGGAGTGGGTGAACGTGACGACACTGCACCCCTTTGGTCGCGCGGTTCTGCATAGATATCATTCGATATAAATTAAACGCATTTGTTGAAATATTGGACAATTACATGCTAAAAAAGGTCAGGAAATTTGAATGACAACGCGAGCAAGAACGAAGTTTTACGATGCTCCAGTTTAGAAATGCTATTTTTTATAAAATAAGTAACAACGCTTTTTTAAGATGCAAACCAGAAAATTATAGTATGTATAGAAAACATGTCTATCTAACAGATATTGAATAAATCCGCAATAACCTTAATATTCCCTTACTATATTTATTTCAGTGAACTCTTAAAAGTGCGATATAATGTTATTTTAATGCACAATCGGCTGTGGAATTCTTTTTTTTTTATGTGAACAATAATAAGGACACGCAATGTTCTCTTTATGATGAAATATGTTATTTTGGATTTCAAGATTGTTCATTACAAAGGACAAAGAAATATTCGCTGTGAACATAAGAAGAGAACATTTTCAAAGATATTATACTCTTCACCAGAGTGAACAGTAAAAAATATTGGATGGACATTAAAAGAAGAAACTAAGAAATGAATAAAAATTGTGATAATTGAATGAACATAAAAGGAATTCACTGGAACACTACGTGAACATTGATTGGACCCTATCCTTTCTGTTGCAGTAGAGGTAAAAAGGGCTTACACAAGCTTTATAACATAGGGAAGAGAGGGAACATAAGTTCTTCCTCTCGTTTTTCATCATCCACCACGTTCAAATGCTCTTCTAATTCATCCTCACTTTCTAAATATCCACTGCTACAGCTGGAATCCTCGTCGCTGCTGCTGCTAATAGCCCCATCCGTTAAAAATTCGATCACTTGTTCTTCCTCCATCAAGTTGTGCTCTTGGTACCTACCATAGATGTACCAACTGCATAAATTAATATCCTAAGACCCCAACGGAAGTGTATATACTAAGACTAGGAATTCTCTTTCGTTCTTAAATCACCCATGCATCACGAGGTTCTATTACTCATCAATGAAAAAGCATACTCAGGGTGTCCGGCGACCTGGAAAACCTTGAAAACCTGGAAAACTCAGGGAAATATTTTGTCCTGGAATACTCAGGGAAAACTCAGGGAATTTTTGAATTTTTCCGAAAAACCCTGGAAAATGGATGGCAGCCGGTTTCCATTGAGGCAGAGAGAGAGAGAGGTTTAACCTGTGTCTTTGATTAAATTATGCTTGGCTCATAATCAGCGTAGCCTTGCGCTCCCTGTTCATTTCATACACTTTTTGCAGCTGTGCGGCCGCTCGCAGCTTGTGCTTCAAGTGTGTGCAATTGCATAACAAGGCAAATTCCTCATAGAATAATTCCCATGTAAAATGGCCGCTACGAATGAAATCTGAATTGATGCCAAAATGCGATTGTATATCTCCTTCAGCAGAAACAGAATTCCGCACGGAAATCTTGATTCCGTTCGAAGAGCCGTATGAATTGAATTCTTGGTGTTACCAAATTTACGAGAACTCTAAAAGTCTGGGCATGCGCAGTGGAATTTCCCGCTATTATACGAAAACCATTCGGCCGGCAACCTAAATGGATAATTGGGCATTGTTATATGATTGATAATCCTCACCCAATAATCTCAACACCCCTCATTTTAGAAATGTTTTTGAAGGAGCGGAAATACATTTTGCGGTCACTGCGTGTTGAAATCACAGCCCTCGGGTTTGAAGTTGACAGGCCCTTTGTACAGGGTCAACCCAAGTTAATTATAATTCGTGTATTGTCCAACAAATACAATTTTGTTCAAATTGAATTATTTTGGGTGGTAGATCCGTACCTATAGGTATACTTTGTGATATATCACAAAGCAATTAATTCACAGTTTCCAAAATGCTCATGCAAAGTTCAGTGAAGTCTTAGCGGAGAAGAGGAAAGGTACCAAAGCCTCAAGGGAAAAAGAATAATAAAGAGGTACTGAAAAAAGTTCGAGCTGCAAACCCAAAAAAAAAAATTTCTTCAAAATCCGAGAAATTTGTTGCAGAAGTTGAATCGGAAATGCACTTGTTGTGAAAAATCACACCAGTTTCTTACAGTTAACCGTTTTTGTTTATTTGTTGGTTGAAATGAAACCCATATTTCTCCACATTCCTTGTATATGTACTCTATTATTTAACTCAAAGTAGGTAGGTTCTTGACGGAATTAGCTCTGATGTAGTTAAAGTGATATCAGGTGTCCCACAAGGAAGCGTGATCAGACCCCTTTTGTTCATTATATACATAAATGATCTATGCTCTCGAATTAGCAGTAAAATACGTTTATTTTCCGACGACGCTGTCATCTATCGCGAAATTAATCATCACTCTGACTCTTTGAAACTCTATCATCGGATTTAAACAACGTTCATGTGTGGAGCCAAGAGTGGGGACTCGAACTTAATCTGAGCAAATGCACGGCGGTACATTTCTTGCGGAGGTCGTCCAACTATTCCCATGTATATGCTGTGGATGGTGTTCAGTTAAAGGCGACAGATGAAGTGAAGTATCTAGGAGTTACGATAACTTCGGACCTATCGCGGGGAACTCATTTTTGAAATATTTGTGGCAGAGCTCTGAAGAAGCTAGGATTCAACAAGCGTATTGTGGGAAGATTTTCAGATGAAAAAGTAAAAGAGAGGTGCTATTTCGCACTCGTCCGACCACACCTTGAATATGCAGCGAGCATATGGGATCCGGTGCAGAAAGACTTAATCCGGGAACTTAATAAAATACAAAGGAAAGCTGCGCGATTCATCAAAAACTGCTACGGGCGTACAGACAGCGTTACACAGATGTTAAACGAATTAGGCTGGGAGCCGCTAGAGACTCGAAGGCTGCGCGCTAGGCTTAGATTACTTGAACAATTGAGAATAGATATCTTTCAGAGCGACACGGAGAACATCATATTAGAACCCCACTATATTTCCAGGTCCGACAGAAACGATAAATTAAGAGAGATATGTTGCCGAACGGATAGGTATGGGAATTCGTTTTTCCCCCGAACAATAAGGGACTTTAATGAATGCAAGGCGTAATTTCATTAGAGCGTTTCCTTTTTATATGTAAACTGCTGGTGTCCTAACACCCCCCGCCACACGCCTACTGAGGCGGCTTGCGGGGTAGTATGTAGATGTAGACATTTCTCGTATTTTTCAAATCAGCAAAATATGCCAATTTTAATATAAATTCATTAAAAATATGTTAGAAATGAAATGCGACATGACCCTAGAAAATTCAAAAATATGCTTGGAAAACCTGGAAAACTCAGGAAAAAAGAAATTGAGATTCACCGGACACCCTGAATACTACAATAACATTTGATTAAATATGTTTAAAAACAAAACAGCTTGTTTACGTCAGAGGAGTATGTCGACATTTATACAAAATTATTCTTCCATACATGTACGCATATACCTATTTATCTTCGACGACGAAGCGTATTATGAGGACAATCAAACGACATTAGCTAAATTGTACCAAATAATACACACAAATAATAGAACATACGGAGAAAGTCATAAGTCGCATGAAGGGAAAGCACCCGGCGGGTGCTTTCTATTCATGCGACTCATGCGAGCCTCTCGGCATCAGACCCAGAGAACTGATTGTGAGAAGCTGGAGAATAAAAACGGAGAGTTACGAAGATGGGAAGTGGAGAGGGCGGGAAGGAGAGGGGAGAAGCGAGATAAGCTGCGACGACCTTGAAGCGAGGAGACTCGTCTTGTCGCGCGCGACTCCGAGGCCATCTATCTGCGCTTTGAGAATTAAAACCTTCGATACCATCTCCGCCCATGCCGTGAGCCCTCTAGTATATGTTTACTCTATGATCATAGTCAGCAAATTCCTGTTTTATCTTCTCCGTTGGTGTGCTCTGCAGGAAGGCGACGTGGATGCGTGCTATGCAAAGGTACGTAAACCAACTTGGAGAAGAATATTATTCAGTGGAATTGAAAATAAATTTAATACTTGTCTTTCCTTTTCAGATATCTCTTTTAAGTTCATAATCCGGGGTTGAGTTAATTTTTGCTGAGTGATTTAGGTGGTTCATAAAATAAAATACAAGCATTTATTCTCTCTAACATAGCATTTTTAATGCATGATATTTCGTTCATTTACAAAATTAAAATAACAGTTAATATTGCTTTATTTAATCACACGTATGCTTTGACTAGAATCACACTTTTGAGTGGATCTAACCACTTTTTTTAAAGAGTGTTACTAATATTCGCTGACTTCAATGACATATTCTACACTGTGTTAGCTGTTTCCTCATTTATGATGAAGGGAAAAATCATTATTTCCGGTGAAGAAGTAACTTGGTCAACCATTAGGAATGGGTTTGAAAATTTGTCTTTCTTATGATTGATTTTTCAGGTACATGTCACAGGTAGTTACTACCACTTGGATAAGCACTTAAATTGACATATGTATTAATCCATTCACATATTCTTATGGAATATTTGCTTGCACATTGGATGTTATTGTCTCTGTGCATTGGTATATCACACTGTTCATTTCCACTCGACATGTCTCTCAATCTTGGACACCTAAATTTATACCAGTCCTTGTTGAATGAGACAAGAAATCCCATTTCTGTACCCCTTAGAGAAAATTATTTTGAACTTTTGCTTTTCTTATTTCTAACATAACATTTAATGTTTTATAGTATTTAATTTATACACAAATAATTAATATAATAGATAATGCTGGTTTATTTAATAACATTCACACATATAATTTGACTAGAATCACACTTTTCTTTTGGTTTAATTACTTCTTTTTAAAGGAGTATTAAAAATGTTCACTGATTTCAAAGAAATATTATACACTGTATTAGCTGTTTCCTCTTTTATAGTGTAGGAAAATCTCATTATTTCCGGTAAGAAATAACCTTTGTCAGCCATGAGACATGTGTTTGAAAATTTGTCCTTCTTATGATTCATTTTCCAATACATGTCATAAGTAGCCAGTCTCACCTAATAATCACTTAATTTCACATTTGTATTAAACCATTCACAGAGTCTTGTGGAATTTTTGCTTGAATATTGCATTTTATTGTCCCTGTGTATTGGTATATTACACTTTTCATTTCCACTCGACAAGTCTTTTAATTTTGGACACCCAAATACTTCCAAGTTTATAACAGTCCTTGTTAAATGAGTTAATAAATCACATTCCTGTGCCCCCTTTGAGAAATTGAATTTGAATTTTTCTGTTTCTTTATTCAAAACACTATTTAATTCATCATATGACAAATCGCCATCATTCTGAGAGAGTCTATGGTAACGTTCCTTTCGCCATCTTTATTGCAAGGGACGTAGTCAGGGGTTTTAAAGAGCCATGATTTAAAGGTTATCGTGTCCACATTGGCTATCGACAACTCTTTTACAATGCAACTATTTTTTAGTGCACCCTTGTTCTCTTTGAAGCCTTGAAATCCCACCATGCAGTACATGTTTTCACAAATAAGATGTTTGTCGCTATGTAATCGGGATAATCTACCTTCCCACTAATGAACTTCTTTATTACAGCAAAGTGAAAAACTATTCAATGATCTAAAGGTGCTCAGAAATTATGGTATCAAAACTTACCTAATAAGACAGATAAATATTCACAATAAGTAATTAATACACTTTTTATGGTCCCACTCCTTAGTAGGGATGTTGTTGTGTTGGCAATGCCCAGCAACAACTACCCAAGCAGCATCATATGTCAGGTATATATCGGCCCGATATCATTTTTATATCACCAACGTCGTTTTAACATCGGGTGATTTTGCCGATATAAAACTGACATATATATGATATCTTTCCCCGATGCAAAAGTGATATCGTCGAACTGATATTAAAGTGACATTTATTAGATATCGTTCTCCGATGTAAAAATGAAGTCAGTGGAGCTGACAAATAAAGGATATAAAAGTGATATTTTTTCCAACCTCATTTTGGCACTAACCAATTTCCTAGCCCGGTGCGAATCTCAAGAAAACCTAAGACTGTATTTCTTACACTCATAACTTACTTCATATACGCTGTAGTATTCTTAATACCCCTAATATTCCTCTTTAGATTCTCTTCTACCAATTTCACCCTTAACTTTTGTGGTCTACCTCTTCCCCTCACACCATTCACTCTATTATCACATATGTATATCCATATGATGACCCATGATATATTGATATATCTTTTCGTTATTTGAATCTCTTCCGTTTTTTCAACAAGGCCTAACCAAAGGGAGGTCACTTCTTTCGCATGTCTATTACTGGAGCATCCAACCCACAATTTTTCATCGTTTACTCATTTGTAACCCTATATATCCATCCTACTTTTACCGCAAAATAATCTCAGGTACCCCATTCCCTCTGCATTAAGCTTACTATTATCCTTAACCTGATATACCCGGGTTTTGCTGCCATATAATAGCCCCAGGAGGAGATCAATTTTGTACACTGCTATTTTCGCCTCTCAAGACATACAATCATTCCTAGATATGCTCCATATGCTACAGATTTTTCTACTGGCATTTGCACACCTTAAAATCTACATCTATCTTTCCATCTTTTGCAAACATTCGTCCAAGATACACAAAATCGTCTACTAGTTCAATTACTTCATCATTTACCCAGCTCATCATACCCACTCTCCCTATCGAAAACTACTACTTTGGTATTTAATGCAATTATCCTCAAATCCATTCTCCTCGTGGCCTTATTTCACTTTCATGTCGACTTCAGTCAATAGTTTTATCAAATATATATATATTTATTATAAGTTACATCAGAGAACTTGCCAATATTCAATAAACTCATTAAAAATTTGACCATTGATGGTCATTATTAAAATTAATTAATCCATCTTACTAAAGCTTATTGAATGCATTACTAAACTTACAGCAACAAATGTAAGGTATATATTACAAAATACTTGGAGCCAAGGCTCCAAGTATCCAGGCTACTTCTCCGCTGTGAGCCAAGTGCATTTACCTTTAATAGAGTATAGTACACGTATAATACCGTAACATATTGCATTGTAATCAGGTATGGATCGACCGACACTTTAAAGCACGTAATTCGGCAAAACCTCTTTGTCGAATTAAAAATGTGTAGGGTTTCAAAGCCCATCTGGACAAGAACTTGGGATTTTGTGGTCAAGAACTTGGGTTTTTGAAAAATGCGGGTTTCAACTAGCAAGGCGCTTTAGCGCTGCGTTCGCTACGTAGAAAAATGAAGATCGATGTCTTGGTGCATAGCGTGCTTAGAGTGTGTAGCACAACACGCAACGGGGAATTCAATATTCCCGTACACGAATATGGATATAGCTCCCGTATTTTGGTTATATATTCCCTGGTGCAACTGTTTTAAAATCTATCATTACTTTTGCCATCTATGCGAGGTTGGACGTGCATCTCAAGTTTTATGGAAGACACCAAATGTTTGGACACCCCCAATCTTTACTGAAGCAAGGTAATTTTGTTGTTGTTGTTCATTATTATCTATCACTAGCTGAAGGTACCCGTTGAAATTCAGCGGGTGTGAAAAACATTGAACTTATTTTATAAGAAAACCACAAACTACACTGTTAGCATGATCATTTGAGGAGTTCGTATGCTATCTTGTTTGTTGTGATCGTTGTAATTCGTTCATTTCCAATTCGTGCACGGAGAGTTGAGTGATTGTTTGTCCTCTTTAATGCACGGGAAACCCAATAATGGGCCACGATGGCTCATTTCTACTTAATAAATAGCACCTAGGTTGATAGATGGTCACCTCGTGCCACCGGTTCTCTTGAGCTCTCTTCTGAGTGATTAACAGCTTGATCACTTCCCTTGTGTACATAGATATATCAGCATTCAATAACTTAATTGAGTTCCGCAATTCAACGTTGATATGTGCGTTGAGTATCTTAATCAGGATAGGAGAGTAGAGTATAATCCAGCGGTTGACAACGTCAAAAGGAGCATTTTCAATAGCAGCCATGTTTATTTGTCCTATGAATCCTTCAATACCTGGACTATCCCTTCGGCATAAAGGGTAGCTATATTATTGGTTACTAAATCATAATCATTGTTTACAAAATTAAAAATCTATGGTGATCAGTTTTAGTGCACTTTTCATGCACCGATTTCATTCATTGCGTAGAATATCCGTTCATCTTTCGGATAAGAAGTATGGAGTGACGTCATTATAATTTCCGCCATCATAAAACAGATTGAAATTTCGAAACAGATGGGTCGATATGTGAACGAGATTTATAGCTGGTTACCCGTCAGTAGGTTTGGTTAGGATGAAATATGTGTTGTTCTTAGCGTAATCCGAGAAACACCACGGGGAGATTCTCATGAGATCACTGGTGGGGATGTCTTTGAGCGTCCAAGTATAAAATTTGTCGTTTTTAATGCAAGGAATCATTTCCTCGCAAATAAGACATTCCTATTGCTTTAGAAAATGTTTTCGAAAGGTTAACATTTTTTCTACTAGAGATTGATGGATACACTTTTAAGTCCAAGAAAGGGAAACAGCGGCGAGTGAGTGCCTCGAATTGGCAACTCGATGATTGAGTGAATGTAAGTCAACTGCACTTTAACACGTTTAAGTATATATAAATTATTCGTAACGTTTGCGATTTGGGAATCAGTATTAAAATTGTTCCCAATCGTATTGAAATTCAACGGGTGAGAAAAATATTGAACGTATTTTATAAGAAAACCATAAATCCTGAAGAACGCTGTCAGCGTAGTCATTTGAGGAGCTCATAACCTATCTTGTATGTTGTAGTCGTTGTAGTGGATACGCTGACCATTTTCCAGGTGCACGGAGAGATGAGTGACTGTTGGTCCTATTTCTTACACGGGAAATCCAAAAATGGGCCACACAGACTCATTACTACTTAAATAGCACCTAGGTTGATAGATGGTCACCTCGTCTCTCCGATTCTCTTGAGCCGTCTTCTGAGTGATAAACAGCTTGATCGCTTCCCTTGTGTACATAAATACATTTGCAGACTGAATTTAGTTGCATAATTTAATATTGATATGTGCGTTGAGTATCTTAATCAGGATTGGAGAGAAGAGTACAATCCAGAGGTTGAAAACGTCAAAAGGAGCATTTCCAGCCGCTGCCATTTTTATTTGACCTATGAATCCTACACCACCCGTACTGCGCCTTTGGAATATAGGGTAGCCATAATCATTGATTTCAGTTGTTAAATAAAACATCCATGGTGATTCTTAGTGCTCTTGCCGATTTAATGCACGGATGTCGTTTATTGCGCAGAATTTTCGTTCTTCTTTCGGGTAAGAAGCATGTAGTGAAGTCATTATAATCTCCTCCCTCTTAATTCAGATTGAAGTTTTGGAACAGATGGGTCTATATTTGAACCAGATTTATAGCTGGTGGGCATGTCTTTGAGTATCCAAGTCTAACCTTAGTCGTTTTTATGCAAGGACTCATTTTATCACAAAGATGACATTCCTCTTGCTTTAGAAGATGTATTCGAAAGGTTACTATTTTTTCTGTTAGGCATGTTCATTGATATATTTTTAAGCCCTGGAACTCGATAATTGAGTGAATGTAAGTTAACTGCAATTTAACACATTTAAACACATATGTATAAAAAACTCGTTACGTTTATGATGTGAGAATCGGTCTCAAAACAGCTCACAATCGTAATGAGATCTGTGTATTAAACGATAATAAACAACGCCGTGTTTGTTGTAGCAACAGAAACATTAATACTATGTATTACAATTCACTGAATGTAAATACTCTTGCACCTTTAATTCCTTTATGTGTATCCTACGTAGGTGTTCTCTCATATACATGCAGTTCCCCTATGGGAGCTATTTTGAGAATAGACATTGAAGAGTATACTTGTTGTAAATATGTATTGAATATATCGATTACCCCCCGAAGCAATATATTATAGGGCCCTTAGGACTCTGGGCCCTTCTTATACAAATTTTCTTTTTACATGCTATCATGGGCCTGCAGGAAAACTTAAATTCCAGATGCGTGTATGTCCTTTGAAATTCAAATCTCTGGTTGTCAAGGAAATATGCTATTGTTAATTTCAGAGAAAAATGTGAGATTTTTCAGCTTAAAAAATTATTTTCAGACAATTACGAAGTGTAAAAGAAAATCGGTCGAAAGCATTAGAAACTTCATTTATTCGGCCATCCGATAAAAAATATTCCAGCGCTCTATCTTGAGTGAAAGTAATTTTAAAAAGCAAAAAATAAAACCACTGCACCGAACCAAATGCTTATCATGGACCACCAGGGGGGGCCTTTGGGGGCCCTGAGGGATTTTAAATATAGCTTATGTTACATCCAGATACATTTTCTTACTTCCTGCCAAATTTCAGCTCAATCGGTTCAGTAGGTTTTGCGTGTTGAGCAACAGACAGACAGACAGACGGACAGACAGACTGACACCATTCAATTTGTATATATTAGTATGATTATAACATTAATATTCGTTTAAGAAACCGTACCCCTCTCTTAAAAAAATTTCAATTCTTATTGCTATTAGCGTAGCATATTCTGTCCTATTATTTTAATTAAATTTATCGATGTATTTTCACGTAGCGTAGTGTGTTGTGTATTCATATTGATATCTGAGGAGAAAGCTTGTGGCATATTTGTGCATCGGTTAGTCACATCTTACGAGTCTTGATTTGTTAATTTCACTCTTATGTATTTAGGATCCTAGTCTAGCAATCTTGCTTTTGAAAATATCACCCTCCAAGATTATTTTTCTTGGAAAAGAAGTTATTCATGAGTAAGAAAATTAAACCGCTATGAGCAGTGATTTTGGAGGAAGAAGAATGTAATACAGAATTTCGTTATAAGGTCGTAGATAAACAAGTTCTTCACGATATTCTTCGGTTTATAATTGGAAGATTATTATTGCCTGTGGGTAAGAGTATTATTTCAAGATATCTTTATCGTGATACGATTTGTTCTATTTTCACCTGTCTACACTTCCAACACTGTTCAATGAAATTTGCCGTCGTAAAACTCGTGATCTCATTGGACTCATGCATTTTTGGCGTGGGTTAAAGGTTTTTCTCTTGGAGTTAATTCTGTATGTGTTTTCAGCATGGGAATTTGTCATTAGCTTGTTTTTTCTTGTGAGTTTATTTAAGGGTAGAGTTCAGTGGTAACTGTTTTAGTGGAATAGGTGAAAAATTAGTGACTGCAATGAATGGCAATTTTTAATTGTCTTTGAATATGTGGTTGAATCGTGTATTATGTGCTTAATTTGTTTCATTGTGGTCCTCGTTTAAAACTTCGCTTCACTTATCCAATTTTATTATTTTTTACTACAATTTTTGGTCAATTTAAGGTGACTTGTTAAAAAATATTATTTCTAGCTGTGATCCGATGAGCACACCCTGCTTTAACTGAGGCAGATGAAGACATGGAGGTGGGATTGAGGGTGGAAATCTCATTATTGAGAGGGAGGACGAGTGCAGCTGAAGCCAGAGTGGGAAAATGAAGGAAGAGGAATAGAAGAGGAAACGTCTGCTGGGGCAGGTGATACATGATTTAAACCATCCATAGCCAAGACTCACTTGGTCACATCCTAGATGAAGAGAGGATTAGTAAATCTTCAGTTAATTCTTTCTTCAAACTGTGGATATTATTATAATTATTTATTTAAAGTAGAGACATTCATGCCTGTCTTTGCTTATTTACCATTTGATGGATGTAAAAATTTTCTGAAACTTTGAACACCCATATTTCTGATAAGGGGACTTGAAAAGATTTCTCTGGTGGTCTCTTAGGTAAATTAAGAGCTTGACATTCATTTTTATGACGTAGCTGGTGATATTGAATTTGAAATATGGTGTCAAAATATTAATACTACCTTAATTACTATAGACCATGAACATGCTAGTATCAGCCATAAAAACTGTCTACTTGGTGCAAAATGTAATAAGATCAGGGAATATATGTAATAGAATAACCTGGCACTGATTGTGTTTTGATCGTATTCTTAAGCCGGTGTCTCACGGTCCAATTTGGATCCAATTTTTGTTTCCAAATTTTTGGTCCAAAATTTGTACACAACGGAAATGGTGTTTTCCACGGTGCATCACATTTGAACCAAAGGATTTAAAAAAACGAAAGACGATATTATAGTAAAAAAATATGGCAGTTACGGATTATGAGGATGCCGTCTTGGCAGTTTTAGCAGTCGGAAGGGGCTACGCAGGCTTATTAATTAAAAATAAAAGAGGCAAATAAAGCGAAGTCAATGGTGGACTAGGCTTTGGCTGTAAAGAAGAAATGACGGCGTGGGAAGAGGCGTATCATGTGGGAGAAGGAGCTGGCTGCCGACGATCCCGAAAACTATCGGAATTACTTAAGAATGAGTGAGGATGTTTTCATGTCCCTTCTCAGCAAGGTTGAGGGTAGAATAAAGCGCCAGGGCACCAATATGAGGCGGTGTATTCCCATAAGGAACAGGTGTATAATTTAAAAATGGACACAGTAGTTGCGATGATGTTACATACTTATGCCGCAGTGGTGCTATAAATGTTCGTTGAAATGACATTTGTCTTTCCAAATTAGCCTTTGGGCGGTTGCAAAGAGGACCTTAGTCATCTAGTATCATTGCGATCGAAACAGGCGGCTCCAGGGGTTCAAAGTATTGAATTCTCTGGCGGCTCTGGGGAATTGAATACCCTCCAGGAAAAGAGGTATCAATTGAGTTCGTGAAAAGTGGAAAATTGCGTGCATTAAGTGGTTTAAAAACAAATTTTTCCAGTTTAAAAGAGCAAATTTTAACTAAATACATATACATATGTACTGCCTTTTTACATACCACCATGTTTGGTCTATTTCTAAAATTTTTTCTAATGGTTTTTCATCAGCATAATATCCGCAGCAGTGTAAAACCTATTAGAATGCGTATACTGTTTCCTTTTTTCATCACTGCCACTCGTTTGAAATGGAAAAGCGGCTCGTAATTAGCTTCCCTTCCATCGTACTTCTCCGCATAAAAAAAGTAATAGAGGCTCTAAATGTTAGCCTATGAAAAAATACGCCCGTTCCCGGGTTGCGATACATATCATATTACGTATTGTACATGAACTCGTTGTTTCATTTGCTCGATGAGCGCATAACAACTGCCTCAGGCACCCAACCTTTGCTCAATTTGATTTTTTGTCTTAAAATAATTACAACACACGAATCTGACCATGCTCTCCACCATAATTGCAAAACAAGAAATATTTCCTGCAAGAAGTGAACACCTAGATTAAAACGCATAGCGATGGTTCTTTCTCTTCAGCCCTCTGATTGGCTGGTTTCGTACATTTGGATGAAAATTTAGAACGTGTCCTATCCGTTTGGACCAAACGGAATTGAATGAAACTGATTGGACGAAAAGGTAATTGGGTACACATTCACCGTGGGACACGGCGCACTCCACTTTTATCCAAATTGGATCAAAATTGGACCGTGGGACACCGGCTTTAAATATGTTTCCCAGTAATATCATGACTCATATAAGCTGTTTCTATCAGCATATGCAACTGATGAGGATGAAGCATCAATGAGAATGGGAATACAGAAGAAATACAACAGTGCTTCAAGTGGCATGAAAGAGCTTATATGACACCTAGGATTTTGTAACCATTAGTAATTTCAATAAATTGTATTTTTACTAGTTTTGTATTTTCTTTCAGAAACACTCTTTCATACCTATTGTAAGTTCATCAAGTACTGGCTCCAGTCATATGGCTAGTTACAGCCATATGACTGTGCCATTATTACTTTAACCTTATTTCCCATTTTTGGGTACACTTAGGTCCATAGTCCTAAATATCTTTTTAACGTCAATTTTATACCGGTCCAACATCATCAGCAAATGCCATTTTTATATCATTGTATAGTCGGGAAAGATATATTTTTAACGTCAATTTTATATCGGTCCAACATCATCAGCAAATGCCATTTTTATATAATTGTATAGTCGGGAAAGATACCTTTTTAACGTCAATTTTATATCGGTCCAACATCATCAGCAAATCTCATTTTTATATCAATGTATATATTCGGGAAAGATATCCTTAGTATGTCAGATATATATCAATTTGACATCGGTAGCGTGTCACTTTTGTGTCCTGTTATAGTCGGAAAAGATACCCTTTCTACGTCAGATTTATATCACTTTGACATCGGCAGCAGATACTTTTATGTCGGCAAATGTTATCATTTTTGACCTAATGCCGATATCGGCAGCCGATATCGTTTTGATTAATAAGTGATCTATAATGACGCAAAAGTGACATCGGGCCGATATCAGCATGCTGCTGGGGTCGGTGATGACTGCATGCTGTGGAAAGAAATTAAAGCACATTACTTAGCAAGAAACATTTACTTCTGCCACTAGGCTTACAGAGTTTTTTTTTTACACTGTTTAACGACTATTAACCATCCCTCATGATTAAATGTAAAATTCCTCCTTTGACGTTTAAAAATATGCCAAAAGTAATCAATTATATCATTTAATGTTTTTATCGTTAAAGGGTCTTTAGAATCTCTACACCACCTGTTCAAAATGACAAAAGTCTCTGAAAAGTTGGCCACTATATGGTTATTGGTCGTCATATGCCTTAGCCTGATGAGTTTTTTCATCTAATGCATCACGATGATACACAGGTAGAGTAAGAATGTTTGATCAATCAATATTGCCACATGTGAGTGGTACTAAGTCAGTAATCACGATGCAAATATAGCGAAAGAGAAAGTAAATAAGAGAAAATAGTTGTTTATTTTTCGTGAAGTGCACTCAATTGTATCTAATAATTACTCACCAAAGATTTTCACGAGTTGAGGTTGATGAAAATTTATCAAATCACATTCACTATGTTTTGTCTCAGGAACTAAAAAGAAAAGGTATTAATTGATGCATTTATTCGGTGAACGATCAATATGTAATCACTTACTTAATTTTAAAAGTAAATGTCACTTACCTGCGAATACACAGAGAGTATCCAAATAAAGTCAGCTCGACTTAATTTAAGGAGCACTATACTTTACTTGAATTGAGATTAAGATGAAACTTCACTACTCGAATGTAGAAGGAAGAGTGACGGTTAAGGGATGTGAAAGATGTCACCTAAGAAGTAACCCTTCTCATAAAGTTCATGTTCTCAGGAAGTAATCCTTGCTCATCACACAATGCGTTTCTAATGACTAATGAGATTTACTTTTTTCCACTTATATACCATTATGAGAGATTGACGCTTTTATTTTTCATTTTATTTTTCAAATAGGATTTTCCCTCCTCCTCTATGAAACTGTGACTTTCTTGATTTCTTATTATCACAGCAGAATTGCGATAGAATGTGCATGAAAGGAATTTTCCAGAGCAGTCGCCCTCCCCTATCCTCTCCTGAATACACCTCTCTGGCTCATCACTTTTCCATATTTCATCCAACACAATGTCTAAAGGCCGTATCACACTAGCGACTGCGACCGGCGCTGCGACGGCGACTGGCCCGTCGACCAATCAGAGCGAGGCAGTCGACGCTGCGACTGCGATTCAGAAGAATAGCCGACCGGCTATTCTTCTGAGTCGCAGTCGCAGCCAATCAGAGAGCTCCATTTGAATCTCGCGCGCTTGCGGCAGACGTGTTTGTTTTGGTTGGATGTAGTAGGGGAAGCCGGGGAATAACTTTGTGATAATTTCGGATATTTTAACTGAAAATGGAAGCCCAGCATCAAGTAAAAGCACGAGCAAAATTCTCCTCGGCGCAAGATATCCGTTTAATATACGAAGTAGAGCGTCGGCCAATACTGTGGGATCCGACAATTGAAATTTACAAAAGAACGGACCTGAAACCTCCAGTTTGGGCGCAGGTAGCCCCACATATTGGACCCGAGTACACAGGTGAGTAAAAATGAAGTACGTTTAAACATATTTTAGGTAAGTCGTTAAAACTTTCGCGGTCCATATTATGACTTATATATGTTTTGTTGGGTTGTCCGCGTCTTGCTAGCTGGTTCGAAGGTGGCCGACGTTTCCTCTCCATTTGCCGAAGACTTCCTCAGGGCTACTGAGTGGCCACTCCGGTTATGCATCTATTTATACGAATTTGGGGAGAGGGGGGGGAAGGAGGAGCAGGGGGAGGGAGTTGTGGAACATTCTGGGTTCTTTTATTTCTCGCTAAAACTGGAAGCCAGGAACTGCTGATAGCTTGTCCTTGGTCACGGTTAAAATTGCAGGGGTGTTTCTTTATTTCTAGGGCTTCTCTAACTAGCCTTGTTTTAAAGTGCCGGTCTTTGGCAAGGATGATCGGCTTCTCGGTTTCGATTTCATGGCCTTTTGCTGCGTGTTCGGCGACCGCTGATTTATCTTGATGTCCGAGGCGTATTGCAGCCGCATGTTCTCTGACTCTCGTTCTAATTGTCCGTCCAGTCTCCCCCACGTAGACCCTATCACACGTGTTACACATTAGCAAATATACGCCCTCTGTTTCTAATTTTTCTTTCCCTTTTACATTCCTCACAATGTCTCGTATTTGTTTCTTCGGTTTGAATATTGTCTTTATTTCGTATTTCCGTAATATCCGGGATATCTTGTCAGTAGTTCCCTGGATATATGGAAGGTATGCTTTTTTCTGATCTTTTGAGTATTTCTCCTCCGATGGTTGGGGCTGAGGTCCTAATTTTTGTGAGATTGTCTTCCTTATCTCATTTTTTCTATATCCATTCTTGGCCAAGATTTCTGTGAGTTTCTTCAGCTCCTCATCTCTATGGTCTCCATCGCTGAGTGTGATGGAACGATGAATCATAGTTTTCATCACTCCATTAATCTGTGCAGGATGGTGGTGCGATCTCGCATGCAGATATTGGTTTGTGTTGATAGCTTTTCTGTACACCGTATGTCCCAGCGTGCCGTCTCCTCTTCTGTTTACCAGGACGTCTAGGAATGGCAGCTTCCCTTTTTGTTCTTCCTCCATAGTGAATTGTATGCGGTGATCAATATTATTTAGGTACTCAATAAATTCATCTAATTTCCTACGTCCGTGTTTCCATACCACGAAGGTGTCGTCAACGTAGCGTAACCACATCAATGGTTTGTATGTAGCATTATCTAATGCGGTGTTTTCAAAGCTTTCCATAAAGATGTTGGCAATGGCTGGAGAAATGGGGGACCCCATTGGAGCGCCTTCCGTTTGTTCATAAAATTCTCCCTTCCACTTGAAATACGTTGAATTGATGCATATTTCTGCCATGTCTGCTATGTTCCCATCGAACTTATCTCGAACTACCTTGATGGCTTCTTCCCAGGGTATTTTGGTGAATAGTGTCACCACGTCGAAGCTAACTAAAATGTCCTCGGTCTCCAATTTTAATCCTTGGATGCGGCTAATGAAATGCTGTGAGTTTTTGACGTATGAGCTTGCCTTTTCGACCTCTGGTTGGAGAATGGCGGCCACGTATTTGGCTAAACTATATGTGGGCGAGTCAATCGCGCTTATAATGGGTCTTAATGGAACTCCCTCCTTGGAACTTAGCAGACATGGCAGAAATATGCATCAATTCAACGTATTTCAAGTGGAAGGGAGAATTTTATGAACAAACGGAAGGCGCTCCAATGGGGTCCCCCATTTCTCCAGCCATTGCCAACATCTTTATGGAAAGCTTTGAAAACACCGCATTAGATAATGCTACATACAAACCATTGATGTGGTTACGCTACGTTGACGACACCTTCGTGGTATGGAAACACGGACGTAGGAAATTAGATGAATTTATTGAGTACCTAAATAATATTGATCACCGCATACAATTCACTATGGAGGAAGAACAAAAAGGGAAGCTGCCATTCCTAGACGTCCTGGTAAACAGAAGAGGAGACGGCACGCTGGGACATACGGTGTACAGAAAAGCTATCAACACAAACCAATATCTGCATGCGAGATCGCACCACCATCCTGCACAGATTAATGGAGTGATGAAAACTATGATTCATCGTTCCATCACACTCAGCGATGGAGACCATAGAGATGAGGAGCTGAAGAAACTCACAGAAATCTTGGCCAAGAATGGATATAGAAAAAATGAGATAAGGAAGACAATCTCACAAAAATTAGGACCTCAGCCCCAACCATCGGAGGAGAAATACTCAAAAGATCAGAAAAAAGCATACCTTCCATATATCCAGGGAACTACTGACAAGATATCCCGGATATTACGGAAATACGAAATAAAGACAATATTCAAACCGAAGAAACAAATACGAGACATTGTGAGGAATGTAAAAGGGAAAGAAAAATTAGAAACAGAGGGCGTATATTTGCTAATGTGTAACACGTGTGATAGGGTCTACGTGGGGGAGACTGGACGGACAATTAGAACGAGAGTCAGAGAACATGCGGCTGCAATACGCCTCGGACATCAAGATAAATCAGCGGTCGCCGAACACGCAGCAAAAGGCCATGAAATCGAAACCGAGAAGCCGATCATCCTTGCCAAAGACCGGCACTTTAAAACAAGGCTAGTTAGAGAAGCCCTAGAAATAAAGAAACACCCCTGCAATTTTAACCGTGACCAAGGACAAGCTATCAGCAGTTCCTGGCTTCCAGTTTTAGCGAGAAATAAAAGAACCCAGAATGTTCCACAACTCCCTCCCCCTGCTCCTCCTTCCCCCCCCCCCTCTCCCCAAATTCGTATAAATAGATGCATAACCGGAGTGGCCACTCAGTAGCCCTGAGGAAGTCTCCGGCAAATGGAGAGGAATCGTCGGCCACCTTCGAACCAGCTAGCAAGACGCGGAAAACCCAACAAAACATATATAAGTCATATTTTAGGTACTTTCAATCAGTATTCAGAGTGTCATCTTTGTGATTTGTTTCATTATCTCGCAACATAACCTGCTCAGTTGAGGTTAGGAGCCCACTTGTTGACACTGCGTCTTCGAACCTGACCGTCAATCACGTTTTTATTTTCAGCTGAGTATGTTTCGGGACGTTTCAAAAACTTAAAGGATACCTTCATGCGCAATTGGCGGAAAGTTCAAGAAAGTTCAAAGAAGTGCAGAAGTGCAAATACATTACGTAACTGCATTATCATTATTTGTGAACCAGTCCATTTTTAATTCTTATTTACCTGCGATATTTTAGCGGATCATCCAACGCTAGTTCCATAAAATGGTTATGGTGTACACCTTGTTTTTTGCGCCGAGCAATCCAATGCCCCACCCACGCACTTCGATCAGAAAATCTTGAGCTATAAAAGCCTAGAACCAGCGCAAAAAATGCTACCGAAAACTTCCTATTACGATGCCAGTAGAACTGCCTTAATTTCAACAATTGCTGCTCTCTATCCATTCTTTGGGCTTTAGTAAACAAACAAGCTACAAGCAAAAACGTTCATACGTGCGCATGCGCGATCGTGGCGTCGGCCGCAATGTGTGATGGGGTGCAGTCGCAGCCGCAGCCGCAATCGCGGTCGCAGCGGCGGTCGCAGTCGCTAGTGTGATACGGCCTTAAGACTTTTTGATTCCCACCTCTCTGAATGCACATTTGCACTAAATGCACGAATGTGCAGGTCGACTCCCATTCGCTTGCGACAATACCGCTGATGATTCTTCCCATTGTGTATAGAATAATGCAAGGATAACAAACTGAGAAATTTAACTGTTGCTTGTTCACTTAATGATAAAATCATAAGCAGTGTTACTTTTTTTATCAATGGTTGCGCGAATCTTTTAGAGGAAGGATTTAACTTTTTTTTGCTTGGGAATGGGCAATTATTTCAACAGTAGGAGGAGCAGTTCTTTCATTAATTTTACTTTATTAGTCAATTACTATGATTTTTAAATTTTACAAAACAAAATTTTATCAATGAATGAAGATCTTTTTATCCAGATATAAGGTTTTCATACAAGAATTTTCTTCCAGAAGATGTCACGAAATAACATTTTAAATCTTCAATTAATGCTGGGGCATTCAAAGAAATTGGAGCATCATTTAGTTCACATACATCAATGTCGATATTATCAACACAGTTCCAAACAGGGTCATCAATTGTAATTCAATTCGGTGATTTAAACTGCACTAATTGATTGTAAATTCTATCCAGATACAACCCTAACAATTTTGACTCGTATGGACGCCAGTGAAGTCCGTTGGGAAGGAGAATTCCCAATTCAGGAGAAGAAGGATAAGGTCGGACTTCTCCTTCTTCTCCTGAGAAGATGGAGAAGTCCGAATCTCAGTGAAGTCCGTTGGGAAGGAGAAGGGGAACTCATATATGAGGGGTACACCATGATTTACAAGGGAGGGAACAGTAAGAATAGAGGAGTTGGATTCTTGATGAAAAAGAAAATTGCAGAAAGGGTAAGCAAGGTTATAGCATGTAGTGAAAGGGTGATTGCTTTGAAAATAAAGAGTGAACCAGTAGATACCTTGGTGGTTCAAGTGTACATGCCCACAACAATAGCAGAAGAAGAAGAGGTCGAAGAGGTATATGAAGAAATCCTGCAGGTGTATGAAGAGAATGGAAAGGGACAAGTGAGGGCAGTGATAATGGGAGATTGGAACAGTGTAGTTGGAGAAGGAAGGAAAGGGAAAACTGTGGGAGCATACGGTTTAGGCACCCGAAATGAGAGAGGAGAAAAATTGATAGAATTCTGTGAACAACAGCAGTTATGGATAGGAAATACTTGGTTCCAGAATCACAAGAGAAGGCTCTACACGTGGAAAAGCCCAGGTGATAACAAGCGTTATCAAATAGATTTTATACTGATAAATCAAAGATTTAAGAATAGCGTAAAGAACGCGAAGACACTACCTGGAGCGGATGCGGACACAGACCACAATCTTCTGATAATAGATATGATCACTAAGCTTAAGCATGTGACGAGGAAAAAGCAATCAATAAAGAGGTGGAACTTGATGAAGTTGGAAGAGGATAAGAAGAAAATTACCAAAGTCCTAGAAGAGAAGCTGAAGAAGGGGGAAGGGGAGAGAAGCATTCAAGAAGAAGAGAAGGAAAGCATAATAATGGTTCTCGAACAGGAGGTTGGAACTGTAAACAAGAAAGAAGCTAGAAAAAGCTGGATAAACCGAGATATGTTGGAAAAAATGGAAGAAAGAAGGAAATGGAAAGGAGATGGCTCGGAACAAGGAAAGAGACAATATAGAAAGATTAACAATGAATTAAGGAGAACTACAGACAAATCTAGAGAAGAGTGGATGAAGGAGCAGTGCTTTGTTATTGAAAAGCTAGAAAAAGAAGGAAAGACGGAGGAAATGTTCAAAATAGTGAGAATGTTGACTACGAGAAAACAGAGAGCCATTTCGAAAAAAGGTATGAGAGATAAGTGTGGAAGGGTTACAACAGATAACGAGGATGTGAAGGAAATATGGGAGGAATATATAAAAGAACTGTACTGCACAAGAGAAAGAGGAAGTGAAATAGAATTGGAGGATGACATGAATGAGGAGAGGGACAATACAGGTCCTAAAGTAATGAAAGGGGAGATAGAAATGGCAGTAAAAGGAATGAAGAATAGGAAGGCAGTCGGCGGAGACCAAATACCAGTAGAGATTCTAAAGGCTTTAGAGAAAAATGGGTTGGATCGGCTCACGGATCTGGTTAATAAAATATATGATACAGGGGAGTGGCCAGAAGATCTTATCAAAACGATAATGGTGCCGGTACCAAAGATATGTAATGCACAGGAATGTAAAAACTACAGAACTGTAAGCCTTATCTCACATGTGGGCAAAGTTATAACCAAAGTTATATTGGAAAGAATGAGAAGGAAAGTAGAAGAAAAATTAGAGGAAGACCAGTTTGGTTTCCGCAAGGGCAGAGGAACGAGAGATGCTATTGGATGTATGAGGATGCTAACAGAAAGGGTATTAGAGTTGAACCGTGGGATATGCGTATGCTTCATTGATTATGAAAAGGCATTTGATAGGGTCAGATGGGATATCTTATTAGATCTTCTGAGAAAGATAGATATAGACTGGAAGGATAGAAGATTAATAAAGCAGATGTACATCCATCAGAAAGTTTCGGTAAGAATTGGGGACGAGGAAACAAAGGAAACCACAATAGGAAGAGGAGTTAGGCAGGGTTGCTGTCTGTCACCATGTCTCTTTAACTTGTATGCTGACAAACTGCTGGAAGAAGCTTTAGAAGACATCGGGAGGATAAAAGTGGGAGGTGAGAGAATAAAATCCATCAAATATGCTGATGACCAGGCTATAATAGCAGAGAATGAAGAAGAACTTCAGGAAATGATGGAAAGAATTAGGAAGAAAAGTGAAGACTACGGAATGAGAATAAACAGCAATAAAACTAAGGTAATGATAATAGCAAAGACAGAAGGGCCCTTAAATATATGGCTGGAGAAAGAAAAATTAAAACAAGTAAGTTCTTTCAGGTACCTGGGAAGTATAGTTACACAGAGTGGCAACTGTACTGAAGAAATTAAAAGCAGAATTGGGCAAGGAAAAGTAGCTTTTAGCAAGGTTAAGGAACTGGTGACAGCAAGGAACATCAAGATGGACATTAGGAAAAGATTTGCAAAATGCTTCATATGGAGCATTGTGTTGTATGGATGCGAGACGTGGACGTTAAAGAAGAGAGAAGAAAAGTACTTAGAAATCTTTGAAATGTGGCTATGGCGAAGAATGGAAAAGATTGGATGGAAAGATAAGATCACGAATGAAGAAGTGCTAAGGAGGATTGGAGAAGAAAGAAGTATACTGAGAGAAATTAAAAAGAGAAAGGCAAAATGGATAGGACATATTTTAAGGAATAACTGCCTACAGAAAATAATAATAGAAGGGAAAATAGAAGGGAAGAGAGGAAGAGGAAGGAGGAGGCACGGAATGCTGAGGGATGTAAAAGAAGGAAGGAGTTATGCGGAGATGAAGAGAGAGGCCCAGGACAGAATGCTGTGGAGACAACGCTACCGTTGAAACCTGTCTACGGACAGATGCACCAATGATGATGATGATGGACGCCAAATATTTCTCTTTTAGATTCTCTCGTTCACTGAATTGACAATTTCTAGCAACCTATTCCATAAACACTCCGAAAGACAAATAGTACTTGGAGATGAAAATGATTTTGAAAATTAATGATTATTTCAATTGTCCTCAACACCGAGGAGTAAAGGCTTTGTCTTTCGCAGTGATTTTTCGGCTGTCATCTCAAAATCACAACGAAAAACAAGTCTTTCCCCTATGTGAGGGATACTACTCTTGGATTTTATATGTAGCCCTGAAAAGGACTGTTTAGCGACGAAACAACTTCAATCTGAGTCGCCAAAATAACTCAGCATCGCTTCCAAATTCCGGTGCCTTTCAATTCTGCGTCTCTTGGTGTCCTTTTTCAATGATTTGGGTATACATCGAATGATGTTATCGATTATGCTAACGGGTAACGGCAGGAACTCGACTAAGGATTTCAATACCTGTCGAGTCCTCAATGAAATATTTGAATCTAAACTTTTACTAAATTTAATAGTTGTAATAATATTGTGCATGCACAACTCTTCCAAAGACTGAAAACTATTGTCTAATTTCGTTTTATTTATCAGGTTCGTCATCATTATCTTTCTCGTCTATTCTGACGTATGTCATTTTTGGATTACCATCTTCATTCTTCATTTCAAAAAAAGAAAATAATTTTTAATGTAGCATCTAACAGTTAATGCCACTCTATATTGTATGCATATGCTTCCAAGGGCATAGTTCTAGAAGTGGGCACTTGCAAAGACAGTTATTTCCCTCTCCATTTTATCCTTTTGCAAGATATGCATGGGAGTGGAAAATGACCGAGCTCTGCTTCTCTATGTGACGGAAACTACAATTTTATTTTTTTCCTTATGATAGTATTAGCGTAGTAAATACTTCTCAGAATATGCATCGATTTTACAAAAAAATATGAAATAATCAAAGGCAGATGATATTACATAATTGACCAAAAATCTTTTCTTAGGATAAATCAACCAACTCTGTAACTTATCTTAATAATTTTTTTTAAATTTCTATTTCAATGTATTACATTGATTGAGTGATTAATCAATAATTAGTTTAAATTGATGAATCATATCACAATTAATTTTCCCCATGCAATAACTCCAATTGAATTGATTGATTGGTTGATTTTAAAAAAATATTATTGATTTCATTTGATTGTATAATCAATTGATATGTTGAAATAAATGCCAATTTACCAATATTTACCAATTTTTACGTCATTTCCACCAAAATTCGTTTTTTCAATTAGAATTGGCCTCAGCAATGCGAGTTTCGTTACTCATTTTTCTTTATTGATTCTCCATCGGTCGCATGGCATCGCTAGTGTAGCGCCCAGCCCCCTTAATCTTAAGCAGCGCTCTGTGTAATACGATGCTGCCACTGGATTCCGCAAAGATTTTCCCCGAAGCGGCGGCGCTGCAATCGATACTGTGTGCCGCTCGCAGTTGCAAATGGCTGGTGTGCATAGGCAAACGGGTGAGCTGGAGTCACAATTTTCCTTGTAGTGCGAGATTAACAAACTTCACTAAGTTTTTCGTTAACTCAGTTTGTTTGATTTGTCATTAAGTGAGTGCGTGGCTGTTAGCGTTACGAAATTTGCATCAGGAAGCGAGCAGAAGACCCTGAAAATTTCAACTTGGACTGACGCTGCACCACATCAAGCGAAGCACCGGAATTTACACTGTTCTGCCTTAATTGTCATTTATTATGGCTAATTTAAGCAGAACTTGTTTTGTCCCAGGTTGCAAAACTGGGTACAAGAAGACAAGGGCGGAAAATGCGGACCTGGGGTTGAAGAATAACCATTTATTCACGGCAACGGTAGGTGAAGTCAATCTTATTTTTATGTGTTGATTTAACTTTAAATCCTAATTTTTATTATTTATTCCTATTTTAATTACATTGGCCTTTCATGAGGGCCAATGAGTCCTATAAATGTACCATTCGGCGACCGAGGTAGTTCCCCCCACGTGCTCGTCAATTCGAAATGGACGCTTCTCTAGTCTCTAGGGTCAATGAATCGCTCAAGTATTCCATAAAGTTGTTCATTATGTTTATTCCATGTGTTAGTGATAATGAATCCTTTAAGTAGTTCATGCACCACTTTTCCCCACGTGCACCAAATATTTCGAAGTGGACTCCTACTGCGTGAGATAATGTCCTCGTGGGGTCTCCAAAGTACTATAGTATTTAGTGGAAATAAATATTTGTTTCGGAGTAATTATTCCTTGAAAAATAATATACATACATAATAAGAGAAATAATTTCAGTACTCATTCCGTAAAATTAGTGCTGCACGTTACCTCGGGTGCACAATGTGATTTAGGAATGGACGCTTAAATTTTGGGAGAAAATGTCCTCGTGAGGATTTCATGCATTCTAGTGTTTAGTGAAAATCTAATTTGTTAAGGAAAATTAATCCGGTAAAAGTATTTGATGCGACTAATGAACTACTTTAATTTACATTTTAATGTAGATACATGTTAATTTGAAACGGATGCTTCTTTTATGAGTTAATGTCCTCGGGCGGTTTCCATCCAGTTCAAGTAGTACACAGTGATAGTAAAATTTTGTTGCGGTTTACGTGAACACTTTCTAATTCAACGTAGCAAATTAATCAGTTTCCCCCGCTAGAACATGTTACTTTGAATTAGCGGATGTTTACTCATAGAGATAAAATTTCCTCTTGGGCCTATGGTATTACTCTTTTGGTAGTTCCGGTTTTATATTGTATTGAATAGTAATTCACAAAATGTGAGGAAGATTTCCAGCATTTATGAACGATGTTTTAAGAATGCTGTGAATTATGACGGTGTGGCGATGAAGTATTTCTGCTATTTTCATCGGTCGCCTACGCAAGCATTTGCTTTCGTTGTCAATCTCTCTCCTTATTTAAGGTCTTCGTATTCATCGCATAACTCATCAGTTAATGCTACAGTGCGTACACTCCAGGTTATCAACTTCATATATTCACTTTCCTCAGAAATTTTGTTGTCTCTTGGCCAATACCCTGTGAAATATTAACATGTTCGTTTTAACAACTAAATAAATTTAACGTCAATCGTTACATCTGAAGTGAACTTTTTGGAGTAGTGGTTCTTTCATGTCATTGATTTAGAGCAATGTTTTCTTTCTAGGCTGATGAATCCTATGTTAAATCAGTCACCCTGCTCATGATGGCATCGGTTTTAGTTGTCTTCCCTCTCCTGCTTCACTGTGATTCTGCCTCAGCTGTGAATCTGAATACATTGCTAGAGAGTAAGGCTTTGTAGGATTCCAGGAAAATTTTCAAAGGTGAGTCAATCGTTCTATCTGAAGTGAACGTTTTGGAGTGGTGGTTCTTTCTTGTCATTGATTTAGAGCAATGTTTTCTTTCTAGGCTGATGAATCCTATGTTAAATCAGTCACCCTGCTCATGATGACATCAGTTTTAGTTGTCTTCCCTCTCCTGCTTCACTGTGATTCTGCCTCTGCTGTGAATCTGAATACCTTGCTAGAGACTAAGGCTTTGTAGGATTCCAGGAAAATTTTCAAAGGTGGGTCAATCATTATAGAAATAAGTTTAATTATCACATGATTGCATGAAATTCGACGCCTACATAGCATACACTAGAGACACTAGAGCTTCTCACTTCTTTATGACCATGAACTAGAGTAGTTGGGAGTAGTCGGCATCTGCGTCGTCTTTTGTTGGTGATCATCCATTCCCACACGGAAACAAAAGTCAAAAGGAAACAAAAAGGTTCTGCCTGTAAACTCTTCATTGATAGCTTTGAGTAATCAATTTCCATTTTACATTACATTATTGTTATGCTTTCATAGGTACATTCATCAGTTTTCTCCTTTCCACATTCGTTCTATAGTAAATACTTACATCATGTATATATTCATGTTTGAAACATTTTCTCAAGTAATATTCTGTCTTCATTGAAATGTACACAAACGTGTGGTAGTTGGAAAAAAATCTTGTTTATTCCTATTAATATTGACTTTATATTCATCCTATGTGGCAATATTGTTTTCAATTGATTAATGCCTGATAACTTAAAGTGATTTGATGGTATTTCCTCATACTATATCACGGCATTGACATTTAAAAATTAGTTCTCGCAGTCACTTTTACGCACTGGAATGACAGTCTATTTTTTTCCTATTACAGTCTAGTTTCTGTGGAACGTGGTCCATAAGCATTGGAAGGAATTGGATATAATGTTTTTAATCATAAATTTAGTTGAGTGATTCCTCATTCAGTCCCAGTTTCCATTACTAACATTCTACTACGGTTCAACCGTCATAACCTACATGCGTTCCATTTAGCTACTTCTAACCCTAATAAAGCATCGTTTTGTGACACCAGTGCAAAGGCCAATGACGAACTAGATTTAAAAGTGTAAGACTTCTCGTCTTAACCAGAAACATATGTTATCAATATTATCATCGCAATTGTGTTTTTCAACAATTAATCTCATTCTATACACGCACCTGTGAAGTATCAACCTTAAGATTTATTGGTAAACTTAAAAAATTGTAGTACAATCTAAATAATATAAGGATTTATAAGAATATGAATTCATCTTTTGAACACTTGCTTTTCTCGATGGCTTAATCTTCTGCTCTTCTTCATCAGATTTGCAGCCCTTATTACATTTTAGCGAATTGATAATTCGTCTACCATTATCTGGAACAAAAACATTAGCAAAATATACATTGTTTTCAGACTGTGGTACCCCATTGTCCATACGAAATGAAGGAACCTTTGATTATTCCACATTAATTTTCATTTCACTTGCCGACTAAGGTTTCTGACAGTGAAATATATATGGATACCTAATGGTGATCCCCCAACGCTTATCGTTTTCAAGGCATTGACTTCATAAGTTGAAACATTGGTTGATAAGCGAAATTAGAAATGAAAATAATATGTAAAATAAAAATTCAGGCCTTGATTATGTCTTCGTAGGCTGAAGTCTTGGACAGGCAGTGAAACAAAGTAGTATTGTAGACAAGACAATATTTCCTTCATTTCATATTATTAGCGATATACTTGAATAGTGTAATCTACCCTTAATAAAATCTATCCTCTCTTTAACTACGCATGGCAACGTCTGATCACTTTTAACCATATCAGTCGATATAAATATTGTGTGCAGACGGTGAAACCGTGATCCCTCCTCGCGTTACGTGACTCAACTGTTTTCCCTTGATTCTTATCAGGATTTTGACTAACTTGCGTTCCCATTATAAAAAGACATGAGGGTAACCACTATTCCCTGATCTTACGAGGGTAACTCAATGCTAGTAGGACTATCTACCATGGCAGGCGTTTTAGAGCGTTTCCATTACTAGCATTGCACAGGTAGAGAGTTAAGGTCATAGGAATGTCAGTAGTGGAAACGGGGCTTGGAGAGAGCTTTTGTTACATTTGTTACTTATGAAGAAAAGCTTGAAGGTTGATAAGCCTGACACATTAAAGGACTTAAACATTTCCACATCTCTTCTTTCTCATATATAGTTTTTGTCTTTAATTTAAAAAAAATTCCATTCTTGCAGGACATATATGGTGAACATGGCAGTTCACTCATTGTTACTTCGTATTCAACTACATGCAGCCAGACACAGTACTTGGACAAATGCATCACTACCACAGGAATGCAGACATTTGTTGAATGTTTTATTGTTGTGATATTTGGTATTGCCCATTTGGGTATGTCTATCATTTTATGTCTGTATCATCAATTGTAATAAATATTGTGCAATACATTACTATTATACGAAGACTAGCTAGTTTAATTTCCTGATGAAATACTCAGGGAATGCCTCTGTGATTACTCTAATTTTATCCTATGCGACCTTTTTGCCTATTTTTTGCCTTTTTGCAACCTATGCTTCTTCATAGTAGTTTCCAGGGGGGGGGGGGGTTCCGGCCACGAGGATATTATTCATGCATATCATTTCCAATCTGCTAAGCAGGTAAAGGCTGACAAGTCCTATCCCTTTCCTGGGTTTAAACATTTTTAAATTTTGGTTATTACTGTGGATGTTTCTTTTATTATTTTATGATTCCATGGATGATGGAGGTTTTATTATTATATTAATGTTTGAGAGTGCTGGTAAATTTAATTACTCCGAGAGTGCAGTTAAAATACGGTTTTCACTTCCCAATTCCGACTTTTCAACATCCGTAGCTCGTTTAAATCGCCGCCTTACATGCCTCTGTGATTACTCTAATTTTATCCTATGCAACCTTTTTAGCTTCTTCATAGTAGTTTCCAGGGGGGGTGGGTCCGGCCACGAGAATATTATTCATGCACGTCATTTCCGATCTGCTAAGCAGGTAAAGGCTGACAAGTCCTATCCCCTTCCTGGGTTTAAACATTTTTGAATGTTGGTTATTAATTAGTGTTTATTTTATTATTTTATGATCCCATGGATGATTGAATTATTATTATATTCATAGTTTGAGAGTAATGGTAAATTCATTTAATCCGAAAGTGTAGTTAAAATACTGTTTTCGCTTCCCAATTCCGACTTGCCACCCTCTGTAGCTAGTTTAAATCGCCGCCTAACATTTTAGTACCGTCTTTTCATGAGGGTTGGCGCTGCTATCATTACTGTCATTTTGGAGGCGGGGCTTGTGGAATGCTAGGCAGCACCATCTGGGGGCAGATTTGTATCCAGTTTCTATATTCATGGTAGCGCCGGTCCGCGGAAGAAAGATATGGTTAAGGAAAACAACTTGTCTCGTTCAGAGCCCACACGGTACTGGTTTATTTTCTATATTTTACAAAGGCTCTCAGGAGGACAGTCGCCTCTTGCGGTTGTAAACGTCCCCCTCCCCTTCAGGGTAATGACCGCGCGCCTCTCGCCGACGCTCAGCCAGCCGCCCCAGCCATTCAACAGCCATTCCAGCCATTCAAACCGCTACAGCTAGCATCGGCGCCAGCCTACCTTTATTTAACCTAGGGTGCGATCCGAATCGCGCATGAGGCGCATCATGTTTGAGCGCTGGAGCTGTCGTTCCTAGAGGCCCTCTATTAGCAATGCTAATGCTAATAGAGGGCCTCTAGTCGTTCCGAACTGATGACGCGCTTTGAAGCGCTTGAAGCGTGTGCGCGAATCGGAACGGTCTTGATGCGAATATAGCGTCAAAATAGTATTTTTCAAATGTGAGAGAGGTGGAACCGGGTGGAGGACTGACTGATCTGCTGTATAGCACGCTGTTATCCGTGCCCTTGATTAAAATTTCCTTCTGGTGAATTTATTAAAGGCGTAGGTAGATAAATATTGACATCGCGATAAAATGGAAAATATAAGTTTTGATGCAAAACATCGTGTGTACATGTACAATTAACATGCTTCACATGCAACAACGTTGCATATATTGATGTTTTTATAATTAAAAATTTTCCCCGGATTTTAGTTATGAAATTCAAACAACTTACATATCTCAGGTAAAAATTTGAAACTCCCTTGCCCTCTCCACTGACTCAATGCAATGCAGTTGCAATGTTACTGAGAATAAACAAGATTTTTTTCCAATTCCCTCACGTTTCAATGAAGACGTAACTAACTTGCGAAAATGTTCAAAAGGAGAAAATTGCTGAATGTACCAATAAACACAGAATTAATATAATATATAACAGAAATTAATTACGCAAAGCTCTCAACGATGTGTTTATTGGCTGAACTAAAGCCTCTCCGATTCATTTGCAAGTTTCCCATTTTTACCTAAATTTCGGGCGAAGGATAAACCACGGGCGAAACATACCGGGTACATACTTCTTAAAATTCTTTGGCAATTATAATAATGGAACTTGGTTATGAACCACATATGAAAAATAATTTCCTTTATACTAACAAGTGGTACTCTAGTGGTTTTGAAGGCTGATTTTATTTCCGTGAAAAGTTCACCCATAGCTGTACGATAATGGACAGTGATGGGAAGTAATTTATTGCAAGTAATCCGAGTACCGGTAACGATTATATCTGATTTACTTTTACTACTAATCGTTACTTTTGTTAAATTTTAATTGTAATGTACTCCAGGAGAAATCGTTACATTTTTGTAATTATAACTCTCGAGGTAATTTTTAATTGGCGTGTAATTGGTCATTCATAATGTGGATTACTGTGATTCTTATTTTGTTTTAGACTGCATGGCCAGTTGTTCACATTAGGTTATTTTGACTAATTGTTTAAACCCCTTCAGCTTAGTCTGAAGCCGGATCTCTACTAGAAACATTTTCCGCGTAATATGTTTCACGATTTACGAAATCTTTATCGCAACAAAACTTCTAAATATCGAGTGTCGCAGCCGATATACCGGCCGGTATACCGATACCGGTTGAGAGCCGCAACTGACTAACTTTGTGAATATTAACTAAATTATTTTATCGCTTTGGGGCGTATCGCTTGATATATCAGTTGTCACACCGATATGTCGTCCCGGTATTTTAAAAATACGCAAAATATAATTCACTAGGAAAATAAATCCAATTCCGATATAATCGGTTATTTTATGCATAATTATAGCTTTCGGTCACCTCACTCTATTTGAAGCTCCAAGAATTCTTATACTGTTATATTTACTTTGATATGACTACAATTATGTACATATCCACGTAATTTTATAATAGGGTTTTAAAATTATTTCAAAATAATTTTCCAATTATTTCTAAACCATTTTTAATTAAAAAAAAAATACTTTTAAAATAATTTTCAAAATAACTCATGAAAAAAAATTAATATATAACAGGTAGTTTCAGGCGTTACTTGGTGGAACTTATTCATTGTATAAATGAAAAACTTTAACTTTGTGGTTCCACAATCATACTTTTATTGGCACTCCTCTCAACATTTGAATGAATGCCGCTCGTCCTGTAACGATTGCCCCTCCCTCTCTGTTTCTCTCCCTGTCGCCATTCACGTCTCCTCCCACAACTCCACTTTCAATAACACTTTTGAAGTTGGTCTACTTGCTTCCCTTCCCCCTTCTTCCTCTCCCCTTCAGCTCAAAGATCTTGAATCTTCTTGTATTTTGATCCACCAGGATTTCTCGCCCCCTGGACTAAATAAATCACACTAGTTTCTCCCTCCCCCTCATCTTATCTCTCCCTGCTTCCTCCACTCTGCTCTTCCTTTTTCTCCCCTTTATTCCTCTCTCCCCTCCGCTCGCCCTCTCCCCGCTCGCCCTCTCCCCACTCTTCCTCTTGCCCCTCCTTTCCTTCTTACAATTCCTTCCCCCCCTCTTGCCCCTCCTTCCCCCCTTACACCTTCGTCTCCCCCTCTTTCCCCTCCCATACCTCAATCTCTCCATTTCTTCATTCCTATTCTCTACCCTGAGAAAGGTGGTCATAATCCCACCGAAATATCGGAAGTTTAAATTTGTGAGTGTCCTTTTTTTCTGTCTCTATATTTTTATCGGCCACCCTCTTGGCATATTATATATTTATCGACCGAGTGATTCTTCAAGAAGTAATATATATGTATATATATATATATATATATATATATATATATATATATATATATATATATATATATATATATATATATATATATATATATATATAATGTAACGGCCCCTTCCTCTCAGCCCGCAACTGTGGGGAGGACGGCCGCACACAAATTAGAATTGCCTTTCGGCTCAAAGAGCTTACTCCGCGAATTCGTTTAATAGTAAAAAAAAAAGAAATTGAGGATCGTTCGAGGCGTCTTGCGCGTATGGTGCAATTTTATTCTTAACGGGGAATGGGAATAAAAAAGGGCATGTCCCAGGTGAAGAAATCGAACCACAACCCAGAGCTGCTTTTAACACCACAGGTTTATTAATGGACACTGAACAATAGTGTTACACGCACTGGCAAATAAGAGAAAAAAGATCACTAATATAACACACTTGAAAATAATTTCCCTGATGAACATGAATGAAATTAATGGGGATGTAACAGAAATGATATGGATGAGGACGATATCCTAGAAAAAAAACGATTGCGTGAAACATGAACAAAATAACACTTTACACCAAAACAAAAAACAACGAATGAATGAGTGAACTTACAGATGAAGATTAATGAATGCCCTTTTACAACAAGTCACGAACGAAAATCGGATCGTGATATAAATTGAAAGTTACCCTTGACGTTCACCATGAAAAAGTTTATTGTCGCACTGGACAAGCACGAGAAAATGATCGTTTGCGTCTATTGTTCGTTGATGACACGCGGTGAAGCCGCTTCACATAGCTTCTTCGTCGTTGTGGCGGGGGTCATTGAAGTTACGATTTGTTGTGTGGAGGACTTGCTCGTCCACACTGGGGGGGGGGGGGGGCGGTGGTGGAGAGGAATTAGGGGGTGAACTGACGGCAGCTTACGTGACCAAATGGTTCTTGGTGCTGAGTTGGAGAACCGGGAGGCACCGACTCCTTGCCGGGGACTTGTTGGGTCGCAACCCGTGTGGTTGCGCAGGTCCAGCGTCCCGCGGATCTGCGAATGTCGGTGTCGATCTGGATACGTGGCGGCCCGTGAGACGCCTTCCGCGTCTCTACAAGGGAAGGTATACGAGCGGAAAATATCTCCACCATCTGTTTCCGCGACGTCCCGATCCCGATTCTCACTGGTTGCACTCTCCCACTCTTCCGGCATAGCCTGCCGCCACACTCGCCTAATCGTTTCTACCTTCTCTTCGGAGTGTTCACCGCCCTTATGTACCCCAAAAATGGTGGGGTGGGGTGACGGTGAGCACATCACATGATGAATGGGGGTGGGGGGGCACTGGGGAATACCCACGCGTCAAAATAAAATGCCACTTCGGCCACTTGATGTTGGAAACGTCGGGGGGAGGGGAAAACACACCCACCCGAAACACACATCACTCGCTGACCTTGCATGCCCCGAGTGCGGTTCGACTCTCAGGAAAAAGGGGGTGGGGGGGATTGGAAGGGAAAACAAAACAAAACAAAAACGCAAAACGCCCAAGACGCGAGGGGACCCAAAAATAACAAGTGACGGCAAAATAGTTACCACCACAATATATATATATATATATAATATTTCTTTCAAACAGGTGGTGAAAGAAAGAGGATAGGAAACACATATAATGTGGTAACACAATGGTGATGTGAAGATGGAATGATGGCCGATTCCAAGTGAAAAAAATTCGAGTAGACCGGGAACTAGACCGAATTCGACTAGACCAACATAACATGTATATATATATATATATATATATATATATATATATATGTTAAATCAACAAAATGAGATGGCAGGAAACGGAACTTGAAAAGAACGTTACCTCATACATAAATTTAAAATCTTGAAAAAGTCATGAATATAGCCATCGTATGACATTATTATTTAAAAATTATTTGAAATAATTTTAAAATAATTTTTCAATATTCTTTTGCTACTCGAGAAGCTATAATGTAATTTGTTGACAAAGAAGCAGAGTATGTCAATCTTTACAATATTTCATAGTTATTTATCCATTTCAGAGAAGCATTGAACACGTGGCCAAATCCAGTTTAGTATTATTAGTAGAGGAGATGGTTTTATTAACTAATTAATCTGCTATAATCTGTTCTTGCCATCTGAGCTTCCTCGGGCATTAATAAAAATTGGTTAGCCATCTCATAGCCATACACCATCACCTCAATTGTCTCCATGGTCACATTCAACCAAAGATTATGCTTTCAACTTCCGCGGGCTATGGGGTATATGCATCAACTGCATCAGACATTTTTGATGCCTTGATACGCGCTTCAGTTTTCCGGAAATGCTCGTTCCGGGGCTGCTTTAAAGCGCTGCAAAGCGCGATTCAGAACGACCTGAAGCGCTTTGATGTGCATCATGCGTGATTCGGAAAGCACCCCTACTGCGGTGATGAAGGAGACTGATATTTTCGTGAATATACGTTCCATTCAAGTATTCTACCAGCTGATTGGTTGGTTCTTGGACAGTCCCCATTCTGCATCCCAACCTCATAGACATTGTCTCGCTTTCCCTCCTAAGGATGGCCCATTATTAGATCCCTCTTCAATTCTTCATATCTTCTACCTCCTCTTATTTCGTCCAGAATTCCTATCCTCTTCCTTCCTCTTCCTTCCTCTTACACGCTTCCCCAGTGTTCTGCCCTCTATCACTCATTTCAAAATGCCCTCTCCTCTCAAAATCTCCTCCATCCATATCTTCTGCCTTCACCGCACCTCTGCCACAAGCTTCCTCTCCTCTCCGATCATATCCAATACCTCCTCGTTCGTCTTCCTCGCCATCCAGCTCACCTTCTCCATCCTTCTCCAAACCCACATCTCAAACGCCTCAAGTCTACGCACATCCTCCCTTCGCAATGGCCAAGTCTCCGACCCATTTAGCACCACGCTCCATATTAATGTTTTCACCAGCCTCTTCTTTATGTCTCTTCTCAGACCCCCCCTCATCAATTCCCTTCTCTTCAAAAATACTTCTTTAGCTAGCGCAATTCTGCATCTGATGTCCTTACCACTAAACCCATTCCCCTCCAAAATACTACCCAGATACGTAAACTGCACGACCTGCTCTATCTCCTGCCCTCCCACCCTTATATTCATCCCCGCCTTCTTACTTCTAGAAAATCTCATTACTAAAATTTCTTGTGATTGATCTTCATCCCATACCTTTTGCACTGCACCTCTAATGCATTCACCATTGACTGAAACCCCTTGGCAGACTGACTAACTAATGCTTGACCATCTGCAAATTTCACTGATTTTATCAGCTCCCCTCCTACTTCCTCCTCCCCCATGCCTCCCTTACCATTTCTTCTTAATACACGTTAAAAAGCAACGGCGATAGTTCTCTCCGCACCCTGCCGCACTCCCAGCCCTATCGTGGCCCATCCCGATTCTCCATTGGCTATCCTAACCTGCGCCGTCTGGTTCATATACAAATTCCTAATCAGACGCCTGTCCCTCCAATCGACCCCTAATTTCTTCAACACTCCCATTAATTTCGTCCATTCCACCCGAACAAACGCCTTCTCGAAGTCTACGAAGCATGCAAAAACATCCTGCCTTTACTCTAGGTTTCTTTCTACTAGCGTCCTCATCACCGCTATAGCGTCTTGAGTTCCCGTACCTTTCCTAAAACCGAACTGGTCGTCACCCAGGTATTCATTTGCCCTCTTCTCTAGTCTTCTGTTTATAATTCTCAGAACTACCTTGGCCGTGTGGGAGATAAAGCTTATTGTCCTATAGTCTTCGCACGTCTTTGCCTTGCTCATCTTTGGTATAGGATTTAGTAGTCTTCGCGAAGTCTTCCGGCCACACTATATCCTAATAAATCCTACCAATAAGCGCAAAATGTTTTCCTCTTCCGTTCTTCCCCATGCTCATTAAAAACTCTGTAGGTATGTCATCTATTCCCAACGCTTTATTCCTTTTCATATCTCGTAGAGCCCTTTCGATTTCGCTATCTAGGATACTTGGTCCGATCCTACCTCTGTCGATATCGTCTTACCATTCAATATCTAACCTATTGGGCCTTATTTATGTACCATACAGCTCTTCAACATACTCCTTCCACCTCTCCTGGATCTCTTTCGGTTGTACGATCACCTTTCCCTTCTTGTCTGTTATCGTTGTAATTCCCCTTCCCTTATTACCACCCGTTAGTTCCTTTACTTTCCCATATAATGCATCTGCTCTTCCCTCTTTTTGGTATTTCTCTAATGAGTCGATCTGTTCTCTCCACCACGCCTCTCTTGCTTTCTTTGTTTCTCTTCAAAGCCTGTTATTTAATTCTCGGTATTTTCTCTTACCTAGCTCTGAGTTTACGCTCTTCCATTTCCTTCTCTCCTCCATCTCCCTTATCATCTCCTTCGTGACCCATGGTTTTCTAATTTTAGTTGTACTGACTACGCCTACCGTTGCTTTCGCAGCTTCTACAATTCCATTTTTTCAAACTTTCACATTCATCTTCCAATGATATAACTCCGTGATCCTCACCCATTATCTCATCCACCTTCTCTCGATACTTCTTCGTCATTGCCCCAGTTAATTCCTACGTATTCCACTTTCGTACCCTTCTTCCCATTCTTATCTTTTTCAGTTTTACCCAACATTTCATGACTAATAAGTTGTGGTCTGTGTCTGCATCAACTCCTGGATAAGTATGCTAGGTTTTAACCACTATTCCTGTATATGTGACGAACCATTATATAATCTATCTGGAACCTAACTGTGTCTCCCGGCTTCTTCCAAGTGTGCCTACGTCGAGGATGATGTCTGAACCATGTATTTGTAATTAATAGGTTATTTCTGCGGCAAAACTCCACAGCTTTCTTGCCCCGGTCGTTTCTCCTTCCTAGCCCGTAATCGTCCACCTCCCACCCATCTCTTCCTTCGCCCACCACCGCGTTCCAATCTCCCAATACTACTAAGTGCTTACTCCCAGGTATCATACCAATTATTTCCTCTAGCTGATCGTATACCCCATCTACCTCCTCCTCTTTATGATTAAATGTAGGCATATAAATATGGATTATAACTAAATTCTTTGGATCTGCCTTTAATTCCACGACTATAATCCTATCACTCACCTGTTCTCCATACACTACTTTTCGACCGAGTTTCCTATTCATTACGAATGCAACCCCGCGCTGACTTTCATTCCCTCCACTATATATTACTCTATAGCCATCGCTCCAGTAATCCCCTTCATCCTTTCATCGTACTTCACCCAGACCCATGATGTCTACACCCACCTTCTCCATTTTTTGCTTTATATTCTCTAGCTTCCCCGTCCACAGCATAGTCCTAAAATTCCACGTGCCTATTCTGATAGTTTCGTTCCTCTTCTTTATCTTCTTTTCCTCTGCTGCTACTACGTCTGAGCAAGGATTTCGTGTGATGACGACCGTAGGGACCTTCCTCCCATCGCTGCCGGGCACGACGCCCTGCCCTCTGGGCTGAATGCCGTAGTTGCCAGGATACATTATCATTTGAGAACTGTCCATAATTTCAAGGTTTTTGTTTAAATTGAGATAGTATTCCGTGGCCTTACTCAATAGTATTTTTTACGTGACACCATCACTTCAGAGGCCACCCCACTGGGGTCAGACGCCTTTTGCAGCCGCCTCACTGAGGTACAGACGCTGCGCTGACTACCATTCGTCTGTCTCCTAACCTTCGACCAATCTGACATGGGTGACCCTACCAGGAGTATTGCTCCCGCCAGTGCAGCTGTAGGGGTCATCGGAGCACGCAAGCCCTTCCACCACGACAAGGATGTAGTCCAAGAGAAGGGTGAATACACGTATCGATCGTAAAAAAAGTTTCAAATGATCGAGATTGAAATTATAAAATTAGGGGGGTTTATTACTTCAAAAATTGTATTCTATACATACTCATATTTTCGAGCACCATCATGTTCATATAAAATCCTATTAACATTTTCCCTCAAACTGACAATACTAAGACGGTCGAAAACTAAGTTGCTACTGCAATGTAGAGGAAATGTTTAACTTCAACAGTAGCGATCGGTATTGGATATTCGTTGATTGAATGTACATTGAATAGTCATGAGTAATATAATATATGTATTTTGCAGAACAAGATGACCTGCAAAGAGTACAGAGTTGTACGTAAAATTAGTAACCTCCAACCGCTTTCCCTTACCTTAGTACAAGGTGTACACATGCCGTCGATTAAATTAACAATAGCATAAGGAACGATATTTATACAGTTACGTCTTTTAAAACTTTGATAACTTTTCCTAATTCCAACTATATTGGTAGAAAATTCTAGAGGAATTATGCATGACAATTTTCTCTTTACTAATCGTCTAAAATGATCCGCATTCCGCCAAGTCACTTAAATTCTACTATATCCCTAGTAGCAGAGGACGTTGTACCGACGTTGCATCAACGTGCACAATGTTACATGACGACGTGCACGTTGCCACAACGTTGTAGCAACGTCCAAGCACAACGCTATCAGTTGACGTTGAATCAACGTGCATGCAACGTTGACGTCAGCTATGATTTAAATTATATTATACCTATAATTACACCGCAATGGTTAGCAAACTGTGGCTATTTGAAGTCGTGCACGTGAACATTGTCTTCACGTATAAATATATACTTAATGTTTTGAATAATTTATTTAATCTTTTTAGGAATGGGTTTGCCTGAGTAGCTATGAAGTTGTTTTTCCATCTAAAATATGTTCCCATCCCTGATCTACAGTGTCGCATGTCATATCTTGTGAGGGTAAAATGTGTATTTCTGGCATCAAGTATTCGAACTCGGATATGTGTCACCCATATATTTTTATACATTTTTTATCGAATCATATCCCATTGGTTGTTGAATTAACTCGAATGGGATATGGTTTAATCAAGCTTCGACTACGCCTGTTATCATTGCTAACGTAATTATCCCCTATTTTGGATCAGTAAAGCCGAAGGAACTCATATATTTCAACTCTACTGTCCGTACATGTATATACATAGATTGTATGGATACATAAAATGTAGATTCATGCGTCCGTAACACGCTTATAAACACAGTATCACCTGTCAGCAGCAAGGGGGATTTCGTGACTACGCAACGAGCCAATGGTTGGGCGTAAAGATATCGTTGCAAAAACAATGTTCATTATATCGCAATTGTTTAACAAGATAATCAAGATTTAGTGCTGGTAACGCAAATATATTACTATAAAAACACAATTTACGATATAGAATGGATTTCATATAAATCTCCCGTTCATGCTATCCCTTTGAGTGCCAGCCGAAATTCCACAAAGGTGTCTTAAAAGTGCCAAGGGATTTTCATGAAAATTGCAGCCTTTCAATAAAATGTCATTTAAAAGAATAATTTTTATGATAAAGTAGTCAAATTTGGACAGTGTATAGATAACATATCCCTATATGATATTGTTGACAGTTTTTTAAATTTATTAGCCATCGAAAAAATATTCAATCAATTAAACATTGTAATTGTTATCGCAAATTTTATTACCATTATTTAAAAGCGATGTCGTCAAATTTTACATGTACGATTGAATAAGATTTATACATATTTTCAAAGAATGGTTATTGATTTTATCAAATACCAAAATTTTCAATTGCATTTTCACTATTATTTGTTTAAATCGATGATTATCAGCAGAGCCAAATTTATGATCCATTCAAGATTCAACCCCAAAAGTTTGAAAAATGAATATCATAAATCAGACAAATGGTAATCAGATATTGAATAAATACTAGTTAAATTTTATTATCTAAATGATCAGAATGGTTTTTGAAAGAATAAATTAATTGTTAATAACAATTATGCATTGTTATAATTTTTATAACAATTACTGAGTGTATACTGAAATTACGATCACAACTGATTTGTTCACATTTTTGTGTCTCTGCAAGCGTTTCAGATTTCCTTAGCAAATTAAACTATTATCATAATCAAATTTGGATTTATCAAAAGAAAATATAACAAAATCATGTATCCAAATACACACCTAAATCACGTCAAATTTAAAAGTACAAAGAGAGAAAGAGAAAAACTTCGACTGCTTAAAGCATGCATTTTTTTGATTTTACAATGATCCGTTCCACTCAAAAGTAATTTACAATGTATATTCAACAAATTATGCTTGATAATGCATTTAGATTGCAAGCAATTTTCACACTTTACACTTTAGTGAGATACAGAGTCACACATCATCAAAAACTAATTCCCCAACGATGATGACGCTTATTGAGATACGTACTGCAATAACCTGCTGTGGGATTTGGTCCAACTAAACTTTTATCTTTATACAGTTACTGGTGAGGGATGTACCTAGTAGGTAATGCCTAAGTATTTTATTGGCATGGCCCACAATGGGCTGGTACGTAGATCATAGGTCACACTACGGGGAACTTTCGAATTTACAACAGGATGGAAAACATTTGCTGTGGGATTTGGTCCAACTAAACTTTTATCTTTATACAGTTACTGGTGAGGGATGTACCTAGTAGGTAATGCCTAAGTATTTTATTGGCATGGCCCACAATGGGCTGGTACGTAGATCATAGGTCACACTACGGGGAACTTTCGAATTTACAACAGGATGGAAAACATTTGCGCAAAATTTGAAATCGGTTACAGGAAAACATGTTTCTGAACATGATGTCTCCAAGCATTTACTGTTGGACTAGTAACTAGAAATGCTGGGCTTAGTTACTATCCCCGTATTCAAAATGCAAGCAATAAATGCTTTCATTTCTTGTCACAGTCGCCGGCTTCCAAAGTCTTGCTCTTGAATTCGGGGAGAGGATCTTGTGAGAGTGGAGGTACTGCTCTGCATATCTATTTATTTCAGTGACCATTATCCTCAGGAGAGTATTGGTGAAAAAGAGACGAAATTACACTATTGGCGCATAATCATGGAGTGGAGCGTGCTTCGAACCTAGAACTTCGGCATACTGCTGACGCGGTGCAGTCTTCCCAATCTCTTCACTCCAGTCGTCTTCACTCTCGTCAGTTTCCGATGATGAAGTTTCAGCATCACTAGTGTCTTCTTCCTCCACTGATTCACTACAATCAGATGAACTTATTAGGAAATCACTGTCACTTGATATTTTACAGATCAAATCGTAGATATTTTTCTTTCTTTTCCGCAATTTTTTCATCATAGAGAAAAAAACTTTCGTTCATATCACAAGGAAATAAAAAACGGTAAATATAAGTTTTCATCTACACAGTGATTTTTTTATGAAAAAGCTACGTGTATGGAGAAACTGACTATAATACCTAATGGTAGAGGAAAGAATGTGCATTTGTAAAATGTAAGAGGTTTGCAAAATATGTGAGGTGCTTTTGATGTCGATAAATCTGTTGAAAGTGGGTGAAAATTGCGATTTCTCTGGCGAGACGAAAGCTCACCTTTACCAATATTTGTCGACGTTTTCTTTCTTTACCGCACTTCACTCATCATAGAGAAAATAAACTATCGTCGTAAATAAAAAACTTTCGTTCGTATCACACGCAAATTTCGGTAGGAAATAAGAAACCTAGTTAGCTTGCGTCTCTTGCTCTTTCCGAAATGCAACTGCTTTCTACGGCATCCTCCACTTTTCCCGTCACCGAAAGAGCTTTCATTGTAATTGTTAACCCAAACGCATGACTTAGGCCAGATGGCCGTGCTCAGACACTCCAAGTCATAAATAAATCTCCCAAACGGAACCCTCCACTTTGCCCGTCATCGAAATCACTACCTATGTGATTGTCGACCAAAAAGGCATGACCCTCCGAGTCATAAAAAAAGTATCCGCTGACCTAATCTCGCTGGGTCAGGCCGGTGGCAACTTTGTTTACGCCTGCAGTGACTCTCATTGTCAGAATCTTTTGTGCTGCAAAAGATTCAAGAGTGGCATCATCTCAGTTATACGAAGGCGGGGAATGCACGCCCGGGAAGAAAGCTTTCGTCTCAAAAACACTACGTATCCAGGACTGATTACCTATCTATTTTTTCCCAGTACCCGTAAAATAATGTTGTGGAGATCCTTGTAGAAGATAATACGAAAATAAAAAGATATTGACACGCAATATTCGTGAATTATGAGCATTTTCCCATGAAAAAATACAAAGAAAACACTAAGCAAATAAGAGGGCGGTGGAAGTGCCACTGAACTTGAGACCACAGTATTTAAAAGAGATTTAAATAGCCAATTGTTTTATAAAAATAAATTTGGGTAGTATTATGTTTGTAGAACATTATGAAGCTTAAATATAAAAAAATTACTGCGAATAATTGTTTTCACGATGAATAAAAAAACTCTAAACATAGCGTCGCTATAAGCGACGCTGGCACTTTTGGGAGAGTTTTCGAGCGTCGCTTATAGCGACGCTGGCACTTTAATGGACTCCCATGGAATACATTTTTTAATGTATCCACTTTGCTTGCTTGCTTCACTCCTCTGATTTCACCCTCCACCTCCGCTATCACAACTACTTTCGGTAGATTGTCTGCACTTCCTCTTACAAAACCACCCCTACGAAAAAATTGAATAAAAACCGTATAAAATTGTATAAAAATTTTGTATACATTCCGTATAAAATGTTATACAGGTTGTATACAGTCTGTATACCTGTTGTATACAAGTTATATACAAAAATGAGTGTATATAAGTATACATTTTACACAACTTGTATACAGGATGATTACAACTTGTATACAGCGTGTATACAACTTTAATACAGGCTGTATACGACTTGTGTACAGGCCGTATAAGACTTGTCTACAATTTGTATACAGACTGTATACAAGTTTTATAAAATGTATACTTATAAACACTCATTTTTGTATATAACTTGTATAAAACCGGTTAATAGACTGTATACAACCTGCATAAAATTTTATACGGAATGTATACAGAATTTTTATACGGGTTTTATACAATTTTTTCATAAGGGAATGTGCTATTGAGCAATCCCAAGCAGCAGATAATGTCCATAAAATATCCATAGAATGTTACAAAATAACTTCCTTAATATCCATAAGATATCCAGCATATCCGTATAACCTTTTATCCCAGATAGCACGGGCCAGTGCGGGCGATTTTTGTATCTAGCGACGATGGTCGACAATTAATATACAAGAAATCTCACATTTGAGGTTTGTATTATGATTGTGATGATAATTTTGCATTGTTTAACTGACGAATTGGCGTATATTGGAAGAAGAAGCATGCACATCTTTAGTATAACAACAATCAATGTGCAAGTGCATCTATTTTTGTACTAAACAATAAATTAAGACATTGTATACAACGTATCCAACTCGTATTGAACGGTATTGAATACTAGTATCTTGTTTTGCCATGGCTCGTACGCGGGACTATTTTTTGTTTTAGCAGGCGCGGAGGCTCACTTTTGAGCGGTCACAGATTGGTTTGCTTTGTTGACATCGTGATTGATGTGAGAGTTCTTTCCCCATATATTAAGTTGGAAATCTGTAGTATTTACTTACCTCTAATTTAAAACTGTTGGTTAAGTATAGCCTACAAATGTATTTCGGGTAATTTGAGCGAAAAATGGGTTTATTTTTTCTCCGGTGGCGTTAGTTTTCATGTACAATTTATGTGTAGTTGTTTGTGTCGAAACTCGTCGTCCATTAAGCATACGCAAAGTTTTCCTGGGGGATTTCCACTTAGTTAGATAGCCAGATTAATTACCAACTAAATGTTTTCGCCGAGAGATACGGATTTCCTCATTTCGAAGTCATAATTTGGCTAGAAGACTGTTAGTGCTTTGTGAAAACATGGAGCTATGGCCACTTGTCGGTTGGTTTTCAAGATTGCCGGAGTTCTTAAAAGAAGAATCACAGTAAAGAAAGGAATCTCATTGTAAAAGAAAGGTGAGTGGTTTCAATCATGTTGAATATGTAACGCAGATCTATTGTGGAGCCTTGATACAAGCATTTTAATGCTGGAGACAGTAATCTGTTGCTTCTTAATTCGTGGATGTGGATAAAATTTTAAAACTGAAGTAAAATTAATCATTTCATATCTTTGTCCCATGATAAAAATGTGATATTGTTAAAATTTATTAGAATGAACCAGTGAATTATTTCAAATCGTTCTTAGTTTGGCCAATGTTATTGTAATTCCAATTAATTCCGTCAATTATCCATAATATTATTTTAGTTCTGTCCTCGTCTCTTGAAGTTATTCTCCCAATGGCTATCGCCATCGATGTGTAGTTCTCGCGTTAAAGTATTTCTATATCCTTATAATAAATCAATGTTTTTCGTTGGATGGAGTTAATTTAACGTAATATTCTTAGAATTCTTTGTAAAATTGCTAGACTAGATATTTGCTGACACTATTCCTTATACCAACTTTTCTTAGAACTCTTACTCATTAAAGATACATTGCCTGTGAAATTTCCAATGCAGTGTTTGTTAGCATTTTTATACGATTACAAAACGTTCTTTATGTGGAAGGAAGATATGGTGAATGTAGGAAGTGTACTTTCGTGCATTTCAGAAAAATGTGCAAAGCTATAAGACGTTTATTTTGTTACATACGATGTGGATTTGTCAGAATAAATTATAAGACCTGTAAATTAAGTGGATCTCCTAATAATATAGAATATGAAGTAGTTACAACAGGCTAGCTGATTAATAGAGAGACTGCTAAATATATATGGTTGATAGTCAAGCTTGGATACTTCAAAATAGACAAAGTTATATGTTACCTAGCGAGAATGATTTTAGTTGAACTCCTTTCCCTCTAACAACTGTAATGGATTTCAATTAGAAATCCTTTGATAATAAATAGGTAACAGAAGTGTTTAATGAGCTATTTATTGTTCAATTGCAGGTGGATATGCTGGCTTGCAATGACTGCATGCACATATTTCATAAACTTTTGCTACGTGATATGTTGAACCGAGACGAGATAATATCTATATAGGAATTTTACTGAATGTGTGGCAGTCAATCATCGTAATGGAATGTATTTTAGCCAGTTGTTTCATTAGTGATATAACCCAGCCGGCACAAGGGATATACTATCTGATCTAGGGTGGCTCTAAAGTGGCTCTAGGATATCTTAGAGCCAACCTAGAGCCAGCCTATCTCAACGCGAGCGATGTAAGAATACAACTCAACGTCTTTTATGTGAAATTGTAATACTCAAAAAGAATTATAAACATGTATTTCCTATCAACACCAATATTATATATTATTCGCGGTGTTAATTGAAGAGAGACGTGGAAAATAACAACCAATGATAACCGTTATTAACTTAGTCAAATTATGCGCAACGTAGTAAAAGGATGATCCACCTCTATCAGCTGGATAGACTAGATCTGGGGTGTCATTCTGTAATTCGTCGGTTCCGTACCGATCGGTTGGGCTTCCTAACCAACCGACCGGTTGAGATTCCGTACCGACTTGGACTCAGCCACCGACGGAGCCTATTTCAGCGATTCTGTATGCAAGTCGGTGCCATTCCAGTCGGTTAGGTAACTCCTCCCACAAAATGTTCCCCCCTCCTCACAATTTTCCGAGTGTTTCCGAAGCTGACGGTCACATGCTGTATTCCCACCAATGGGAGACGATAGAAGAAACAAATGACTATCGGAAGCCGCCTAGTGCTCTCGGGGTTGAAAACAACAACAGAAATCAACGATGTCGGAAAGAGAATGATCCGTATATTAATTTATGTGAATTTTGAGCAATGTGTATTTGCCAATTAAAATAAGTGCATTATACTTAAAGCACATATCTAGTAGCGTCCGTGAGGATATGAAGTATCAGTAAAAGACGTTGAGTGCTACGAGATTAAATGAAGTGTGCGAAGTGAGAATGAATCAGCTGTGATCGTTTGAATCCAGAAATAACTTTCAAAATTTCAGTTTAACCTGTATATTGATTGATTATATTTATTAACTCGTGTGATTGAGATCCGACATTTAACAGCGTTTTGCATTTGGAATTTCTAGTTGCAGAAAAGGCATTACGTGTAGTACCGATATAATATTTAATCGTCCAAAGATTGATAGAATTGTTCGTTGAAATAAATTAAACAGTGGCGTGATATCGAAAATAGAAAATCCGTGAATGTATTATATATTGTAGGTATGGTATTGAAATATTCTTGTGGGTATATTATTCTATATTCGTGGTTTTAGGACAGTGAAATTGCTGCGCGCTCGTGCCATGAAACATTTTATTATGTAATTTCGTAGAGCAAAGTTGAATGTAAAATGAATTTAATGAGTGATAAATAAATACATATGGTGAAAGAAATTTAAGTTGAGTGTAGAAGTAAGTAAATATGCTATTAGCACTCTTGGTTATTGTACGTGTAGGTACCTATTTGCAAGTAGTGTTGTCACCACACCATGGTGTTGTCCAACACATTGTTTCAACATTATTTGATGAATAATCCGAAATTTATTATGATAGAGTGATGATTTACAGTTCAATGCAAAAGATTCATAAAATATATCTCCTCAACTACGAAAATAGAAGCCGGAAGCAAACAATCATCAGTATTAATACGAACTTTCGTTACCCTGGCCCAAAATCGGGGGATAACATAGGTATCGAAAATGTGCGAAATCGCCTATTTCTTGAAATCAGAAGCTACCTTAGTATGTCATCTAGTTAAGGAAGTGACCCCATACACGATGTAAGATTATAATATGAAAACTTTCAACGGGAATCATCCATTTAAGAATAGCCAAACCGCAATAATAGGCATTCACCGCGGACAATTTTTGGCAATTATTATGAAAAATATTCCGGTGACAGTATGCTGAATAGCCTAAATATGGTGCCATTTACGTACAATTGTTAGTGTCAAATAGTAAAACATTTTTAACGGCCAAGAGAATACGATGCAATACTACGGAATTCTAGTTGTGTAGAAGTTTCTCTTTTCGATCATCTACTTTATGACCTTAAATTCATCGACTTTTGCATTTGCTCTCTTAATAACAAATAACGTCGCTATTACATCCATGAATATATGTTTAATCATTATTACAAGTATCAAATATCCCATTTCGGGCTAAAAATCCAAATTAATTATAGATTTGCTTCGGTGTTTCTCAAGCAAACCGACTGATTCTCCGCCGCACCGACAGCTTTTAGGTGTCGGTGCGATACACCGATTCGCACCGACTGGAGCTCGCCGGCGCACCGATCGGGTGCGTACAGAATCGCACGGCTGCTCTCTCTCGTCGGTGTGACGTCACACCCGACGAAAAGCCTACCGTACCGATCGGTTTGGAGTTACAGAATGACACCCCTGGAAACAACACAAAATCCGTAAGCGGAATAATAGTTATCAAAAAGTGAACTACAAAGTTATTTTGCATAGTAAAAATATTAATTAAAATTTAAAGGGCTATTCAAGGATGTACGAAGAAGCATGAGCTAAAATGTAGTAATTGCCTCGTCGTGAACTGCCTCTGCCGGTTCTCGCGCTTCACGCCTTTCATTTGTCAACTTTGTGAGCGCATGTGAGGAACATGGCGGATTTGTTCAGCTTTGATGCTGGACGTACTATCTTTTATGAAGAATTTACCATATAATATTTGCTCAAGAAAGTACCGTGATATAATCTTTTCTACCGTGTGTACGTATTTTGTGCTGTAGAACGAACCGTGTGCAAATAATGTTTGCTGCAGAGCCTTGGTACCGTGTGTATACATCGTTGCAGCGGAATGCGTCGGAAAGCCAATAGAAACGTGTAACTGGTGACTTGACGGGTTCTGTATATCTGCCGTTTGAGATAAGGTAAGTAAATTGTTTTTTAGAAGCAGGTAATGAGGTATATTAATTACTAAAATAACTTCTGATACTTCACATTAGTGAAAAGGGCTAGTCTTTATATTTGAAAATGTGCAGTTTGGAGGCCCGGGCGATTCCCGGGGCGCCGTGATTGCGTAAAAATATTTTTTACTATGTTTAACTGGTGACTAGCCCGCTCTCTCGCCCGCGTGAAAATTTTGTCTTAAGCCGGCCCTACTCTTTCAACCTCTTTGCCATGTATTGATCAGCGAAATTGTTGATATTTCACTCGTTCCATGTTAAATCAACTGACCTGCAACCGAACCAACAATCTACAACACAATAAGCAGAGAAAAAGATGGCTAAATGTTCTCGAAGAGGCTTCCCCGACGAAATTTTTTTTTCACCCCTTAGATTTTGCTAGTGTTGCACGAAATTTAACAAACTCAAATTGTTGAAATTGCAAAAATAGCCAGTGAAAGGATTTTTAGTGTACTTAAAGAAGTTATGCTTCTAGAAAATGTCCATCTTCGTAGGTGATGTGCGGCTGGTCGGCCATCTTGAATTATGTTAAATAAATGTTCGCGAAGTGGCCTCGCCAACAGAAATATTTTTTCATCCCTTAGATTTTGCTAGTGTTGCACGAAATTTAGCAAACTCAAAGTGTTAAAATTGCAAAAATAGCCAGTGAAAGGATTTTTAGTGTACCTAAAGAAGTTATGCTTCTAGAAAATGTGGAACTTCTGAGGTGATGTGCGGCTGGTCGGCCATCTTGAATTTTAACGTAGGTTTTGTGAAAAGGCAACAGAGGGCAATGACGCCGGAGTAGTTCGCTTTGATCTAGAAGTTCCGTGAGCAGTCACAACCGCGGCAGTTTTAAATAGTAGGTGCCAGTGGGTGCGTCACAATGATGAGCTAGCATTGCTATCAACCTCCTTGTATATAGACTTGGGTGTTAACTGTAAATAGTTTATGCAAACCAATATATTTCAGTAATGCCTGGTCGGCATTGTATAATAATATATTGTATATAATGTATACGTATAGTAATCCTGCCTTATTCCACAGGAACAAGAGAACATCAGCCTCCGCTCAACAGAACCACCAGTCTCAACAGGCAATCGACGTATGACTACAGGAGCAAAAAGCATCCAGCGCAAAACGACACACCTCAAATCAGTGAAGTCCAGCACTCCTGCCAGCAACAAATATACCTACATCCACACGGCGACTTGCGTGAGGTTTTGCCGGTTTCCATCAAGCCTCGGTTGATTGCGTCATTAAGCCATCCCGGATGAAAAGAGTTCCCGCAACATTATATTACTCTCAATATTCAATGTGCTACACGCCTATGTACAAAGTTAAAATATGTATGTATGTTAAATGACGAACCCTGATGAAGATGGGCTATTGCTGTAAATATGTTGATATATAGTGAGAATAATTATGTTAATACTTGCATATGTGTAAATATATGTGTCATGGCAGTAAACACCTTTTGACTTGACTTAGGCCCCGTTTCCACTACTAACATTCTACCACGGTTATTTCAGCCGTCATAACCTACATGCGTTCCGATTAGCTAATTCTAACCGTGGTAAAGCATCTTTTTGTGACGTAGCAATACCAGTCTAAAGGACAATTGACGAACAATATTTAAAAGCGTACGACTTCTCGTCTTACGACCAAAAACATATGTTATATTATTATCATCACAATTGTATTTTTCAATAATTAATCTCGTTCTATACATACACCTGTGAAGTATCAACCTTAATAATTATTGGTAAACTTAAATAATTGCAGTACAATCTAAATAATATAAGGATTTATAGGAATATGAATTCATCTTTCGAACACTTGCTTTTCTGGACGCTTATTCATCAGATTTGCAGCCCATATTACATTTTAGCGAATTGATAATTCGTCTACCATTATCGGGAACAAAAACATTAGCAAAATATACATTGTTTTCAGACTGTGGTACCCCAAGGAAGCTTTGATTATTTCACAAAAATTTTCATTTCACCTGCCGACTAAGGTTTCGACTTGTTAAGGATTGTTTTCAAGGGCTTGGTATTGAGTTAATAATTTGAAATCTCGGTCGACAAGCGAAATAAAAATTATAAATAATAGTATGTAAATAAGAAATAAAGGCCATGATAATGACTTCATAAATCGAAACCTAGTTCGGCATGTGAAAGAATTAATTATATTCTCGACTACATAACATTTCCCTAATTTTATATTATTATCGGTCATGTATAGATTCTCGATCAAAGGGTCCACGTCCCAAATATTAAAAATTCCTTCATTTCAGAAATGAAGGCGATGTCTAACCATTAACGATAGGTCGTAGTTAAATATATATATAGGTTATAAATGTTGAATGCTGACAGTGAAATATACCTATATGGATACTTAATGGTGATCCCCAAACGCTTATCATTTTCAAGACATTGACTTCATAAGTTGAAACATTAGTTGACAAGCGAAATTAGAGATAAAAATACCGTAAAACATAAATTAAGGCCTTGATTACGTCTTCGTAGGCCGAAGTCTTGGATAGGCAGTGAAACAAAGTAGTATTGTAGACTAGACAAAATTTCCTTCATTTCGTATTATTAGCGATATACTTGAATAGTGTAACCTACCCTTAATAAAATCTATCCTCTCTTTAACTACGCATGGCAACGTCTAATCACTTTTAACCATTTCGGTCGTATATAAATACTTATTCTTTTTAATATTGTCTGCAGACGGCGAAACCGTGATCCCTTCACGCTTTCCGTGATTCAACTGTTTTCCCATGATTCTTACTAGTATTTTTACTAACATTGCGTTTCCATTACATAAAGACACGACGGTAACCACTATTCCCTGATCTTACGAGGGTAACTCAATGCTAGTAGGACTATCTACCATGGTAGGCGTTTTCGAGCGTTTCCATTACTAGTATTACGCGGGTAGAGAGTTACCGTCGTAGAAATGTTAGTAGTGGAAACGGGGCCTTAGATGCAATTGTTCCTGCCTTTTCCTTCATCTATTGTTTTTGCTATTTGTTGAGTGGTGAATTATTTTGCAGGAATTGCAGCATCTGGAGCTCTGGTAGCCAAATCAACTTGCGGTAAGATCGGTTCTCTACGTGCTGTGTTTGGTATGAAGGTTATAATATGAGTTACTTATTTAAAAGGCGCCCGTGGTCCCGCCATTCGTCTACAAGTAGTGAGCAGAATTGCCGTTAGGTGGCGCCGCATGACACGTAGTTCCCGTTAAGCTCGAGTGTGGCGCTACGAGCGGCTAAACATGGCGGTATACGTTCTTACTACATATATAGATTCCTTGGCTGTAGAGATAGGTTCCACGCAAAATAGAGGAAATCTAACTAGATGATCCACGGATAGCCCACGTCGGCCATATGTATTGCATCGCTATGCCGAGAGATAGCCTATCCTTAACAGGGATAGCCTATCCTTGGACTCCAAGGATCCTATTCGTTTATTTGGGGATATGCCTTGACTTGTGCTGGCTGGGAAATAACCGTTATCCAATCAATGTTACTTTCAATTTAAATGTATTCATGCTTAAGCATTGACTCATTTTTATATACCTAAGTATCTAAGGCTGTTATTTAATTTCAACTTGAAATGAAAATAAATACGTTTGTATACTTCCCAGACAGCACACACTATGTAATACAAATGAAAATCAACTGAATTACCTCAATAATACATCATGTATGGGAATGTAATATGGCCGTAATACAGCCATAATTTCGATGTATTTTTGCTTCAAAAGTCCTCTAGGGCATACATATTATAGCTGTATTACATAATGTATTGCATCTATGATCCAGCTGTTATACAGGCTGTATACATGATGTAAACTAACTGTACGTTTAATGTATAGAATACACAATGTAAAACAGCCGTATTTTAGATGTAATTCAGTCATATAGCATCAGTATTTCAGACGTATGGGGAGTCTCATGTATACATAATGTAAATAGCTTGTATTTAGTCTGTTATACAGTGGTATTATCCCATAAATACTTCTGGATGCATTGTGTAATGCAGCTGTATTACATTATGTATAATTCATGCTATTTACAGTGGTCTATGCATCACTGGGGCATATTGCCTTATAATTAAATTACACCAAATTCAAATATGAGGGAATTCATCAGAAATAAAACATAAGATATTTTTTTCATTTTATTATTATTCCATATCAATTATACAAAAAAATGCATGGAGACAGGCATAAGTTATAATAAAAAGGAAAGTACATTTTTTTTCAAAATCAAGCGAAAATTGTTTCTTTCATAGACAATTGGTAATTTTGATTACTACTGTAACAATGAAATATATACATTTTAAATATTAAATACAAAGAGTAATTATTGGATATGCATACCTAGTATGAATTAATTTTTAGAATACAATAATTTTTACCATTAGGAAAATAATTTGGATTGAATACAGAAACAATTTCAATAATAACCCAGGAATGTTCAGTATGTGGTTCAGAGAGCATAAGTTCGGCACAGAGCTAGAATTAATTATAACAATACAATAGTTTTTAATCTCAAACAATGAATTTAAAAAATAATACAAATTTGTGAATTATTTTACATTATTTTAAATCTTCACAAGTTAACTTTACTTTACTAGTTAAAGTTACTTAAAAAGAATACAAAATTTTTAAAAAGAACTCAGACAACAACATTCAACACTTCGTTAACTTAGTTCCAATTGGATAAAGTTTGACAGTGAAATAATTTATATTTTTTAATTCTGGAGGATAGGCATAAAAATATTTAGCTTTACCCTTAGCCCTTATGACACAAGCTGATTTTAGAATGCATTTTCCAGGAAAATGTTCTAGAAGGGAAATTCTATAATATAATTTTTTTAACAGAATTCAGGAAAAACTTTACCCATAATGGACATTATTTAAAAAAATACAATTATATTCCAAATCAAGAATTTTCTTAATGAATAATATTGAAATTTAACCATTAAATTTATGGTAACAGGTATCAAGACAGATGATTAATTTTTCCTCCTGCTGGCTTGACAGAGCCAATTTGATACCTCAATTTTGAAGGACTTTTCTTCATATCTTCCAGGAATAAGGAATGCTGAATCTGAAAGAGTAAATACATAATGTTAATCAATATGTTGGGTTTCCACCATTACTAGATGCTATATTTAAAGCAATTTCACTAAGGAATCGTAAATTTTGCCTACTAGCTTAACATCTTGATAACAATAGCTCTTCCGCAATAATTACCAACCTGTCAATATTCTGAGTAGATTTTTGAGGCTTTTAAAGGGTTTCTTATTTTTTCCAGACCAGTTCAACGTCTCTGCTACTCTGCTTGTCATTATTTTGGCCAGGTTCACCCTTACGTACTCACCAAAGTTCTTGGTGAGCAGTCCACTAAACAATTTTATCTGAAATAGGGAATGAATATAATTCAGAGGATTATATTAATAGTGCTATCCTAAAAAACTAATTACCAGAGATTTTATGTTTTCATTTAAGTTCCTTATATACCGTAACAATAATGAACGGAATAAAAAAAGTTAAAATATACACCGTATGCTTCGGAAGCTGAGAATCTCTACCCAATAGACCCTCAAACTCCTCCAATTCCTCTAAGCTGGTAACTGGTATTGCTAGAGGAGGAGTGTATTCTTTACTGTCTGGTATAACCTCCACCACTGGCCACAATTACTGAAATATATACACCAGAAATTCAGTTTAAGTGCTTATAATCCCACAAATTTAAATTGGAAAGTTGCTATATCTCTAGGGCAATGGCTACACCTTTTTTATATTTCCCTGATATATGCTTGGTATTGTTGGACATAGTACATGGTAGTTAAAATTCACTCAACATGACGTATAGTTACAAAATAAATTTCATCGTTGGCAAATTGAATGAAATAAACTTACATTTCTGAAGAATTAAAATACAGCTTCAATAATATATTTAGGCCAACACCCACCCTGAAAGAAAGAGAAAAAATAAGTGCACATAGATTGCATTAAAAGAATAAATATTCCAGTTGTGTTATTCCTCGATCAAAAGTGTTAAATTTCAACATATCTGTGTTATTATTAATTATTCTACGTAGGCCATAGCTCACATGTCTTTGAATATGGTCTATAATTTTACCTCTTTTTTAATAATACTTAAATAAACACTAGAGAAATTGCCCGTTGAATATCGACGGGAAGAAAAAAATCAACAATAATACATAGGATTTAAAATATCCTTTTAATGTGACGTATGAAATTCATCTACCATGCAGTAGTCATCTACCTCACAAAACTGAAAAAAGTATGTTATTTTTAAACACCGAAGGATGAAAATCGCCATGAAAAAGTCATTTGACTTGACCAGGATTCGAACCATGATCTCCAAAAAAGGCAAATGAGGAATTCGGGTTTGAATTCGGTGAACACGGCTTAAGAGAGTATAAAATTTTATAGAATACTTACGATTGACTTCTGCTATTCTTCAATTTCTCGATGGTCTCAACGTGCTCGATCTGTCTCGCACAGTGCTTATCTTGTGAATACGATGTTTTGGGATCAACTACTATAATTACTTCTAATAGAATGTCGCAGAGGCTCCAGAAAAGCAAAGAGATGTTCGTTTTATGGTTCTCCAAACGCGACTAACCACATGAACTCGCATCCCTTTAGCAAGGAAAGCTTTGGAAAATTTCGAGAAAGGTTTTTCCTCGAAACCCGCGCGTGAGTTCTTCTCCCTTTGTTGTCAACATCTGGAAATCATTGGAGCGCCTTCCTTCCCACCCTTCCCGAAACCCCCTCTCCCTCCCTCCGGAAGGGCGGTTGTGTCCGTTGCGTCCTAAGCAACCCTAGGGTACAACGGAGTTCGCTCGACCCTCGATCCCTTTACCGGGCATTCTCTCAGCATGTGTCAGCCGTCACTAATTGTATGTGCAGTGGATTTTCTAATTAAATATTCGTTGGCTATACGAAAACATTAACCATTGAAATGAACTACTTGTGTTTTGCAATGTGCTCTCAAATTTTAAGCGAAATTCTAGCTCTTATATTAACGGAGTTGTCTTCAGCTTTCTTTTAACCATTATTTTCCGATTAATATCCTAAAATCGTTAATATAACATCTATAAATTCATTTAAAATTTTAAAATGATCAAATAAACACGGAGAATTCATTTCAGACATCCATTCTCTTACGTTTGCAATGAATGATTGTTTAAAAAAACCACTGCGCATACAAAAACTGACCGCAACCCCATGTTTTGGGAGAGGGTGTGCTCATGAGACGGAGGGTCGAGACTAGTTGCCAACCGAAGAGAAGGAGGAGTGCGGTCGGTACGCCGGTGATGATATTCCCTTCAAAATGCCTCCTAACAGAGATGAGCTGAGTCTCCCATGAAGCCCAGGATACTAAAGATATTTCCGAGAAAAGTTCACCGGCGCGAAAGGGTTAATGGCCCTCAGTATTCAATGCCTGTGTTCCGTCCGCTGAGGAAGGAAATAATTAACATTATGGCCAGTGCTAATATCAGTAATATAACACGGGCTTACACTTACAAAACAAATACGGAAATTTTACGACAGGTAATATTGATAAATTGAAAAAAAAATCGAAACGATCATCGCAATTTTTGTAACCCATTAATAGGCTAAACTTACCAAGTATAAATCCAGATGCTGTATGCACACACTGCGAGTTGCAGTCGTACCTATTTTTCTGATCGATTTGGTATATTTCAACAAAAAGTCATCGCCTGATGAAATGTTAGGAAAATGTAGAGCAGATCGAAAAGAGATTACACTTACCTTGCCATATCTGGGTTATCCGTCGTTAAATGGTCTTCTTGCACCTTAGTGACGTTGGATTTCATGCATAACCACACCTCCAAGTACCGTGACAATGGCACGTAACAATGAAAGATACATAATGACTTTCGAAGTTTCCGCGCCACAGTATTTTGTTTTTACTGCTTGAACACCGCGAACAACCGCGAAAGTTATACCTATATCACAGTCTAGACTGTGCCGATATCTCAAAACACGCGAGCCACGTGGCATGTTAACGCAACACTTACATGTATAGGTTGTATATGATTATTTTCGGAACGCGTGGCAGAAGAAGTGGTGGTCATTTATTTGATTGAGATCGATTTAGATTTCATACGATCGAAAAATACGATCGATTTTGTTACGCCACGGTTATAATATGTAGGTTTATAAAACTTTTCCGGTGATATTGAGATAATGTCGCCGATACATACAAGTAATACTCACTGCATTGAGAGAAAAATTCTCAAATCCATTCCGTTATGAAAAAGTTTATAATGAAGATGGAAGAAATGATTCTGACCTTACACTGCTATGAGAAATAACATTTTTATAAAATTTTCCAATATGCATACATATAATACACACTAGTATTCTCTACAGTGGTATTACACTCATATCACAGCCATATTACGTAATAGAATCCAGGCAAAATGCTTCGGTTTTCCATGATGTATTACAGTTGGAAATAAGTAGTATTTCGAATGTGTCCACAGTTGTAATACATTTATATTATAGCCGTATTACATAAAGGAATACGGGCATAATACATCGATGTTCCATGATGTAATATAGATGGAAATACGCCGTATTACATTATGGAATACAGTGTATGTATGATCCCTGTATAGAGTCACTGTATTACCGCGGTAATACAGTGAAAGTCTACATAATGTATATTATACAGCTAAAATACATTATGTACAGAGAACTCTGTGCTGTCTGAGTTATTATTATATAAATATCAGGGTAACAGGGAGAACAGTTATATATAACTGTTCTCCCTATGTTACCCTGATATTTGTTGTTTTTCCCTGGCATGTTTGTGGCTTCACAGCTGATACTTAAGGTATGTATCATCATTATCTCCAATACAAAGTGAATACTCTGAAAATTACTCGTTGCAGGCAGATTTATATTTCACTATCTAGATCATGTCAAAAGTTTGATTACTGTTTGCATGTTAGGTGAATGCTTAAATATGTCATTTCATATTCACTGGAGCCTCTCTACAGGCTGAAGTTATCTTTTACGTTCATCACGTTTCACGCAGCAATAGGTTCTTCAGGGAATTTGGATAATCGCTGTTATGTGTTTGAGGAGTCCAACTATCTGAAATTCTTTGCTGCCCATAAGCATAGGTATGTTTTTCTTAGTTTCTACGTTTGTGCTGTAATAAAATGTAATTGCACATACTGGGTTCGTCTTCAGCTTTCCTTCAGCAAGCTCTTGGAACTAATACATTTCACAATGTTACTATCACATTGTTCAATGTATTAGTTTCATTATTAATTAAGAATAGTAAATATAAGATATCGAAATTAACCAAGGTCGATCATTATCGATCGAGTAATACTATCGATATATTCGATATCACCGGTGCCGTATTCTTGCGCCGCTGGCGTAGGAATCTCGTATCTCATTGGGCACCTAATCGTAGCGGACATTGCACGCGTTCGCATCCAATGAGTACGCATCCCGTCAATGGATGGTATCTAGTGACGACTAGCGGCAATGCGATACGGTATCCCGCTCGCCATGAGATGGTATATATGTGCAAAGTGGATACAGTGAATTCTGTGCTATCTGGGATGGATATCCATAAAATATCCAAAGTTCCCACTTTGAGATATCCAAGGAATATCCAGTGCTAACATCCATACAACATTATCGCACAGTTGCGTGGATATCTATACAATATCCATGGAGCACCAAAAACCACCCCTCCCAATTGTTTATTCTATTGAAATTCAAATTTTCTTACACTGGATCATCCCCTATTGTACCAAAAAATATTGCCAGAAACAGAATCTTATCATCTCATTTAAAAATCATAAGCCATCCAAAGTGACATTTGATCTGCTAAAATACTTCAGAGGCAGAACATTTTAAACCCAACTTCAAGCTCCTGACATTTTAACATATATGGTTATTGTGCTTAACGTTCACGAGCCGGAATATCGTAATACCTCTCCACTGCCATCGCTGCTCTCTCAAAATAAAAAAAGATATTCTGCCATTATTTATTTTGAATGTACTATTGAGCAATGACATGATGGATGTTCCACATTGTATAATTTCACTATTTTATTAAAAGAAAGACGTATATATGTAGTCACTTCCGTGGATAAAAGTGTCTTCGAGAACTATAATCATTAAATGATAATTCCGTGATAGTTTGAGGAAGTACCATAAAACCTTGATAAAAGTTATTTGCCATTAATTAATGCCAGATAACTGTTATCCTATATTGCCACATAGTATGCATATAAATGCAATATTACTGCAAATAAACAAGATTTTTCCAATTCCTGCACGTTAGCTTCAGCGTTGTAGCTAGGGGCTGGCCAGGCGGGCGGCTGCCAGGGGCGCACTTTGCAGACCCACAGCCTACGGACCATAAATCGAGATAATATTACCTCGATTTATGTGGTATCAACCAGTAATTGTCGTTTTTGAGCAGCATGATTCTTCATGAATCTCCTTATCGGAAAGTGGAAAGCACCGCTTCCGTAAATTTCGTGCACACTACTGTGACCGGTCGAGGAAGCGGAATATTTTCGCCAGGGATACTGTTTGGAATAACAATTTTTTAAGGTAATAAGTGCAACTTCTTGAATTGATGTTAAAGGTGATAAAGAGGAAGGAAGATATATTGATTGTTTGCAACGTGATATACATTATTCATTTTAATGATAATATCATATTTTTGAAAATTAATACATCTTTAAATTTTAAAATAATAATTATATTTAATTTATCTTTATCAGTTTAATACGTATGGACTATCTATTTAATGTCAAATAAGAATATCACGGATGTTACAACTTGGATATCTATGTAACGTTATTTTTACAACTCATCGTGAATGTTACAAATAGAATATCTATGTAACGTTGTCAAAATATCCATCGTGTAATAGCAACGTCTTTTGGATATATCAACCTTATTTAGATATCCGATGGATATCGTCTGCTGCTTGGGTATGGATATTTCGATGTAATATCCATAGAATGTCCACATAATGTTACAGGTTGGACCTAACGTCTTTTGGATATTGGTAACCATTTATGGATATCCATACAACATTGTCTGCTACTTGGGATGACATGATATAATACGTCGTATAATACTACCTCGTGTGTACCTGACTATATGGTATGTGTATCGCATGATTACCATACCTAAGACTCAACGCACCTATTCTCGCACACATTATGGAAGTATACCTAGTAGTTTAGAAAGACGTATATATGTAGACACTTCCGTGGATAAATGTGACTTCGAGAACTATAATCATTAAATGATAATTCCATGATAGTTTGAGGAAATACCATAAAATATTGAAAAAAGTTATTTGCTATTGATTAATGCCAGATAACTGTTATCCTATGTAGCCACATAGTATGAATATAAATGCAATATTACTGCGTAAATCTGTATAGAAACTGTATACAAGTTTTATACAGGCTGTATACAAGTTTTATACAGGCTGTATACAAGATTGTATACAGCCTGTACAGAGATGTTGTGCTGTGTGATATTTGCATACAGTCAGAAAATACATCATTTGCTACCACCTCATTATCATCTGAAGATGATGACTCTTCTGAAGATGATGACTCTTCTGAAGATGATGAGGGAGAAAATATATGGAAAAAGCCGTTGCATTCCCATACAGATGTGTTAATTTGTGAGGCAGTAATAGATGTCATCACTTTATACGTAAGACATAAACTGTCAAAAGCATGCCTTGATGACATATTGCAATTAATAGAACAGTTTCTGCCAATCGTGGGTATTACTCAGGGGTGTAGCCAGGACGAAGTGTTGGGGGGGGGGGCCCCCGACCCAGGGGGCCAGGGGATGGAACTCCCCTCTGCAGAAAATGCGAACATTTTTATCTCTAGAAATCACATTCGATGCTATTATGCATCACAAAAATAATAGTCAATATTAGTTTTGCTTCCTAGTAGCACTGTACTCCTGGTGGAGTAGAATAAATTTGTTTTATAGGTTAACATTTTTCTGTTAAAATTATTAGGTTTGAGCGGGGACACGTGCCCCCTATGCCCCCTCCTGGCTACGCCACTGGTATTACTGCTATTCCATGTTAATCCTTTAGATCTTTGCTGGAACCTTTTTAAATACTGGGTTACTATAAGAGCTTCCCCATACCATCAAGGTAGATTCTCTATTTAAATGATATTAAATATCTGTCAAACTAAAACTCATGGCATTTAACATGCTATATTCAAACAAAAAGTACATTACCTGACAGAACAGCATATTTCCGTGTTATTGACTAAGCTTGAACCTATTATTATCACCAATTGAGTTTTAAAAAAAACATAATTTTGAATATGTACATTCACTATTGCACTGTATACAAATTGTATAAATTTGTGTGCACTGTAAACATATAGTATACAATTGTGTACACTGTATACAATTGTATATGCTGTATACAGCATGTGACTTTATACAGTTTAAACAATTTGTATACAAAGTGCACAAATTGTATACAACCTGTGTAAGCTGTATACAATTTTTATACGGGTTTTAAACAATTTTTTCATAGGGGCAGTTTCCAAAGTCAACTTTGAGCCTGCTTTCCGAAAACCTCCATGTCTCGCAAACAATGTTAGGAGCGGCAGAAGGTTTACGGCGATGATACTGAATAGGAACTGATGGAATATTCCAGCTTTGAACGATAGGAATGAAATGGATGATAAATGAAAGGAATGAAAGACGAAATAAATGAGATGCAAGCAAAAGAGAGAGTAAGCAAAGCGCAAGCAAACGAGTCGGAACGAGCCTGAACACGAAGTCACAGTAACAAAAATGTTCTTCGGGTGTGCCGCGTGATGATCAGGTTTAGCCTGACGTTTCGTGACCTCTACTGTGGTCACTTCTTCAAGAGGGAATTGATGTCCCCGTTGCCGGTGTGGAATATATATAGCTCAGAAAGGTGAGTTGGAGGGGGATGAGGGGTGGAGGGAGAGGTAGTGAAGGTGAAAGCGCATTTAATAAATGTAATAAAAAAAGGCGTGAGATTCTTAGTTTTCGAGAAAATAAAGTTTGAAAATGACTAAATTTGCGTACTTTTCGTGATATTTTGACGCCATATTCCGAGATTTTCTGAAGTCCCGCTAGAGGAATACAGAGTAATTTCACGTCTACAATATGCCTTTACCCCACCCCCCAACAAGGTTTGCGGGCCTATGGAGTGAAACAGGGGTGCAAAGGTTGGACGGTACACGGCCTGGAAATGGCCATTTTTGAACGGGGAAAAAGGCATTTACAGGTGAAAAAAAGAATAAAAATGCAATTTTAAGTAAACGGGAATACGGAGAAATAGATTTTTCAGTGGTGGAAAATGGGGCAAGTGAGAAAATGAGGTAAAGGAAGTTAAGAGAAATGCCCAGTTACGAAAAAACAAATCCCCCGAGAGGGTTGATGATAGCAGGGGGGTGTAGTTGTAGTCTCTTCAAAGTTGTAGCGTATTTTTTTAAAGAAAATAAATCCCCCGAGAGGGTTGATGATTGGAGGGTGGTGTAGTTGTAGTATCTTCAAAGTTGTAGCGTATTTTTTTAAAGAGAAAAATCCCCCGAGAGGGTTGATGATTGGAGGGTGGTGTAGTTGTAGTATCTTCAAAGTTGTAGCGTATTTTTTTAAAGAGAAAAATCCCCCAAGAGGGTATGAGATTGGAGGGTGGTGTAGTTGTAGTCTGGTCAAAGTTGTAGAGTATTTTTTTAAAGAAAAAATACCCCGAGAGGGTTGATGATTGGAGGGGGGTGTAGTTGTAGTCTACATTATTCGGCGTTCCACGGAAAGAGTTCTTTTCAGAAATCTTTAAATGGCATTATTCGCCTCCAGTCCAGAGAAGAAGTTGAGAAACCTCGTTTGGGAAGTGCGGAGGAAATTGCGTAAGAGAAATATTTTGAATAAAGTTCGGAGATATGTGTAGATATGTTAGGGGAAGAGTGCGTGTGAAACGCGTCGTAAAGCGCGGCTAGTTTAAGTTGATGGCGGGAAATAGTCGGAGGTGGGTAGAAATAGGAGAAACTCCTAGAGGCCCTCTCTTAGGAGTTGTGGACGTAAAATTAACCTTAATTGAGAATGATTAAGATTCCAGTGACAATACAAGGTTGGTCACCGTCTGTTCTCTATGAGGATTCACTTCATGGTCGAGGAATTGACGTTTTACTCCTATTGCAGAGAATTATTCTATACCTAGTCGATTTTGATATCTAATTGACAAGTAAGCTAATATTTATGTAGTATTATAACATTTTAAAATGCCATTCCGCCAGTTATCAACGAGAAGTCACTTTACGAGCGAGGAAAAGATCGCGACGTTCTACTTATATTGCAGACGACGCCGTCTGCTGTCGTTTGAGTCGTCTGCTGGGCTCGTATTAAACAGGCCGACTCCCGCATTTTGCAGGATAAACTTGATATGAAAATGATGTGGTATTAAAGGCAATTTAATAGTTCACAAGTTGTCATGGCTCAAATTCGATGAAATATAGTTAATTAATTTTTATCTCGTGAAAACATGTTTAGTCCCTATCTCTCCCATGTAAAAAAAGGCCCACGATGGCTAGATGCGCAAGGTTGACCGTACTTTCCTATCAAGTGCTTTAACCCACAGCTAATATTACCTCGATTTATGTGGTATCAACCAGTAACTGTCGTTTCTTTTATTTCTAATAGGAATTTATATTATTTACGATTTATTTTACACCATGTCCATTGTATATCATTCTGTGGCCTCCGTATGGATGTCCCTATAGGGACCTTCATAGGATGTCATTTGAATGACATCCAAAGGATGTCCATAAGGGACTTCTGGATGTCTGGATATAAAATACACTAGGTACGTTTACCAATCGATCTCAGATCCATCCATGACGTCCATTGGACATCATGCAGTGGCTGGGTTAAGCACGGTAGCGATAATTTAATGGATTTCAGAAATAATGAATGTATGTACGCCAAAATACCATAATAAAAGTTATTAGAAAGTACAAAGTGGGGGATTTCCCTTATTTTTCTTTTGTTCCTCGAAATATTTTGTCGCCAATTTCGACCATAATATACTTCCTACAGCTTATATACACCATCAATTTAACGCAAAATGGCACTTCCATGTTGATAAAAGTATTAATAACTTACGCCCGGTTATCTGAAACCTTACCCCATTGGTTGATTTCATACATTTGCATGGAAATTCTGTTGGGAACATGATCTATTCTTATGGACCAAAAGGAATGGAATACAAATCATTGGACCAAATGCCATTTGGATACAATTCCGTCATATATTCCACCGTGAGACACGGTGAACTTGCGTTGTGCCCAAATTGGATATAAAAATTGCATTCAAGAGCCGTGGGACATCGGCTGTAGTCTAAATACCCCAATTTCGTACCACTTTTGACGTCACAAAAGTTGCGCTCGGTTGCCATCACTACAGATCAGTCGCCATCGTCACCATGGTCTAACGTGCCACTGTAGTATCTAAATACCATTAAGCTTGCATCGGTCGTCGGAAGGTGAGTTAATAAACAAGGGTAAAATAGTCATTAATTTTATTTTTTATTGGGATAATTCATGGTTATTTTTATATTAGTTTTTTCCATGAAGTTAAATGCTAGTTTAAACTAAAGGTGTGCTCGGCAGTTGAAAATTATGATGTACATTTTTCAGTCTCCAGCCACATTTTTAGCCCACGTGAGTTTTGAGGTAGATAAAAGCACTTCCTGAATTAAGTATAGCAATTGCAAAAATGCGGTATTATAATGCTATAGTTGCAGAAACACTATTTAAGGAGACCGACTGGAAATGTGGCATGGCTGCGAGTAATTTTTATTGCTGAATTATCTCCATCCTGTATCATTTACGATCTTGTAATCATGCTAAAATATTTTTATGTATGTTATTGTTGCTTGTGTGTGAAGTGAAATTTAATACCAGTGCATGGTATTGTTTCGGTTAGAACCATTGGATTGTTGTCAATGCATGATTGTTGCCGGGGTAGTTGTCAACCTAGCCTGCGTGTTTAAATCATGTCGAACCCTATCTCGTGTATCAATTAAACGGGTTGACGGGATGAAGTGTATTCATAGTAATTGCAGTGGTTCCCTCCATCGGAGGCTGCAATGTGGCCGTGAAATTAGCGTTACTTAATGTTGTCCATCGTCATCCCTTTCCTTAAAAATGCTACCCAAGACGAGTTGCATTGTATTATTTAACCTTAACACCCTAGTTATCTGATCGATGCATTTTTTCCTACTGAATTTCAGTAATAATCATGGGAAAAAGAAAGACCTTAGAGGCGACGGGAGATGTGAGCACGACGAAGCAGAAGAAAATCAAAACAGTTAATGCGGAAGATGTGTATGCAAAGAAGAAAAATCTTACTCATTCCATCACACAGCCAGATGATGTTTCAGATGACCATGAAGATTCGGAAAAGATGTCGCAGCACCATGAAGTGAAAAGGAAATCATTCGAAAAGAATGGGAATAAACCGAGTAATATGATTTTCGTATTTGCTGTCTCTTGCTATTGTTCTCTCCACCGTGAATCTATTTGTTGGTCATCTACTGCTCTGGGGTATATCTCACTGTATGCCTACACCATTCAGGAGAGGAGAATCATTTCTTGATTAAATATGTTAATTTGGCCCTGTTAACATCCTACGGCCAGTATTTATTTCTATATTACACTCCTTTTGATGAACCAACTTCGTAGCATTCAGCTGACTGTTCTAACATGCTAAGTTGACATTTTCTTCCATTGATGATATAAACTTAGATTTGCCATCGGACATGAATAAATTGTCATTTTCATGACAGTACCTTATGTCTAAATACTGTGTGGTGGTGAGTATCGAGGAACAACGAAAGTGACTACCCTGACTTAGCCATTTTATACATGTACTACACTATCACAACTTCATTATTACATCTGTTACTCAGGTTGAAGTTTTAAAAGTTTTGTAATTACAGTCTATTTATTTCCTCACTACTGTCCTTACTGGTGGTAATCAATGTCATCGCTTCAAATTTACACCAGCCCTTTCAATTATTAGATTATTTTTTCTCCTACATTTATGTAAGCTTGGGGAATGATTAATTGACAAATAGCTAATAGCATGCCACTTGACTAAATAATGCTTTTGTATGGTTGTGTCTCAACTCTCATTTGTCTCAAAAAGGCAGAAATCAGGTGAGATGTTGCGGAATATGAACATAATAAGAACTAAGACGATGCCGTTTTCCACAGATACAAAATTTTTAATCGATCTGGGTTTCGATCCACTGCATCATCATCATGTTATAAATTTTTTATCTGTGGAAAATTGCATCGTCTTAGTTCTTATTACTCATTTGTCTGCTAGTCTCAGCTCTCAAGTGTTAGTAATTGATTTTTAAGAATCTCAAGTCATTATTCATAGATCTTTCCACTCACTGAGTCTACAAAGGATTCTTTATTGCTTACTAAATCACTTGCATGCAGGGTTGTCATAAGGGCTAGGTAAAAATTCCGGAAATCACCAATTCTTAATTTCATTGAGGTGACAATGACATGTTTTTTTCATATTTATAATTTGCTTATTCAAATCAAATGAAAGTTAGCAAACGTCTTGCTCTACATAATAAAATTATTGATTGTAATAATTTTGGCAAAGAAGTTGTTTTATGTGCCAAAATTCAGGACAATCCTGCATTTACCGGATGTATGGCTATAACTGCCGTAGCTACATTTTTTTCCTCAATGTAGTAATATCAAAGTTATTTTACTTACAGCACTCAATCTTATGCTCTTGCACAGAGCTGACAAAGTGAAAAGTGGAAAACATGTCCAAGGATCCACATTGTATGCATTGCCTTTGAAATTTAGCTATCATTTATTTTTTTTTGTCCTTATGTGGAGGAAGTAAAACTTGCTTAAAAATGTTTGGTATTTTTGACCAGAATCAATGTGGCAAAGAAACAACTCTCCATAAGTATCTGATCATGGGAAAATATTTCTGTAGTTAACACAAACTGTTAATGTCCTGAAAAAAGATTTCTGTAGCAATCTGTCATTCTAGGATTCCTTAAAAATTCCCCAAATATGTACTTTGCTCTGTGTTTGTGTGTTTTTGTGATGCACTATTGTGTTTTTCCTTTATTCAGATATTGCAAAGAAACCTGATTGGATGAAACTGAAAGAAAAGAAGAAAGTTTTAAAGGTGGAAAGAAAAAAGAAGAAATCCTTGTTTGAACTGGGTGTAAGAGCTAAACAGCTGTGGGAACAGCTGAGAAGGAAAAATTGTTCCAAAGAAAAGAGGATTGAATTAGTGAAGGAATTACATGGCTTGCTTAGGGGGAACTATGCAAAGGTAAATTTTTCTCTGGTGTTGCTTATTGTCACATCTTATTGCTTCACGTGAGTTACAACTACTTGTAATGGTAATGAAATTTTATAATCTAGAGCATATGTTGATGTAATAAGTGAATCTTTGAGAAGTATGAAGTTAGCCAAATCTAAGTGTATGGGTAACTTTACAGAACTGGGAAAGAGAATTTGAAGACCCAGAAAATTTGAGGAAAAGTTTTGAATGAGACAAGTAGGGTATTGCATTGTTATGAAACACATTTCTACAAGTAGGGCCATTAGCACGACCTCCACGAGTATGAGAGGCCAGGGGGACAATATCAATTAGTAACTCATTGAAAACAGTGCAAGATATTGTGAGGCCCTCATGCCACTTTTACATGGTATTGTGGCTGGTTCTCTCTGGCTGACACATGGAGAATTTTGGTTACTATCGTCATTGCTCAGCTCAAGTTCTACAGGCAGGGATGGATTCCTCCAAGGCAAAGGTAATACAGCGGACTCTCATTAGCACGTTCCTGAAGGGACTCGAAATTCTGGACATGGTAACCAGGAATACGTGCAAAACATGGTAGGCGTTCCATGGAAAGTCAAATACGTATTAGTTGGTTGCATAACTTTCACGGGAATTTTATTCTGTCACTCATTTTAGCTCATGCCATAGATAACTGGTGATCATTTATTGTAAAAGTAGTTTCTTTTCCACCTATTCAGTCTCTCAAGAATATACATGCGATACCGAACATTGATGTGTACTCAATTATTAATGACGATGGCAATGACCAAACAGCAGGTTTAGTTTACAGATGCTGCTTTCACAAAGTTCAGCGGCAAAGTTAACGAAGCCTCCTAGATTTTTCTCTTTGCACTTCGCAGTATCACAATAAAATGCACTGCTTGTGGGGACCTTGTCAAGCGTTGAATAAGTGATTCTAATGTTTGAGATTACTTTTTTCTTACTTCATAAACATTTTTTTAAACTATAATATGACTATCAAAATAGTATTTTAAGTGATAACGGTCTTTTATAATGCGAGAAGTAAACTTCTTGAGATTTATCAATCATCTGATTAACCTATGAGGCGGTTATTTCCCAATTACAAATTTGGTTTGGTCCTCCTCCAAACGTGCTAAGGAGGTAACCAAAATGTTCTAACCATAGTTTTTTACATGCACTGTGATGAGGACCTTAGGAAAGGAACGTCCACATGAGGGAAACGTGCTATCAAAGAACGTCCTAACGAGAGTCCACTGCATTGTGAGTGACTCAGTGCTTATTATTTCTGATTAGGAGTAGCTACTATGTTCAGGCTTTGTCATTGCACATTTTTATCTCTTATTGTTCACCCTATGGCAAAGTACTTTTTAGTATACCACTGTTGCATAAGATGTACGTTTGGTCTGATCATGGCACCGAAATGAAATGGGTGGGCAATAAAAAAGCAGATGCAATTTAACAACCTTGTAATGGTGGAATGTCCAAGTCTGAGCGACATATGATCACTTCTCAACTTCTTGGTTCACAGTGGAAAAGAGAAAGGAATAAAAATCAGCCTGTTGCGTTATAATTGAAAATCTGTCTTGGTAAAGAGCCTTTGGAATATGAAACAGATTAGGAGGATTTTTTAGATTTTTTTATTATTTGTTTTGATGTCCTAAGGTAGTAATTATTGCATTACTTGTGCAGTTGTTCATCGGCGAGGACTTTTCATTATACCCACCTTTTTGTGTCACATTTTACTAATGTATGTAATTCCGTGTTGTTTGTGTACAAGTATACATTTACAGACACTCTTCGAGGAAAACGCTGAGGGAGAGATGCACATAAATTAATATATAGTTCTAAAAGTGCGATGTTCCATAGGGAAAATCATTCTCCTTGACCGGGTATCGAGCCCGGATCCCTCGATTTCGTGCTGAGGGCTTCAACCCTGACGAAGGAAGTACGTTTCAAGTACATTGTTCATCACGTGCTATGCTGCATTGTAAACTCGGAAGTTTGTTTCAGTTGCCTCGAATACCGCGTTGCAACCTTGTAAAATTTTGACAGAGTCAGTTGTGAATCGTGTTGCTGATGCGTTGTTATCCAATTGTGAATCCGTTTAGTGTGTGGGAGGGAGCATGTTGCAATCGTGTGGTTATCGCATTGGCATCACGTTGCGAGTACATTGTGGCCCTGTTTTTGTATGCGAAGAATCGCGTAGTAAATGGGTTGTAGCTGCATTGCCATCCTCGTGTATGTCGGTTGTGGGCATGCTGAAATTAGAGATGGGATTCTATCCCTCGATACCACTCGATACTCGGTGGTATTGGAAGTATCGAGTATCATCTTAATTCTACGATACTGTTAATTCGATACCTATGTAAACATTAATGAGAAAATAGAGTGAAACTTTGATTTTACCTTCTCCATCTTAAATTTTCCATTACTTTACACTTATTTGGGCCCCTATGTCAATTAAAAATTATTTTTTATTTCTTACTATCTTAAGATTTTGTCAATTTTACATATATATTTAATTAGGAGTGGTCCTTCAGAAGTTTACAGTAGAAGTTTTATTGTATTTTCATATTGCCAATCCTGGAGCTGTTATATTTTGCAGATTGTGGCCAAAAAAATATGGGATGGAAAGAAAAATATACCATGTAAACAAGCTCTTGTATGTGACGTCACCAGGCAGCGTCAGGAATGAAAAGTAAACTGGAATGCGTAAACAGTGACTAAAGATGAATTACTCTGCATTTTTGGGTTTTCACCACGTAGGTTGCTTTTTAGGACAATAGTTTCGCCCGTGTTCCAACGGGCGTCTTCAGGTCGAAGTACCAGGTCATCATTTCGGCCGCCTTTATATAGGCCTTCTGTTTCCTTCCAAGCTCTGTGATTGGTCATTTATCCTCCCGCCAAATCCTCCTCCATGCACTGGATAAGTGGTAACCATCTTCTCTGTTGAATGTATCCTTTGTTTTGTTTATTTCTATGGCTTCTCTTATTAGCCTAGGAGTGACGATGTTATGTTTCCTCAGTACTCGAGATATCTTTTCACTGGTCCCAGCGATGTAAGGTATCGTGGCATAGGCCTTGGTGTCTTCGGTGTCGCTCCGTTTTTCTTACAACTGCCTAACCAAAGTATCTAATTTACTTCCTCGGCCAAAGGACAACATTCCTCAGCAATTCTACGAGGGAGTCTACCAGGTGCCATGCTCGTGCGGGAGGTCCTACATAGGCGAGACTAGCAGGTCCATGATGACTCGCCTGAAGGAGCATGAAAGGGCCACCGGAAAGAAGCAATTCAGTTTGTCGGCGATTGCTTGGAGCGAGCCTGGCCACAACATTAATTTTGACGAGGCCAAATTGGTATCGAAAGTGCCAAGATATTATCCTAGGCTAATTAGAGAAGCCATAGAAATAAACAAAACAAAGGATAACTTTAACAGAGATGATGCTTACCACTTATCCCGTGCATGGAAGAGGATTTGGCGGGAGGAAAAATGACCAATCACAGAATGGAGGGAAACAGAAGTCCTATATAAACGCGGCCGAAATGATGACCCGGTACTTTGACCTGAAGATGCCTGTTGGAACATGGGTGAAACTGTTGTCCTAAAAAGCAACCTATGCGGTGGAAACCCGAAAATGCAGAATAATTCATCTGAACGCCGCGGAAACTTGCAATGCAATTACAAAGTGATATCTTGTGCGGCTGCTTCATCAGGGAACCGGTTAAGTTACCAAGGAGTCCTTCTCCCCTGTGGATTATTTTTTTTCCCCTGTGGAATCTCCCACTTCTGTGCACTTGCAGGTGACTCCTTAAAGGTTACTACTGTGGCTAATCCCGGTATCCTCAAAAATAGTTTTAATACTCGAAAATAGGAAAATAAAAAAGAAGGGATGCTCGCCAAGGAATTCTGAAGCATTTGTGGCGTACATGAGTTTTGGCATTATTCTACCGCATTAGAGGGGCCGATCAGCCTAAACCATTGAAGTAATTCACTTAATTATTTGTTCACAGGTTTCCATGGTGTTGATCTGATGATATGTGTGTTTTTGGGTTCATGTCCGGGTATGTTATTTTGAAATGCAACAGTTTCACCTGCTGGTGCCCTCAGATGACAAACAACATACGCAGACCTGAAACCAAAAATACAGATATCATTCCATTCAAGTGAGCTTCAATCTATTCCTCTTTTCTTATTTTCTCCCTCCTGTCAAGTTTTCAGTTGTGACCAATTGGTTCAAATTTCCTTATTTGTGTACATAAATAATTATGTATGCAATTTGTTATGCAGGACATTTATTTATCCTTGGTCCACAAGAATGAGAATTTGATGGAATGTGCTATCTCTTTGGGCACCTTGTGGTCTCATTTTACTGAGTTTACAGTGTAGAATGAGTCAGTTATTCATCCTTTCTACATAGCAGTCAATGGAACCACTAAATAAAAATGTAAGGTTAAATGGTTCTGTGATTCAAATATTTTCTTTGCATACTACAGATCATGTTGAACCATTACATTTCTATGTTTTTGTATATCGTTAAGGTTAGTTAATTTTTTATATTTTCTTGGTGTGAAGCACTACATTAAACTGTGCATTTAAATGATGGTCTAATAGCCACCAGACTTTTTCCTACATTTAAAATGAGTAGCGAAAAAGGCTTTTGGCATTGGGGATAAAAAGTTATTGGAAGATAGGCATAATCAGTTCTCTTTAGTAGAGCCACTGGAAATATCAATAGCCACATATTTTCTCCTGTAGTTTTTAGCTGGAGTAGTATTTTAAAGTGATGCATTATCATACCACTTCTGCTAACTTGTAAATGTCACAGCTATTGACTTCCTAAGGTTTGGATGTAAATGTGGAATGAAGTCTGCTACCAGTTGTCCAAGAGCATTCACCATGTATGGAGCTTTTCCCAATGCCTGCATTTGTAATTTTCACTCTAAGAAGCAGTCTTTTATAGAGTTCTGTGAGTGAATTTTTGCAGTGGGAGCTTTTGATGGACCATACTTTTAATCATTGTCTGTTTTCCATGTCTCATGAACCATGAAAGTTTTTTCAATTTAGTTTCTAATTTGATTGAATTTATCAAAATTTCATATGAATTTCAGTCTATCTCAGAAAAAATAATTTGATGATTGCAAGGGCATCAGAAAAAATGTTTGCTAGCATACATCATTGGTATTCACTAATAAGGAAGATTTTTAGGAATGGGGATAAATTATTGAAGGAACCTTTCTTGCCTTTACAAGGAATGTAGTGCACAAAAGTTGTTTGTAAGAAAAATGTTCATTTCCTTAAATTTGTTAACATTTGTGATTTGGTTGGGATTTGAGGGTTTGATGGAATTTTATTGGATCCATTGATTTAGAATTCGATTGAACCCTTCCAAGAAATGTTCAAATTCCAGTATTTAGGGTGGCTTTAGCATTTTGTACTTTCAGTGTACATATGGTGATATCCAACTATTAAAGTCCGCAGCTTGGTATAGCTGACTGCTGATGCGCATTTGTTTGGCTCATTTCTGGATGTGTAGCCAGCAATTGCCTTTATTGGAAAGCACCATGGCATGGCGATCACCGTCTGTCGCTGGCTATCACCACAAATAGAAAGCATCAACTACGTATGTCTTAATACGTTGTCTCAGGCGTGACTTCATGGAATCGACTTAACATAATGAAAAGTAAAGAAAACTTTGTAATTCCACATAAATATTTAATGTACGACCTAGGTTGTACATTAAATATTTCTGTGAATTACAAAGTTTTCTTTACTTTTCATTATACGTATGTCTTGGTAAACCCTGTCGTTTGATACCTTGCTATAGAATTATTGTCTCTGGTCAGGACGTTGTTTTACTCAAAAAGTGTTGATGATGTGCATGAGAATTTTTATGATGAATATATGAGTAGAGATATAAGCATTAGTTGCGTAGCGTTTCACTTAAGGCCGTTTTACACGGCAAATGATCTTGCGCATGATCATTCGAGCATTAATGCACGAATTAATTTCAATGATGACCTGAAAAGTTTCCGTTTTACATGGCGAATTGATTCAGTGAATTTTCTGCGCAGACTGAATGCGCAGTGGTGGATCTATCGATTGTATATATCGATTACGGGAGATTTCCGACCAAAATTGCTGTTTCGACAGACGGGGCAGACGAAGTTTTCTTTAGTTTGTTTAGATCATGAATATTATAGATACCTACTTGTATATTCGTTTACATTATTCACTTAAACACTGAGTAATTGCAAAAGTTAAGTGAGTGACGTTATGCTATAGAAGATGGACCGTGATGAGACAATTTTAGCAACCGCTGCTGCAGTGTTTATTAAGGCCGTTTTACACGAAAGATTTTGTACAAAGGTACGTATGTGAGATTGTACGTTTATCTCAACGAAATTAGAACAGGTTCTATTTTCCATTCAGGGATTGAGACATTCGTACATGCGTTCATACAATTTGCCGTTTTACATGATACATTGTGCCTCATGCAAGAGTTCATGGAAGAGTTTGTACCAGTTTGTACAAACAAACTTACCGTGTAAAACGGCCATGCGGCAGCCACAATTTTGTCTCACAAAACATCCACGATAGATCTAGGCCTATTTCACACCAACCAAAACGTATGTATTGCGTACCTACTGCCTGCAGTGTTCTTTTAATCATTTGCAATGAAATATGGCTATACATTCCATCAATATTTTATAATAAGGGTTTAATTCTGCGAATTGAAGTGAACTTACTTTCAAAACAACGAAGATGGTCACCCGATATTAATATCACGGTGACATCCAAATGAAATTATTGCTACATAAAATGACATGTGGTGCTTGCAGCAGGTCTGATTACGATTTGCACGAAATGTTTTAAGTTTAATTTAAATGTTTTGAAAAAACGCAGTTCTTTTGATTATGAATTTATGACGATAAGTTAAAAAATGTTTGCAAAGGAACGCAGGAAAACGATCAAAAAATTTCCCCACTCAGCTGATTCGAATCAGCTATCGCATCTCGCTCTTCCCATCGGTAGTAGGACACGCTACTCATTCGTCCATCAATACCTTGTTGTAGATTGAGCATTTTTACAAATATATACCTAATATATTCAGTCAGGGGTGAGGAATAAATGATACACTGTGAATACAAGTATGATTATTTTAATAAACAGGTCCAAAGAGAGATCATTGCACTAAGATCTGTTCTGCGTTTCTGCATTTGTCAGTATCTCCCATAGTCTTTAGCCTAAAACTTTGATGAAAGCTGTAGTGTTGATATCATTACGAACATTTTTCTGCCATCCATCCTGAAGTCGAAATAGGGCCAGATATGTTGTACTCCTTGTACTGCAGCCTTGAATAAACTATTCAAGGTCTGGTGAGATCTATTGAGGTTAATCCTATGAGATTTCGATGTTTTCATATTGCAAAACCTCCAAGATAGTTTTAAACAAATGACCATTCCACGTCTGCCAAAGTGTGTGCATTGTATCCTGCCTACCGAGATATTTATTTCGAAATACATCGATATGGCTTTCCTTGCCTTCATTATATGTTGTTATGAGTTTGCTTTAGCGAAGTGAGGTGAATTCAATATCAAAACAACCAAATGGACGTACTGCGCTCGTATCATGCGATCATTAACGGGATCATGCGATCAAAAATAGAACATGTTCTAATTTTGGTCGCATGATCATGCGCATGACCAAGAATTCGCCGAATTTTCCGCATTACACGAGGCATTAATGTCATGCGCATGATCATTCACAAGATCATTCGCCGTGTACAACGGCCTTTAGATAGTCACGTGTGGCACATGTGCAGACCACCCTAATTGCCTCCCAATGTTGTCAATTTTCATAGTCCGCTCGCATCCTATGCTTGCCTATGATTGTGTGATCAACCGATGAGCCCAATATTTTCTTTTGGTTTTTAAAAGCTAAGTAATGAGCTGTAGACAAATGTGTACCTCAACGTAGAGTGCCTAGTGAAGCATCATTTCTATCAGGCTGCAAAAATTGCAAAACTCTTTACCACTTTTTTGCATCATGGTGTTGTGATTTTGTGCCACAATTATTAGGTCATGCATTCTAAGCATAGTTCTGTGTTTTGAATTTTCATCCAAATTAATCCTGGACCTTCCCAAGGATTGGAATTGAAGTATTTTGTTCTGAACTGACTCAAATAAATGATGGAAAAAATTCAACTTCACTCAGAGTCTGAGAGAGATGTTTATGAGACCAGGAGTCAATTAAACAGTCAGTCTAATTGTCATGAAAGTATCATTATATATTCAATCTGACCATTAGATTGACATTTATTGGAGTCACAGTTTGGAGCTTCATTGTGCTCAAGTGCATCCAAGATAATAGCGCAGTTTGATATGCAGCCAATTTGTGAACAGGTCCAATGCCGTTTGGGGAAGGGAATCATGTGACCAAAGAATCCATGATGGTGGCCTTTGTTTAAATCATACGATTGCGAAAAAATTGTTTACTTTTCATAACTTTCTAAGCCAAACCAGTACATTTCATGGTGCTATTGTCTTGGATGGACTCTATCATATGTTAAGTTCTTATTATCCAATCATCTTAATTTTTTATGCTTGGAATGAGCTTCCTTCCATCTTCCTGATCCTATGTCTTCTTTTTCCCTTCCTTCAGTTTTTTTTGTATGTCATGTGTGTGTCATCATTTATCTGATTTTCCCCAACTATGTTGTATTGGTCAATTATGCGTTTATTATTTCTTTTGGGCTAGCCAGTAAATGGAGCTTACCGAAAAAAGTAGTTATTTAAGGTAGAATCAGCAATTGAAACTAACACCTGGTAACTTTTTGGTCACAAGTTCAATTCTTGATTTTAGCATGAATGCTGATATGAGCACATAAAGCCTTAGTAGCTCAATTTCCATAAACCCTAACTTAGTACTTATCTACTGAAGATTAGAACCAAATCTTAACAAAAAAATATGAAACCGACCAATTACTAGTTTTGATTTCAGCAGTTTTGTCCCTTTCAATTATATATTCATTCCTGGATCATGCAGCACTGTTAGATAATTAATTTAGTGAACAGAAGGCTTTAGAAGTATTTCTAGTTCACTACTATTTAGCAAGTTGAGCTGCATGAACTTATTGAGCAGGATTGTAGCAACTGTGGTTTTAGAATGTCTGGTGGAAATTAATGGAATAGGCTATGACTATGTTAAAGGATGAAATTTCAAGGTTTTCCCATGCTCAGGCATGTAAATATATATTGAAATTGCAAAATTGTTAAATTTGCATTTTTATCAGCCCCGTAGGGAAGTGTGCGCAGGACAGTCTAGTCTGATTACATGTTAACAATCTCCTTTATTTCTTTAAGGCTGTATTTTCTCACGATGTTGGCCGAGTGGTGCAGTGGCTCCTCAAGATGGGCGCCAGTGAAGTACATGAAGAGATATCTGTGGAGCTGAAAGGTCATTTGGTGGAAATGGCACAGTCCAAGTATGGATGTTTCTGCGTAAAGCAGTTGATGAAAAGAGGGTCCAAAGAAATCAAGAATGCTGTCATCACATCTTGCTTGGGAAATGTTGTTAAATTGATGAGTCACAGAGTGAGCATTTATTTTATTTTTTTCTATGAGATTGCTAGCTCAAAAATCCTATTTCTATGATAACTTGTAAATAACATGATAGGACTCTGCTCCATTGTCTTAGTTTACTCTCCGCCATTGACTTCTGTTTGCCCATCTTAAGTGGATGGGACAGGTGTACCTTGTTTAAAGGCGGATCACTTAATGTTATCTCATTTAAAAAATAGTTGTATATTGCCTCTAATATTCTTCTAGAGATACATTGTGGCTCAGGATATTGACAAGTCTATCACTGACAAGCTACATAAATGACAGTAAAGTCTCTTGTTATCCATCAAAACCTGTAGAATGTGGGTTTTAATGGTGCTTGGCCGTTTATTCATCTCTTCTCTTTAATAATTGATTTAGCTTTGGCAACCTGTGCAGTGAGTTATGCGACTCTTGGTGGCATGAGAAATTTGCACCTAAATGCACCTTATATATATATATATATATATATATATATATATATATATATATATATATATATATATATATATATATATATATATATAAGGTGCATTTAGGTGCAAAATATAAATATATATATATATATATATATAAATAAAAATAAACTTTGCCACAGGTGGGGCGGAAATAAATATAGAAACACAAAAAAGAAGAACACTCACACACTATACGTTCTGATATTTCGACAGCCGAGCTGCCTTTCTCACAGAATGAAGGATACAGGAGCTGCCTTTCTGTGAGAAAGGCAGCTCGGCTGTCGAAATATCAGAACGTATAGTGTGTGAGTGTTCTTCTTTTTTGTGTTTCTATATTTATTTCCGCCCCACCTATGGCAAAGTTTATTTTTATTTAAATTATCGCGTGTGTGATTTTCCACGAACTCGTATATATATATATATATATATATATATATATATATATATATATATACATATATATCCAGTCAGAGGATGTGCAAAATGTTGCAATAACATGTACAGTAACATGTTTTGCATCAATGCGAGCATAAATAAATTGTGCACTAACAACTAGCTGTGCTGGATTCGCATATTCCCCAAATTCACAACCGGGTGGGCAATAAAAACTCAGAAGCGAAAGAAAGCCCCTTCCACCACCTTAGCTCGTCGATAAGGGTGGACTTCCCAGCGAGACCTGTGGAGGAATTTGAATGGAATGAGGCAGCGACATTGTATTCTGCTGGAGGTGGGAGAGAAGGAAAGGTCCTGTGGTCGATCGGGCCTTTTCTCCCTAGTTTCGTGAGGGCAAGGGTTCCCTTACATCCCTTAGTTTACTTCTCAGCCTACCTGATTAACCCTTCCGTGACTGTGCCTTGAAAACTTACGCGAGCAACTGTGTGGGGTATTTCAGTTACCCCATTTATAATTTGTAAACAAATTGTTGTATTTTAGTCTTTCTTGTTATTCACCATCATGGTTCTTTTTATAATGATATAATTGCATGTTTTGTTAAATTTTTTAATACATTGTAGGTTACATTTAGGTTTTTACATCGGTATTGTGTGAAATAGCATAAATATTTCATATTTTGCTATTGTAATTGTACTATGATTAACATACGAGTACATAAGATGGCAACATGTAGAATTTTGGCGTTATTGAATTCACAACATTATAAACGTAATTGCATTCAACTTCCAACCCGGCACTCAAAACAAAATACAAGTTTTTTTCTTCCCTATGAGAGCTGCAAACTGCTTTATTACATCCAGTACAATGCACCTTAGTCTTTTTATCCTCTTTTCTCGGACAAAAATAGCAACGCTTTGATTTACTTGGGGTGCTGTTTTGCGTGCTATTGTTTCTGTAACACTCAACTAAGTATTTTTCTTTCAAAAATATATGTGTTGCATTTTTTAAAGGCAAATGATAATTATGAGATAATTGCTTTCTTTGGAGAACATTATTTTGAGAGAGTTCGACTGACAATTCCCTAAGAAAAAACCTCCTTCTACTTCGATCATTAGCTTTCCAATTGGGATGATTCTTTGTCCAAATTATTAGGGAAAATTAATGCAGCCATATGTATAATTTCTATTAATATTCTAAATGGCCATCATCTTGTGCTACAGACACTTGCATATTCCCGCGTCATTTTATCCCCATTATCAACTGCCCCTTTGGTTTGGTTATAATGCCTTATTATCTCTGGTTTGAAATTATTTTCTGGACCTGTTTTTTCAGTCATTGTGTTGGGTTGATAAAATAATGACGGTCTTTCTTTTTTAGGGACATAGGAAACCATAGTGAAATTTTAAGTAAACCCAAATAAACTTGAAAACATTTCCCTAGATGGATGCGGGAGAAATTCAACAAAGATTTCGGTTTTGTTTGCCCTTAGTGTACCAGTGATTGTAAGTTTATTTTCAATTAGTTTTTGAGCTAGTGAAATGGAAGTATAGAAATTATCACATGTAACCCCACGCCAAGTCCCATTGTAGGGTCACACTAAGTCATTTACAACCCGTTGTCCTTGATTTTTCTCTTTCCTGTTTCCAACCATACCGGCGTAAAATTGAGAAGAAAGAATTTAAGACGTTTCCGAATCAGCGTATACCCAGATCTTGATTCCATAACGACCCGGTTTACTTTTTATGTAGACTTTGAATGGACAATTACCCCTGAAATTGGCAAGCCGTTCATCCACCGTGATGTTAGAGCACGGCATATAACATTTAATGCAATTCGCTACAAATTGGTCGTAAATTGACCTGATTGCTTCTAATTTATCATTTGAATTCTTCATTCTAGCTACCCTTGTGCCCCTGTCGTCGAATCGAATATTTTGGAATAGGACTTTAAATCTATCGCGGGAGATCACTGCAGTGTAAAAAGGTTCTCTAAAAAGTTCATCTTCTGCCCACATTTCAGTTAAATGGAGATTTCTCACATGGTTTTTTCCTGCAGCAATCAATATAGCCACAGAAGCATACAATTCACTCAGTCACTTCTTCCCATGGCTTTTCTTTTCCGGGTTGGTTTATGTTCTTCTTAGCTTGGGTGATATGGCCCTCACGATTCGTACAGGCACATATCTCCTGGATCATTTCTTCATTCAAAAAGAGTTGGAAATCCTCTCTCAGCGATGTAATGTTTTCACTGAAATATATGCATATTTGGTAAATTTAATTATCTTTCTGAGAATAATTATGCGTAAATGTTTTTAGTATTCAATTTCATTGTCCTAAAAAACGGGCACACATATTGAGGCAATGCGACAGCTGCCCTGGACTGTATTCCGACTAGTAACATTCAGTAAAAAATCAGAACCCAAATTCTCTATGCCAAAAAGTGACAAAAATGAAATGTGAAAACTTGAATGCACAGAAGCAATTGTATTGTTTTCATTTTACTTATTGTACGCATAATAACATTTCTTTACAAACCTGTGCTGCGTAAGTCTACTTGGGGATGTTACAATATTGTGTATTCTCCGTCTCCTGGAAACTGGAGGATCAGTGTTCCACTGAAATACGGACCTGGACCTGTAAGCACCTTGGCTACGAGAGTTGTCAGTAGCGATGTCTCTCGGCAACTCGCAATGAAGTTCATCCTCGAAGTCTTCTACTTCCTCTGCTTCATCTTCGGTTTCCGATTCCTCTTCACTCACTTCGAAATCCTCGTCACCTTCCTCCAAAATCCTATGCACTTCAGCCTCTCCGTAGTTCATAGTTCCGTAGTTCCGCCTTCTTTTCATTCTGAAAGCGAGTTAGTGCCTGAACGCTCACAGAACTATATTGTGGGATTGCAGACGAGGGCATGGTCTTATATACCTTCTCCTAGGACGGTAAAATTCGTTTGAGTTGCCTATACGTATTGTATCGGCTAATTTTGCAACACTTTTCAGAATGTTCACTTTGTATATGTATTAGGGGTGAATGTAAACTCGTATAAAAAATACTGTTCCCCGAAAATGAGGCACGAAAAAAGTTTCTTTACCCAGAAAGTCTCAATGACATTGAATGAATAAGTCGCCGCAGAATCATTATGTAATTCCAGTCGTAAGATATGGAGGATAATGTTTCAATGATGACTGCCGACTTCTAAAACTAAATATCAATTGCACCAAAGGTGAGGCGTGGTAACGTGATAGTAGACAGCAACTTCCCCAAATGTACGAAGCTACATTGTACACCATGGTGAAGGACTGAGCTGTATTTTTTGATAAACACAGTAAAGTTAAGTTTAAAAATCTGATTTGTGGAATTATAAAATATATTTTAATGCAATTAATGAGACGTTAACTGAAGAAAAGAATGCTGGGGTAAATGAATTACCCCACACAGGCAACAAGTCTTACACTCTATGACTTCCCGAGAACAGCTGTGCGGGGTACCTCAGTTACCCCACCAAAAAAATTTAAGTTTTCAAAAACAATTTGTATCTAAAAAATTTTCAATCGTCACCATGGGAACGACAAAGTGGTTGTGCTCAAATACAAGAAATATTGAAAGAAAAAAATAAGAGAATTAAAAAATTATACAACATTAACATAAATTGGGGTAACTAACTTACCCCGCCAAGTCACGGAAGGGTTAAAGAAGGGGAAATATGCTATTCCCCTTCCTTTAACAGCCTTCTATGTTATTCATATTACTATCATAATTTTGTAAAGGCTGTCGTGTCTTGATCATTTTCCGAAGAAAGCACGCTGCTTCGAATTGATATTTTATATACATATGTGTGTCTGTAACGGCCAAGTCTTAATTTGAAAATTATGACGCAATTCATTAAACAGTAAGAAATGAAGTGTCAAGCTTTTTAGGGAGTTGCCAACGTCAGTACTAGGAGACAAAGGACGCCTTATAGTTATAGTCTCAAGAAGATAAAGCGAAACGATGGTGCCTTGTAATACTAATGCAGCAGACCCTCAAAAAGCGTGGCAGAATTGAATAAATGAACTGAAAGTTTTAGTGATTTGAAGAATAGGATTAGTGAAGAAGCAGGCAAAGGCTTCACTCATAGAAATCCTCAGTGGAAGCGTGCTCAATGGAGATGTCAGTTCAACATTCTCCATATTCAAAACACTGTTGTTAGTGCGTAAATTATTTACGCTTGGAGTGGAAGATCTACATGGACTGACCTAAGTTTGAAGCACGTGTTTCTCTAGCCATATGAGATGAACATCCAAGCATAATTTTAATCCACATTATGGAATATGCATCCCTTTTTGATCAAATTAAAAATAAACAGGCTAAAAAATAATCTACGTATAAGCACAAATACAGTAAAACCTCTACCTAGTGAACTTCTTCTTATCGTAAACCTCCGGTTATCGTATTATCTTCTAGGTCCCGCCAAATTTGTATGCAACCATTTAGGGAAACCTCTTCCTATCGTACCTCTCTATATTCGAAAAACCTCTGCAGTTCGTATTGAGACAAGACTCCCCTGACTGTGCAACTACCTCTACAGAATGAAATATTCAGCAGCAATTGTTCACCTTACTTCCACACTTCTTATCTCATATTCCCTTGAAAGGTTACAACTTACGAGCGTTGTAATAACTTCTTACACCTTTCCGACGAGTGTCATTCATATGAATTCATTCACAACCACATACAAGAGAAATTATCAGCCGCGAATGTAACTACATCGGAATACTTAAAATAGCTTAGCGTTCAATTGATCATTTAAAGAGATTTTTTAACAGATATGACTTCACTTTATCATTAATAGCCTAAAAATCTCATTTTAGTTACGAAGATGACCAGTATTCAAAATGATTACCGCCTGGGGCCCGTTTCTCAAAGCTACAAGTCCACAATTTACAAGTCGGATTTTACAAGTGTGACTTACAAGTGTTTCAAACGAAAATGGAGGACTTGTGAGTTCTCCACAATTGTAACTAATATTTTACAAGTGAAAATGGCGGTCGTCATCCTGTCCGTATTTAGCTATTTTTTTTAGCTTTAAATATATTTCGAGAGTTTTTCCAGCAATCTACTACAGTAAAACCCCGCTTTTACGTCCCCGGAATTTACGTTTTCCCGTGATTTACAACATTTTCTCCCGGTCCCAAAAATGTTTGCATCATTATAATGTATTTTCATCCCGCTATTTACACTTACAAATCCCGCCATTTACGACATTTGAAGTCAAGAATGATGGCGGCTGGCGCAATTCAACTGGCGACCCTTCGACCGTGATTAATGTTAAATATGGATAAAATACATGCCTAAACATGTTGTATGTATGCTAATTTATTTGGTTTCCTTTAAAAACACTATTATTCGTTTGATGGTAGCACATTAGATCGATAGCATTGCTGAAAGGTATATATGCCGGATATTGTAATGCTTGCGATCGGGATTCTCGAATTGGTACTGGTATGGCTCATACCAGGGAATAGAATTCTCTTCCCTAGCCATACTAGCTGTTTAAACAGTACATTTAAATTGTAGCGGATGCCATAAATATATTTAATTAGATGTTATTTGGCCAACTATCGCCGTCATTGTGGCGAAAACTTAAAACGTATGTTAACTCTTGTTCTCATGCTTCGCAGTGATCTTTTTCTTATTTCTCGTAACTCCCGCACTAATGCCATTCATCTCTTGCTTTTAGGTTTTTATTAACTTCACCTGTAGTTTTATTTAATGTGCAATTACTTACGACAATCGTGAGGAAACGTATTTTAAAATGGCAAACAAGAGTGCGAGATTATCGTTATCGTTGGAAGAATAAATCAACATTTTGCAAAGAGAATTTGCTCTAATACGGGCACTCGCGTGTCCCTGACCAAAGAACTTGATATACCAGGTTCAACGTGGAACAAAACTGTAAAAACCCGTAAATGTATAGAGAAAAGTGCTAAGGACTGCGTAATTGGTAAAAGGCGTAATTACATTAAATACTCCAAGTACGATGAACTTGAAGAAATATTGAAGACATTGTTACAATCTTCCCCCGAAATAAGGCCGCATAACCGCTGCGAGAGGCGCTCTGCGCATTTATGTCTTCAAAGAATCAAATGGATGTTTACACCGTTTCAAAAGTCGATGTAAATATTGTCTATAAAATCATTTTTGGTGAATCTAAAAGTGTACACTACGTTGATCCTGAAACAGTTTCTCACTGGAAGTGCACAACTTTGCATAATTATGTTGATGGCTGTGCCTATGTGCTTAAAGATATTTTTTATGTGGACGAGACAGGTCTTTTTTTTAAATAATGCCACACAAGACCCTATAGACTTCAAAGGGGACCCTTGACATGGGGCCAAGCTCAGCAAAGGCCGCCTTACTGTTTTATCAAGTGCTAATCCAGATGGCAGTGTGAGACTGAAGCCCTTTGTTTATGAAAAGTCCAAAAATCCATGTTGCTTGAAAAAATATTAAGAAAGACCTTGGCTACAACCTATGCAGCCAACACATAGGCATGGATGACATAGACTATTGTTGAAGAAAAAATGTATGCCCTTGATGCAAAGATAAATATATGTAGGAAGACACCACCTCAAATCAAGTTAAGTTAAAATATGAGAATACGTTTATTTTTTGTTAACTTTTGATTATTAATTTATTTATACCTATTTGGTGTCCCATCACATTATTAAACATCACCTGTTAATTTAAATAAAATTATTTAACATTAGGCTATGATTTTGCTTCTATTTCCTACAAATTACGATTTCCCTCGATTTACATTTTCCCGCGATTTACACTTTTTTCCTTCATCCCCGTCAAAAGTGTAAAAGAGAGGTTTTACTGTATTACCTAGAATCATTGCAACGTTGCTCGGTGTATATAAATACGTGAATACATGATAAATGGTATTTTTGGTGTACAATTCACCTTAAAATATCCCAAGCGAGGACGAATCATCGGCAATACTTGAACATAATAAGGAAAAATCGGTTATTCCAACGTATGATTTGCATTGTTATCTTGTAATGAATGTAATTTATAATTCTTGAACGCCAAGATATATTGTTGTGCTGTGTTTATCTTTCAAACCACTTTCGTAAGTACGACATAATAACAATATTGTACGGCAAGGATGGGATACGTATGATTGGAATCGTTTATTTCAATGTAAGAATTGCTATTTTATCTTGTAATGAAAGTAATTTATAATTCTTGAACGCCAAGATATATTGTTGTCCTGTGTTTATCTTTCAAACCACTTTCGTAAGACATAATAAAAATATTACGGCAAGGATGGGATACGTACGGGACATACATTTTCTTGCATCTTTTTTAACCAAGAGTCATTGCTATGTTGCTCGGTGTCTGTAAATGCGTGAACACAAGATAAACGGAATTTTTAGTTCACAGTTTACCTTAAAATATCTCAAGCGAGGAGGAATCGTCTGCAAAAGTTGAACATCATGAGGAAAAGTCGTTTATTCCATCGCAGGAAGGGAAAGATGAACTCAAAATGAAGGTTATTCACAATTCTAGCATGTCAAGACATCATCTTGTGCAGTGTTTATCTTTCATAGGTACAAATAAATAGCAGAATAGTGTTTTATCGTCAGACAAGCGAAGACTATTTCAGCCATTTTGAATGTTCATTATAGGGATCTCAAGCTGTGAAGGATGCCAGTTGGTGTAGTGGTAGCGTGTGAGATTCACGAAGCATAGGACAGTGGGACGATCCCCGCCGGGGTAATTTTTTTTCCTCTTTTATTTTGATGGGCTAAGGAGATATTTTACCACCAATTTATGTCACTTCGTTCTAGGACTTATGTGCAATTTATTTTTAATTTCACTTGTTCTTTATCCCCAAGTTACACCAAGGGTATCGGACACATGCCTACGGTGTATTAGGAAAAACCACAGCACATTAGCGTAGCATTTGCGAGATGTCACATGAAAATGTTGACTTTAATTACGTATGGAGTTTCCTATTGAACTTTCGCAACTTGATATCTCATGGCGATTTATCATTTTAGTACGGGAACTTATGCTCTGCATTTTTACCTCTCAATGTATAAACATAAAGACATGACATGAAAAGTAGGTATATATTGATAATTAGTAATAAATAATACTAGCAAACTAACGCTTAACTTTCGCATTTTCAACCTTTCCCACCTCCCCAAAATAACTTATTCTTTATCAAATGAGATCATTTATAAATTGCATGATTAAAATCAAAACATTCCTGTCTCGGTTGGAAATAAATCTTTCTTCTTCGTTGTTTATTCACAAAGTCTCCGTGGGGGTGTTCTTTTCTCGTTACGTCTTATTCTAAAAGAATTTTCTTTTAACTTTAAATTATAAAAAAACAATGTGTTTTAACGTAAACTGAGCATGTAATGTCAAAAGTCAGTAAAAAAAAATCCTATCTACTGATACCTTGTTCGTCCCTATCGCCTTCATAACAGTTGAGAAAAAGAGATCGCTAGTCGCTTTTCATTTGTTTTCCCAGTTATTCTTTCCGATTGACTGCGATTTACTCACCTCGGAGGACTTTTCTTACAAGTTACAAGGATTTGTTACTCACAAGTCTGTTTGAGAAACAGAATGTGTCGTAACAATGAAAACACTTGAGAGTTAACACTTTTAACTTGTGAAATGGACTCGTTACTTGTAATTAGTAGACTTGTACGTTTGAAAAACAGAATTTCACATGTTACTCGTAAGTCACACTTGTAAATTGTGGACTTGTAGCTTTGAGAAACGTCGCCTGGTCGCATTCGAGCCCTTTCACGTGCGCATCACGGCATTCGTTTGTTTTATCGAAAGCGAATCGTTAGTGAATTTTTCGAAAAGAGTGAGATGTAAACTATGGGCAAATAACACTTCTACAGTAATATTGCAATTGGTAAATACGTTAGCAAGAAAATGAACGAGTCTTTGTCACTTGCCTTTAGTGTCTACAAGACGCCGAGGAACAAATTTCTGTGGCAAGCTAGACAGCTATTAAAATATGTAGTATCAAAAAATAAGCATGTGATATGTGAGCAGTTAGTTAAATAAATAAATAATATAGCTAACCAATGACAAATTAAATCGTCCATATTCTCGCTCTTTTGTAGATAGTAAACAAATCAACACATGTTGGCGCTCCGCTGCATGTAAACATCAGCATACAAGCAAAGATGAAGGAAGGTGACCAATGGTTAGCGACTCACATTGCAGTTGAGGGCGATCGTAACAGGATGACATCAATGCGAAAACAATTCATGGTTAAAGTTTGACGTTCATGCCAACTATAAATCGGCCTTTAGAAATCGCAGTAAATGGTATAATTAGCAGGACTTGCTGAAAGACCATTACCAAGAAAATTATTTACATTGCTCCTGGGTGATGCAACGTGCAAAGCACCTCCGACAAACGAACTCCCAATTAACGAACTTGAAAATTATCGGTCCCTTGAATTTCATTTAGTAGAGGTTTTACTGTAATCCACTTCTTGTACCTTGAATTTCAGGAAATGTGGTATGAAGAACTCAATTAAAGGTGAATTTTCAACAGAGGATAGCATACTTTTATCCTTACTGCTCCCTTGCCTCATAAAAAACCGTGGAATAACAATGAGCAGGTCTTTCAGCAAGTCCTGCTAATTATACCATTTACTGCGATTTCTAAAGGCCGATTTATAGTTGGCATGAACGTCAAACTTTAAACATGAATTGTTTTTGCGTTAAGGCCATCCTGTTACGATCGCCGTCAACTAGAATGTGCGTCGGTAACCATTGGTCGCCTTCATTCATCTTTGCTTGGATGCAGATGTTTACATGCAGCCGAGCACCAACATGTGTTGATTTGTTTACTATCTACAAAAGAGTGAGAACATGGACGATTACGAGTATTATCAACTCAAAATTGCTGTGATAATTGTAGTAGTGGGTTGGAATCTGTGTATTCAGCTCGAGGGTGAAGTACGCATTGAAGCCAATCGTAAACTGGCCTTAACTTCCTGCCCAATGCATCACAAACATGCTAGATTTAATGATAGTAGTTTCTTATGCCGCCACTTTCAAGAACTCTAACTTAATACGGTCACATCCGTGGTGCATTCAAGGTTTTTGAAAACTGCTCTGTAAATACAGCACGATATATGTTGGTTTTCGTCCGCCAGCTCCTTTTTTTCGAGAATTATTTTCAAGATGGAGGCAAGCGAAAAAAACAATTATCAGATTTGAGACGTTCGAATTCCAAAAAATAATGTTGTTACAGTAATAAAAATATTTAGGAATGCACACAATGTAAATTACCATTGAATGAAATTTCATTGAATTAGATGTGTTTCAAGTATGCTGAAGAAATTTTCGAGCCTGCGATATGAAAGTCAACATTTGACATTTTATAAATCAAGCATGGATAACAATTTTTGCAAAAGGGTGGAGAATAAATTACGAACTTACCTTGCAAAAAAGTAGATAAATTTCCAGACGTAATAATTGCCACTTAAGGCAAAACCAGGCTTCACTCGCGAAGATTGTAATTATTCATTTAAGTATTCTACCAGCTGATTGGTATGTTCTTGGACAGTCCCAATTCTGCAACCCAATCTCACGAAATTGAACCGCAGCAACACTCGAGAGCAATCAGTTTTCACTCGAAAAGATTGAAATTATAGACTCACGATGATGAACCGCAGTAAAACTTGAGAACGCCGACCAAATCACTAACCACGCCGCTAACAATGATGCAAAATATCAGAAATGCAATGAACTGGATAAACATCAAGGACCTTTCTTATTGCCTTGTTTGTACGGAGTCTCTGATTGGTCCTAGTCACTTTCAAATCAGCAAAAACCTCGCAACATATTCAAAATTAACCTTTTTTTTTTTGAAAATACGTTATGAAAAGGTAAATATTATAATACAGGGCCAATCTTTCATTTCGTTTATTGGGATTTTTCGTAGAGCAGGAGTTCGTTCATTAGAGGTATTTACCAATGCATTTGAATAGGAATTTGGCGGGACCAATAGCATTTGTTCGTTCATTGGAGTTCTTCGTTTATCAGGAGTTCGTAAGGTAGAGGTTTCACTGTACATGTAAAAAAAGTATTAAACAAAACTAAATGAGCTCTGGGAATAAAGATCGATGCTGGGCTTTCTGTTGTGTAGCAGTTTTTGACTGTGAGAGATCATTGAGCGACCGAACCAAGGCATTCCCATGTCCATTCTCGCCCACACATAAATCAAATGGAAGCCCGGTCCCTACCCATCCCCTCAGGAATAATCCTTTCGGAGGTCAAAATTTTCCTTCCGTGCACCTCCCCTTCACCAGCTGTGGGGAGGAAGGCTCTTGTTCTGTTCTGTGAATGTAGTGGTTTCTGGTGCGGGGGGGTGGGGGGTGGGGGTTCAGCTGTGTTGTCATATCGCCGTCAACTTGGGACTTGAAAATTTTTCGGCTCGGAGGTGGTAAGATTTTTGAAATCAAGACTGTACCAATTTCAATGTGTGGAATACTTAAGGCCCTGATTTCCTTTTGCTGCTAACATAACGTATACAAAATTTGGAGTCTATTAATCCGTGGCAACCCATGCTACAGGGGTGCCAAATTTGCAATTTAGAGGGGTGAGAAATTGTTTTTTCTCTCTACTCCAATACAAATTGTAAATGTTGATATATTCTCCCTGTGAAAGGTATGTCCAACTATTACACACATTTTGTGGGGCTAAAAAATTAATAAATTGCTGTTCTCATTAGCTAAATAATGGTTATAAAAAATTTGCTGGCCTGTGATGGCTTGGCTAAAAGTATGACACTTTTTCGTGTTCTTTAACTTTTGCAATTATTTCCCAACTTGCTCAATATCCTTTGGGTTTTCCTTCTTGTAAAGAAACAGTATAACTATGTACTTACCTGCTGAACAAACATTTATTGCGTGCTCCCAACTCGGCGTTCAACTTTTTCGTTTTGTTGTAACCCGTGGAACAATTGGGCTCAAAAAAAGTATGCGATGTGTGAACCATCTTTAGGATATCCGGTTATATTCCGAAAATGAACAAAATTTCCATGCGCAGTCACTGCAGAGTCACACGCTGTAATGAATGAATTCGCCTCGCAATAGAACCATGGGGTGACTCCACTTTGAATCAAAAACAGACTGATAACGGTGGAAGGTTTTGGCATCACCTGCCTGCTGTTTCCAGTACCAAGTTGACTGTCGTATTTTCTAATATGTATCCGTGACGGAAACCTTAAGTAGCCTCTGAGTAAATAGTTCTACCCATTTGTCACTAGATGTCAGCTCACCCAAACAAAAGAAAAATGGAAACACTTCTGGTAGGAAAATTTAATACTATGTGCAAAGAAATGTTTTACAAGTGAGAAAACAGCATTAAGCAATCACCTAATGTCTTTTAAGATATTTGTAAAGATAAATTATTATAAAAACAAGTACTTTAAAGGTTTTTAATATAAATATATCTGCCTTCTGGGAATTTAGCTACCCAATTTCTATGTTGCTGGAAATGTATCCCTGTCTTACAAATGATAAAATGGTGTCATTTAATGCCTATTCGATTTGCGCGAAGATCCCTAGGAATGCTTCCCTTATGCTAAACGAGGCATGCTTGTAGTACACTATCTTATTTTTATAACTTTTAAGACTATAATGCTAGTAGTATATCTTGGTTATTAACTTCAGGCTGTTAACTTGAGCGGAAGTAATTTTCATAATTAACAGTTCCAAAATCCCTTGAGTTGGATACCCGGTATACCCGGAGAACCCCTTGGGATATAGAAAGCCAGTTCCGTACAGTGTGTCCTCATTTAACGTTGTTTCGCGATAACGTTGTCCAACAATTAAAACCCTAGATCGTTCAATGTCATCCAGTGTTTCACGATAACTTTGTTCAAATTATGTGCGACCAAAATAAATGAATAATGAATTATGGCGCGTCTCATGCGTAATTTCCATTCGGCGGAAAAGTTTGTAGTTACCTACCGCGTTACTCTCCGTAGCGTGTGTAAAAAGTTCACCTGTGTGAATAATTATCGCGTTATTTGTTTTACAACTGTTATATTTGCAGTTTCTAAACAAATATTATGTTTACAAAGAGAAGTGGTGATCCTGGAATATCATCGGAGGTGAAAAAACGGAAAATGGTAACGATAGAACAAAAAGGGGTTGATATCTATCTGAAAAAAATACCTGAAAATCCCGTGCCCCCCAATTCTAATAAAATAGAATTGGTGGTAGAAAAAGTCGATTCACTGACTGTTGTTTGAGGTGAGTCGAAAGCGTGTTTTTTTGATGGTGATCGAAAACGTTCGCGCACGTGCAGTGAAGGGCAAACATTTCTATTTACTTGGAGGGAAACCGGTGCTAACAACGCTAAATATCGGAAATATAGGTGGGAAACCCAGCACTTATTGTTTTAAAAATGCCATTTTAGTTTGTTTCATCTACCTATAAGATATACTAAACTAAAATTAACGCGTAACTAAAATTGCCGTAAATCGGCGGAGGATGGCGCAAAGTGGTCCATAAAAACACATCAATTTTTTAGGAAATGGGCCATTTTTGAGAATAATAGGGAAGTAAACTAATTTTTTTTAATTGCTGAATTTTAAAGTTAAGACTAAAAAAGAAATATTAGTGAAGTCGCTTTTATTTTCTGCATCCGGGAAATGCACTTTAAAACGTTTTGAAAGTCGGAAAATTTCATGTTGCGCTGAAACACCGTACCGCCATCTTGATTGAGTTGTGACGTCACAAGGCAGTAGTATCGCGTTCTTGATCGCTGTAATCTGTCGTCTTCATTAGCGAGGTGAGAGGTTCAGAGAAACGGTAACTTTAACGTGTCTTTGCTTTCTGAAAAATGTCGGTGAATATGGAAAACTCTGCAAAGAAGAATCACAAATGGTCCACGTCCAAACTAACGTGATTCCCCAATTCATTAATTTTTTGCTCGGGACATATATTCTGGCTTTCATGCTGCAGCTGTTGTTGTCCCTTCGGATTTGTGCGTAACCAATGACATTTTCACCGTAAGATTCCCTGGTATTGCTTTAAACATGCATAAGAGTGGGTTAATATTAATAATAAGCCCGTAAAAATTGAATATTGCGGCAATATCTACTAAATTACATGCGATAAGGTGTTGATACAAAACCACTCACCACTTAGCTCTAACTCCTCGTATTTCAGGAACGTTGAAGAGTCAGTGCTATGTTGCTCGGTGTCTATAAATGCGTGAACACAAGATAAACGGAATTTTTGATTCTCAGTTTACCTTAAAATATCTCAAGCGAGGACGAATCGTCTGCAAAAGTTGAACATCATGAGGAAAAGTCGTTTATATCATCGCATGAAGGGAAAGATGAACTCAAAATGAAGGTTTTTCACAATTCTTGCGTGTCAAGACATCGGAAAAATTCAGGGGACGGAGCGCTCCGGGAGCGCTCAGCCAAAATTCCAGGAATTCCCTCTGAATGCGACCGCTACGTAGCCGATCCGACGGAGCGGTCGGCCATTTTACGGAACGGTCTTTTGGGCCGCTACCTGTACTGAGCGCTCGGTGACCGGGCGCGATTTTTCGAATACTAGTTCTACTACTCGGCGTGGTGTAATTACGTGAATTATCCTTACATGCTTCTGTGGTCTGGTGCATGAACATATGTATTCAATAAATTATCTTCTTGAATGTGATTAACATTTATCTTCAAATACGATTAATATAATGCACTTTCGATGCAAGCGTGCGGTTGACTTAGTTACTTTCCGTCTCTCATTCATCGCAAAAGTTGGCTAGAATTAGTGTAGAACTCTTCTTAATTCTCATGGTATTAATGAGATGTTTGTCACAAATAAAATAAACTAGACATATATCCCTTGCCAACATTTGTGTGCTATTTACACCTATTATAGGACTGGGAAAATAATACACAAGGATCAGCGAACGTAACAATTTCTTAACGTCTCGACAGTGATGTATATTGTATGCCCATAAATTCGTGTCTATCGTTGACGGTGTACGATTATATAAGAAAAATTTTAATGTGAATTGTTTGCGAGAGAATTATAAGTATACTTCACAGTTCATTCTATAAATTGATCATGCATGTCTTGCGGGCTGAGTTTGCTGGGCTATGGGCTAAGGTAACGATCGACATAATTTAATAAGTTTCGAGAGAGCACACGCTGAAACAAGCATATCGGGCATTATTAATATACTTAATATGTAATAATACTTTGCTCAAGAGTGCAAATAATTAACGGAGAGTTTTCTAGAAATGAAAACCTCGAACACGTCCACATTTTCCATCACGAGGGATTGGAACCACAGAGGGATCTTGTCTCGTATTGCAGCATGCATAACATGTTTAATAACACCGTAGCGCAACACAAAAAATGTGGCCTGTGAAACACCATCAAATGTTTGCACATCGCTAAAGAAATTATTTAAGTACATAACCTTTGAACAGAGTCATTTATAATATATTAATAGCAGCGTTAAGTTGCAATCGATGCTCGGAAGTTCACACAACAGCAAAAGCAGCACAGCAAAAAAATAACCGTCTTCGTGTCTTCCCTCGGTGAAGTATCTACGAGAATGGAATGAGCTCACCAAGTGTAGTTGCCCATCCAATCATGGTTTATTGTTCATTTATTAAACTCCTTCCGTCGCTTCTTTTCGTGGAAAGGATAAACTAAGGAGCATGCTCTATGAGGAAAATTTTCCATCCTTTTTGGAAATAAGAAATATTCTAGACGATGGATTAACACATCTAAAATTGTGCTTACTAATCATAGGAAGGTAATTTCGAGCTTTATTAAACTACTACGAGTCCTTTCCATCAATTTACTCCGATAAGAAATCTGCGGATGGAGAGAGACTACGATTCAAAAGTTCCACCGTAGCGCTCAGTCTTTTTTCCATTCAGGGGAGCTGAGCACAGGCTAGGTAGCGGTCCGCTCCACCGATCCCGGAGCGCTCCGTCCCCTGAATGTGCCCATCATCTTGTGCAGTTTTTATCTTTCATAGATACGAATAAATAGTGGAATAGCGTTTTATCGTCAGGCAAGGGAAGAAGAGTTCAGCTATTTTGAATGTTGGATATTAATACCCAAAGGGTACTTAGGTTTACAATGAAGTCAGTTGGTGTAGTGGTACCGTGCGAGCCTACGATGCCGAAGGATACGCGATCGACCCCCTCAAGAGTTAATTTTTTTTTCTCTTTCATTTTGATGAGCTAAGAAGATATATTGTACCACCGATTTATGTAACTTCGTAGTTGGACTTCTGCACAATTTATTTTTAATTTCACTTGTCCTTGAGCCCCAAGTTGCGCCAAGGATATCGGACACATGACTACGGCGTATTGGGAAAAACCACAGCACATTAGCATAGCATTTGCATCTCCTGCATCACATAAAAATTACGACTTTAAATCCGTATGGAGTTTCCTATTGAACTTTCGCGACTTAATATTTCATAGCGATTTATCAGTTTAGTACGGGAACTTATGCTCTGCATTTTTACCTCTCAATGTATAAGTATATTGACGTGACATGAAAAGCAGGTATATATTGATAAATAGTAATAAATAATACTAGCTAACTAGTGTGTAACTCTCGCATATTCAACCATTCCCACCTCCCCAATATAATTTATTCTTTATCAAATGAGATCATTTATAAATTGCACGATTAAAAGCAACATGCATGTCTCCTGTTGGAAATAAATCTTTCTTCTTCGTTTTTATTCACAAAGTCTCCGTGAGGGTGTTCTTGTCTCGTTACGTTTTAGTGTAAAATACTTTTCTTTTAACTTTAAATTATAAACAAACAATGTGTTTTAATGTAAACTGATCATGTTATGTCAAAAGTCGGTAAAACATCCTATCTACTGATTCCTTGTTCGTCATTAACGCCTTCGTAACAGTTGAGAAAAAGAGATCGCAAGTTGCTTTTCATTTGTTTTCCCAGTTATTCTTTCCGATTTACTGCGATTTACTCACCTCGGAGGACTAGTAAAGTTAGAAGTGCGTACATTCCGGCCGGCGTGAGTAAATACGGATGTGCCACGAAAACGTCTTGCAGCAGACGACTTAAATAGGTCTATTGCCACTCTTCAATTTGGCTCAGTTCTTACAAAAATGTTTTGGCATGTTAAACAACAATCTGCCAAAATATATACAGCGAAAAATAAATATTATCATGTATTTATTAAAGATTCAATGTGGTCTTCGCCCTACTATCCGCAAATTTAATGAAGCTGTCACTTGAATGAATAATAATATATTATACAATGATGCGAGAGAGAGAGAGTAATGTACTCAAAAGAGAAGCAATCAATTACTTTTCTGTTGATACTACATTCTGATGATATTTTTAAAACAACAAAAAATGTACATGCTCAAACTCAGTAATTTTTCCATGCAAGAATAGTGGTACAACTAACAGGGTTGAAGCTGCCTTCCGTTACTGCCTTGTGACGTCACGGCAAATATTCAACATGGACACCCGTTTTGGTGGCCTTTAAATTTATTCAAATTTCCGATGGGTATCTCGAATCAACTATACACTCTTAGGATTTAAACTGTGGTTTTACGGCATTTTGATATTCTGAACTCTAATTTAAAAATGTTTTTTGGGGCATTTTAAACACTAGTTTACTTCCCTATTCCTTGATAACGCCTTTCAACCAGGTCTCCTGTATTTTTAAATATCAACAGTAAGTTCCTATCACCTTAGTTTTCGTGCCGCCAGGAATGAGAATAATTCCAAAATAACTATTGTCAGTTAATACATCAAAGCTTCGCCATTGAAATGTTTTAGAAATTTAGTTTGAACGTTTCATTCAATAATGCCATATGTCCAGCTCCATTGATAAGAGATCGCTGTGCTGTGCGGAAATCGTTATTGTTATGAAATGAAGAATTGGTAAGTTTGGAACAGATTTTAAATTTTTTCCTTGTTTCTTTTGGTAAATATTTAGGGATAGGAATTTTTCGGTGGTTTGAGAGGGAGAAAAGCGGTACTTTGAAATTAGGAATTCGGTACTTTCAACAAGACATTTCGGTGTTTTCACAGTGACCACAAATTTATATACACACACAAAATACCGATTATTTCTGCGTCTAGAAAAGGGTCACTTATACTATAGTTTAACCCAATATGAATTGGGCTATTATGCGACACTTCTCCTTCTAGCCATGTTATGACTGAAGACAATCACCTCGGTGGCAGAACTTGGAAAAGTGGCACTAAATTTAAAAATAAAATAAAATACATTTCGTTTATTGACATGTAACTTAAGAGAATTTCAATACTTGTGAAAGTTTGCTGCAGTTACGTTCTTCGAAGATTTAAAATTTTTCCAATTGAGTCTTTCCCAAGCAACCTGACAATTGTAGAATATGTACATGACCGTACTTATATCGATACAATAAAATCCATCTTTTTGATACAGGAAAGCTCGGTCTCTTGTGCTTAATTTTGCATTCGGCATCTCAATAACTCGTCTAAATCACTTGCAAGCACAAAAACCAGGAATAAAACTAGGATACTTAACAATTGTCTCTGGAAAACAAACAGTCATTTGACGGAAATGGCTAAAAACTAGAGATTCAAACAATAAAATCAATCTTGGTGCCACGCGATAAATAAATATATCGACAATTATATTGATGTCGTAGTTGGCCTTGATTGGTGCTTTAAAGCCAGCTATGCAACCATTGCAATAAGGTCGTTGTTGATGCGAAATTGCAATTTAATTTACGCACTTTACCATTAAGGCACTATGATGCGAAATTGCAATTTAATTTACGAATTCGGTAGATTGATTGGAAAATAGATTTTCGGTGGAGACAAAGTTCTTCTATATTCAGCCACTCCCTCTTAAATCAAAAACAAAAATTCACGAAACTTGCCGCCCACTCAAAAAGTTTGTGACGTCATCAGAGATCAGGTTCAGTTTCTAATTTGCTCGCTGGAAAGCGAGGGAAGGGGAATGCTGCATAGCGCCCATCGTGATTGGACGGAGCAGCGAGTGACTTCAAAACTTTTCATGTTGGTTCTTTTACGTGAAGGGTTAAGAACCCCGATTTTTCGCTGCCGGTAACTCGAAAAGCAGGCGACGGATCAAAAAACCGAAAAATACATCTCTCTTTATTTTTCAAACTCTATCAGAATTGGCATTTAAAAAACTCTTTGCGAACAAGCCCATTAAAATGAAACAACTCAAAGCGGCTATTCACGCATGCGCAGTCCGTCTCATCTTCAAATCCGTAGTAGAGTCTAATGAACAAATCAGAAAAATGTCTCTCTTTAGTTTTCAAACTATAATTAGCATTTAAAATCTCTTGGTGAACGATCCCATTGAAATGAAACAACTCAAAGCGGCTATTCACGCATGCGCAATCATTCGCATCTTCAAATCCGTAGTAGACTGTTATGAACAAATCAGACCCAAAATAAAAAAATTTGAAAAATACGTGTCTCTTTAGTTTTCAAACTATAATTGACATTAAAAAACTCTTGGCGAACAAGCCCATTGAAATGATACAACTCAAAGCGGCTATTGACGCATGCGCAGTCTGTCTCATTTTCAAATCCGTAGTAGAGTCTAATGAACAAATCAGAAAAAAATATAAAAAATCGGAAAAATACGGGTCTCTTTAGTTTTCAAACTATAATTACAATTTAAAATCTCTTGGTGAACGATCCCATTGAAATGAAACAACTCAAAGCGGCTATTCACACATGCGCAGTCCGTCTCATCTTCAAATCTTCAAATTCCATTAAAATATTAGGATTTACGAAGTGTTCCATGGCAGGAAAAGTTTGAGAAACCCTGCTGTAGCAGATTACTTGGGGCTAAATGCGCATATTGCTTTTCCTTTGTTCGACTCACCTCGGAGCGGAGAGCCACCGAACATAGATGCCGATAGGTGGTTATTCCACTAATTGTAAATAGAAAGCACCCGCGGCGTACGACCTGTGTATTGCCGGTTATCGCCGTAAATCGAAAGCACCCGATGTCATCCTCCCGCGATTGTTATCGTAACACTGGTTATGCTACGATGAACTGCAAACTTCCGCATACCTCAGCAATATTGGCACGCGAGTTCGTTTAAATTGAATTGAGAACATTTGCTTGCAATTTTAATGTTTTTCTTGCGTTTGAAATGTACTTCCAACCATTTTCTCACAAAACAATGAAAATTCGCGTTTTGGGGCACAATTCGCGACATTTCGCGAGTTCAAAAGTCCTTTCCCCAGTCAGTATGGAGTACATATATTGTAACTAATTACCACTCCTAGGACATTTTTGTCTAAATTCGCAAAATTCGCGATCGCGAAATTTTCCTATCCCTATAAATATTGCATCGTTTAACGTTGTTTCGCTTAACGTCGAGTTTTTTGGGAACGAATTAACAAGGTTAAACGAGGACACACTGTATTTTTCTGAATCCTCTTATTTCTGAATGACACATTAACTGTCGGTTAAATTTTTGGTCCTGTAATAATTGTTGCCACTTGTATCTCTTGATTGAAATATGGTGTTGCAGTCTTTCATTAAACTCATATCGTCATTTCTACTGATGTGATTTTCAAATGTGAGAATGTGGTTTAAACCATGTCATTCTTGCCTTATGTTCCAATTCTAATTTCTTAAGTGGTGATGATTTACCATTATTAATTTTTTTGTGCTAAAAATTAATGGTTTTTTCAATTTTTATTGTAGGTTTCATCTCCAATTATATCCTATATATACTCTACTTATGCAAATAGCGTACAGAAGTGTCATTTCCGCCAAGAATTCTACTGTGATATTTACAGAATAATGAAAAGTGATGAAGTGAAGAGTTTGAAACTGGCTTTGGAGGTGTCTAAAGAGATGAAGGAAGCCATACTTAGCACAACTAAAACCAACTTATTAAAAGTCATCAACAAGTAAGACCTATATCTTATCAATCTAAATGCTTAAAAAATTGATTTGAAGGTATCACCGCCTTTTGTTTGAATTTGAAGCTGTTTTCGGGCACTCCTCCGCGTCATGTCCATTTGTGACGACAGTTTTACACCTGGCCACAAGGAGGATTATGCGTCGCTACTACCCCAGAGCCATTGAGTTCATCACACACCCAAGGGACGGGGAGGAGGGATACAATCTACCAAATGCCTGGGAAAGAATTTTCAAAGAAGAAATGTGGGAAACCAGCCCCGGTCAATCAGGGAAATTCCCATGACTCAAACACACGGCTATATGAGACAGACCAGAGATGAAATCAGCTTTTCAGACCTGAAGATGCCAGCAGGATGGCTGGTGAATATGTCACCAATGGACATCACGCGGTGTAATTCCTGAAAGCAGCTTACAATTCGCTAAAAAAATAATAATTATCTAAAAAAATGTTTATCCTTATCTATACATTCTATACATTAACCCATTCCCTGAAGGATTTTTTTACAAATGTGACCAAAATTTTCATATTAGCAGTTTTTTTTATTAGTTCTAGGTACATATTTAGTTATAATTTGTTTCACTTTCTTCATATGAGCATTTTGGATGAAAATTCTTTTTTCTTCTTTCAAATAATTACCATATTTTCTGGTAGATAACGCGCACATTATCTACTCAATTAATATGGAAAAATGACAAAATAATTGTGCACGATATACAATGGAAATCTTGTTTTATTGAAAATATAACTTAGAAACAAATGACTCAACATTATTATGAAAATTAAACAAAGGGAGAATTAAAAAGGAAAAAGTAGTCGTTGAAATGTCAAATTGAAACGTCGAATGAAAATGTTATTAGAACCCATAAAATTGACCTAAAAAACCCCGAGTGACAATCGAATGATTCGATAGCTTGCATTATTTCGATTGAAGCATCAGCACCAACTTTGCTTTCTCCGGTACTTCGTCTTCATCACTAACTTCGTCGTCTTCCGATTCCGGCGTTTCTGCGCCCTGTAACTCACTTAATGATTTATGAAAACAATTTTTGACGCAAGTTACTGACACAGAATTCCAGCCATCGGATATCCACGCGCAGATTTCCTCATAAGATGGGCGTTTCATCTTTCCAGAGTTGGTGTAATCATGGGTACCTGCAATCATCCAATCCTCCCACTTGGCTCGAAGTTTTGATTTGAATGATTTATTCACTGTTAAATCGAGTGGTTGAAGTTTCTTCGCTAGTCCACCAGGTATAATTGCTTCTTGGGGGCTTTTGTTTATCAAATTCTTCACTTCACTTTGGGCGTAATGTGGGCTCGGCATGAATCCATAATTAAACCAGATTTTGGATTAAAAAATGCATTTTATGCTTTTTCCAGACATAGTTAACACTTTCAGGACCACCCTGAATATGGATACCTATCCCCAGGGGCCAAAAAAAAGAAAAAAATTAATACGGCATTTAAACACACTTCAGGACCCGCGGACGCACACGCTGCGTCCGCGGGTCCTGGCGGGCGCACGCCAGGACGCAGTGTATGCGTCCTCGGTCCTGAACGTGTTAAACCAGATTTTCATCATTTCTGTATTCATCCAGCCATTTTCATTGGGGGTTAAAATAATTTCTTTTGGAAAGTGCCCCTTTGGAATTGTTTTCCTTTGGAATATCACCATTGAAGGTAGCTTGGTGCCATCCGAAGTTAGGCACAATACAACGGTGAAATTAGACTTTTCATGCCCCATAGTAGTAATGGACACTTCTTTTGCGCCTTTGAGATTCACTGTTTGCACAGTTGGAATGTCAAAACTTACTGGCACTTCATCCACATTTCCCACATGCACTTCAACTCCGGTAATTCTCTCCTTTACAAATTGTCTAAATTTGACCACCTTAGCCTCCCAGTCTACAGGTATAGCTCTCGCGAAAGCTTATGGCGTTTGGATGCGTGGCGTTTGTGTTGTCCACGTCGTACAAATTCCATTTTTTTAATCCACCCATGCATGGCAACAAATGCCATGTCTTCGCTTTCCCCTACAACCCTTTTTCCTACCCCTTGCAACAAACCTTACCCCTCCATGACGTATTCTTATGCGCATCCGAACACCATAAGCTTTCGCGAGAGCTGTAGTTTCTGGCCAACGGTCGTTGAGGTACGAACACTTAAATTATTACTCTTCATAAATCTGAATCCCCAGGATGGATATGTTTTATAGTCCACAATGTTTTTTTCTTGTGCAATTTGCTTTGCTTGTAGTGAAACTCGCGTAGTTGAGAGACTCATTTCTTTCGACCTTTCACGAATGACCCAATTGTAAAGTTCCTTCTCAAGCGCTGGCCAAAAACACTTCCTAAAGCACATTGCTTGTTTTCCACGATGTAGTTTCTTAAGAACTTCTTCATTCTTTCTCCATTCTCTCACACTAGCTTCCCCCACATTGAATTTTCTACCAGCTGCACAGTTTCCATTTACTGTAGTAAACTGAACAACTTCCAACTTATGCTGGGTCGTGTACGATTTATGGGTTTTTGATCTGCCTTCCATTGTCTCTTAAATGGTCACTGTAAATAAGAATGGGTTAATTTCCTCATTCATTTGTCCATATGAAGGTATTCTGAAGATAATTTTCGTGACAGTGCTCACTGCGAAAAAAGGCTGCAATTTTCACTCGCTTGTATAAAAAACTTATGAATTGTTTAATGTGCATTATCAAGTAGGTATGTGTTGTCTATGCAATTATCACATCAATGAAATTTTTTGATTGCGCATTATCTAGTAGGTGTGCATTTTTTACCAGAAAATATGGTAATAAGATCTACTGAAATGGGAATGGTTATGGAAAAAGTTTTTTAAAGGAAGTAGCATATCAAGAATTTTTAAAGTCGCCGTGTTTTATATTTATGGTGTCATTGAATGGCAGGTATTCCTTGAAATTGTTTATTGGATTTTTTTTATTGAACCATGAGTGATAAAGTTTCTTGTGATCTACATACATATTTGAAATGAGACTTGGGAGCATAGAGTTACATTATTTTTTATCTTTTTAGGGAGCTGGTCGAGTCTCAGCTGGTGAACACAGTGTTGGGAGAGTTTATATCATTGAGCAATGAGTCAGATAGGTCTGAAATAATATCTGCCATAAGTAGTTTTCTTCCTCTGCTAACACAAACTAAAGAGGGCGCTAAAGTTGGTATGATGTGTCTTTGGCATGGTACCCAAAAGGTAAGATATTTTGTTTACTTAGAGAAACATGCTCATGTATCCATTAATGATGTAGCTGTATGAATATTATAATTTAGCATTGAAGTGCCTGCATGTCTTCACATTACCACTTAAGCTTTGACTTTCTTTAATACTAACCAAATCTTGTGGTTTACCTCGAAACCACGTGGGCCAACTGGATCCTATCTTGACTAATATTGTGGTTGATGGTATCAAGTCCTGTCTGTGCTGTTTTTTCTCCACCCAGGGCATAGCCATTTCTGTCAAGTCTTGTTGGTTTAGTCCCTGGGAAACAGAATGACAAGCCAAGAATGGCTTTTCAAGATTGCGAGGGAATATCATAATCGTCTTTTAGGCTAAAAAAAGAAACAAAAATAATAAATTCATTGTAAATGTACTGTAGAACCTCCGATATAAGACCCTCTTATATACGACGACCTCATTTATACACCGTTTTTTTTTGGTCCGGTGAATAACCCCATAAGACCCCATGTACTTCCAACCTCCCTTATGAAACTTTTCATTTATACGACGAACTCGGTTATGAACCATTTTTTTCCGGTCCTATGGTAGGAAGTTCCTCACTTATACGACTTATCAGTGAGTTAACTGACCTGTGGAGAGAGCTTATTTGTGTTTGTCGACGACAGTTATTAGTCCAGTATTTTCAATAATGCACACAATTGTCGTAAAATTATTATTAAGTTAGTGGACATAAATGTCCTTTGTACTTTTTGGTGATGCCAAAGTGCTCGTTGAAGAAATTTTTTCCTCTCGCCAGCGCTACTTCCGTAGCCCCAATAAGCTCCCACGTTAGCCTCACGAAGCGCGGCCTCCGAATACCCTGCTTAAATATTGGTCATTTTATTACGCTTATCTATCTATAATTTTCCAACGCACGGGTATGTTTCTTACATTTATTAAATGCGCATTCCTTGCACTTTCACGGGGTTACTTTGTCATTTTAGCCATTAGCGGGATTTTGCACAAAAACGATAGTTACTGGAGTGACGGAAAGCCATATTTACCTTCGGTGAGTTACGTGATTCCAGCCCATAATGGGATACTTAGTGGGTCGTGGTAACGTGTATCACCTTCGAATTTATTTTGAAAGTTTCATCTTCTAATATTATTTAAATTATTTGAAGCAACGAGTAATTGATGAAAGCAAATAGCACGAATCATATTGAACCATATCTTCGACATGAACCCTAATTCCCGAATATATATACGAACAATCTTATTTCAATTGATCAAAACAGCCAAGATGGACATCAGATTGTTCACGAGATTATGTTAGCAAAAATAAAACATTTTACAATTTTGCTCGAATAATTTTTAATGCGTGGAATTTTTCGCTAAAAACGATGCACGTACATCTTCACCATTTAAATCGGCCTTAAAACAGGTTTCACCAGTTTTATCCACGGAAAAACATTGAGACGAGCTTTCCCATTAGTTCTAAGAGAAAATCGGACAATAATTGGCCATTCGATAAAACTCGTCTGTTACCATATTCTCATACCCGCCTTTCGCCAAATCTCTCTCCACTTCCTATTACGTTCTTGAGAAAGCTCCCGCGAGTTAAAGAATACGGTTGGAAGCCAATTATGGTAGCTTATTCGAAGCTACGGCATCGGTAGCTTCGAGATAGAGAATAGCCCCCTGATTGACATGTCCACATAAGAACCCTCTGGTTTTCCTAAGCTAAATCATCAGTTTAACCATTCGGTTGGTATGTCATAATTAACTCTTATCATTGATACGGGGTAAATAATATTAAGTTATGTCTTTAACTCAACAATTGAGATACATCGGGGTAGTTCTTCGCATGAATTATTTTCCCGTGCGTATTCATAACTTCATCAGTCAGACATCGTATCTACATCTACAAAATACCCTGCAAGCCACCTCAGGGTGTGTGGCAGGGGGTGAGTAATCACCAACATGCATTACACTATACCCTAGAGTTAGTGTAACTACGACTAACGACGATCCAACTTCTAATACCAATTGCCCTTTGATATTTAATAGAATCTCAAAATTATTTTCATTTACATATATTTTAGTTCATAACTAGTAACATTCTATTTTAATGGAAAAATACTTATTAACCAGCAGATTTTTTTAGTAAGCAATACTCCCGCCTAAGCTGGTGCTTGTTTGTAGAAGATGAACTGACAATAAACATCATGCCAATCATTAACTGAAACAGCCCTGCTGGTCAAGATTTGAGAATGCTAACTTTTAGACCAAGAAATTTAACTTTGGGAATAGATCTTACCAAATTTCAGTAATGCTAATGCATGTTGTTTCATCCTTGGTAACATAAACATGCTTACATTTGTAGAGTTGCTTGCAAGTACAATCAATTATTACGCTTCATTTGCCTGCATCCAAACATGTAATTATAACCATGAAACAAAGCAGACCGAATTAGACAGTTGAAAAGGGTTTCATGTTCCCTTACTATGAAACCTCAGTTATGAAACTACCTCACTTATGAATCTTTTTCTGTTGGTCCGCTGAAAGTTTCATAAGTGAGGTTTTACTGTATTTGATTTAGGTAAAGCAGTTACACATGTGGCTAAATCAAGTGATAATTAGACAATAATGCCTGTGGGAGAGTGTGAATGAGATAAAATTTGAAAATAAGACATTTTAAAAAAGTTATCCAAGACATTAATTAGAAAAGTATATCACACAATGAAAGTTTAATAACATTGCATTGCAAACTAATAAACTGCCTGGGCAAATTGAAAATGAAAAATTTCATTTACAGAATTACGTCTTTTAAAAATATTATGTGATTTTTTTGATACTATGTATTATTAAAATATTATGTGGTTTTTATGATACATTGCTCTTTTAGTTGTTCCATTTTTGAGTGGATTAGTTTTTCAATTTTTCTCACATTCTCTTTAAAATCATCAACTTCATGAAGTAATGAGAAATGATGCCGGATATTTAATGCCTGGAGGATATCTTTTTTGGGTTCAGGGATGACCTCATCACTTTTATCTACTTCAGTGCCAGTCAACATTTCATGGCTACAGCCATCTCCTTCATTTGTTTGTCCATGAGAACTTTTCAGGGTGCCATCATTCAGCCCTATGTACTCTAGACTTGAAGTCTGTGGTGCTCCCAAACGGTTAAAATAGTCAGCAAAATCACTGGCTATAAGCCCAGTCTTTGAGATGCTGTGGTTTCCGTTTCAATGAGGAAGATTCACTATTCTCATTAAATTTCCTCTTCGAGAAGGAATAATAAATAAATCCAAGCGACATTATGAATGGTAAAATTTTGTATTCCACCCTTTCGCTATGAAGTTAATGTTGCTCACACGTAGATTTTACAACGGAGGCATAAGAATGCCATTTATAAACGGTGTAATCTTTCCACGCAAGAGAAGCGAACGGCATGCCAACACGGCTCTGCGGCTAAGCGAGATGCAAGCAAGCAAAAAAAGTTCCAGGGGTAATTAAGGGATAAGGTTCCGATATGAATCGACCAGGCTCCCCTTATTTCGTGTGTGCATCAACCCAGTGTTGGCTGCGAAATCCCCCAAAAAGAGGCCCAACTCCTCCCCCACTAGTGGAAGCCACCTGGGTCGAAGCAAAGCTGGGCGGGGGTTGACAATAACAGATACGGCAAAGGAGCGATCTTCTCAGGTAGTTACTCCCTTCTCTTTCTTGCTGAATGAGTCACGCCCAGATGAATTTCGTCGTTCCATGAGCGAGAGGAGTCTTTGGGGGAAAACCAGTTAAAATGCGTCAATTATGTAGACCCAACTGAGGGATCGACCCTAAAAATGACAACTTTATCCTTTCCCCAACCCCCTGGTCGCCGGACCCTTCCCAGGAGCCCCACGGGCCTGTGGGCGCGGGTAATCTCCAATCTTTCATCTCAGTGGTGGATGGTAGTGCGAGGCGAGCGGATCAGTGACCTTCAAGAATGAAAGAGAGCTTCTCTTCCTTGTGCTAGGTCAGTGCCATAGAACAAATGAATGATGGGTGGAGTGTTCTTGTGATCCTCTTCCCTTCACAACATTCCTTAAGTATCACACAGCTGAAGAGTCTAGAGAATTTAACTAGGGATGGGTCAGTTCCACTTTTTTTCGTTCCGGTTCGGTTCTTAACTTCGGTTCTCGGTTCCGATTCTCGGTTCCGGTTCTTAATTTACCACTTACTTTGCATTGCTCAATGGTAAGATAAGATAATAAATAATCATTTTCAAAGACATACTGCTTGAAAAAGAATACTTCATTATATTTTTCTGTTTATGTAATTTTAATCCATTTTTAACCTTTGTGTGAAAATATTCATAGAACTCAAGCACTTTTGGTTCTGTACTCGTTGCCATTAACTTCTCCTGTACACAAAAATAAAAACACCTCATTATATTAAGGGAATAAACTCCATTAAATAAATCTTTTGCTTAAATATTGCACAAATTAATAAATGCATACTTGAATAATGTGAGAAAAGTGGCACTCATTTCAAATTTCTGTTCAAAAACACCAGCATTTTCACTATTTCTGGATCAAGTCTGTTTCTTTTTTTGTCACATATATTGCCAGCTGTACTAAACAGCCTCTCACTAAAAACAGTAGCAGGAGGAACACAGAGATACTTCATTGCTAAGCATTTCAGTCTCTTGAAGTTAGTAGAGAACCAATACTGACTGATAAAGACTGCGTCGCTTTCAGGACTAATGGTTCTCTCTGAGAGGTACAAATTTATCTCATCTTCAGCACTGATATTGTCTTGTGAAGGTCCTTCCAAAGGAATCGAAAAAGCATTTTTATATTTCACCCAGATATTATGTGACGTAGATGGAACAGGTGGTGTTACTCTACATTTCTCATTGGCAGGGCCCTGACAAGAAAAATTGGTCATTTGATCCAAAAGATTTTGTCTAGCCGAGGTTAAAGATTCCATATTTTTAAATGGTGTAGTCTTGAATCTAGGATCCAGAAGGGTGGCCATGGATATGGTGTCATCATTCTCTACATTGATGAATCTGAGCTTAATGGAGGCTAGGAGGTCATTTTTCAACCCCTGCATACCAGAGCCCTTAGGGGCAGGAGCTTCCAAATGGTGTGTAATTAAGTTCAATAGAGGGATTACCTAAAAAAATACACCTTCAGTCAGAACATATGGCAATCAGTACATCCCTTTTGTAAAATGATTTCATCTTTTGGCAGTTTACAAATTGTATTTCTTTAAATCATATATCAACATTTTTAAATTATTAACTAAATAAATTACCTCTGAAACAGATGATGTTTCTTTGCTAAGTTGCAATGTGGCCGTTTAAAATATTTCTAACATTTCTACTGCCACTTCAATTGTCCTCCATTCATCCATAGTTAATTCAGAAGTCAGCCTGATGTCACATGAATTTGTGATTAGCGCAATAGCATTTTTCTGTTCATGCATTCTTTTTAACATATAGAAAGAACTGTTCCATCCTGTGGGCTCATCCTGTATCATGCGATGCTCTGGTAGTCCCAGCTGTCTCTGACATTGCCGCAACATTTTAGTATTTTTCACAGAATGTTTAAAACTTCCTACTATTTTCCTGCACTTTTGAATAACATTGGTGACTTTAGGATTATCCATAAAACCATCCTTAATAACTAATTGCAGGGTGTGGGCCATACAAGATATGTGGTGGAACTTAGATTTATTCAAAGCAGCGGTTATGTCCCTCCCATTATCTCTCACCACAGCAACAGTTTTACTATAGAGTCCCCAATCACTTAGCACCTGGCTTAAAAAGGCTATGAGGTTATTTGCTGAATGGCTGATTTCCACAAATGGAATAACCTCCAAGCTCTTATGTTGAAGATGGAAACCTAGATCTGAATCTTCATAAAAGTGAACTGTCACAGCTAAATAATCACTGTTACTCAACCATGTCCACAAATCCGTAGTCACAGCTACAAATTTAACATCTTCCAATTTTGCTCTCAAATTCATCACTGTTGTTTCATAAATCTCTGGAATCATTTTATTTGAAATAGTTTTTCTGGAAGGGATTGTGTAACGAGGTTCTAAGTGAGTAAGTAACCTCCTGAAGCCTATGTTTTCCACTAGACTAAATGGCTGCAAATCCAAGCATATAATTTCTGCAATTAATCGTGTAATTGCTAGAGCTCGTTGATCTTGGTGTTTAAATTTTTTTACTTTTTCGAAGACCTGTGGCAAAGTGGGCTGGTGGTATGATGTTGACTTAGGCCCAGGTTTGATGTATTTAGGATAAATAGCAGCCGATGTGGAAGCAGTTGGTAAAGACAGACTTTCAAGAGAGCTGCTGGTACAATGGACTTCAAGGCTAGAGACTGGAGCTATTTCAAGTGGAAGTGTTTCAGCCGTAGTTGCAACTTTACCAGTTGAAAGATCCCCTTCATCTTCACTCAAATTTTCCTCACTGATGGCACTCGCCTTAGGATGGGTGGTCACAAACATTTTCATCGTAGTTACTGAAGTATTCAGTCTCTTAGGAGACACGATTGGACTCTTCCCGCGAAAATTAATTTTATGCTTCTTTTCCGCATACTTTTTCAAGTTAGAAGTGGATTTACATGCACCCCTGGAAATCAGGGAATGACAAATATTACACTTTGCAAAATTTTCATTTGCTGCATCAACCGTGAAGTATTCCCACACTTCGGAAGACATTGCGAAGGATTCAACCGCGTGAGTAAATTAAGTCGTAATTTCACCAGGTATCGATATTTTTACAATATCAATAGGTATGATATAATATCGACAAGTATGATATAATATCGATAGGTATGCCGTATTTCGATAGCACTTTATTTATCGACATGCGACTAAGGAAGCATTCATCTGGGCACATACGTAGTGCTAACAGTGCTGATTCGTATGCAATGGCTCTTGATGGTAACTTGGCACTACCTTGCGTGGTTGATTTTTTCACCATTGGCTTACAGCTCAGTTAGACCATCTGTGTGACATGCATTGATATAAATTTACGTGTACCATTTCCGTCGTTTCAAAAGATTCTGCTTTCATATTTCGTTTCGGAATCTTTCCGGTATCTCCAATGCCGTGATTTTATTTAACGGCGATACGTTTGTTAAGTATGATCCATGTAAGATAAATCGAGTGTGTACTTCCGACCACGGTTTTGTCATTACCAACATATTTCTCATAAAATTAAATATTTAAATTCGCATGTTGCTGCAAATACTTAGTTACACTCTCTCAATGGAAGAAAATACCAATACCAGCTTTTATATCCGACACGGGCATTTTTCTTCACGTTTCAATGCACAAAAATTTTTTAAAGTTAAAAATGATCAGTTAACCCAACGTTTTTGTAATGATTGCCTATTTATAGTTGAGTAATCAAGAAAGCAGAATGGTGAACGGCAAACGGTTGATGGTTACTTGGCTGAACACGACCCTTGCATCAAGGGAAGAAGAAACTTGATAAAACAATGTAGTTGTAATTGACCGCATATTGCGGGTGCCTTTCATTTCCGGCTATCTTTGCGCTGTCCATTTTTCAAATAGTCGATTGTCGTCTGCTATTTACTGCGCGGCGAAGTAGACAGCGTTCTCTTGCATGTGCAAAGTTAATACTATATTGTACAAATGACGAATAATTTGCTGGCTTAACGAAAGCAATGTCCAAAGCATGAATGAAATCTTCTAAAACTTATACACTATATTATGATATGATTTACGAAAATGACATGAGGACTCGCACCTCCAAAGGAGGTGGACGTAACACATAGCTATCAATCAGAATATCCTTATTACGGCGGTATTTCATCACTTACTAGAATTGGATGTAATAAAATAAATCATATAGTCATTTTAACGACTGAATTAGAATAATTCACGGCAACTTTGAAGCATCTAAGTATTTCACCAGGTTTTAATGTGAAGCCTCCACTTTCAGAGTGTGGGCAGGTTTCAAACTGGTTTTCGCGCCAATTATTTCTGTACCGATTATTTTTGGCTTCGGTTCCGGTTCTAAGCTCAAGAACCGGTGGAACCGAGAACCAAAGAAACGAACCGACCCATCCCTAAATTTAACCCTTTGAGTGCCAGCCGAAATTCCATAAAGGTGTCTTAAAAGTGCCAAGGGATTTTCATTTCATAATTTTTATGATAAATTAGTCAAATTTGGACAGTGTATAGATAACATATCCCTATATGATATTGTTGACAGTTTTTTAAATTTATTAGCCATCGAAAAAATATTCAATTAATTAAACATTGTAATTGTTATCGCAAATTTTATTGCCATTATTTAAAAGCGATGTCGTCAAATTTTACATGTACGATTGAATAAGATTTATACATATTTTCAAAGAATGGTTATTGATTTTATCAAATACCAAAATTTTCAATTGCATTTTCACTATTATTTGTTTAAATCGATGATTATCAGCAGAGCCAAATTTATGATCCATTCAAGATTCAACCCCAAAAGTTTGAAAAATGAATATCATAAATCAGACAAATGGTAATCAGATATTGAATAAATACTAGTTAAATTTTATTATCTAAATGATCAGAATGGTTTTTGAAAGAATAAATTAATTGTTAATAACAATTATGCATTGTTATAATTTTTATAACAATTACTGAGTGTATACTGAAATTACGATCACAACTGATTTGTTCACATTTTTGTGTCTCTGCAAGCGTTTCAGATTTCCTTAGCAAATTAAACTATTATCATAATCAAATTTGGATTTATCAAAAGAAAATATAACAAAATCATGTATCCAAATACACACCTAAATCACGTCAAATTTAAAAGTACAAAGAGAGAAAGAGAAAAACTTCGACTGCTTAAAGCATGCATTTTTTTGATTTTACAATGATCCGTTCCACTCAAAAGTAATTTACAATGTATATTCAACAAATTATGCTTGATAATGCATTTAGATTGCAAGCAATTTTCACACTTTACACTTTAGTGAGATACAGAGTCACGCATCATCAAAAACTAATTCCCCAACGATGATGACGCTTATTGAGATACGTACTGCAATAACCTGCTGTGGGATTTGGTCCAACTAAACTTTTATCTTTATACAGTTACTGGTGAGGGATGTACCTAGTAGGTAATGCCTAAGTATTTTATTGGCATGGCCCACAATGGGCTGGTACGTAGATCATAGGTCACACTACGGGGAACTTTCGAATTTACAACAGGATGGAAAACATTTGCGCAAAATTTGAAATCGGTTACAGGAAAACATGTTTCTGAACATGATGTCTCCAAGCATTTACTGTTGGACTAGTAACTAGAAATGCTGGGCTTAGTTACTATCCCCGTATTCAAAATGCAAGCAATAAATGCTTTCATTTCTTGTCACAGTCGCCGGCTTCCAAAGTCTTGCTCTTGAATTCGGGGAGAGGATCTTGTGAGAGTGGAGGTACTGCTCTGCATATCTATTTATTTCAGTGACCATTATCCTCAGGAGAGTATTGGTGAAAAAAAGACGAAATTACACTATTGGCGCATAATCATGGAGTGGAGCGTGCTTCGAACCTAGAACTTCGGCATACTGCTGACGCGGTGCAGTCTTCCCCATCTCTTCACTCCAGTCGTCTTCACTCTTGTCAGTTTCCGATGATGAAGTTTCAGCATCACTAGTGTCTTCTTCCTCCACTGATTCACTACAATCAGATGAACTTATTAGGAAATCATTGTCACTTGATATTTTACTGATCAAATCGTAGATATTTTTATTTCTTTTCCGCACTTGAATCATCATAGACAAAAAAAAACTTTCATTGTAAATAAAAAAACTTTCGTTCATATCACAAGGAAATAAAAAACGGTAAAGATGAGTTTTCGTCGACCCAGTGATTTTTTTATGAAAAAGCTACGTGTATGGAGAAATTGACTATGATACCTAATGGTAGAGGAAAGAATGTACATTTGTAAATTGTAAGAGGTTTGCAAAATATGTGAGGTGCTTTTGATGTCGATACATCTGTTGAAATGGGTGAAAATTGCGTTTTCACTAGCGAGACGAAAGCTCACCTTTACCAATATTTGTCGACTTTTTCTTTCTTTACCGCACTTCACTCATCATAGAGAAAATAAACTATTGTCGAAAATAAAAAACTTTCGTTCGTATCACACGCAAATTTTGGTAGGAAATAAGAAACCTAATTAGCTTGCGTCTCTTGCTATCTCCGAAATGTAACTGCTTTCTACGGCATCCTCCACTTTTCCCGTCACTGAAAGAGCTTTCATTGTAATTGTTAACCCAAACGCATGACTTAGACCAGATGGCCGTGCTCAGACACTCGAAGTGATAAATAATCTCCCAAATGGAACCCTCCACTTTGCCCGTCACCGAAATCACTACCTATTGTCGACCAAAAGGCATGACTAAGACCCTCCGAGTCTTAAAAAAAAGTATCCGCTGACCTAATCTCTCTGGGTCAGGCCGGTGGCAACTTTGTTTACGCCTGCAGTGACTCTCATTGTCAGAATCTTTTGTGCTGCAAAAGATTCAAGAGTGGCATCATCTCAGTCATACGAAGGCGGGGAATGCACGCCCGGGAAGAAAGCATTCGTCTCAAAAACACTACGTATCCAGGACTGATTACCTATCTACTTTTTCCCAGTTCCCGTAAAATAATGTTGTGGAGATCCTTGTAGAAGATGATACAAAATGAATAAGATATTGACACGCAATATTCGTGAGTTATGAGCATTTTCCCATGAAAAAATCCAAAGAAAAAAACTAAGCAAATAAGAGGGCGGTGGAAGTGCCACTGAACTTGAGACCACAGTATTTAAAAGCGATTTAAATAGCTAATTGTTTTATAAAAGTGAATTTGAGTATTATTATGTTTGTAGAACATTATGAAGCTTAAATATTTAAAAAAATTACGGCGAATAATTGTATTCACGATGAATTAAAAAACTCTAAACTTAGCGTCGCTATAGGCGATGCTGGCACTTTTGGGAGAGTTTTCGAGCGTCGCCTATAGCGACGCTGGCACTTTAAGGGTTAAATGGTATCTCAAAATCAAATACATTTACAATGAATTTATTATTTTTGTTTCTTTTTTTTTGCGTAAAAGACGATTATGATATTCCCTCGCAATCTTGAAAAGCCACTCTTGGCTTGTCATTCTGTTTCCCAGGGACTAAACCAACAAGACTTGACAGAAATGGCTATGCCCTGGGTGGAGAAAAAACAGCATAGACAAATACACCATCTCCAAATGTTGTGTGTGTGTACCCATATATGTTTAGTTTAATAATACCAACTTTAAAAAAAATCGAAGTAGGTGTATTTGACCTTTGACCTAACCTAGATCTAGGTCCACTCTGTGATGCGATTTAAAATCATGAGTATTTGAAAGTCAATCCTTTTATCAGGAAATTTAATTGCCTTTTCAATGAGTGTAACCCCAATTTTGTGGCTCTGATAGGAGCTGACTTATTGCTAGTAAACTTAAGTCATGCGCGAAAAGGCCACGGAAAAGTCAAATTTTGACCCCCTCATAAATCCTGAGCCGATCATCCTAATAATAAAAAAAATCAATTTTTTACTTACTATGAATGAATGTTTATCTGATCACAGTATGGTAACTACTAGTTTTAATCTGAATCTTCCTAAGAATAATACTAAAGGAAAAATTTATATCAACGATCATTTTCTGATTGTTATATTCATCATTTTGGGGTCATGCTTAAAGGCCAAAAGTGGGATGAATTCTATGAAGCCAATAATGTTGATGTTGGTTTTAGTCACTTCTGTACGATTTTTAAATATTATTTTGATCTCTGTTTTCCATCTAGAAAATTTAAAATAAAGCAAAAATTAGGCATAAACCATGGATATCAGATGAAATTCGTTCCTACTCTTTAATTAAAATTGTAGTAGAAACTCGAAAATACGAAACTCGAAATTATGAAATTTTGATTTTGCGAAGCAAAATCTTCGGTCCCGACCAAAAGGGTATCTAAGTGTATGTAACAGTACGCGATATTACGAAATAACGAAGTTTTAAAATTACGAACCTCGGATCTTGGTCCCGACATGAAAAAGTTACTCATTTATACGAATAGTGATGGATCACAGTAACGTTTCGGCACTCCTTTTCAGAGTTAAACATCTAATTACTGATCGTCTCCGAATACATTATGCACGGAATGTATTTCCTGAACAATATCTCATTTTTCAATGCTTCAATAGTAAAGGTGTGATTTTGCTGGGGCGTCCAGCAGTCGGAAGTCACTGCCGTACTCATCCAATGTACAGTAAGTCCTCAACATACGAACGAGATGCGTTCCGAGAACATGTTCGTAAGTTGAAAAACGTTAGGCAGGCATCGAAAATTGTAGTTACCGTATTTCCTGGCTGATAAGACGCACTTTTTTTGCTCCAAAATTTACTCTTAAATTGTTCATTCGTCCTCTAAGACACAAACTGATTCACCGGGAAAATACTATTTAGGGGTGGTCAGATCGGATCTAAAGATCTGCGGGTATTACGTTTCTTCGGATGCTGAAATCGGATCCTAATTCATTGAAAGAAATCGGATCTGGATCAGATAAAAAAATTCACACTGGGGAGTGGATACCATTAAAATCGCTCTAAATAATGGTCATCCTGTGTTGCGGCCGATGTAGGAACTAGTTGGAACCATGGAAGTTGGCTGCTGGTGCTCTGGAAAGGATGTCTATAGGATGTCCTCGAAAGGATGTCCCAACTAGTGGAAACCACCTGAGAAGTTAGGGCAGGTATGCGATGAGTGAAATGTGATACGTTTGCTGTCATAGCTGATAAGGGACTCCCATTGGGTAACGCCCACCCCCACCTAACTTTTGGAAGCCACCTGTGAAGTTAGAGCGGTGGAAACCGATGAGTGATATGTGATACTTCATTGTTCATTTCATGCACCGATGCACTACGTTATTTATCCCATTGATGTGACGATGCGTTTCAAAGCTCTCTCGGGCGCTACGCAACACAATTTCAGGTTGTCGAAAAATCATTAAGGACTGCGAAGTCAACCTCACAGCTACCACCGGGGTAAGGTTACAATTTGAATCGACCGAAATAACGGCTCCCTCGTTCGATCATCGGCCGTATTAACCTAGTGCAGGCTGCCGAGGCCGCTGAAAGGAGGCCCAACCCCTCCCCCACTAGTGAAAGCCACCTGGGTAAAAGGGAAACTGGGTGAGGGTAGATAATAACAGATAAGGTGAAGGAGTGATCCTCTCGGGTTACCCCCTTCTCTTTCTCGCTGAATGAGTCCCTCTCGGATGAATGTCTTCGCGCCTAGGAATAAGGAACGAAGAACTTTTCATGAAGGGTCTTCTAGGAAAAACCGGTTTAGATCCGACTGAGGTATCACCCTAAAATCTGACAGCTTTAATGTTTCCGGCTGAGTGATTGAGAGGGACAGCTGGATGAAAGGACTGCTCATCAGGCAATTTCCAAATACCCTGGAAAGGATATTTTACCATTCATCACGAAAACCCGAATCGAGCCTCGTATTGCCGGTAATAATCATTTGTCATCACAAAACAAATGAGTGAATGGGTTAATGCCTGTATTTGATGCGAAGGTAGCTTGATACACGGAAGTCAATTTCCATTCAAATGTCAAGAGTAGCAATATCTCCAAATATATCACTACTTGCAGGGCATCTTTCGCCTTTCGTCTTACTTCCGAATCATCCGTAAAAATTTATGACCCAAGTAAACAATAAACATCGCAAATTGATATACCGAGATAATATTGTTAAAATTCGTCACGGCAAAGAGGGGTAGTACCAATCCGCGAGTTGCTGCATGCCGCACCGCCAGCCTCAACCGCAAAATAACTTATCCGGTGGCGCCAAATTTGAAATTCCCGAAAATAGAAATAATAAAACTCCGACAAATAAGTTGTGTTCAACTGACAATGAGTGCACCCTGTGGGCATGAATACACATTTAATTATACTTTCATGAATTATAACTTCGTAAATCATGCAAGTACATCGCGAGAGTACATCTTAATCTAAGGAAACAAAAAAAGAGCTTCATCGCAATGTTTTTGAAAGATACTCGTTCATACGAAATTTGATATTACGAAGTGCTGATTTTTCCGGTCCTGTAAACTTCGTAATTCGAGTTTGTACTGTAAAACATTTTGCTATTTCTAATAAAGCTTCAGGAAACATAGAACAAAGAGCACTCTACAAAAATAATATTAAGATTTATCGTAAATTAATTGCTACTGCAAAAAGAACATATAATGACAACAAATTACACAATTCCAGTAATATGACTAGGACAGCCTGGGAAATAATAAATGAAGGCCGGGGTAAAAAAGCTTCTCAGCCTGTCCTTCTAAAATTAAATGATCCTAAAACTAAATCCACTATGAGCTACCTTTCTCTTGCCAATGAATTCAATAAGCATTATACTACAAATCCTGGATTTGCTGCACCTCAAGCTAGTGTACCTTTTTTAATGCACCTACTTCATTTTTTATTCAACCATGTTTAGAACATGATCTCAAAACTATTGTTTCCTGGTACAGCAACAAACTTGTTGCTGGTCCAGATGAAATTCCTGGTAAAGTAATCTATCACTCTTATGATTATATTAAAGTTCCTCTGATATACCTAATAAATCAATCATTGGAGCAAGGTATCTTCCCTTCCGTATTACGAGAATCTAAAATAATCCCAGTGTTCAAGAGATGTGGATGTGTCGATGACCTTAATAACTACAGTAAAACTTCGATTTTATGTACTTTGATTTTACATCTAGTCTTGTTTTTACGCAGCGACACTCAAGTACGGCCGGAAAGCATAGGGAATTGCAATGGTGAAACTTCAATCTTACATCTTTTCTTGATTTTACGCAGTTTTTTGATTTTGCGCAGCATAACCTCAGCCCCAAAGAGACAGCTGATTTTGATTTTACGCAGTTATATTTTGACTTCGCGCAGAATAACCTCAGTATTGAAGACAATTCTGATCTCAATTTCATCTACATATCGTCAGTTTCTCAAGGAATTACGCATGGCTACAGTCATGTTAAATCGATCGAATCAAAATATAGGTTTAGGATTACAATGCGTGGTATCGAACAAAGCTAGATTGATAACAGCATCGGTGCTTTCCATTCACAAACCTCCAAATCATGTTCCCACGTAATTATTTCACATGCTCCGTGTAGTAATCGCGTATGATTGCGTAGTCTGGGGTAGTCGGGCCTCCAGAGTCATCGGAGCCCGGCAACAGTTCATATCGTCTCCGCTAGATGGTAATGACGTAAGAACCTTTCGAGGCAATCCAAGCTCTACTTTTTTCCTTCGCCTGGAGCGCCTAGGGAATGATGCTCTATATCGTGTTCATGTTCAGGGTTGGGAAATTCCGATAGGAGTATTATGAAGTTATGTTCTTCATTTATCTCCCTGAGTTGCAAAAATGAATACAGAAATGGTTGACACGACGTCGTGCTGTTGAGTGTGAAACTGAAAACATCGCGAATCTAATTATTACTTCCCCCTGCGGCCTCTCAGTATTTATTCAGCTTCCTTTGCATACGCGAAGATCCCTCTTGGTTCAAATTAGCCGTAGCAGGATATTGAAACCACCAAGATACGGCAATCGCCATCCATGTGTACCTACTTTTGATTAACATGGGGAATACACGACCGTTGGGCGGTTAATCGAGCTCAAATTTTCTGATTCGGTAGTCCATGGTTATTAATTTGATATCCCGCAGCGAGACGATGCACCTCTCGTAACTTTATGAGAAAAAAGCATGTTGTGGTATGTATGCTCTGTATGTTACTCATTTCTAAATGGCGGCGGTGGCCCAGTGTATAAAGCACGCGACTGCGAAGGTCCCAAGTTCGATCCCCAATCTCGGACACTTTTTTTTACTTTTTAAAAAGGTTTTTATTGTTTAAATTTTCATATATTGTTCTCTTATCATCATTACTTCAATGAAAAATATGTTTATGGCAATTATTTTAAATATTAATGACTCGCTTCCAGGGTAGGGAATGGAGCAATGGCTAAAATAACCTTTTCAGGGGTGGTAATATATATTTATTTGTTATATTTAAAGGTATATTAGGATATTGCGATTATAAATCGTGCAAATGATAAATGAAGAAGCAACTGGAGTGGTTAGACTGGCCTTCCACATCCTATTCTCTGGTACGAATTTCCAGAGCATTCCGAAATCCCATCCATGGGTGTAATGTGGATTACACTGATGGTTCAGTACACCGTCCATCGGATGGGACGTTAAACCGTGGTCCCCTTGGCGCCGTTCATAAAGAGGAGGCTAATGCCGACGCTGGGTTTCTATCCAACCTCTGTTCCAAATCCCTAGCTGATCCATTCCCAATTCCCAATGGAAGCATAAGCAGTCTTTAGGGTGGATTTCACCCCCAATTAATTATTCCAACGCCATTATTCTGTCCCCACCTCTATATATGACGATTTATAATCGCAATATCCTAATATACCTTAAAATATAACAAATAAATATATATTACCATCCTTGAAAAGGTTATTTTAGCCATTGCTCCATTCCCTACCCTGCAAGCCACTCATTAATATTTAAAATAATTGCCGTAAAAATATTTTTCATTGAAGTAATGATGATAAGAGAACAATATATGAAAATTTAATCAATAAAAACCTTGATAAAAAAGTAAAAAAAGTATCCGTGAGTACTTGTCGAACTCGAAGTTGAACAACACACCAGTTTTGTAGCTTGAGGAAGAGAGTGATGTAATGGATGACAGTGATGCAGTGCCTGTTCATCATTCCCGTAGTGATATTAATGAAGCCTTTAGGCATTTGCACAATTTTTGTTATGCACATTCAGAGATTAGTGAAGACCATATTGAAAACATTAATGCATTAGAGGCATTTGTGAATAAAATATTTGAGAAGGGTTTGCAAAGAAGTAAAATCAAAGATTTTTTTCACCCAAAATCAGTGATTTCATAAAAAAAGAAATTGATTTTTTATAAACCCCCGTAAATCAGAGCTTAAATAAAATATATGACTAAGTTTGCTAAAACTGAAGTTCAAGTTTTATCCTAAAAATTATACTCTTCTTCAACACCAACTCTTGATTTTACACAGTCCCTCCAACTGCGTAAAATCAAAGTTTTACTGTATAGGTAGGGATAGGAAAATTTCGCGATCGCGAATTTTGCGAATTTAGACAAAAATGTCCTAGGAGTGGTAATTAGTTACAACATACTCCATACTGACTGGGGAAATGACTTTTGAACTCGCGAAATGTCGCGAAATGTGCCCCAAAGAGTGAATTTTCATTTTTTTATGAGAAAATGGTTGTAAGTATATTTAAAACACAAGAAAATCATTAAAATTGCAAGAAAATGTTCTTAGTTCGATTAAAACGAACTCACGTGCAAATATTTCTGAGGTATGCAGAAGTTTGCATTTCATCGTAGCATAACCGGTGTTACAATAACAATTGTGGGAGGATGACATTGGGTGCTTTCGATTTACGGCGATAACCGGCAATACACAGCTCGTCACGTCGCGGTGCTTTCTATTTACAATTAGTGGAATAACCATCTATCGGCATCTATGATCGGTGGCTATCCGCTCCGAGGTGAGTCGAACAAAGGAAAACCAATATGCGCATTTAGTCCCAAGTAATCTGCTACAGCAGGGTTTCTCAAAATTTTCCTGCCATGGAACACTTCGTAAATCCTAATATTTTAATGGAATTTGAAGATTTGAAGATGAGACGGACTGCGCATGTGTGAATAGCCGCTTTGAGTTGTTTCATTTCAATGGGATCGTTCACCAAGAGATTTTAATTGCTAATTATAGTTTGAAAACTAAAGAGACACGTCTTTTTCCGATTTTTTACTTTGTTCTGATTTGTTCATTAGACTCTACTACGGATTTGAAGACGAGACGGACTGCGCATACGTGAATAGCCGCTTTGAGTTGTTTCATTTCAATGGGGTTGTTCGCCAAGATTCTTTTTAATGCCAATTCTGATAGAGTTTGAAAAATAAAGAGAGACGTATTTTTCCGTTTTTTTGATCCGTCGCCTGCTTTTCAAATTATCGGCGGCAAAAAATCGGGGTTCTTAACCCTTTCACGTAAAAGAACCAACATGAAAAATGTTGAAGTCACTCGCTGCTCCATCCAATCACACTGGACACTATGCAGCATTCCCCTTCCCTCGCTTTCCAGCGAGCGAAATAGAAACTGAACCGGAGCTCTGATGATGTCACGAACTTTTTGAGTGGGCGGCAAGTTTCGCGAATTTTTGTTTTTGATTTAAGAGTGAGTGGCTGAATGTAGAAAAATTTTGTCACCACCAAAAATCTATTTTCCAATCCATCTACCGAATTCGTGAATTAAATTGTAATTTCGCATCATAGTGAACGACCTTATTGCAATGGGGTTGTTCCATTGCAATGGTTGCATAGCTGGCTTTAAAGCACCAATCAAGGCCAACTACGACATCAATATAATTGTCGATATAATTATTTATTGCGTGGCACCAAGATTGATTTTATTGTTTGAATCTCTAGTTTTTAGCCATTTCCGTCAAATGACTGTTTGTTTTCCAGTGACAATTGTTAAGTATCCTAGTTTTATTCCTGGTTTCTGTGCTTTCAAGTGATTTTGACGAGTTATTGTGATGCCGAATGCAAAATTAAGCGCAAGAGACCGGGCTTTCCAGTATCAAAAAGATGGATTTTATTGTATCGGTAAAAGTACGGTCATGTACATATTCTGCAATTGTCAGGTTGCTTGGGAAAGACTCAATTGGAAAAATTTTAAATCTTTGAAGCACGTAACAACAACAAACTTTCACAAGGATGGAAATTCTCTTAAGTTACATGTCAATAAACGAAATGTATTAAATTTTATTTTTAAATTTAGTGCCACTTTTCCAGGTTACGCCACCGAGGTGATTGTCTTCAGTCATAACATGGCTAGAAGGGGAATTGTCGCGCTCTTTCTTCATGACGTTTTCAAATCTGGTGAATCGAAAACACAAGTGGACGCATTATTCCTAGATTTTAAGAAAGCTTTCGACACGGTACCTCACAACAAACTTTTATACAAATTACAGTCATGCGGCCTAAACGAAACAGTAGTAAACTGGATACGCGACTTTCTGAGTGATCGTAAGCAAAAAGTAGTTCTTGACGGAATTAGCTCTGATGTAGTTAAAGTGACATCAGGTGTCCCACAAGGAAGCGTAATCGGCCCCCTTTTGTTCATTATATACATAAATGATCTATGCTCTCGAATTAGCAGTAAAATACGTCTATTTGTTGACGACGCTGTCATCTATCGCGAAATTAATGATCACTCTGACTTTGAAATTCTATCATCGGATTTAAACAACATTCATGTGTGGAGCCAAGAGTGGGGACTCGAACTTAATCTGAGCAAATGTACGGCGGTTCATTTCTTGCGGAGGTCGTCCAACTATCCCCGTGTATATGCTGTGGATGGCGTTAAGATAAAGGCGACAGATGAAGTTAAGTATCTGGGAGTTACGATTACCTCAAACCTATCGTGGGGAACACATATTAGAAATATTTGTGGCAGAGCTCTGAAGAAGCTAGGATTCGTCAAGCGTATTGTGGGAAGATTCTCAGATGAAAAAGTAAAAGAGAGGTGCTATTTCGCACTCGTCCGGCCACACCTTGAATATGCAGCAAGCATATGGGATCTGGTGAAGAAAGACTTAATTCGGGAACTTAATAAAATACAAAGGAAAGCTGCGCGATTCGTCAAAAACTGCTACGGGCGTACAGACAGCGTTACACAGATGTTAAACGAATTAGGCTGGGAGCTGCTAGAGACTCGGAGACTACGCGCTAGGCTTAGATTACTTGAGCAATTGAGAATAGATATCTTTCAGAGCGACACGGAGAACATCATATTAGAACCCCACTATATTTCCAGGTCCGACAGAAACGATAAATTAAGAGAGATATTTTGCCGAACGGATAGGTATGGGAATTCGTTTTTCCCCCGAACAATAAGGGACTTTAATAAATGCAAGGCGTAATCTCATAGAGCGTTTCCTTTGTATATGTAAACGGCTGGTGTCCTAACACCCCCCGCCACACGCCTATTGAGGCGGCTTGCGGGGTAGTATGTAGATGTAGATGTAGATGTAGATAATAACCCAGATCATATTGGGTTAAACTATAATATAAGTGACCCTTTTCTAGACTTTGAAATAATCGGTATTTTATGTGTATATATATAAATTTGTGGTGACTGTGAAAACACCGAAATGTCTTGTTGAAAGTACCGAATTCCTAATTTCAAAGTACCACTTTTCTCCCTCTCAAACCACCGAAAAATTCCTATCCCTAACTATAGGCCTATAGCTATTCAAAATACCTTTGCCAAAATATTTGAAAAAGTTATGTAAGTGCAAATAGTTTCCTATCTTGAGAAATATTCTTTACTTTCTAATGTGCAACATGGTTTTAGACGTGGCAAATCAACCACAACTGCCTTGTACCAAGCAATTCACTGTATATTAAGTTCATTGGATAATAAATATGAAACACTGGGACTATTGTTTGATCTCTCAAAAGCTTTCGATAGGGTCAATCATGATCGACTTCTTATGAAATTGGAAAGACTTGGAATTAGGGGAACCCCACTGAACTGGATGAAGTCATATCTTAATAATCGGATGCAAATTGTCACGCTAGTAGTTGATGGGGGAAAATACTCATCTGACGTATTGGGCATATCTCTAGGTGTGCCACAAGGATCAATCCTAGGCCCTTTTCTCTTCTTAATCTACATCAACGATCTGCCTAACTATCTTTCAGACACAGAAGGGCTGTTACCTGTATTATATGCTGATGATACAAATGTAATATTATCCTCATGCAATCGTTACACTCTAATTGTTAATGCAAGGTCTGCAACGAATCTTATCAATAGATGGTGTTCTGATAATTATCTTGATCTTAATGGTCAGAAAAGCAAAATGGTTTACTTTTCACATGGTGCAAATGTTAATGATAGTATACTTGTTAAAATAAATGGACGGTCAATAAAACAAACTACAACCTGTACATTTTTAGGCATTTATTTAAGTTCTAATGTTACATGGGAAACTCATACTAATCTTCTGTGCCATAATCTAAGTTTAACTTGCTATTTGCTAATGCAACTGTGCAAAACAACTAGTAAAAAGATATAATTAAATTTATATTCTCACATTGCTTACAGAATTATATTTTGGGGTTCTGCCCATATTTCCATCCTCATTTTCAAAATTCAAAGAAAGCCATAAGATTAATCTCAGGGAAACCTCTTAACTCTCCATCCAGACCATTATTCAAGGAATTGCAAATACTTCCACTTCCTTGTATATATATAATGTTACTAATTGTTCATATTAAAGATAATATTGGTAACTATGGACTAAATTGTGATTATCATCATTTCACTAGAGGTAGGAATAACATCCATTATAAAACCATAAGAACAAAAGCAATAAAAATGGGCCCGACTGAAATGGGTATCAGGTTACATAATCATCTCCCAGAATGTGTTAAACAAATTAATGTTATCAATAAATTTAAACAAAATCTGAAAAAATATTTGTTGGATAAAATGTTTTACTAAGTGGAAGAATATTTTAATGATTGTGACTCTGAATAATTTATTGCTCTAATGCAATGTTAGGTTCTAATTGTATGAATGTTCACTGGTATTAATATTGACGTGCCTTATATTTTGTACTCTCCCTACTATGGGTTTGTATCTTAATCTTTGGGCAAATAAATATTGATATTGATATTAATGACTGTATCAAATTTCACAGTAATCGGAGGTCACCAAAAAAAATATTTAATCTTGCTTGATTTCATATGGAATGACCCTAAAACTTCAAAACAAATAATGAATTCCAGTATGATGATTTAAAAACCTTACAATTTTCCATTCAAAACAGCTATTTAATCCAAGAGAAAAATGTAGGTCATGATAGATATTTACAAGTGGAAGTACAGAACTATCCTGAGAAATAATTCTGGTGGCTCTGAGCAATTTACATAGTTGTAAAAACAAAAGGATTACTGAAAACACCAATTTCTATTTTTGTGAACCCTTATGGTAGTATAAAAACCCTATTCTGTCTACTCAATTCGATTCCTTGAATGCTTTCAAGTTATTTTTTAAGAACACCAATACCTTGATACGCTCGGGATCTAAACGATTACTCTTTCTGTCACATATGAAGCCAGCGGTACTGAAGGCCCTCTCACTGATAACAGTAGATGGGGGATGCAGAGATACTTTTTTTGCTAGCCTCTGAAGTGTTGGAAGTGAGTCCTTATTTTTCCAGTATTCAGTTACTCTGGCACTAGGTAGCGCTGGCTCACTAAAATAGAGTTCCAAATCTTTCTCATCACCTTCAGCAGCTCCTTCGTTGTTCACTGACTCTACGAAGAGGCTGTGGTATTGTACCCAAAGAGATGACCTACTTTGAGGCTGTTCTGCTCCACTTCTCCTTTTTCCAGTGGTCGTTTGGTGAGAATTCTGAAAGAAACCAAATATAAACAATGTTAGCCAAAGAATTTTGAGTAAAAAAATTTTCTCCATTGCATAAAAAACTTAAATTTTTAAAGATTACATACCTCAGAATGCATACTTTTCTCTTCCTTGGCTTTCCTCAGTAGCTGTCTCTTGGCAATGTTTTCCAGGTTTTTTGCTCTAAATGGCATGTCTTCAAAATTTGGATCTAGTAAAGTCGCATAGCAGTGCAAGCTTGACTCTTCAATGTCACCAAATCTTTTCTTGAATGAGGCAAGGGGGTCACTTTTATCCCCTGCAACCCACTGCCATTAGGAGCTGGTTTTTTAAGCTCATACTCTAAGAGCTGAACTATAGGAATCACCTAAAAGAGTAAAGAAGGAAAATAATCCTGTTATTCTTACATTCTGGTTCAATTATACCAAGCTGTTATAGAGAAAATAATAAATATACATAATTCAAAATTAGAATTTTTTCAAAAATAAGTGCTTGCCTTCGAAATCGTTTAATTTTCTGCACTATCTTGTAGTGTAGCATAGTCAAAAACACTCAACATACTTATTATAGCATCTAATTGGTCGTACTGAATTTGGCTTACAGTGTCATGCAGTTATCTTATTTCAGATTCTGCCAAAATGATTGCTTTGTGCTGTTCTGCCAATCGTTTGAACATATTTTACATGCTATTCCACGTAGTAGGCTCATCTTGAATTAGTCTATGTTGAGGAACATTTGCCATAGTCTGGAATTTTTCAACACCTTTGATGCACCACTGGAGTGTTTGAAATGTCCAACATTTCTTCTACACACAGCAGCAAGATTTGACACAATTTTTGAGTTCAGCAGCCCATCCTTCAAAGCCAGTTGTAACATATGAGCAAAACAACTCACAAGACAGTAACCCGACATTTCAACAGCAGCAACCATGTTCCGACCATTATATATCATAACTGCCTGCACTTTTTTGGCAAGACCCCAGTCTTTAAAAAGGTTCATCATAAAGTCACACAAATTACTGGCAGTATGGCTGACCTCAGGGAATGGGACAACATCAATACACATGCTGTTCAGTTCAAAAGAACTATTGAAATAATGTACAGTTAAACTCAAATAGTTATGGTTTGCCACAGATGTCCACATGTCAGTTGTGACACTAACCACGTCAATATCACTGGCTGCAATGCTTTCTTTTACCCTTTCATGCACTTTCTCGTAAATATCGGGAATTACTTTATTTGTAAATACCTTTCGTCCAGGTATTGTGTAACATGGCTCCAAATGTGCAATTAGATTTCGAAACCCATAATTCTCCATAGTACTGTACAGCAGGCCATCGATGCATATCATTTCAGCAATCAGCTTTGTGATATATTTCGACTGACGATCTGTTGAAATGAACTTTTTTTTGACAACAATAAATTGGCTTAAAGTCTGTTGCGCACGTGAAAAATTCGTTGAGCTGCTTTTAACAGCTGTTGATGAGGCTGATGACGTGGATGATGACAGAGACATTGGGCTAGGTGGATGATCGGCGTCATCAGGGTCCTCAGTCGGCGTGCATGCGTTTGGACGTGAAATTAGGCTTCTGTCTTTGGAAAAATTTGCAAATGGAGTGGAATTCGACTTTTTCTCACACGCCGTGTAGATTCCCTTGCTTTTTGCCACATCATCTTGGTACACTGACTTGTGCTTCGCTCGCAGATGCTTCCGTAGTGGTGAGGTGGATTTCGCACTTCCTCGTGATAGTTTCACACCACAGTGCGCGCACATGGCATACGTGGGGTTCTCCTTATCTAAATAAAAATGTTCCATCACCAGGGAAGACATTTTTATCAACTATATTAATAATATAAATTGCAACTGTACAATATTCAGCGCAATACACAATCTTTAGAATATAAATGACTGAACAACCTTAATGCAGCGCGCAAGCTGTAATCCTCAATTACGCCATTAAAGTTTCCCATCCCCTTTACTACCTAAATTTCCCATCAGCCTCAGTAATTCCATTATTAACAACGCTCCCTATGTGAACCACCGTCAGGTGACGTGTTACTCCTAGTAGTACGTGATATGGCTGTAGAGATGGCATTCGTAGTCTGTACGCGGTCTGTGATTTTTAGTAATAATTTGCGAGATGTTTTATGGTATCATTTGTCATCTTACGAGCAATGCATTGTGTAGGATGGAACAATGATTCATTGATAAAAATGACCAAATGTCGATAAAAGGCTGAACTGACCCCCTTCCATTCCTTTAATAAAAAAAAAACTTTTTCCACAACCTGAAATTCTGCTGCGTAACGCCCAAGAGAGCTTTGAAACAAATTGTTGCATCGGTAGGAAAAGTAACGTAGTGCATCGGCGCATGCGAAGAGAGAATCCAAACTCTGATCTTTTTACTCCCTCTTACAGGACAATTCATCCACTAAAGCATTAATTTTAAATTTCGGATCCAGATCCAATTTTTTTCAATGAATTTGGATCCGATTTCATTTTCCGGTGAAACGTAATATCGGCGGATTTTTAGATCCAACATATCCAATCCGACCATCCCTAGTTGAGACTCATTAGTGCACAAGATTGAGGTAATCTATGACTCCAAATCAAATGGTAAATGCTAAATAAGGTGGTCCTTCATCACATACTACAGTTGAAAAAAATTAAAATGAGTTGTGTATCCATTTTTACCAATCTTTCTATTATTTAATTTAATGAATGGTTTCCCCTCCGAAGGTTTCAGTTCACCTCTCATTTTAGTTTTGGCTCAAAGCTCAAAAATTGGCTAAGGTCCAGAGCTGTAGAACCAAACCAACCCTTCCCTTCACCTAACTGCGTACAGTAGACTATCAGTTAATCGGGATTGGGTTAACCAGGATGCAGATTAACTGGATTCCCCAAAAAATGGTTATCTTGAGAAGTGACATCGTTTGCAAACTCAATAATCCCTTATGCCAAATAGATATCAAAATATTTCACATTTCCCGAAGTATTGGCAGGGGTTGCGGTGGCCTAGTGGGAAGAGCGCTGGGCTACCAGCTGGAGGGTCCCGGGTTCAAATCCGGATGATGCCCTTCTGGACACCCCCTCGGAAAATCCTTTGTGGTGTGACTATCTGGTTGTCAGAACTTAGTGGAAAAGGTGGTCCAGGGAAAGGAACTGGTCCCCCTACCCTGAATGTGTGAATTTCACACGCCAATGGCTTACGTACGGGGTGAGCTCTACTCTCACCCATCAAAAACCAAACTTCGGGTTGAAACATTGAGTGAGCGAGTGGAGTAATGGCAACCCGCAGCAATACCTTTCTGTAATGTATTTCGTGTCTGATGTTTAATAAACACCCTTATCTCTGAAAGTTCCTTTAGTAGAATTTTCACAGCCGGGTAACACACTGTTAGGGAGTAAGCTGGGTTGATGGATGGTGCTTGTCCTTGAATTATGAGGAAAAATTACACTCAACAGGCCTTCAAATGAAAAAAATCACCATGATGCTACGCATAATGCCTAGTACATTTCTGAGTGTTAAGTGAATTAACTGGGGTTTCCGATTATCCAGGAAAATTATTTCCCTCTCATCCCGTGTAATTGAGAGTCTATGCATGAGGAAATTGTGAGCTATACTCCATGTAGAGTCTGCAAAAGATAATCGTGCAGTTGAAATTGCTGATTTGGCTCGGAAAGAAATGAAAAGTAAACAATTTTTTCATGATTGTATGATTTAAACAAAGGCCACCATCTTGGATTATTCAGTCACGTGATTCCCTTCCCCAAATGGCATTGGACGTCTTTACAAATTGGCTGCATTTGCAACTGTCAACTGTGCTATTATCTGGGATGTACTCTAGTATTTGTTTGATGTCTCCTAAATGTCAAGTCATGATAATTTTCATGGTTTGTAAGTTTTCTATTTGTTGTTATACCAAAATGAAATATTTCACCTAGTAAATAGTGGAGATGATTTTCAGTTATTAAAGTGAGTAGTATCGTAACTAGTTTCTTTCCTCCCTTCCTCCTATCCCCAGGTAATCCTTCCGTCCCCTACACATGCTCGCAATGCTGCATATGACCTCAGTTGTCAGTTTCCTCCTTCAAATAACATAACCATTCTAACTGGGGATATTGTGAAGTTTTAAATAAACTTAGGCTCAATTTGTCTTTCTTTCGTCTATGGGTAGTGTGATTTTTGGTATTTTTCATAATGGGGTGTTCATTTAAATTACATTTTCCCTTCTTTTCTTTTTAGGACAGAAAAGTTGTGGTGAAAAGTCTTAAAGGATCATTATCACAAATTGCTATCTGTGATCATGGCTACCTTGTTCTTCTTAGTTTATTTGACTCTGTGGATGACACTGTACTAGTGAAGAAGGTAAAACTATATCATAATATAATTTATCTTATTTTTAGCTAACCTTTGCCTCTTTTTAAACTGATGGTTAAAAGTTTGCTGAAGAATCTTCTAATTCATTCCAGTAAGGAACTGGAACTTTTATTTCTTCTACTTTTGAATGTATATATTTTACATTAGTTAAAAAAAAAAGTATTTATTAGGATGTCCAAGTGAATTTTGTTTTACTTTCAGGCAATAATATCAGAATTACTTGGTAATATTTTGGAGATAGCAAAGAACAAAAATGGAAGGCGTGTGATTTTGTACCTGGTTGCTCCAAGAGACCCATCTTATTTTCACCCTGATGTTGTGGAGATAATAAAATTAGGAGATAACAATGCTCACAGGTAGGTAGCATACGTTAAATAGTTGGTACGTATTGGGAAAGTGGATTTGATTCTCAGTGGCATGGAGAGATTTTTATATTTACCCAGCTCTTATCATAATGGTAAAGGTTAGGATCATGTCAGGATATTGTTTATCTTTGCCCCTACTTTTTCCCTGCTTGTTCACTCTCGTTACTGTGTGTGTGCTCTTGTACATGTGTGATTAAAGGTAATATTTCAACACAGGATAACAGCTGCAAAAACAAAAGTACCAGCGGAAGAAATTACCTATATAGGCTTGCTGTCCAAGCTTGCTTGGTCAGCCAGCTTGAAAAAGTACAATGATTAATGCCACCAGTGTGAATTCTCCAAAGAACAGGCCAAAAACTTGTAATTCCACTACCGGTAGGCGTGTAAAGGTGCCACACTCTTGTTCCTGATCCTGATTGCCCAATTCAACCTAGGACGGGAGAATCTCGATTCCCATCTCAGCAATTGACCTTGCTTGAATACAGTAGACCCCCATGAATCCAGACTACATGTATGGGGTGATGAGTTGTCTAGATAATTCAAAGTCTGAATTATTTGGTGATTTCTCAAAACATTTTCAGAGTTCTTTTAGTGAACCCTCCATCACCGATGGCTTTTAATTGCTTTCCTCGATGCAGGAGGCCCTTCCAAGTGAAAATAGTGGCTTGAATAAACAAATATATGAAGAAAATAATACATCATGATATTCCAGAAAGTAAAGGCAAATATTGAATTTTCATCTCCATCGTCTCAGGCTCAACTTTGTGGAAGTTCATTATACAGTGAAACCCCGTATTTGCGTTATCGGAAATTACGTTTTCCCGCAATTTACACCACTTTTACGAAGTCCCATTCCATTTCCTATGTTTCCAATGTATGCAGAACCCCGAATTTAGACTGTACATTTTTCAGTTTTCCCGCAATTTGCACCACAACGCGCTCAATCAAAATAAAATTTAACTTTCAAAGTCCATTACTCATGCATATAATCCTTTGTTAAACACTTTTTGACTTTGTCTTGCACATATTTGCGGAAAAATACGAAAGAGAGCAGTAATAGGACCTGTTTGAAGAAAGAATTTGAATTTGGCGGGGATAGTTTACAGCGCCACTCGTAGCAGAAATTGGAACTACGTCAACTCGTCAATCTGCCAGGAAATGATTCAAGCTAAGAAATGAATACATTGTAGGCTACGAGCTAACTACGTAATTTATACAATGTAATTAAACCTGCTGAGGAGTATTCATTTTTTACCTAAGTAGAAACTTTGGAGAATGAAAATGGATTCTTATCCAGACATGATGAAAAATGAAAGAACTCGTACTAGTGGACAACAGATCATTTGCACTGCCTCGATTCCCGAGTTATAACTATGATAGGCTACAAATGAATTAAACTTATTGAAACTTGCGTTATCGTACCTTAATTAGACTGAATCATAAAGTTTATTTTTTAGTTGAACAATTGTTTGGACTAGTGAAACATCACGGCTGATCAGATTCTCATGTGTTAAGTCATCCTCAACTAAACTGGGACGTAATTTTATCCTGCTTGGCAAAGGAAAAGCGAGGAGGAAAAAGGACTTTTTCAATCTAAGAGACAATTGACATTTTAGAACAAGTCGATTCTCATGGTGGAACTCGCGTCGATCTAGCGGAACTGCTATGATTGCCTATCTCTATACACTAAATACTATAATTGTGAGAAATCGCGATGGGATTCTGAAACAAGCCAACCAGTGCGGTAATTTGTCTAAAAAGAGAAAATGTTAAGAATTCTAAGTATTAATAAATGGAAGGGTTACTTAAAGAGTGGTTTTTGAGTGCTAGGTCTTCAAATATCCCTATATATGGTGTCATACAAGAAAAAGCTCTGCACATCGCCACAAGATTGGGAATTGAAAATTTCACAGCATCCAATGGTTGGTTGGATAGATTCAAAAATATTATTTCCTGAAGTTAACATATGTATTATTATTATTATTTATTGGTAGGGTCCACAGTTACTATGAGTCACTTCGAATTTTTAAGAAGCTGTTTCTGTAACTTTTATTTATTCATTTGATCTTGATTTTGTGCGATATGTAGTAATCCCTTATTTTATGTATCAATAATGAAGGAGAAAAATAATTTTCACATTTCTATTCATCTAAGGTGTTCAATGTCTTTTTTTTTCATCGTATATAAATTAATGAGAAGAGCTAGTTCAAAGAATAAATTATGACACTGCTCTTTTTCAGTTTATTAGTCTATATCTTATTTTTACCCTTACGTAAGGGTACTCCAGTGAAGGAACATGGCTGTAGAAGTGAAAATTCTACTTTTCCCGCAATTTGCACTTTCCCGCAATTTGAACCTTTTTTTTAGGGTCCCTAGAAAAGTGCAATTTAGGGGTTTTACTGTATATTAAATGAAAAGGAAAACTTTGTTCTATTCCACCAATTTACAACAAAACCCTTGTAGATAAAATGCTCCTCAAAAAACGCTCCATAAGAGCACAACATATGCTATTTCATCCGATTGAGACAAAAAAGGATAAAATTAAGTGGGGTAAACTACCTTATTACAGAGTTCTTTCACAAAAAATAAGCAACCTGTTCCCTAAAGACCATTTGATAATAGATTTTTACAACCATGATAACTTTAAAAAATTTTTAAGTAAAACAAAAGATAAAATTGATCCGTTAGACAACAGTGGCATATATTTATTAGAATGCAACGAGTGCTCTGCGGCCTATGTTGGACAGACGGGCCGCACTTTCCGGATGAGAGCAGAAGAACACAAGAGGTGTTTCCGGACATGTAACCTCTCCCAGTCCCACTTTGCAAAACACCTGTGGGAGGAGATCCACAGCAGTGATTTCACTCCAAAGATTCTACACCGGGAGGAAAAAGGGAAGAGAATGGACAAGAAGGAAGAGCTGGAGATTAAGAGACAGATGAAGAAACGTCCTCTCCTTAATGGCATATTATTTGAAAACCTTTCCCCCCTCCTAAAAGCCTCCCTGACCCTCACGGAAAAAACAGTAGCCTGTAATACTTCCCCTCCCCTCATTCCCACGGACACCTCACCGCTACCTTAGTCACCAACAACCCCTTCAAAACTCAAACCTGCCAACGGTCATCTGGCCCCCCTTTCTGACCCACCACCCGCCACTACATTGTATCCACCCGCTAAACATTCACTACTTTGTATCCTTGAGGTTTTCCACCCCCTTCCACTACCTTTTTCCTCCCCCACCCCAACGCCTACCCTGGATGGTACATAAAGATCATATGTTGCTTTTACACTTTGTACCTGAAGATGACGCCGCTGCGTCGAAACTAGTTGTACCGGAGAATAAATTGGTGGAATAGACCCAAGTTTTCATTTTCATTTAATATTGAATTTTCAATTGTATTTTGTAGCATAGCAATGGTGACATGCTAAATAGTTATCATAAAAACAGCATGATTCTATGTCTCATAATTGATACCATTTAATCTAAATTTAACAGGAAAAATTTTGTTATTGCCTTATGATTTCAAACATTATGTGGCAGTCAGTTCGGTAATGTGTCAATAGCATGTCATTGTAGTTGCTGCATCACTGTATGCCCAGCTGCTGACAGGCAGATCCACTCTTTCTTGCATGATCAATGATTCAATCCCATTCACTGGGCTGCCAACAATAGTCACTACTTTTCTCTTTCAATTCATGCCTCAAAGTCTTTGCAGTCTTGTGACATAGATAACTTCTCTTATATCATCATTAAAATGAAGTTTTTTTTCAATGATGGGTTGCTTCCACTTTTTTCGATTGTAGTTTAGTGCTTAGCTTTGGTTCTTGGTTCTGGTTCTCATGTAGATTCATAGCACTGACTGATTGTAACTCAAAAGCTGAACTAGAAATCATTGATAAGGAAATAATCACAGAAGGTTGAGCAATGTTACCATAGAAGCAATAATTGATGCATTAGTTCTCCGTTCTAAGATAGTGGAGAAATTCCTTGGCTAAGCCTGATGTTGTTGAGATGCTATTGATATTATGGCCTTGCTCAACAGCTGATAAAATTATGTCTTTCTTCCTTGTGAACTTGAAATCCCATGGAATGTTTTCTGAAGTGTGAAAATAATTTACGATAGATTCAGAAAATGGGTGAAAATGGGTGAAAAAATGTCTGTGGTACACCTGCACCGCGGCAACCACAAGTATGTACTTATCTACTGGGTTCTGGGTCAGCTTCACATTTTTTCTGCTCCTGTTCAGTTCTTAGCTTCAGTTCTTGGTTCCGGCTCAAGGATATGGCTGTGAATTTCACATTTTCTTTGCTTTTCTTGTTTTTTTATAAGTCAAAAAAAAGTTTTTTATTTCATTGCCATGCATATACAGAATAACTTATCAAGTTAACTGAATTATATCACATCCACTAAAACAAAATGTGCAACAACACAAGAGTTGAGAGAGTGCCATATTTATTAAAAAATTAATTAGAGATTTGCGTGTGTCTGTCAAGTATTAATGTCCTTCACCTCCACTTGGTTCATTAGGCTATCATTTTCATTAAATGTTGCAAATTTTTCTGTTTTTATGGAGAAAAACTGTTTGGCTGAAAACTTCGCGCATCTTTTGATCGTATTTTTCCAGAATGTGTGCAGACTTACGCCTTAGGAAGTCAGGGAATAATGAATGCATTAGGACCCCTGTACCTAGATACCTTTTGAGGCCTTCCCATTTTTCGTGTAAATTATGAGATATTTATTTGAATTAGTGTCGCATTCGTGAAAACAATAAGCTGATGACAGACAAACAGATGAATGAGTCATCTGGGGCCTCTGAACCCCAAAATGGCCCTACTGCCAGGCTTTCGCCTCCCAATTAGTGAAGAGGGCCTTATTGCATTAGTGCTAAATACGTAACGATACTCCCTTCGATATTAATTTGTTGAATTTTATTTTGTAATGATGGTATATTGTAGTAATTGCTCTGAAAAAAAAACTCGCAAAGAGATCTGAGGGAAGACCAATATCATGCTTTTGGGACAATTCCAAATTTGAGATAAAGTTGTTTCACGAAATGCAAGTACATCAACTTTTGTTTGGCTCTTTACAAAGAGCTGAAAGTTATGAAACTTTTGAAACACTTAGAAAATTTTCATCTGCATTGTTTGAATACAGTCATGCCTCGTTTAGTGAAGGGATACGTTTGTAGGGGTCATTGCGCTAATTGAATTTGCGTTAATCGCGACAATTTTAACATTGGGTACATGGGATCCATTTCCAGCAACATAGAAATTGGATGGCTAAATTCCTGGAAACCATGTATATTTGTATTAAAATCCTTGGAAGTACTTTTTAAAATTATTGATCATATGTATAATATGTATATATTTATTTATATATGTATGATATGTATATATTTATTTATATATGTATTACATATATATTAAATATGTATATTTAAATATATTAGGCACTTTATCTCAAGTAAAATATTTCTTTGCATATATGTAGTTTTACATTTTCCTCCCAGAAGGGAGTTCCCATTTCTCTTGTTTGGGTGAGCTGACATCTAGCGGCCAGTGGGTAGAGCTACATATTTACTCAAGGACTACTTTAGGCTTGCTACTGATTGCCAGAGTTTGAATGAATGAAATTCGTTTCTTGTAAAAAATGGACAAAATAATACTAATTAAAAATGAAGTATGCAGGTTAATATTTATGCCTCTAGGTTGAAACACAAATAAGATTTTTCAAAGTATTTATGTGGATATTTTTACAAAGGCACTAAATGTGTACAAAATACATTTATCAAAAAGTCAAAAATAATTTGTTCATCACTTCCTCTTCATGGATTTAACAGCAAAGGAGGAAATATAGGTATTATCGCTGTTGGATATGATTTTATTCACTTGCGCTTGTCATTGCTACTGGGTTCGATTTTGTTAGGGAAAAAGGTTTTCTGGCTTTATAGTTGTGCCCATCTGGCGAATTAAAGCAAGATAATCTTCCCAAGGCATGACGTTGTACGGTGAAAAATCTTTTGAAAGCTACCGTTATTTGGTCTAGTCCATCAGCAAGAACTTTTCTTGTCAGTACTTTTTCTTTTCTTTCTTTCAACGAAAATTTTAAAAATAAGGAGAATAAAGGCTAACAATAATGTCAAGTGAGAGCGACTTTTAGTTCACCTCGAGGGAGGGGGGAAGTAAAGGGATTCCGGTGGGCGGCACTGGGAAATTTTCTGCACTGAGGTGAATTTACACAACTGGAGTTTGTGTTTAACAAGCATTTTCTCCCATAATTTTGAGCCAAGCGAACCGGGGATCGATAGAGGGATCGTGGATACGTTCTTACTGTATTTTAGTATGCGTAAAACCCATTTGCTGGATCTATCATAAAGTATTTCCCCACTTGGGAATTCAATTGAATAAGAAGAATTACTTAATTTTCCCAGCTGTCAATATCGATCGTGGCATCCTAAGTGATAACATTTTGTGGACCGCCATCATCATTGCCAGGGTTCTCCCATTAATGACCTGTTGAAGGACTGATCTTAGCTCAGCTTTCCACCCCCTCGGTCAAGTGGGCAATTTTAATCCAGCACTGATTAGAATGTCCATATTTTTGGGGGTAGTTTCCAGTGTCTTTCCTAGTCAGTGTTTTTTCATGTGACACCAGCATTCAAAGAGGTTATCCCATTGGGGTCTATTGCCTCTTTGCCGTTACCTCTTGGAGGAGCAGATACTCATCTGACTTACAGATTGGTTCTTACCCTTCTGCCTAACTGGAATGGATGGCTCTTCAAGGAGGAATTATTATTACTCCTGCCTGTTTAGCTCAAAGGAACATTGCAACCCGCAAGCATTTTCTCCATATCAAGTTCATTGTCCATTGTGCCCCCTTAACCTATAAAAGGGTGCAGGAGTCACTCATTACAGCTTGGAATCACTCGTGGCTCTATTACACTAGCCCTTCAAAATCTGGGTGATTTTAATGCCGATTATCCATCATGGGGAAGCACAAGAACAACTACTTGTTTTAGTGGTCAATTTCTATCATAAATCTCTTTGTCATTTATGAGATGCGTGAGTGGTCACATCCTGTGTTTTTAATGAAAAGCAAGATTAAGCAAAACTTTACTTAATTTTTCTTACTCTGAAGAAGAATAAATGTTCACATGGTAATCTGAGAGTAATGCATGCTTACAAGAGTTGGTCTTTAATGTTGTGAAAGATAATATAAATTCTGTGAGAAAAATATTTCAATATCCATGATTAAGTTCACCAGATTTTTTTCCATTTGCTTCTAATTATTTTACTTAGTTGTTGCTTTTTTGTCCACTCACAGTAAAAAGCCAGCTGATATTAAAAGAACAGAGCTCCTGAATGCTGTATCAGAACCCTTATTAGAATCAATTTCAAAAGATGTCGCTGAATGGTTTAGTGACAATTCTGTTGGAATGGTGGCTTTGGCTGTACTTAAAGCAGGGAAAGGTAAATGTTACTTGCATTTTTTACATGACATTTATTTAGCTCTTTTTTAAATGATGTTGTTTATTCATTGTATTCTCAAACCTTGAAGGACCAAAGTTGAAGGATGCATTTGAAGCTTTGGCACTCCATGTGTGTAAGGGAAAGGAGGACGAGGATGAAGGCGGAGAAGACTCTCCAAGTGCTTTAGAAGATCCAGGGCTGCATTTAATTCTGAAGAAATTAATTCTTTATGATAAAGTGAGATGCGAACAGAATACTGATGAAGGTTGGTTTTCTATTCAAACCCATACACCCTCAGAAACAGTTGGCATGTAATCTGGCTGTGAGATAGTATTAAACTGATTTGGGAGAGTTCTTGCATAGCTCCTTCATAATTGTTGCATGTAGCCATAAATTATTGTGTTGTTAAGTAGAATTAGGTTTTGCAACTTAGAAATTTTTTAAAATGTCATTCCATTTTCTGCTCTTATTTCAGTGCTCTTTGGTGAAATTTTTGTGTCTTGCCTTGATGCTGATTTATTGCTACGAGTCATGTCAAGTAATCGTGGATGCTTCATTTTGGTGACGTAAGTTTGTATTTTATTTATAATATGTTTTACTTGTTTCTGATTTTTTGGTGAGATTTAGTTTTTCAACAATCCTTATTGCCTGGAGTTTTGTCCCTTATTGCTTAGTGCCCTTGTTTGTGTGTATTTTTCTACATAAGCCTGCCTTGCGGACAAAAGAAATTGCTATTTTGGGTATTTTTCATTGGAAACAGGTGTTGAAATGTAAATTCAACTGTGTTGCCTTTAACCGCTTCCCTGATAGGTTTTTGTTACAGTAATAGTAAAAAAGCCATATTTTTAAATTTCAAATTCAGAAGCATTAAAAGGAGGCTATTCCGAAAATGTTTTTCAAAAGTTTTTATTCCAAATAACTAAGGACTTAATCAATAGTCTGAATGTTGCCCCTGAATTTAAGAGAATTAGGCCATCTGCCTATCAGTGTATATTTCAAATGTATATACTTGGCCACCAAGTTATGTTAACTATTAATTTTAGTCCATAGTACATCAAAAACAACGTACAAACATTCATGGTAGTTAGGCAACCCGGATGACGACTTTCGTTCTGAAAATGTTCTAAAATAATTAATTTTATGACAAAAATCAAGAAACTTTTATTCATTTACTTGATTCTCTTTGAAGAGAGCTGGAATCCCTTTCCTCAACGTGTTTCATATGAGTCAGTTGAGTGTGAAGCGAGCAATTCGGCTTGTTCTGGAGACGTATAAAAATTATCCGTCATCACGCGATATCATTGGCCAAATAATGGCTTCATTAGTCATCATCGCTGACTGACTTACGACCTCAAATGTCTTCACTCAATAATGAATGGGGTCCTTCCACTCTTATCTCATCTCCTCTCATTCTCCACATTCCTGCCCGTACCACTCGTAATGTAGGCCTATTACACAAACCCAAATTTCATCTGTCAATTTCCCAACGATCCTTATTCTATAAAACTGAAGATCTCAGGCCTGACCTCGTGGAAATTATGGATATCCATGATGAGAAAACCACCTTTGTTAATTCCACAAACTTTCTTACTCTGGAACGACGTGCGTTTCACCACACTGTGGCATACTCATGTGCCAAACTTCAGCACCTTTCATTTTGATTGTTTCTTTTTGTGAAAATTTCTTTGTTAATTATTTTGTTTATATAATTTATTTTTTATAGAACCCAATGTAAAGGCCTTAGTTGCTGTTTGTGGTGTCATATGAAATAAAAAAAATAAATAAAAATCACCACTTTTGAGGACATGGGTTAATGGGCAAAGTCTTTATCCAACACTGTCCCCTTTCCCGTGTAAATTGTCGTTGACATCACATCCTATTCTCGATTCACAAAGAACAAATATTTGCCAAATTAAGCTCTTTTCATAGCAGGCTCTCATTGATGGTAACGTCCTTTTCCGGTGTATAGAGTGCCTTGAACTTTTCCTCCAGCTTTTGGTACATCGGCCACATTTTATTTAGTTTGGTGTTGGGGTGTGTTTGGGGATCAATATCGTTACTTTCGGCAAAATGGAAATATTGCCTTATTTTTACGAATCATCGGTAAGACATTGTTTGTCCAAAAAAGGGAGAGGAGAGTAGGGTCTCGTGGACCAATCTGTATCTGGCTTCCGCACTATGCTCTTTAGCATTACAAGGGCAAAAAACACAAATTTCTGAGCTTGTCACAGCTCGCCACTGATTTACACTAGCACTGCTCAGCCTCGCTTTTTCACACAAAGTGTCACTGGCATAGCGATTAGTTTCCCAAGTCAACAATTTCATCATTGAAATAAAGTTCAAAATTAGGGATGGGCAGATTCAGGTTTTTTTCGGATCCAGATCCGGGTCCTTCATTTTGGATCCTGGATCTCAGTTCTTATTTTCGGATCCTAGGATCTCTTCAAGGGTGCAATTCACAAATGAAAACAAAATTTAAGCCTTGGAGACTTTATTGAAAATAAACAACTTCAAGTTAAAAAATATTAAAATTTAATATATAAATAAACGTCAATGTCATTGCCACAACAATACTACTCTTTGATTGCTGTCAACTTCTTTTTTAAAAACACCAACATTTTAGCAAGGTCAGTATCTCATCTATTTTGCTTGGTATCACATATTAACCCAGTGGTACTGAAAACCTGTTCACTAGCACCAGTAGCTGGGGGGATACAGGTGCTTCTTGGAAAAGTAAATGGAAGATGACGAAGAACTCGGGTTTGGGAGTGCAGACGAAACATCGGCAGAAGCATCAAGATCAGACTTTTCAATACAAATGTTTACCGGCATAGTTGGGCCTACATCTTTAGGAGAACATGGCACTGGCACGAAAGAGAAAGTTTTCTGGTATGAAGAAGACTTAGCATCACTTTTAATTACTTTTTCATTATAAATTGAATCATTTTTCTCACGCATATGGTTAAATAGTGGCGACGTTGACTTAGCATTTCCATGCGATATTTTTACGCCACAGTGCGGGCAAATTCCTAACAAATTGTTCTTGGAGTCCACCGAAAAGTGATCCCACACCACAGAAGACATTTCCGTAAACAATCAACACACAACACACAAACAAAGAAACCCCTAAAATATAGGAAACAATAGTAGCTTCGTATCCCAGTCTTTGGTTTAGAAAAAGTGTTTGATATCTCGTTTGAACCTCCTGCGATTTCGTTGAATCGGAAGCACACACAAAGCGATATATATCGATGTTGATCAGCATTTACTTAGTGTTTCTGCAATGACTATTGTTATACCACATCTTGAGATTTTATTCCTGAGAATAATAAGGTGAATAATAAAGGGTGCTTTTGATTTACGCACAGAGAAAGCCGATTATCGAATGTAGTACATCAATAGCATTTTATTTGTTCGGCAGAGAGCCACCGACAGCCGATGACAACCGGCACTTCAGTCGCTTAAAAATCTCCGATGCATATCTGATTTACTGTTGTATATTTGGATCCGATATCATTATCTCGGCCAATGTAAAGATCTGCAGATCTAAGGATCCACAGATACAATCATCCCTATTCAAAATATTTAGGGAACGAGAGTCGGGAACCAGGGGCCTATTTCTCAAAGCTACAAGTTACAAGTCTATTCACTTGTAACTTGTGAAATTCTGTTTCTCAAACGTACAAGTCTACTAATTACAAGTTCACAAGTTACAAGTCCATTTCACAAGTAACAAGTGTTTACTCACAAGTGTTTTCATGGTTACAACACATTCTGTTTCTCAAACAGACATGTAAATAACAATTTCTTGTAACTTGAAAAGAAATTTCTACAAGTCTTCCAAGGTGAGTAAATCGCAGTAAATCGGAAAGTATAACTGGGAAAACAAATGAAAAGTGACTTGCAATCTCTTTTTCTCAACTCTTACGAAGGTGATAGCGACGAACACTATCTGCAGTAGACAGGATTTTTTTACCGACTTTTGACATAACATGCCCAGGTTACGTTAAAAAACATTTTTTGTTTTTAATTTAAAGTTAAAAGAAAAGCCTTTTTGACTAATACGTAATGAGACAAGAACACCCCCACGGAGACTTTGTGAATAAGCAACGAAGAAGAAAGATTTATTTCCAACAGGAGACATGAATGTTGCTTTTAATTGTGCAATTTATAAATGATCTCATTTGATAAAGAATAAATTATTTTGGGGAGGTGGGAATGGTTGAAAATGCGAAAGTTAAGCACTATTTTGCTAGTATTATTTATTACTATTTATCAATGTATACCTACCTACTTTTCATGTCACGTCATTATGTTTATACATTGAGAGGTAAAAATGTAGAGCATAAGTTCCCGTACTAAAATGATAAATCACTATGAAATATTAAGTCGTGAAAGTTCAATATGATACTCCATACGTATTTAAAGTCGTCATTTTTATGTGATGCAGGAGATGCAAATACTACGCTAATTTGCTGTGGTTTTTCCTAATACGCTGTAGTCATGTGTCCGATATCCTTGGTGCAACTTAGGGCTGTAGGACAAGTGAAATTAAAAATAAATTGTGCATAAGTCCTAGTACAAAGTTACAGTCATTCGGTGGTAAAATATCTCCTTAGCCCATCAAAATGAAAGAAAAAAAATTAACATCTGTGGGGATCGACCTCGTATCCTTTAGCGTCGTAGTGTCGCATGCTGCCACTACACCACCTGACTTCTTGATATATAGATGTTCCCTTTGGGTATTAATAATCAGCATTAAAAATGGCTGAACACTAGTCTTCGCTTGTCTGACGATAAAACGCTATTCCGCTATTTATTCGTATCTATGAAAGATAAACACTGCACAAGATGATGTCTTGACATGCAAGAATTGTGAATAACCTTCATTTTGAGTTCATCTTTCCCTTCATGCGATGAAATAAACGACTTTTCCTCATGATGTTCAAGTTTTGCAGACGATTTGTCCTCGCTTGAGATATTTTAAGGTAAACTGTGGACCAAAAATTCCGTTTATCTTGTATTCACGCATTGATAGACACCGAGCAACATAGCACTGACTCTTGGTTATAGAAGATGGCTGGAGAAACTCGTGAAAGCTTTAAATAATAGCTAAATATGGACTAGATGCCGGCCATTTTCACTTGTAAAATCTTTGAGAATTCACAAGTCCTCCGTTTTCGTTTGAGAAACACTTGTAAGTCACACTTGTACGATCCGACTTGTAACTTGTGCTTTGAGAAACAGGCCCCAGGTCAAAGTTTATCAAAGAATTACCTTCAAAAAGAAACCTAGGTGGTGCCAGTGGAGGATTCGTTGAAAGCATTTCTACCCACTCTGCTCCCCGCGTAGGTTCCCCTGAACCGTCCGATTCGGAGCTTGTTTCCCCAGAGAGAGTCAACTAGGAGCGGGAAACTTCAATGTCCATAATCTCGGAATCGCTGCTGGTCAACACTGATTTCTGTCTGGAATACATTGTTGATTACCAAATGTTACCGAGCGAAAACAAAGAATTTTCCATGGAATTCACTCCTACTACACCGCTCGTGTGAGAACGAAAATGTTCGAACTAAAAGTGGAATGTTTGCATCGGTGGAATTTCAGCGGAAAAGTGCATGCACTCTGAAAATCAAGGATGCGTATGCTCTGAAACTCAATGAAAGACTGTCACCATCGTCCTTCTGACAAAGTACTTGTGGAAACAATCATGATATGTGAAGGACCTCGCCCCTAAGTGTGTAAAGCTCATCCCATGCTCATCATAAAATTTTTCCGTTCCTTCCATTTCTTGGAAAATAAACACGTGTGCATACGGTACATTGGTATAAGGAAAATACCATTATTAAAGGGTTGGCTGGTGGGAAAGTAGCGCAGGGAGCAAAGGGTGGCAGATTAGCACAACATGAAACTGAGTGCCAGGTCGCTTAGCAGGCCTTCGGCTCTCAACCGGGCGTTGACTGACCTCAGGAAAGCATCAAACCTGACAATAGAAGGCATTACACAGTTTGGGATGTACCTCTATCTCTCCTTTTTTCTCATGCTCGTGTGGGCTAGGGTAGCACATATACAGGACACTTGTGTTGGTTTCTATTGAGAACGTATGACCTTAAGACGTCTTCATCATATAGCCGTTTTCGTAAATATGTTTCACCACTTCTGCCAGTATTCGAAGTAGAAAAATAAAAGGGGTTGATGAAATAACATTCGCAACGTATCTAAAAATTTCTCTTATGCCATTTTCTCTAAAGAGAACGGTCCAATAGGCATTTCCAACGTATATAAAAATTACCGGAAGAAAAATGTGTGAATAAATAATATATGTAATGTAAGCGCTTAGCTTAAATAAAAGGATTTGGTCCGGAGAAGAGGCAGTAAGGGAACAAGTCGGAAATTCTGCTTTTACAATTTATTCACGCACACACAATACATGTTTATCGGTCACCCGCGCGAGACTGCTCGAGTCTCTCCTGCCACCACGCAGCGCCCAGCACCGCGTCACCGCGTGACCCCCTCGAGGGCTCCCTATTGGCCGGCAATTGTAGTAGCTTTTTACCTTACCCGTGCATCTTCCCACGAAGCAAGATCCCACGGCAAGGCGCCGCCAGGTGTTAGAGGAGCCACACCTAAATGTGATTCCACATCCGGCGGCTACCATTTCAGCTGAGACCAACACCGGGGCGACGCTAGTGCCGACCGCTGCGCACACGCTTACACCACTTCCCCCCAAAAGTGAATCGTTGAATAATAAAGAATAACATGTTGTATTCAGCGATTCATTCAACAACCAATCAGTCAACCAATGTTCTAAAAATAAAAATCAGATTATACATTAATTATTTAAATGCAACCCAGAAAATAACACTGCCCCTGAAAAATATTTTTCACCCAACAATATAAAGACTCATTCCAATCGTTTTGCCCATGACCTACATAGGTAAACAAAATAAATGGAATGGGAATGACAAAGGGAAACAAATACATACACATGACTACACACATACAGTCCCAATTCATAGTCAATGCAAACTAACACCCTCTACAATTCACTACTATTCATGCACTGGTTGTTATATCTTGTGAAGTTTGTTCTAGAAATTCTTCTTCTATTGCACATTGACTGTTTATAACACTTTTATCATATAGTCCATTTAAACCTGTTATTTTGACATTTACCAATATTCATTTAATTATAAAATGTTCAAGTTTAAGTGAAATCCCTTATCAACATCACTATCAAAACATATACACCAAACTTATTCATCCCAATAATGTGTTTTTTCTTGAAATTAGCGGAATGATATGTTCCGTTCATGAAAATAAAATAACCCTTGTAAGACATTGAATCTACCCCAACCTAATTCCTAATTATTTCATCGGGCTCTGCTCCTACTTCTTCAGCAGGGGCTTCCAAGCTCGATAGCGTGACGCGCACATTCTTCGCGTCGATTACTCCTTTCCTCCTCTTCCTTTCTACCGCTCTCCCGCCGCAATTACTACTCAGCGCCGACCGCTTCCAGTACAAATATAACATCAGAATTGTTATCCCAATGGCGCTCCCTAACCCCACAATGATTTCCCAATTTCCATTACGAGTAGAGGTGCTAGCTGCTCGCAGTCTCCCTACCCATTTATTAAAATCCACTGAGCGCCTGTGCGTCATTAATTCCCGTCCCAGTTCGTCTCGCAGACCCTCCAGATTCGAGTCGTTTCCAATATGTAGGCTGCCTTCATCCTCGACTATCCTAACATCCGGAAGGACTATTTCTAATAATTTCCCCTTTATTTCGCTCCGTTGGTACCCACTGGCTAATAACTTAAAATTGCTTCCCACTATGTCACAGTGGCTGACATTCGTAATCAGCCCACTCCCCTCAAGTTGGCGAGAGTCTGGCCTATTCGCTGTAGCCGCGTTCCGACACGCGACTGTGATATGGGATGGACTTGGCATTGCGTAAATCCACCCTTGATTCACTCGGTCGAAATATGGCTCAGTGAAATTAACCCCTTCCCTTTCACATTCAGCAGCACCTCTTCCTAAAAACAAATCATACTCGCAACTCTTCCACGACCCGGTTCGCAAAACAAACTTAGTCGGACAAGTATAAATTTGCCCCTTTTTACATTCAAACATCTCGTCTTCATTTAAAACTGAATAATATGACCGATCCCCGTTTATTAGCAATGTGTCCCTAACCCTCCATTTTCCGAAAACCATCAGTTTCTGATGCCAAACTGGGAAAGACTTCAGTTTATAGTGTTCAAACATACTATCCTTACTTCCCAAAGGGATTTCTACAACTAACCGTAGCCGGTCTTTGACTACTACAGCCGATGCTGTCGCCATATTGTAATAAAAATACAGTGATTCGTGGTCACAAGGAGCTAACATATGGAGAGGAGGGTTAATATTATCGCGAATTCTTTTAATAATTTCTAAAAACTTTCCAGGGGGAACCAAGGCACTGCTAAGACTATTATACACGCTGTTTTCTAGCGACATCCTTAGCCCCACAAGGTCAATCCTAACATTTACAAGAACATGCCCAATCTGCCTCAACGCCTCCTCGGTCGCTATCAGTTGCCTCAACTCCCGGTTGGCCTCTGCTAATCCCTGAATTAATTTTCGGCTATTGTTCGCTTCGCTAATCAATTCCGAAACTAAATTTCGTAGGAATCGGGTATTGTTTGTAACCCTCTCCTCTAATCCTGCCATTATTATAATTTGATTGTCCAACTCTCCCCGAATCCCCAAACCGTCCTGCTCTAATTTATTGATCTTTTCCTCAATCCGGTGGAGATCCTGTTCATCCAGCGTTCCGAAAACTGTTTTTAATACTTGGCCCCCAAAATTGATCCAGCCCCGTCTGTTTCGTCGTTTCTCGACCAAATCTACTAATGTTTCTATTTCCTCCTTGACATGTTGGTATTCCCTATTCATTCTTTCTAACGCCAAGAGGTACCCCCGACTAAAACTCTGCCTAACTTCCCCTTCCATTCTACCCCTTACGTCATCGAAAATTTGTCTCACCTTTTTATACTCATCTTTCATGGCACCCAGATCAAAATTTATTACTACCATCCACGAATGTTCAGTTAAAATTACATCTCGCTGTCTTTCAAATAATATACCACTTTTTAATGGTGTCACTTCTTGACCCCTAGTAGGGTCCAAACCACACCCCACCACCCACAACAACCAAACGCAACACTTTAAAGGTCCTCCAGATCCTCTTCTTCCTCCTCCCATCGTGTCAGCGCCTCCCGCGGGCGTAGATAATAGCGATGAGAGGATGCCGGCGGGGGAATCACGTAAGGTGGGGTTGACTCACCGCGTCCACTTCTCGGTCGCAAACGATATGGACAACGTCGGGGGAGGGGAGGGGGATAAGGGGCGGCGACTCCTTCTACCTCGAGCGGAGGGGCGGGAGGGGGATGAGGGGTGACGACTCCTTCCACCTCGAGCGGAGAGGCAGTGTCTTCTTGATGAGGGACAGGGGGTGGAGGGGAATGGCCAACACAGGGGGAAGCGGGGAGGGACTTCTCCTCTTCTACGGCAACAGTGTCCTCCCTTTCCGCGCTGACGTCTCCTCCTCCTGTGCTTTGAGTCACCAAGGATTCCCCTCGACCTTCCACCCACTCGTCCTCCCACTCAGGGGGGGTCGGATCAGCTGGCTCCGGAACTCGCGCGGTGATTCGGTTTCTTTTTGGCCGTCCACGGGGGCGATCACCAATATTCACTGCATCAGGGGGGGGAACAGGACCGTGATAAGGCTTAACACGACTTATGTGCACAATAAGGGTTCGAAATGGAAGCTCCAACATTAGATTGCACTTTGAAGTTACCTTCAACACGCGATACGGGCCCTTCCACGGTCTATGAAACTTTTTCACTTGCCCTATTTTTAAACAAGGGTCACCTAAAAATACGTAGTCGCCTTCTCTATATTCCCTCACCTTACCCTTTCCTCTAACCGTTTTCCTCCTTTTCCTCACTGCTAAACGATCATTACGGGCGCATTGTTTCCACATTCCCTTCAACCTCTCTCGTAGTCCTGTCACACCAGGGTGTTCCTTTCCTGCGCTACTCATTCCGAGACAATTGAAAGGTGATGCCATCTGCCGTCCAAAAACCAACTCGTGCGGGGTGAACCCAGTGCTCCTGTGTTTACTCGTGTTATACGCAGTCACGGCAAATGCGAGGTGCTTTTCCCAGTCGTCGTTTCGTACGTTCACGTAATGGCTAAGAATATTTGCGATTGTCCGATGAACTCTCTCAACTCGGCCATTGCATTGTGGGTGGAACGGGGAGGTCCTTAGCTGTTTTACCTTCAATAGTCCACAAATCTGTCGGAAAAGATCGGACATAAAGTTATTCCCCTGATCCGTAAGCAATAACTCCGGCACCCCGAATTTCAATATCCATTGTTTGACTAGTGCGACGGATATGGTTTCGGCCGTTTGGTCGGGCAAAGGCACCATTACCAAGTATCTTGTAAAATGGTCTAGGATAGACAAAATATATCGATTCCCACCATCGGTCTTTGGAAGAGGGCCCACTACGTCAATAGCAATGAACTCGAAGGGTCTTTCCGCCGCTGGTAGTGCCTGTAGAGGGGCCCTACACTTACCGTAAGGGCTTCGCTGGCTACAGGCTATACAACGCTTCACATACTCCTTGACATCTCTCAAAATCGTTGGCCACCAGTAGTCCCTCCTGACCCTACTCGCGGTGGTGTGTACTCCTAGATGTCCCGAAAGTATATGATCATGGCACTGGCGCAAGACTCTCTCTCTGCAATTTCGTGGTACCACTATTTTATCTCCTCCCTTGTGTCTTTTACAAATAACGTCCCCAACGACAACGAAATTATTTTCCCTTCCCCACTTTACACACTCAGGGTCTCGTTTCTGCTCATCTCCAAAATTAATTATTTCTTCGGCAGATACATGGCAAACCTTCCTGCTCAAGGCGTCAGCATTTGCATGGATTTTTCCTGGCCTGTGGACCACCCGGTAATCGTATTCACCCAGTTTTAATGTCCACCTCATTAATCGGCCGTTGGGGTCCTTTAAATTAAATAGCCACGTGAGGGCTGCGTGGTCCGTCACAATGGTAAATTTTCGTCCGAGAACATAATTTCTAAACTGATTGACGGCCCAAGTTACTCCAACCAATTCCTTCTCTGTTGTGGTATAATTCAGCTCAGATTTCTTCAGTTGCCGTGAGGCAAATGCTACCGGATGTTCCTCACCGTTGATCACTTGAGACAGAACGGCACCTATTGCGAAATTACTCGCATCTGTCGAGATGGTAAAAGGCAAAGAGAAATCTGGGTACACCAATACGGGACTGCTCGTAAGCGCTGTTTTTAAATTTTCCACTGCTTCGTCGCACTCGGGTGTCCAAACAAATGCGGTACCCTTTCTTAAGAGCGATGTAAGCGGCCGGGCGATAACCGCATAGTTTTCGATGAACCGACGGTAATAATTCGTTAGGCCCAAAAAGGATTGTATTTCCTTCACTGTTTTCGGAGTAGGGAATTCCTTTACCGCTGAAATCTTACTAGGGTCCGGAAAAATACCTTTTGCACTAATAATGTGTCCCAAATAGTTCACTTGCGGAAAGGCAAAGTGGCATTTAGACAATTTCAATGACAATCCTGCCGTTTCTAGCCTTTCGAAAACTCTGCCCAAACGCAAAGCGTGTTCCTTTATTGAGCCGCTAAAGACGATGACATCATCGAGATACACTAGACATTCCGTGGGAGACATTTCTCTAAAAATACTATCCATGAAGCGTTGGAAGACACTTGGGGCATTTCTAAGACCGAAGGGCATTCGGAGGTATTCATACAATCCATTATGCACAATAAAGGCGGTTTTCTCACGCGAATCTGGAGCCATCGGAATTTGGTGGTAACCCGCAGTTAAATCAAGTGTGGTGAAATACCTACATCCCCCCAAATAGTCAAGTGTTTCGGTAATGTTAGGCAAAGGATAAACATCAGGCTTAGTTATTGAATTCAAAGCGCGAAAATCGATGCAAAACCGATACTTCTGCCTTCCGTCCTCAGACTTTTTCGGTACAATCACGATGGGCGAAGCCCAGGGGCTGTGACTTGGCACAATTATACCCCCCTCTAATTGTTCCTTCACGAAATCGTCTATCAATGGCTTCAAGTGATGTGGGGTCCGATAGGGTCTTCTGTAAATTGGCCGGGCATCACCAGTAGGAATGTGGTGTTCTACCAAGTGCGTGGCCGGGGGTGTTCCCGATGGCGAGAACAAATGACTATACCTTCCGATTAAAGGCTGCAGTACCGATTGTTCCTCAATATCCAGATGGGACAACTTCCTTGCAATCTCGTCCTTAAAATTATCGTCACCAGCCTTACACACGGAAATGCATACGTCCCTGTCACTCCCGTTCCCTTGCACTGCACCTTCGTCCCACCCATTATTCACTGTCTCCACCACATCGCTCACTATCGCGATCACTGTACCCTTACTCAGAGTTACATCTATCATTCCAAAGTTACTTACTTGGATCTTAGCACCTCCTTCCCCATTCACCTTACAAACACATCGGGCCACCCAGCAGTCGTCCACTTCCAGTGCCGACTCAACCATGCACTCATGGCCCTCTCTCCAGCCGCCACCAAGGGGGAGGGTCATGAGACGAACGCTCCGTGCTGGGATGACCTCCGCTGAAACAAGCCGCACCGGCATATTCACCCGGGGGCGGCGCCATTCCTTCCCCGCGTCTCCCGTCTCCTTCGCCGGGTCCTTCGTCGTTGCGTCTCTCGGTCTCTCCTCCGCGAAGTTCGCTGCTCCGCCTCCCCACGCCGCTGCAGCCACGCCTTCCGTCCTTATCTCCATCGTTGGCCCGCCAATCTCCGTTGGCCGCGACGGAATCTCCACAGGCTCCGTCCTTCTACTCTCAGTCAGGCAAATTATGCGCCCGCCAATTGTGAGTTCGCCCTTGCTCACGTCAATTATTGCCCCATTTTCGCGGAGGAAGTCGATTCCTAAAATTCCCTCGTGACCCCCCAAACTGTCTACAACCTGAGCCTTTAGGTTATACACACTATCGCCGAAACCTAACGGAACCACCACCTCTCCGAAGTTCCAAATATACCCTCCATTTAATCCCTTTATCCGGAACGTAGACCTCTTCGGTACTCGGCCCCCACAGCACTTCTTAGTTAAAAGGCTCACCTGCGCTCCTGTATCCACTAACATGCGCCGCCGCATGCCTCCACACGTCACAGTCACCGCCAAGTCTTTCACTCCCCCCTCGCGGTGCACACACGGGAGGACAATCCTTAATTGGGGCCGTTGCGGGCGACTTGCTCGGCCCCGGAACCGTTTAACGGCATCTCAGCCCGCTGGCTAAAACTACCCTGGTCTCGCGCCCGGCAGTTTCGGGCCCAGTGTCCTACCTTCCCGCAATTAAAACACTGCATTCTGCCCTTCTGTTTGCAGTCCCTTGCGAGATGCCCAAAATGGCCACAGGCGTGACAGGCTCCATCACGAACCGCGAAAATTTTTCTTTCCTCTCGCCCCTCTCTCTCTGGTCGAATCCTTCGCTCGGCCTCCCGCACGCGCACGGCTGCGGTGACAGCGGCGTCAAACGTCTCCGGCATTGCGAGGCGCGTGTGCTCACCCACCCTGCCGGGAAGACCATTTAGGAAGGCGTCCAAAGCCCTCTCGTCCGCCTCCGAACGGCGAGCGGCAGCCACGGCAGCATCACCCTCCTCCTTCCATGTATGGCTATTTATATCGCGGATGCGATCTGCAAACTCCTCTATTAGCTCCCCTGGGCCCATTTGCACGTTTGCCAGCATCTCCCTGTAAAATCTCCTATTCTTCACCCCCTGATATCTCTCCAATAGCACCTTCTTTGCTTCGGGGTAGTTCAAGGCCCCCCCCGCCCTCGTCTTCGCCCTCAGGAGATCCGCGGCTCCTCCGCGTGTGCGAAGTGTGACCGCGCTTAGCCTGTCCTCATCATCCCAGCCACCCAACCTTCCCACTTGTTCTAATTGCGAAAAGAATGCTTCAACGTTTTCCCCTGTGGATCCCGAAAAGCTTTCAATCGCCGATATCATTGAATATGACTTCCTCGAGTTCTCCCCTGCTCCGGCCACGTCTACTGTACGGGCCCTAAAAATCGCGTTTTCTTCTTTAAGGGCCCGTAGCTGCGTGCAAAGTTCATCCACCGCCTGTTGGAGCTCCATTTCACGACCCGATAAACTAACGCGACTCGCCATTGTCACTCACCTTTTCACGACTTGGTATTACCGCACTTCCCAACGCCTTGAGGCAATCCCACTTCTGACACCAATTGTAAGCGCTTAGCTTAAATAAAAGGATTTGGTCCGGAGAAGACGCAGTAAGGGAACAAGTCGGAAATTCTGCTTTTACAATTTATTCACGCACACACAATACATGTTTATCGGTCACCCGCGCGAGACTGCTCGAGTCTCTCCTGCCACCACGCAGCGCCCAGCACCGCGTCACCGCGTGACCCCCTCGAGGGCTCCCTATTGGCCGGCAATTGTAGTAGCTTTTTACCTTACCCGTGCATCTTCCCACGAAGCAAGATCCCACGGCAAGGCGCCGCCAGGTGTTAGAGGAGCCACACCTAAATGTGATTCCACATCCGGCGGCTACCATTTCAGCTGAGACCAACACCGGGGCGACGCTAGTGCCGACCGCTGCGCACACGCTTACAGTAATTAGATAATATATATAGTAAAAAATATATATTTAACAAATAGATACATCAGGGTGGCGATCGTCAGGGAAAACTGGGAAAACCTGGAATTGTCAGGTGGTTCCTGTCCAGCAGCAAAGGATATCGTCTACATATCTATACCAATAGAAAATGTTGCCCAAGAGATGACCGCAAACCGCAAATTATCTTCAGGTCCTGTTTTTTTTTAATTCTAAGAGTGATTCATCTCATTCATTCTATTGTCCTAATCTATATCAAAAAGTTACAGGCAAGCTAACATTTATTTTAACTTTGTTCAGATAAATGTTACCACACCATAAGTGAAGTGAGTGTAGCTCTACTGACCACTGTGGCTACCACATTCACTCATCCGAGGAAGGGCCGCCACCCTTTTTTCTGCTTATTCCCTATGACTCCTTGTGTGATGAGTATAGATGATTATTTCACAACTCACCTGGAGTCTGACCTACCATTCATCACCCAGTGGACACCCTTAAGCATAGCCACTAGTGTGCCTTCATCCTGACGTGAATGTCGTGTACGAAATAGAATTTGGTGTTTGGTGATATTGGATAAAACCCTGGAGCATGACTTAATTTGAAAGTATTTTATCTATTCATTGTACAGTCCTGTTCATTAAAAACTTACCACCTTGGAGCCCTGTTCATAAAAAACTTACCACCTCGGAGCCAAAAACTTTTTAAGTCCCGACTTGACGGCGATGTGGCAAGGCAGCCCCCTTGCGCGGGAAAGTAATAAATGCACGGAACGGAGGAAGGGCCTTGCTCCTCGCAGCTGGCGAGGGGGTAGACCTACAGAAGGAAGATTTTGGCCTGCGAAAGGATATTTTGTGAGGGGAGGGGTAGGGGCCGGGCTACCATTTGCTTTATGAGTGGGCAAGAATGAAAGGGCGATGGCTTGGTTTGGTCGCTCAAAGACCTACCGCAGTTGACAGCTGCTACATGACGAAAAGCCCATCACATCCCCCGGCTCGTTTCATTTTTTTAAATACGTTTTTCTTACACGAAATTATTAGTGTTAAATATGATGGAAGTGTTGACGTATTTTCGCTATCTGTAATTCATTGTGGTGCCGACATTCCTATTATTATTATTGGTTGAGTTTGTTCTTGACCACTTTTAATTAATTGTAAGTACTTTATGAGGGATTGGTCAATATGTAGTGTCTCTGGTATTTCTTGTTACCATTTTTTAAAACATGAGTCTAAAGTGACTCTTATTAATTAACTGCAATAAAACAAATGCGCATTAAAACATGCCGAGTCATCGCAGCTGCAAAAAGCGCGGAAACGCAATGCCCACTTCTTTGGTTTATATCCCCACAGCTTGTTTTGTTTTTTTATTAGTTTCTTGCTCGTTTTAATTAGTGTTATTACTATTAATATATTGACCACAAATATATATCATTTACATTTTCTTGGTCTGGAATTCCTTACGGTATCAAAATCCCTGTTACTTTCAAAACGTCATGATTAATTATGCTCTTTTTACAGGGCATTCAATTTTCTTTACTTTGTCATAAAATATTTGCTGCTTCAGGAATTAAGTTAGGAAAAAGCCACAGAACACATTGTAGGAAGTGCTATCACGAATGTTTTTCCTAAAGATCTTGGATGAGAAAATTCTGACCTATGACGAATGAAAAACGCAGTAATGGCGGTGAAGCAAGAGGGGGGCTAACTTGAACCTGATACGGTCATTGATCTAAGATGTCAGTCTAGTCATACATATACGATATGATGCCATTAGTGAACGCATAATATACACTCGTATGTGAAGTTCTGCATTGATAGAAGCAAAACAACCGAATTCACCAAAAGCATGGGATGAGTACGAAAGGTGCATTTTCCAATCCGCACGTCCCTCTCTTGAGCCTCAAACTATCATGAAAATATTTGCTAAAAGATCGTGAAATTCAAAGCTAATCATTTTAAAATGAAACAGTTGTTTGCACTTAAATATATCGCCCCTATAATATGTTTTCCTAGCATACTTTGCGAGGACAGTTGTGCGCAAAGATCGAGCCTGACATTATCGGCTACTACAGAGCGTAATAGAGTGATCCAGTTTCAAATCCCATCCAGGCGATTGTTTTTTTCGTAATGAATTTCGCACATTCTTGAGGCTCATTGTGTGTTGTTATTCCACCTACTCCAGGTTTATCTACGCACCTTTTGAGATCAAAGAAATATGTGTAAAAGCACTTCCTAAAATGCTTTTCATGGTTTACTTTTATAACTTTCTTTCAGAAAGAGTAACTAGGTGTGTAATTATAAAATTAAACAAATTGTGCCGAAGTCCGAAACGAACCAAATGGCTTAGAACATATCACACATTTCAAGTATAATATGGATTGCGATATCACAAGGACTTCCAGATAATGAAAATACGTAAGACATTCCATAAAACTTGACGCTAATGAATATGCGTGTAAACTAAAATACTCTTAAGAAATGAAAGGAACTCCGGGGATTGAGACCCTTGAGACCTAAGGTAGCTTTTTATTTTCCGTGGCTGCTTGCATCTGTCGTGTGCGAGGGATCTTGGCGCGTCTGAACTTTGCAGATCTCTCTTTCCTTCTTAAGGCCGTTTTGCACGGTACATTTATTTGTACAATCTATCGTGCGAACGCATGTACAGTCAAGTGTACAAAAAAATATTGTATGAACGACTGAATCAGACTAAATGTCGTTTTACACGATGAGTGCAAAGGTACAATTTTCCGTGCAATTTAGCAGTAGAAATCGATCGGAATTCGCGAGTGTTTTGTTTATCATGTTTATGTTTCACTCGTGAATATATGTTTCACTCACGTATTTGACACCTTGAAAAGCTGATCACCTGAAATTCGGAACCTCGACTCGACCATCTGTCTACTGATAATTCTCCCGGTTCAGAAAAAGCTCTTCTCTCTGGCTTTATATTCGACCTTTGCATCGTTTCGTTTTTTCTCATCTGGATTTTAGGGCGACAAGTCATTGACGTTTCTCGCGGGATATCCACTCTTGTTAGACACATTTCGTGGGTTTATTATGTGTGTGTGACAAAGTGTTATTATCAAGTGGTATAGCGGAACACGGGATACTTTTTTTTAGTCCCTCCAAATTTCCCTCCCTTGTATTTGTACCAGTATTTTAATGTCTTTTTTTACGATGTCTATGTTACTTAAGTATTGCAATTGCTAACCAATAGAAATGAAATTATTATAATTATATCACGCGGGATATCAGGAACTCTACTTGAGGACCAGTCATAATTCTGGGGGAAAAGGACACAAACCCAAAGATCGCGATTACACTGAAAAACCAGAACACCAAATAACACGATGAAATGACGTTTTAAACATTTGAGCAACTTTGAGTTAACTCTTCTCGGGTTCTAAACTGCTTCAAACTATTCATAATTGTTGACGTAATTAATTCTTACCTTGAGAATGAATGACGAGTCGTCTCTCGAAACGTCAACAATTATGAATAGTTAAAACCGGTGGAGAGCCCGAGAAGAGTTTACTCATTAAAGATTATATACACAGGATAATATTTACTCATAATATTCGACGGGAAAGTGTTAATTCTTTTTATAAACAACTTTTATTTTCAATCGTAACACAGGCACCACAGTTTTCGCCATCTGTTGAATATTAACGATACTAACTGATCGAAATTGTATGATTGTCTGAATGGAATTAGAACAGGTTCTATTTTCCGTTCAGTCATTCATACATTCGCACAAGCGTTCGCACAATTTGCCGCTTTACACGGTACAATTTCCTGATACATGCGTTCGCACGATAGATTGTACAAACAAATGTATCGTGTAAAACGGCCTTTACACATAACAAGAAAAGAAACCCTTCCCCTCCCCTCGGAAATAATCCTTTTCGCAGGTCAAAATTTTCCTTCCGTCAGCCTTTCTACTCGCCCAACTGCGGGGAGGAAGGGTTCTCTTTCCGCTTGGAGAGGTTATTGCACCCCCGGTGCAATAACCTCTCCAAGCGGTGCTCAGGTGGGCGTGATTCGGCCGTGTTGCCACATTGCCGTCAAGTCGGGACTTAGAACTCTTTCAGCTCTGAGGTGGTAAGTTTTTAATGAACAGGACTGTACATCGTTCCGTAGTGTTGAAGATTTTGTGCATACGTTGGCTGGAATATTTTTAATACCCTAGTCACTCTTTGAAATTATTCCAAAATCATAGTTGTTTTTATTTCTCTTAATGTGTTTACCCCACCGGCCCAGGTGGCAGCAGGGTATAGTCATCGCCTGCCGAATCAAAGGTTGGGGGCTTGAATCCCGCCTGGGTAGAAACTTTACACCTCCCAGGGCATGGTTGTTTGTGTTCGTCTTATACAATAAATTGGCAGTAATTGGCTTTGGCTGTTGCCAATATAGAGATTATTATTATTAATTATTATTGCAGTAGTAACATCCCCTCCAAGTCCCCAGCAAGTATCAGGCTTCATTGCCGTCATAGTGGCCAGAGACTCGAGAGGGGTTGGGCAGTGATGGCGGCCTTCTGCATGCGTGCAACTAGGGATTCCGCCTGTGCCACGTAGTACGGAATGCACTTGATGTTATTTACCAATGAGCCCATAACTCCACCGAGCACTCCTATAATGAGGACAACTAGTTTCACAGAGTGTCTGGGGTATATCTGTTGAAGTTCGAAAAGCAGGTCTTGATGTTTCATCTGTTTTCCCACCTCCTTCGCATCCATGTTAGTTTCAGCTGGAGCTGAAAACTGGATCACGAACATGAAGTGTGTGAGGTGGTCGAAGAGAACGATATCAGGGTTGGTCACCTCCTCGTCATCGCAGGGTTGGTAGTGGAGAAGGAGTAATTCCACCAGATGGTGCATTTATCATTCTCCACGACGGACTCAATATCTCCAGGGGCATAGGGCAGCACAGGTGTTTTGTTGATGCCATAATGGTGTCGAAGGTGAAAGTATAACACCCACAGGGCCGTGTTGTAACGAGCTAAATACGCCGACCTTGCTTAATGACTACAGCTGGAGAGTAGGTGACTCAAAGACTCCGGCTAGGCTGGGCATGCCCTGTATCTTGTGTCTGCAACCTCTGTCTTGAATACAACTTAAACAAAACCCTCTGTCTCAAACTTCAGACTGGTGGAGCGTAGGAAGGCAAATGTCAGCTCCTTCGATAACCCATGCTTTTCGATGTTCCGATAGAAACATCCATTCTTGGGCTTATCGGTATTCGCCATGAGCAAGGCCTTCTGCTTGGCTTTTTTTATTTCAAGCTTGAGGACGTCTGCCTTCAATGACGAGATGGTCGTGTCATAGTGGCTTCCGTTGGATGACTGGTCAAAGTTGAGACCAGTTTCATCCGCTGCCCTCTTTGCCGCCTGGAAGAGAAACGCCCCTGCTCCCACACTCTCATGCTCTCTCACAAGATTGAGCAGGGGGTCCCTGCCTTTCAACTCTCAGTATGCTGTACCCAGGACATCTCTGTTGTGGAGACACTCCAGACTCAATAGTCCTCTACCACCTACATTGCGAGGGAGATACAATCTGGCGACGGAAGATTTCGGATGAAGACTTCTATAGATGGCCATCATCTTCCTTGTTCCCTTATCGAGGTTCTGCAACTCGTTGGCGTTCCAATTCCTGCATCCGAAGGTATACAACAGTTTAGGAACTGAAAACATGTTCGTGGCAAGAACCTTGTTCTTGCCTGACAGCTCAGAACCCCAGATGTTCCTGAGAGTCTGCCTGTATTTTACAGTGAGCCTGCCCTTCACTGCTGCAACCTCCTGCATTCGGTGCTTGGGATGCTGACGTATTCATAGCTATCATCGTATCAAGGTGACGAATGACGCTCCTGTCAACAAGTTGCACGTCTTCCTTGATCTCCCAAAATCTTCCTCTCGTCAAGTGGATGGATGCACACTTGTCTAATCTGAACTCCATCACTGTATTCCAGTATGGTGTCCATGGCAGTGCGAAGGTCTTTCGCATCAGAAGCATAAAGCTTCGGGTCATCCATATAGAACAAATGGGTGATCTTATGCTTCCTGTCACCTGGAACACTGCTCATGTATCCTCTACCTCGTCGCAGCCTCAGGGACAGGGGTAGGAGGGAAATAAAAAACAGTAAGGGGCTCAAGCTGTCGCCTTGGAAAACTGTTACCAGTTATGGTGGTGGTATGTTACCAACTCTGTGGGAACTGACAGCTTGCCTGAAGTCAGAACAAAGCGTGTTTTCCAGAGTGGTAACAGGCGTTGGATGCAGGAAACTACCTCTGGGTGGGCTTTCATCAACTTCTGCATGGCGATCCAAAGCTCATGCGAAGTGGTGTCGAAAGCGTTCTTGTAGTCCACCCAGGCCATTGATAGGTTTCGCTTATACTGGATGTCATCCTCGCATATGCGATATATCAATGAGCAGGTTGTCCTTGCATCCCGCGATTCCACGCTTTGAACCCCTCTGCTCGTACACCTCCTCCCACACAGGCTGGACGTGGTGGAGGATAAGGTCGCTCAAGATCAAGGTGAACGCCTTATATACTTATGGAGAATAAACCAGATTAAGGCCCAAGAGGCCAGGTGCCGGCTCCAAAGGTGCCCCCCAGATTTATTTTTTATACTTATATACAGTGATAAGGCAGGTTATTGGGCGGTAGTTCCTTGGATTGGACAAGCCTCTCTTCTCAGGTATCAGAACCGTGTGTCCCTCAGTCAGCCAAGGTGGAATAGGATCTCTGCCTATCAGAAAGGACGTGAAGATTCTGGCGGGTGTTGATGGGTGGAAGTAAACTTCTTCCACCAGAGGTTATTCACGGCATCCATTCCTGGAGCTGAGAAGTTCTTATTGCGAGTGAAGGCCTTCTTCACGTCACTTTCTGTGACTGAAAGAGGTCCATCCACATCTTGTTGGTGGTGGTCACATAACTCTTTAAAATGGCCTATGGCCGGAGTGTCTCCATTGAATGTCTTGGACGTTTCGTAGATCTCCTTCCAGAAACGTTCAACCTCTTGGATGGATGGGGGAGATTCAACGACAGGCGGAGGTGGTCGAAAGAGACGGGACAGGTTAAGGAGAAAGATGGAATTTTCCCTCACGACCCTACTTTTCTTGAGGAGTTTTTTCCGGGCAGTGGTGAGTGCTCATGCTCTATCGACCGCGTGCTGCTTAATGGTAAGGAGCATGCTTTTATTCAATGTGTGATGGTTGTATATGAGACTGCGCGCTATGTGCCGAACTTAGGGAGTGAAAGCTTGCCCAGATAAGACGTATTCCATCACACTGGATTCTTGACGCCTGTCATCTCGCCTGCATGATCTTGGCCTCCAACTGTTCCAGCCTCTTTGCTTCTTTACCCTCCCAAGAGGTGTTCTTTTGGGAGTGAGGCATCATTTTGGCAGCAGCGTAGACGACGCAATCTAGACCATTCAACTGGGGCAGGTGGTTACCCTGCAGAGAGATCTTTCGGTGGATGTCTCTCTGCCTAGGTTGTCCTTCATCATAGTTAATGGTGCTTAACAACCACGTTCTTAGTTCGGAAACAGCCTGACCAGCTTCCTCCCCATTTGGCCGAGAGACTGACACAAATGTCGTTCTCTCCTCAGGCGGTGGAGAGGCTGCCTGTGTCAGAGAGCGGTCTGGCCAGTGGTGTGTTCCTCTGAACTGGCGGTTGGTGGAGGGTTTCCTTTTGTTGTCGGTGGTTGGCATAATCGCACAGATTCTGCTGCGTCGTCGTGTTCCCGATGCATCTCGTGCCATAAAATATTATTATTATTTTTTGTTCAGCGAAATACCTACTAAAAATGCTACCATCATTGAAATAGAAAATATGAGTATGAAATAACTGCAAGTTTGGTGCAAAATCAGTGTCGTAGCACATCGTAGTCACAAGATGTACCACACAAATTTTTCCCATGCCCAAAATGGCCACCAGGCACCATGGGTCCCTCTAGTAGTGCCTCGCACATTAACGGTGCATACTCAAGGTCATGCTCACGTCATATTTGAGTACCTGTTTGGAGAATAACTTGTTTATTTAAACTGCATGATTATTCACGAAGTGTCAGAATGTATATTTCCTTGCCAATTTTGCCTTGCTTTGTCCATGCTGGTGCCCCGTGGTCTGTTTGATTTTTAAGACGTATCCACGTCAGAAAGGACTAATGTTCGCGCCCGTGGCCGTGATGTCCCCAGACAAGTAATAAATCCCACAAGGATAAAATAAAAAGAATGGAGGCTGGCCTTTAACGGGACACAAAATAATAAACTGAGGAAATACTGATAACACTGGTCGGCAAAAAAAAAATTTTTGTCGAGCCCTGATACCATTCCTGCTGATTCTTATGTAAAATGACCTCCTGAATCCGAATATGACGTTCGTTTTTCTCCATCACCCACCATTTTTGGGGGAAGCCCCCCTTCTTATTTTTATCACTTTGCGATAATTTGGAGGGATGGAAAGGATTATTTTATTATCATTTATATTTCTTCTCAGGTTTTAGAGAAGTGGAAAGTTCTAAAACATGAACATATACGGTAAAGAGGTAGATTTGGGGGATTAGTCTCCGTAAATTGTAAAACAACGCAGTAAAAATTACCAACTTTTTCTTTTTCTTGCAATTTTTTCACTTCTTTTCTTCATATTTCAGCTCCTATTATAACTTCTCCTCCCTCAAATATCCCAGAATGATGGAAATATATATCAACAACATATAGCAGCAATAATAAAAATATTTAGGAACACTGCATAGTAACAATAATTAAAATATGTAGCAATATTTCAGAAGATACGCTACCACGCTGGCGCTCTCAATACCTCGCGCGCATCAATAAAGAGTAAAATGATAAATGTAAAGAACAATGAATAACATAAGTACCTTCATTTGGTATTTGATTTTCTTTTATACCCTCAGGTAGAAGTTTCTCGTGCCAAAAACCAGCAGTACTCTGCCAACATGCCCGCATTCCACTTCCCTGAAAATCTCCTCTCAAATTTGCTAATGTCTTGATGGAACCGTTCCCCGTGTTCATCTGAAACTGCTCCTAAATTTTCTGGGTAAAAGTCCAGGTGAGAATGAAGGAAATGCACTTTTAGTGACATGTACACCCTATGGCCTAAAACGCTGACAGCAATTCCTCGACATGAGCAACATAATCATCACTTTTTTTGTTACCCAAAAAGTTCTCACACAAGTTTCGGAATCCAAGCCAAGCTCGTTTTTCTTTATGATTCATGTGTTTCATGAACGTCGAATCTTGGAAATGTTTTCTAAACTGGGGGCCCACGAATACTCCTTCATTGATTTTAGCCTCACTAAGACGACGAAATTTAGCTTTAAAAATTGAAATGCATCACCTGTCTTGTCTATTGCTTTCATAAACTGTTTCATCAGTCCGAGTTTAATGTGCAATGGTGGCAAGTAAATATTTTATTTCGGGACCAGAGGATCACGAGCGACATTTTTATAACCAGGAGTAAAGCTTTCTCGCACAGGCCAGTTCCGTACGATGTAATGTTTTTCTCGGGCTCGGCTGTCCCATTCACAAAGGAAGCAGCAGTATTTCGTGAAGCCTGATTGCAGTCCCGTGAGTAGAACGACAACTTTTAGGTCAGCGCACACTTTCCAATTATAATCGTGACAATTAATTTTTTCAAGGGTTCGGTTGATATTTCCGTACGTCTCCTTCATATTAACAGAGTATGGAACCGGGACTGAAGGTAACTCATTCCCATTGGCCAACAGGACCACTTTCAAGCTTGTCTTTGACGAATCTATAAACAGCCTACATTTTTATGGGTCACATGGCATACTCAGTTCCATCATCAATGCATTTGAATTAGGGCAAAACACCAAGCCTTCATCTTCCGTAAAAAGTAATTTCAGTGTTGACTGTCTGGTCCTATGGGAAGATATTTTTACGCCCTTTTATAAGAGATTCGACTGCTGAAGTTGATATCCAAGAAGTTGAGATTTCGTCTTAGGCAACTCCAAATCACTTACGAGGTCATTCAATTCTGACTGCGTAACGAGGTGAGGTTGTCGATCAGCTGAATCATCAGAACACTCTTCATCATCGGTGGAAGTATCACTTGGTCCCGGCTGTTGTTCAAAGTCTTTCAAATCAATTTATGGCTCTAGAGTATAAGTTTTTGGGGGCTCAGGGATTGGCAAGGCTCGTTATGAGGAATTGGTATTATTGCTGAAGGGATATTAGGATACTGAATTGTATGCTTACTTTTGCTGGAGAACCCGACGGTGGAAGTCATACAAAAGTAATAATCCGTGAGATGACAGCGAGGTTCACGTAAGCCATGGGAACACCAAATGACATTGATTTACGCGTACCTTTGAGCCATTTGGTCAAACTACTATGACAAGTAGTGCAGCAAACTCTGGGAGCCCAATCCTTGTCCTGATCGCCAACTTGGCAGCCACAGTAAAATTTATAATCAGTTTTAAGAATCAAAGAAAGAGTTTTTCGCTGCGATTTTAAAGTCAATTCACCGCTAATATAGCAGAAACGATCAGGATGATTTTTACACACGTGTGGCATAATTACACATTAAATCACTAATCACAACTCACACCCACGTACGGCAATTCACTTGGAAAAAGCTGGGGTAAAACAACTTCCACTGTTTTACACAATTTAAACAACTTGGAAACACAGAATCATTGCCTAGAACACCGACAGGTTGACTCTACGATCGCTAGAGGTATACCGAGGGAAGATGGCGACAACTGCAACATAATTGATTTGAGAGGCTGATACTTTGTGGAACTCCATGATGATGGTAAAAGAATACTTTGTAACTTGAATGAGAATATAAGATCTCAATCGTATATTTTTAGTGGAATTACAAAGTATTCTTTTTTCCTTCTTTTGCTGTGAAAGCATGAGAATTGCTGTCCAAGACTGAGCGGGCGAGGCATTGCGAGGGCCAGCGTTGAAAAGTAAATCTTCCGAACTATTGCTACATATTTTTAATATTGTTGCTATGTTATGTTGCAAAATATTGTTATTATTACTGCTATTTCTTGTAGAAATATATTTTCATCATTCGGGGGAGGGTGAGGTGAGATGGAAGCTGGAAATTTAAGAAAATATGTGAAAAATTGCGAAAAAAAACGGCAAAATCGATCATTTTTAATGCATTTTTATGCAATTTACGGGGACTAATTCCCCCAAATCTACCTCCATACTATAAATGTTCATGTTTTAGAATGTTTCACTCCTCTAAACCCTTAGAATAAATGTAAATGCTAAAATAATCCTTTTAATCCCTCCAAATTATCGAAAAGTGATCAAAACAGGAGGGGGGGGGGCTCCCCCGAAAATGGTGGGTGATGGGGAAAAAGGGAGGTCATATTCGGATTCAGGAGGTCATTTTACATGAGAATTACCAGGAATGGTGTCAGGGCCGATTTTCATGCCGACCAGTGTAATAGGTGAAACAGAAAATTAATAATAAAGAAGGGAAGGAAAATGGCGGGCGTAAGCTTCGCGTACCTGATTTGCCGGACGTCTCCGGAGGTCTTCAATTCTCATTCACACTCGCACACCACTCACACACACACACGTCATGCCTGCAGGCCACTTATCTGTCTTGTCCGAACTCCACACTGGTTGTCTTCTCCCAGTCAGTAGTCCCATTTGTCTCTCTCCGGCCAGCGCCCTCAGTGGGCAAAATCATCATTACATGACAAACAAAAAGGTACACGAAACTCGCCATGGCAAGAGAGAGGGACATTTAAAGAAACAAAAAGGGTGGCCAGTCCTCGTGCGAACAGCCTACGTGTAGCTAATTTTTGGGCCGTTTACCTGTCTTACAGGAAAAAAAAGTAGGACTGATGCCTCCATTAATGGTGAAAAGTTAGGATGGTTGTCAGGAGAGGGGGAAGGATCCTGGGTGTTCGCTTTCTTAGATAATTTGTAACTTTTTATGAACTATGTGGTTTGTGTTGAAAATGCTATTGCTATTACTTGCTCTTAAGTTTTAAAATTATCTATTGGCAACCATTCTGATGGAAAGACACTGCTAATGTTACATGTGCAAGATATGTATATTTTATGTACCTCAGTTAGTGAATGATTAAAGGGAGTCAGTTTGTTTTACAGTTAATCATATTAATAATTTTTTTTTCTACTTTCAGTCTTTTTGAAATCAATATCCTTAATATTACAAAATTGCTGAAGAAGAAGTTAAGTGGGAGTATATCTGCAGAATTGACCAAGTTAACATCCAAAGGAGGTGAAGTATTGAAGAAAAAGCTGAACGAATAAAAAGTCAATAAAAATCTTTTAATGAATAAAAAAGTGAATTTAATCAATTTTAATCGAAAGTTTGTATCCTATTTTTTCCTCAATTTTGCTAAGTAGTGGTAATAACAGAAAATTTAAAAGTTGAAGGATTTTTAAGTTTTGTAGAAACATCAGTCACAGAATTATGCTCTCTGGCTTGGAAAAAGACTACCCTACATGCGACTCCCTAATAGAAATATGTAATATAGACTCGCTAATATATAAATTGCCATAATTCCAGGTGCTGAAAGCATGAAAACTAGTACACTTGAAGTAACCATGGTGGGGAAGTAATTTGTTTTGAAAGAATAGGCATGATATCTTATTAATGTTAGGGATTTTATTTCTAGTATAAATTTTACCTGCAGGAACAATGAGCAATGAGTGGGGAAGGAGAAGACAAGAGTTATTCTATGGAAAAATAAATTTGGGAATATGTACTTATTAACCCATTGGCTTAAAGAGACGGCGATTCGCCGGTCGGCCGGTCTTGGTCGTAAATTAAAGAGCCGCGGCGATTCGCCGGGTCAATGCAGCGTTGTCGTTTAACTCGCATAAGTAATTAAAACTATACAATCCCGAGGTCAAATCTTTTATATCTCATAGTGAAATGATAGATATTCATGTAAATTGCATTTTAATCCCATTTATTTGTTTATTTTTGCTAATTATGACCAACTTATTTATCCGCTGCCTCCTTCATAATCACTTCAACACGACTGTTTTCGCTGCCTTCCGTGGATGTGTTTACTGCTTGCCTTATATGCACTCCTAAGCCATAATACATATATTTGATTTGATGCCATTTCTTTCTGCTGTCATTGCTTATCATAGATATGTTTGATATCGTATTTATTTCATCTTATGATATAAAACGGGATATTAGAGACTACATACTTCTTCTTCGAGGCGTCCGATATACCTAAAGATATGGAATCATCTTGCTGTGAATAGTTATATGTGAGACGAAATTACATTATCATCTTTGTTTACCATATGCCTCATTCAAAATTATCACAGTGTAAGACGGCAGTTCATTCTTGAGTATCAACGTTCCCTGTGTATCTGACGTAGATGGTTGGTTCGGGATCCGCTCAGCTATCACTACCTACCGTGGGGTCGTTTATCGCTTGCATTGTAAGCACTCCTTAGCAAATGCTCGTCGAAGTGATTTCTTTCTGCAATCATTGCTTATTGTATATTTATTCACCATCGTATTCATTTCCTCTGATGATATGAAACGGGATATTAGAGACGAGAGCTTTTTTTACATACTTGTTTTTCGAGGCGTCAGATTTACCCAATGATATGGGATCATCTTGAGGTGAACAGCTAGATGTGAGAAGAAATGACTTTGTTATCATTTTTGTTTTCCATTACGTATCATTTATCATAGTGTAAGACCGGTTCATTATAGAATATAAATTGCCCCTGTGGTTGATGGTTGTTTCGGCATCCACCGCCTCCTTCATAATCACTTCTATCCGTCTACTATCGCTGCCTACCGTGGAGTCGTTTGCCGCTTGCATTGTAAGCACTCTTCAGCAAATCTTCCTCGAAGTGATTTTTTTTCTGCTATCACTGCTTACCACAGATTTTTTTGCAATCGTACTCATTTCATTTGATGATATGAAACGGGATATTAGAGACAAGATACTTCTTTTTCGAGGTGTCAGATGTACCCATTGATATGGGATCATCTTGCTTTGAACAGCTATACAGTGTGTCCTCGTTTAACGTTGTCCCGTTTAACGTTGTTTCGCGATAGCGTTGTCCAACAATTAAAACCCTTAATCGTTCAACGTCGTCAGTGCTTAACGATAACGTTGTTCAAATTTTGCGTAACCAAAAAAAAATGAATAACGAATAGGAATTTGGCGCATCTGATGCGTAATTTCCATTCGGCGGAAAAGTTTGACGTTAACTCTTCATAGCGTGAGTCAAAAGTTCACCTGAGCGAATAATTATTGCGTTATTTTGTTTCATAACTGTATGTTTGCTTTTTATTTACTACGCTGTTATTGGGGGGCAATGCATCGGGTGATTTAAAACTCAAACCAACGTTAGTGTACCATCTTGAATCGCATGGTAATAATAATACCATGTCCGAATGGTAGATCCATCCAGGGGTAGACATCTACAGGAAAAAATACCTGAAAATCCCATGCCGCCATAAGGTAGAACTGGTGGAAGAAAAAGTTGATTTACTGCTGTTTGAGGTGAATCGAAAACGTGTTTTTCGTGTTGAATTAGTGTGTAAGAGGAAATTTTCTAAACTCTCCATGTTGCAGTAAATCGTCGATGGTGATACTGTTCCTAAAACATTGTTACAAAATAACAATATTTTTTACACAGCACCGAGTTTCCCTACTTCAATCACTATTTTAATTGATATACTACGTCTTCGCGATCGTATCGAGCGAAATGTTTGCCCTTCACTGCATGCGCACGCTCCCTCAGTGAAGGACAGAAATTTCTATTTACTCAGAGGTGCTAACAACACTAAATATCATAAATATAGGAGGGAAACCTGGTGCTTATTGTTTTAAAAATGCCTTTTCAGTTTGTTTCATCTAAGATGTGAAGATCTCTGACTAGTGAAATCATCTGTTCGACTGCCCGCGTAATTAAAATACGCCGTGGTATTTGTATCATAGCGCCCAGTCTGGGAGAAAATTAATTTCACCTGCTTCCCGATCACCTTATACCACCTATTTCACTTATGTTGCTACGCTACATATGCGCATGAAAACTAACCTTTCGTTTGCTTCAAAAATCCTTTTTCTTTCGTAAACTATTCACTTCAACCTGTGATGTGAATCTACTTCTGGACGCCATATTGGAAAACTGACCTTTTCCTCCTAGTTCCCCCAGATGGCGCATGGTCGAGCAGTGTCTTCATTTTCTATACCCACCGCCCATGACTTTTCCCACCTTCAACTTAAAACTATTTTCCACTCTTCGACGGCTTTATCACACTGGAGGGACGGGTAACCTCTCGGAGCTAGCCTATAATCTTTGGAGGTACTTCATTCCACTGCCTCCATACGGAACATTCATCACCAACTCGCCTCTCGCCGTAATTTTACGCAAACCAATCACCATTGGGGTGGGTTGTGTTAAAAGGGTATTCGTGAAAATAAAACCTAACTATCCGCCAAATAACCTATTTTTCCGTTTAGAAATGGCCTTCTCGACGCCGCGTACTTCCCACCTTAGCACCCCTGTTTCACTCCACTGACCCGCAACGTTGTTGGGTTGGGTAAGGGCATATTTCAGACGTGAAAATAGTCCGTATCCCTCTACCGGGACTTCCGAAAATCTCGCAATATGGCGACAAAATATCACAAAAAATACGCGAATTTGGTCACTTTCCAACTTTTTCTCCAAAACTAAGAATCTCACGCTTTTTTTTCTTACATTTAATAAATGCGCATTCCTTTCACTTTCCTTTCCCATTCATCGAATACCCCTTACTTTTCTACTATTCTCACACAAGAATTTCTCACAGACTGGACCCTATGATACCTTTACCATTGGTGAGTTTGGAACAGATTTTAATTTTTTACATAGTTTCTTATGGAAAATACTGCATCGTTTAACGCTGTTTCGCTTAACGTCTACTTTTTCAGGAACGAGTTAACAACGTTAAACGAGGACACACTGTATGTGAAATTACTTTGTTATCATTTTTGCTTTCCATTATGCCCCATTCATAATTATTGCAATGTAAGCAGTTCCTTCTAGAATATCAACTGCTTATAAGCCCTTTGAATCGTATGCGGATGGAAAATGGCTGGTAGGAAGGGAGAGTGCTACAAGAATAATGAAATCGAGAGCGCTCTTTTTGACAGTGATAATTTTAGCAGTAGTGCATATGAAGATTCTATCGATGAATTAGATGGCATGGACAGTGTTCAAAGCAATACGAGTAGCGAATATAGTAGTGAAGACGAGGTGGAATATCAACCACTCAAGAAACGGGAAAAAGTGGACAGCTGGAAGTGGTGTGACAGAAATGACAGTGTAAAAAAGTTAATTTTTGCGGTGTACCAGGGATGAATGCAAGAGTGCTTCGAAATTTACCCATTCATGCAAATGAACGTAACTTTTTTTGTGAAAGCTGATTTTTGGGAATCGATCTGCAAGGAGACTAACTGGTTTGCAGAATCATTTTTTAATACAGCTACGAGTCGCAGAAGTAGTTTGACGGACGAATTGTTCTCAACAACTGCTGATGAGATTCAGGCCTATTTCGCGGTGTGTGTTTTGATGGCACAAGTAAAGAAAAATAAAATTCATAAGTACTGGAGTTCACGAGCAGTGGCTTCAGTCACTTCGGTAAAGTAATGCCATACAGACGTTTTCTTTTGCTCTCCAAGATCATGCATTTTACCTTCCAATGATTACCTTCACTTTATCATCCAATGGCAAAAGAGTACAATTCGATGACTTTAGGGAGAGAACCTGGCGGAAAAAATTCTGGAGGAAGTCACTCTGCCGGAGTACAAGAGGCGAGGGCGTCCAACGTCAGGCCCGTCACCTTCAAGATTTCAAGCTGCTTACTGGGCCCACTTCCCAAATCGTAAAGTGATAAAGTGCATTGTATGTGTTTGTCGAATAGTTTTCGCCTCTTATTTCCCTCCGTTTCATTAGCTTTTTACCATGGTAATCCATTAAAGGGTAACAATCAGAAATGCATACTCCCGGTGGGCATCGGTTATGGTAACATTTCTTCCCGCGTAAAATTAACCAACAATAAGTAATCTAAATCAAGGTAGATGAGCTCTACGGCCTCTATAGATTAAACAGATAAAATATTTCTCCAATGGCCGTAAAATATATGCACCACTCGTCAAAAAAATTAAATACTTACTGTGTTGGTTTGCGGGAATGAGGTTCCACAACAGGGACCAACCACAGCCTCTCCACCAGAATACCCTCCTGTGGTAGTTTACGGGAAAAAAATTTCCTCGCCAGGGACTACCACAGACACACACACACAACCCAATTGGAATCCTTTGTAGGCTAATGAGACCTAGCTAAGGATTCCTGGGTTAACCTGGGATCCTTCGGAGAGCTGTAGTGACTCTACTAAGGCTGCCAAGTTATTAACACAACCACACACGCAATCGCACAAAACACTCACACACACAGCAGGGCCCCAGATTTCTGGGAGAACAGCTGAAAAAGAGCGTTGTCAAATAGAAAAACAACAAACAGGGAACGAGGGTGAAATTCGTATACGCGTTTTTTGACCTCTCGCTATCGTTGGACCTCTCCTGTTATAGACCATTGCCCCTCGCTTGGACTACCCTCCTACACATTCCGTCGGAATTAGTAGAATAAAGGTTCAAATTCATTAATTAGAAGAGCATTCCTTGTATTTCACGTACTTATCTATTTCTTTTCAGAGCTAAACGCTTTCTCAACAAGGTCATGAATGCCGGGAGGGCTAGTGACCAGGACAGTGAATTACAAAATCCCTTGTTTGTGCAGTAAATATTTGAGAAGCTCGCGCCACGAATGTGTGATTGACCGTTAATTACTTAGTATTTTACTTTAACAGCAATTTATGCTTGTACGAATCTCACATAGTTGTATTTTCTCGGGTACTTAGTTCACTGGCAGAGCATCCAAGAAACAGCTTCGTGCTCGAAACTGGATCAGCTGTTTTTATATACGTCCAATTCTACATGAAAAACTAATGTAAGTAGGAACCGGAGAGATAATTAAAGATTACCGTCGTGTACATGAGGTAACGATATCCATATAAGAGCAAGTTTTTACACTTGTTTCCAATACCACTACCGACTTCCTTTCCCAAACATGCCAAGAATAACTTAATATATGTTTTTACGATCCATTATGTTACTACCCATGATAGTTTAAGTTTATTCAGAAATTGGATTCAATACATATATATTCACGAGCGTTCTCATCAATCCTGTATAAAAAGGGTTTTTTATCGCACTTTTTCTCAACAGGAAATACCTCACGTATCATACAGCTAACATTTAAATAAGATTTTGATCCAATGTATTCGTTCTACTACAATTAATTGATTTTCGAGGATACAAATATACCTCACCATAACTGCAATATATTTCCCGAAGCGTATAAGAAGGGACTTACCAAGTCCATTCGAGTATCTTTCATCTGAGGAACTACCACTCGGGAAAACAAATGAGGAATTTGCGATAGTTACCGCTGAAAATCGGAATCTGAATTTGAAATAATAAGTATATGTAATTATAATATGCTTTATGGTAGGTAGTCTATAGGTAAGTTGACTTTATGAACGCTTGAATAGTTTGAATGTTGCGCTTAGTAAAGAGAAAAACAACAACAATCGCAAATGCGTACCCTGAAAATTGTGCGAATGCATGTGCGGTTTCATCTACTGTGAAACCACTGATTCATCCATTCGTTCACGCAAATGTACATGAATCCATTGACGCAAATGTACATGAAACAATTCACACGAATGTACATGAACTCGTACGTGTTAATGTATCGTGTAGCCAGGGCTTAGAGACAGCGTACTGAGGGGGCGACAGCAGCTGTTCAGTCACCGTCAGAAGACGCGCGCGGAGGACTTCCAGTGAAATTCGCCCACCTAATACCCATAAGCGTGGAAAAGAACCAACCGAAACTCAACCTACAAAATATGGCATTAACTTTGTAGTAGTTAATTGCCGTAGCGTTAAAAACAAGCGCGCTGAAATCGAGTATATATTTCAAGACGCAGACGTGGTCATAGGAACGGAGAGCTGGCTTACAGAGGATATAAGCGACAGCGAAGTTTTTCCTCCAGGATATAAAATCTACAGATGCGATCGAAGCGATAGGACAGGTGGCGGAGTTTTTCTAGCAGTTAAATCACATTTACACAGCACCGCCCACGAAATAACTGACAATGAAATAGAAATTGTATGGTGTACAATTAAACAACGAAACAAAAGGAGTGTCCATGTTTGCTTTTTTATAGACCTCCAAACTCCTAAGTTGATATTATTTACCAATTAGAAAATCAAATATCCGCATTTACTTTGAGAGACAGTAAAAGTGTAATAATTATTGGGGGAGATTTTAATCTGCCATCTATAAATTGGGATTCTTACACTGTAAATCCGAATTCAAGGAATAGAGATATCAGCGAGATCTTACTCAACACAATTGCTAATCACTCACTTGCCCTAGTAGTTGACAAGCCTACGAGAGGAAAAAAACTATTAGACCTTTTTGCAGTAAGCTATCCTAAGTTGATAAAACAACTCGATATTACTGACGGCATAAGTGATCACAGAGAAATTTTTGCAACCTTAAAAATTGAAGTAGAGGCAGCTGTAAAACCGAAACGCTTTATTTATTTGATTAATGCATCTTCATAAAATTTGGCGAGATGCTTAACCCTTAACCAGTGACGTGCAATTTTTGTTACACAACCAGTGACGTGCGGTCTGGGAGACCGCAATAAATCAAATATTCATAAAATGTTGCAACGCCATTTTTCTTGCTTAGTTTAATGTTTCTTTATCTGCTTAACTATTCTAAAATCTACATTTAATTTTATGCATTACCAATATGAACCAATTTTCCAGTAGAAATAGTTATTTGAAACACGATCAAAAAACTGATGTCAAATACACTTGAGTTATTATTATTGTTTTTAAGTGTCAATATTTCGCCAGATTTAAATATAAGGTCTTAAATGTTAAAGTAGGAAGGCTAAATAATAAGAAGCAATTGAATTGATCTCGTTTATTCCTTTTCTTGATGCATTCTGCAGGCGATTAAAATCACATTTTTTCACAATAGCTCTCATATCTTCGTTTCCACACAGTCTTTACAAATTTTCTTCGTGCATTCCAAGCACACAGGCTTTTTGCATCGGAAACATAAGAAAGAGGTTTTCCGTTTTTTGTATGGCGGGCACAGTCTACATGGTGTCCGCTTCTCGAGCCTTTCATCTTCTTCAGCCTCTTCCAACGGTAGATGGAGAATTTGCGCAATACTTAATCGTACCTCTCTCGGGAGTCTAAGATTTGACATTCTCCTTCTCATATGGGGTATAACAAGATCTGCAGCTATCGATTTAATGAAATTAAAGATGTCATATCTTTCTTATCTTTCGCAGACTGCTGAAGCACAAAGGAGTTGACAAAGGAAATATCTAATATTCTGGCCACCTGCTTGTCCTTCGGCCGGATGTGTAGCTACAGCACATTTTGTTTAAAGTATCTACACCACCCTTAGTCGCGTTGTCAAATGCAATAACCTCTGGTTTCCCTGACTCTATATCGTCACTCACCCGGTAGTACATTGATGAAACTAAGCAAACAGCCTTATTTATTTTGGGGACATGGGATAGAAGAGTCATGTTGGCCGAGAATCCGTAAAGTGAAGAGCCCACTATGCGCCCTTTGGATGGCGCAAAATCATTAGGTATTTCCCTTTTATTTTTTCTGATTGTACCAACGTAAGTCAGCCCTTTTTTCTTTTAATTTTTCTACCAGTTCAATAGATGTGAACCACTTATCCGCTGTGATATTCCTGTGGGACCCCATGATTGGCTCAGAGAGACGAAGAAATGACTGGGTGGGTTTTGATTGCTTCCTGTCTTTCTCTGACAAAAGCTGTGTGTCTTTTCCTGCGTACAAATATGCGGTAAACAGATAACTTTTTTCAGCGTCAGTCAAACACATCATTTTCAAACCATACTTGGCGGGCTTGCTAGGAATATACATTTTGAAACGGCATCGGCATAAAGGCAATGAACATTTCATCAAGGCAAGTTACCGTTCCCAATGAATAGCAGCGTTGGGAGTTTACTAGAGAGCAAAATAACTCAGAAATTGGAGCTACTGGGTCATTCGATCCGCAGGGTTATCAAAACGGAGACTCGTAAGAAGTAAAGTAAACCGCTGTCCTGACATTACTGATCGGAAAATATCCCTGCCAGTGACATCTGTGGCAAATATGCTGCAAATGTCTTCATCATTAGATTTTAAAATCGCAGAATAAGCCAAAAGACCAAGAAAGGCTTTTAACTCCATCTAATCAACGATTTGTAGCTCCGGCCTGCTATCCCTTTTATACTTCTCTCTTATTGCTTGAAGCCTCGTGTTTGTCCACTGCAAAATCAATTGCAACATTCGCTCATCAAAAATCTGAGACCGATAATCAAGTGGCTCAACATCCATACCTAGTGATGTAATGCAATCCTTCAAACCAGGTTTCTGAGTAACGATGTTATGGAAGGGTGTACGAATTTTCCTCTTTGGCTCACTTTATGACCACTTTTGCGATTTCTCCCGTAAAAACATTGTCCTTGCCTGGGGAACGGCGGGAGTTAACAGATTTTCGCACTACTTCAAAAACTACGCACTCAAGGGTTTTTCTGGTTGCTTTAAAAAAAATAGCCGAGAAAAATAGTCAAAAATACGCTTCGGACATATGTAGACGTAACGGCACTTGCATTTCGACGTTTTACTCTCGGTGTTTCCCAGGTCCTTTTTATTTCTTCTGGCGGTTAAACTCAATGCTTAGATGTTCTGTCCCCAAATACTTAAAGGGAGACCGACTGCCAAAAGAAAGGCACAAATGAATGTTGCACTACAGGCGTGGGCGAGCGAAATTTCGGGGTTCAATGGGTTCCGTCATTTTTACAAAATACATAACATGCGTACTGCCTGCAAGGGGTACGAGAAATTAAGCTTCTTACGCTTAAATTAAGAAGATTACGCTTCTTTCGGCGATGAGTCATACGAATAAATTTGTCATCACTTGATTGAGGCTTCACTCCCTCGTTGGTGTTATTCAACGACTCACTATCACGAACAGGCGAAACATCGTCAGGGTGATCGGTTCCATTGATCAGGTCATTATTACGTGCACTCTCAGGCAAAAAAATCTGTACTGTGGGTGAACTGCAACTAAGCTAAAACTGGACTAAACTGGGCATTTAGCTCAGTTCCAGTCCAGCAAACTGTGCTGGACTGTACTGTGGGAAATTTAATCCAGGGTGAAAAACACTGTAACTGTACTGCAGCAACTGTACTGTGGATAGGGCTGCACTGTAACAGTGCTGCATCGCTGTGCTGTAACTGTACTATAGCATCAACTGTACTGAAACAGTGCTGTAACAAAGTGCTGGAAGTGCACTGTGGTGCGTACTGTACTGTAACAGAGCTCTCCTTAACAGGGCTTGAACTGTACTGTAGCACCAATTGTACCGTAACAGTGCTGTAACAGTGCTGGAAGTGCACTGTGGTGCCTACTGTACTGTAACAGAGCTCTCCTTAACAGGGCTTGAACTGTACTGTAGCACCAATTGTACCGTAACAGTGCTGTAACAGTGCTGGAAGTGCACTGTGGTGCCTACTGTACTGTAACAGAGCTCTCCTTAACAGGGCTTGGACTGTGCTGCAACACAAATTGTACTGTAGCAATGCTGCATCACAGGGCTAGAACTGTACTGCAGATCAAACTGAGCCATAGCACTAGCCCAGGAAAAATAAGCAAAATTTGACCCGAACCCGGAAAAAAATAATAACAAAGCCGGACCTTTTTAGCTGTATTCAGGACCCCTTTGAGATGAACATATCAAAAGTCCCAAGCTCTCCCAGGTGGGATAACGAAAATATCCTGGAAAAACCTGGAAATATTGGAATTTTCCTGGAATTCGTGCTGTTCGGTAACTAGAAGAGCTAGAGAGGCGTTCTTTTTTCTACCACTCCTGCTTTTAGTGCTCTACATTAGTGAAAGGCGTTCGGCAGCCTCCCGAGGCTCCCGTTCTGATCCTGGTCTACTCTAAGGTCGTCAAGTACCACATAATGTACTAAAATCGCCTTAAACCGATATTTTCCAGACTAATAAGCTACGAAACGGCATTACTACAGCTTGCTTCGGTGCCTGACACAAGTATAACTTTTCTGAGCACCAATACCGGCAGCAGCACCTCGAACCTGCCCGCCTACAAGGTGCGGGAAGTGTTCGACCATCCACGGACCTCAGATGTGGATGCAAAGAATCAGTGAAATGTGGTGAAAAAGGACTACAAAAAAATTTGAATGCAAGTAAAACGAGATAGGATGGTGCCGAGGTATTTTTTAAGGACAAGATGTTGGTGCTTTTGCATAGCGAGTGCAGAAGGGAGTACACACGCAGACCGACATCCCCCTCTGCGGAACTTTCAGATCATCTGAAGAGGAGATCATCCACAGACTTGCCATTTGATTTTAAAGTACATTGTATTTTTTGTGCCAAAAATGTGGATGAAAAGCACCCTGAGAGAAAACCATGGAGTGTAGTTGGGACCGTCGAAGTGATCAAGACTATACGTACCATAAGCAGATGCAGAAAGAGGTGATCGGGATGAGTGGGGAACTGAAGTAATCCTGAGATTAAGCGTAGTGTCTGATCTAGTCGTGGCAGAAGGCAGGTATCTCAGAGATTGCTATACTTACTTTCAACAAATTGGCTCCTGTAAGCCAGAAATCACATCAGAACGTGGCAAGAGTCGTAATGAAGTTGAGTCAAAAAGTGCTGCCTTTGAATTGTTACATAAAGAACTTGAGGAAAATTGTGAAGACGACAGCCAGTACAGCATGGAAGAATTGATGACAATACTGGATAAGTATTCAAAGAGTAACCGAGAAAAGTACACTGAAAAAAGGCTGAGGAGTAAACTGGAAGAAAGATAAGGTGACTCAATCACCTTTACTGAACTGCCTGGACGCAGGGGCGTGATGTGTTTCACAGGGGCTGCGCAAAAAATATTAAGCACGAAACGGTACAGTGAGGGGTGCGTGGATAGCCAATGTGAGGAAACAAGAATAGTAAAATTTGCTGCACAACTTATCAAGCACCCAATCAAGTTACAAGCATACGATAATGCACGGCGGTACATTTATTGCGTAGGTCGTCCAACTATCCCCATGTATATGCTGTGGATGGTGTTAACATAAAGGCGACAGATGAAGTGAAGTATCTGGGAGTTACGATAACCTCGAACCTATCGTGGGGAACACATATAAGAAATATTTGTGGCAGAGCTCTGAAGAAGCTAGGATTCGTCAAGCGTATTGTGGGAAGATTTTCAGATGAAAAAGTAAAAGAGAGGTGCTATTTCGCAATCGTCCGGCCACGCCTTGAATATGCAGCGAGCATATGGGATCCGATGCAGAAAGACTTAATTCGGGAACTTAATAAAATACAAAGGAAAGCTGCGCGATTCGTCAAAAACTGCTACGGGCGTACAGACAGCGTTACACAGATGTTAAACGAATTAGGCTGGGAGCCGCTAGAGACTCGGAGGCTGCGCGCTAGGCTTAAATTACTTGAGCAATTGAGAATAGATATCTTTAAGAGCGACACGGAGAACATCATATTAGAACCCAACTATATTTCCAGGTCCGACAGAAACGAAAAATTAAGAGAGATATTTTGCCGAACGGATAGGTATGGGAATTCGTTTTTCCCCCGAACAATAAGGGACTTTAATAAATGCTAGGCACAATTAGAGCATTTCCTTTTTATATGTAAATGGCTGGTGTCCTAACACCCCCCGCCACACGCCTATTGAGGCGGCTTGCGGGGTAGTATGTAGATGTAAATACTTCTGTGTACCCAACACAGAAAGACAAGACTACCAGAGGTAACAACCTTACGCCAAAGCTTCTTGATATTTTTATGTCAGAGCTATTGCCAAAAAATCTAGATACTGTGAGGAAATGGCTACAGTGATTGAACATGACATAATTGTAGTAATACGTCCTCGCTCGTTCCTATCACCAATCCAAGTAGGACTCGGTGTGGCCCTTCATCGTTGGTTCGCTTCGAGGTGGCTTATTGATATGCTCCATAAATTAGGCATTTCAGCTTCGTATCAAGAGTGTGAAAAATATGAAGCGTGCTTATCTCTATGCTCACCTCCTGAAGTGGATATGGATGCTTATATCCTATTTATTTACGACAATGGAGATCACAATCAGCGAAGTCTTGATGGCCATGGCACAATTCATACTTTAGGAGGGATTCAGACAATACACCAAAGTCTGCATTGCATATAGATGTAAAAATCCTGCGCCCAAAGCGTGCAGAAATGATTGGAAATGGTTTCAGAAAAGCACAGTACACCAGTACTTTGCGCCAGATATAAACGGGCTTTCTAAGGTCACACCAGGGAACAGGAATGAGTTGGTGATATGTGAGGACAGCTTGCACATAGCTTTGTTGAATGCGGCAGACATGTGTGAGAAGCGAGGACAAGCCCGCTATATGGTGAGTTAATTTTCTACATATATCACTGATCTGCTAGAACTAAATTCAGCAATTTTTCGTCAAACGTTTGAATTTAGAAATTTTGTACCGAATAGATTTTTATTAAATCTCATTGCAGTTGACTTTTGACCTAAAGCTGTATACTAAGGCATTGCCAATGGTGCTTGCCGCGTCTAGTCAAAATCCTCTGAAAAAAAGCAATAATTAGGTTGGGTGGTTTTCATCTGTTTAAGTCATTCCTGGGTACCATGAGTGTAATTTTAAAAATTTAATTTAATAAATTGTTTTTGCAGACGATCGGGCACCTCTCGCACCTTGTAGGCGGGCAGGTTCGGGGTGCAGCTGCAGTATTTGGAGCTCAGAAAAGTTGTACTTATGTCAGGCACCGAAGCCAGTTGTAGTAATGCCGTTTCGCAGCTTATTAATCTGGCAAATATTGGTTTAAGGCGATTTTAGTACATTATGTGGTACTTGATGACCTTATAGTGGACCAGGATCAGAACGGGAGCCTCGGGAGGCTGCCGAACGCCTTTCACTAATGTAGAGCACTAAAAGCAGGAGTGGCAGAAAAAAAGAACGCCTGTCTAGCTCTTCTAGTTACCGAACAGCACGAATTCCAGGAAAATTCCAATATTTCCAGGTTTTTCCAGGATATTTTCGTTATCCCACCTGGGAGAGCTTGGGACTTTTGATATGTTCATCTCAAAGGGGTCCTGAATACAGCTAAAAAGGTCCGGCTTTGTTATTATTTTTTTCCGGGTTAAAACCTAATTTTCCTGGGCTACATTGCTAGATGTGTACTGCGGCACAAACTGCAATAAAACATGTCTAACATAGGATTGAATTGTAGCCTACCTAAAATATTTCTATGCATACTAATTGGTTCCTACACTGAACTTCAAATGGCCTTACACTTTGAGGATTAGCAATGCAATATAGCGTCTCTACATTTTTTCTCATTGATGGTAGGAGGTATGTCCTGTGGTATTAGGGATGATATTAATAATTGTTGTACAATTATGGCTTCCATATCTGCATGGTATCAAGTGAAGTTACATATTTGTTACATTTACTTTCAATATTCACCTATGCACATATTTTTTGGAAAAAAATTCCATCCTTATCTATCAGTAACCCCATGGCATTGTTCCAAAGTCATGGAAAAATGGCCCACCAGGAGCAAAGGGACCCCTTTGAAACAGGCCACCCTCAAAGTGCTATAGAGTAGTGAAGAACCACTTCCTAAAACATTTGGTATCACGTGATTTATACTACCATCACTCTGTGTTTTCAACCCGAAGTTTGATTATGATAGGTGAGGGTAGAGCTTACCCCGGACTAAGCCATTGCCGTGTGAAATTTACGCATTCAAGGATTGGGGGCCAGTTCCTTCCCATGGGCCACCCATGCATGCATGGGCCACCCATCATCATTTCTGATAGCCAGAAAATCGCACCATGAGGATTTTAGGTGGGGGTGCCCAGAGAGACTTTCCCAGGATTTGAGCCCCGGACCCTCCGGTGCATAGCCCAGTGCTATTGATGATGGAGGTCATGGTGGCCTAGTGGGTACAGCGCTGGCCTACGGACCGGAGGATCCCACGTTCAAATCCTGGGAAAGTCTCACTTGACACCGCCACCTAAAATCCTCACGGTGCGATTTCCTGATTGTCAGAACTTCATGGAAAATTGCAGGTGGCCCAGGGAAAGGAACTGCCCTACGACGCTGAAGCTAACGTGCGGGAATTGGAAAATTTTGTTTATTCGCAAAAATCTTGTTTATTCGCAGTAATATTGCATTTATATTCATACTATGTGGCAATATAGAATAACAGTTATCTGGCATTAATTAATGGCAAATAACTTTTATCAAGATTTTATGGTATTTCCTCAAACTATCACGGAATTTTACCGGGAACCGGTTAATGATTCGTACACGGACTTCGTAGCTAAAACAGAGGATAAAAGCACTGATGCATCATGGAAATATTTCTTAGAAATTCTACGCCAGGGAATCAACGATTATATTCCGCAAAAATTGAAATGTGATAGTAAAGAACCTCGCTGGTATAACAACGATGTTAAGAGGGACCTTTAGAGACAGAGAAAACTGTACAACTTGTTCAAGAAGTCCATTACGTTAGGTGACAAATCAAAGGATCTTGAAGCAAAAGAAAGTTACCTTGCGCAACGCTCAAAAACCAAGAAATCAATGCGTACACAATCATGATTATTGGCGCTACAGCCCATGTAGGGCTCTGGCCTTCAGAATTATCTACCTCCATTCTTCTTTATCTTCCGCAACACGCCTCCATCTCCTGACTCCCAGTTTTCTCAAGTCTGTCTCTACATCGTCAAGCCACCGCTTTCGTGGTCTTCCTCTGCTTCTCCTCCCTCCTGGAGTGCCATTGAAGACCTTTTTGGCTGCCCTGCTTGCCTCCATGCGTTGCACATGGCCAGCCCAACGAAGTCTTCCTTGTTTTATAACTGATATGATGTCTGGTTCACCGTATTGTTCATAGACTTCAGCATTTGTTCTTATTCTCCAAATTCCTGCATCTATCACGGCACCGTATATTCTTATAAAAATCTTTCTTTCCCATCTTCTGATTATTTCTTCTTGTGTAACTGTTAGTGTCCACGTTTCAGAGGCATAGAGAGCATGGTCTTAACAGGTCTTAACACTGTCTTGTATATGATTATTTTGGTGTTTCTTGAAATATTTTTTGACCTGAAAATAGGCTGCAGTGCATAATAGCATTTATTACCTCTGTTTAACTTGTCTTGAATTTCAAGGGAAATCTGATTTTTGCTGTTAGCAAGGATTCCAGATATTTGAAGCTTTCCACTCTTTGAAAATGTTTGTTGTTAATTTTTATTTTTGGTTCTCTAGTTTTTTCTTGATTTCTCACCATTTTCAAGTATTTAGTTTTATCTTCATTAATTTTTAATCCCAGTGTTTCTGATGCGGCTTCAATACAAATAAAAATCTCTTCCATTGAGTGTTTGTTTCTTGAGACTACAGCCAGGTCATCAGCATAGGCAACACATTGGGTTTGTCGGTTCATTATTGTTCCTCCAGGATTTATTAGGAGCTGTCTCATTGCTTTCTCCAAAGCCAATATGAATAACATTGATGATAATGCATCTCCTTGTTTGACTCTTCTTTTGACTTCAAACTGAGATGATAGTTCTCCATTCACTTTAACTTTGCTTTTAGTATTGTCTAGTGTCATTTTAATGAGGTTTATTAATTTAGAGGGGATGTGAAATTCTTTCATGACGTCATATAGTGCACTCCTTTTGACAGAATCAAAAGCCTGTTTGTAATCTATAAATAGGCTATGTACTTCTATGTTGTATTCATAACACTTCTCGTATATTTGTCTCATAATAAAAATCTGATCAGTGGTAGTACGATTCTTCCGAAAACCACATTGATATTCTCCAACTTTTTGTTCAATGAACGGTTCGAGTCTTGAAGCTAGAATGTTGCTAAAAACTTTGTATGCTATACTAAGTAGTGTTATTGGCCTGCAGTTCTCACATTTAGATTTATCACCTTTCTTGTGGACAGGATGTATGATTCCCATGTTCCAGTCTTCAGGCATTTTCTCTTCTTTCCATATAATTTTAATAATCTCATGCATATATATGTTGTACTACAGCTGTTCCGCCAATTTTGACCATTTCAGCAGTTACACTATCCTCCCCTGGAGCCTTGTTATTTTTTTGTTTTTTAATTGCTTTTATGACTTCCTCCATACTTGGGCTCCGGGTAATTTCACTTTTCTCATAATCTTCTTCTAAGTCCGCAATTCCTTGTTCATTTGCATTCACTTGTGTTAATACATCGCTTTCATTCCTGTTTCACTGCTGTTCAAAATGGTCTCGCCATCTGGCTAATACGTTCTTTTTGTCTCCTATGAGATTTTTCCATCTAAGTCTTTGGAGTAAACAGAGCTAGGCTCAAAACCCTTTTTTGTTTCTTTCACTCTCTGATAAAATTTCCTTATTTCTCTTTTATCTCTTGTACTTTCTAGTTCTGTGATTTTTTGTTTCTCGAATATTCTTTTCTTCCTTCTGCATTCTCTAGATGCAATCCTCCTTTTTTGCCTGTAGTCATATTGACTGTTTGTCTTGTTCTTTTTTGAAGTATTTGCTTTCTGGCTAGGTTTCGTTCTTCAATTGCTAACGCGCAATCGTTGTCATACCACTCTTCCCTTTTTTTCTTTGAATGTTACCAACTACTTCCTTAGTTGTTTTTCTTATCGCTTTTTTCATAATATTCCATTTTCCTTCTAGATCACTTCCTTTCCACTCTTTCTTGTTTTCCTGAAGACTAGTGGCTTTTTTTATTTGGTACTCTTCTTTCTTATCTTCATCTTTGATTAATTTTTCAACATCATATCTCTCATTCATGGTTCTCTTGTTTGTTCTAGCTACATCAATCTTTTGCCTATACTTTATTCTTGCTAAGTAGTGGCCTGAGTCCCAGTCGGCACCTCTGCAACTGCTCACTTCAAGTATGTCCGTTGCGTGTCTTTTCTCTATGAGTACGTGGTCAATCTGGTTGCATGTTTTGCCATCAGGTGAGCACCATGTGGCTTTATTAATATCTTTTCTCTGCAGCAGAGTACTCCTAACTACCATGTTCTTGCTTGTGGCAAAGTCGATCACACGCCATCCATTATTGTTGCTTTGTAGATGAAGACTTTCTTTCCCTATTGTTTCTCTGAATTGCTCCTCCCTGCCAATCTTGGCATTTAAGTCCCCACAAATTATTTTGACATCATGATTAGATATTTTTTCATATTCCTCCTCTAGTTTACTATAAAATTCATCTTTAACATTCTCCTCAGTGTCGTCTGTAGGTGCATACATAGAAAATATTGTTATGTTGAAAAACCTAGCTTTTAGTCGAAGGGAGCAAATTCGATCGTTAACAGGATTGAATTTTAAGATGGCAGGTTTAATACATTTTTCTATGATGAAACCTGTTCCATTCCTTCCATTGTTTCCTCCACTGTATAAGACGATGTGATCTCCTGATTGCATTAATCCATTTCCTGACCATCTCATTTCCTGTAATGCTGCAATTTTTATTCTGTATTTTACTAGTTCGTTTTTCAACTGTCTTAAAGCACCTGGTTTTCTCATAGTTTGTACATTCCATGTGGCTAGATATATCTTTCCTTTAACCTTACTCAGTCCGTTTGTTCGCTGGGTCTGTTCCTTAATTCCAGTCCTATTTCGAGGCATATATTCTGTATCCGTTACATGGTTGTTTTCTAAGATAGGGTTGTTAATCCTATGGTAAACCCCCAACCTGGAGGACCGGGTACTTTGATTTCGGAGTTTTCCTCTCCTAGACAGGCTGTCTTTGCCATGACTTTGGAGCCCTGTCTGCCCCCACAGTTCATCTGCCGTACCGCTGCCCTTCAGCTCGGCCAGATGATGTCCGGCCATGGGCCCTACCGACTCATACCATCTTCGGCCCCATGCCAGTACTGGTGGCTGCTGTTGTCCACCACCAGGGATGTTTATCGACTTCCCAGTCTAGATCCGCCGTGTTCTGTACGAGCAGGGCCACCTCGTGCCGGACGTGGCTCATCACCACGCTGCAGTGTTGTCTCTCACTCAGCACTGCATCACGGACGGTCTTGAGAGAGCATCCTCAAGGTGGCTCGTCGGCCACCTCTCAGCTAAACCCCTAAGTCGTATTCGTATTTTTGTTTAACGTGCTTCGACGGCTAAGGTCATTTCGCACATACTGTCTGCTACGCGCAGACAGGGGACAGGGGCAACAGCACTCGGACGAATCGGAGGATCACCCCTCCAAACTCGAGCCGAGCCCAACGATGCGTAACTTCGGTGACTGATCGGGAACCGGTGTTTCCATCGTGGCAGGCCGTTGCCCCCTAAGTAGTCGTGTGTGGGGACCAGTGTCAGGTTGACTGTACCCCTCCACACCACCTTGACCCCAATCAATGCGTACTGCATTGCGAAATTTCAAGAAAAAAGTACTCGGTGAATTACTTGAAGAAAATCTGAAATCTTTTTGGTCATATGCGAGAGAGCTTCAGGGAATATCTTCAACCGTAGATTCGTTATTTGATAAACATGGCAAACTTGTCACTGAAAATATTTACAAAGCTAACACGTTAAATTCCCACTTCGAAAGTGTATACACTACAGACGATACTGCATGTAATTTTGACATTTCATTCACTGAGGAACCGATGAAAAAAATCACTATTCAACGCGATGGGATTACTAAACAGCTACAGTCGATAAAAAATAGTAAATCTCCGGGTCCGGAGGGAATTTCCCGCGCATGTCCTCAAGGAGTTAGCGCCATCGCACCGTTCTTAGACATACAATTTAATAAGTCATTGTCTTAAGGAAAATTACCAATAGACTGGAAAATTGCAAACGTTACACCGATATTCAAAAAGGAAACAGACACGATCCAGGGAACTATTGACCAATTTCGTTAACGTCGACTATAGGCAAGATACTCAAACATATCGTCGCTAGCAATATCATGACGTTCCTTGACAGTCGTAACTTCCTCCATGGCTGTCAGCACGGCTTCCGGAAAGGTAGATCATGTGAAACACAGCTCGCGCTCTTTCTTCATGAAGTTCTCAAATCTGGTGAATTAAAAAGACAAGTGGACGCATTATTTCTAGGTTTTAAGAAAGTTTTCGACACGGAACCTCACAGCAAACTTTTATACAAATTACAGTCATGCGGGCTAAACGAAACAGTAGTAAACTGGATACGCGACTTTCTGAGTGATCGTAAGAATGATCGCACATTTGAGGTATTTGAGCGAAGAGCTGATCAGTCTATCTTTGTTTGATGAGAAACTCACGGAAGAAGACAAAACGCAAGTTGCCTTCGGTATTCTCAATAATGAAGGTTCAGAAGAGCCGCTGAAGAAGAGTCAGGTGCAGTTGAGGGATGTTCCCAATATGACACTTGGTGACTTAGCCACAACAAGCTCCGTCAGATTTTTCCAAATACTAGGAATTAGTCAAAAGAGTTTCTAGAGTACCCTGTGACTGAATGGGCTGAAAGAGAGAATTACAAAATGGGAAAGCAAATTGCTACTTACCTTAGAGTGGTTAATGATCATGCGGAGCCTCGTAAAATGTATGTCCCATTTCTACAGAAAAATAACACAAAAAGAGGACGCCTTTCAAGACTTGCTCATATCCGTAGATTCCTACGAGAAGTCCCTACCTGACATCAAAAAGTCAACATTAATTCATAAGTATGACACAACATCTACATAAAGAGACCGGAACTGAATTGTGTACTTACTCGTTGTATCTTCAAATATGTTAATCAAACACATCCAGGTAATCAGATAATCTTGACCATTTATTTACCCTCAAAGGTGCATGAGGAAGTACAAAGAGAAAGAAGGGGTGGGGACAGAGGGGGGAGCGCTCAGAGCTCGGCACGAATGCCAGCTTAGCGGCGACCGTCAGCCAAGCGCCCGTACGGCGAATAGGCCGGTGCGGAGTAATATTACTCCATGATGGCTTCAAGATACGGAAAAATGGTTAAAAGTTTCGCTCTATGGGGCTCTACAATCAGCGAATTACTATTAAGACGTGTGTCTGGCATCGAAATCCGCTTATTCTAGTGTACCTGCACTTTGACCCCTTAGGCACGGCTATGGGTAGTCGTACATCAACCAGCCTGAAATGTACTTGTTTTCTCACCAAAACAACTATTTTGAAAGGAGGAATTCAAAAGAAAAACCAACTTAAAAATAAGCGTAGACCTACTGTACGCCCGTAGCTGTTTTTGACGAATCGCGCAGCTTTCCTTTGTATTTTATTAAGTTCCCGGATTAAGTCTTTCTGCATCGGATCCCATATGCTCGCTGCATATTCAAGGTGTGGCCGGACGAGTGCGAAATAGAACCTCTCTTTTACTTTTTCATCCGAAAATCTTCCCACAATACGCTTGACGAATCCTAGCTTCTTCAGAGCTTTTCCACAAATATTTCTTATATGTGTTCCCCACGATAGGTTCGAAGTCATCGTAACTCCTAGATACTTCACTTGATATGTCGCCTTTATGTTAACACCATCCACAGCATTTCCTCCTTTCACTCTCAAGGCCCCTGGGACTCAAATGATAGAAAGTCATATTTTTGAAGTGGCATTCGACTAAGAATATATCTTTTTCCATCTGAATTTTTTTCTGTGGATATCTCACGGTATTATATGTTGTTTGACGTTATATCACAAGAGGAATCCAACTCCCGTCAACAAGGTTTGCTTGCCGTTTGTATGAGGAGGGAACCGAATACTTTCCTCAGTACAAATGAAGTTATGGACCGCACAAAGATATATATTGCTACAAGAGAAGCATTCAGAATACAGAAGGTCTTTCTATCATGAGAATTTTTTCTTGGTCATGTCAAGATAATTAGATTTTGTTCGATCATCTTTCGCCTAAATGATGCATCTACTTACTCTAGGTTTGTTTACTTGGTGTGAGACCAGGAAACTTCATCCTTTTGCCATGACAGAGGAGGATATGCAGCCCATTTAGATCCTTATCTTCTCAAAAAGTAAATAAATATATAAATCCTACACGCAATAACCAAGCAATAGACGCGACATAAATTTATTGTTTATAGCCATTGATGGACTACATCTAGCTCACTTTAGCAGACCGTTGCGTCATAAGTGAAAAACCGCAGTCGGTGTTGTGTGCTGAGCGGTGCTGTAGTAGCTGATGCTGTAGTAACTCACTGTAACCGTTTTTAGAGACAATGTCTCCAAAAAGAAAGGGTTAGAGTGAGGGAAAATATTCTTGATAAAGAAGGGGGAAGAGATAGGTGGAGGATAGGAGAGGGAGGTAGGGGTAATTGAGAGATATGAAGAAGTGAGACGGAGGGAAAGAGATGGAGGTTCAAGGTACTGCTGAGGGTTGATGATAAAACCTAGTACGTATGAAAGATGCAATATTGGCAACCCCATGGCATTGTTCCAAAGTCATGGAAAAATGGCCCACCAGGAGCAAAGGCACCCCTTTGAAACAGGCCACCCTCAAAGTGCTATAGAGTAGTGAAGAACCACTTCCTAAAATATTTGGTATCACGTGATTTATACTACCATCACTCTGTGTTTTCAACCCGAAGTTTGATTATGATAGGTGAGGGTAGAGCTTACCCCGGACTACGCCATTGCCGTGTGAAATTTACGCATTCAAGGGTTGGGGGCCACTTCCTTTCCATGGGCCACCCATGCATGCATGGGCCACCCATCATCATTTCTGATAGCCAGAAAATCGCACCATGAGGATTTTAGGTGGGGGTGCCCAGAGAGACTTTCCCAGGATTTGAGCCCCGGACCCTCCGGTGCATAGCCCAGTGCTATTGATGATGGAGGTCATGGTGGCCTAGTGGGTACAGCGCTAGCCTACGGACCGGAGGATCCCACGTTCAAATCCTGGGAAAGTCTCACTGGACACCGCCACCTAAAATCCTCACGGTGCGATTTCCTGATTGTCAGAACTTCATGGAAAATTGACGCTGAAGCTAACGTGCGGGAATTGGAAAATTTTGTTTATTCGCAAAAATCTTGTTTATTCGCAGTAATATTGCATTTATATTCATACTATGTGGCAATATAGAATAACAGTTATCTGGCATTAATTAATGGCAAATAACTTTTATCAAGATTTTATGGTATTTCCTCAAACTATCACGGAATTTTCATTTAATAATTATAGTTCTCGAAGTCACATTTATCCACGGAAGTGACTAGATATATACGTCTTTCTCAACACTTGAACATGATCTTACGATCTTGATCTTGGCGACTTGCTGAACTAATCTGATGGATTAATGTGATCTTAGATTGGTCTAATTTGCTGCCCCTGAACTGACGCTTGCGCTGAACTGATCTTCTCATACATACGACCTTCGCACCACTTGGACTTGGATACCCGGAACCTCTCCACACACGGCGCCTCACGTCGAGGCGCCGCTTTTTTTCCCGATTCCTGCCTTTCACCGGGCGGAACCTTTGCCATGGCGGACTCCCAGGATGCCGCCAGCAACGCTCCGTTGGAGAAGGACACCTCTTCCTTACCTGCGACCACTGAGCACCATCACTTGATGGAAGATGGCTACAATTTGGTCAGGCAATTTGGCTCACGGAAAACCAACCCCATTTCTTCCTCCGACTCCTCTCCTTTCCTCACCCTCTCTGAGGCGAGTCTGAAGAGACGACGTCTAGCGGTAGAATCACCCGAAACAATCGCTACGGTGAACCGTTTCACTCCCATTGCTCCCGTAGATGACGTCATCTCCTCCCAGAAGGAGGATATGGAACTTCAGGATGCACCCGTCACCGCCGCACCGACCCAACAGCAGACCGCAACCACCCAGGCGCTGAAGCGGAATCAGAAACCTCCTCCGATCGTGATCTACGACATGAAGGACGCTAGGAAGTTCCAGAATTCGTGATGAGTAACGTGAAGGACCATAACTTCACGCTATCTAACTCGGAAGACCACACCAACGTCTACGTGAAAAACGTGGATGACCTCACGACACTTCGTGAGGCCCTTACAAGGGCCGACGCTCAATTCCACTCATGGGGTGTGGGGGATGAGAGAACAACGGCATTCCAAATCCGTGGCTTCTCTTCCCTACACGTAGCAGACCACATCCTGGAGGACCTCCAAGAGATGGAAATACTCGCTAGGAGAATTAGACAGGTCAAACAGGGCGGCAATCCGATTGGAGTGTTTGTTGTCTCCATCACGCCAAGTATGGAATGGCCAATTGGTCGACTCAAGGCAATCAAATCGGTCGCCAACAATCTGTGCCAGTTCCGGCTGTACAAACACAAGGAACCACAGATGTGTTACAGGTGCAGCCGGTTCGATCACAGCTCCACTTGTTGCAAGGCCTTGCCCAGGTGCTTCAAATGCGCTGGGGAACACGAGGGAAAAGACTGCACTGCTGAGAAATCAACGGCCAAATGCTGTAACTGTGGTGTCAATCACATCGCCTGCTCCCGCGACTGCCCAAAATGGAAGGCAAAAATGGAAAAGAAAACAGCGGAGGCAGACAAAAAGAAGAAGAAACCACCGACCAATCAGAAGGAAGCAGGAAAAAAGGGCGGGAAACCCGTCACCCAGGCAGCAGCTTGCCCCCCGAGACCGAATGCATGGGAGCTACGGTCTAAGAAGGCAGCCTCGAAACAGCCTTCTACCTCCAAGGAGGAGGATCCCTTTCCCTCACTTTCTTCCGCTCTTCCACAGGTTGTCCGCTCTTTGCAGGAAACTGCAAAGACCATTCAGATTCCTCTGAGGGAGCTGCAAAAACAACAACGTGCAGCCGCAGCCATCGACACCGAGAGCACAGACCCCGCCCCCACCGGGACCAAAACGGGACTAGACACCATCCTCAAAACCCTCGCTTCTGTGGCCGCTGTGCTACAAACCCAGATCCAACTGCTGGCCACAACGGTGCAGCAACTTCCTTCCGTCCTCAATCATGTCGGGTAAACATCACAAGGGACGACACGCGCTCAACATCACTTGCTGGAATGCGGGTGGTGCGATCCACAGGAAAACTCCTGAGCTCCTCGAATTCCTGTCTAGGCAGAAATGCGAGGTTGCCCTCATACAGGAGACCTGGCTGCAGAGCAACTCGCGCTGGACTGTGCCGGGATTCTCCGTATACAGGAACGATCGGGACAGCAAAGGAGGAGGAACGGCGATCCTGGTAGCCAACAGACTATCAGCCCAACGATTTCCACTACCAGAAATGTCATCAATGGAGGCGACGGCGGTAACCCTGTACTGCGTAGGTGACAAACAGATCAGACTGGTTTCAATTTTCTCACCACAGGGAGTGACTCTAGACCCGCGGGACCTGGAGGCACTATTCAACGACGTGTCAGCAATAATCGCAGGAGGAGACTAAAATGCTAAGCACACAGACTGGTCGTCTCGGACAACAAACGCCAAAGGAAGACACCTGCGTAGATGGACGCTCGGAAAAGGAGTGCAAGTGACAGCGCCATCTTCCCCCACGCACTTCCACAGGAAGAGAGACGGAGATATCTTGGACATTGCTCTCCACCACCAGCTGCCGAGCGTCCTGACCGCTAGCGTCATCACAGCACTAGACAGCGATCACCTGCCTGTCATCTTCCGGCTCGGAAATCGTCCGCTCATCACTCCTGCAAAAATCGTCCTGGACTACGACAGCGCCGACTGGGAGTACTACCGCCGTCGGGTAACGGAGAACCTGCAGCCATTCGCAGAAACGTCACTGAGATCGCCACAGGACATCGACCGGCAATGCGACGCAGTCACCGAAGCCATCACCGCTGCCATAGACGACACCATACCCCGGAAGACCGTTCGCCCATGGAACTTCCTGGCCCTACCGTCAGACATCATCAACAGCATTCGCCAAAAGAATGCACTTCTGAAGCGCTACCAGAATACTCGCTGCGCCTCGGATAAAACACAAGTCAACGCAGCGCAACATAAAATCCGAGACGACATTGCGGAGTTTCGGAAGAAGTCGTGGGAAAAGAAGGTAACTTCTCCTTCTTCGCAGGACGGTTCGCTCTGGCGAATGGCAAGGGCGCTCCGCCGGGCAGGGACCGAGGAGGCTCCACTACGCACGGCAAACGGTCGATTGTTTTCTCCGGTGGAGAAGGCAAACCACATGGCGTCGTACTTGGAAACGAACTTCAAACCTGCATCTGCATTGCCAGGGGTTCCTGACCCCATCCAGGAACCGGTGCGGCTGGAACGGCCGCAACGCGAGCAGACGAGGCGACTATAGGAATCGGCGCCTGCGTTAAGTTCTACTGCCCTTCGCGGGGCCATGAAGACACTGAAGAGAAAGAAAGCACCTGGACCCGATGGGATCGCCAACGAGGCGCTGCGGCACATACCAGTGTCGCTAGCACACGTCTTGTTGGCGATCTTCAACGCATGTCTCCTGATAGGCCACTTCCCTGGGGCATGGAAGCGAGCTAGGGTTATCTGCATTCCGAAGGCAGGAAAGTCTCCCACGACACCCGAGAACTTCCGCCCTATCTTCTTGATCAACACCATGGGGAAGCTGTTCGAGAAGCTGATTTTAGAGCATCTTAAGCGAGTCACCACCACCCTGGACATACTCCCGAACCATCAATTTGGTTTCCGGGAGGAACACTCCACCACGCACCAATTAGCCCGGGTACTGAACTTCATTGCTGACGCCAGAAATTGGAAGCACACCACGGTCGGCGCCTTCTTTGACATATCGAGGGCGTTCGACCGGGTGTGGCACGAGGGATTGTTCCATAAACTTCGAATTTTTGGATACCCGAACTGGCTGGTGACTTTAATCAACTCATGGCTCCGGGACCGCAGCTTCTTCGTTGTGTGGGGAAAGGCGGAATCCTCGCAGCGCATCATCGAGGCAGGAGTTCCACAGGTAAGTGTTCTTTCTCCAATACTCTTCAGTGTCTTCACGGCCGACATGCCCTGCGACTTCGGGAGTCAGACAGAGCATCTTAAGCGAGTCACCACCACCCTGGACATACTCCCGAACCATCAATTTGGTTTCCGGGAGGAACACTCCACAACGCACCAATTAGCCAACAGACGGCTGAGGCCGTCCCCCTCCCCATCCTCCTCACCTACGGTCGCCCCCCATCCTCACATGCTTCAGTGACAGCTCTTGACAATACGTTCCCACTATGGCATCATGATTGGGACAAGTTGATCAAAATTGATGAAGATAAGGCTTTCGTGCGACAGAAAATGCTTCCAGTTAAGTTCTTAATAATTAGGTGTTTGTCTGAATAAAAGAAAATTATTTTTAAAAGAAATTATGACGCAGTTTATGCTAATTTTTCCCTTCCAGAGCGCATCGGCTACGTTTCAGTTCTCGATAAGGTATTGGCCAAGAAAGAGGCTATTTTACAGAAACGTAAGGCCAATGCCAAGAAATACGAGGAGAAGCAACGCGCAGAAAAGAAAACAGCTACAGTAGTCGACCCTGATGACGAATTGGACACTTATTTCGATGGTGAGCACGATGAATTCAAGCCGAGAGTAAGTGCACGCACCAAGAAAAATAAAGTGATAACGCCTCTTGTAGCTGCATCGCTTGATTATGGCAAGGTGAGCGTTAGGAAGGCCGTTACTCTTTTGGCAACTACCCTTATTTCCAACGGAGAGAACCTTGAGGATTGTACACTGAGTCGGTCGACGATGCAACGAGCTCGCAACCAGGCGCGCTCCGATATTTGTGACAAAATAAAGGAGAATATGAAAAAGGACGCACCTCTGATTGTTTACTTTGACGGGAAAATACTGCCAGACCTCACAGGGGAAGGAAAGGTTGACAGAGTCGCCGTTCTTGTATCAGGAGGTAATTAATGAGTACTTAAATTATTCAACATCATTCTGCACTTCAAAGGTAATTTCGTAAGACATTTCATTTTTAATTTCCGCAGGGGAAAGTGAGCAACTGCTGGGTGTACCTAAAGTTTCATCTGGGACTGGGAAACTGGAAGCTGAAACTATCTTCAATCTCCTTTCTACGTGGAACCTAACGTCCATGGCAAGGGGCGCGGTTTTTGATACCACGTCCGTCAATACTGGTATTCATAACGGCGCTGTGGCTTGCCTTGAACGTTTACTGAAAAGAACGCTACTACACTTGGCCTGTCGCCACCATGTGGCAGAAATCGTGCTGAAGGCAGTGTTCGAACACTGTTTGGGCGCTACAAAATCTGCAGAGGTGTCAACTTTCAATTTCTTTTACTCAAGAAATGGCCCAGCCTCGATCATCAGGATTTTTACACAGGAATTTCTGATCCATACATAAGGAGTATTATCGGATGCGAATCTCAAAGCATAATCCAATTTTGTTCTTCTCAGCTGCAGGTAAATTTTTTTTCGGACGAATATACTTCGAATATGTGGAGCAAATTTCGTAATCGAAATTTTTCCTTTCAAACATGAATATCAACCTCGAGGGGACTACAAATATTTGTTAAATGTTACCATCATCTTCCTTGGCGGAGTTCCTCCAACGGGCATCAAGTTCAGAGCCCCACCACCCACCCACGAAGCTCAGTGGATGAACCGTGCAATATACGCTCTTTTGATGTTCATCTTTGGCAGACAATTCCCGCAGGTTATACCAGAACACAAGATGAAGCTGAAATGCTTATGCGCATTTATACTGAAAGTGTACGTGCGGTATTGGTTTACAACACCAGTGGCGGTTATGGCTCCATTTAATGACTTGATATTTCTCAAGTCTCTGAGTGTCACTGATCAGAGGCCAAAATTCAATGAGTTACTCTTCATCGCTAAAGAAAAATTCTCTAACCATTTGTGGTACTTAAGCGAGGAGCTAGTGTGCTTTTTTGATGATAGGGTACCGTTTCACATTAAAAGAAAAATGGTGAAACGAATATTTGAACGTGAAAATGATTCCATACAGTGTCTGAAAAGAGTACTCGTGCCTAAAAACGTTCACAGTAAAGATTTATCATTTTTTATGTCATCAGGTTCCATGAATGTTTTTAAAACTCTTGAGCTACCGCATGAATTTCTCAACGAAGATCCTAAGGATTGGGAAACGACAGAAAGCTACCAAGCAGCTCGACAGCACATCAAACAGTTGAAGGTGGTGAATGATGTGGCCGAGAGGGGGGTGGCCCTAATCACGGAATTCAATAGCAGTATTACTAACGACGAAGAACAAAAGCAATATTTGTTGCAGATTGTTTCCCAATTTCGAAAAATGATAAATGAGGGTACGAAGAAAGAGCCTGTTCAACTGAAACCTGGCTTTGTTGAATAATTTTCTCAGTGGGTCAATACATTTGTAATGAGTTTCCAAAATAAAGTTAAGATTGATTACCATACGTGCCGACATGATTTGGTCTACGAAACGAGTTCAAAATCTGAATTTCGGAGAGAGAGAGTCACTGAAGCATGTGAGCATGGCGGGCGACCGTAGGTGAGGAGGATGGGGAGGGCCTCAGCCGTCTGTTGCGCCGCGTCGCATCGCTTAGCGCCACTCTTGGCGCCAGGCTGCGCGGGCCGCAAAGCCTAAACGGTGAAAGATACGCAAAAACCGACGAAAATTTTGCATTTAACTTACCCTGATTACCCTTATTTTGGCAGTTTTCGCGAAATCGTATGACAAATTAAGGGTGTTGGTATTTAGGCGCCTCTCGCTAACTAATTATTTAACATTTTTCAAAAATATTTTTTTGCCTATCCTTGTATACCCGAGGGTCATCGAAATCCGATTGACGATTTTGAAATTTTAAATAAAATGTTTTTTTGGGACATTTTTTTTTGTTGGATGGGTGGCCCTCCGTGGCTCCACGGGACGTGGATGGAGAGGCGATACTCCCTCAGACCACCGGGAGGCCGGAGGGAGATATACCCAGACCGGGAGGGTTAGATAGGGGGAGGACACCCTCCATACGTGTACCCAGGGAGGGGGGGAACCCTCCATACCTCTACCGTGGTGCTCTTGTCCCCTGTCTGCGTGTGACAGACAGGGGACAGACATGGGGTTGGCACGATGGACCAAGAAAGGTGTAAGTGCCCAGGCTCCCGTCGAAGGCCCCCCCTACAAACAATCAATCAATCAGTACCCCTGTTTGTGAAACCGAAGATAATGGAGTCACCAAGGAACCAAATAAAATGTAACAGCCGTGAACCTGAACGCGACTCCCACGCAAGTGGCCGTGGTAGATATCAGTCCCGTTCCTTCCATTTCATGTGCAGATGGACTCAAAAGAAAAAGGAGAGAAAATAAGACACGTACTGTGCTCACCAGCAGCCCCTATGTGAGTCAGCTTAAGCAGAAACGTGAATAGAAACGTTAACAAGAAGAACGCACTGCAATGAAAAAAGCTAAGCAGAGCCTTAGTTTCGGAAAAAAGCATTCTATGAAAAATACCTTTTTGAAAACAAAACCCCTATGGAAAAATTGTATAAAACCCGTATAAAAATTCTACACAACTTATACAGGTGGGATACAATTTGTATAAATTGTATACAAATTGTATAAACTGTATTAAGTCACGTGCTGTATGCAGCATATACAATTGTATACAGTGCACACAATTGTATACAATTTGTATACAGTGTACACAAATGTATACAATTTTTATACAATGCAATAGTGGTTGCGCATATTAAAATTATGTTTTTTAAACAACTCAATTGGTGATAATAATAGGTTCAAGCTTAGTAAATAGCACGGAAATATGCTATTCTGTCAGGTAATGTACTTTTTGTTTGAATATTACATGTTATATGCCATGAGTTTTAGTGTGACAGCTATTTAATATCATTTAAATAGAGAATCTACCTTGATGGTATGGGGTAGCTCTTCTGGTAACCCAGTATTTAAAAAAGGTTCCAGCAAATATCTAAAGAATTAACATGGAATAGCAGTAATACCAGTAGCGTAGCCAGGAGGGGGCATAGGGGACACGTGTCCCTGCTCAAACCATTTAATTTTAACAGAAAAAAATTAACCTATACAACCAATTTATTCTACTCCACCAATACTAGGAAGCAAAATAATATTACTATTATTTATTCACTAATAGTTTGTCTTACGTATAAAGTGATGACATCTATTACTGCCTCAAACATTAACACATCTGTATGGGAATGCAACGGCTTTTTCCATATATTTTCTCCCTCATCTTCTTCAGAAGAGTCATCATCTTCAGATGATAATGAAGTGGTAGCGAATGATGAATATATTTGCAGACTGTATGCAAATGTCACACAGCACAAAATCTCTGTACAGGCTGTAGACAATCTTGTATACAGCCTGTATAAAACTTGTAAACAGTTTCTTTACATATTTACGCATACTATTGCAATAATATTCATTCTATGTGGCAACATAGGATAACAGTTATCTGGCATTAATTAATGGCAAATAACTTATATCAATATTTTATGGTATTTCCTCAAACTATCATGGTATTATCATTTAATAATTATGGTTCTCGAAGTCACATTTATCCACGGAAGTGTCTACATATATACGTCTTTCTAAACATCGATACTTCAGTAATGGGTGCGAGAATAGGTGCGTTTAATCTTAGGTTTGGTGATCTTGCGATAGAAGTACCATATATGTAGTTAGGTAGACACGAGGTAGTATTATACGACGTATTATATCATCACATTGCGCAATAGCACATTCCCCAATGATAAACTTGTGTAAAACCCGTATAAAATTGTATAAAATTTTTTTATACATTCCGTATAAAATTTTATACAAATTGTATAAAATTTATATATAGTTCGTATACAGCCTGTATACAGTTCGTATACAGCCTGTATAAAAGTTGTATAAAATGTATACTTATATACACTCATTTTTGTATATAACTTGTATACAACCGGTATAAAGACTGTATACAACCTGTATAAAATTTTATACGGAATGTATACAAAATTTTTATACAATTTTATACGGGTTTTATACAATGTTTTCATAGGGGAAGTGATGCTTCCGAAGATTGCCCCTGCTTATAATGTAATGAATTATACTCGCATTCAAAACCCGGAGAACATTGATTAAGGCGTCAGCAGCGTCAATTAAGGGCATACACACTGAATGTGCTGGCACCAGCAATAGAACAAACATCTTTGTTTGTGATGTCTGCAAATAGATAAGATTGCTTAGAAATACCTATTTTTTAAACTAACTTTGATGTTTACTTCAATTCATGATCATTATTATTTCCATTTTAAATCTTAATTTTCATTAACATTCAAAAATGGTAAACTTTAGCTAAAATTGTTTGAAATTTGTTGAAGAATAGTTATTTATATGTTCTTAACACCAAATCTATTACATATATCAACTATCTAACATTTTTCTGAATTTCTTAAATTTCCTTACTTCTATGTCATTTGACCCTGAGGTCCGTCTAAAATGACATACTTCACACTTTTTAAAAGAATGTCTAAAATGCATGGCTTATATTAATTTAAAAACAGGGCACCAGGATATTCGATTTATAACTGAATGAGGAAAAGTCTTGATACAAAATAATTTTGAAATCATGGTTAATGATGCAGTAATGAGCTAAAAACAAAATGGTATGTCATTTTACCCTAACTTCCCCTATGCTATTTAAATATCCTCAATATGTTCACGCGAGGTTCGTGTGCACTATACAAGTAGCTTTATTCCCGTAGAAAGATAATTCCTCTTTAGATAGAGTGTATTCTTATTCCATAGGCATTTTTGGAGAATTTTCACTACATTTCCCAATCGTAAGCTCCACAAACACTATAGTCTGCAGCAGTCCGAGTCAGCTGTTTTGTTCACATTAGATCGTCTTCTGTTTTAGGAGTCCACCATCGGCTACCGATAATTAGCGAGAAGCATACCAAGATGTTTTCATACATACCTATCACCATATGTATGAATATAGATACATTAGAGTATCTATATTCATGCACCATAACCTCATATCACCTTGCCATCACCGGGTGGTGGAACTTCTACCCCTGGCTACAGAATCGCAAATGGTGATGACGGGTAAAGTTTTTCGGTGATATTCATCACAGGTGATAGTCATCACCCTAATTACAGAATACGGCCCCTGGTATTCCATTCCTCTTCTTCCCAAAATTACTCGGAGCACCACAGTAGGGGAGGGAGATTTGAATAAAAAAAGGTGCGCATTGGCGTGAAAACTCACTTTGGAAAACCATCAAGGGTCAAACTGATGAGTCAAAAACACTTGAAATATTCAAAAATATTAATAAGCAACATCTAAATGCATAGGGATCAAGACAAACGCCTAAAAAACGCGAAGCGGTCGATTGACCGCTCGCCAGCCTTTTGGGTAGGCAACCAACTCCCGACCTAGTGTTAAAGGGTGTCTATTTACTTTCACTGGAACAGACATGCTTTGTACGATGAGCAGTGCTGATTTAGGCAAATGATAAAGGAGTCTTGAGTAGCTGCATCCTTTTCCTACATGTATATAAGAAGAAGAAGAGAGGGGAGCCCACCTTCAATTGAGATAGTGGACTGAAATGTGTATATGAATGCGTGGTTGCATGTTTAAATTGGGCATCTGATTCCTCTGTTTTGCTCAGAAAAATTCTGGAGTGCAACCAAAACTATCTCTTTCTTAAAACCACTCAGATCTGTATTAAGTATCTGCGATGCACTTCGGTCAAAGGTCTTTTTATCTCTTGAATGAATTTCCAGACCTTTCCAGATATGGATTGTCGCTTCAAAGAAATTTTTTCATCGCAAATTTTGTTACTTTTCGCAAAAATACTTAGTGCACTATTTTCCACTTCCATGGCCATGAAGATGGAGCTTTGAATCTAGGAACTCACTTCTATAATATCTTATTCTCTTCTAAGCCTATCTTCTTATAACTACATCATGAACCACTAGACAATATTCTCTCAACCTAGATAAAAGCAGTCAGGAGAGTCTTGAATTTTCCATCAATGATCAACCTTCCATAACCCTTTTCTTTTATACAATGATGTGATTGAAACCTACTGGTGAAATGGAAAAGTCATTTAGTCAATTTCATTATAACATTGCCATTAAGTAATTTTATGCAATTATTAAAAAGATGGTATGCAAAGATGGTATGGGATGAGAAAACATCATGGTAAGAAGTCCAGTTCAACCAGCCAAGAAAATGTATCTACATTATATATCCAAAAGACGTTGCTATTACACGATGGATATTTTGACAACGTTACATAGATATTCTATTTGTAACATTCACGATGAGTTGTAAAAATAACGTTACATAGACATCCTATTTGCAACATCCACGATGAGTTGTAAAAATAACGTTAGGCCCCATTTCCACTACTGACATTTCTACGACGGTAACTCTCTACCCGCGCAATGCTGGTAATGGAAACGCTCGAAAACGGCTACCATTGTAGATAGTCCTACTAGCATTGAGTTACCCTCGTAAGATCAGGGAATAGTGGTTACCGTCGTGTTTTTTGTAGTGGGAACGCAATTTAGTCAAAATACTGGTAAGAATCATGGGACAACAGTTGAATCACGGAAAGCGTGGAGGGATCACGGTTTCACCGTCTGTACACAATATTAAAAGCAAGAACCTTATAAGAGGACGTTTATCTCCTACTTCGATCGTGTTATCTACGGCCGCGAAAGAAATCAAGTTCCAACTAGAGGGGCTGCAACCGCGTGGTAGGCCAAGAATTTCTAGTCTTAAAATGATTGTGTTAAATGGCTGTTGCGGGTTGAGTTTGAGTGGAAGGAGGGAAGAAACTGTGTAGGAGAGTTCTGTGTATGCTAGAGAAGCAACTGCTCAATCGCTGCGCCATGTACGGTGGATAAGAGGAAACGGCATTTTTTCACAAGATGGCGGAGAGGAAAAATCGCAGTTCTCAGGTTTGAAAGTTTCCCATTCCTAGAGTATAAGATGCATTGTTGTGTTGAAAGTATTTTACAAATGCGCAAGGTTTGCATAATAAGTGAGGTGAATTTGGTTCCGATATCTCTGTTAAAAGTGGGTGAAATTACGAAAACGCTGGCGGGACGAAAGCTCACATTTACCGAGGCCTCCCTCGCAACACCAGCGCATTAACTGGCGACCCGTAATTTGAGCAAATGACGATCGGAAGCGCACCAAGATTTCCGTCCTCATTGTAAGGTTCATGATTAAAAGAATAAATATTTATATACTACCGATATGGTTAAAAGTGATTAGACGTTGCCATGCGTAGTTAAAGAGAGGATAGATTTTATTAAGGGTAGGTTACACTATTCCAGTAGGTACATCGATAATAATATGAAATGAAGGAAATTTTGTCTTGTCTACAATACTACTTTGTTTCACTGCCTGTCCAAGATTTCGGCCTACGAAGACATTATCAAGGCCTTAATTTGTGTTTTTAATTATTATTTCTGACTTCGCTTGTCAACCAATGTTTCATCTAATGAAGTCAATGCCCTGAAAATGATAAGCGTTGGGGGATCACCATTAGGTATCCATATATATTTTACTGTCAGCATTCAACATATATAACTTACAAATATATATAACTACGACCTATCGTAAATTAGACATCGCCTTCATTTTTCAAAGGGAGGATATTTTAATATTTGGGACGTGGACCCTTTAATCGAGTATCTATACATGATCGATAATAATATGAAATTAGAGAAATGTTGTATAGTCAAGAATAGAATTAATTCTTTCATGTGCCGAACTACCTAGGTTTCGATTTATGAAGTCATTGTCATGGCCTTTATTTCTTATTTACATATTATTATTTCGCTTGTCGACCGAGATTTCAAATTATTAACTCAATACCAAACCCTTGAAAATAACTGAACAAGTCGAAACCTTAGTCGGCAGGTGAAGTGAAAATTTTTGTGGAATAATCAAAGGTTCCATCATTTCGTATGGACAATGGGGTACCACAGTCTGACAACAATGTATATTTTGCTAATGCTTTTGTTCCCGATAATGGTAGACGAATTATCAGTTCGCTAAAATGAAATATGGGCTGCAAATCTGATGAAGATGAGCAGAAGATTAAGGCGTCCAGAAAAGCAAGTGTTCAAAAGATGAATTCATATTCTTATAAATCCATACATTATTTAGATTGTACCACAGTTATTTAAGTTTACCAATAAATCTTAAGCTTGATACTTCACAGGTGCGTGTATAGAACGAGATTAAGTGTTGAAAAACACAATTGTGATGATAATATTGATAACATATGTTTCTGGCTAAGGCGAGAAGTCGTACGCTTTTAAATATCGTTCGTCAGTTGTCCTTTAAACTGGTCATAGAGCTTACTGGAGGGGGCATAAGTCCTCAGGGGTGAAGCCAGGCGTAACGGTATTCTTGCGCATTTAGCCATAGTGTCCAGCCCAGCTTCGTGGATTTGCCATAAGCCTACGTGCGAAGAAAATATTAAGTTTTTCTAAAACCAGTAACTACAGAGGTCATTTAAAAGGTACGTAAATACTTAATAGTGTGTGTATTTTTCTGAAAATTATTATCTATATCCGAAAACATGCCGTCAGGATGATATATACTATGTTAACTTTGCATTCGTAGATGGTTTGCTGCTCTGCTTACGGGTGCAGTAATCGCACAGATAGAAGAATAACTGGTCTAGTAATAGCGTTTTGGGGATCCTGGGCCACTTCCGGTCGCCGCCATCTTGGTCACGTGACCGCCGCCATCTTGGTCACGTGACCGCCGCCATCTTGGTCACGTGACTTCCGGTCTGACCGCCATCCTGTGACGCAATAAGGAAGCCATTTTGTTAAATCCGCCATTTTGAATCGTCTGCGCATGCGCCATTCGCCCCTCCCCCAACCCAAGCTCCTCCCCCAACCCAAGCCCCTCCCCCAACCCAAGCCCCTCCCCCAATCCAAGCCCCTCCCCCAATCCAAGCTCCTCCCCCAACCCAAGCCCCTCCCCCAATCCAAGCCCCTCCCCCAATCCAAGCTCCCTCCCCAACCCAAGCCCCGCCCGATGAGGGCAGTAAAAAAAAGGCATGAATATTTTTTTTTAGACAAATTTTATTTCACGCATTTGATTACAAGCACTCATTTTTTCAGTTTATTTTCTGTGTACAGGCATGGTTACATTATTTTACTTGTCGAGAACATCTTCCATCCGGGAAACTATAGTTTTTAACTCATTCACTATTATGGATAAATCCGAGGGATATTTCTTAGGACAAGGTATACCAAATAAACTGAGATCATTTTTACCAGCCTTGACTAGGGTATTATTATATTCACTGTATTCATAAACACTTTTCTCATTGAAGAAGTACAGGATCCCATTAGTGTGTCTAAATGCTGACTGTATGCCTGTAGGTATCTGTGGCAAGATTTTCATTTGACGAGCTTGACTCTTCGGTCTAAAACTGCACTCATCCATTTCAATGATGAATTCTCCACTGTGAAATATCAACGTACGACCAGAGTACGTATTAACAACGGCTTGCACTCTAGCGTTTCTAGGAAAACCAGCAGTCATAAAATTTACAGGATAACCTTCAACTAATCCCATAATTGGATAATTTACCATGTATATCATGTTATCAATAAATATTACAATTTCTCCACTAGGTCTGCGATAAACAGCATCGAAACCATGAAAATTTCTCTCAGGTAAAAATGGTAACCAATCCGTAATGAGCTGAGGACCGACTATGTCTGTTCTCTCAGTCACTTCCATGTCCACATACCAAAACCATTTTGTATGAAAAAAATATAACAAGTTATTGATAATGAGTAACTGGTTAACACTATCAATTTCACACAAATTTGGGAGCTGATGGGGTGGATTACTTTGTCTCATTCGGTTGAAGTGGTTTACCACCGCCTCCATCTTTCGGCCACTTGGGTGCTTCCTCACCTTTACCATTTTCTGCACCATCATTCCCCTGCACTGGATCGTCTTCCTTCTTGCGTTCCGATGGTGGCCCATAGAGGAATTGAACTGCTAGTATATCATCTTCATGTAATGTTAGGCGGTAATGATAATGGTCATAATATGCATACATCAAAGCTTTCTCATGATTTGAATGTGAAATCCCAAGTGTGTGCCCAATTTCATGTAAAAGCACAGAGAGCAAACTAACTTGTGTTTCAGGATATTCAACATAATCCATTCCCAAGTACCACATTTCATCTTGATCGATGTGAATTTCCAGTGGAACATCTCGACTTGACGGTAATTCTGCATGCGCTAATTTACCTCCAGCCCCATCCAAAGGAGAAGAGCAATATTCCCTCCTCAGAAAATTTTTATGATTATACCGTGTATTCATTATGTATATATCTGGATTTTGAGAATCATGTTCAAACTTTAAATTCGTTGCCTGACCCCATATTTCAAACGCCTTCCGAGCCACTTCGGTGTATGTCTTGTTCACTAATCCATAGTGCCATTTTATTCTATCTTTATTCCATTCCATGAAGAGAAAGTGAAAACGCAGGATCATCAGCAACTCCGCAACGAGGTGTCTTGGTTAAATTGAGGGTCATTTCGTTTAATTCCCCATCTTTGGTTATGTTATAGTATTCTTGAAAAATTTTCAAAGCCTCTTCGAATTCCGTCTGGTCAATGTTACTAATTTCATTTTCGCTTACGTTCAAATATCCATACTCTCGTAGATATTCAGCAACACAAAACGTTTGACTAGTATTGTTTCTTTCACTAGATAAAACTTTTTGCACCCCAAGCTCAGTTAAGAGCAGAAAGATATATATTGCAATCATTTCATGCGTAACGTAGCACGCAAAAGAAGGAAATGAGCTTGTTATCTTACTTCGAACTGAATTTATAGGCACTTCACTAGTGAAAAAAATCATAAATAAAAAAAAACAGATGAATCTTATGAAGAAGTAGAAGGGAAGGCCTCATCGTAAGTTCGTTTTCGAGATTCTTCTTTAATCCTATAATCACCCCACGCTAGCGTGGATATACCATCGTCACAAATGTATCGTTTATCATCGTCTGCACTCAAAGCTATTTTATTTATTTTTATGGTAAAAATTTCATGCTTAATAGATCGTAAAATATACATTTGTCGATAGGCGATGGAATTTTCAAACAAACATTTTTCAAAATGTTCAAAATTAATTGATTTTCGAATGACAGGTTTGGCTATACCTTTAGCTTTTTTTACTTCCTTTTCATCTTCCATTCTGTATGAATAAAGTTTGCTTCTCAAACCAATAAAATGCGTCATGATATCACCATTACTTTCATCTTTCATCTTTCCAACCACTTTCTTATTAGCGTTTGAGAAACAAACATGATCGGACGGATATCCAGATGTATCGTACAAATCTAAGTCCCCTTTCATGTATTCGTATATATCATCAGTCACCACATCAATAATCATCCCATCCGTATCCATTTGATTTAGTGACATCCTATTACCATATTTCACTTTAAGGTGTCCGTAAAAAAAATCATACATCAATGTTTTACTCAAATCTAAAACTGCTTGCCCTGCATAAATTGGTTTTTCCATCTTTATCATTGATTTTCGACTGTGAACAGCCACTAAATTTTCCGAAAATATTGTCCGATCTAAGAATTTTGAACTGGAAATTAATTTATTCAGTCTTTTTTCATTGCATACTAATTCAAGGTTGATTCTTTTCCTTAAATTTTCCATCAGTTTTCCGAAGCAACTGTTCACCATTAACTTGAAAAAATCCTTCTCAAAATCATTTTTTGCCAATTTCCTTTTTTCAGTATTAATGTTTATGTATGGCTCCAACCACCTCGACTGATCAAATTCAATCACTCGTCGAATTTTTCTAAGCTCTAAGCCATACCTTAGGGCCTGTTTCAAATTAACGTAATGAATTACATACTTTTCTTTAGACTCGAGCGTCGTCAATAATTTTTTATGCTTGCCTGTTGGAGGAACTTTATTTTCCGGGCAAAACGGAAGATCGGAGTGAGACTCATGAAGACTATCAGGATAATCTAAATCAACCTCAAGAAGATACCCTTTAGGATTATCATCGGAAATGTTCAAATTAAAATTTTGAATCTCCTCTTCACTTAGCCATCTAAAACCTCCCCGCGGAAGAAGTTGGGACATTGCCCATCCATAAAGATTATTCGCATCCAAATATAAAAGATATCTATTCGGAATGGAGTTATCATATTGCTTCATGTACTTATTATTTGCCTTGCTGTACCTCTTACAGCATTGACTAATACCACCACGTATGCCATTTTCAGTCATAAGTATCATATCGTAATCTGTCATTAAATCAAGGGTTACTCCTGTATGCTTTAACATGGCATCAAATGCTAAGCCTGGTGATGTATAGTACCAAGCAGGATCAAGTTTATAAGTCTCCATGCATACATCCCTAAAATTTTCGAAAACATCGGATAAAATCTTTACATCAGTTTTAAGGTATAAATTGGAATATTCACCGAGGGACTTACAATTAAAATCGGACCAAATTTGAATTAGCAAATTTGTAATCGTCATCGCTTACTGATTCTCCACTAATATGACTGTAAAAATCAATCTTCGGAGGCAAACATTTGTCCTCTAACTTCTCCCAACTGTCAAGGTATTCGTAAGGAAAAATGCCTTTTCTCGTAACAAGGTCCACTTTATCCCCAAAAATCCGTTTCGTATGAGCGAATTTCTCTCGGGGAAGATTTTCGGCTAATTTTGACAAAGATGATGCCATAAATCGATAGGTATCCACAAATCGAATGCTGAAATTGTTACCTATACTTTTGCTAAAAGATATATATTTTTCCTCAGAATTTGGAATACAATGAATATTCTTTTGATCGTAATCTAATGCCAACACAATGAAGTGAGCATCGTATCCGCTAAGATTGTGAAAAAACACCGGGAGAAAATTAGGCATTTTGTAACTTAAATTACATCGTGAATGTAAAGCAAATCCCCGTCAAATGACAATGATCTCGTACACGATCAGTTCCCAATTCTTGCCCACAAAGAGCACAATGGGTAGCTGTTTCAAATGCCATTTTTTCTGTCGGTGTCAAATCAATCATCGGTGTTTCATGTCGATACATTTTTTCTACCCGTTCAGCAACTTCCTTGATCCAACTAATGAACACCTTCGCAGCATCTTTCCCACGATAAGAAATCGGTTCGAATGTTAAATCATTCGTACAAATTAGTAAAAAGCAGAATGACATTATTTCATGCTTTTGAGTCGGACACATATACGAATGTTCGCTACTTGGTAGGCAGTGATCCACCTTCGAGAGAATCGCCTCAAAGTCAGCCACAACTATTGCTGGGACACGCATTGCACGACCAAAATTTTTAAATTTCAACCATTTTTCATCCTCATTCGGCATGATTATTTTACACGGTGCATTCATCACGCAATCCAAACGATGAATATTTAAGTTTTCCTTCTTTGGAAAATCGGAGAGACAGCGTTTGAAAACGTAAAAAGCTGCCTTATGCTTCGTTATTTGTGATCGAACCAATTTATCAAAGTTTTTAATCCAACAGTAATGAGATTTATCATCATCAACTAGGTAGAGTAAATCTCGATGATCAGAAAACTCCTCATCCACTACCTTTAAGGGATACACGTTATTTTTCTCATCAACTCCGAAAACATTGATTGAAATATTATTCTTTCTTTCAAATTTTGGTATATCCGACAAAAGGACTGGATAATTAATACAATCCCAATCGTACTTTGTTCCAAAATTTTTATCCTTTATATACATCGCAACTCTAGACGCTTTTTTGTCAATAAATTTGGAATAGATGGAATATTTAAAGCAAAATATATCATTGTTTTTCACATTAATCACTGCTTTCTTATTATAATTTTTTTTCGGTAGTTCGATAAAAGTTGATCCTCCCAAAGGACGATATTTATTAATTCGTAATTCTAATCCTAAAATTTCGGACAAACTCCATCCCGAACCTCTTGCTGCATGTTCGGATTTTTCTTTAAGTATTTTCGCAAAAAAGAGCAAAAGAATTTCATCAATATCATCCGTCTCAAATATTCGTACATTTTCCGTCTTAAACCATCTTTCATCGAAGTTATCACCTTTCGAAAATTTGCACTTAACCAAAACGTTAGTTTTAAGAGGGGAATATTCTAACTCCGTTTTAATTTTTTCTAATATTAGTGGTTTAATATTGTTTAGAAAAGTCACCAAATCACTACCCTCATCTAAACTACTAACCCAGTACGTTTTTAATCTATCTTTGGCAGCCGATTGTATTTCGACTATTCCTCTCGTATCACCACCACCACCGACTTGTTGTAAAATATGTCTTCGATGGACTTCACTCGCTTCATGAGAAACTCTATTTCGAAAATACGAACAGTAAATATCACAAAGGGTCTCCATTGCAGTCAGAGTTGCCGAGGAAAATGCTACGAATGATTTCTAGAGCATGTCATATCATCAACCCCACTATATATCTCACTTCTCCTTTTCACGACCCACTCCTCTTATTCTATCCCATAAAAAAGACACTCACCTCTATATAAAACTCCGCTCCAGCAGCTAGATTTCATCAGGATAAACGTTTTTTTTTCTAATATTCACTTAAGAAAAAACACAATTGCTCCTTGAATATTTTTTTTATTTACTTAAGTACAGCAAGTTTTTTTTTTAATTATGGATTTTCTTTTTTTTTTCTTGGAGTAATCTGCAATTATAGAAGAAGAAAACAAATAAATATGTATAAAGTACAGGCACTTCCAATGAAAAGTTACCACTGCAGAGCCGAAATTTCTAAGTCCGGAGTTTTTTGTAAATTTGGCATCGCTGCGTCACGGCTTCCCCCTAGCGGAGCCTGAGGAAGTTCTAACCGTAAACAAACCCCCTTCCCTCCTCCGCCCTCCTTTCCTTTCTTAGCGGAAGGGACCAAGGGATTACTGGCGGTCAGTCTTCTTTCAATGCTTCTTCTCACGATGGTCGCAAAATACCCCCGACTCTCGCTCTACCCTTGTGCCCAAACGTGGCATTGAGCCGCGTGTCTTCCTCCCCCTGCCGAAGGATCGCCACACACTATTCTCCTCCTCCCGTAGGGGAGGGGCGCCGAGGAAGAATTGTCTAGCTGGAAATTCCTCGTCAGGATGGGTTCGCAAACGGGACGCGCGGGCAGCCAGCCGCCTCCCGGCGATCTCCTCTCGAGGGGCCAATTGCGGAAAGTGTGGACGGCAGTTAGTAAATTTCCTTACGAACATTAATCGCAACTGAGAATACTAATTACAATATGCTCCTCCTCTCTTTCCCTTCTGATGGACAGGTGTTCTATTATTCGACCATATTGCACAGAAAATATTATCGCAAAATTGTTTGGATATATTTCTTAAATGTGACGGAATCGATTCATTTTTGTGAGTGAATGGTTACTTCCTTCAAACCACGTATGAAATTAATAAGAGGCCAGCACACCAAAATCGAGAAACCATTTTGATAAACGTGTTCACTGGTGGATATTTAAATGTTTTGAAATATTCGCCTGGTAATGTGACTAGAAAAAACTTATAATCACTCAGGTGTAAGAGTTGATGGGCAGACGTCTCTAAGGTTTTACGTGCTTCCGGATCAACCCTTCTGCAGGGGCACAGGCTTGCAATGGCATAAACTCGGAGGATGTTGACCCGAGGTATACCGCGTGGAAGGGGTCGCGGGTGCAATAAAACGTATGGAGTAAGGTTTTTGGGCAGTGGAAAATTATTCTTCGCGGAGACCGGTCCTCCCCATCCCCATTGTCTCAACACAGGGACTCAACAATGTGGTCAGAGGGAACATGCCGCCCCCCATAAGGCATTCACCTCTCCCTTGTCCCTTTCCACTAGAGCACTAGATTGCATTGCAACCATTGCAATTGCGTATATCATAGATATGGCTGAATACTGCTACTTAAAAGCGCCGGATACCCGAAAGGTAAAATAATCATTGATAATACGTGCGAAGTAAATCAACTACCCATACTGAATCACAATGCGCCAAGAATCCTAGCTGTTGTCCACTGTTCAACCACTCGGTGATTAAATAAATTTCTATTTAATTTGAAAGTGTGTATGAACAACATGAAAAAGATTCCTAACTTGTGTATTTCTGGAATGTTTCATGGACCCTAAAAAGACTCCACTCTTTTCAAGGGCTGAAGGGCGTGAACAACAAGTATGTTCCTGGAGCGTACGCAAAGAAAAATAATTTAACGTGATTCTGCGTAAACTTATCCGGTCGCACGGCTCAATATTCTCGCGATTTCATCAAAGCAGAGTCAGTGGAGTTTAGTGATAATGAGTACAGCTGAAAAACAAAAGTTCACCCTCTGCCACACGCCCTCGCGGTGGCTTGCACGGTATTACGTAAATGTAGATGTTAACCTGTTGATCAAAAATGTTCTTCGGGTGTGCCACGCGATGATCAGGTTTAGCCTGATGTTAACCCGTTGATAAGTATTTTCAGATAGATTCAAATGTAGCATAATTGATGATCTAAATTTAAATTTTCAAGCTTCCTAAGATAGACAGAAGAAGTCGGTGGTATTTTGTGACCGTCTGCAGGTCTCCTATAAACAATAAGTAGTCGGGAATATTCTTATGTTGTCCTAAATGTAATATTTTCGTTCAAATTCCATCAAATACTCATTCTTCTTAGTCACTGACACTTTCTGCGCCTCTATCACTTTTTAATCGAACTCAAAACGTGATAATTCATAACAAGCCATTATATAACACCAATGCCAGAAGTGACCTGTGAACAAGGGCCGAGAGGACCAGGGAATCATATAAAATACGATTTCGATGTAGAACAGTAAAAACACAAGTCCAAAAAATATTTTAAAATCCTGAAAAGTCACTTAGGCACAATTTCTTCTTCAATATTTCTTCACTGCTGCCTAGCTAGAACCGAATTTCAAAAATCCATTACTCCAATGAAAAAAAAACTGATCACTAAAAAGTTCCGACGTTCCGAGGCTCAAAATTTATAAGATTGCTTTTAATGGATTATAGGAATATGCGCATAGTGGCCGTAGTTTATGACCGCAGAATTTCGCGGGTGAAGAATAGAATCGTAAATAGGAGGAATTGCAACTACCGACTATATATGCCGACGACTTGGGTGAAACTAGTCGCATGAGAAAGGTCTCCTGCCTGAGGTCTTTTCTCTCTTCTCCTCTCAACCTAGGTCCTTAATCTCGCGCAGCTCCCCATTTTGCATCATTGTCGCAGGGAGGCCCTCGTCTCTTATCGCAGCAGATATTAGACCAGATTTTAGGGAAACGGCTGCGTGGTCAATAACAGATGTGTATTGGTATTATACAAGCAGTAATATAATGGGTATTGTTATTATTCAAATTACGAGTCTATACCATAAATCCTACGGTAAACTCGTGGAAATTACGACAATTCGGCACGTTATTTTCTTCTTCTGAGACTATTCCTAGTCTTAAAACATTGAGATCGCAAATTTATAAAACTTCTGACCACATCGATGTGAGAATAAAACATGTTAATGAACTCACACTGAAATAGCACAAACGTGAAACAACACCAATAGACCAAGGAATTAATTATTCAATTATTCATCGATTATTCAAGGGACACATACAAATTAGGGGTGATAATGAACAATGATGATTTGTGATTTCCTCTTCTAAGTGAACGTCGATTTTTGATGTTATGCCAATACGTGATGGTGGTGGCGAGCGTAGAGGTATGTTCGGGACCTCCGATGTCTGGCTGCGCGACTCGGAGAAACGCACACCTTTAGGGCATGAGAAAAAGACAGACCGCCAGTAATCCCTTGGTCCCTTCCGCTAAGAAAGGAAAGGAGGGCGGAGGAGGGAAGAGGGTTTGTTTACGGTTAGAACTTCCTCAGGCTCCGCTAGGGGGAAGCCGTGACGCAGCGATGCCAAATTTACAAAAAACTCCGGACTTAAAAATTTCGGCTCTGCAGTGGTAACTTTTCATTGGAAGTGCCTGTACATTACACAATAATAAAAGTAATATTAAAAATGAAAATTATGAAACTTACTTTTAGTCGACGACGGTGAGCCTCTCAAATTAGGAAGAGGGGGTCCCCATCCCCCTCATTTACCATTGTAATTTCTTCGGCGTGGAAGAAATTTCTATAATGCTTGGGGAGGAATATCTTCCCCTTCGTATCTCCACCTTCAATCAGCGCCGCCAGCGCCTCCCCGTACTTGGTGTTAACCACTGATAAATTTGTTATTTTATACTTAAAATTTATATTTAAATTTTCCTTTTTAAGGAAGGGAGGCAGTGCCTCATTGAAAATTTTCAATTTGTTTCGCAAATCTTCCATCTGAAAAAATACAAAGTTAACGTAAATATTTATACATCTTACATATTAAAAAAGCCAAGAGAAATATAACATAAGCCTCACTTACTTTTGCGGGGAGAGAGAATGTTGTGTGTGCTGCTGGTGTTCTAATCCAACTGGTGAATGCTGCGAAAGATGACTGGTCTTTAATACTAAAAGGAGAGGTAGTGCATCACAGGGGAAACATCTAGAAGGAATGGGGGTGCACGTGTGGTTTGTCCTTCATCATCGTCCCAACTTCATGCGGTAGAGGTGACCATCAAGATGGAAAAAGAGACGCGCAGCCCGAAGCACATGAATAGTTTCCTCAGCCACGTGTAAGGGTTATGAAAAGTTGAGATCATGCAACACCATGTGCGTAATTCCTACGCCGCACTTGGAAAATAGAGACTCACTCACTCGTCCGGCTGACGCAAAACACCCACACAAGATGCACGAAGTTTCACAGAGAAGTCCTTTCATCACCGCCCCCCACCCACAGCAGCAGAGGTGACATTCATATTGGAAAAAAGACGGGCAGGCCGAAGCACGTGACTAGTTTCAACACTCACTTTTCCGGCTGACCCAAAACACTCACACCACGAAAGGAAGATGCAAGAGGTTTCGCAGAGAAGTCCTTTCATCACCGCCCCCCACCCACAGCAGCAGAGGTGACATTCAAATTGGAAAAATAGACGCGCAGCCCGTAGCACGTGAATAGTTTTATTATTCACTCGTCCGGCTGACGCAAAACACTCACACCATGAAAGATGAGAGAAGCTTTGCAGAGAAATCCTTTAAGCGTTCCCCATCCCCAAGCGAAAGGAGGAGGAGGAGGAGGAATGGTCTCTACATACAATGCCACGGCTTCTTTCTTCTCCTCATTCAATCCACTCAGCAGAATTCTACTTAACGCGGAATGGATAATCTCCACACACTGTGCCTTCGAAAAATCAGAAATTTTAACGGCACCGAGAATCGTAAAGAATTATTTCGAGTCGCTGAGATATTAAAGGAGTTTTTTCCCCATCTATACGAGCAGTTGATGGTTATGGGTCCAGAATTTATTAACCCAGAAGCACTCAATGATTTTGCATATTTAATTGCAAGGGGAAAGACGCATACGAGAGTGCTCTTTCGAAAATTTTTCAGCTACAGTGAATATTTCAATTTACGAGATCTTTCGATGTACGATGGAAACGTTGTTTCGACGATACGAGGTATGTACCCTTTTCATTTCCAGTTTCGATACATATTGCGAAGAAGATCCGATGGACGGTTCGAAAGAATATGCCCGTTTTGTTTTTATAAAATATTAGATGAATGTAAAAATGTAAAAGGGTATTATTCAAAGTATAATAATACTACATTTACGACTATAGAGCAAAGTGTGTTGACAAAAAACGTCGTGGAAAATGTTACTAGCAGATACAACTGGTGTGCTAAATGCTTTACAAATACTCTTATTGCGAACATCCACCAAGTTGAATATTGTTCGACTTTTTGCAATACGGGACTTGAAAAAGATGTTTTAACTAGCGATAAAGATAAAATAATTTGTTCAGAAAGTTCAGAAAGCTTTAATTACGATTATTATTTTAAATCTAAATTGCCTTTAAAAAGAAAGTGGGACTATTACGACAGTGACTAAGATTGATTTTTAAAAAAATAATTGTGATTAAGTTACAAAGTGATTTTTTTATATAAATTTAAGGACTGTTGAAAGTGTGAATTCTAAACTGGGGTTTAGTAAGAAAAAATAATTTATTAGTGATAAATATCAAAAGTGAGTTATAAAGTGTACTTTAAACCTTGAATTAAAAAAGAACATTTTTTAAATGTGATTTTTTTTTCTTTTGTGATGTTCATTAGAATCATAAAAAAACGAACATTATATATTGAAGTGTAAATATTTGTAAATTGTTTGAATGTGATTTTTAATGGTGTTAGGGATCAAGAAAATTTAAGGACTCATAAGGAATTAAATCATTAACTGAAGTGTAAATACCTGTATTCTTATTTAATTTCAAGAATCTATTAAATGAAATTTATCAGCAAAATAAAGTGTTTTATTGTTAAATGCACATAGTTGAACACGCTTTGACTGATTGCTCGTTAATCATTCCACCGTTAAAATCATTTTAAATAAAATTCTATCGAATTTAAATTATGATGGTATAATTGTAGAAAATTTTAAATTCTATATAATCTATAGATTATATAGAATTTAAAATTTTCTACAATTATACCATCATAATTGAAATTCGATAGAATTTTATTTAAAATGATTATAACGGTGGAATGATTAACGAGCAATTAGTCAAAGACGATTCATTTCGTATTATATATATAATGATGGGAGTCAAGCCCTACAAAGACATTTGTGTTTTCTCTCTGTCTATGTGACGAGTGTGAGCCGATGTCTTTGAAGTGGAAGCATCCATTCACCTGCATCTGAGCAGGTCCTTCTGGGTGTGGTAAAACGAATTTCGTTTTACGATTCCTGAAAAATTTACCCCACTTAGTTGAGGGAAATATATCCAAGATCATATGGTGCTGCAGTCCAGAAAGCAGACCGGTACTCAAAGGAATATCTTTTTTAAATGAACTCCCCGAAGGTTTTGCCAATCCACAGTTGACTCCTACTCTCTATGTGATTGATGACTTGATGCATGACTGTTTTAATAATAACCAAGTCAGCGAGTTATTCACAAAGGGATCACACCATTCAAACATTTCAATTATTCTTATAAACCAAAATGTTTTCTACCATTCCCCCTTTTCTCGCATGATATCCCTTAACGCAAAATACATTGTATGTTTTAGAAATGTTCGAGATCGCTCACAATTTAGATATTTAGCGAGTCAAGTATATCCCCAAGATTCGAGGGGTCTCAGTGAGGTATATATGCAGGTGACGTCAAAGCCGTACACTTATTTGCTCTTGGACTTTGCTCAGGAGACAGACGATCGGTTGAGATTCCGGACTCATATTTTCCCCGACGAGATTACGGAAGCCTTTGCCCCAGTGAAACTGATGGACGCAAAAAAGTAGGAATATGAAAAAAAATAAATTGGAAAGGTTAAAGCGAAACCAAAGTGTCTTAAAGCAATTAACGCGTGCAAGTCCTCGAAAAAGACGATCGATAATCGAAACAGGAAATTCTGATCTTATCAAAACATTGAGTGAGTGTTGTAAAAATATTATTAACGGAAATGTTAATATAAGCTCAAAGGTTAAGAAGAAGTTGGGCAGATTTAAAAAACCTATCCGGGAAATAGCTTGCTACAAAGTTTCTCTGAAAAAGAAACGGCGATTATTAAGTCAAAAAGGAGGATTTTTACCAGTTCTTCTAGGTTCTCTTTTAAGTGGTTTAATAGGAAGTTTCATCAAATAGAAATCAGATTTAAAAAATGAGTTTTCAAAAGTTACTGCTGGTGAATCCTGATTATATTGAAAAATCTCAATATTTAAATGACCGAATGTCCAAATTGGATAAGGAAATGCATAATGTTTTACAAAGAACAGACCTTGTGGATTCACAAAAATGGCATCATTACAGAAGAATCTTGGATACGTATTTAGAAACAGTATCAGAGAGTAAACGAGACGACATTGTACCTCCACTTGATTTGGTGAATGTTCTCACTCCTTCCGATAGCACCAATTTAAACGAAGGATTGAAGCGAAGGAAAAATAAAACGGTGAGTTTTCCGCAAAGAGGAAAACAAGTATTCAATATTCCTAGTGATGGAATTATTCGTAAATCGAGCGTAGGAAAGAAAAAGAGTAAGTCTTCTCTTTTGGACGATGAAATGCGAGGAATTTTGGACCGCAAAGACCTCCCAGACTCTCTTAAATGGCAATACTATAAGAGAATACTGAACTCATATTTAGAAAACATTTCAATATCCAAGGATAGCATTCTGTCCCCAAAGCTTAACACGCATAGATCGCCAGAAAAAAAAACGAAGTAATACACCCAAAGTTGACAAAATAAATGAACTAAAGAATAGAGGGAAAAACATACTAACAAGTAACATAAAACTTGAAAAAGAATGGCGAAAAAGTCAGGAAGAAGGAGTGGAGAAGATGGAGGAGCTATTGAACGATCTAGAGCGACAGCTTCAAGGAGAAGGAGATGTGGAAATGAAAGACGAAGTGGGCGAAAGACTCAAAGAGGATCAAATGGACGTGGATTCGGACGCATCATTTTGGGAAACGACACCAACAATCCCAAGGAGAGGAAGCCGAAAACGAGTCAAAAAGATACCGTACTCTCCTCTCACTCCAAGGAAGAAGAAAAAGACTTCATTTTCAATACCAGGCAAAGGAAATCGAAAACGAAAGGAGAAGAAAAACACTCCTCCCTCAACTCCAAGGAAAAAAAGAAAGAAAACAATAACGGAAAAAGAGATTCAATGGTTGAAACATCCTTGAGTAAAATTTATTTCGACCCTTCCCATCCAGCCAGTTTTTCGACTAGAGATGCATTGTGGACTGCCTTGGGAAAATAATTTCAAAGGAAAACGTTCAAAAGTGGTTAGATTCACAGGATACCTATACTCTACATAAACCAATCAGAAAAAGATTTCCTAGGAATCACTACGATGTATCGTACATTGATGAAACTTGGCAATGCGATCTTAATGATATGAGATCTCTGAAAAAATACAACAATGGCTATCAATATCTTCTTACAGTAATAGACCTTTTTTCAAGGTGGGGATTTGCCAAACCATTGAAAAATAAAAAACCTGAAAGTGTCATCGATGCTTTTCGCTCGATTTTTAACAAACGGAAACCTTTGAAAATTCAAAGCGATAAAGGTGGTGAATTTGCTAACATTAAATTTAAAAAATTTCTCGCTGAACGAGGAATAAAATTTTACACCACCAACAATCCAGATGTTAAGGCAGCTGTCGTAGAAAGGTTTAATAGAACCTTGAAAAGTAAAATGTACAAATATTTTACAAAAAACAACACTTTCAATTACGTAAGTGTGCTGCCTAAGCTCCTCAAAGGATACAACGATCGCACGCATTCCAGCATTGGAATAGCTCCTTCTCAAGTAAATGAATCAAATGCATTTTCTACTGCTGTGTATCAGTTGAGAAGACGACTTAACCGCGATGGTAGTAGCGGAAGGAAATTTGAGGTTGGTGATCATGTTCGTATTAGCAAGGAAAAGTTACCATTCTCTAAAGGTTACACACCAAATTATTCTACAGAAATATTTAAAGTGAAATCAATTTCAAAAGATTTTCTCATACCTACCTATAAATTGGAGGATTTGAATGGTGAAGAAATACAGGGTTCCTTTTACGGAAAAGAATTAGTACGGAGTCGAATAGCAGATAATACAGAATTTAAAATTGAAAAAATCCTTAGACGGAGAGGAAAAGGTGCTAGCCAAGAATATCTCGTTAAATGGAAGGGATACGGAGACAATTTCAACAGTTGGATATTAGCTTCTATGGTGAAAAGATTAATTAATAATTGAATTAACATGAACGATTTTCATATCACACTCCTAAGCGATAGTTCCGCTAAATATTACCCGGACAATACAATAGCTCGCTTTCGCACAAAACTTCCCAGGCGAATTTCCTTCAATGAGGATGAAGAATGGGTTGTAGGTTTGGTGGAAATATCTTTACCACGTGCACGTGCACCAGTGACTAGTGGGATATCAATTCGAACGCTCAACGATCATGAAATTACGTTAACAAAACCTACCTATACATTGAGTTCATTGATTGGCACAATTCGAGAATCCGTACCCGAAGATAGACGATTAGAATATGATATTGAAATTGCAAATTTAAATAAAAGTAATGATATTTCTGAAGTAGTGGGAATAGATTCCAATCAAGGATTACCACTAAAATCCCCCTCTTTGGAGACCAAAAAAAACAACACAAATGATATAAGAAGAATATGTTGGAATTGTTTTTGTTTATAACGATCTCGTGAAGCCACAATTCATAGGTCATACATTGAGTAGGTGTCTGAGAGTTATCAACACGGGAAGAGGTAGACATCAAATTTTCCAGCAACCGTATTATGTACCTGTTGAGCGAAAAGAATTTGATAGTATAGAGATATTTCTTGCAGATAAAATGGGCCACCCGTTTCCATTTGTATCGAGCATCGATCCTTCAGCATTGATTCTTCACTTTAAAAAAAGTAACATTATATATAGAGGTTAGTATTCATCAAGATGTCCACAGATGTGGATCGATACGTGAAATATTATATTTCACGTCAAAGAGGTGGAGATATTGGCCCCATTTACCGAGCCAGTCAATATAGGCAGAAAGGAAACGGATTGGGAAGTTTTTTAAATGGACTTTGGCGATACGTGAGACCTCTTTTCACTAGTGGTTTGAAAGCGGTTGGGGAGGAAGCCGTAAAAGCGGGAATCGGAGCCCTCTCAGATATTGGTACAAAATCTGGAAAAGAAATATTAAAAACTCGTCTTAAGGAGGCGGGGGGGAAATTTAAAGAGACGGGCTGAAGACAAAATGGAAAGAATGGTGGGAGCCGGTTTGCGTGCGGCAAAGAGACCTCGTAAAAAATCGGCGCTAAATGCAATTCCAATTCTTAAAAATATTGTGAAGAAAAAAGTTTCAGCTAAAAAGAAGTCGAAGAAGAGGGGAGGAAAAAAAAGAAACCGAAATCATGTCTCGAAGAAAAGGAAAAATGCTAAATCAACAAGTAGCAGGAAGAGGCGTGGAAAAGGAAAACAGCGAGGTCATGGGTTAAGGGATATATTTTCATTATAATGTAAGTTCGAGGAAATATGTTATTAGTCTTTCGGCTGTGCTGGTGGAGAGTACATAAAAAAGATGACGCAGGTTATTCCATCGTCTTTGGATATTTTCACTCGTCGTCCCATTCAAGCTAGTATCCTAGGTAACCGGATTATTGCATACAAACCAGTAACAGCCATCGATACCTACTCTGAATTGAAATTTTCTATCAAGGGAAACGGTGATAGATACATTGACTTGAATGATATTTCCCTGAATATTAAACTCAGACTCTTGAATGGAAATAAACCGTTCACGAGTGGTGAAGATCAACCAGGAATTATAAATAACATACTCCATTCTTTGTTTGACAATTGTAACGTTTATCTAAATGGACGGAGAGTTACAACTTCGGAATATTATGCTTACCGAAGTTATTTGGAAAACTTGCTGAATTATGGGTCAGATGCGGCACGCACGCACTTGCAATGTATCGGATGGGCCCTCGATGATGGAGAAGATTTGGACAATGTTCAAACAAATAAGGGATTTATTACTAGGAAAAAATGGTTTGAAAATAGCACTCTTATAGAGCTGGAGGGGAAGCTACATGCAGATGTGCTACATCAATCCAGACTGCTCCTGAACAACGTTGACGTGGACATTGAATTATCTTTCGCAAAACCTACATTCTTTTTAATGGATAAAGAAGATGGAGAAGGAGCTTTGAGAATTGAAGAAGCAACACTGTACGCGACTCACTACGAGCTTGATCATTCCGTTCTTGTTGCACATGCAAAAATTCTCTCAGACGGAATGTCTAGTATTTTACCTTACAAACGCGTTGAAATGAAATCATTCACTATTCCTGCAAATAGCAGCATGTTTAACAATGATAACTTAATATTAGGTCGGATTCCAAATTTACTTCTTGCCGTTATGATAGAGGATAATGCATTTCTCGGAAAAAGAACAAAAAATCCATTCAAATTCCGACACTATAGTTTATATTACTGTTCAGTTTTTGTTGATGATCAAGAATATCCATGTGGAGGAATTGAAGCAGATTTTGATACGGAAGGCAAAAAGTTTTGCACGCGGGCTTATCGGCAGCTGTTTTCCACGTTAGGATTGCATCATGCCGATGGGGGAAACCAAATTACGTTGGATATGTTTCAGCATGGGTACTTTGTTTTAGCGTGGAATCTCACGCGTGATGCTTCCGTGAGCGAAAACCATGTTTCTCCATCACGTATGGGAAATTTACGCTTGCATGGTAAATTTAAAAAACCTCTTCCCCACGCCGTCACGGTTCTTACATATGCAGAATATGATTCCGAAATTTTAATAAATAAAAACAGGGAAGTCACATTAAATTGGGCATAATCAACTTAGCACTTCAAGCATGGATACTCATGACATTGTGGAAGTTCTCAGGGGCAATCGATATACACGAGACCTTTTTCGAGGAGTTTTCGCTTCCGATACATTACCGAGGAGAAACATTAAACCTGGATTATATGTCATCAATTTCGATCCTTCCACGCGCCCTGGAATTCACTGGGTTGCGGTGCATGTGATCGATCTCAAGCATGCAGAATATTTCGATTCATACGCTATACCTCCTTTCGTACCCAAGATACTCGCTTTCCTCCGCCGTTTTGCGTCAGTGAAAAAAAATTCCAAGCGATTGCAAAATTTTAAATCTGATTTATGTGGAGAGTACTGCTGCTTGTATGCATATGCCAAGTCAATCCGACGCACGCTGACGCAATTCACCAGAGTATTTCCCCATCCTGACCTCAACGATTGCAAAGTAGCCTTGATTTTTTCACGTATCTTTGCACGTGGACGACTGAAGCGCCGATGTCATCCAAGGTCTCAAGCTTGCTGCGCATTAGCAGAAACCAGTACTTGGAGAAATAGGCTTCGTAAATTTTGAAAGCGATTAGTCATGATGGAGTCGTCCAACGAAGATGTCATGCTTTCCTCCATCGGAATAGAATCTGTGGACGCAGTGTCGCAACCTGAAGAAACCACTGAGGTGAAGCCGTGCAAGCCCTCGCCAAGGAAGCGGAAGAACGAAAATGCAGCGGAAAACCAAACGTGTAAACGAAAAAGGAATCGAGGGGTGAAGAAGGTGAAAGAAGGAATACCACTCGATGAATCAGTCTGCATGCAGTAGTCCACCAGAGAAGAAGTGCTTTCATCACCCGGAGTGTCTGTGATAAGCCGGGAGAAGAGAAGCAAAATTCCTAAGGAAATCTGTAAACAGAAAACAAATAAAGAGAAAAAACCTAACCGCTTACAACCCACAAAATCCTCAAGTAAGAAAAGAAATTCGTCCCACAACACGACTTCATCTTCCACTAATAAAATCCATTCCACAATCTCCAACCAAATTTCTGCTTATCCCTCCCCTTTGGAAGATTTTAAAGTACTATACTGCCTTGGTGCTTCGCTGGGTGACAATAAAACACTTCGCATCGGTTTAGAGCTGCGATCTTCGACTGGAGAACGGGCCTTTGCGAGAATAACGCATGAATGGAGTGTAATCGATCTCTTCTCCAGCGACCTCCACCTGCTCAAACATAACGAGCATCACATCAGTGATTATATGAATTACGGTTTACCCAACCCGAACATCCCAAACGGAGTGGCCAATCCAAATTTTTCCGTGTCGTTCAAGAAGTATTGCGGTAATTATTACGTTGTCTTTTCTGTCCGGGACAGAAAAGTTATCTTTAACAAGGAACGATGGCAAGCTCTCGCAGCTATTCTAGAGAATGTCCAAATTGCAGTGGATTTAGTCAATCAAAATCGGACGCAGTTGGAAGAATTCTTCCTATCCTTCGAACACGCAGCACGGAGATTAGGGATGGAAGAGATAAAAATCATATTCGGGGTGGAGCAGTCAGTCATCGCGACAACCTATTTCCCCCTAGATCCGCTGCATGTGGAAGGATGGGGAAAATTATTATCGACTTCCAAGCGTGTTTACAAGGAAAAAACTTGTTTGTAATAAGAGAATTGGCAATGGAAGATTTGGATTCTGGCCGGCGAAAATCATGGGTCTTTCACATTCCTCCAATCGACAAGAAAAGTTGGGAAAATAAGTGGCTTATTGATCATCATCATGGAATCGACTACACAATGTGTATACATTATATATACCATAACAACTATATACCATACCATCAATTAAAAAACATTCTCACGAATGAAACGCGGACATATGATTTCATATTTGTCAAAGGTCTAGAAAAATCTGCTGTCATATCCACACTTATTAATCGCCCCGTCATAGAGCTCGAGAGGTTTTTAAGCATCCCAAGTCTTAAAACGCTTCCTAAAGCAGACGAGATAGAGTGTGGCCTCGGTATCCATCACACGGAAAAATTTGCCTGTGCGGTGAAAAACTGTGGGAAACTACGGAGATGGATCCTGGAAAATGTTGGTGATGGAGAATTGGACCAACTGTTACAGACTGTGAAAATTCGTGTAGCGGCAGTGTCATACAAAAATTGTAAAAAAAAACTAATATACAGTGATTGTAATGAAATGGGGAAATAAAACTTTGTGTCTGAAATATTTTATACCCTTTCTTTATTTCTTACATCCCTTACCAAGCCAAAACAGAGTTGTGAGATTCTTGAGAGGGGTCTCCGTCCGGGAGGAGCTTGGGTTGGGGGAGGGGCTTGGATTGGGGGAGGAGCTTGGATTGGGGGAGGGGCTTGGATTGGGGGAGGAGCTTGGATTGGTGGAGGGGCTTGGGTTGGGGGAGGAGCTTGGTTTGGGGGAGGAGCTTGGGTTGGGGGAGGAGCTTGGGTTGGGGGAGGAGCTTGGGTTGGGGGAGGGGCTTGGATTGGGGGAGGAGCTTGGGTTGGGGGAGGGGCGAATGGCGCATGCGCAGACGATTCAAAATGGCGGATTTAACAAAATGGCGTCCTTAATGCGTCACAAGATGGCGGTCAGACCGGAAGTCACGTGACCAAGATGGCGGCGGTCACGTGACCAAGATGGCGGCGACAGGAAGTGGCCCAGGATCCCCAAAACACTACTACTTGGTCTTACCTTCTACCGGTAAGTTAAAAAACTTCATAAAATAGTCATACCAATGCAATATTGTATGAAATGGACGCTACAACAGATAAATATTGAATTTATTGCCTACGATGTTGCATGTGTTTCGGGTGCATTATTAAGTGAGTAGTTGATAATATTTTGCCAGTAAACCGCAGTAATTATGTTATTTTATCATAGTTAGTAGCATGTTCAGCTAATTTGTTATGTGAGTATAATATTACCGGTAGGAAATAATGCGACTGAAATGTTTGCCCTACCACATACCTTTATGATGGCTTGCAGGGTATTACGCAGATGTTATGCGGAACCAAGCATGATGTTACACTATTTTACAGTAATAATCCTAAAGAAAATATGGACGTTATGATGAGTTAGAAGTGTGGAATAGTATTTATTTCAATTAGAGGGAAAGAACTTAGGAAAGTGTGGCCTTCACGTGCCTTTGGTATCATCGGTACTCCATGCTTAAAACGGAGATAAAGAAAGTTTGACAACGAGGGATTTGTTATTCTAAGTTTGTGAATCACGTTCTTGGTATAGAAATATTTGCAGGGAAGTGTGTTCATTTTGTAATATATAATATCAACTTTAGCTGGTCAATTAACCGTTACCGACCCATGTATTTTGTTATGAATTAGGCGAGAATAGCGAGAGTGAATGCTCATCACTTCTCGCTTTACGTTTATTAATATCCCGTGTAGTAAGTTATCAGTGAAGTGAATTAGTCATTTTTAATTCGAAACGATCTTCTTCCATAAGATGCTGACATTAGATTTTCTTTAGATTTTAGAAGTTTTATGTATTAAATCAAAGAAGTAAAGGAAAGTATACAATGCAGACAATCAGGGGTGGAAATGCTGAAATGATGTTAAGTGCACGTTGTATTTCTTGCAGGTGTAAGCTTCAGTTTTGAGTGCTAGGTTATCAGTAAGCTGTTGTGTTGTGTGTGAGTGTATTTCAAAAGACGTAAGGTTACTTTCGATCACAGATGGATGCACACTAACATCGAGAAAATGAATCCGGCCGGTTTAACTTTTCCATGCACGAATGTGTTAGTGTGTATGTTATATTGTGGAAGGTGTATTGACTGGAAGTATTTGTGACTTCCTCTCGATGATAATAGTGCATGGTCGTGAAGGCTGTCTTAAAGCAACTCTTTTAGTGTCAGAGGTGAGAGGGAAAATGACCTATTACTTTCCTACCACAGAAAACTATGTCAGAAGATCCATTATGGCAAGTTTTTATGAATTGCCTATGTATGAATGCCTTAAATGCTTATTCGTGAATCCATTTTGAACTTGATGGGTGTGTTTTCTTATTTATTGTTAGAGCATATAACGAGGATCTGATGAATTAAATATAAATCAAGCCAGTCTCGTTCGAAGCAATATTTCTATGGTCCACATATAGTGCATTGGTATTGGAACTGATATTTAATTGCTGAGTTAATTTTTATTTACCCTTTGCACATTACTTCCAATATGTATTTGCTGACACTGTCAACAGTCTTAAATTATCAACCTTAGAGTGTTGAATGTAATTTTACATGTTTCATCATGAACTTGACAGAGAGACTGTTGATGCTGGGTATTGATGTTGAAAAATGAGATGTGTATGCTGCTTACTTGAGTGCAATCAATTGTATTTGGTTCCATCATCTTGTTGGAGCTGAATTCCTTTGTGTTATCTTTGATATTTCTCTATCCGGTTTACGTTTGGGTTAAATTATCTTGTCCTCAGGCTCTTTGGTCATTATTTTGTGTTCACAAGTATACCCTAGGTATTTTTTATATCATGGCATGTATGGATATCATATATTACTTCTTTCCTCGAATTTCGGATTCTAGTAATTTTTAAAATTGGAGAAGTAGAATTATGTGAAGTTCTTCTATTTTTCTTCTACTTGGTAATGCATGTTATTTTTTCAGGTTATAGATGACCTTTAATCCGGTGGTATTGGAATCAAATTTGGAGTTTATGATATGTTTTTGATAGACACTTCGGGTCATTATTTCATTGATGTTCCTAGAATATCTACTTGAAGGGAAAGAAAGTGGTTCATTGTGGTAAGAAATTGTCATATATCTTGATGTGTTTCCCTAAGCAATTGCAACATTTTTTTTGTATTGGTATATTTCCAAAAATAATATTTATCTGTTAGGAAATATGTTGTTTTTTCTGTACAAGTACCTGTTATTTGTCACGCAACCTTTCTTTTTTCCTTTTTCAGGATATCCTTACAAGTTTGCTGGGCCTTTAATAAAGCAATTTCCGGAAACCATTTGACATTTACTTTCCTGATATAAAGCATAAGGTGTTGCAGTTACTGACTGGAACAGTTGTGAATTGCAATCGCATTGCTTCGGTTTTGCGTTTTTGACCTCACTCATGCATTGTAAATGTTTACATTTGATGTTGACCGGCCAAAGGAGAATCTTGTACTTGAACAATCTTAAAATTGAATTGTATCGTAAATTAATGTTTTTGTAACTTGCCACTTTAAATAAATGTTTATGCTTGAAATTCTTTTTCAATGACCAACAAAATGTTTCGCCCTTCTTGTGAAGTTAAATTTAGAAGCACGCATTTACTCGAGTTCACTCGAGTACAAACGTGCATTACGTGAGGTAGCACGGCTTTTTTCCAGGGGCTTTGATAGTGAAAATGTAATAATATAAATAGGAAATATAGTTTAAAGGTAATTCCGTAATATTTCATACGCATTTTGTTGAGTTGAGTACAAACGTGCATTACGAGAGGTAGTACGGCTCTTTTCCAAGGTTTGACAGTGAAAATGGAATAATATAAGTAGAAAATATAGTCTTAGGGCGATTCGGTATTGTGCCATTGATTAAATTATTTTATCTTGGGATTTGGTCAATATTTATATCGTCAAGTCGTTAAAACTTCAGTAGCCCTGAGGAAGTCTCCGGCAAAGGAGAGGAAACGTCGGCCACCTTCGAACCAGCTAGCAAGACGCGGACAACCCAACAAAACATATGTAAGTCACAATATTTATATCGTACAGTAGCAGTTCTTGGCGAGTTTAATGGTGATAAATTACGTTCGCAGAAGAAACGATGGTTGCATATCCAATCTCCAATCCATCTTTAATTTCAGGAATAGGATTCAGAAAGTTGAAATTAATGCAATTTTGGAATTGACAGCTGTTATTTTACGAGTAATATTGAGTCAATTATGTTTGACAAAACATCGCTTTCTCCGTTAATAATCCCGTTCCTGCGGGACACAACGTCTGTAATCCACTAGCAATTAATTAATTTGGGCATGTATTACTAGTTCCTTTCAGCGCACCTGCCGCAAAAAAATCCCCAAAGGCGTTACTTTAAGAGTAAAGAGCAAAAATTGATCGTTGCCCCGTAAGAATCTGTGTTATAGCTGGGCTGTACAATATGGCTAAATGCGCAATTATGCCACGCCCCCTTGGCTTCACTCCCCGCCAGTACGGAGCATAGGGGGCGCCCCCTCCAGTAAGCTCTATGAAACTGGTATTGCTACGTTAGAAAACAATGCTTTACCATGGTTAGAAGTAGCTAATCGGAACGCAGGTAGGTTATGACGGCTGAAATAACCGTGGTAGAATGTTAGTAGTGGAAACGGGGCCTTAGGGTGTCCCTTATTTGGCAAAAAAACATTTTTTGCGAATTTTTTCGGGCTCACCCCCTAAATATTTTCCATTTGGTTAGGTGTTCTCAAAAACAAAATTTCATCTCAATTGGCCAATATTAACACGTGCCGACTTGAGCGAGAAGTTTTAATGTTAGGAATTATAGGTTTTTGTAGTTTTAAGTCAGTGAAAAAGTTAATGATACATGTTTAATATGTAACTTTATACTACAATTTAGTAGATTTTCACTCTTTTGACTGCATTATGGTTTTTAGTATTCTTGTGGATACTTTCTTTTCAGTGTTTCTTTCTTGCAATCTGGGTACAGTATACGATGTTCTTGAACACAACACAATTTGCTTTCGCTTCTCATCTACAGTCAGTAGTCCATAAAAATCTTGCATCGATTTAACACACCTTAAAGCACGGTCATTAACTGCTGTTAACTCTATCACTATCCTGTGAGCTTCTAAATATCAAGTGTTGCTCGTCCATGTCAAAGGACATTCTTGAATAAAAATTGTGTCCATCTTCGGGCAAGAGACCCGATCTCTGCTTTTGGTTGACACAAAGTCGTCTATTGTTTTCACCGAAATGAAAATAAGATTGAATTAGGAGGTGCATATTATCGAAAAAATTAAATGGTTATCAGGATAAAATTAAACTTACTATATAATTGTCCATCCAAATCTCCACAAAGAGGAACATATCTCTTTTCCATGTGTAGATTCTCTCTGGCTAAATTTTCCTCCATTTTGATTTTGACTTGTACCTCTACTTTCTCATCAAAGAGTGATAGGACAGGCAACTCTTCTAATAAATACCACATACGGTGACTAAATTTATTTAGAGTTGCTTTTGAAATTGTAGAATCTATCCTTTCAAATTATTTTAGAACTTTTAGAAGCAGAGACTTTGATAAGAAGCATTCACAGCTGCACTGCACTGAAAGTCACGGTTTGGCATAAATAGTTGCAATGAACAGAGAGACATCTCTTAAGGCATTTTTATTTGCACTGGATAGCTTAAACTGTGATCTTAGCAGAAAAAGTTTTAAGCAATAAATAGTTCTTGCCATTCATCGAGCTTGATACATCGCCCCAAAAGGGAAAATGTTTTATTTTTTTCCAGTCTTCTCCCAATAACATTAGAGAGCGCTCAATAAGTTCACGATAATTTCCTCTTAGTGTTGGTTTATCTAATTAACTTTCATAAATTCTAACGCTTCTTTAATTTCCGACTCACTAAAAAAATATTTCCACATTATCTTTGCCACTTTGAAAATGATTGGCATTGAAACTTTCCCAGCTTTCCCTAAAGTTTTTACCAAGTGGTATGTCAGAACTGCTTGTTAAATTACGTACTTTACATTCAAATACACATTCCCAGATAGCACAGAATTCACTGTATCTACTTTGCAATTATATACCATCTCATGGCGAGCGGGATACCGTATCGCATTGCCGCTAGTCGTCACTAGATACCATCCACTGACGGGATGCGTACTCATTGGATACGAACGCGTGCAATGTCCGCAACCAATAGGTGCACAATGAGATACGAGATTCCTACGCCAGCGGCGCAAGAATACGGCACCGGTGATATCGAATATATCGATAGTGTTACTCGATCGATAATGATCGACCTTGGTTAATTTCGATATCTTATATTTACTATTCTTAATTAATAATGTAGTATCAGCTGTGAAGCCACAAACATGCCAGGGAAAAACAAGAAATATCAGGGTAACATAGGGAGAACAGTTATAATAAGTATACAAACGTATTTATTTTCATTTCAATTTGAAATTAAATAACAGTCATAGATACATAGGTATATAAAAAATGCGTCAATGGTTAAGCATGAATACATTTAAATTGAAAGTAACATTGATTGGATAACGGTTATTTATATCACTAATGAAACAAGTGGCTAAAATACATTCCATTACGATGATAGACTGCCACACATTCAGTAAAATGCCTAGGTATTATCTCGTCTCGGTGCAACATATCACGTAGCAAAAGTTTATGAAATATGTGCATGCAGTCATTGCAAGCCAGCATATCCACCTGCAATTGAACAATAAATAGCTCATTAAACACTTATTATTTATTATCAAAGGATTTCTAATTGAAATCCATTAGTTGTTAGAGGGAAAGGAATTCAACTAAAATCATTCTCGCTAGGTATCGTATAACTTTGTATATTTTGAAGTATCCAAGCTTGACTATCAACCATATATATTTAGCAGTCTCTCTATTAATCAGCTACCCTGTTGTAACTACTTCATATTCTATATTATTAGGAGATCCACTTAATTTACAGGTCTTATAATTTATTCTGACAAATCCACATCGTATGTAACAAAAATAAACGTCTTATAGCTTTGCACATTTTTCTGAAATACACGAAAGTACACTTCCTACATTCACCATATCTTCCTTCCACATAAAGAACGTATTGTAAGCATATAAAAAATGCTAACAAACACTGCATTGGAAATTTCACAGGCTTACCAATCGATCTCAGATCGGTCTGAGTTCAGACCGATCTGAAAGTTCAGCAGGGAGCTGACTCAGATCGCCTGGTTTACCAATACCGTCTGAAAATATCGATATTGAACTATCGATTTCAGTAGTTTGAATTATTTTGAGATTTCTTGCGTATTTCAGCCGCACACTTCTCTCCTTTCCCTTCTTGCAACAAGTCACGCCGTAAATGATATCGATTATATTTTGTTTACCATCGTCAACCAAAAGAAGAACTATGAGCGCCACGCTCCGGCCTCTTCGGATCGATCTGAGACCGGTTAGGGAAAGCGGGCTGACTCGGCTCGCTTCTCAGATCGATCAGGCCAGCCCGTTTCGTTTGCCATGCCGAGCTGAGCCGGTCAGATCGATCTGAGATCGATTGGTAAACGTAGTGTCTGATCGCCTGGTTTACCAACACGGTCTGAAAATATCGATATTGAACTATCGATTTCAGTAATTTGAATTATTTTGAGATTTCTTGCATATTTCAGCCGCACACCTCTCTTTTCCCTTCTTGCAACAAGTCGCGCCGTAAATGATATCGATTATATTTTGTTTATCATCGGCAACCAAAAGAAGAACGATGAGCGCCACGCTCTGGCCTCTTCGGATCGATCTGAGATCTCAGACCGGTTAGGGAAAGCCTGACTCGGGGCGCTTCTCAGATCGATCAGGCCCGCGCGCTCCGTTTACCATACCGAGCTGAGCCAGTCAGATCGATCTGAGATCGATTGGTCTCCGTTTTACACGGTACATTTGTTTGTACAAACTCTCCCGTGAACTCTTGCATGAGGCAAAATGTATCGTGTAAAGCGGCAAATTGTATGAACCCTTGTGCGAATGTCTCAATTCTTGCACGGGAAATAGAACCTGTTCTAATTTCGTTGAGACAAACGTACAATCTCACGTACATTCGTTTGTACAAAATCTTTCATCGTGTAAAGCGGCCTTAAGAAAAGTCAGTAAGGAATAGTGACAGCAAATATCTAGTCTAGCAATTTTACACAGAATTCAAGAAAAAAACGTTAAATTAACTACATCCAACGAAAAACATTGATTTATTAAAAGGATATAGAAATGCTTTTACGCGAGAACTACACATCGATGGCGATCGCCATTGGGAGAATAACTTCAAGAGACGAGGACAGAACTAAAATAATATTATGGATAATTGACGGAATTAATTGGAATTACAATAACATTGGCCAAACTAAGAACTATTTGAAATAATTCACTGGTTCATTCTATTAAATTTTAACAATATCACATTTTTATCATGGGACAAAGATATGAAATGATTAATTTTACTTCAGTTTTAAAATGTTATCCACATCCACGAATTGAGAAGCAACAGATTACCGTCTCCAGCATTAAAATGCTTGTATCAAGGCTCCACAATAGATCTGCGTTACATATTCAACATAATTGAAACCACTCACCTTTCTTTTACAATGAGATTCCTTTCTTTACTGAGATTCTTCTTTTAAGAACTCCGACAATCTTGAAAACCAACCGACAAGTGGCCATAGCTCCATGTTTTCACAAAGCACTATCACAGTCTTCTAGCCAAATTATGACTTCGAAATGATGAAATCCGTATCTCTCGGCGAAAACACTTAGTTGGTAATTAATCTGGATATCTAACTAAGTGGAAATCCTCCAGGAAAACTTTGCGTATGCTTAATGGACGACGAGTTTCGACACAAACAACTACACATAAATTGTACATGAAAACTAACGCCACCGGAGAAAAAATAAACTCATTTTTCGCTCAAATTACCCGAAATACATTTGTAGGGTATACTTAACCAACAGTTTTAAATTAGAGGCAAGTAAATACTACAGTCCATAATGAATAAAGACACTTGGTAATCTTCCACAGATTTATTTATTTGACACGACGCGTTTCACCACACTGTGGCATAATCATGTTCAGGGTTCTTCGCTTTAGGTCAAGCATATATAGCTTTCCACCAAGGCGTTAGGGAGTGGCCCCCCCCCCACTCCCTAACGCCTTGGTGGAAAGCTATATATGCTTGACCTAAAGCGAAGAACCCTGCACATGATTATGCCACAGTGTGGTGAAACGCGTCGTGTCAAATAAATAAATCTGTGGAAGATTACCAAGTGTCTTTATTCATTATGAATATCGAGAACTTCCACCATATCCAGCCTGAAACAGTAGAATTTAAATACTACAGATTTCCGATTTTACAGAATACTCTCACATCAATCACGATGTCAACAAAGCAAACCAATCTGTGACCGCTCAAAAGTGAGCCTCCGCGCCTGCTAAAACAAAAAATAGTCCCGAGTACGAGCCATGGCAAAACAAGATACTAGTATTCAATACGAGTTGGATACGTTCTATGCAATGTCTTAATTTAGTGTGTAGTACAAAAATAGATGCACTTGCACATTGATTGTTGTTATACTAAAGATGTGCATGCTTCTTCTTCCAATATACGCCAATTCGTCAGTTAAACAATGCAAAATTATCCTCACAATCATAACACAAACATCAAATGTGAGATTTCTTGTATATTAATTGTCGACCATCGTCGCTAGATACAAAAATCGCCCGCACGGGCCCGTGCTATCTGGGTTGTAAAATAAGTTCATTTATTGTGATGAACTCTTCTCGGGCTCTACACCGGGTGAGTGATTTAAAATTTAATTTGGCAACATTTAAATCACTCACCCGGTGTAGAGCCCGAGAAGAGTTCATCACTGCAATTCGCCGGGAAAGCGTTAAATCTTACTTAAGTTCATTTATGTGATGGCGGCTCGGAAAAAAACTACAAACAATTTTTGTTCAAGTAAGACACCCCTAGTAGCACAGAAAATATATTAGCAATCTTTTAAAAATATTTTTCAACATTACAAAAAACTTTTTTAACTTAATATTTTGGCAATGTTTTAAACATATTTTAAAGAATGCAATTATTAAATTAAATTAAATATTGCAAAAAAATGTTTTACAATGTTTTAAAAATGTTTCGAATTGTTGTTAATACAGGCCAAAACAACTGTATATATCATCGCATAAAATATAAAATAATACTCGTTAATTTACGTTAATAATATTATTAACGTAAATTATGTATGTACCGCCGTAACATATGTTATGCCTGCTATTTAAACTTATTTTTTCATTCTAATCACTAGCTTTTTACGTTTATTTATTTGCTAATTTGTTATTTTATTATACTCCCCCAAAATAAGTACAATAATAATTATTACTGTAATACATTTTATTAGTACAAACAGTACGTATTGATAAGTCACTATTATAGTATTTTTATTAGTACCTCCCTAGTGAAAATGCCCTATTCCTATAGTAATTTGACAATAGGAACTCAAACATTTCCCCATATTTTTTAAAAATATTTTTAAAATGATTTTAAAGTATTTTTAAAACTATTTTAAATAAATTAAAAATTATTTAGAAATTATGTTGAAATAATTTTAAAAAACTCTTATAATTATATGAATATATTTCATGAAATATATTCTTGATACATAGTAATATGTTTAGCCTGTGGTTCATTCTTCGACCGAAAATTAGGCATAAATGGGAAGCTTTGAAACGAATCGGAGAGACTTGGGTTCTGCAACTTATCATTGATAGCTTTTTGTAATTAATTTCCGCTGTACACTAAATTACTGTTATGCTTTTATTGGTACATTCATCAGTTTTCTCATTTCCACATTCGTAACATTGATTATACATGTATATTCACGTTCGTAACATTTCCGCAATTAAGTTGTCTTCATTGAATTGTAAAAAAACGTGTGGCAATTGGAAAAAATATTGTTTATTCTAATTAATATTGACTTTATATTCATTTAATGTGGCAACATAGGTTTCAATTAATTAATACCTGAAAACTGTTATCGTGATTGAATGGTACGTTTCCTCAAACTATCACGGTATTGACATTTAAAAGTTAGTTCTCGCGAACACATTTACGCACGGGAATGGCCGTATATATACAACTTTCTCGGATCACTTTTAGTTGTGAGTAGTATATGAAGTAGGCATATGCGAGATTATTAATCCATAAATGTCATGAGAAGGAATGATCTAAAATGTGAGGTTGAAATTAAAGCTATAGTTATTAAACATTGTTATATTGTTGTTAAACCTAGAAAAATTGTTAAAAATATTTTTTAAACATTGTTAAAATAATTTTAATTTTTTTTTAAACATCGTTAAAATATTTATAAAATATTTTAACAATGTTTAGTATAATATTTTAAAAACATTTTAAAAAGTTGTTAAAAGATTGTGTGAAAAATGTTAGATGGTGCAGCAAAACGTTTTTGAAAGGTTTTGACAATGTTTTCATAACATTCCTCAATTTTTTCACAATTTTAAAAAAATCTTTTTTTCAATGTTTTAAAAATATTTTTGTGCTACTAGGGACATCCTCCATTATAACGTCCAGCGTTTGATGCAGTTGTGTCACAGCAGAGAATTTGTACAGTGTCTTTTATACCCCAATACCTTAATGCATTCCAAACAGTGCTCACTTGCTCTTTACCAGGAGATTTATGTTATTTTGGAACCCTAATGAACTGCTTACTGTCCCCAAGTGTAGCAGCAATTGGAAGTCATTCTTCATTTTTCTCCCTGAGATTTAATGCAGTTTGCCATCCCATTGAACAGAAAGAATTTCAGGTATATCATTCTTGAAAGCAGATTTTATTGTTTCAGAACGTTCTCTTCTCTTCTTCTGTCTGATTCGATGAGTAAGAGATTTATTAATAGAGAGTTCATCGGTATTGTGACCAAGTGCCTCTACTTTCGCCAAGGATGTATACAGATTCTTTACACTCAGTGTGCATCTATCCAAAGCTGTCGCTAATTTAGGAGTGATAAAATCTTTTGTACCACGCCTTGCAGCATTCTGCATTGATGTACTCTCATAAGTATCTCCTAAAAATTTACCAACGTTGATGTCATCTGAACTTGGATGTGCGTTATCTGAATCTTCAGATGATGAAGAAGGAGGAACAGCAGAAGATATAAACGCTTCCCAATGCTTTTTCTCTTTCCTTTTCTCTACTTCTAATTTTCTTTTCCTCGCCCTTTCTTCTTTTTCCGCGAGTTTTTTTGTCTACTCCTGCAAGGTAGCTTTTACGTCCTGTCTCTCGCTGACGAAGTAAAAGCATCCTGTCTTCTTCCAACTTGATCATTTGAAGAGTATTGGCATGTGCAATATCAAATAGATTATCCAAATTATTCCTCCAAATTACTCTTCTTTACGATGCTTAAAAATATGTTCACACTTGTTTGCGTATTTTTGCAATTTTGTCCACTCCGCATGCAAGTTAATTAGTTTTTTTGAACAATGCTGAATAGCTTTCGTCAGAATTATGCTTTCCCCCAAAATATAATGCACTTATGAACCACAAGGTTAGCACTTACAATGACAGTTAATTTTACCTCCCGTCCCAGTAAACACAAAATGCTGTGTATGCGCATCTGATGCGCTGCGCGGTAGCGCTGCAGCTATCACGAAGGTGCTTCTGCAGCGCGCCTAGCACTCCTAAACTTCCCTTTTTTGAATGTCGAATGCGCTGCTAACGGGTGTCAGGAGCGCTGCACAAGCGCTTCACAAGCGCGTCATGATCGCTTCAACCTGCAAAAAATAGATTACTCAGGACTGAAGGTAGAAGATGTCTCCGGACTGCATAGACTCAATTTCATTTTCTAATCTACCTACGGTCAACTTCACATCTATCTATCTATGCCTATCACGCAACTACCTACGCCATATCCAACTCTACACTGCCAGGTGTGTTTCTTGAAAGTTGTATATATACGGCCATTCCCATACGTAAATGTGTTTGCGAGAACTAACTTTTAAATATCAATACCGTGATGGAAACGTACCATCCAATCACGATAACAGTTTTCAGGCATTAATTAATTGAAACCTATGTTGCCACATTAAATGAAAATAAAGCCAATATTTATAAGAATAAACAAGATATTTTCCAATTGCACTCGTTTGTTTAAATTTCAATGAAGACGTAACTTACTCGCGAAAATGTTACGAACGTGAATATGCATGTATACGGGTCAATCCATATATAGTGGTCCAGAGGTGGTTGCTTGATGATTTTTTATATTTTTTTTTATATTTTTACCATACAAACTACCATTTATTGCGAATACAAATATGTCATTATTTTATTTTTTTAATTTTATTTTCCTGATAAGTGGCCATTTTTATGTTAACGAAACACCGATTTTAGGCGATTTCAGTGTTCTGCAGTTAAAGAAAATCTCCAATTCTGTGTTTCCTAGAACAATCAAACAAAAACCAATCGATTCAGTAAATAATGAACTTAAATATAGGTTGGGTGATGTATCGGCCTAAAATTAAGTTTAGGGTCCAAATATTGCTTCAAAGTTTTCATCACTTAATTTAAAAAACCAATTTTTACAATTTTTTTACATAGGAAGGCAAGATACTTAATGTTTGTAATTTTTTTATTTGAATGGTATAAAGCCATGCTTTAAGTTTGCATAATTTTAAGCTGTGGACTTCAGTGGTTTTTTTATTAATTTTTTTTAAAGTTCTTGATTTTTCAAATTTTCCAAAGTTATTATCTTTGTTGAGCATAAAAATAAAAATTTGAAATTTGGCCCATTTACAGTCCTATAGATGAGGAATAATCATTAAAAATTTTGTTTTGTGGACTCAACTATTTATAAAGATATTAAACATTGAAAAGTACCAAAATATCGACAAAGTCGGCATCAACACGGCACTATTTAGTACCATCTTAAGTAATGCTTGATGACTTTAAAATCATTATCATAACTCATTAATCAGTTTTTCACCTCATTTTACAAGCTATTCATTATAAAGTAAACATTTGGTATAGTAAACTTAAGCTAAAATGTAAATGCAGGCCTTAGAATACAAAGAATATTTGGGAATTCAAAGAAACTTACCCATATATTAAAATTGGTCATTCCATAACAATACCAAATGTTTAATTTATAATGAATACCATACAATTGTATGGTAAAAATATTAAAAATCACCAAGCAAATTTAACCTTTCCGGACCACTTAATATGGGTTGACCCATAATCAATGTTACGAATGTGGAAATGAGAAAACTGATGAATGTACCAATAAAAGCATAACAATAATTTAGTGTACAACGGAAATTAATTACACAAAGCTATCAATGAAGTGTTGTTACTGGCAGAACCCAAGTCTCTCCGATTCGTGTCAAAGATTTCCCATTTATGCCAAATTTTCTATCTAAGAAAGAACCACAGGCTAAACATGTTACTATATATCAAGAATATATTTCATTAAATACAAAAACAAAGGATACACATAGTAAATGTTTAAAGAATGAGTATTCATATCTTCCTCTTTCGATTGAGACTTTCACCATCTCCCCTTATTAAAAAGACTACCTGCAGCGCTGTGGCAGTGTGTCCGCAACTTGCGGCTGCTGCACTTCAAACACGAGCAGCGATTGCGCATTAGATGCGTTTCTCGATAATTCGCTCTATGAGAGCGCTGCTGAGACGCTGCTGACGCGCTTCAGTTGACATGTGCTGCACTTGCATGGCTGACATCCTTGTGAAGCGCTGCTGCAGCCATGTGTGTTTACTGGGGTATGTTATAAAATAAAACTTCAAGCAATTGTCTATTTGATGGCAATTTGTGTCCAGTTATTTTGTGTTTAATTTCTCCTATTGAAAACACACATTCACTGGGTATGGGTAATTGATGTGACATTATGTTATATGAGGGACACAAAAACACGTGTGACACGATGGATAACAAATAAAGAACTTACTGCAATGCACGCACTGACGCAGGCTCAGACCTGACTCAGCGCTGGGTGGAAAGTCCGGAATTTTCATCATGAGAGTTCAAGTCGGCACGGGTTAGAATGCTCCGATCTCAACAAAATTTGGTATAGGCATGTTTTAGAGTTATTCAAACAAAATTGGAGGGTGAGCATTCAAAAATTTGGAAGTCAGAAAATAAGGGACACCCTAATCTACATATTTATAGAAATGTCACTAAATACAAAATTTAGGCAAAATTTAATAACACTAAATACAAAATTAGAAATATTTTTACACATATTTTACATACAGTACTAATCTTTGTTTAATTAGGTACTTAATTGCATAGTTATGTGGCATCCACACACATACCATATATCTTCAAGTATAAGCCAAAATATTATTTTCAGCTAAATTGAATAAAATTCATGACATGAGTATAAATCGAAATGAGGAAAATGTGCTTAATCCGCAAGCTTCCCTTTTAACACAGAGAACCATTCAAGGCACAAGCATAAATATAGAAATAATGATAAACATTGAAAAGTAGTAAGTCAAACCTATAAAAATGATCATAATGCACTTTTTGAGCAGCATACTTGTCTGTGTAATGTCTACAGTGTCCCTGGATGCGATTACTGTTGGAATAACTAAAGGATTGCGATCGTGTAAATCAGCTACTATTACGAGAGACACAGATGGGTACACCATCTAGCGGCAAATGTAGTGAACTAAGTGAACGTTGTCGCTACTTGTGTAGAGAGATAACGGAAAAATAAAGTTGTGTTCCCGCCAAGCTGTGGAGGTGTTTGTTTCACTGACTCACTGTTGCTAAAGTGCATTTTCTGGAAGTTTTTAGGCGTGTTTAAGCCCGGAAAATAACTGCTGCTGAAAGGCTATGGCCCCAGACGGCCAGTGAAGCAAAAATACGTATTTGAAAAGTACTCGTATTAGTGTTTGAATTCGAAAACATTTTTCGTACGGTTTCCCTGAAAGCAAGATGGAGGCAGAAGGTTACCGCGTCGGCGTCGAAAAATTAACTTTGAAGAATTGGAACACATGGAAGCCATGGTGAAGACAGAACTGCTTGTCTAGGAGGCCTGGGAAGCAGTGATAGGATTTCCATCTTTGGAAGGCTCTCAATTGTCCAGGGCGGAACAGGCGAGACGGACGAAAACCAACCTTACAGCGATGGCGATCATTATGAGGTACCAGTGGCGGATACATATGGGGGGCGCGAGCCCCCCCCCTTGCGGGGCCGCCCGCATTGCCGCCCGCGCCGCCCCCGCCAGTCAGCCCGCATGCTATTCGTTCGTGTCTTTCGTCAGTCGACTCTGAGTCGAGTTATCGAGTAGTTGTACTTTCTTATGTAGCACGCGCGCGCGTGCGCATCATCGTATTAATAAACAGCTACAGTCGATAAAAAATAGTAAATCTCCGGGTCCGGAGGGAATACCCGCGCGTGTCCTCAAGGAGTTAGTGCCACAGATCACACCGTTCTTAGACATAATATTCAAGAAGTCATTGTCTGAAGGAAGGATACCAATTGACTGGAAAATTGCAATCGTTACACCGATATTCAAAAAGGGAAACAGACACGACCCAGGGAACTATCGACCAATTTCATTAACGTCGATTATAGGCAAGATACTCGAACATATCGTCGTTAGCAATGTCATGACGTTCCCGGACAGTCGTAACTTCCTCCATGGCTGTCAGCACGGCTTCCGGAAAGGTAGATCATGTGAAACACAGCTCGCGCTCTTTCTTCATGATGTTCTCAAATCTGGTGAATCGAAAAGACAAGTGGACGCATTATTTCCAGATTTTAAGAAAGCTTTCGACACGGTACCTCACAACAAACTTTTATACAAATTACAGTCATGCGGCCTAAACGAAACAGTAGTAAACTGGATACGCGACTTTCTGAGTGATCGTAAGCAAAAAGTAGTTCTTGACGGAATTAGCTCTGATGTAGTTAAAGTGACATCAGGTGTCCCACAAGGAAGCGTAATCGGCCCCCTTTGTTCATTATATACACAAATGACCTAAGCTCTCGAATTAGGAAAAAAATACGTTTACTTGCTGACAACGCTGTCATCTATCGCGAAATTAGTGATCACTCTGACTTTGAAATTCTATCATCAGATTTAAACAACGTCCATGTGTGGAGCCAAGAGTGGGGACTCGAACTTAATCTGAGCAAATGCACAGTGGTACATTTCTTGCGGAGGTCGTCCAACTATCCCCATGTATATGCTGTGGATGGTGTTAACATAAAGGCGACAGATGAAGTGAAGTATCTAGGAGTTACGATAACTTCGGACCTATCGTGGGGAACATATTTTCGAAATATTTGTGGCAGAGCTCTAAAGAAGCTAGGATTCGTTAAGCGTATTGTGGGAAGATTTTCGGATGAAAAAAGTAAAAGAGAGGTGCTATTTCGCTCTCGTCCGGCCACACCATGAATATGCAGCGAGCATATGGGATCCGATGCAGAAAGACTTAATCCGGGAACTTAATAAAATACAAATGAAAGCTGCGCGATTCATCAAAAACAGCTACGGGCGTACAGACAGCGTTACACAGATGTTAAACGAATTAGGCTGGGAGCCGCTAGAGACTCGGAGGCTGCGCGCTGTGCTTAGATTGCTTGAGCAATTGAAAATAGATATCTTTAAGAGCGACACGGAAAACATCATATTAGAACCCCACTATATTTCCAGGTCCGACAGAAACGATAAATTAAGAGAGATATTTTCCCGAACGAATAGGTATGGAAATTCGTTTTTCTCTCGAACAATAAAGGACTTTAAGAAATGTTAGGCGTAATTTCATTTGAGCGTTTCCTTTTTCTATGCAAACGGCTGGTGTCCTAACACCCCCCGCCACGCGCCTATTGAGGCGGCTTGCGGTGTAATATGTAGATGTATTTTATACGTTTCTGTCTGGCACATAGATAGCTAACCTACGAGAAAAGTCGCGGCCATTCTAGTGATCTCGATACTTTATTCCGTCTGGCATTTGTTCAAGAAAAGTTGCGAATATTCTACTGTTTGTATTTGTTCACACTCCTTAATAGTCCGGAAGCGAACATTCAGGCATCGAATGTTCTCGAAACAACCGAGCTACATGTATAAGGGAAGCAGAGTCGCTGCCAGGCAGTCAGTTTGAAAGCTACAATCGTCGCGATAACTTGAGTTTTTTCTGTATCCGCCACTGTGAGGTACGTTGAGCTTTTTAAGGGACATTGGCTATTGGCTATTGGACGTTGGCTATTGACATTTCCGAGTATGAAGATGCAAAGCAGGCTTGGGAGCACCTGGAGAAGGTTCGTTGCCAAAATACGGACTTTGGGGCTGCCGTGAAATTAAGGGAATTGGCGACCCTGGGAAAGATGCCGGATATGTCCGTGATTGCATATTGCAATAAAATGATGGACATGAATCGGACGCTCGAGAGGAATGAGCTTGGGTTATCTGATAAACAGTTGGCGGCCGCTTGTCTGACCGGTCTTCCAAAAGAGTATGATGTCACGGTGAAGACATTGGTGGCTCAAAAGAATAATCTAAGTATGACAGTGGTGAAGCAAGTATTGTTGGAGGAAGATGAACGCCTGAAGACAGAGGAATATTCAGCACATCAAGCACTGAAGGTGCAAAAGCAAAAACCCCATTACAACAAAAGCAAAAATGATGGAGGTTCACAGAAAAGTGGTGATTCTGGAGGAAACAAGAAAAACTCGTACCCAAGAACGTCTCAGAAGGGAAATACGTTTTGGTGCTATGCGTGTGGTAAGAAAAATGATCACATTGCCCGTTTCTGTCCCTTAAAAATAGAGGAAGAAAAGGAGAGGAAAGAAGAAAGGCAAGCGACCGCAGGAGTAGTGACCAGAGAACATGTAGTACTTTGTGCGAAAAGAACTGAAAAGAAAGGTGATGGAATTTGGGTGGTCGATTGTGGGGCAAGTGATCACATGAGTTACAGGAGGGACTTGTTTACTAGTTTCACAGAATCAAAAGGGACTGCTGCTATGGGGGATGATGCACCTGTACAGATTGAGGGAGATGGAACTATTCGTATCCACCTTTCAGATGAGTGTGGTGCTATGGATGTTACACTTTCAAATGTGCTGTATGTCCCAAACATGGGGCATAATTTGATATCTGTAGGACAATTGGAGGAGAAGGGCGTTAAGTTCGTGACAGAAGGTGGCAAGCAGGTGGCATCAAAGGGAGAAAGGACATTGTTTAAGACCCACAGAATTTCCAGGCTGTATTATTTGTCAACAGTTGGGAGTCCTAGCGTTACAGACATAAGAGGTGCTTATCATGACAAGAGGGCATGTAAAGTGAGTTTCACTACTTGGTATGGTAGGCTGGGGCACCCCAATTTGGATGCGATGAAGAAATTGCAAGTATTGACCTCTTTAACTAGTAATAAGAAGATGTATGAGGACTGCTCTGCATGTGCACGAGATGTAATTTTCAGGGAAGCAGTCTTTCCTATGAGGCCACAGGAGCTGGAGCAGCACCCAGTGGAGCCTGCACAAATGTTTGAAGTGCAGGAAGGAGGAGTAGAAAAGGTCGATGGTGAACCAGGGTTTGGACATAGGGAGATGCTGAATCCAGGGGAGGCACCACTAAGGGGAGACCAAGGAGGGGCCGATGAAGGAGAGGTGCCATCCAGGGAGGCGCCAGATCCAGGGGAGACACCACTAAGGGGAGGCCAAGGAGGGGCTGATGATGGAGAGGCGCTGGATCCAGGGGAAGAACCACTAAGGGGAGGCCGAGGAGGGGCCGATGAAGGAGAGGTGCCATCCAGGGAGGCGCCAGATCCAGGGGAGACACCACTAAGGGGAGGCCAAGGAGGGGCTGATGATGGAGAGGTGCTGGATCCTGGGGATGCACCACTAAGGGGAGGCCTAGGAGGGGCCGATGAAGGAGAGGTGCCGTCCAGGGAGGTGCCAGATCCAGGGGAGGCACCGCTCAGGGGAGGACTAGAGCAACAGCCCGGGAACGAGGATGCCCAGGAGGGGGCCAATCCAGCCCATGGAGGACGAGCGAGAAGGAAGCACAAACCGAGAGCACCATGCCACTTACCATGTTGCATGGTCACCACAGGAGAGCTGAGAGGGGTCCACATTGACGTGCCAACTTCTATAGGTGAGGCACTTGGCGGCTCATGGGCTGCTGAGTGGAGGGAAGCCATGGAGGAGGAGCTGTCTACCCTCAAGAAGATGAACACTTGGAGCTTAGTTAAAAGATAGGAGGCAAGGAATGTAATTGGCTGTAAGTGGGTATTTGCCCTTAAAAGGGATAGCCATGGGGAAATTATAAAAGTCAAGGCAAGACTTGTTGCACAGGGGTTTAGGCAAGTTGCAGGGGTTGATTTAGGGGAGACATTTAGCCCAGTCATGAGGAGAAGATGTCTTAGATTACTAATGGCTATAGCAATTGAGAAATAATGAGTAATACATCAAGTTGATGTAATATCAGCTTACCTGAACAGCTCATTAGACATCCCTGTGTATATGGAGCAGCCAGAAATGCATTTGGTGGAAGGTAAATGTCCTAAAAATTTTGTTTGTAAACTAGAAAAGAGCCTGTATGGTCTCAAGCAGTCAGGTAGGAATTGGAACCATTTCCTATATCAAACTCTTTTAGATCTAAAATTCTATCAGTGCAAATATGACCTGTATGTGTATAGGAGGGAGACAGTAATTTTAGGTATTCACGTGGATGACATGGTAGTTATTGGTGAAAAACTTGCTGTATCTAAATTTAAAGCTGAATTATCAGAACTGATAGAAATAAGAGATTTAGGGGAATTGACAAAAATACTGTCCTTGTCAGCCAAGAGAGAGGAAAGTGGACTAACACTGGACCAAAGTTTGTTTGTGAATGAAGTACTGTATGAGTTTGGTATGGTTGACTGTAGGCCAGTGGTGAGTCCATTGGACCAAAAATGCAAAGGACAGAGAGGAGCCGAGTGAGGAGGAAGTTTTTGATAACCACATGTATCGAAAAGGGATTGGATGTCTTTTGTATCTAGCCAGGGGTACTAGACCAGATATTTCATTTGCCATTTCAAAGTTAAGTCAATATTGTGAGAGAGCTAGCCATAAGGATTGGCACAATGTTTTACAGGAACTGAGGTACTTAAAGAGTACTAGAAATTACAAGTTAAATTATGTAATAACTGGGGAAAAAATTAAGGTATATGTGGATGCAGATTTTAATAATTCTCTCCATGGAATCTGCATTACAGGTTATGTAGTCATATTTTCAGGTGCAGCAATATCCTGGAGGAGTCACAAGCAGAGCTGGCACTTCTACAACCCACTCAGAATATATGGCTTTGTACGAAGCAAGTACAGAAGTTGCATGGCAAAAGTATTTTTTCCAGGAATTAGGAGTGGGAGAGTTTGTAGAGAGTCCCATAAAAATTTTTGTTGATAACATGGGAGCAATAAAGTTAGCTGAAGGAATAAATGTCTCTGAAAGAACGAAGTACTTTAGACCTAAGTTCCATTATGTAAAGGAATTAGTGCAAGAAGGGACAATAATTTTGGAGTATGTTCAGTCATCAAAGAATTTAGCTGATCTCTTGACCAAAATATTATCGGGTGTTAGGACTTAGATGCTCACTCAGAGATTGGGTTTGATTTAAACATTTATTATTGACTACTCATGTACTGTTTTAACATGTAAGTTTTATTCAATTTTCTGTTTGTAATTTTTGAGCAGTAAGTAAGTTTGCTTTACACTGTGTGTTATTTGGAGTCATTATTAAGATTTTTTCAGTTATCAGTTGATGTAAAATTTTGAATGTTTAACGTTAAGGCTGATTTAAATGATCGAGGGGAGGTGTTGGAATAACTAAAGGATTGCGATCGTGTAAATCAGCTACTATTACGAGAGACACAGATGGGTACACCATCTAGCGGCAAATGTAGTGAACTAAGTGAACGTTGTCGCTACTTGTGTAGAGAGATAACAGAAAAATGAAGTTGTGTTCCGGCCAAGCTATGGAGATGTTTGTTTCACTGACTCACTGTTGCTAAAGTGCATTTTCTGGAAGTTTTTAAGCGTGTTTAAGCCCAGAAAATAACTGCTGCTAACAATAACCAGTGTTGTTAAGTGATCAGACAGTAGTGTCATTATGTTCCCCACCATGTGGATTAGCATGACTGCAATGGCACACTTTTGCCATCGCAACCTGTTCACAGCATTAAAGTTTGTGGAAAAGTGATGAGCCAATGAGGAAAGGTCATAGGATGTACAGTGGGCCCCCACTTAACAAAATTAATTTGTTTCCAAGGACCATTCGCATAGGTCTTTGCTATTGCATTCGTTCCATGAACAATGTGCCTCCCCTGGAGTCCTTCTGGACACCAAACTCAACTGGGTAGAACATCTTGAGGTTAATATCAAGAAAGCATGTGCCTCCCTATGGACATGCAGGAGGGCCCTCGGCAAAACCTGAGGACTTCAGCCAAAAGCGATCAAATGAAGTTATGCTGCAGTGGTAAAGCCCACCTTTCTACACTGCTCAATTGTCTGGTGGAAAACGACTAGGCAGATTACTGCAAGGAATAAACTCAACCACCTGCAAAGAATGGCCTACATGGGTATCACGGGAGCCATGAGGATGACCCCCACGCTGGCCCTCGAAACCCTACTGAGTCTCGCACCACTTTATGTGGAAGTCGAGACTCAAGCTAGGATGGCGGCCTATCGTCTCAAGAGACAGGGACAATGGAGTGACAGGGGAAACCTCTCCGGTCACAGACAACTATGGATGGAGCTCAGGGAGTCGAACCCCATTTGTGAAATGGGTACAGATGACATGACAGTCGCGTTCAACAAAACACAACCTCTCTTCAAATCCCACTTTCCAACGAGGGAATGGTGGGCCAAGGAAGGAGGTAAAGACAACGGAGCATATGTCTGGTTCAAAGATAGCTCCAGGAAAGAAGGAAGAGCAGGAGCAGGGGTTCACTGCTGCCGACCTGACAAAAGGCTCTCAATCCCCTTGGGTGAGCACATTACAGTCTTCCAGGCAGATGTCTACGCTTTGCTGACCTGTGCCCATGTTGCCAAAGAATTATACCGAAGAGGCAGATCAATTCACATATGCACCGACAGCCAAGCAGCCTTAAAAGCTCTCATATCTCCATGGTGCAAATCAAGACTGCTGCTGGAATGCCGGGAAGCACTTGACTCCCTCAGCAGACAGAGCAATGTAGAACTTTTCTGGGTCCCTGGCCACACAGGCATAACCGGAAACGAGATAGCGGATGAACTAGCAAAGGAAGGCTCGAATAGCAACCCAATTGGACCAGAGCCTTTCATCCCAATCGCACCCACTTCAGGGATTTCAAAGATCAAAGAGTGGAGCCTAGCTCAACACTCTAAGATCGGGCAGAATGTACAGGGGCTTGGGCAAGCCAAGCTCCTGATAGAAGGACCCAGACTGGGGCTGGCAAGAAAGCTTCTTTCACTGGACAGAAGACAACTTCGTACGATAGTGGGACTGCTTACCGGACACTATCAGGTTATGAGGCACCTCCATCTCCTGAGAATTACAGACTCGGCAAAATGTAGATGGTGCGAGGAAGAGGACGAAACAACATCACACGTACTCTGCAAGTGTCCCGCTTTCATGAGGACTAGAGTTAGGCATCTGGGCTCACCATTTTCGGAACTAGATGAAGTCAGGTGTATCCCCATAGAGGATATGGTATCCTTTAGCAGGGCGACTGGACTCTATGGGTGAATACAGACACCATGTTGGGTTGGCACAATGGACCATTAGGTCTAAGTGCCTCAGGTCCTCCTTGGAGGAACTCCACCTATTATCTAATCTAATCCTTTTCATTACCAACGTACAAATGTATAAAGCAAATCCTGATCCATTTTTTATTTTCTTGTAAATTTATGAACCCATATGTAGCTCTAGGTTTTCCCTCAAACAGAAATCTAATATTTTAGCTTAAAGGAGAAATAAAGTTGAGCAACAATTTGTTCATGATGGCATTTATTAATTTTTAAATTATAAATGCTAAAGAAAGCTAAGTGAACACACGTAACTTATTAATTTTTGCTTATAATACAGATTCTTAGTCTGTCAGAATCTAATGTTTATTTTGTTATTAACCAAATTGCTGGGAGGACTGAAGACTTTTAAAATATTGATGCTAGAACAGTCCAAAGGTGTTTTTGTATAGGGTGTTTCAAAACTTTTCAGTGGTTATTTTTGGTTCAAATTTCATTCTTTTGCATCTTCACAGGATGGAATTTTTTTTATGTACTTCTATAGTGCATTGGTGGCTTATGAGATGCCATCGCAGGAAATATAATACAGCCAAAAGAGACGAAAGTCAAGACTTTATCAATGGCATTTTTCTGTGAAAAGTAATTCCTAATTTCACCATTGGGCAATTCCAAACAAATGGCCTTAGACAAGTACTCGTGGTCCAACTGGTTTGGTTTCTCTTGATTTTTGGCACAAAGGAAGAGTAAAGTAGTTGTTCTTAAATGTAAACGATAAGGTGATTTGAATACAAATCTGAATTTAACTAAAAATGGCTCATAACAGTCTAAAACTGTCACTCCAATTCGAGCTTAAGGTCGGATTTCGAATGTAACGACGTGATATGGAAACAAAAATCTCACTTTTATTTTAAGGTTTGGTCATATAAGCATCCATTCCCGTCTTCTAGCACAGTTTAATTTTCCTCATTTTTTTTCAATTTAATCCATGTTCAGAACCCAAAAATTCCTTTATTAGTGCTTAAAAATGACCACGCTTAATTTAACTAAACAGTCATGACGTACGATTCTGCTTAAAATGCATGGCGTTATATTTGCAGTTCAAAAGTATGGCACGACGCCGACAGGGCAACAAAAATGATTAGGTGAAAATCATGGAACTTCTCCCGGAGTGAAAAAAGCGATGGTTGACAAGGCATTCTAGGTTAGTTGTACATTTTTCTTCAGCTCAAAACTTTGTTTTTCAAAGACAGATATATAAATACTCTGCCTTTCCTTTGAGCACATAATTAAAATGGTAGGCATAATGGAATGTAGCGCGTGCATTAGCAATGAAAACGATGCATTGGAAGGTTATGAAGGTGGTAAGCGTATGTGCTGTGTGCCAAATTTTGAATAATGAAATCTTCCATGATCAATAATGATAACACTTTTATAGTAAAACAACATCGAGATGCTTAACTTTCGAGGCGAGATTTTACCACAATTTACAGTGAACTGCGACGGGGCACATATGCCACCTGCACTACCAGGGTTTGAATATTTTTTGGAAGGATTCGATCGAATCTTGAATCCATGGATTCGATAAGATTCTATCAAATTGTCAAATCCTGACCACATCACTAAATTTTCCTATCCTTAAGGTTATCCTACTGCTTAGGTCCCTTAGCAGATTGATATCCATTAAAAAGTTTACTAGTAAACATTATAACAGTATGACTAAATAACCAAATTGACCTTGAAAAATAAGATGTGACAATGTCACATGTTTTATTCATCATTCGCATAGCTAAGAGTTGATGTTGAGCAAACACCACCTTGCGTTTGTAATAGGTTTCCTCCTGAGCATCTGCAACAAAAACATTCTGAGAATGTGCAGAGAATATGTTGCAGAGCATATCTTACCAGGACATTCTGAGCATGTGCACAGGATATGCTGTTGACATACTGCAAGAAAATTTGGAGTTTTTACAGTGAATCTGCTTCCAAGCATATACTGGGAAGATATTCCAAGCATATTCATAGTAAATTTTCAAAATAATAGCGAGTACTACTTTTTAATGGTCAATGGCCTATCTTGAGTTATCTATTGCTTATGTTATAGTTAAAAGAAGTAAGACCCTTAGAAGAATGACAAATGCCAATTTTAAAGTTTCCCAGTCAACAAAGTCCCATAACAGGAAATTCTAGCATATGCTACATTATGCTGAGAGAATATTCTATGCACAATTCCTAAGAGTATTATACAAGGGCATTCTGAGCATGTGCTTAGACATGTGCTGCTGAGCACATGTTATAAAAAACACTGCTATAAAAGCACAGCCTTGGTAACTCTGAAAAATGTAAGGGGGCATAACTTTAAAAAAATCTCAATCTCCTTTAACTCCTAAGAGAATGCTAATTGTATTTATATTCAATACAACACAGGTATTTCAACACAAATTGATTCTTATCAATAGACTGTGAAAAACACACAGTGCAACCATGCTGCAAGTGCAATACAATTGAAAATTTCCAATTCTGAGAGATGATGTTTTCGCATATCTACCTTGAAATGATTTTAAGTTTCCCCTGAGCATCAGCATCCAGAGTATTCTGAGCATGTACTGATAAAGCATTTACTACAAGAGCATGCTGAGAATGAGCAAAGAATTTCTTGGTGTTCATTGAACAAGAAACTTCTTCATTATCCTACGTAACATTGATCACACATCCAAACTTCTACAGGTAGAAATTGATTAAATCCTAATAACACACATCAAAATGGGTTGATTATGCCCACAAACTATCACAGAATTCACTTCTGATAATTAGCTCTCACCATGCCATTTGCAGGGAGTAACCACATCTTGATGACCTTCCACAATGCTGCATGTAGCATAAGCAAATTATGAGAGCACTAAAAAGTAAAAGGCAAATATAAGAAATGTGGGTAAAATTATATGAAAAATAATTTATTTTTTCATACATCTTGTTTATAGTTTGACGCTAGATTTTTCTATACTCAAGAAAGTGGAATGCTTGGGAGCCATTGGTATCTATAGATTTACTCTGCCAAAAGTATTACTCATGTATACTCCAAACCTCAATTTTTTGCCCAAAAACTTCATCTCAAAAGTTGGGCTATACACCAGTATATATGGTACTGACTGTGTAACAATTGAGTGAAGGTTGTGTGTTTCTGAAACGTTATGACCACACACAATGAAACCTTTTTACTAATATGTTTATGACAATAAAATTCATTGCTACATCATTATTGAGCCAGCTACTACTGATTAGACTTAAGCTGAATAAATCCACGGGGCAAATTCTCAGCATGTGCTGTGTGAACTAACTAGAGTCATACATACATTCTGAACACATCCTTGGTAGGCACAAGTGCCAAGCTCAACAGGGTCATTTGTCACGTTCTGGGAATGCCTGCCTAGAACATGCTGCCAGCACATTCCCATGTGCTGGCAGCATATTCTCAACACATAACTTGGCTGACTGGGATTGAATTTATGATATAGGGCTCGCAAAAATCTATGCTACAAAAATAAAGGCTGTCACAACATTTTGCTGTACAGAATTATATTTTCATCGCAAGATTGATCTTTATTCTGGCCTACAAAATATACAATCTAGGTTAACTTATTACCAGATTCATATAAACTTGCATTTTCCACATATAGGTAAATTAATTAAAGATTATCTTTGGTAAAAAAAGCATTAATTATTGCTCACTTTTCTTTAAAACTTTATACAAAAAATAACATAATATGTGATAGGAAGTTTGGTAACAGGCCAGGAAAATGAATAGGGATTGGTTTAGTTCACAGGCAATTCAACACTTAAGAAAGATATAGCCACATTTAAGCATTTACAAGTGTCGTACAGACATTTTTATCACAAAATCAATTTTAAAACATGCAGCTAAAACTTAGAAGGCTTGAAAAAATATCTTTGTCAACTTATAGCTGAGAAGCCTCAACTGGCTCTCATTCCACACCTCAGTCTCTCTCCGTGGTCAGGCAAGAAGAACTTGGCATTAACTCTCACAACACACTCCCAACTATCTGAAACATGCTGCTCGTTAGCCCTCAGCTCACAAAGAGAAACACCAGCAAGCACACGTCTTATTTGGCATTATGTATTTAATTCATGAGAGGATATACACCGATGCCCATAACAGGGAACAGAAAAGGTTAGGAGGCAGAAACGACTCCAATAAGGTTCACAGCTGTTCTACAGGACTGCAACCAGGTAAGTACAAAATGAGATGACCCCATAGATACAAAGGGTGATTTTAACCTTGATTGGGAGAAATTAACAGTAGACACTCGAGATGCCAAAAGAAGTACCAAATAAGACAAAAGAATATGTACTCCAAAATCTGATGGCCAAAAACTGGAGTTCAGTACAGCTACCTCTTTTAAACAAAAGGTATAATACTGATCACTACCCATATTGTCCAAGCAATGATGATTTTCAGACCCATTAAATAAAGGTGCTAACTAAGGTTGTAGCAAATTTGAAAATTTTATTCAACTTCTGAAATAAATTCGATGCACCATTTGGCCTGTGAACACACACACATTCACACACTATTTCAGTCACAATTTACAACAATATGATTGTATTTGGTATCTAACACATAGCTGCTAGTCACAATATCCAATTTTGATCTCTAAAATGGGAGATAAGTTATGCTTTAAGTTGACATGCTGAACAATTCACCTGTGATGCACCCTAAAACAGGCAAGAGTTCAAGTCACAGTTTTATTTCCTATTTCACATCATACAGAAAGTTCTGTTAACCTTACCTTATGCAATTGAAAAAAAGGTAACATAAAAACTTAAAATGAATTTTAATATTTGCAATGGCACAAAGTTAACAATGGTAAACAATAGATATAAAAATGATACTATTTAAAACACTCACTAATCAGATGCTTTAGTTGAGACAGCGTCCTGTTGAAGTTGTGGCCCCAGAGCCACAAAATTATCATCTTTAAAGTTCCCATTAAAAGTTGCAGGCACACAATTAGAGGTGGATTCTATGGTGGTGGCAGCTTGAGCATCGGTGGATTTACTAGAAGCTATGTCAGCACCTGTCACCCAAGAGAACAAGCAATTTAAACAAGCAGAATTTCAATGATGAAAGCAGCTTTTCAGTAGAATTCATATTTAGGTTTAAGCAGAAATCATCTTTCCTGGAAGAGTCCACATTAACTGTTTTATTGACTTTTAACTCTTAGGTGATAAAATATAGCAAATAAATTATAATATATGTAATAAATAAAATATAATGAATACACCAAGATATAAGCTATGCTTTAACACTAGAATGACCGGAGTAAGCCGCATACCTACTATGACGGCCAGCGGTCAATTGACCGTTCCCCCTCTTCTTGCGCTCTTTCGTACGTTTTCCCTTCGTAATTTTTTTCTAAGAGTGTAGAAGTGTTCTGATAATGTGTTACGATTAAGCGTAGTGTTAGGAAAAAAATGTACGCTGCAAACAATTTTAATTACTCTGATAAATGTTTTTATTGTAAAATAAAAATGTGTCTCGTTTGCATCGGTAAAAATTAAATGTCATGCGTTTTTAAACACAAGTAACATTTCAAAACATGTTATTTATCGTATTTTTATTAGATAAAAACATGATATCAGAGAACAATGAAATAGAAAAGACAGCGTTACAGTGAAGCGCTAAAAATGCGGTCTCAAGGTTATTCTTTACTCTTATGAACACTTTTGCAAATTTACTGATTACTTTCACGGTGTCCACACATATATTTGTAGCACCTTGAGAAACTATACTTTGTATTGTTCTGAGTACAGAGACCAATCTGGCATTGCTTGCGAACCTTGCCTAATGGAGGAAGGGATCCCAAAAGTTGAATGGCAGTTCTTTTCTCAATATAAAGTGCGGATAGCTCCTCAACTACTTTCATAATGAAAGTTCTTCGGGGCACCTTGGAGCCATATACAAGCCTGTACAAAGTATTTGCATTTATCATTGCTAAGTCAAGTACATTGTAAAACACGTGGACAGGCCATCGGCATGCCTCGGCCCGGACTCTGTATTTGCGACACATTCCATCAACAGTGTCAACTCTACACTTGGTTGCGTTGTAGAATTTAACTGTCTCTGTTTTTTTTCTATTCAGAAGCCTCATTGATGGTTATCCCTGAGTACATGCTATTAAGGATCAGCATATTCTTGGAAGATTTACCTTGGTAAGAAGTCAAGATAACGCTGGCATGTTCGTAAATAACTGTAGTGTGTAAAGGATCTTTAGCTTTCTCACAGAGGGAGGAACTTCCGTTCGAATGTTGTTGAAAGTACCAAAAATACTTGCCTTGCGTTTTGCAAGCTCTTTAGTTAGGGACAAAGATGTGAAAACAATATCTGTTGTGACATTTATACCCTAATCCAAGAACGGTTCAATCAGGCGCAGGGTAACATTTTCCGGAACTCTCTGCTCTGTTTGTCTCAACTCGTCCTTTCCCAAGTATGGGAAAGCATTCAGCACGTAACATTCCTTTGCATCTGTTGCTATCCAGTACTTTACTCCATACTTGTCTGGCTTGTTACCCATGAATTGGGTAAAGGGATATCTACACTTGAATGGGAACAAATGTTCGTCTTTGGTAATGCTCTCAGTAGGCTTATAGCAGGCGATACAGTTCCCTATGAACTTGTCCCACATCTTAGATACGAGGCAAAATTTGTCAGTTCTCTTCCGTTGAGGCCTGGTTGCCTTTTCATTGAACCTTATAATTTTCATGATTTCCTTGAACCTATTTCTTCCCATCGTTTTGGAGAAGAAAGCGGGCCCCCAGTTTTTGTCCCATAACGTATGGATATGTAATCCCCGTGCGCCATAGGCCTCGCGCGCATACAGTATGGCAATAAAAGCGTCAAGTTCCTCCAAAGATATAGACCTGTTGTCATCTCCTTATACGCGACGCGCCTCATTTTCTGTTCATTTTTATAGCCTAAGTATAGGTTCACAAACAAACAACTGCAAGCTAGAAAGGGGGGAGCCGTTCTCCATAGAGTGTTTCGCATACCGTCGTGCATTGTAACACGTCGCGGAAAGGTCTTCCCCGGGCTCTTACGGGCAGCCCTGCAGGCTACGCGGCGGGCAGGGTAGCGGGGGTGCGGCGGCGCCAGGCTGCCAGCAGCTACGCACAAACGTAACAGCCAATTTCAGCTAAAGAAGTGATCACCTATGCCCATAAAATGTTTAGTAGCGACTCTTTACGACGCAACATACTGTGGTTTTGCTAATCTGTCTCTCCTTCACATAAACGGTAAAATCATATGTAAAAACTGTTTTGAAGACATGAGAGTCAAAGTTGAGTGGTGTGCGTTTGTGATAAGGTGCACGCTATGATATTTGACACAATTGACACCAAGAATCGACAAAGAGTATAACGGTATAAAATGCAAGAATGGTCAATTGACCGCTCGCAGTCACTGTAGGTAAAAGCTGGCATTGCTTTTGACCTGAAGCATCCCCCCCAAAAAAACTTCATTTTCGCATTATTTGTTCCAAAATATTAAAAGTCAAAGAAACTCAGCCTCATAAATTGAAAGATAACGAAGGGGTTCGCGAAAGAAAAACGCGAACGGTCAATTGACCGTCCCCGGTCATTCTAGTGATAAAGATAACCAGAAGTGATTTATTTAAGAACAAAGTAAAAAATAAAATTAAAAAAATCACAAAAAATAAGGTTACAAAAAGTAATATATTTTGACACAGTAATGATTGGAAACAATCTAACACACGAAACCATTTCCAATTTTTCAAAAAAAAATTTATAAAACAAAAAAGGTTAATGTATTCAGCATCAAACATGCCATACATTATAAATATGTAATATTATAGCAGATGAAACACATGTTATTATATTATTATTTCCATTGGTTCCATTCACTGTAACAAACATTATTAACAAATGTAACTTTACAGAGTCACAGAAAACAAATTTTTGCCTCATTAAAAGCAAGAGCTTTAAGTACTTCACAAGAAAAAAAACTTGACACACCAATTGTAACCAATAAATTCAGCTAAAAATATACACCCTTTACGCAAGTGCAATGAACATTAAAAAATCATGTGTACTGTAGACCAATGAGAACTTTCCCCTTAGAGCACTGGTTGTCTCTTGAAGCAGCAGCAGCCACCCTATTTGCCACCACTGCGTATCTGCTGCGACCCCAGCACACTTGAGAGCAGTAGGCATGTTTACCGTGATATGTATGAACAGTCAATAAAATGGTGTAAACTTGGATGGGTCATGGTTCACTCAGATATATTTTGTCATCACCTCAGTTTCCCAGGATCACTTTCCATCTTCCCTCACAGCACAGCTTTTGCTCATGCTTGCACTCAGAGTCAACCTATCATCCTCTATCAAACTGCCCAAACACTCTATGACGGTCCAACATGGAATGCAATGGGAAACTAACACAGGAAAAGAAAAGTGGTAAATGTGCCATGAGCATTTTTTCTCGAACCTTATTGGATGCTAGTGTGCATCAACTTACTCATTTTTTTTATTTCCAAAAGCCTCAGGGAGGTAAAGTTGCTTCTTTGGGTGTTAGTTTACCATGCCAAATTTAATAAAATCGAAAATGCCCCATCAGATTTGTTTTCGAAATTGCTTTGTTTTTATCAGTTCTATCATCTTATTTTTATGCTTGCAATATGATTGTCACAAATGCTGAAAATCCAGGAATTCATTTCACTCTTCCAAGATAACTTTTACTTTTTTGATAGAAAATAACTCGCCATAGGAAATTAAATTTATTACTAATTATGAGTATGATTACTAATTATGACTACAACTAAAATGATAAATTTTGTACCATAATTACTGTATTCTTTAGTATTTCACAACCTTTTACCATCTTGTGCGATTTCCCATCAAATCACCCATTAGTTTCAATTAATATGAGCTCCTCTTTCACCCAGTTGGCATTGTTTCCGTGATACTGACACATCATGAGTATTTCAAATGCCAACCAAATAATTAAATATATACCATTAAGTACTGTTGCAAGTACTTTCCCCATCATTGGGTTGTAATAAGAGGGTTTAAATTTACATTAACACACAATTCTTTCTTAGATGAGGAAAACTAAAACTGCATGTAGTGACAGACAAAATAATTTTATCTTAACAATTTGAGTGCTAACGACATAATATTACACTGCTATAAATCTCCCGAGAAATGATAGCAACAAAATAAATATTATGTTACTTTCAATTTGCACATATATTTGGCAACGCTATTATTATATAGACAAAAAAAATTTAACTCCCATTCAAGGAATCATTTGATTATGATGACATTATAAACTAAAAGACAGCATACACCTTTTCCCCGATTAGCACTCATAATTAGTTCCAAGAAACTCGAGTGCTAAATTGAAACAGCGCTATTCGAAGCATAAAACTCCACAAGGTCTAATGCTATTTTAAGTAATTTGTTCCCAAGTTTTGATTGAAGGATAATTGAAACTGAACAAGTGCTATTATATAGATAACAACGCACATTTTCCTTGCTAAATATATTTGAATGATGTAGCGCAGGTATTTTACGGAAAATGTATTTAAAATTTAATTAGAAAACAATAATAAATCAAATTGCCACAATTTTTTTAAGTTCTTGAATTGCACGAGATAAAACAAAACATCGCTACAGCACTACATATTCTTAAAGGTCTAGGCGTCATCATTATAAAAGTGGCACATTATAATTATATAATTATAATAAAATATTTAAGTATAATCTGTAGTTAATAGTATAATCTGTAGTTTAAGTATAATCTGCATCCGAAGGTATACAGCAGTGTAGGAACCACGAACATGTTCGTGGCGAGAGCCTTGTTCTTGCCTGACAGCTCAGAACTCCAGATGTTCCTGAGAGTCTGTCTGTATTTGGCGGTGAGCTTTTCCTTCACTGCTGCAACTTCCTGCATTCGGCATTGGGGGACGCCGAGGTATTCATAGCTATCATCGTCCTCGAGGTGACGAATGACGCTCCCAACAACAAGTTGCACGTCTTCCTTGATCTCCAAAAATCTTCCTCTCGCCAGGTGGATGGATGTGTGAAGGGCTTTTGCATTAGAAGCATAGAGCTTCAGGTCATCCATGTAGAACAAATGGGTGACCTTATGCTTCCCGTCACCTGGAACACTGCACATGTATCCACTACCTCGTCACAGCCTAAGGGACAGGGGTAGGAGGGAAATACAAAACAGTAAGGGGCTCAAGCTGTCGCCTTGAAAAACGCCACGGTGGTATGTTACCAACTCTGTGGAAACTGACCCTTGCCTGAGGTCAGAACAAAGCGCGTTTTCCAGAGTGCAGGCAGTGGATGCAGGACACTACCTCTGGGTGGACTTTCATCAACTTCAGCATGGCGATAAAAAGCTCATGTGAAGTGGTGTCAAAAGCCTTCTTGTAGTCCACCCAGACCATTGATAGGTTTCGCTTATTCGAGATGGCATCCTGGCATATGCACCTATCAATGAGCAGGTTGTCCTTGCATCCCACGATTCCCCGCTTTGAGCCCCTCTGCTCGTGCACCTCCTCCCACACAGGCTGGACATGGTGGAGGATAAGGTCGCTCAAGATCGAAGTGAATGCCTTATATACAGTGTTGAGGCAGGTTATGGGGTGGTAGTTCTTTGGATTGGACAAGTCTCCCTTCTTAGGTATCAGAACCGTGCGTCCCTCAGTCAGCTAAGGTGGAATTGGTTCTCTACCATTTTGAAAGGACGTGAAGATTCTGGCGAGGTGTTGATGGGTGGAAGTAAACTTCTTCCAACAGAAGTTATTCACAGCATCCATTCCTGGAGCCGAGATATTCTTCTTGCCAGAGAAGGCCTTCTTCATGTCACTTTTGGTGACTGAAAGAGATCCATCCACATCAAAGGTGGTGGTCGCAAAACTCTTTAAAGAGGCCTATGGCCGGAGTGTCTCCGTTGAATGGCTTCGACGTTTCGTAGATTTCCTTCCAGAAACGTTCAACCTCTTGGATGGGTGGCGGTGATTCGATGACAGGCGGAGGTGGTCAAAAGAGACGGGACGGGTGAAGGAGAAAGGAGGAGTTTTCCCTCATGACCCTCTTTAGGAGTTTTTTCAGGGCAATAGTGAGTGCTCGTACTCTATCGACCGCATGCTGTTACGACTATTATTTAAATTCAAGTACTGGCTGGAATAAAATAACAAAGACAATTAAGTCGCTCGAAAATTATATTTAATGACAAATAGCAAAGGTATCCTTAGCTAATAGTCAATGTTTAAAATATTTATCTATCTGGATTCGATGGAGTCGGAATCGACTTTAGGCAATCGATTCTGGATACCGATTCTAAGCCTGACAATGAGAATCGGTGGAATCAAGAATCGACTCATCCTTAATTGAAAACAAACAAGATTCTGCCTTAGGAGAGCATATTTCCAGTTAAGTTCTCATTTTCCCTGACTTTTCCAGGTTTTCCCGAGCCATTTTCAATTTCCCTGACTTTTCCAGGTTCTCCAGGTTTTCCATTTCTGTAGCAACCCTGTTCATATGTTTATGGCTATTTGAGTCATAACCTTCAACTACTTGCCATGATTAAAACCCTCTTAGTGTGTGCAAGTGGGCGAGAAATGCCAAAGGTCATTTAAAGAAAATGTAACACCTTTGCAAAAAACAATATTAAGAAGCTATTTTTGAAAATATCAACCTGCAGTTTTTTATATTTTACCAAAAAGGCAATACTTGTTGTTTGTACTATTTTTTGCAAATTACTTGAACTATACACCTAATTAATGCAGTATTATTAACACTTTGTGGTCCGCTCATGTATTAGAGTTTTTTTCACCAGTGTCAGGAGGCTGCTCATGTACTAATACATGTTCATGTAGTCTCCGGTTTTTCACACCCTAGTGGATATACTTGGAACTACATATTAAGAGCTAGTTCTTTGATCCTACACAGTAACGAAGCTTTACACGTTGTTTTTGTGAAAGTTTTAAGAGTTTTTGAAAGAAATTATAGTTTTTTTTAACCTGTGACATTTATTGTTATCCATTTCGCTATCATGACTGCTAAGAACAGAAGGGCAATGAGCAAAAATTAATCTTTAGGCGAAGTTTTTGCCGATAATTGTTTTGATGTCACAAGCCGTGAAGGAACTGATGGAAATTCTGGGGAAAACGATAGTAAAATACAAGTGACAGTGATGAAGATGTAACAATTACCAGGACAACTGTTCGTGCTCAACCTCTGCAATATTCCAGTGATTTTGAAGTTGATGAAAATGATAATGTGACCAACACGAAGAGTGGCGATGTTCCATTTTGGTCAGACAATGACACCATTCCTGCTTCAGAAACATTTGCTGGCACACCAGCTGTGAAAATTACTCCTCATAATCTGAAAAATATGAGTGACGTAGTTATTTTGTTTATAGGGGATGACCTCTTTTCGATGATGGTGGAGGAATCAAATAGGTATCATGAGCAAAATGTTCATAAATACAAAGAATCACCTAAAAGTTTGAAATGGCACGATATAACCGTTGGAGAAATGAAAAAATTTAGGATTGGTTATCCTTATGGGGCAGGTGCGTAAAGACGGAATAAGTGATTACTGGACATTGGGCCCTCTAACAGAAACTCCTATATTTTCAAAGGTAATGAGTAGAAACAGGTTCAGGCAAATATGGCAGGCATGGCATTTTTCGAATAATGAAGACGTCCCAGAAAATGCTGGTAGGATATTCAAGGGTTTACCAGTTTTGAGCTACCTTCTAAAGAAATTTGCAAGTGTCTACAAACCAAGGCAGGAACTGTCACTTAGATCCAGATAGATAGAATTAGATAGATATTAGAATCCAGATAGATAAATATTTTAAACATTGACTATAAGCTAAGGATACCTTTGCTATTTGTCATTAAATATAATTTTTTTTTGTAGAAAAAATTTTGGTGGTAGAATAAGTTGATTCACTGCTGTTTGAGGCGAATCGAAAACGTGTTTTTCGTGTTGAATTAGTGTGTAAGAGGAAGTTTTCTAAACCCTCCATGATGCAGTAAATCGTCGAGGGTGATATTGTTCCTAAAAAATTGTTACGAAATAACAAAATATTTATGCACAGCACCAAGCTTCCCTACCTCACTCACTATTTTAATTGATTTCCTACGTCTTTGTGATCGCAGTGAGCGAAATTTATGCCCTTCACTGCGTTTGCATGCGCACGCTCCCGCAGTGAAGGGGGAACTTCTATTTACTCAAGAGGGAAACCGGTGCTAACATCACTAAATATCATAAATATAGGAGGGAAACCTGGTGCTTATTGTTTTACAAATGCCTTTTCAGTTTGTTTCATCTAAGATATGAAACTCTCTGACTAGTGGTGCCATCTGTTCGACTGCCCGGGTAACTAAAATACGCCGTAAATCGGCGGAGGATGACGCGAAGTAGTCCATAAAAACACATAAATTTTTAAGGAAATAGGCAATTTCTGTGCATTAATCCATTGATAACACCTTTCAATCAGGTCCCATGTATTTTTAAATATCAACAGTAAGTTCCTATCATCTTTAATTTTCGTGCCACCAGGATAGAGAATAATTCCAAAATTTCTTTTGTGAGTGAAAATATCAAAGTTTCACCATTAAAATATTTTAGAAAATTAGTTTGAATGCTTCATTCAATAATGCCATATATCCAACCTTTTATCGCTGTGCTGTGCGGTAATTGTTATTGTTATGAAAAGAATAATTGTTAAGTCTGGAACCAATTATAATTTTTTACATTGGTTCTTATGGAAAATACTGTATTGTTTAATGTTGTTTCGCTTAACGTCTACTTTTTCAGGAACGAGTTAACAACGTTAAACGAGGACACACTGTACTGCCTCTTTTTTGGTCCCTCCAAGTACATAAAATCTAGGATTTTTTGTACACTGCTTCTACAAGAGGTAGATCATGGTAATAGATCCTAAACATGTCTCCTCTAAGCCTTCTAAATTATACCATACCCACGATTATGAAAAACTGGTAAAAATTAAGGAGTGTTTGAGATAAGATTGTTTGAATCTCAATGAAAGAATTTACACATGGCTAAGTGCAACTATTAGTGGTGCCAATCCTCCAGTACATTCTTTATGCAGTTAAATTTGACCTTATAAAACAATGAAGTGGCATGGGGAATGACATAATTTTAATAACTTTGTCCAATATAAATATGCATGCTCAAATCTAATGGAAGCACATAGAAGGAATTAGTTGACAGATAATTATGAATTTAATTGAATACTCATCTACAGCTTCCATTCCCACATTTTCAGCGTTAGCCCATTATTTTCCAGGATTTTGTGATATTCCACCTGAAATTCCTGGGATTAAATAAGAGGTCTAAGCCAACAGCAGCACTATTTCTATCTCACAGAAATATTTTGTCCACAAAAATTGAGGTAATTAAAGAATAATAGAATTGATTAAATACCTTCATTTCATTACCATTTTGCTTCATGAAAATTTTCCTTATTTATAAACAATTATTTTATAAAAATAAATAATATAATATAAATAATATAATATAAAAAATGTAATTATAATGAGTTAATAAATTCCCTCCAGAATCTCCGGACATTAGGATAACAATGAAACCCAATGCTTGCTGATGCTACACTATGTAACAATAATTATAATTAATAAAAATAACACTGTCAAAATGAAGCATTGCTACTCTTTAAAAAATAGTGCTTACCAATTACAGTTAATTGTCATCATACATATGAACATAATTTAATAAGTGATTATGATAAAATGTGGCACAGAATGTTTGAATTCTGCTGAAATAACTATGTACATCAAGGATAATATCCTCTTAAAGTACCACAAACATAGAAATAGTGATAGGCGAATGCTATCCATGAATACTCGAATACCTTGAATACTAGAAATTATTCGAGATGCAAAATCTCGAATAATTATACTAAAAGGAGAAATTCGAATACCTTGAATATCGCGCCATATGCCAATACGTGGTGCCGGTGTTGCCCTAGCGCTATCTTCAGCATGTTGACGAACTAATTACATCAAATGCACAGCGAAGGCTCTCAATTCTGTTTGGTAAATACTTATTTATCAGTTTAGTTTCGATTTTGCTCATTACTGAATTATTGCTTACTTAATTCTATGATATAACATTTACAAGAGAAGCTCATTACTGTCCATAAAAAATCCAGTCTGCACTTGCTGTGAAGCTAACGACGAGACATCGCGTGACTTATGTTCGGGATCCAAACGAGGCAATTATTTACTCGAGTGCAGCTCTTGGGAAATTTTAAGCGAGTACATCGTTGCTAATTAAAAAGTAATAATCCGCACGTTGTTTATGGCCTTGAGAAAGACCCACGACCAATCAAAGCCCATCCTATTCACAGAAGTATCATTGTATTTTCAAAATCTAAACATATTAGGTCTGTCAGCATGTGTAGCCTCTTTTCGGCTGAACAACAATCCCGAAATTAGCTTCAAAAGTCTCCCAAGGGGACTGATTGAAAATCCAGCAAATAGGCTGAAAATTTTAAAAAATTGTTGCTACTGCTGTAAATTTATGGGAGTGGGCAATTTACTGTAATTCCGTACAATATTCGAAAGAAAAAAATAATTCCGCAATCTGAGATCGAACCCCAGCCACCGTATATGAGGATAACCGGCCAAGCGCCTCAACCCACTGGGCTCTGTTGAGAGAGGCGTGACCTGTAAAGGATTTATACAGAGGAAGATTCTTTAATAGCGTTTTTCTCTCGAACCCGGGCATATGTGGAAGAAAGCCGTGACACTTTTCCCGCATTCTCTCCATAGTTTCAGGAAATAATTGCCTCGTTTGGATCCCGAACATAAGTCATGCGATGTCTCCTTGTAAGTTGAAGATAGTTTTTATAAAGACTGTCGACAATTGCTACACTGACCAAGTTTCGCTTATGACTAAAAGCATTCGCTCTGCTATATGTAATCATAATTAATTTAGAAGAAAGTAAATTAATTTAGAAATAAATGGAAAATAAGATGCTATTAAATAATTTTCTGGAACATAGTTCTTAAGGCTTTTCAACAGATAAAATACCCTGGAAAAGAATACATTTTTAATTTAATTGACTTAATGCTTTTTCCTGAAACAGATAACAAATAATTTAGCAGAATAATATTTAATAAATTACAAACAATTCAAGTTTTCAAATATTCAAAGTACATATTTGAATATTCGGGATATGATTACCTAATATTCGAATTTGAGAAAACTACTTCATCCCCTCTCAACATGAAAAGTACATTTTCCATCGTTGATTCATGCCCATCTGGTGCACTTCTAAATACCCAATTTCATGCACGTTGAGAAAAACCAACTTTGTAATTTCCACAAACTTTATTTTGATGGCATGACGTGGATTTTACACAGGCAGTGTGGTACTGTGCCAGCGGAATAAAGTTTGTGGAAATTACAAAGTTGGTTTTTCTCGACATGGATGTCCATCATTTCCACGATGTCAGGCCTGATATCATCAGTTTTATACCCAATTTGAATACACCAATTCATCCTCATGGGTAGTTAATGATGCAATACAAGCTATAGCTGCAGCATTGGTCTTACAGGGACAGAAATGGCAGAAAAACAGCATTCCTAATGATTCAGGCAGGGAAGGAACAGGTATTGCAAGCAAAGGAAATATAACGGCTTCCATCATTTGAACTGAATAAAGAATCATATTTTCATTTCATATGCAATCCCTTTTTGGCTGAGAATGTGTGAAAAATACTATGTACATTCCAACTCCATATGTTATTGTTAGATTGTTTCCACCACACTATAAATACGCAGTTGAATTTTGCCACTTCCTGCCTTGAAAAAAATTTCCTTTCACATCAGATAATAAAGTATACTCACCCACTTTCGTTCACCTTCAGTACCCTATTTATTTCAATAACTCTACAAAAATAATAAATTATCAATAAATATTATGAAATGTAAATAAAATGATCTTTCAAACATGAGCAGCAGTGGACTCATCTCAACTTTTACATATTCCATACAGAACCAATGCTGTCCTATTCACAAAAAAAATCTACGAAAACCCTTCTTCTCCCTTCCAGAGATTACAGACAACTTCCAGATTACTGCAATTGCACTTATAAAATGAGGTAGAATCACTGTCTCAATGTACATTAATAAGGAATTCTAATTTAACAACGAACCATCAACATAACACTCTTTAAATAAGAAACAAAGGCTACATGTGCAAATTAATGATAAACAGCAACTTTGCTGCACTCAATTCAAATAGTTAGTGCATGTTAGGCATTCAATACAGAAGCTAGCAATTACTCTACATTTGAGAATTCAATGGACAGCACTTTATAATCCACCATCAGCAAAAGCATCTCACTTATCTCAAACTGAGACAAAGCTTCGTGCATGTGACATGCAAAACAAGAAAAGAGGCAAGGAAAGTAAAAGCATACTTCAGTCAATTTTCTCTGGTATGATGCCTTGATAATTATTTCATTAATTTAAACTTAGTCAAAATCTCGTTATAATCCACTAAAAAAGGAAGGGAATCGAAGTAAAAAATAACTACACTAAGAACAACTTATCCCTCATACTTACCACAAGCAGGACCATTTCACAGAAAGAAATCAGTAATAAGCCATTGAATTAGTAATTCCCTAATAATAGTCACTGCTGAAATTATAATAAGGTATTAAGGGAATCCTGAAAGCTTGGGAACACCCACACAGCATTGGTAAGGGGAATGACATTCCTGAAAATACATACTCTAGATTGAGATAAAGCTACTATGCTCACCAAAAACTTTGAGCACAATATGGGATATTGGCTCTCTTTCTTCCAGCAAAAGGCAGAATCACCTATCGCAAATATCATTCCTAAAAAAAATATTTCTTTCTACACTCATGAGATGGCATAAATTAAATCTAAGGTGTGAAAAAATGCTACAATAATAATTAAGAACATGCTAAAAATTTATCAGTGATAACAGGAAAGAATGAAAGAACACTGCCACAGCTATCTGCCATTTCCCTAGCAATACCTAACATTCCACCAGCACAAATGGAACAAAATTATGCCAGTGCTAAGTAAAAGAAAAGGTCAATGCAGAGTAAACAAACAGAGGAAAATCGTCAGGGGAGAGATGAAACCTTTTCATGAACAGGATCACCCATCATGTGCAACCAAGGAATTCCACCGGCCCACCCCAATTTGACATAAGCTCTCCCCACAGGCAGCTCCCTGAGCAGTTCAAGTGGTTCCAGTTCTTGACGATTGCTGGATTCATAACAAGCGGTGGGAGAACAACAGATGGGAAAATTTCTCTGGAAATCCTACCCCAACTGCAATGCTCTCAAGAGTAGACAGCTGAAAAAATTCTGTTGCCGGCCTAAGTTTTTTCCAAGAGATGGTACGCTGCTTCCATCATGAGGCATTTAATCACTTTTCAAGAAGAAGTTTGCCAGAATAAATTAACAACCAAACAAGTAGGTGAAGTATATCACACAGCAAAATGGTATTTCATCAGCTGTGGCAGAGCAATATAATGGAAGGGCCCCCATGCAATGTACACCCAACATACTTCACAGCAACAAACTTACAATTAATCAGCTGAAAACATTTAGGCAGCATAAACTTTAGTTAATACTAGATACTGCAAGTTTGTACAAACTATGGGCTCTGAATGAAAGATGAGGTTTTTACGTCTTTCAAGTTTTTTTTTGGATTCAACAAAGAAGATGAGCAAAATCAAGATTCAATTCAACCATGACTTGGATTAATTAACCTTTATCGAACGGATTAAAATTCCCCCTTCGGATGCTGCCGGCCAGATTTAATTCTGAACGCTCAGTAGAAACTCCATCAGTTTAAATACCACATTCAGTGTACAATATTGTTGTATGCTTGGAAAGGATGCAGGTCGCAAGTGCCCCTATAGAGCTTCTCCCGGGGCTTCCCCGGTGACCATTGACTTCCCTCAGGCATCACAAAATCCTAAGGCATAGCGGAAAGTCACCCGACCACAAGCACGACTATCCATGCAGGGCCAATCACTGGCTTCCGTGGGCGGTCACTGGTGTTTACCAAAGACGGCATAAGATCAACGGCCTAAATCGAACGACTTCATGCGATCGGTCACCGAAAACCACCAGCTTCCCGTACTTGTTTGTCAACAAGTACGGGAAGGTCCTTTCCCTATAGTCATCTTCGGTGCCTTACATAAAATAAAGGGGAATACCCGCGGTTTTGACAACAGCTGGATGCATGCAGTGACGCAAACCCAAGGGGCGTTTCCCAGTAGAATATTCTAGAAGGCCAGGGCCTATATAAACCTCGGTCGCCCTGGCCCAGAGAGAGTTTTCAGAGATTAACAGACCTTAAGCATCACCGCCGCGCCGGCAGCCGTCAACTCCGCCACTGACTTCGGCTCATCACCTAAAGTCCACGAGACCGTCGGAAATGTAAGCCTACTTAATGTATACATTACTATGTTAATAAACATGCATTCATTAAGATTCAGAGTGTAATCTTTGTGCATCTAACCCTCATGGTGGGGGTCCCAACTCTTAAGTAAATGTCCCTAATCGCAAACCTAAAAGGGTACACGACAATATATTGGACGCATAGCCGTAGGACCCCACATCCCAGCACAAGGTCTGTAGAGTACAGGTTGTCTCGGTCCCCCACTCTTCCGTCTCGTGACGGCCACTTACTTGTGAGAGCTAAGTGCACAAGAGCTGCTGAATTATGTTTTGAGAGAGTTTTTGGAGCTTTTTCTCACGTTATTGTATTCATTCACGCTCTAGAGCATTTTTATAAATACAATTATACAATTTGGCCCGTAGTAAGCAAAGAAGGTGAGTGAACGGCAAGTGAGAGAGAAAAATATTTTGTCAAGTCAAGTTGATGTGCCTAATATATACAGATTTTGGGATAGCTTTTGATTCTGTAGATCATGAATTTCTAATTTCATAATTGAAAGTGGTTGATGTATCTCCTAAGGTGATAGAACTTATTCGGTCCTATTTGAACAACGGACAGCAATATGTGAAATTTAACCCATTCAATGCGGATGCCTTGAATTCAAGGCATCCCGTGCAAGCCAGAGGCGCGGATGCCTTGAATTCAAGGCATCGGTCCCTTACTTTTCTCGGTTTTCCCTAGTTCCCAAGCGTCGGCGCTGACACTTGCAACTTCCTTCAGCGTCTTAGGCTTGCTCTAGGCACACGTGGATGAGTTTCGTTCTTTGCTGGATGTGTTTTCGTTTTATATAAATAAAAGAAAAAAAACATTCAGCGTGGGAATAAATGTCATGTCAACAGGTCAGCATTGAATGGGTTAAAAACTATAAAAGTACACTGCTATATCTGGAGGACCTATCCCAAGTTTTAATTTCTGGGGCAAAAAGATTTTATCTTTGAAAGCCTTACTTCACACAGCTGAGAAATTTTTTTCATTTAAAGTTCAAGGTACCCAGGAAATGCAGGTTATTGAAGATTAACATGGAAAGGAATTCATTACTTCCTGAAAAAGTTAAAATGAATAGAGGTAGAAGGATTTAAGTTGTTTTTCTACATGCCTCAGAATATATTTCATTCTTTGTTAAATGTCTATTCTGAATGCTCTCTTATACGAACTGACAAACTTCCTGTTTTATCACAGTTGGGCCTTTGTCATCATTGCTGGTCATCGACCCAATGAGAGAAGAATGCACTATCATTTTTGCATTTCACACGTTTGATGCATCACATTCAACAACACTGATTTGCTAGGTGTCTATGTCTGCAAAAAGAGTTTTGCTGACGCAGTTTTTCAGCATGGTTCATAAAAATGAATTCCATTTTTTTCTGGGGACCGGGACCAAAGTTCGTAATATCAAAAATTTCACATTTTCGAAACTTTGTATTATCGAATAGCGCCATGTATTTAGTAAAGCCTTTTGGTCGGGACCGACAGTTTTGCTTCGCATAATGGAAACTTCGTATCATTATGCTTCGTAATATTGAGTTTCTACTGCATTTCCACTAGCTCTCTTTCTAAAGCACCTTTACACTCAATCACTCCAAACTGTTTCCTTTAAACTAGAGCACCTCAAGATACATGCAAAAGACACTGAACAGAACTTCTGCGCAGAAGATTAAGCAAAGAGGCACTAGCAGGATAAAAGGTGATAGTTCTCAGGAATTCCATTGTTTCATTACCTCTGAAGGCCAGGAGAAAATGAAGTGAGTTAAGGCATTTTGAGGAGATTAGAACCATAGTAATCATTCAACACTGCAGAACTGGCCGTGCAGTAACTTTGACAGAGTCACCCACTGATGGTCACACAATTGTGTGAAATTCACAGTGAAAAAGTCATTCGTTCGAAATTCACACGAATAATTTTTTCACCGCGAGTGAGCGAGGACGCCTCGGTAGCTTAACTGGTTGGAGCACTTGGCACGGAATCGAGGAGTCTTGGTTTGAATCCCAGTCCAGGCGAATGATTTCTGAATTTCACACAATAGTAATCACTGACTGAGAGCATTTCCTTAGAGGGAGGAATGGATGTCAGTGGTCATATTCCTTAAATGTCATATTAAAAGCTAATATATATGGTCAACTATTGAGCCTGCTCTTTGCCCATGTTCCGAGCTCCTCTACAAGCAAGAGAAATATTTCTGAGTAGCAAAAGCTCTCAGTCATCGCGTAAATTAGAAAAAAGGAGCATAAATACATTCACTGATACGTATTGAAAGGTACCAATGCTGCCATACATAACAGAAATACTTAGTGATACATAACAAAAATGCTTAGGAATAAAATATCCAGGAATTCTAAGATTTTAAACTGCCATATTAACAGGGAATAAATGCAAGAAAATTTCAAAACTCCAATTTGTCATGTTGCGGTCACTCATGAGACAATTGAAAAAAGTGGGCACAGAAATCAAGTCAGCAAAATTTAAACATATAACATAGTTATAAATGAAATGTCTTACAAAAAATGTTTTTCCTTGTCAGAAAAAAACAACTACATATTCCAAGGATGTATAAGTTATTTGCACTTCTAAAGGCCGTTTTACACGGAGAATGATCTTGTGTATGATCATTCGAGCATTAATTCGCAAATTAATTTCAATAATGACCTAAAAAGCTCCTGTTTTAAACGACGAATTAATTCAGTGAATTTTCTGCGCAGACTGAATGCGCAATGGTGGATTTATCGATTGTATATATCGATTACGGGAGATTTCCGACCAAAATAGCTGTTTCGACAGACGGGGCAGACGAAGTTTTCTTTAGTTTGTTTAGATCATGAATATTATAGATACCTACTTGTATATTCGTTTACATTATTCACTTAAACACTGAGTAATTGCAAAAGTTAAGTGAGTGGCGTTATGCTATAGAAGATGGACCGTGATGAGACAATTTTAGCGACCGCTGCTGCAGTTTTTAGTAAGGCCGTTTTACACTATGAAAGATTTTGTACAAACGTACGTACGTGAGATTGTACGTTTGTCTCAACGAAATTAGAACAGGTTCTATTTTTCGTTCAGGGATTGAGACATTCGCACATGCGTTCATACAATTTGCCGTTTTACACGATACATTTTGCCTCATGCAAGAGTTCACGGAAGAGTTTGTACCAGTTTGTACAAACAAATGTACCATGTAAAACGGCCTTCTGGCAGCCACATTTTTGTCTCACAAAACATCCATGATAGTTTTTTTCCTATTTCACACCAGCCAAAACATATGCATTGTGTACTGCCTACATTGTTCTTTAATCATTTGCAACGAAATATGGCTTTATATTTCATTGCAAATATAGTTTCCATCAATATTTTATAATAAGGGTTTAAATCTGCAAATTGAAGTGAACTCACTATCAAAACAACGAAGATGGTCACCCGATATTAATATCACGGTGACATCAAAATGAAATTATTGCTACATAAAATGACATGTGGTGCTTGCAGCAGGTCTGATTCTGAGTCTGGATCTGGACGAATTATTTTAAGTTTTTAAACGTTTTGAAAAAACGCAGTTCTTTGGATTGTGTATTTATAACGATATGTTAAAAATTTTTGCAAAGGAACGTAGGAAAACGGTCAAAAATTTTTCCCCACACAGCTGATTGGAAGAGGCTGTCACCACTCGCTCTTCCCATCGAGAGTCGGACAGGCTACCCACTCGTCGATCGATACCTTGTTCAGGATTGAGCATTTTTACAAATACAGTGAAAACTGTCTATAACAGACTCTATATTGCCTATAGTGGAATCTGTCTATAACAGACAGATTCCACTATAGGCAGTTTTCACTGTATATACCTGATATATTCAGTCGGCGGTGAGGAATGAATGATACACTCTGAATACAAGTATGATTATTTCAATAAACAGGTCCAAAGAGAGATCATTGCACTAAGATCTGTTCTGCATTTGGCAGTACAGTAGAAGCTCCATATAACGTGTGGGGCATATAACGAGAATCTCTAATTTGCGAGGGTTGGCCAAAGAACAATTTAAAACCCTATGATTTGCATGTAAAATAAATTGGTATTAGCGAGGACAACAACCAGCCTCCACTGGGGCGTTTACTATTACGAGCGGTAAATGTCTCCTTCAATCTCCGCAAACGTGCAAAAACTTGTGCTCATATCTTCTGTCATTGGATTTATATGGCTAGCAGTATTTTTTCCCGAACAATTTGACGGTCAAATGTTCATTTCGGACATTCACGGCATGCCCGTATGCGCACTATTTAATTTCTCGTAAGTTCGTGCATTTCATTGTTCTTTTGTCATTCTCCCGCGCTCCCGCTTTTGTTTAAGTTCAGTACGACTATTGCAACATCATGGCTGGGAAACGAAAGTCGTTGGATCTGAAAACTAAATTACAAATTATTAATGAATACGAAAGCGGCGAGGGGTCCAAAAGCGTGATTGGGAGGCGATTGGGCATATCTTCCTCGACCTTATTCACCATTTTGAAGAATAAGGAGAAAATTCGTGCGGCAGTGCTTCAAGAAGGATGACCAAGCAGCCAGAAACATTTGCGAGCAGGGGAACATCTGCAGTTAAAATCTGCCCTTTTCTCGTGGTTTTGCCAGCAGAGAGCAGCCGGCATTCCGATAAGTGGCCCATTGATGAAGGCAAAAGCGGAGTATCTGAGTGAGAGGCTCGGTATTGACAATTGTAAATGTTTCATTGGCTGGTTTGCTGGCTTTAAGCACAGGAAGGGAATATATATTCATAATTTATCCGGGGTTTCCGCGAGTGTCGATGTAAGTGCTGTGGAGGGCTGGACTCCTGTCCTACAAAGTTATATGAAGAATTACAGCCCATGTGAAATTTACAATGTGGGCGAGACAGGTCTATTCTGTAACCTCCTTCCAGACAAAACTCTAGCCACTCGAGGGGACCCTTGCAGAGGAGTGAAAAAAAGTAAAGAGCGGTTGACTGTTCTTTTGTGTGCGAATATGGCTGGCTCTGACAAGGTAAAACCATTCTTAGTGGCGAAATCCGCTCATCCTCGATGCTTCAAGGGAATTAAAACATTACCGTGCACATACGAATCGAATAAAAATGCTTGGATGACATCAAATTTATTCTCGCAATGGTTACACGCGTTCGATGATAGGATTGGCGGGAAAAATAGAAAAGTAGTATTGCTCATTGACAATTGCCCTTCCCATCCACAAATTGAACTTAGAAATGTGAAAATCATCTTATTGCCGCCTAACACGACGAGTGTTCTGCAGTCCTTGGATCAAGGTGTAATCAAGTTGTTTAAACAACTTGATGGCCTGTATTTTAAGTAGTCTACCTATTCTATTGTATTTTGTAATTGTTTCAAAGAGTATATATAATGAAAAAAGGTCAAAGATGATTCATTTCGATGTGCACGAAAGGTATGTACTACAAATCATACGTCTATCTCGCAGGGAGCGTAGTCAGGGTAGTCAGTATTAATCACGGTATTCACTATCAACAAGTTCCCGATGCTGCCACTAGATGGAAGTACGGTAGAAGATATTACGCGTATCTTGATGGAATTCATTTAGGAAGTTTCGGAACTTACAACTGTTATGTATGGACTTACTTGAAACAATTATGTTTCCAGATAGTATTCCGCGCATAATTATTTACAATGGATAACTATTATATGCTTTAATAATCGTAAATGCTGGTGATATGGGCTCTTATGATTCCGACAATCCAAAGTCAGCTGTTTTCTGAGGCGATCTTACAGGTGTTGAAGTACTCTCCTTTATTTCCACCTTTTAACCGGAGAAGATAGCAGCCCTGTGTTTGCGTGGAACTAAATTCCCGAAGGTAATATCTTGGTCATGTAGTTATCTAGCATTTTTGCAAATTTTAATGAATAAAACTTTCTCCGAACCATATATCCGTTTTATTCACTTTTTAGAGAGGTAGGAGGAATGAAATATTTTCTCGTTTCTGAAGTGTATGCCGCGTATAGTCCGTTGCATTGCCATTACTTGCTGCCGCGACGCACCCAAACATAGGGACAATAACAATTTATAGCAATATGCAGTACAGTACACATGTCACGAAGTGTCAAAATTCGATGTTTTATATTCCAGTGCATGACATCTAACATGGAATTTGATGTCTTTGAAAGTGAATGCGATCAAAAGGAATGGAAGTGTTCAAAAACATGATTTTTAATAGCTATCTCAATAGAATGTTATCGCCACTCACCAAAAATTCCCACAAAAATGGCTAAATAAGCATTAAATTTGTAGGAATCGGCTGTGAAATGATTATTTAATCATTTTGGTATCAACGAGAGCTCCATTTAGCGAGTGATTTTTCAGGTCCCGAGAGCCCTCGCTAAACACAGCTTCCACTGTATCTCCCATAGTCTTTAGCCTTAAACTTGGATGAAAGCTGCAGTGTTGATATCATTACTAACATTTTTCTGCCATCCATCCTGAAGTCAAAATAGGGCCAGATATGTTGTACTCCTTGTACTGCAGCCTTGAATAAACAATTCAAGGTCTGGTCAGATCTATTGAGGTTAATCCTTTGAGATTTCGATGTTTTCATATTGCAAAACCTCCTAGATAGTTTTAACCAAATGACCACCACGTTTAACCACGTCTGCCAAAGTGTGTGCATTGCATCCTGCCTACAGAGATATCATTTCCAAATAGATTGATATGGCTTTCCTTGCCTTCATTATATGTTATTATGAGTTTGCTTTAGTGAAGTGAGGTGAATTCAATATCAAAACAACCAAGATGGACGTATTTCGCTCGTATTATGCGATCATTCACGGGATCATGCAATCAAAAATAGAACATGTTCTAATTTTGATCGCATGATCATGCGCAAGACCAAGAATTCACCGAATTTTCCGTATTACACGAGGCATCAACGTCATGCGCATGACCATTCGCCATGTAAAACCGCCTTAAGAAGCTTAGCATTTCCTGGTGCAATGAAAGTCCCTTTGTACATGTTGAGTACCAGATGAAAAATATTTTTTTTCAGTAAAATACAACAAAATGATCATTCATGTATCACAAACTTACATAAAATTAACAGAATTCATGCATAAGAAATATAAATATACTAAGGAATAAATATGTTTAATAATGCAGCAATGAAGGTAACTACAAGCAACATTGCATGATATCATGAGGTTTTATAACGAGATTTCACGCCAATTGTGTTAATTTCAAATTATCATTGAACTAAAACCATTATTCAAGTGGTTACACTACAAAATTGCAAAAAATAGCATAAAATGTGAAATAAATAAGGCAATTTTTACCTGACACCATACTAGAGAGTAAATCTTGGAAATCTGCCAGCTCCTGGCCAAGCATGTCTAGGTCAGGTGTCTCATGCAAGGCGGGGGGGCGTGCAACCTCACAGTGTGCCAACACACCACCATTCCGAGCAGCAGCAACCTCAGCCAAGCAACTACAGCTCTCGTCCGCCTCGCTTCCCGCCTGTCCACCCACCTGTGGCTCCCGCCTCCCCGCCCGCCCGCCCGCGTCGGGTGCCGTCCCTCCCGCCGTCGTCCCCGCCACAGCTCCGGCACCAGGCACCCCAGGGCGTGGCACGTGCTGTGCACCTCCTCCACCCACCACCTCCCCACTCCCTGCCTCTCCCGGCAGCCGAATCTTCTCCTTAACCGTGCCAAACTTGATGCCCGGCACGACCTTTTTCACCTCCGGCATGCTGGATGTGTCCGACACAGGGGGGGCCACGGCCCTTGGCACTGCCTCCTTCTTGGGGGGCACAACGGGCTTGTTAGGGGGTACTGGAGGTGGCACACCACGCCCCAGTGGGGCCACTTTCTTGGGGGGCACTGGAGCTACGCCGGGCATGGGCTGCTGAGTGGGAGCCAAGGATGCAACCATGGGCGGTGAAGAGACGGTGGTGGCAGGGGCTACCGCAGTGGGGGCTGAGGGGGCCACCTGAGTCACCTGTGGGGGGGTAAGGGGGCTGCCACTACCAGAGTTGGTCGTCACATGAAACGTCACCTTCCCTCCCTGCGTAGTCGTGAAAACTTTAGTCCCAGGTGAAGCCGACAAGCTGACACGAGGCGTTACTTGCACCACCTGAGGTTGACTCCTGTCAACATTTGGTACTATCCTAGTAGTCACCGCTTTCTCTGGTGGGACCTGGTGATCAAATTTGATAGAAGGAGTAAGCTAACATCTCTTTGCCCTCTTTTATTTTAATTATAGATTTCCTCAGTCAATTTGGAATTTGAATTAAAACTAAGATGTCCCATCATTCATACAATAAAGTCACTTTTCTTTACATCCTCTACTTCATACAACAATGCCCATTCAAAAAGTAAAGATACCCAAGTTTAAGATGCTTTGTCTCTTAACCTACAAAATGAAATTAACTCATATGTATGCTTCATCATTGGAGGAGAAGATTGTTAAATCACAGTTTAATATTTTTTACTGGACTGATGAGTGAAAAATCAGTTTTTGCCAGGAAAAAAATGATAGCACCACTTTAAATGAATTTTGAAAACTATATGTAATACATTCATGAGCTTGGCTAGGTTAATTAGTAATGCAATCAGTTTCATGAGAGGCATTAAAGAAAATGCACCAAAGAAGTTGTTTATGCCATCCAGCAATTTCCTCTGGACTCAAGAATAACCAAATATTTGATAATCAACGTCAGACTTTATTTCTCTTCATTACTGTTTCTAGTATAATTCTTCACAAATGATAAGTACTCACAGGAACAGCAGGTTGCTCCGCAGTAGTTTGTTGCTGAGGCCAACTGCTCACATCTCGACTGGCAATGATATTACGAGTATCTGTGGAATTTGTAGCTGAGTAAGCTACATTCCTGATTCCTTGGCCAGGAGATACTGAACGAGCAATACCTGTGGCTGAAGAAAACATTGAATGAATTTGCCTTCTGATGCATATAACAAGGGATGCATGGATAGGAATTAAAACCAGACTGAATCACAAATTTTTTAACACTTTGCAATAACACAAGATAAACAAATTTGTGACAATTTTCCAGGGCAGCAATGCAAAGTTATAACCCAAGATTAGGCAAAAAAATTAAGCACTTAATACTCTCATAAGAGACAGCAGTCATTGATTAGACTTGAACATTAACACCAAATGCACATTTACAAATCTGACTCCACCCCTTCACATTCTAACAATTTAGTAGCTGGAACTTTCCAACATGGAATTTAGGCAAGTATATTCACCTGAATGTAATCTAATAGTTTTCGTGAAATTATACACCAATGAAAATTAATCAATTTTCACCAATTAAACCAATTACCTGTGCGTTCTTAGATAAAGATGCAATCAAAGAAATATTCAAGACCCTCATCATTCCAAGCTTGAATTAAGGTTACATTATTCTTTCTGTAATGTAATTATTTGACAATTTTATTTCCTAAAACATACAACCAATCCCTAAATGGGCATTAGAAGTTTTATGTTAACTAAAATCCATTAAATTATTTTGTTAACTACTGGAAAATTACAGAGTCGGTAAGCTTAAATGTTGGCATTACCTTCCATTTGGTTAAATCCAGTAATATTAATGGTAAAATAAGTGCTAGATAGCCTCAGCTTCCTTGAGAAGACTTGCTGCAGAATTTCCTGAGTAAGCCTTTCTAGTCCTTTGCCATTTTAAACTTGTAAATTGATTCACACTCATTAATATACTGCTTACTGTAACTACACAATGAAGAACCATAGATTAGTTTTAGTTGCTTTCCATACTTGGACATGAGTTGACATTACACTAGGGTGATTACAAAATTGGCAATATTCGAAATGTTGACCGGCTTAATCGGTTATTGGTTCCATTCCGGTAAAAAAGAAAGGGGAAAAAATTTGGGCTCGATCGGACAACGTTTAGGGGTCGCGCAACAGCTTCATTTTCTGGAAAATAGCGATTTTCCTGGTAAAACATACATATTTGCCTAATTTCAAGGGGCATGGCTGTCGTTTGGGTGGGTGTGTAGCACGGGATATGCTTCCACAGTGTTCCAGCAGTGATTAAACCCCAATTACAACTTCGCCCGATGTGGGCATGTGGCAGAGGGCGGGGTAATAGCGACTTTTCGATTTGCTTTGGCGTAGGTAGGGACGCTGTACATTGTGAGCATGGGAACGGCAATAAAAATCCTCGTATTTAAAAATATTTTATTTTTATTTTTGCTAACAATGATCACACAAACCATATGTCACTCGGAATTTCCTGCAGCATTTTTATCATTATAACTTTCTCTATGCTCAGCTACAATTGCTAACAAATATTGCCTTTGCTGTTCATCTTTGGTTAGGTTATTACCCGTAAGGAACTTCGTTATCAAAGCAACCCCTCTTTCAGCCGTGCCTACTACTCTTATGTTCAGAACTATTAGCCATCCTGCGGGATAATTTTCATTCATCATCCACAAATCTGGATCCTGCATTAAAAATGATTTGTCGATGACAAGGAAATGGAAGAATGTGCTAGTGTTTGTTGTTCACAAAATCAGAAGCCACTTTTGCACTAGAGATAGGATACGCCTTAGCCTGGGGACTCTCCTGCCCTTCCCTCTCGTTACTTTTTTCCCCATTTCTTGTTTTTCATGTTATGTAATAATTGGATCAAAAAAGCGAGCCCCACAATAACTTTAGAAAAGTACCAAAAATGTGCTGCAAATATTTCATAGAATATATTCCAGTGATTGCCACTTTTTTCTTCCGAGCTAAAACTTGTAAGAACTGAAGGTCATTTCGTGGCGCCTCCGCTGCAAAAGGTGCTCGGTACCAGACCGGCGCATAGTATGTAATGAAATCGCACACACGGAAGAAGGCGCTATCGAGCTTAGCAATTAAATTAAATTGTTTGCTGAATATCCAAATCTTAATGCAATACAATGCCTTTGCCATCCACCGAGCATTGTGGATTGCACCTGGCTTTTTGAACAAATAGACAGCATCCCCAGGAACGCCGAGGAACATGATGGTCAAATCAAAAGCTCCTTATAATCCCCGCGTGGTTGTTTAATCTGGAAACAATAGACGAAATGAAAAGTCAATAAAATGGTGACGTAAATAAGAACGGCAATTCGAACTTTACGCGAAATAGTAACGGTACCTGAACTTCCTGGATGCAGAATTTAAGAACTTCGTCGGGGTTGGGAATATTCCTCAGGCAGCTTTAAGACACTCATGTGTCGTAGATTTAAGTAAATTTCAGAAAAAAGATGAATGAAAGAAATTCAAATTAATGTACTTCAATTAATGACTCATTGACGTATAAAAGGTACCTTGAAGTTTCTCTTTACGATGTTTGCGCACCGAAAATTTCAAGAAAGCTTTTATCAATCCAAAGAGTATGTGCAGTTGCTATTTATGCGGCAGTTATGGCATGGACAGCGTTCCGGTGACTTTTCTGGGTCCTTTCTAACGAGGATTCTCTTTGTCTAAAAGCAGTCTTATTCGCTTCCTAACAGAACCTTGGGTTAGGCTTCAACTCTACGTATGACCTATTAAGCTATACATTCAAGAGGAATTTTACAAAATAACAATATGTGCTCTAATTTACTAACCCTTATCCTTGAAATCGTCGTCGGTAAACGATTTTCAGGACTCGCGGTGTATACACGTTTCACCTCCACTTTTCCCAATAGCTGAGCGAATCTACACTCCTCCTTTCTGTGTCCCAGCTGATTCGGACCGTTTTACTTTACGTTCATCGTGCTTAGCAATATCCTTGTCAACACAGCTCATGTAACCGAAGCGGTTTTCCCTTATGGACTTGTAGAATAATCAATCCTCTTCTAGCTTCATCATATTCATGGCATTGTCAATGGCATGGCCAATGTCAAGAGTATTGGCTTAGTCAGTCATTAACTTATTGCGCCGCGTCTCCCAGCGTTTTCCCCATACGTTATTTGCCTTCCTTAAGACATAGAAAGCTGTTGTCAATGTGTACGAGAATTTCTGTAGTATTCCTTACCTCTGCAATCGCAATTCATGCTTTTTTCAGGAACACCTCAAATTTCCAAATAGCCTGGCACTTTCATGAAGTTTTCTTCTCATTTTCATGAAGGTGTTTGAAATACTGTAAGAACTGGCAAAGTGTTGGGAACTTTGGACACACACTACGTGGGTGGAGCCCCCAATCTGCAAATCTGATGGGCTCGCCTCGTCTTCTTGCTCATAACGCCGGAGAGAAAATCGGTATGCTGGAGCCACTTACGGGTTTAACCACACCAAGGGAAACGAGTTTCGCTCCCAAAATGTAGCAACCTCGGTGTGCGTAGCTGTACGCGAAGTCCACCGCCCCCAAACACCCTCGCTGTTAATCATCTAAACTGTAGGGCCGCGAATTTCAGGATGCATCTCGGCTAGAAAACAATGTAGTCCCGGCCCATGCGCTCAATGTACAGCGTCCCTACCTACGCCAAAAAAAATCGAAAAGTCGCTATTATCCCTCCCTCTGCTGCATGCCCACATCGGGCGAAGTCTTAATTGGTGTTTAATCACTGCTGGAGCACAGTGGAAGCATCTCCAGTGTTAAAAACCCACCCAAGCGACAGCCAGGCCCCTGAAAATTAGGCAAATATGTGTTTTTTACCAGGAAAATCGCTATTTTCCAGAATTTGTAGCCGTTGCGCGACCCCTAAACGTTGTCCGATTGCGTCCAAATTTTTTCCCCTTTCTTTTTTACCGGAATGGAACCAAGAACCGATTAAGCAGGTCAACATTTCGAACATTGCCAATTTTGTAATCACCCTAACATTACACATAGGCTGAAATGCCAGAGACATTTCCTGTCTTCCCAAGCAATTACTCGCCAAAGAATTTTCACTCAAACTGGTTGTGCCAAAATTTCCCCCCTCCAACTCTGCCAGAAAAACCACCTGGCCAGAAAAATCATTCTACCAGAAAAACCACTCATCGCCAAAAAACTCACAAACGCCGTCGCGAACATCCCCACGCGCATCGATGCCTCACGTCTCGCTGGCAGCGATGAGACAATCAACTCACTTTTATACTAAAAGATGCAGTGCTGCGCTCTATTTCGAGCGACTCAAAGCTAGCGCCATTACCTCCACCAATCAACAAGGACAAGGATTTCCCCTACTACCCCCAACTCTGCATCGGTCAGCTGACTCCCCTCAATCACCAGCCACATCGACACAGCGCAGCGCTCGCCCTCTTTGAACCTGACCGCGGCCAGAGAAGGATGTATCTGCTTGGTTCCAGTTGTGACTTGTGTTCGTCATGAATAGACCAAGTTAATGGTATTTAGCCTACGCACTTGTTTTCTATTGTAATAATTGTGGTTATATAAATGCTGGTTCTGAAAGTTAATCAAACTGGCTAAGGTTGTTGTCATTTTTCTCTCGTTTCCACCCACCAATCGCAGTCAATTCACTCACGACGTCAAGTTTCAGTGGCTTGCGTTGCATGGTTAGGAATTTGGGAGGTTACAATACCATTTAATTACACATTACACAACAGAAATGTTTCCTCATAACCATTATTCCCAATCAGACCTCCTTTTCACTCACCTCAGTCCCTGACTACTCTTAATTGCTCTCAATTACTACATACTGGATGAACCATTGACTGCCAGCAAACCAAATAAGGCTCTTGTTTTGTTCACACATGACTATATTTTCCTTTGTGGTTTACCATGCATACAGAGCACAAAAAATGCACCACAACTGCTAAGGCTTTCCACCTTAAAAAAGAGTCATGAAAAAATAAGCCTCATGGCCACATAGTAAGTCCTTGTATCAACTGAAGAGGCTATGATAGCCCCATAGTAGGGTGTCCCTTAAAATTCAACTTCGGAATATTTGACCGCAATCTTTTTTAATTTTTTACTTTTCCTCTATTAAGCATGTACACAAAATTTGAGCATGATCGGTTGATATTTACCCATGCCACAAACCCGTTGAATGCGTTTACATTCAGAATTGCCGGACGATTCACGCCATATGCCCAGACGCTACCTGTCGGCCTGGAGGATTGTTGCGAGTACGCTTGGAAACCATCGGTGATCGATGGATTTTACCATTTTGAACAATCCAATCTAAGTATTTGCTCGTACCCACCGCTCTCTATAGAATGAGTGTCCGGCACATGGATGCCCATTAGGGAATATTTTGCTGCCTGCTGAATCATAACATATTTTCCTGCGCTCTTGTTATCATTGATAATGTTAACTACACACCTATGAACAATAATCGACAACAAGTGAAGACATTAGACAATCTATAACAATCAACAATTTTCAAAAATCAATACTCATTTGCAATTGGCTATAGTAGACAACTGACGATCCTAAGGTTATGCTGTGGTGAAGGGTACAGTGCTGTTTTCTTCTCGCTTGTAAATACGGTGTACGACACAAACTATATCGCATTTTACGAGTCAGTTTCGTCTGGGGTTGCAAGAAGATAGAAGATGCCGCCGGAAAGAAAAAGCATCCCAAAGAAACCTCTGAGGAAGCAGCTTTACCTGATAGACTACAGTTGCAGTGAGATCACTGGGTCACGGCTTCCATCAAACGTGCAAGTTTTGTGTCATCCACTCCACTGCATGCATCCTACTCCCCATAAGAACGAACCATTAACATCAGCAACTTACGCAGTGGCTGATAAATAGAGTGAGTTTTGGGAGAAAGCACGCATCCCAACTCGATGCAAGCAATTGATTGTGAAGAAAGTTAAGGCCCTGTACCTCGAGTGGTGCTCCCTAGGTAATACAGACAAGTGATGTGACAAGACACAGATAGACAGGGAGAAGGCCTTTTAAGATCTCTTTGGTGATCTTTTTGATATTGCACCAAATAATGCTAATGATCTTATTTCAAATGTGGAGGACAAAGAGTTCCTAAAAAACCAAAGGAAAAAAGAGTGAATAGGTTGTATGCTCGCCAAGGACAAAAACTGTATTTGAAGGAAAGGCGTATAGCGATAAGAAAAATGGATGAAGAAGAACGTCGTCAGAGATATTTAAAAAGAAAGGTACGTATTTCAAAATGGTTCTACGGAAAAGTAGTATAATCCTGAGAAAAACTCGGCAAGGATCACAGCTTAGAAATGAAATTTAATGAATGTGTCCATTTCTTTGCCTTCTTGCCGAATTCTTATTTCGTTACACTCCTCCAGAAAACATTATCGTCAATTTTGAGTATTAATATCATGTCTCAATACTTGAATTTTATCTTCTAGAAGCTTCAACTTCAATCGATGCTGCAGGAGAAATAAGCACCAGAAAGCCTCGTGACACTGATTTACCAGATTGTTCTTCCAGTATTCCTGGCCAATGTTCGGAAATTCAGGCTGATAATTCTATACCGAAGAAGAAGAGGGAAGGAAAAACTTCATGAGTACTGATCTAGCAGCCACTTTAGACACAGCTAAATCAAGCATAAGGTCTGCCACTAAGATCATTTTCCCGACCGCTAAAGGGCTGAACGCTAATGTGGACGAGTTTAGCATCAACAAGAGCTCTCTGCATCACGCTAGGACAATGACGAGGCCTCTTCAACGAGAGGCTGCAAAAAAAGTGCGAGCCGAGTTTCAAGCCACTCTGAATCCGGATTCCAAGCTTGTCGTCCATTTCGACGGGAAAAGGATGAAGATTCCTGGAGGTGGCTTGGTGGAGCGCCTCCCTATCCTTGTCACAGGGCAAGATATCGGCGAGCAGTTCCTAGCATCACCTAGGATATTGAATGGAACTGGCAAACGAGCAAGCTACTGCTGTGTATGAAGCGCTCGCATCATGGGACCTTTGTGAGCACGTCGAGGCGGTTTGTACCAACACAACGAGTTCAATGACAGGTATATGGGATCCTCAGTTCACCGAAGGTTACTTTTTCAAACCTTTTTCCGATTCTCATACGTTTCTTTGCTTAGCAGGTAACAAAAAAGGTGCAATCATTCTGCTTCAGACGTTATTGGGAAAACCCTTAATATACTTACCGTGCAGACACCATATGGTGGAGGTTATACTAAAAGGTGTATTTGAAACCGTAGTCGGCCCCTCCTCCTGCCCTAATGTTGCAATTTTTCAAAGGTTCCGGAGTGACTGGTACAACATTATTAAGTCCCAGTTCTCTAGCGGCCCTGAAGATGAAAAAGTGATTGTTCATCTCTTAGAGAAGAAAAAAATCACTCCTGCAATTCATAGACTCTAAGCTCAAGGTAAAGTATCGTAGTGTAATAATTGTTTGTTGCTGTAAGAACTTATTTAAATTTTTCTCGATGCTTTGATTGACTCCACAATTGATTATATTTCAGGAAGACCAAGCCCGTGGCGATTATCGAGAGCTACTTGAACTGAGTTGTATGTATCTTGGAGGCAGCCCTCCGTGAGGGTTTAAGTTTTCAAAGCCAGGGGCCGTACATGAAGCTCGGAGTCTAAGGCTATATACTGTTTGAAGATATACCTATTTAAAGGACAATTTAAACTAATAAAAGGAGAGGAAACTAGTTTTAGGGATATGTGCTTGTTTATTGTGCTCTGTTTCATAGAATACTGGTTTACTGCTACTTGCGTAGTATCAGCCTGTCATAATGTTTTGTTATTTATCAAGAAATTAATTCAATACAAAAAAAATAGTGCAAAAGTTTCTGAGGTGGCCGCAAAAAAGTTTTCTGGTCACTTGTGGTATTTATCTGAGCAATTAAGACGTCTAGGGTTATTAGATGGCAGTGCTCCTATTGAATGCAAAAGAAAAATGGCAAGTATAATTAAATCTCAGGCATCAAAATCTGAAGTGATGAAAAATCTCGACTTGCATCCAAAAATATAGAATGCCTTAGCTGTCCCACATTTGTCTGATTTTGTAGGGCCCAACACCTTGTATTTGTTTAAAAGATTTGGGCTAGCAATTGATTTTTCAAGCAAAGATCCAGAGAACTGGGGTTCCTGCGGCGATTTCAAGAAAGCATGTGTGTTTCTTTCTGAACTAAATGTGGTAAACAATGTAGCTGAGCGAGGAGTGGTACTCACTCAAGAATAGATGGAGAGCGTGAAATCTGAGGAAAATTTACAAAATCTGTTCATTGTTGCACATAATACCAGAAAGAAGACAAAAAAATGTACCAAAGAATCCTTATCTGTGAACCTATACTAGATATATCGTAATAAATGACTTGGTTTTTATTTATTTTTGAAATTAAAAGATATTTACTCCAATAGATTACCTTATTTCTTAACATTATCCTTTTTATCCACTTCAACGACCTTGTGGCACCGGTAAAAATCACTCAAACTCGTTCAAATTTTGTGCACACGCTTGATATAGGAAAAGGAAAAAATTAAATAAGGTTGCACTTAAGAATTCCATGTTTAACATTTTCAGCCCATTTAAGGGACACCCTACCCCATAGGATACAACAGGCACAACATATGATCAACATGTATTGAAAACATGAATTCATGCACATCTCAACTTACTAGGTCCACAAACAGGAACACTGGAGACAGTTGCTGTAGGCTGCACCACTTTGGCCACACTGCTCATCATAGGAGTTCCAGCAGGTGGGGGAGGAGACACTGAGTCGTCAGGGTGAGCAATCCCAGGCTGGGCCCATGTCGAACCTTTTACGGGTACTACAGAGTCTATTATCATTATAGGGATCATGGTACAAAAATGTGATGAAACATAACAATTCAAGACACGATTAACTTGTGAAAAATTCATAAATTAGGAAAAAAACCTTACACTTCACTAACTGAAAATTAATGCAATTAAAATGAACAACGTTTTACTCATGCTTGAATCTTGCAAAGTAATCTCAACCAAATCATACTTAATGCCCGAGCATAAAAAAATATATTTAGCTGAGAATAAACTTTTATACAATATCCACTTAGGAATTTCCTTCAATGTGAAAACTAATGAATTTTATATGCATTCTGCCACGTTTCTGGATGCTAACTGTTCCTACTCCCTTAGAAACTTTGCTCAAAAATCAATTTTTATCATCTAGAATAAAATCTTTACTTACAAGTAAGTAATACAGGGGCAATAAGCACTAATCTGGATTCACATTAAACATTACATCGAGCAACACTGCCTAGGAAAATTATATCCAATAATAGGTTAGCTCAAGATAGGTTTTCAATAAGTCTTTTCAATAAATTCATTCCTCATTTTGGGAATTCCATCTGGTTGGCTGGCCTTATAACAAAACTTCCAGGAGATGGGACAAAATACTGTCATGAAGTAACCAATGAAGGAGCAATTGCAAAGAGAACAATAACTCCACTTGCTGACATTAAACACAACAATACATTTGGTGGAATAGAGCCACTTGCTTCAAATTTTTACAATGATTACAATACAAGACCAAAAAATAATTTTGGCTCAGATGCATTGAAACAAATAGCATTTTTAAAATCAAGTACGGGATACTAGTGAATCAGAGACCAATCAAACATGAAAATTCATCAATGAAGGGAAGACTAGCAAAAAAGTTGTCATTCTCAGCAATTTCATTCCTATGTGAGAATTGAAGCCAGTATAAACAAATCCAGCTTTGGACACGTTTTGTAAACACCTAAAGCGTTCACCTAGAATATTTTTTAATATTCAAAGGCCATTAAAAACCTGTTGGAACAATGAGGAGACATTATTATATTTGCTCATCATGTGCCATAGCCAGGGAAGGAACATAGTACATATGTGGTCATTTGTAAGGAGAAAACTTGTTTGGTAACTCAATCTACCACTTTAGACATCCATAACATATTTTCCTAATCAAATAGAAACATTTCTGCATCTGCTCAGCCCCTAATTAAAAAAACTGTATTGACTTATTTAAGTATCCAAGGTTTGATAACTAATCCAATTTGGATAAATAATTCAACAGTACTGAAGTTCAAAACATTTTAGCCACGAATAACCCATCCTTGGTTCAATAAAGCTTTGTAACAGCAGTTATTGAATGGGATGACATTATCAGATGGTGGAACAAGTTTTTCATCAGTCTTAAAAAATTTAGAAAACAAGAAAAACAAATACATAGTTAACACTGATGAGTCATGGGTCAATATTGGGCACTCGACTAATGAGGCATGGAAACACTCCAAAATTGAAACACCCCAGAAGCAGTGCTGGAAGGAGGCCTGAGCATTGGCCTTCACCTTCCAAAGAGCCATGACCCACAATTTGCTTTGGTGCATGCAGGAAGCAAGAACAGCTTCATTAAGGCTGCTGAAATGACACTCGTGTGCAAAACGAAATACTGTCGATGCCCATGATGAAGTGGATGGTGATACCTCTGAAAAGTGGTTTCAAAATCAGCCACTATCACAAACAGAAGTGGGTGACATAATTGTGATAGAGAATGCATCATATCACAGGAGAATATTGGAGGCTATTCCAACATATACATATGTACATGGCAAAAAGCAGATACAGCAGCTTGGTTAATTGAGAAGGGTGTATCTCTTGAAGAACACTCACTAAACATACAATTCTTTGCCAGAGTAATGGAATACAGAGAGAGAATTAAAAATCTAGGGTCAAAGAAATAGTAAAAGCTGTAGGAAGGGAGGGTCTTCTGCTACCCTATGGACTTAACCCAACAGAAATGATGCAAGTACAAGTGAAAATCTAAATAAAAATGCACAATAAGAGTTTTAAGTTGCTAAGGAGGGAAAGTTGTTAGAGGAGGCTTATGGTAAGGTTGCGAAGGAGAACTGTTGACAAAAAAATTTGGCCACATGTTAAAAAATAAAGAGCAAATTTGGAGTCGAATAACTACAAGATGATGTAGAAGAGTTCATAATACGGCCTTCATCCTCATCTTCAGTATCAGAAGTGGCATCTATGTCATCTCAAGGGGGGGTCAATCCATACATAGTGGTCCAGAGGTGGTTGCTTGATGATTTTTAATATTTTTTATATTTTTACCATACAAACTACCATTTATTGAGAATACAAATATGTCATTATTTTATTTTGTTAAATTTTATTTTCCTGATAGTGGCCATTTTTATGTTAACCCCTTAAGTGGGCTAAGCGCATATATGCGCGGATTTTAAACGACCGTCCGGTGGGTAGCGCGCATATATGCGCGCTTCACATCAAATACTATTTCTCAGTGGGCTAAGCTTATAGATGCGCGCTCTCTTCTCTATCGCCTTACTGCAGTGTGCTGCCATCATTTGGCTTTTTTTACACTCCGTAGTCCCGGTCATATTTGCTGTACATGACTCCCGAAAAGAGAAAGTTTTGGCGGTCTAAGCGTGAAAAAAGTCCCGTTATTCCCATTCCGGGATTTTTTTCGGCTTCTGTCGTTGAAAGCAGTGCATCGTGCAGTCTAGAAATTTTGCAGTCTTGAATACTTGTTATATATACAGTATTTTTTGCGAGTATTTACGTTTACTGAAAGTGCCTACTGCCTAAAAATAGTAGCTTTTATGTGTGCTGCGTTATATCCTCCTCATTACTCCTCAACTTCTTGGAATAATTAGTGAAGTTTTTTTTTATTTCACACACCACTATGGCTAAGAAGCGATCGTTGCTATCTGAAGAGACTATAATTATCGCTCTAAGTGAGGATGAAGTTTCTTCAAGTGACGAGAGTTACAATTCCTCTGAAGAAGAAGAATCCCGTGTATCCGTCGGTGTTAGAGCTGGCACCAGTGGGACTTCAACTCGAGCTGGCACAAGAATGTCAAGAGTTCAGGAGTTGCACGTATCATCATCTTCACAAAGTGAGAGTGACAGCAATGATAGTGATACAAATCCACCCCTGGAAGCTGATGACGGTAAGTGGGCCGAAAATGGTCGTGTGAGGCCCAGATTCCCCCAAATATTTGTTGCTGGTGCAAAGGGTGAATTGCAAGATAAAGAGCAGTCGGATAAAATTTTTGAGCACTTCATGGACGCTGACATCTCTGACCTTATTGCACAGCAAACAAACTTGTACGCCCAACAAACCATAGACAGGAAGAATCTTCAGGGTAAAATGAAAAGGAGAAGTCGAGACAAAGATTGGTGTGAGACAAATAAGGAGGAGATAAAATTATTTTTCGGTATGCTGCTTCTTCAGGGAATTATTCAGAAACCGAAAATCAGCCATTATTTCTCCCGCAATAAGTTGTTGGAAACTCCAATTTTTTATGAGCTGATGAATGAAAAAACATTTAATCTTCTGCTAAGATTTTTGCACTTCGCTGATAATGAGGCATTCCATGATGAAGGGACAGTTTCACCCAAGATTTATAAAATAAAACCCCTATTAGATCACTTGGTCAAAAAATTTTCAGAAAGCTACACCCCTCAAGGTGAAATTTCAATTGATGAAAGCCTTTTGCTGTGGAAAGGCCGTTTAGGGTGGAAGGTTTTCATCCCAAAGAAGAGATCCCGGTTTGGAATGGTATCATTCAAGCTCTGTGAGGCTGAGTCGGGTTACGTGTGGAATATGATAATTTATACTGGGAAAGATACAGAGCTTGTCGAAGATGTCGAAGGAATATCGGTGAAAAACATGACCAAACCCACTCGAATTGTGCTTTCATTGGCTCAAAAACTTTTGAATCAAGGTTATTTGATAGGGCTAGACAATTATTACAGTAGTCCTGAACTTTTCGACTTCCTTAATAAATTTGCAACTGATGCAGTGGGTACAGTAGGGCGAAATCGAAAAGAACTTCCAAAAAGTGTGATGAACAAAGTGCTAAATTCTGGGGAAGTTACTGCAGCCTATAGAAAAAAGTTGATGGTGCTAAAGTGGAAGGACAAGAGAGAAGTCTGCATGCTGAGCAGCATTCACGATGCGGGAACAAAAAGTGTACGAGACAGAAGAGGCGGTACGAAGCAAAAGCCTCAAGTGTGCATAGACCACAACGATGCAATGGGAGGTGTGGATCTCTCTGATCAGTACATGGTTACATATAGCACGTCGAGGAAGAGGATGAAGAAATACTATATGAAAATCTTTCGCCATCTACTTGATTTGTGCACCTTCAATTCCTTTGTGATTTATAAAAGGCATGGTGGTCAAGGTACACACCTTGAATTTCGATTAGACCTGATACACCGGCTGTTCAATAAATACGCTGGGTCAACTCCTGCAAGCCAGAAATCTGGACGAGTGCGAGGTTCGCACATCGAGACCCCAGGAAGGCTGACCGGTACCCACTTACCCATAGCTATTCCCCCCACAGATTCAACAGCACGTCCTCGAAAAAGATGTGTGGTATGCTTATCACACAAACAGCGGAAGGAAACATATTTGTGCTGTCATAAGTGCCATGTGCCGCTCTGTGTGGAACCCTGTTTTTACCAATATCACACTAGTTCCCAATATTGACTAAAGAACTTCAAAAGCAATGTAAAAAGTGTACATAGAAAATGATAGGTAACAGTTTCACTGACACATCAAGGTGATTGAAGAAAGAACCACTGATCATTGTCAGTTCAAGACATAAATCACGCTCAGAGGTAAGGCAAAAAATACGTTCCGAAAGGTTACTTTTACTCATGATCATTTGAAAACTGAATATATATCTTAGGTTTTATGGGAGGAACATAAATAAGGGATTAATGATTAAATTTCTATTTCAGGGGTAAAATGCAACCACACCGTGCAAAAGAGCAACTTTTGACGTAATTGTTTTCTTGAAGCTACGCCGGTGAACTAACAAATTTAATCTCCAGATGTGATAAATTTAGGACAGAGAAGTCATATAAACATTTAAATAAATAATGCTGTGCACAATTAGTGAAAATTGATAAATTTTGTTCCTTGGAAAATTTATAAATAATACTATAAAACTTGTTAAAACATAACAAAAAAATATAGTTAGAGAGGATATCTGTTTTAAATTCCTAATTGATTTATTATATAAATATTTAACCAAAATTTCAAAATGATATCATTCTTATTCGCAAAGCCCCACCTGGTGATAGATCAATGAAATTTTACCACCCACTTAAGGGGTTAACGAAACACCAATTTTAGGCGATTTCAGTGTTCTGCAGAAAAGCAAATATCTCCAATTCTGTGTATCCTAGAACACTCAAACAAAAACCAATCAATTCAGTAAATAATGAACTTAAATATAGGTAGGGTGATGTATCGACCTAAAATTAAGTCTAAGGGTCCAAATATTGCTTCAAAGTTTTCATCACTTAACTAAAAAAAATCAATTTTTACAATTTTTTTTATATAGGAAGGCAAGATATTTAATGTTTGTAATTTTTTTTATTTGAAAGGTATAAAGCTATGCTTTAAGTTTGTAGAATTTTAAGCTGTGGACTTATTTGGTTATTTAATTAAATTTTTTTAAAGTTCTTGATTTTTCAAAATTTCCAAAGTTTAACGTCCATTATCTCTGTTGGGCATGAAAATAAAAATTTGAAATTTGGCCCATTTATAGTCCTTTATATTAGGAATAACCAGTAAAAATTTTGTTTAGTGGACTCAACTATTTATAAAGGTATTAAACATTGAAAAGTACCAAAATATCGACTAAGTCCAGATCAACATGGCACCATTTAGTACCCTCTTAAGTGATGTTTGATGCCTTTAAAATCATTATCATAACTCATTAATCAGTTTGTAAGTAAAGTAAATATTTGGTATAGTAAACTTTAGCTAAAATGTAAATGCAGGCCTTAGAATACAATGAATATTTGGGAATTCAAAGAAACTTACCCATACACAGTGTCCTCGACTTACGCGGATCCGAGTTACACGGATCCTGAGTTACGAGGATGTTCAGTTTGGTCGGTGACATGCTTGCATTTTCTCCGCGTTTCTGTTGCCGCGACATTTTTGCTAAAGTTTACTATACCAAATGTTTACTTTATAATGAATAACTTGTAAAATGAGGTATAAAATATAAAAAATATTAAAAATCACCAAGCAACAAATTTAACTTTTTCTGGACCACTTGATATGGATTGACCCGGGGGAGAAAAACTCAATTCTCTGCCAGGACCTTGAAGTGACTCCCTCACAGTAGCACCGATATATGAAGACACCAATTAATTAGCTTTGGCCAAAATGGTGAAAACCATGCCTGACACCTGCTTCCTCACAGGTAAGTACCTACAGCTCAAAGTTTACTATTCAACTTTTGATTAAAACTAGGTAGATATGTACACATTGGTGAATCGATCACTCATGATATGAACTTGTGCATGCCTATGGGCACTGGCCAGGTTGCTCGTCTGCCACCTTTATGCTATGAGTCAATTATTTCCATCGTAATTAGGAAAACCAGGAATATTTGGAGGATTGATCAATTCTACGTCTATACAGGATAGCCTTTTTTGGTAATTATCAAAATTTGTAGGGCAACACTATCTAATATGTACTCATATTTTTTATCAAATTTGCAATTAACAAACTGCAGTAAGACACTATGACGCAGGTAAAGACATTGAAGGAATAAATTACTTGTGGGTTGCGATGACCTGGGTGATGGATGCGATGAGAGGAGGCTTGGTTTGGCCGGTGGGGGAGGTGGGGTCGCAGCCGTGCTTCCTGGCCGGGCCACTCTCGGAGGACCAGCCTCAAACATGGCCACCTGGTGGGCTTCAGCAAGTTGCTTCTTCAAACACTCAACCTCCTGCTTTGCTTTCTCCAACTCCGCCTCCAAGTCTTTCACTCTGAAACAACAATAAATCCAAGCTTTCGATGAGAAGAATAATTCACTAACTGAATGCAATGCACCTCTGATCTTGCCAAGCATCCATCATACAATTAATTTCCATGCATAAATCCTGTAATACCTTCAAGTAATTTGAAGTAATAAAATGATTTGACAACACCCACATTGGTGGCATGGATACCTTTTTTCCTCCTTGAAAACTGCTGCCTTTAGCTGTTGTCGCTCTGTATCAAACTGAGCAAGGTGCTTCTCTAACTCAGCTTCCATCTGCAAAGACTTTTTGCTTTCCTCTTCCAAACCCTCAGCCATTGTGTCCACACGGCCTTTTTCTTCAGTTAAAATCTGAAAAAATATCATTTTCACTAGCTTTGCTTCACTTCTTGTAAAAAACAAGTAGAAATAGATAAAGAGTTTAACAGTTCTCAGCCTTACTTGTGCTAGATCTTCAGACCTCTTACTCTCCTCTATGTACTTAGTGATGATTTTCTTCCTTTCCGCTAAAAGCAATAATACTATATGTTTCATTCTAACTCTTTCTTCTTCCATTAAATCTAATGCTTTCTTATAGTCTTTCTCTATTTTTTTCTTAGCTTGTCGTTCTGCCTCCAGCTCCTGTCAAAATAAAGGTTACAGAATCAGTTGGTGCAAACTGAAGTTATAACACAAAAGTTAGCACCAAACTTGCATGGATGAGATACTAATCCAATTAAAATTCCTCATAATTTAACCCATTACAATAAGTGAGGCAGTAATACACAAGAGTGATAGCAAAACTATGTGACTGAGAGTCACAAAAGCTTGTAATGCTCGGCCAAAAACGTCATCATATAACTTCTGCATAGGATTGGAACCCAGGGCTGTCCTTCCTCATTTCATTAGCACACTCTGTTTCACTTCTAGCCTCAAATGAGAAGCTTCATATTAACAGGGGGTGATGCTTCACTCAAAATGATGGGGTTTCAAAAATTATTAGAACCATTGAGATGTAGGGCCTTATTATGTACAAAAAATTCAAGATATGATGCATGCCATAAAAGCTATAGGTATGAAGTCTAAATTTCAACATGTTGATGCACATGATGTAACATGAGCTACAATTGGTAACAACGCTCATTTACCACCAGTACTACTGATACTTCAATGCCTTCAAATAAATTAGCCTTTGGTTAGAAAGTGGATATGATGATACGAGTTTTTCCCACCCATCCAAGCCTGCATTCCTGAACCAGTTTTAGGCAAGAACATAATAAAACCATGATATCACATTTCAACACTGTAGCAAAAAAAACAGCCGATAGCCAAGTTCATAAGCAACACCACTTTTTTGCACATTATAGAATTGAACATTATAACCAAGGAGATCATGTAACTCACTAATTCAAACAATATAGATTGTTCTAGATCTGCAACCAAGTCATCTGCATATACTTGGTATTCTTGCAAATATTAATAGCAAAAGACAAGTATAAAGCAGCAATTAATATATACATATGTATAACAATTTTCTCAGTGATTAAGTCGGATAATGAATTATTAACTACCATTTTTCCCACTTTCCTATCCATGAGCCTTACTCTAAGTCTGAACAGCCTGATGGTGTGGAATAGATACGAGGTATCAAAACACTGCAGAGCAAAACATTGATCCCTACTAGCGGATCTGTATTCACTTAGACACAAAATATCCAAACCTGAATAAGTTCTAGCAATTTTTAGTGCATGTTATAAAGCATTATCATTCTTTTAGGACCTATGCTGTTTCCATTTTTATCAACCAAATTTTCACTAATTGCTCTCTCTAAAAATACCATTGCTAGAACATCTTCAGCAAGGAACATAAAAACTTCACTATTCTTCACCTACAACTTGGCAGCAGATAGGAGAACATAAAAATATGCATATCTAAACTTTTTAAACATAATTAAACTCAATACTTGAATTGGCTACTAAAAACGGTGAACAAGCTCGTGACACCATGGTTTCTGAGTTGCCTTCCCATTGTGAACAAGCTCAATATTAACTAGGTAACACCCCTGGAAAGGATGTAAACATTATAATAACAATAAAAAATTAAATTACATTGCCAGATTAGGAGGAGCTTATTCAATTCAGAAAATACAGTCATCATTGTGCTAAAATTATTCATACTGTATTTAATTTCATATTGCACAGCTACAGAAATGCTTTTTATTAGTATGTACTTAGCTAATACAAACTAGATTTAATGTAAATCAGAGACTCCAAAATGTATTGGGCGCAAATCTTACTCTCTTTGCTCATTCTGAAGTAATGAATAAATACAAAAAATTATCAATGCACAAGTATATGGGAATTACTATCATTTAAGTCATCTTAATTTGCAATGGCAGATATCTCAATAATAATATTAACAGCCTGTCAGACTAAACTAATGATTTTTTCCCACCCAGCATTTAAACATGGTTGACAAGCTCAAATAGTAGGGTTGGTTCTCTACCTAGAAAAAACATCATCAGGCACAGATGGCATTCATGTCTGCCATTTTTTACCAAAAAAGGGGGGTTAAAAGGTAGGAATATGAAATTCAAACATGGGTTAAAAATATCTGGCATTAGTTAGGTTAATTGAGCAAAAAGTCCATTCCCAACACCAGTAACAACACACACAACACTCTGTTTGGCTTAAAATATATTTAAGTAGGTAACTTTTTAATGGATTTTTAATTGATGTCAGGGTAAAAGTAGTAATTGATTTTTATCAGAAAGTTACCTCTACAAGTAATGGTCAACAAAACAAAATGGTGTAGCAGTGGCAAGCAAAGCTTGGGAGGGCTGTAACCATAGTGTCTAACGGCAACCTGAAAATTCACATATATACATACTTATTTTCATTGAGCTTCCCTCAGGGTATAGACTACCATTAAAAAACAATGACCAAATTTCAAAACTACAATTTACTCAGCAATTCAAAGATTTATATGGGCCAAAAACATAACTTTTATTAATTCTAAAAATAAGCACCACCTTATGTAACAGGCACCAACAAAATCAATGAATTGAAATCCAGTGACAATTAGTACTCTACTTTATAGTTACGCTTCAAGTTCTAATAGGCAAGGATCAAATTTACATACATTACTGATGATGCCATCACTATTTGATGAATGCAACAGGAAAAAATCCACTTCAAAAAATCATCGAGATTCACTTGTGGGAGGGTTTCACATAAAAATACACACTCCACACACACTCTCTTCCTCATAAGTTTTCTTCTTAAGAGGACTCAGCCCTCCAAACAGGTTTGATATTGCTAGGCATTTTGTAAGTTTTGAAATGAGATGGGAGAGTCTTAAGGCCACACACTACATATTATGTTTGTCCTATGAGCATATCCACCACCTCTATTCTTCTAGCCAAAATATTCTTCAAGCATAAACACACTAATGGAGTGAAAGTGTTTAGGGATATTGTCACACAAAAATAGGTGCTGCATGCCAACACATAAATGAGTTGAAGTGCAAAAATTAAACCCGAAGACTACTGAAATTTAGATTAATGTACACCGTAATCATTCACAAAATTCAATCCAAAAAATGGTCACCTGACATATCCATAGGCAATTCACAGCTACTATGTGCCCAGCTATTATGTACCAGACATTCAAAGTTTAGAAATGAAAAGGCAGTGCTAACCCAAGTCATTCACCAATGAGATCTCACCTTTTTGAATGTCAATCAGCGTGAGAAAAAAACTAAATGTAAAGGCGTTGGTCACAGACTAAGAGGATCTTGGGAATTTAAAACAGGAAATTTCTCCCAGAAATTGTCTACATACTACCCAGACTGCAGGGGCATATGGCAGTGGGTGATAGGATAACAGCCATGAAAAGGGGAGGGAATCAGAAAATGATTACGAAGAGGTAGTGAATAAAAGAGAGTGCACGTTAACGGAGAGTCTTAGTGTCTTGCTGCCTTTGTAATATTCACTAATGGCGAGTGTTGGAAAGAAAGAATTTTTGTACCAATCATTTTAGCAGAATATCTCTCTTATTCTGTATCTAATGTGCCTCACTTCTATCAAAACTGTTATCAATTCAAATGCATTTCTGAGCCAAGAATGACGAGAAACACAAGTCAGCAGATGATTCCCCAAAGTAATGAGATTTTTTATTTACTGTGAGAAAAATTATGGACTCATCAAGGATGACAGTGTCATCTTTGATTACATTAGAAAATGGTTGACTACATCAAACTGGTATTATGGTTTCCTGTTTTTGTTCTCAAATTAACTTCTCCTTTATTCCAAAATTTACATATTTGAATGGGAAAGATTGCATGCCTTGTAAAAGAAACAGTTGCAATACTGAATATTAATATTCTGAGAAAAAGATATCAAATGCAAAAAGTTAAATGACACCCACAAAGCATATCTTGAGTGCTAGAGATGGCTTCACTGACAAGTCAACATAACCAAAAAATTAAAATGACCAAATAGCCCCTCACACACACATAGTGCCTCCAACTGGTTCTGGTCTCTCAGACAAGTTTCCCTTAAAAAAATCTTTGGACTAAACAATCATAATTATGATTGGAGTACAATGAGGCACATGGTAAACTACTTCAAAGGCTTAATCAGCAAACCTGTATATTAATTTTATTTACTCTCCTGGATGGAAAATGACGCTTTCTGGTAAAGTTGGTCTTATGCCGCTTTGCCAGACCACCGTTTTGACTCAGCAGCAGTATTGCATGTCAAAATTATGAACATTTTTTTTCTATTAGAGGTACATATCGCCTTTGCATAAATTTTACCATTGATAGAAAATGCATGTAAATTCAAGCTGAGACATATTCATGAAAATACATGAACAGCTCCACAGACAAATAAATGCTCAAAATAAAAAAAATATCCAAATGCCTAATTTATTTGTTATTGTTTTTCAAAATTTGGCATTTCATTGTCAACAGAGAAATGGAAAGTCGACTGCATTACTATGCCTCATAAACAACCCATTCCAAAGACCAAAGATTGCAGATAGGTACCACTTGTATTCCATAAATATTAATCTGGTATTATCCCTGACCCATAAGATGCACTCTTACCCATGTAAATGCATTATAAACTTTACCTGCATCTTATGAGCCAAGGGTAAAGCTATGTTGTCAAGCATCCGATTTGGTGTTGTTGTTGGAGGTGTCCATGTGTGTACTTTCACCATAGACAGTGTTGTAGCAGAGAGCTTAAGGTGCACTATCCATCATTCGTTTCCAGGATTTTATGACGAATAATCTTAATGCAGTAGCTATTTTGGGAAGTTAGCAATCCCATTTTATTCTCATAAATGTAGATTATAATTTTCATCCTAAAATCTAACCTGAAAAATCGCAGTACCTTATCAGTGGCCGCTGCATCCAATGGGTCGAGAAAAATTGTATGAAGCACAGTACCAATTTATTCCCATTTTTCATAACAATCATATTGATACATATGGAATAAGTGCTTTAGAATGTCAATAAAATAAAAGAGAGCTGGCTGACGGAAGACACTACGTAACAGAGAAGTTTTCCCACCAGGTCATAGAGGTCTAACAAAACTAGTGGCCGAGAGACATTATTGCAGTTACATGTCATTAAAACAGCTCTGGACAAACATGAAATTAAAATGAAGAAGAGAGCTGGGAATACCAGTACAGGAGATAATTGGAGAGGCTGAACGGATGATGGAAGCAAGAACACCAACTAGTGGCTTTGATCAAATTTCATGGGAATGCTAGAGACAGGAGGGGAATGGGGGAGTGTGGAGTAGGAACACAATAGGGAAAGGAGAACACAATAATTTAGGGAATGAGTGGAGAGTGTGCAACTGGTGTGCTGTATTCAGACTCAGGGAAAGAAATACTATGCAAAGGCCTACTCTAGGTCTCAAGAGTTTTTGGGAGGTCAAAGGAGAAGGCTCTTATGGGATAAGTTGTTGAAGCACCCTAACAATCGAATACTAATAATACTCGAAAGGGAAGTGTGTCTAGCCTTGTACCATTGACCAAATTTGAGGATGTTTCAGACGGCATGCATGGGAAAAGGGAGGAAAGTATATGGGGTGAAGGATCAGAAACTATGATGTGCAATTAAGTGATTCCAGCTAGCAAAAGATAAAGCAGCTAAGTTCTTATTGTTCATGAAGACTGATTGAAATTATATGATTGTTACATTAGAAGCTAAATGAAGAATCTAAATCCTCATGTTACAGTGATACACATACACAGAATAATTCATAGAATTTCAGAAGGAAAGCAATGAAATGATGACTAATGTAAACCCCTAAAGCTATCCAAAATATTCTCGGGAGGTGAAGTGAGTGATTCCACCTTTAGGGAACCACATGTTCTTCAGTACACATGTGGACAACAATTCATTGCATACAAATTCTCACTCTCATCTCCATACATATCTTGGTCACTGCTCATGAAACCTGAGTGCTACACAGAATCGCTGCACTTGTTGTGTGGCTTTATGCTTAGGCATAATTTGGTTTACTATCCCTTTCATCTACTCTCCTGACATATATGATGTTCCTCGAGTTTGTAGTCTCATCATGAGGTACATTACAATCATGCCAAAGACTATTTTCAATGTCATAAGCTATTGGTGGTAAATGTCCACACAGTCACCACTCTGTCCTCAGATGCAGCTCTTCCAAAAAATTAAAAAAATTGCACTTGGCAAATGCTATATGATAATATCCAGGGAATCTCTTCAAGAATCCCTTGGCCACCTCCAAGTTTTGCTGATCTTAACTTTGCAGTGGAATAAGATTGAAGATCTGATCCCTACACACAAGAACATTTTCTTAAACAACCTCAAGATTCTATTCCACTTTCTGGATAGTGAGGCCATATCACAGAGGGAAGGGCAAGGTCACTCTGATCAAAGAATTCAGAAATGTAGTGAGAAGATAAAAGCCAAAATAAGACTCAATTACATTCAGAAATACTCGTTGAATAAATACAAATAAAAGTAGACTATTTAATTTCATTTTATAACTAATGTAACTTCATTATTGATAAAATTAAGATGTTAATAAATTTCACACTAAAATTCTGTAAACCAAGATCAAAAATGCTACTCTCAAGGTTTTCCATCTCCCTAAAACCTTGAAAGATAAACTTCAAAGTTCTTCAGCGCTATGGTTGATGTCTTTCAATTATCAAGTATTAAGTTACTTGATCTATTGATAAGATCAAGAAATACAGAAAGCATTAAGTGCAGAGATAAAAAACTACTAATAATATTATATAAAATAACCAGTCTCTGCTTCTTATACTCTTGGAGAGGATACATATTTTACATTGCCATCAATTTCACCTATGTATTCATGGCAGTGATGCTACCATGCCCAAAAAAAGTAAAAATTGATGAACCACAAATTCTGCACCCAAATGACTGCAAAAAAAATGTAAAAGCCAATACCATTTGAATTTGAAATATTAAGGAAAAAAATTCACTTTTTTTCAAAATTCATTTACCATATTTCTCTGAATATAGTTCCCCCCCTGATTATAGCCCTCCATCCCCCAATTTTTTAAGCTTAAGTTTTGGAAAAAGTTTCCAATAGCAAAGCAGGCCTTACATACATTATTCTCAGGTTAACAACTTGTGCACCTGAAGTACCTAATAAAAATTTCCTTTGTTTCGATTACCAATATGGAGAACCAAGTTAATATATTGACCATAATGCTCAATAGTATTTCACCTTAAAAATTTGACTAGCTGTTGTATATAGGGAAACTATATTTCCTTCATTAGGGGGAATGGTGAAGTGTAGAACTTCTAAATTAGTCAGTCATTTTTTTTAAACGCCTCCACTAATTAATGCTACACTGATACAAATTGATAGCAGGCAATATTACTGTAAACTCAAACTTAAATGGCAAGGGTATGATATCACAATTCACACTGAAACTTATTGTGGCTCAGTCATACATATTATTATCATCTAAAGTCCATCCTGGATACTTATGGAAAGCTAAAATAAGTTATAACACACAAAAATAAACATTATCTAACAAGATATTCACATAAATTGATAAATTAATGTCCCAACAGAAAACAAAAATAAACCTCTAAAAAAACTTATCCCATTGCATTAATACTCTGGAGATTCTATCTGCATGAGCAACACAAAATAACCTTCAAAATAAATAACTCAATCATCAATACTCCCAGAGAGACTATTTCCACTCTCATCAATCACATCTTCCATTGGGTGGCCCACTCTTCATTCTCATCTGACTCCAGACACAATCTTCAGAGCCATCAAGTGCATTTGAGATACAGCCCTTATTTTAAACTTTTAGCAACAAATGTGTCTTAAATGGAATGCCATGCATCCAGTATCCATTTGGCCACAACTGCAAGAGAAGGCTCTTCAATTTCCCACTACCAGTGTATTATTTCTCTCCCTTAAGCATCCATTTAGCATAAGTTGTCTTAAACTTGTCCTTTATAAACTGGTTTATGTATTGAGACATCCAATGGTTCAAGTTGGCGAGTCAAATCTCATGGGATAATAAGATCAGCTTTTCCTTTTGCAAAGCTCTTATCTTTACACTCTCGGTAATACGACCACGGAAGGAATCTAACACCAGCATTGATGGTAGGTTTAGCACCTGGTCTCCTTTGCCAAACTACCTTCACCCAGTCCTTCATCAAATCTTGTGTCATCCATCCATTTTCCTGAGCTCAAATGTCAATACCACCAGGACATTTTTTTTAGGTATTGTTTTTCTTTTAAAATCGATGTGAGGAGGAAGTTTCCTCCCATCAGCAGTGACTCCTAGCATATGCATATTAACAGATTTTTTTCATTGCCCGAGGTTTTCACTGGTATTAATTTTGCTCCCCTCTCTTCCACAGTAGTCCAGCTCAGCATGTCAACTGGTGTTTGGTCTCCATTACCCAACTGTGCCAAAAAAATAACCTTGCCTCTGTCCCAATTGAATTACATAGCGCTGGTACCAGTGATTTTTTCCTCATAAAATTCCATTACGCACTGTGCTAGCATCGTTCAATGGAATCCATTTCTCATCATTCACAGCAACTAGCCACTGCTGGCTTTGAAATGAGCCCTTACTACATATACCAATTTCCTGGGCTACTGCCAACACCCCCTCATGAATTATTCTGTAAGATACAGCAATAGCCTCTGCTCTGGATTTGCACACAAAGCTGACAACTGCTCTTCTATGTCTTTAAATCTGCCACTACAAGGACCCTGAAATGATTGGCTCAATGTACTGGCATTTTGCATGTGAGGTAGCTGGTCTCACCAAAGTCCCACGGAATTTCTTTCCACTTCAAATTTTTCAGTTGCTGCATGGTTCCCATGGTCTTTGGCGTATCATGCAATGGCTATTTTGAAATTTGAATAAAAACTCAATACTTGATGCTTCTCTATCTGCCTTAATGTGGATCCTCTTCTTTCCACGTGATCCATTATCCTACTTTTAAACAAAACATAATTCTTGAGAAAAGCTGACCTTGGCTAGGAATCAGACAATTTCCTCTATATAAATGAGTAGTCACGCTTTTAAAGTTTGAATGCTGCTGTTCATTGAGAATATTGGCGACCAAATGTATTTAAAAAATTCTTTCAAATACTGTCAGCTGTAGTTATTGGAGAAGAAATGAAGGTTACTGCGACCACGGTAAAGAGAAGTTTTTAAAAGGAATGACGATACAATGAAAAAAGACAACCAATTCTTAATAATTCGGATTTACATCACGGGTAGGGCTTCCTTTTTCAAAAATAAAAACATCGTTTTACACACCCGTTTCCACTTGGGGTAGCATTTGTTTGATTCAGAGTATTTTATTTCTGGATGTCATTATTTGTATCGGTCGCAGAATTATATTTCGAGCAACATTTCGCCAACTGAAATGCACGCCTATTCTTTCAATGAATAAATATATTACATCCTCTTCCAATTAGTGAAATCATCTCTTCCAAATCGATGGATTGCTGGCTAAACATGAAAGAACTTGGGACAGTAGGTAGAACCTTGGTCAATTACCGCTGTTTGCACGATACATGAACCCCAATGGGCTATTTCTTGGACATCCATTTACACAAATTGGAGTGTTTAAACAATGAATTTTTCATTCATGGGAGTACCCATGCGAGTACGTGCATCGTGTTGTACTGCCCTAAGGGTAAACTATTTTGTTCTCTACGTAAGTATATCAAATCAAAATTTTACCGTGTGTATGCTGTGACTTGGGGATTGGTAAGAAATGATTCAATTAATTATCCTAAATAAATTTAAAAACAGAATAGGAAAAGTTATCATCCATAACGCCCTTATTTATACCCAGGTGATTGTGTTTAGGATCCCTAAGTGCCTAGAACTCGAATAAACCCCCCATTACTTTACCCACAAAGATTTTGGGCAAAATGGGAAGGGACTATGTTCAGAGATACAGGGAGTTTTTCACTTAGGTTGTGTGCAGGACATTTACATGTTGTTGGAGAAAGCTGGCAATTTTCATGTTATATTTTTATGCAAATATATATGAAAAAATTGAGACCTATATAAATGCATAGAACACATAACCCAAATCATTTAAAGTTTACTCTGACTACCAAGAGACAAATATAAGGGTAAATCCATTCTTGCCACTCATTTTCATTGATACAGTCCACAAAAATGTGTCTCACAGAACTCAGAAAAAAGTCACCTCAGAAAAACAGCTGTTCTGATGTATGCACAATCCAACAGATTATATGTTATATTTCCCCCTCCTAGAGAGAGCAAACTCATTCATTTTGCTTCAATTCAGGAAGAGTGTTCACATAAGCACAAAATGGTTTCCTTTGGAATGTGATTGATGAACATTTGATTTGTGAGACTGTTGTCAGGTTATTACTTCACTGTGTCAAGTGTTTGATTCAGTTTACCATTCCAACAGTTTTCAAAATGAAGGGTAGTCAACCATAGTTCACCAACTGATGAATTAAGGCTTTGAAATTCATCTCACTGGTCAAACCAAATCAACCCAAAGGTTGGTTTGACCAGTGAAGGAAGAGCTCAACAAGTGTCAAGCTCTGCAGTAGGAGTGAAATTCACACACCAAGTTTGGGGGGTAGGACCTTTCACTTTCACCACCTGTGATTTCCCAGTATTTGGAGTCCAGAAAATCACACAGTTAGGCTGAACGTATCCAAAGAGGTCTCTCTTGGACTTGAACCCAGGACCCTAAGGTCAGTAGCCCAACGCTCTACCTACTGGGCTACCACGCAATCTAATTTCACTACATTGAGCAACAGAATATAAAGATAGGGCTTCTTCTATGGCATATAAAATACTTCCTGACACCAAGAATTATATAAAACAATCTGGCATCTACAGACACTGCTCCATCTTGCACTTCCAAATAAAGTCATAATTAAAAACTGAGTACTTTGTACACAGCATTAATATACCCACTTGTTTCAACCGCGTCCGTTCTTTTTCTAACCCATAAGTGATATCATCTCCCTGAGCAGTATCATGTTCATGCTTTCTTTTTTCTTCGTCTAATTCTTGCACAACCTGTAGGGAGCAGACATTTGAGATTTCATTTATTAATTTTAATTAGCAGTGATTTTAAACAGTGTTGATTCAATTGACAGATACAATTACATGAAGCTATAAAAGTTGTAATTTCAGATTCATAGATCATAAACCAACTCAAGGAGACTTATAGGATTCAGATGAGGATGACACTTGCACGCGCTCACTGGTCTTTCATTTGTGAGGAGATGATATGAAGTTTTAAAGGATTCCAGATCTTTGATTGAAATCAGCAAAAACAATTGGAACCTTGCTGGGAATTCAGTGTATCAACATAAAAGAAAGAATCACCAAATTTTTATCTTCCTGGATGTATGTAATGACCCTTTGTACTATTGCTGTTTTCAACACTGAGATAACTGAAGAGAGGACAATGGAATTTCTTGTCCCCTCCATACCATAACTAGCCTTAATCTATTGCTACTAACTTTCACGGCTTAACATCAGATCAAGAGTTGAGATATACCAGTCTATATAAAAATAAATATACAAAGTCTAAATTTCTCCTAGAGCCATGCGATCAGCATAGTGTGTTTTGGAATGTACAATCTAGAAGAGAAAAATCAGTGAGATCTGGTGTCCTTCTGGCATATCAGTAGCAAAAATTCTTCTCAGATCTTCCAATGGGCCAACGTGTGCATTTTGATCAACAGATTGACACTTGATAAGTTTCCATGGCACATGAGGGTGAGTGTCAGCTCTGCCCTGAGGACTATGCTTGAGTTGACATCAAAACATCAGGGGAAATGGAGATTTCAACCCAGAGGAAGACCTGATAAGCATTTGTGTGGAGAAAAATTGCTCATTCCAAGAAAACATTTAACCACAAGATTAAAAATTCACAAACTGGTTCTAAGGTTTTCTTTTCATGAAAATACAGAAAGCCTCAGCATATAGTACATCTGAAGCTAGTTAAATTGAGTAAAATACTTAGTCTCACAAGCCAAAAAGATGTCAATGACACATAGAAGGGCTTCATGTGTTTTTCTATAAGGTACCCACTGATAGTTGCATAACTGCAATGTGGCACTTATTTTTAATTTTAGTAAGTAGTCTCCCTATTGATGTTTTCATAGCGGTTTCCATTTGTAGCCCTAAACTGGGATTTTTGGTGTGCCAACTGTCAAGGTCCTTGACTCTTAAGACAAACACCACATCCATGCCCAAGGCAGGACTCAAATCCACAACCTTTCAATGAGTGGCCACGGTGGCACATTACACACCTGGCCAACATCGCTGGCTGTGGTTTCTATTTCCTTCACTGATTGTGAGCTGACAAATCAGAATTATTGTTTTCTTGCATTCAAATGCAAGAAAAATTTTGAAATATTAATTTAGCACATGTGGCACATTACACACCTGGCCAACATCGCTGGCTGTGGTTTCTATTTCCTTCACTGATTGTGAGCTGACAAATCAGAATTATTGTTTTCTTGCATTCAAATGCAAGAAAAATTTTGAAATATTAATTTAGCAACAAGGACATAAAATGTGCCAAACATTTTTTTGCTTTGATATTTTTTTGGGATGCCATTATAACCAGGCTCACTACAACAACTATTAAGGCTGAAGTGCAGAGACACGCTTAGGTTTAGCTTGGGTGAACATACTCAGCCTGAATCCTCAGTCTCAAGAAATTTCTACTTCAGGAAAAATATATTTTAAGAGTGTTCATTTTAATAGGAAGGTGAAATACATGGCCATATGAATCACTATCTATCCATCATAGTTAGTGAAACTGATAATGAACTAATGGATGACTATGACATAGCAAGTTCAAATTCCTTCTCTGGCTGAAAATCATACAGTAATTTCAGTGATGACTGACATCACATAACAAGTGGTCAAAAGTGTTGAAGAGCCTAAAAAAACAAAACCATGCTTACAACTGGCAAGTTCCGAGTTTCAGAACAAAAAGTATACTATCAAATATAACTTTAAGTGGCACATTTTGCAACAACATATAATGCTTCCACACAACCTGAAAACTACACTAATGCAGTAATTCATCTGAAGACAATGCATCCAAACTGAAACCCAAAATGAATATAAACAACGTTCTTATAAACTATTCTGCAATTCCGTAAAGTTATTTCAGCAGCAAAAATATTGCACAGCTTTCAGCTCTTAAGCCTGAATCACCTCCTTGAATTACTCTTCCCAGCTGCTTCTCAATGAAGGCCAAAGGATTAAGTACACAACAGTGGTAGTCCAGAAGATAAGAGCATTCATCCAAGAACTGGAGAGTCCCTCACTCAAACTTGACGGATGTCTCCGAAACACCCATCAAAAATACCCACAAAGCTATTTTTTCATCATCAAAACCTAGCAGACAACAGCTCTCCACTGCCACCTAACAGAGACATGAGTAACACATTCAGCGTGGAGCACGTCACACTGTTGACGTAGTCCCATCTAAGCTGATCTACGGGATCAATTGACATGGTCCTTTAAAAAATGGGATCCGATTCTAGGGTCTTCCTTAAATTTGTGACCTGCATTGAACGTGTTAAGCTTTACTAGTACCCTAAAGTCAACCTAAGGATCCCAGGATTAATGCCAACACTTATCTCTATGAAATACATATAATCACACTTTTATGCGTATTGTACTGCATATATACTGTCGTTCATGTATGAATAAATGCGTATGAGTGTATTGTGCTTTAAATGTATGTTTGTGTGTATGATGAGCATTGTCAGTTTGTCTTTTCTGTTGTTCCTTGCAAAGAGAATGTCTTTTGGTAGGATTTGTGTACTTCACTGTGAGTATCTGCTTGATTGTTCTAAATTTGCTATGTTGCATGGCTTAACTGATGGTAGTCCCCCAACAGGTGCACCTTAGGGGCTACCAAACTTGCTTCACTTAATAATGTTGTATTTTGTATGTAATGACTGGAAGCAATTAAATTATTATTATTATTATCTGCATTCACCATAATACAGCTTGAACTAAGATTTTTAAGTATGTAATTTCCAACATTAAATATTAGACAAGTAATAGGATTTGAGGTTTTCAAAACTAAAAATGTACTGTTCTAATTGCCAATGAACACGAGTAACAGGTATATCGAGAAAAATATATCTTAAACAAACCCAAGGGCTGAGCTAAACACGGGTGGCTCAAGTACAGGGTGAGAGCGCAATGTGCTCTCAAGGTGAAGTCATATCACAATGTTCACTTCAAAGGAGAAAATTCATGGCAAAAATACCATATATGCCAAGGGTGATACATTGTATGAGGACTTTGCACTCAAGGTGAGTACAAAGTGAGCACGCTAAAGTTATGGGGTTAAGTACCTCAGCTCAAAATCATTTTACAGTCTCAAATGGTCTCACACTTTTAGCTAAGTTGGTTGAAATTAACACTTTGACAAGTAATGTCATGCAAGTGAAAATATGATATGCTACAAATCTTTTAAGTTGTTTGACTCTGGCTAAACATGCAATATAATTTTTAAAGGGATCAAGCAGGCACCTTACCCCTACGTAACCTTTTGTATTACACAATTAGTTTTGGTCCAGTTAATTGTTACGGTCAACTTTTTTTTCATTTCGGTACAAATTTTTAACTAAAGCATTATGTTCCTTAGTTACAGGATCATTATACTTAACATGCAGTCCCTCATAACAAGTACAAACAACAAGTAGTCTTATCTCTCATTATAAAAAATAATCATTACTACTGATAATGTATTTACACATATTTCCAAGGTCATTAACACAGAAAGCAAAGAAATCATCCACCTTTTAATAATAGAGGGACTTCTCAAGATATCTTAGCAAATACCGTTTGATGGTTCAATTGAAGCCTACGGTTGAAAATTAAAAAATCTTTCTGCAATGATTTTGCCCTGGCAAGATGCCAGACTACTTCCTGGATCCTTCCTGTCTTCCAATTATCATTTTTCGTCTTCCAATTATCATCAAGCGTCAAGCAACGATAGCTCGTTGCTGGGTGTACCACGGAAATCCCATTTACATGCATGGAATATTGTGAGTGGTACAACTTCTGTAGAGGTAAAGAAATTCGTACAAGATAAGTCGCGTAGTTTAAACCCCTGTGAGAAACTTGGTAAAAAGTATTGAAATTGAATAGCTCAAAGTGACGAGAGGTGACTATGCTTCTTCTAAAATTTTGGCAAATGAACAACTCGCTTCGATCTTGCTAGATGAAGCATTCTGGCCTATTGATGTGCACGTAAATGTGTATTTTTTTCTGAGAGCTCGCAGTTTGCCCCCAGAAAAATAACAGGCACTCCGAATGTTCTCACGGTGAATTTTATTAACATACAATGCTTGAGAAATAAAGTATCTCAGTTTGAAGTGGCCTTGAATGAATCAGAACCAGACATTCTGTGTTTTGCTGAACATTGGTTAAATGAAGATGAATCTAAAGTGCTAAAATTGAACAATTATACGTGTGTTTCTAATTACTCGCGTAAAATACATAAAAACGGTGGTGCTGCTATTTATGCCCATAACTGACTAAATAATTCAAATAATGAAATAAATGTAATTACTGTCCATGCAAAAAGTCGAGATACCCGAGTTTGAGATGTTACAAACTCATTAACCAATAATCCTATTGCAACACAGTAAACTGCATATCAAAGATAATTTATGTGTCCGTCCGACTGGTGTACCTTGAGGTTTTTTAGTACTGTTTAAATATTTTTAATGTGAGCTTTTATGAAAAAAGGCATGCTTTTTGCCGGTTCAAAAACGGTAGCACCACTTCTTACGTTAATAACGTAGAATCCTACAACTGTATTCACAAGAAATTTGTTACAGGTAAAAAAAAGACTATATATAATAAGAATATCGAAAAAAAATGTTGTAAAAATATTAATTATATCGGATAAAGTTTACTACTTCCGGATATGCTATTTTCGTTATTTGAAGGCTTACGAGGTATTTTAAAGTATCGTTGGCAGCGGATGAAAGCCCATATGGCGAATATATGAACAAAACCATTCGCGTTTAATCCTTCTATTTTATTTCGATTTTTATTTATTTTTCATTTTAACGCTCCGAGATAGCTTCGCCCAGCGCTGATGCCTACCGGGGGAAGAAGGAGAAAGTTACAGTGTTGCCACGGTACCTCATATGAGTCATGAATTCCCGCGGGGTCCTTCCCCACTTACTCATTTCCTGAAGAGGCAAGAAACCGATGAATAGTATGCATTAGAAAAAAGACCCTAAAGAGGTGCACAATGAGTCCGAGAACCCGTTTTTCTGAGGCCGAGGTCCGTATGGTTTTAAGTGCACTTTGCTTCTTCCGCTGCGAAGGCATGAAGGGAGACAGTCGGCTTCCCGTCTACCAAACAGTTGCGGATTGGTTGGGAATTAGTTTGGTATCCGTGAAAAGGATTGCATCCAGGGAAAAAAAGAGTGATAAAGAAAATAGTGTTGTGAATGGCCCCACACCAGAGAAAAAAGTGAAGTTAGGACGACCAAAAATATACATGGACGACTTCACTTTGGGGCTAGTAAGGAGAACAGTCCACGAGTTTTATTTAAAGAGTATGTATCCAAACTTGGAGAGTTTAAAAGATAAGTTGGTTAGCTCCATGATAGATTTCCCACCAATATCCATCAATAAATTGAGATCTATCCTCATTGATCTCGGTTTTCGTTACAAAAAGTTAGATAGGAAGCCGTTAATGATGGAGTCAGTTATGATTGCAGCAACTCGACATGCTTTTCTACGAAGAGTTTGATATTTACGGTGCATTGGCTACAAAATATTTTATACCGACGAAACTTGGTGCTCCCAGCACTATTCGTTGAAGTATGGATGGGTGGAAAACATAGTAAACCAGGCGCAGAATAATTATTCCATTTACCGTGGACATATTCAGGAGGTGCATGGATGGCGCGGAGGATTCGAGACCCCATCAGGAGCAGGGAAACGTGTAATAATTTTGCACATTGGCAGTGAGGATGGGTTTTTGAATGGTGGACCGCTGTGCTTTGTTGGCTGCACGGGAAGTGGAGACTATCACTCTGAAATGAATGCAAAGCACTTCGAAGAGTGGTTTCGGAAGATTTTGTCACTGCTTCCACCAAAATCCACTGTGGTTATTGACCAGGCTCCATACCACACCATGATTGATCCCGAAACGAAGAATCCTTCCATGGCATGGAGAAAAGCAGAAATAATTGCGTGGTTTAAGGAAAGAGACGCGGAAATACCAACGAAAAAAGCTGATGGGAAATGTTACGGAGTAGCCAATCCATAATACACACCATGTATCAAACTGATGAACATTTCATTGCGCAGGACAGTGCGACATACGATACAATAATAAGCTTCCGTATTCCTTGAGAAATTTCTATTTAAATGACCACGGTAGCGGCCCGTGAGGAAGTGGCAACATGCTCCCTCCTTCCCCTGTCGCCGCTCCACTAGCTCGGCTAGCAACACGGAGCAAAATGAAAGATAAATAAAAATCGAAATAAAATAAAAGAGTAATACACGAATGGTTTTGTTCATATATTCGCCATTTGGGCTTTGATCCGCTGCCAATGATACTTTAAAATACCTCGTAAGCCTTCAAATAACGAAAATAGCATATCCGAAAGTAGCAAACGTTATCCGGTATAATTAATATTTTTACAACATTTTTTTTCGATATTCTTATTTATTATAGTCTTGTTTTTACCTATAACAAATTTCATGTGGATACAGTGGTAAGATTTTACGTTATTAACGTAAAGGCCGTTTTACACGGTACATTTGTTTGTACAAACTCTTCCGTGAACTCTTGCATGAGGCAAAATGTATCGTGTAAAGCGGCAAATTGTATGAACGCTTGTACGAATGTCTCAATGCATGCACGGGAAATAGAACCTGTTCTAATTTCGTTGAGACAAACGTACAATCTCATGTACATTCGTTTGTACAAAATCTTTCATCGTGTAAAACGGCCTTAAGAAGTGGTGCTACCGTTTTTGAACCGGCAAAAAGCGTGCCTTTTTTCATACAAGCTTACATTAAAAATATTTAAGCAGTACTAAAAAACCTCAAAGTAAACCAGTCGGACGAACACATAAATTAGCTTTGATATGCAGTTTACTGTGTTGCAATAGGTTTATTGGTTAATGAGTTATAACGTCTCAAACTCGGGTATCTAGACTTTTTGCATGGACAGTAGTGTCCCAATGGCTGAAGAGAAAGTGTTTGAGAGCGTAGCTTTGTGTATATAAGCACGTAAGAGGTGAATTTGTGTTCATCTCTCTCTATCTTTCACCAACAAGCGATTTACTTCTATTTGCTAAAAAACTGGATGAACTTCTTCATTCATTGCATAAACGGGAGAGAACTCTGATACTAATGGGCGACTTAGTGATTTATCCAGTTTGCACCAGGCTACCGAGCTGATAAATATGTATGAATCATGTGGTTTAAAGTGTTTGATAAGCAGTCCGACTCGTGTCACGATGAAATCCAGTACACAACTAGACAATGCAATAACTAATTATGACTATACATAATGTAAATCTTCAGTGATTGATAATGGATTATCAGATCACTCTATGTTAGTGACACCGTTTATTCTTGACACAACCAATACAAATGTTTACTATGATAGAAAATTTTTTTCCCAAAGCAATGTTGACCATCTGAATTATTTGCTTTCATTGGAAAACTGGGAAGATATTTTTTTTGCAGAGAGTGCTCCCATCAATTCCAGCCCTTGACGATTTTTACTCTAAATTTTTATATGTATTTGAATGTGCGATCCCAACGATGAGAGTGAAGAAACTTAACAAGAGTTTACGAAAGAAACCTTGGTTGACTCCACAAATAATGAACTTTCTAATGTAGTCAAAGAGAAAGCATTGCAAGCCAAATTAACACGTTAAATGCTGAGGATGTCAATTGACGTCCTACGCCATGCTATTGACTGACTGAGGACGTCAATTGAAGTCTTGCTCCGCTTCTTTTTCAATGGCCTTGGGTTTCGCTGAGCCATCTCTCAGTGCCTCCCTCTTGCCTTTCAGCCATCAAATAGCACCCGGTCTATGTAGTCCTTTTTGCCATTTTGAGATAGCTATTATACTTTTTTTTCTGTAAAACTTTTATTTTTCTGATTTATTTTCTCTTGAAGTGAGCATTCAACATTCTTTTAAGAATAATTACAATTGTATATTCCTTTGTATTAACTTTATATCATTCTGAACACATATATTCCTATTTTGCATCTTTCTTTGTTGATTATTTAGTTCATTATGCGTAGGAAAATTATAAATTTCGAGACACGTCTACAATTTTTTCTAATTATTATAGTATTTTAATTTTTTTGTGCATAGCTATTATAAATAGCTACAAATGTGAGGAAATACTAAAATTGTTACATAATCTACATATCTGTACTTGATGAATGTGATCTGTGCATAAATTTCCAAAAACAAGAGTTCCGAATAGAAGTAACTGAGGCAGGCGAGATATAGTGGAATGACATCCTGATTTAACAAAAAAAGTGCCATCTCTCTTTTCATTAAATCAACAAGAGTTCCGTAGACCGCACATTTCATGAATTAACGCGGTGAAAATTTCTAATTGTAAGTACCGATTCTTTGATTCATGCACTGAAGATGCCAATATCTTGAATAAGGGAATTTTAAATTTATTATATTTTTTATGTTAATACTCGTAAAAATCATTTCCGAGTGTGAAATACAACGACGAAATTATTTATTTAACCATTTATACGATTTTTGTTGCTGGAGAGCTTAATATTAACGGTAGAATTTTGTTTAAAAGCTGTAAAGGCATTGTAAAACCAAAATAATTCATTTCATTACAAATAAATATCGATCCTGTAGCAACAATGTTTTTAGAAAAACCATCGCATAAAAAAATAGTTGACCGCGACCGCATGCCGTAATGGGCACCCCAAGAAGAAAAGGGAGGAGATTATCTCCGCCCGGTGGTCGAGAAAAAGGTTCAACACCCCTCTAGGCCCCGACCCAAGTTGGGGGAATAGGTACCTGAGAAGATCCCAGAGTAGTGAAAGCTCCGTACTGGCAAAGCAAAGAAATTTTCCCCGTCCCTGTCGCGAAATATGTATTTCCATTTTTCTACAAGAGATTCCAAAATTCACAATTTCCCGATTTTCTGCCCTCCGAAGTTTCAACACCATGTCCTTCTTTCTAACTGTAAATCGGAGGGGGTACCCTAAAGGTAGGGGTAGGATGCCACTCTTGCCTAAACCTCCCACACTTGCTTCTCTGGCCTCAGTTGTCTTTCACTCCACATTCTGTTCATACCGTGTTTGAAGTTCAGTGTCCTCTTCATATCGTGTAGCGTGTGGCTTTTGTATTCGCTGCACGACTGTGTGAAGATTTCGGACTGCGCAAGTGTGGCGTTGTGTAAGTGCATTGAGCATAGATTTGAGGTGAGTTAAAATGTATTATTTCTTATCATTTTAATTTCAATTACTTGCATGACTTTAGATTTTCCGTGATAAAATCTCTTCTTCTACCATCTTACAAAGCCTCACTTCCTCGCAATCCCTCTCGACTCCGCAGGACTGTAGATTTTTCAAAGCACTTCCCTAATACAATCCCAAAACAGCCCGGACAGAAACGGGCTAGCCAGAGAAAGTGTAAAGAATGCACTTCCAAGGGAATACGAAAGGAAACAACATATTCCTAAGGAGTTCCTTCACCTTGCCTGCGAAGGAACTCCTTATCTTTGCCTATCAAAATGTTTTAGAGCATATCATGTAAATAAATAGATACCTTGTTGTTTATGTATATGCATTTTGTATTTTTTAAACAACAAGAAATTGTATGTATTAGAATGTTAAATTAGGCTAATGAAGAAGGATAAATTACGCTAATATAGTCAGTGTAGAGTGAATACTTGAAATTAAATCTGAGGGTTCTTTGTCATTTTTAAAGATAGGGTCTAATTTATTTTTTATTTAACTTTATTGTACGTTAATTTTGATGTAATTTATATAAATCTTTTGTCATGGTCATCATTATTGTTCATAGAAATTGATTTTAATGTAATTTATGTAACTTTGACTTGCTTTTATTGTGTCTAAAATTTCAAATCTGTGAAATTTATCTGAAAATTCTACCATATATGTTCTGCAGAATATAAATATGTTCTCTTGTAAAGTAAAAAATTTTCAAAAAAACAGCGCAATTTCAATTTGGTAGAAATTATGCATAACCATATCCTAGCCTTCTCTTTTTTGGCAGGCGTCAAATTACGTCTAAAAAACTTTAAATATCGTTTTATGAAAAAATATTATCTCGTAGTAAATATAAAAAACTCAGTCATATTCATTTACTTATTAAATTAGTGAAAATCAAAAAGAAAGTATTAATTACTGAATTTTTTTATTGTTTCATTGTGTGTTTAATTTATTTTAACTTAAAAAAGAATCCAAAATATGATGTAATAGAAAAGAAAGCATGACTTCGGAAGTATGATATAATTCCACGGTAATTTTGGGCCGGGGGAGGGGGGGGGATAGGGAATATATTCATTTCCAGTTGCATAGTTTCAATGATACGGAAAATTAAAAGATTCTTTTCATTACAGATGGCTTAAGTTGCAGCGTTTCAGCTATTAGTATATTTTTCAATAATTACTAGATCTTCGAAACAGTGGTAAGTTTCGGTTGCCACAGGTTTGGAAGTGGGGTAGGCAAGAGAAAGAAAGTATCATGCATGGGATCAACGGGGCAAGGGAGAATGAAAGAAAGTTCCTCAGATTTAGGGACAGAGATTGGGAGTGTGTGTTGAGGTCAGTAAAGAAAGACATTACAGAACACTATTGATAGTAATGCGCGGAGAAAGACAAAGTATAGAGATGAGATGGCTGTTGTACATTTTGTATTATACTATTTCCTACTCCACTGAAAATAGATTTCCTCAACAATTTTCTAAGGAACAAAATAAAAACACAAACATTCATAATAAATAAATAAATATATACATATATATACTTTTTCTATAGCTGAAGAAGGGCCTACATGCCCGAAACGTCCCTGTAAGTCTTCTCTCTTTTTACTTTTCTTTCCCCACCCCCTGTCAAGTATTTTTATTGTTGTGGCCTATTGGCAAAATTTTCGTTTTGTGTGTGTGTGTGTGTGTGTGTGTGTGTGTGTGTGTATATATATATATATATATATATATATATATATATATATATATATATATACAAACGAGTTCGTGGAAAATCACACACGCGATAATGTAAATAGACTATGCCACAGGTGGGGCGGAATTAAATATAAACACATAAAAAAAGAACACTCACAATATTAGTTGATATTTCGGTTGCTAGAACCTTTCTCAAAGGAAGACGGATACAGAATCCGTCCGTGATTCTGTATCCGTCTTCCTTTGAGAAAGGTTCTAGCAACCGAAATATCAACTAATATTGTGAGTGTTCTTTTTTTATGTGTTTATATTTAATTCCGCCCCACCTGTGGCATAGTCTATATATATATATATATATATATAGACTATGACTATCTAGAAAGTCTGATATATATATATATATATATATATCAGACTTTCTAGACTCACTCCGATAATGTGCTACACGTTTCATCCCCATTTTTCGTTATTTTCGGTCAAGATTTTAAGATTCAAAACACTTCATCATATGACTTTTATGTGAAAGTTTGTTTATGACCGTGATACATGGAGTATGTGTACTGAGATATTAATACGTATGTGAAAGAGATGCGAGAAGAAATTTCACTACAATGAATGATAATCATATTAGTGCATAAGAAATTTTTCGCATGCAGAAACTTGAACAGCGAACGTTGATAAATTTCGCCAGCATGTAGTAGATTTTAATAGGTATACATATTCCCCAAAAAATAACAAGGATTAATCCTTAAAATTTAAAGAAAATAGTTATAAAACCTTGATGAGAAAAAAAATTAAATGCTTGCAGTTTCAAGGGGCTGCAACGCAACCCGCAACAATTTTAAAGTTCTATCCAATGGCGGTGGACATCAAATGAAGTCCTTCACAAAATCCTTTTTTGCACAATATTTTGAATGAAAAAAACGAAAAATATTAACGTATCCCATATTAACTTAGTGTTTTACATAAGAATTAGCAAAAACAAATTCAGTCACCAGCAAGAGTTTGCAAAATATATGCCGCGTTGAACGTGTTAAACTAGTCACCAGCAATTTATGCCGATTTTCTTCAGACTAAGAAAAATTACAGTTTAGTCATAAAGCAATAAAAAAAATCATAGAGTGACAAAAAATTAAACTCTGCTTTGAATAAAACAAAAGAAACGTGGATGATAATAAACAAAATGCTAGGGAAAACCTCAGCTAGGCATTTACCAGATTTCTGTGACTAGAACGACACTTGCATAACTGAAACCAAAATAATTTCTAATAAAATAAATAAATATTTACTTTATCTTTCAGAACTTTATGACAACAAAAAAGTGCAACCGCAACTAACTATAAAAATTATGTAATTAATTCAAACACCTTAAATTCCTTATACTTATACCCCACCGACGAAAAGGAAGTATATTCCTGTCTACACAAATTGAGTAGAAAGCAAACCCCTGGAATTGATAATATACCTCCTAACTTGCTGTTGCAGTGTAAAGATTTTCTTATTCAACCATTAGTATATTTAATTAATAAGTCCCTTGAAAATGGTGTTTTTCCTAGAGTACTAAAAGAAAGCAAATTACTTCTTATATACAAAAATAAATGTAATACTAAAGATGTTGCTAATTAAAGACCAATTCCGTTACTATCCTCATTTTCTAAATTATTTGAACTTATTTATTACAATAGACTGATTAAGTTCTTGAATGAATCAAATGCATTATCCGATTGTCAATTGGGATTTAGGAAAGGAAGATCAACTGAATCAGCTCTGCCCAATGCAATGAATTTCGTGACCAGTTCTCTTGATAACAACAAAAATGTTTTAGCCTTATTTCTGGATTTCTCCACAGCATTTGATATGGTGGACCACACGATCCTCCTATGCAAGTGCCATAGATTAGGCATCAGAGGTGGATAGCACTGGATTGGCTAGCGTCATACCTGTCAGGTACAACTCAAAAAGTTGAAATAACCTCAGGGAATGAGAAATATTTGTCAGATCCTCGTAAGATCACAACAGGTGTTCCACAGGGATCAATCCTGGGCCCCATTCTTTTTTTACTTTATGTAAATTACTTACCTACACTAATTAAGAAAATCAGTGTAAAACCAGTGTTATTCGCTGATGATGCGAGTTTTATAGTCTCATCAAAGGCCCCTTTAATCTGACCCACGAATTATTGGATAATATATTGATCTGGTGTCTCGATAATAAATTGAAACTTAATTTCAATAAAACTCAGGTTCTGTTGTTCAACCAATTTAGTAACAGTAATAGTCCAAATCTGGCATTAAAAAATATACCCTTTTCAGTAGCAAATGATGTAAAATTTCTGGGATTGCATGTGCAAAATACAGGGAGCTGGGCCATCCATGTTTCTAAATTGTGTTCCATACTCAACTCTGTCTTACATCAGGTTTGTTTTCTTTATAACACAGTATCGTTAGAAGTATTAAAATCCATATACTATTCCAATTTATACACAAGGGCTTCTTATAGAATAGTTCACTGGGGATCCTCAACTACGTAGTTTACTCAAAAAAAATCTTCCTGGTGCAGAAAATATAGTTATATGTATGCTGGGTGTTCCTCAAAAGAATTCGTGCAAACCACTGATGAAGCAGTTGAACCTATTAACTATTCCAGCAATCTACATTTACTGTGTAGCTGTTCTGGTTAAAAATAATATTCAGCAATATAATTTCAACAGAGAGATTCATTCTCATGCCACTAGAAATGCAAACCTTATTCATGCAACTTATCACAAAAAACGTATTTCATCAAATAACCCAATGGTTATGGGTGTAAAAATATTTCATTCGTTACCAGACAGTTTGAGGAATGCTGGGCCACTGGAAGTATTTAAAAAAACGTTGAAAAAGTTTCTCTTGACCCAGGTGTTATATTACACTGTTCAGGAATTTTTAAGTGACAATTTACAAGTTTGGAAACAGTATATTTCAGGAAAGGGAACTTTATATGTTTAAAAAAAATGTTTTCAGCATTATCTGAATTTTTATATGTGTAAACACTATGTTTGTGTTTTTTATCTGTAAACTGAGGAATTCTATATCAATAAATCTTTGTATGGTCGTTGAAAATGAAATAAATAATAATAAGTAATAATAATAACAAATAAATAATAATAATTTAACTATTGAGCCAGGAAAAAATTGAAAATCCTAAGATATTGACCTGAGTTTGAACCTGAGTAATAACACTCCCATACACAAAAACTGTAGACATCCTTCGATTCCTCCCGCTTGCCAACTGCAAGTGCTCATTTACTAGTTCACACATGTGCTGGGAAAATAAAAAAAAGGAAGATTCAACAAATCAATCATTCAAATCTAGTTGGCTAAACACAACACCAAACAACTAGACTTCCTTCTTCAACAGACACTAGCCCCAGCACTAAGCCCCAGTTTCATATTCTATAATGAATGGTTTTCCCATCTGATGGTATGGATAGGGTCTCCCATCAATCACAATACTGTCAACTGACCAAAAGTGTGATGATGTCGCGATGCGACGAAACCCAGGTCGTGAGAAATAATAAATATATGTGGAAAACAAAGTAATTTCATAATTTCATTAGTAACCTAACCTTAGCATCTAGCCTCTCAGTCTTCAGTGGCTCCCAATCTAGTCCTGAGTTACACTCTTTGTTTGCTTGTAGCAGTCTATAACAACATATGTGGCTTTCCTTTGCATTTTATTGAATTTGCAAATTAAATCTTTCTATGCAGGGTCCAAAATGCATGTGGTGTATACGAGATGTTTCCTAACCAGAGCAAAGACTCTCATTCACTCATTCATCCAAGGACCTTCCTACTATTCACTTAATAAATCATAGTTTCTTTAATTCAGGTCCACAATTGTTTTGTATGTGTTTCCCCCATACTGGGTAATAAGTTACACTGATTCCTAGGTAAATTGACTTCGTCGGACTCCTGTATTTAACCCTCCCACTTAATAGAAATGGTGCTGGTGTAATGTCTTTCACTACTGCAGTGTACTGCAGTACATTTCCTAAGATTATGTTCTAGTCCTCAATCGAGACATCACGTGTTCACCTTGTTAAGATCTGAAAGATGTGGGGATTCGCTCACGGTCACCAGAAGACTTGTGACTGCAAGAGCTCTACAGCAGACATGGCTGTTGACAGAAAGGCAAGTGACAGCGGTTTTGATGGAAACCACTCAAATACTTTACCCCTTTTGGGAGAACTTTGAAGGTTCAGTGCATATAAATTGAGAGCTATGCGACAGATTGATGAACAGAAAAAATATGTATGCCTTAACTCTGTCAGAATTGGCTGTAAAAATGTAAAACAACCTCATTGTAAATTAAAAGAAGGCTGACACTCATGGGAAGGGCAAAAACATTTTTTCCCGTGCCGCATAATCAATAAGGCAAAGTAGGCAGTTGCCTATGGGCTCCGAGGGCTCAGCGCAACGGTCAGCAGGCCGCTCGCGTCTCGTGCCCGCTCGCGTCTGCTGCCCGCTCGCCGCGAACACAGCAAAAGTGATCATGCATGTGTCTTCCATCATTGGTCTAATATTAGATAATTAAACAATTTCCACGGAAGAATATTTAGAAATTAATATAACACTTCTAAATTGCCTTAGGTGGTTTTTGGCGGGTACTAGGCGCTGATAATGTATATATATTTTGTTGCCTGAGTTTGTTAACCCTAGTAAAACTCCCAATGCCCTCGCTTTCCACCCCTTCTCCTCCCTGTCATCCCTCGGTTTTCCCTCGCATCGCCTCTCCTTTCTCCCTTCCTTCCCCTACCGCCTCCAAAATATGAATGTATTGTCAGTGCTTAGCACTATTTCATTTAGTGGAAAATTGCACCTTGCTATTTCAGTGAGCATATCCAGTGCCTGCAGTTCGCTACTAGGCATTTAAAGAAGTCGTGCTTTACTCTTCCCCTCTACGTGTTAGTCAGCGCTGTGGTAGTCATTTTTAGTGAGAATTTGGAAACAAGTGCGCCGCTCTTCAAGTCATATCCCTTAGTGATTTGAGTATTTTAACTGTGCGATAATTTGGACTTGGAAAAGGCCAAAAAAGGGATGCGTAGTGAGGAAAAATGTCCCTTTTTTGGTGTCTCGTCGACACTAAACTAATCAACGTTACCAACTTTTAAAGAAGTGATAAAATACTTTTTTATGTTCGCAACATATTGAGATCCGAAAATGCAGTCAGGGAGCCTACGGTTTATCAATTAGCTAGTCTAGTGGCGAAAAAGTGCCCGAACCTTGGAGACACGCCTCTATTCCAATCATTCCGGAACGTGGTGTGATTTAAATGATTTTACGGTACCATAAGACGTACTACGGCTTAAGAAAAAGTTCAAGCAAGCCTACGAAAGGTATCAAATTGACAACAAAATTGATACATTTTTAAATGAATCTCAGAAACTATGTGATATTTGTGCTTGTAAATCCAAAAGAATCAACAAGTGTAAATGTAAGGAGGATTAAGTTCCCCTAAATGAAGTGGCATTTTTTATGGATCAAAGGACAAAACAAAAGATGGTATCCGGTGGATTGGATACCTCAGAAACTCAACGACTGAAGAAAAAACTCAAAAGAGGATCGTCAATACAAAATCATTCATTTTTGAAGAGGAAAAAAGTGAACGTCAAGAATGTTCTTCCTCAACATCCCCAGAAAGTTCAACCGACGAGGAATCAGCCAACTTGAACCTCAACGTTCCTCATACGATTAGGAATGAAAATCAACCTGGACCTTCTTCGGGGCAAATGCGTCTTCAATTGCCAACAGTGGCGGAGGTATGTGTAAGAACCGGCATGTCCCTCAGAGCAGCAGCAATGATCGTCAGTGCAACTTTAGCCGACGCAAAACTCATATAACTCCGGAAGACACACAAAAGTAGTGGACCGGAATTACTGAAGAAGACAGAAAAAGAAGATGATAGATTCAGTATAAGCAAAGAGAGAAAAATCAAAAAGTGCAATTGAAGGGTTGTATTATGACGGCAGAAAGGATGAAACAATTAAACTGGAGAAAATAGGCAAGAGGACTTATCAATCTAACGTTAGGGAGGAACATGTTGTGTTAGTTGAAGAGCCAGGCTTCCACTTTTCGGGTTTGTCTCCCCCACAGGAGGATCTGCAAACAACATCAAATCTGCAATTCTCGATTTTTTCCGAAAGAAAATATCGGACTTTCATATTTAAAAGTGATTGGATGCGACGACACCAAAGTGAATACAGTTCAGAAAGGAGGCATTATCCATTTAATGGAAGCACAGCTCCGACATCCCTTACAGTGGTCTATTTGTCAATTGCTCTTGATTTACTTAACGCTGCGGCATTTGGTAGAAAAATTTGACGGGCAAACTAAGGGTCCAAATTTGTTTGCAGAGCCTATTGGCTCCGCTCTTCTAGACTGCCACACTCTTTCTATCATATTCTCATTCGAGCCAATTCCAACAAAATTCTCCCACGAAGTAGACTTGACATTGCTGAGCACTGACCAGTAGTATCATTTGGAAATTTCCAATGCTGTGTCGAAAGGATTTTACTCGGAAAATTTGGCCAGGAAAACTCCAGGGAAAAATGGCTCATTCTCGCTGGCTCACTACGGCCAACCAACTACTGAGGCTATAGGTGTCCACTGAAAATCCAAGTGTTAATTTACAAAATCTAGTGTCATTCATTCAAAAAGTATTCGCACCTGTCTGATTTTCAGTGAAGCAAAACCATTGTATACACGACGGTGCTGTAAATTTATAGAAACTAATAAATTGGTCGAGATATGTACCGGAAGATCTTAAAAAAATCATTGACCCTGTTATTCAGAGAAACGGGTTTTTCGGGCACCCAGAAAATTTACTCCACTCATTGGTTGCTGACCATCGAGAGGAAGTGCGAAGAGATGCGTGGAAAAAATCTTAGAAGCACGAAGAAATACGCGTGCGACCGAAAATCCAAGAGCTTTCGAATTGTCGGATTTTAATTTTGATGTAGAAGACCACATGCGCTGATCAAATGGGACGAGAACACCGACCCTCCGCCTCTATCGCATCTCACGGCTAAAGAAATTCGAGAATTACTTGAGCAATACTCAACTTTGGAACTCAATTTTCCATACCACACGCAAGCAGTGGAAATATTTGTGAAAGAGGTAACCCAAGCTTAATCTGCAACATACGAGGAGAGAAAATTAGAAATGCTGAAAAGACCAGAAAGCAGAACCAAAATGCCGACCTTCGAAACCAAGTCTCAGTTCATGTTGTGATAGTGTAAGTTTTACATTTATATGCCTAACTTTGAAAATAAATAAATCGATAATGACCTTTAGTGTTCAGTGAAAATAATTTTTAAAGACGAATACTTACACTCAGAAAAACTGATTGTTCTACAAAATGACCACTTGCTTATTTTTCAGACAGAATCTAATCTGATAAAGTAAATGCGTTACTCAATTTTATTTGAGTGGGCGGGGGAGCTCATAGTGCAGGTACCTCGACGTGGTGAGCTCTGGTAAGTATTTTTGCATTCTTTCTCCTTGCTGAAAAAGAATTGTAAAAGTAGGTTAAATCCTGAACAATCAGGGAGTTTTTCTCAACTCCCAGAATGATGACGGTGTATTATATTAATTTCAAATAATTCTTCCGTGATTGCTCTTCCATGGAAATTGTTTAATTATCTAATATTAGTTAAACCAACGATGGAAGACGCATGCATGATCACTTTTGCTGTGTTCGCGGCGAGCAGGCAGGAGACGCGAGCCGGCAGGAGGCACGAGCGGCCTGCTGACTGTTGCGCTGCTACGCGTCGCGACGCTGCGTGGGCGTTACATAATTACGTGCGGCCGCGCACTCAAAAAAGACAATTTGTGTTTTAACGGCTGCATATACGTCCAAATGGACGAAAGTTTTGCCCTTTAGGATCGCAACTCGGCAAAATCCATGGGGAACCACTATAAAAACATGACTTTTTCCATTTTCAGTCCCCCTCCCCATAAATGGCCACGGCGCGAGGGTCTAGGGTTGACCTAGAGGTCCCAATTTTTTCTGGCCTTATTTTAAGTCACTTTGACAACTTTTTCCAGAAGGCCAAGTTTCTCCGCGAAAAATCGATTTTTCCGATCCGCCCTAGCCTACAGCCTCCAAGTGTTAATCCGTTACTGTAGACAGATAACTTTAACTTGAGCTGAAAAATCAGGTCTGAAATGAACAGAGGAACTCCTGCTAGTGGGACAGAGTGAAATCTTTAATTCTATGAAAACAATGTGTAGCTACAGAAATGATTTTTTAAGTCTGTCTGGCTAAAAAAAATATATTGTATACCTGTTTACTAAATTAACAACACAAAATAAAGTCTTCACAATGTATATCGCTAGGATGTATTTCCACAATAATATATGTATTCATGCTGATTTAAAAACATGCATACAGGTGCATCCACAAGCTACACTTAATTATCAAAATTATCAATGAAAAAAATAAGTGATGGAAAGGAGAGCTAATACAGTTGAACTAATGATTTCCAGCCATTTAGCACCTAGTAAATATAAACGCATCAGTACCTAGAAAATAACAGTTATGCCCTGATGACATGGATGTATTTTTTTATCCAAAAAAGGAAAGGTAGGAATGTAAAACTCAACCATGCGTAAAAATGATAAGGCATTACAAAACGATAATAGAAGAAAAATTTCATTCCCTACACTGACATCAATACAATCACATGCAACAGACTTGTATGGATTGTATTAGTGGGCTTTTATTTATTTTTTGTGGGAGAATTGTACCAATTTACTTACATTTTTTACAATTTACGTACACTAAATTTAATTTAATGTCTTATATACCAACTAAATAGGTAGAGAGATCATTTACGTAAATCAGAAAAAGCAGCAGACCCAGGATAGAACCCTGAGGGACCCCTACTGAGCTGTGACACTCATTAGAAGAATCAATAAATGGGGATTGTTACAACTTGGGAACGTTCAGAAATGTAAGATTTAAACTTAAACACCTATTCTTTCAAGCTTTGTTAGGGGCCGGTCTTGGTTAACTCCATCAAAAGATTTTGAAAAGTAAAAAATAAATCCTTAAGTTTCCTTTCTCTGGTTCTAGGGGTTAAGTATTATACCCAGTGCATCATAAACCAGTGCATCATGGGGATTTTAATTGTAATATGCTAGATAATACTACTGCAGGTAATGAGCTTTTAAATGTCCTTGCAACTTTTAATTTGCATATTACTAATTTCAAGCCCACTAGAGTTACATCTAATTCTCAAACACTAATTGACCTTATAATAACTAATATTGATTCTAAGTCCATTAATATCAGCGAGCTAGATGATGATATTTCAGATCACATACCTCTCCTAGCTTTGATTAAAGTGAATCCAATTTCCACGGTAAATACCTGTAATACCAGGAACTTTTCTGATGAAGCTATTAATACATTTAGGGCCCTGCTCCTGGAGGCAAACTGGGAGAGTGTATATTCAGAATTCTCATTTGAATAAGGTTTCTCTAACTTCTATGATATATATCTACATAACTTTAACATTGCCTTTCCTCTACAATTGAAAAAGAAAAGGAATAATTTTAAATCTTGGATAACAAATGATATCCGAAATATGTCTAAAATTCTTAAAACCTGGGCACGATCACTGAAGTACTCCTATGATAATGAACTGCAGACAAAGTATAGGGAATTAAAAAAGCATTATCGTAAAGTCCTAATTACTGCTAAAAGAACCTGTAATGATATGAAATTGCTTAAGGCCAATAACAAAACAAAAGCTGCATGGGATATCATTAATAGCCACAAGGGTGTAACCAAAAAAAGATTTCTTCCAAATATTACAGATGGCAATCGTTTATGCGCTATGGCTGACCAATTTAATTCTCATTTTACAAAACAAAAATCATTCTCAGTTACTGATTTTAAATCACTTCAAACTCCCATTTACTCATCCTTCTTCTGTGATCCCTGTTCAGAGTCTGAACTTCTTTCTATAATAAATAAATTGCACGGGAACTTGGGAAGTGGGATGGACGAGGTACCGGGTAAAGTGATCTTTTCGAGTTATGTTCTGATTAAAACTCCTTTATTATTTCTCATTAATGAATCTCTGTTACAAGGTGTTTTTCCATCCCAGTTAAAAACATCTAAGATTATACCTGTATATAAAAACAAGGGCTGTTCCAATGACCTAAATAATTATAGACCTATAGCTGTACAAAATACTTTTTCTAAAATTTTTGAAAAGGTCGTGTATAATAAGCTAGTTTCTTACCTGGAAAAGTACAATATTCTTTCTCAATCTCAACATGGTTTTCGAAAGGCAAGATCAACTGCCACTGCCGTTTATGAAGCAGTTAATTGTATACTAAAGTCTATGGACAAAAAAAAGTGAAACAGTGGGACTATTTTTTGACATATCTAAGGCTTTTGACCATGTGAATCACCACATTCTTCTATCTAAATTAGAGAGATTGGGTATAAGAGGTGTGCCTAATGATTGGATTCGGTCCTATCTTAGAGATCGTATGCAGGTTGTGTCGCTATCAATTAATGGACTAAAATATTTATCTTCTTCCCAACCAATGTCATTAGGAGTCCCACAAGGATCTACTCTTGGGCCTCTGTTGTTCTTGTTATTTATAAATGATCTTCCTCTGGTTTTAAAGGAAATTGATGGGACTACCCCTCTTATATATGCTGATGACACTAATGTTATTATCTCCTATCCATCTTACTCTAATCTAATCGAGAAATGTAATTACATAGCCAACTCTGTAAATAACTGGTCTGCTGATAATCATCTTAGTATAAATGTGAATAAAACTAAGATGATTCGGTTCTCATACTCTGGTATTCCTAAGGAAAGCTGTATTGTGAGGATAGACAGAAAGTCTATCGAACAGGTCTCTATGTGTAAGTTCCTTGGCATAAGTATTTCTTTTAATATGTCCTGGGAGCAGCATATATTAGACCTACAACATAAACTGAACTCAACTTATTATTTAATGAGACAATTAAGACGTACCACAAGTATTGATATCATGTTAAAACTCTACTATGGTGAATTCTATTCTAAGATATTATACAGTATCATCTTCTGGGGGTCCTCCCACCTATCAAATGTTATATTTAAAGTTCAGAAAAGAATAATCAGAATTATAGCTTCTCAGCATTACTGTTCCCCAACTAAGCCAATATTTTATTCTCTTAAAATTCTCCCTCTTCCTTGTCTTTATATATTTTCACTATTGACTTATGTAAGAACAAATATAAATAAATACTCATATAACTCGAATTACCATTCTTACTCAACCAGATGTCACAACAAAATACACCAAACAACCATAAGAACACAAAAGATGAAACTGGGACCACAGGAAATGGGTATTCGCCTGTATAATAAATTACCAATGGAAATTGTAAATTGTACAAGTATGTATTCCTTCAAAGTTAAGTTGAAAAAAGTTTTGTATAAAAAAATGTACTATTGCGTCGAAGAATTTGAGAATGATAAGTGCATTAACCTGTAATACAAAAATTGAACTTGGCAATACTAACCTTTGTGGTATGTATTTAATACTGAATTGTTTGTATTTTAATAAGTCTAATTATTGACTGTATGTAACTTGACGTGTCCTATATATGTATTTTGTATTTAATCTACATGTCATTGGACAAATAAATAAATAAAAAAAAAATAAAAAAAACAGCAGGCAAAGTACACTTTCCTTTCGTTACCAAGTGTTATATATAGTGTTACCAAGTTCTGAATGCTAATTTTTGTTACTGAAGCTAGTAGAAGAGTGAAACCTACCTCAAGAAAAGGTTAAGGGAAATAAGACGAATGTCTCCACATGGACCCATCCCATGACAGGCATTTAAACACTAAAAGCAAACACTTACAGATCTGTCTGTGCATATTTTCCTGAGCAATATAATATAAAGTTCAGAGACCATTTTCACCAATATTAAAATAAGAATAAAAAATAAATGCTAAGATACCTTTAACTACAAAATTAGGAGGTACAGTGGACCCCTGCTTTACAATGGTAATCCGTTCCATTGAACCGATGGTAATGTGAATTTCATCGTAAAGTGAATCAGTATGTTACCAGACGATGGATCGGTTTAACTACATAATCGCCAAAGATTTCAGTGATACACAATAGAGTACAGGTACGGAATATGCTGGAATTCAATGATTAAAAATGTTATTTAACCAATATTTAAACGTTTATTGAATAGTCAAAATGGGAAATTTTAAAGGGCGCGGGCAAAAACAGCATGCTTTTAAATTCCTAGCATGCAGATCGTAAAGTGAATCCATCATTAAGTGAACCCATCGTAAAGTAGGGGTCCACTCTATTGTAATCATAAATAATACAGCTTTCCACATTCAATCATGCAACATTTCAACGGTGGATGTGGCAGTTGTGTTCGTAGCTGGAGGTGACCAATAACCAAGGTCATTTCCACCACTAACGAAATGTGGATAAATTTTAACCCTCTTAGTGCGGCAGGCCAATATATCGGCTTTTGCATCTTGGGCAAAAAGTGCGGCGGGCCGATATATCAGCTCAAACGTAGGCTATAGTTTAAATCGCTTTTATTTATAAAATTTTAATTGCATGTTGTTTGTTGTTTCTCTTATCGAAAATATGAACTCTCTGCTTTATATAACATGTTTTTTTTAAATTTTTTTATTAATATTTTAAATACATTTCATAAAGTACATACTTTTTTTCATATGAATCTCACTGTAATTTTGACATTGAACTGTATACGTGTGGGGAAGCTCCATGAGAGGGCCGGGAGCGGGAAGCATGTGAGCCAGCCTCATTGCATGCTTGTTTTTTTTCGCTGAGTGGTCTTTCCACTATGAGAGCCAATTGAAAGGCTAATTTGCAACCTCATGAATGCGTTATGATGAATCTGTTTTGATAAAAACTGCTAACTAAGACTTGGGCGATACAACGCTAATGAAACCATTACTTTGTTATCATGATGGTTTCTCTTGCCTTCCGTCCTAGATAATCATTTGGGCCCTTTGTAATGGGATTACATTGTCAGCATTCCTCTTTGTGATAGGGATTTTTTTTTATTCTGCCTTGAGATAGTAATTAGATTGTTTATAGTGTGCGAGGAACGCAGTGGTTTTTTTTTCAGCTTTCAAGCTCAGTGCAGTTTTTCCCTTGCGAGCATGCAGTCTTTCCCTTCCGAGCGTGCGGTTCAATTAAGAGAGATTACAAGGAAATACATGCGCTTTTTTTTTGTGTTCGTTTTGGTTACCTGAAATGGCACTAAAAAGATTTTGAATGATATAGTGGATGGATTACTTGTTATCACTAAGTGATGATGATTGCTCTGAGGAATATGACGAGAGTGAGCGTCTGAGTGACGATGTGAATTCGCATTCAGATGACTCTGACATTGTGACGCAGAGGAAAAAGCCTAGAGTTATAGTGGAAAGTGACGAAGATGATACAAGCAGTGACGAGACCGATGTAATTCCGCCACCGGAGTTCAGCGTAATCTCTGAAGGCCATGACACTTTAGTGTCAGTGAGAGTGCTAACGCCTTTAGTTACGCAGAAATATCGGGTCCCAAGCATGGACCATCATCGACTGCAGAAGCCATAGCATACTTCAATTTGTTTTTTACCCCTGTGCTAAGGATTCTGTTTACTCAGGAAACCAACAGGTGTGCTGCACAGTTCCTCGCCGCCCATGAAACTTTATCTCCTAGATCGAGAGTGAGGCAGCGGCGGGAAGTGACAGTGAACGAAATGAAAGGGTTCATTGCTATTTTACTGGAAATGGGTACAACTAAAAGGCCTACTATCTTTTCATACTGGTCAAACAATTTTCGCACCATACCATAGTTCGTTAAAATGATGTCTAGAAATAGCTTTCAATTACTTCTGAGGTTTCTCCATCTCACAGATAATTCCAAACTTTTCCCACCTGGCAATGAAAAGTAAGACCCTTGTGCCAAATTTCAGCCCATTGTTGACCATGCTAATCGCCTATTTCGCCATCATTATACACCCCATGAACACCTTAGCATAGATGAAACATTAGTGGGTACCAAAAGCCATTCATAATTACTTCAATATTTACCTAATAAACATTACCACAAATGGGGCATAAAGTTCTGGATGCTCTGTGATTCCGTTGTGAACTACTTTCTGGAGTTCTGTGCTACCGTAGTGTGAAAAATAAAGAAATTAAGAAAGAGTTGCAGGAACATGGACTACGTTTTGTGGTTGTGAAAAAGCTTTTGACCATAGGTACAGTAAAACCTCCAAGCAACGAATTTGTTGGGACCGGATGATGTAGGGGGTTTCGATGTATGGAGTGGTGTGCGGGTTGCGTCTCCACAGGAGCATCCAAGTGTTCCATGTGCTTTACGATGCAAGTCGAGTAAATATCTCAATCTTGCTTTTTTCACCATTAAAACCTTTCCTAGAGTGATGATAAACAATTTTTATTATTTACCATCAAATACCGTGGCTATCACCATGTGATTTTCAATCTGCGTATTTCTAATTGAAATTATTGTTCTTCTCGTCGATTCTGCTCTACGCCTCATTGCTTACTTTAGTTACGGTCTGAAATTGAAGGAGCGCCAAAATTAATGCCTAAGGATTATGTATTTTAAAGTGCTCCATAATTTTTCTGAGTATCTAGTCGATATTATTCTTAGAGTGCAATAATTTAAGTCGATATCAATTGGCAGTTTTATGCAGCAATTTTGCTTGAAAGAGCACATATTGCCATTTAGACTTCCGAAATAAAACGCACTGTTGGAATTCCATTGAAATACCGGTAAATATCTATGATTGTGACCAGAATATACTATTATCCGTTTCAAATATCTTTGCGACTGGCCCTTCGCGCGGGCTCGGAACGCTTCGAGGGGCTTCGCAGCAGGAAGGTGGGGCCTCCAGAACCAGGGAAGTGGAGTGGGGAGAGAGAGAGAAAACTCGGACCCGACGTTGCCATGTACGTGAATTAGAATTTTTGGAAACGAAAGGCTGCCTGTCGTAGGCATTGTTTGTGACAGACACGGGGGATTCACCACGTGGCCCAGTTGGAGGGGCAGAAGAGTTCCAGGCTGGCGCCGCGGTCGGGGGGATTACTCCTTTTCATCCCTTTCCCTCCCCACAGGGACTTCTTATCTTGACCAGTCTCAAGGGTCTTTGAAGGAATGGGTCATGTGGAAGTGCTTGGTTAATGACTCAGAAGTGGACTTTTGAAAACAGAAGTTGTAGCATTTATATGATGAATAATATTAACAAACAGACATTAATGTCAGTTCCTTTCAAATCAGCCGATTAAAATGAGTCCAAACGGCATGTCATTTCGTTGATTTCGGACCATTGTCGTGATCGCGCGAAGATTTTTCTCCCCAAGTTTATGCCATGCTCTTTTGCTAAAATACGACGAAATTGTTTATTGTTTGGTCTCAAATCAATCAGGAAATAATAAACAAAATGGTTAGTGCATTTAAAATTATGCAAAATAAAGGTTAAGAAAAAATATAATTGCTAAAAAATCAGCTTGTGAGTCACCCAGCTTATCCCCCAAGGGAAAAACCTAATGGGACACGCGAGGACAGAATCGGGTGGGGGAGTGCGAAAGGGTCATCTACCCTCGAAGGGGTCTTCTCCTTTGGCAACACAGCTAGCAGATTCGCGAAGTTCACACAACGGAGGACTGGGAGTGACTGCATTTCGGAGAAACTAGGCTCCGCCTACTGCATTCTAGTTGGTTTTCGCGAAGTCACGTGCCGGGAGACTTTCTCTTCCCTCACCCCCAAAAAACTTAAGCCTGCCTCTCAGTCGCAAAGATATTTGAAACGGATAATAGATATCAATAAACGACAATGGAAGTTAGGTGGGGCGAGTTAGTTACCACGAGTAAAAACATGGCAGTCGGCAATGCACTGAGGTCACAATGGCAATCTCAGATGATAATGCATTGACAATGCCGTTAACGCGTGTAAGAGGCGTACCCGTGTAAGAGGGGTACCCGTGTAAGAGGCGTACCCGTGTAAGAGGCGTACCCGTGTAAGAGGCCCACCCCTCTTTTTATGCATCGAAGTTGAAGAAAATATTTTGGGGCTTTTTTTTCTCCTCTTACGAGGTGTTGCAGGCCTAACTTCGAATTTTCGGCCATTATCAAAGCCGCTTGCGATATTCTCTTATAATTTACGCGGCATTTTTCATAGGCATATATGGACCTCGGAGGTAAGTATTCACTTGTAGCCTTAGCCCTACAATGCTTGCATTGTTTATTGTCCTTTGGAATGAGTGGAGTAATTGATATTCATTAAAACAAAACAAATCGACATTGCTACAATCCATGTTTAGTTGGTAAGTGTGGACAGTCACACCGAGCTCTGATTTATGAATCCGAATCCCCCCACCGTTTTCCTAATGAACAAGTCATAGTCGCTGTAAGTTACCTTTTAAAACGTGGTTAACTTTTACAATTTATATTTTGCTGTAAACGATGACGAGTGGGAATGCAAACACGTTAAATGCAAAATACCCAAGCGTCAGCCACGTAAAAAACGAACGATAAGGCGTAGATATGACATCAAAAACTGAAAAAAATCAAACTTTGAAAAAATCATAACTGTCTATGGAATTTAAAGCATTTATTATTTCAATATGGTCCAACAAAAATCTTCAATGAATGACAAAATAAAAACATTGCATGATTTACATAAAAACGGCTGACTTATTAGTGAGACGGGCGTTGCATTATGGTGGCACGCGCACATGTCCTGTCACAGCACGTAGATTTTCCCGAAAAGACCTTCTGTCCCTATTGGTATGGCATAGTGCAACCTTATCCTTCCTCTATCTTCTAATGCACGACTCCGGCACATCATGTCTTAGTCCGGCAGCGCGGTTTCCTACTTTTTCAGCGTCTTTGATGACTTAAATCACTTTAAGTTTTTCAGCTACCGTGAAAGACCACAACTTTTTGCCCTTGTTCATTTTGGAACAACACTGACCTATGTTGACGTATGCACAAATGTTAATATTAACAGAATTCTCTCAGTTGTGCTTAAGGCAGGTGCATACAGTTGAGTCACTCAAAGTTGTCTGGTGACAGAAAATGAGAAAGTTAGGGGGGTGGAAAATTCCGGTGCTTGCACTTGTCACGCGGCCAATCGCTGACCCCTAATTGCACCCCACACCCTTGCATTGTCATACAACAAGTTTTTAAAGTTATTAGGCAACTGCGTCCCCCATAAACAAGCGAGCGAACAATACCCTCCCCTTGATGACTCATGCTAAGCAGCAAGGTCACTCAGCTCTCCAGGGACTTGCTTCAGCCACGATATGAGTGGCGCGGCGGTAGGCGAGCGACAGAGTGGCAATGCGGAGTTTTATGTTCCTAATGTGTGACATGGAAAACGCTCGAACACAGCCATGATAGACGTGAGCGGCATAGGTGCCGCTCGCCGCCATTCCCAGATATTAAATTTTTCTTGTGCCGCTCTGCCGTTCTACTCATTCTGTGGCAAAATGTCGGCCGAGAAAATTTTGTCTAATGACAGTATGTACTGCCATTTCTGATCCTGAACTTATCTTAGGTCGAATCACTGCTCGTTTCGTGGCCACTACCGCCCTGCCACGATACTGCTCTGCCGCCTGCCGCTCATATCGTGACCGAGGCTCGAAGGCTGGCAGATAAAAAATTCGCCAGGAAAAAAGGTACGCCTCTTACATGAGCTTATATGGTAGTTAACATTGAAAGTGGAGCTACAGTTTCTGAATGTCAATATTTTGTTATCCAAAAAGTAGTAAAAATTGCTATATCTTGAAGGATCACTAATAATTAAATTCAAAATCGTGAAATAAATTGCCTTTGATTATTGTACAACTGCAACAGATCAATTAATTAACGAGATGCATTACTTCAAAACTCCAGTGTCCTGTGATTTTAAACGGCAAAATAATTTCATGATGTAATAGTAAAATTGGTAGAGAATCGTCAAATAGAATGCTTTCAGTCCTACCTGTCTTCCGCAACGTATTCACCCAATCCACTGTCCCAAATATTAAATTTCTTGGCGATTGATGTGGAATCCAATAAAGCTCAGAAATTCTCCCAGTTGGATCCGATACCCGTCGAGTTATGAACACTCCGTAAACACAATGAACATGGTATCCTCAAGCAATCGAGCAAATATTAGGGCGATCTCGAGCAAACGCACCACTTGCCGGTTAACAGACCACATCCATCAAGGTTAAGACGGCAATAGCAATATTTGGATAGAGTAGAGAGGTTACTCCAGATTTTCCTTTGGGATGGGGATAGAGTAGATAAAAATTGGCACTCATTGGTTGAACACCAACCAATGAAGTTTTGAATACTTCGCCCTCCTAAGTCTTACGATAACCGTCCACCTGCCTCTCCCAAAATAAAACCCGATACCGAAAGGTAATTTGAAACCATTTTAGAGGAAAACATGGAGCTCCTCCCATTCACGGGGTCCCGGGAATGTAACCAATATGGAAAAGTAATCTGATACAATTTAAAAAGGGAAAATTGACCTCCATCCTCACCACCTGCACCTTCGCAAATGAGGTGGGGTGGATGAGTAATGCACCAAGAGGGGAGGGGGGAATACCAGTGCCAGCCGGCCAGCCGTAACCCAATACAGAAAGATACTCTGAGAAGATCAGATCAGGGTGGCTATTCTCTATCTCGAAGCTACCGATGTGGTAGCTTCGAATAAGCTACCATAATTGGCTACCAACCGTATTCTCTAACTCGCGGGAGCTTTCTCAAGAACGTAATAGGAAGTGGAGAGAGGTTTGGCGAAAGGCGGGTATGAGAGTATTTTTAAACCAAATCCGCGGAAACTTAATTCCTGGTGACGTCATTCTTAGAACCAATGGGAAATCTCGTCTCAATGTTTTTCCGTGGATAAAACTGGTGAAACCTGTTTTGAGGCCGTTTTAGATGGTGAAGATGTTCGTGCATCGTGTTTAGCGAAAAATTCCACGCATTAAAAATCATGCGAGCAAAATTCTAAAATGTTTTATTTTTGCTAACATAATCTCGTGAACAATCTCGTGAATATGAACGCAATCCTTGGCTTTCCATCTTGGCTTTTTGATCAATTGAAATAAGATTGTTCGTAAATATATTCGGGAATTAGGGTTCATGTCGATGATATGATTCAATATGATTCGTGCTATTTGCTTTCATCAATTACTAGTTGCTTCCAATCATTTAAATAATATACGAAGATGAAGCTTTCAGAAGAAATGCGAAGGTGATACACGCTACCACGGCCCAATAAGTATCCCATTATAGGCTGGAATCACGTTACTTACCGAAGGTAAATATGGCTTTCCGTCACTCCAGTTAATATCGTTTTTATGAAAAAGGTGACATGGTGAAAATGACAAAGTAACCCAGTGAAATTGCAAGGAATCCACATTTAATAAATGTAAGAAATATGCCCGTGCGTTGGATAATTATAGATAGATAAGCGTTATAAAATGACCAATATTTAAGCAGGGTATTCAGAGGCCGCGCTTCGTGAGGCTACCATTGGAGCTTATTGGGGCTATGGAAGTAGCTTCGTGACATTTACAGAATACGGGTGGGCGCCTAATAAGCTACCGGTAGCTTCTCCTTGCACATTCTCCGGTAGCTTTCATGATAGAGAATACCGATGGGAGCAAGTAGCTTATTTAAGCATCTTTCCGCCAGAAAGCTCCGATGCCTCGAGTTAGAGAATAGGCCCTCAGAAACCTTCTCAGATTACCTTTCTGTATTGGGTTACGGCTGGCCGGCTGGCACTGGTATTCCCCCCTCCCCTCTAGGTGCATTACTCATCCACCCAACTATCACCCGGCTCAGCTAACGCGGAGGGGAGCTTTGGCTTCCCTTGCACGTTTCTTACTGTGGGAACCGTCAGAGTTGACGGCTCCCACCATAAGAAACGTGTAAACGAGCCAGAGCATCAAGTTTCCTTCATGCCCTCTGCTCTGTAGGTCTCGGATGGGAACATTTTTGAAGCCCGGTGCAGAAGGGTTAAAATGCGGTACTCTCCGCTGCGGTTCTACTTCCTGCTTATTACGTAAATGTCTATGGAAAAATTACCTGTAATGAAGAATGCTACGTTTTTTTTTTCTCAATAATTCGTTCTAGAGGGGCACTTTTAATGTTTTGGACCCAAGCGAAGACTTCGTTGTACGGAGTTTTCGTAGTTAGAGAGGTTCGTTACGGGAGGTTTTTTTGCATGCATTGTCCATTGGGAGGGTCCCGGACCGGGCCAATGACTTTGAAATAGGGAGTTTTCCTTAAAATTTCGCTGTATGGGTGTTCATTATATAGAGGTTTTACTGTAATTATTTAATGAAAGGATACCATGTTGTTGTGGACAACTTTTTTTCTAGCGTTGACCTGGCACGTGAATTATATAAAAAGCAGACGTATTTGACAGGGATATTCCAAAGGAATAGAAAGAACATTCCCAAAGAACCAAAAGAAAAGTTAAGCTTAGGGGAAAGGAAATACTATTGAAGTGGTGAATTTCTTTTTCTATGGCAAAAGGAAAAAAATCCCAAAAAAATCCTGTACTGCTGCTTTACACAAAAGCAACAGCACAAAGCATTCATCAAAGTAAAAAGAGGCCAAACCAAAGAAATATTTAGACCAGAAATGATACATTTATATAACAAGGGAGGCTACATAGCTACATAGCATACATAGCTACATAGAATATACATCTGACATAATGGTATATTCTAAGGATGAGTCGGTTCTTTAATTTTTCCGGTTCTCGATACCGGTCCGGTTCTCCACCATCGGTTCCCGGTTCTCGATACTCGGTTCCAACAATGAACTCTTATTTTTTGAATGAATGGCAAATTTAAATGAACAACCACAAGACCTGAATGAAAATAATTTCACTAAAGATGTAAATAAGCAGGAAAGCTCTGTAAAAAAACTCATCTCCATAATTTTATTTGCCAAGTGTAAAAAGTCAAACTAACAATAGTCGCAATTCTCTAAAAATAGTCGATTCATCTATTGCATCCATGCAATAGATGAATCACAATTATCACTGGTTCTGGTAACACCGTCTATGCCGATCCAATCTGAATCATCAGCAATTCCTCCTTCTGTACCACCATCTACCTGTGAACAATTTGAAGAATGTCCAGGTTCGCTGGTCGACATAGCACCTGGGCCAGTTAGTGGTCCGCGGAATAAATATTTTTGGATTGATAACTTCGCCGATCCAAGGTTTGTAGACGCAGGTGGTTTGAGATTTGCATACGTTTCTCCCTTATTTGACACGGTATGCTTCTTTCCTCTGCTTCTGTGCGTTGTGAGATGTTTTCGAAGGTTCGATGTTGATTTTGAAGGGCCGCGCGAAATATGCCTGGAGCACAGTTTACATACTGCATAGATAGTATCATCAGGATCAATCGTGGAACTCCCCCAAACTTCTGATGACATCATCCGTTTATTTGTTGTAACTTGTGAGTAAGTTCAAAATATATTCTGTATTCTGCGATGTAGCTCAAATTCTTACTTTAATTGACAACTTATTCGCATGCCTCACTGTCACAGTTCTTATAACCTCAACACTAACACTGCTCAACACGCCGGTACAGCGACGCCACGGATAAACTGAGCGGCCGCGGTGGCGGCTTAGCGCGCGGGCGCCGTACGGCCACGGAAATGTTACATTCGTTACAATGTTGGCGAGAGTGACAAACCGACGAACCCTTAATGGCGCGTGTTATCGAGCAACTCTCAAAAGAAAAAAAATTGGAAGCCATGCGATCGGAAAGTAAAATATGCGTTTTTTTATCTTTTTTTTCACTGCCGGTCACGGCAAATCAAATAATTACTATTATAAATTACTATCGGAGTAATTATAAGGACCACCAATTTTTATGAGTTACAATGGGTAGAAATATATTTAAGATTTTCATAAGGCAATTGTCGTCTGATGATCACCAAAAAATACACGCAATGAGTGCAGAAGCAAAGACAAACTCTTGCCAATGTTAATAAAAAATATTTCGACTGTTTCGTGTTTGCATAGCCCAGTTTTGTCAAAGCAGCCCATGAGAAAGTTAAAACTTTGGGGCGTCAGCCGCCGCGGCAAAACTCGACAGGTCGTGTTCGGCCACCAACCGCTACACAGGCCGCGGTGAATGTGGACGCACCGAACGCTACATTCAAGCTACATTGGGCGCGTACCAGTAAAGGCCACCAACGCTCACGCCACTAACGTTGCGATCGGCCATTTCACTTGAGAAATCGTGGTCGTGATCGTTGTGAGCGCAGGAGTGTAGTGGAACGGCTCGGAGTCCTTTTACGACATCCAAAATGGCCGATTTTGTTGGTGGAGTGGACCTCATGCCAGAATATGTAGTGTTATCCACAATATCTGTTTACCCTGTTTACTAAAGAGGGATGACATTGCCCGTGTTTCAGTCCAAACACCCTGTGAGGAAAATGTGCTTCAAAGGGAAATAGGCGATTCGAACAGAGCCCTTGGTGTTCAAAAAAGGAATACCTACTGTCATGGAATCCCTTTTGATGCAATATAAGCTTCATTTATCATATTAAATATGCTATTGAGATTTGTTATTTGTATACCCTTACTATTGTAAAATTTTGGCATGGGATTATGGGGTTTTGCTCTCATTTATTCATTGATCATAGCCCAAGTTACTGACTGACGTTGAGCGGGAGGTCATGTATTAGTGATTTAATATTTTAATGATATTAATTTTGGACATTATAACCATACATACAGCATAAAATATTATAAATATATTTTACAATACGAAATTATGGTCAAAGAGTTTCATAACTTTCAACTTCAATATTCCTTTGACTCTATTTGAAAAACACTTGAAGGGATACGCGCGAGAAAATGAGAAACGCTCATGGAGACCCACCTACCGACCGCGGGCGTTGTGGGCTTCGTGAGCGCTCTATCCGTGACGTCAGATATGACGGCAGAGCGCTCACGGTGGACGATTGCGACCATTGAGGTAGAACCTACCTCAATGGTTGTGACCTTTAGTGGAACGGCTTGGTAGACGATCACGGCGTTGCGAGCCTTTAGTGGTACGCGCCCATTGTTACTTGGCCACATACCGCGGCTGCTCAGGTGTGTGGCGGCCTTCATTGCCATCTGATGACATCGTTATATTGCAACAACGGAAAGTAGATTGAACATATAAAGGAGTTTTAAAGAATTGTCGATAATGCCCTTTTACAATACGGTATTTTAAGTTATGAATGAAAAATGAAAGAATCTCGTGCAAGACTCTGGCCATGACCTTGAAGACGACGAAGTGCATTTTGGGTTTGGGCGCAAAATTCAAATCCTCACCTCTTCTCCATGCCGGTTCCTAAGTACCGACTTTATGCGATCGGTTCCCGATACCGGTTCTAAGGGCCAAGAACCGGCAGTACCGAGAACCGGGTACCGGAACCGACCCATCTCTAGTATATTCTTACTTGGATGAAAGGCGCACAGTAAAGTTTTGGAAGAAAGTTGATTTTTGTGTAATTGCTCGTATGGTGCTCGATTCTTATATAATATATAAAGAAAATAATCCGATAACAATAATGATAAGACTTCAATATACATCAAGCATTACAGAGTCTCTTGAGTCGGTATGCCTTATAAAGACCGAGAGTGACATATCTCCTCGTGCACATGGATCAAAAGTTGGACTGCAGCTACTTCCAGAAAGAAAAGAAAAAATTGTGTTGTTTGTTCTGGAAAACATGCCAGAAGAGAAAAAGGTACCATACTGTGTGCATACAGTGTCAGAAAGGTGTGCACAGCATTTGTTTGGTTCACCATAGGTGCTAGGTGAATGGCACGACCATAATGAGATAAACCCTAATATTGTCAGTGGCAAATTGCAAGATCAGACTTTTCCACCAAGTGGGACTTTGCAGAGGCTGACAAAAAGTTATGCCATTCACTAGTTTTTCCTGACATTTATATTTTTTTCACATGTCTTTTTGGTTATTTCTTTGATGTAAAAATAGCAGTTTCATTATAAAATATGAAAAAAATTATTTTACTATTGTGACTGAAAATAAAAATATTATTGTTAAAAAAATATTGTTGAACTTTATAACTTTGAAATAAATACAGATATTTTTCAGATGATATGAAAGAATAGTATTATTATTAAACATTCAATTTATAAAAAAATATTTAAAACCGCAGATGGATATCTAAAACAACGACTTCATAATGTTATATTTCCTAAGACAATACATTTTTACTAAAATACCTGCATTTCTCACTTGTACTGCTGGTGGAGGTTAGCACTAAAAGGGTTAATGGAAGGATTATTGGGGTAACTCATGAAGGGTAGAGAGAAACCCAGCATTCAACTCTTAATGAAAGGCACCAAGGAATCCTCAGTTTTACATCCTATCAAACAGACTGTGAGCTCCACTTGAAAGGCACTCCAAGTGGTACCCCAAGTAGAAATCAGGATTCTAGATTGTTTTCATTCCTATGAGATCTATTCGGCATGTCACTACTACATTAAAACTACTGCTACAATACTTAATGAAATCTACTACTACACTAGTCAATGAAAAATTTAGCTTACTTACAAGTGATTTTTCAAATCACAGGAAACCTAATGGAGCCCAATAAGTGAAAGCTTCAATGAAAAAACATTCTAAGGCATACTGGATATTGGGGTTATTGATCCGAATAATACATGCGGTTGCTTGAGTTCACACATATCCATCCCTAAGGAGACATCAGACAGTTTTTGTAACTATATATTTATAAATTTGCTCTATAAATAAAATTTTACAGCAAAAAAGATGAAGTGGATCCTGAACTTCTCAACTCCCAGCTTCACTCCTAGTTCCATACACTTCACCATTACATGCATGTCTTAGCAATTTATTTTTTCTAAAGAGGTACTCAATGATTCAATGCTTTTACAAATTACTGATACCAAAAACAAATTGAAACCTGGGGTCTATGCAATATTGTGTAATTTTATTATCTACTACAAACTCACATGCTAAACTAGTCACCGTAAGATTAAGACTGCTCATGGGCATACTGCAAGCATTTTGTTTTCAACTCTACACATTACTATGAAACCTTCAAATAAGTCTAATTCACTTACAGATGGTCAAATAAGAGCTTGATTTCATAAGCTGAAAAAGAGAACTTGATTTCATAACCTGCAAGTAAATGACAACTGATATTTTAATTATTCATTCATTTATCAAGTTCTTTCAGCTTTAAAATAAGATTTCCTTCTTAAAAAAAGTCCCAAGAAAGAAAAACCAGTCAGAGATGGGCAATTGGGGTGCAGAAGGGAGTAGTGGAAATGAAAAAAGAGGGCCTGACGAGAGAGCAGTTGGCTTGAGCAGAAGAGATAAAATAGCCATAGCAAATACTTTATTGAATAATTGATGAAGATCAAATGAACAATAAGAATCACCCATGAGAAGGCATACCAAGTGTTGAGGAGATATGATGTTCAATGAAAACTCTTCAAAAGTGAAGAGAGACAAACTTATTGCAAGAATTCTCCCACATAACAGCCTCTTAAGCACAAGGGTGAACTTCAAAGTGAGGGTTAGTTGTTTTGGAAGGCAATCAACAGCTGAATTCATTTGAAACACGAGGACATGTGGGTTGGTTGGTTAGGGAAGGAGCATTTAAGAACACAGGAAGGGTGGCAGAATTAGCCTGCTCTCTACGTAAAAGGTGCCATGAGGACCATAGATGAACTGGCTGACTGAGTATACTACTCTTCAAGCACTCTCACCATAGCACCCAATTAGGGAACAGGATTCTACAGACAAATCTCCACCATAGCGGGCACCTCAAACCTAGAACCCTTTGGGTGGGAAGCCAGGACTCAATACATCACAGCAACCAAACCCCTCCCCTCTTCAAAGCAATAATGAAACAAATGGAAAGAGCGATGGAGGAGGAAGACCACCATTTGAAGTGAACAGGCAAACGGTGAGGGGAGGCTTTTGAAGGAGTGCAATGATTGACAGCGAGGAGAGTGGAGCTGCAGCAAACCAATCAATGGATTTATGACTGTTGATGATGATGAACACACGCTTGATTCAGAGAGCACTGCACAAAGAGGTGCAGGAAAGTAGCATTTGCATATATTAGAGCATGAAAAAGTGTAGATTCAGGAACAGTGTCAAAAATTTTGCATTGCTTTCTATGAGTAGATGTGGACTCTGATAACAACTCAGTACATATGCAATGTGAGGTACGATTCAAAACACGTAGAGGAGGAAGGTGGAACACAGAGAAGTTTTTATCGACAGAAGAGTTGCCTGAAGTGGGTAAACAACAGGAAGAAATAAAAGCTAATGATCGGAACACTGGTTCCTACTCAATAACTGAAGCTAAGTATCTTTGGGGCTGGCATTGATTCCCACCACTGTTGCTCCAGCCTGAAAGAGGCAGGAAGTAAATATGAAATCACCTAAGCCGTCCAAGTACATTGAATTCAAGTACTCCTCAAGTTGAACTAAAATATATGTAACACTAAGGAAATAGGAGCAAAGATGACGAATGGTAAAATATTAACACGAGGACAAGGAGAGCAGCAGAGAAGAGACTATGAGTCATACGCATGAGAAGAATTAAGATGCCCTTGATCACTGAAGAAATCATTGGGAAGAATGTTCAGAGGAAAAATGTAAGCACAGTAAGTAAAAATGTGAAGTACACAGACTTAGGCATAACCTTATGTGAATCTTTAATGCTCCAAAAGTATGCTGAATTGAAAACACAAATTCTTCACTATGCATAAATTCAAGTTAACATGACCAAGGCTTCACAGCATAGCAACACCTTCAGGTGGGCAAGCATGAATTGTTACATGCTCATGGACACTAAATTAGTCAGGTGGAAGAGGACAGGATGGTTGAGAAAAAAATGGGGTGAGGATGGTCGTTAGAATGGAACGTAAAGTGTAAGAAGGAGATAGAGCATGAGGTGTACTCCAAGCAGGCATTGCAACAGGAAGGGGAAACAAATCACTCCCTATCCCTGCAACGAAGAAATCCTGGAGCTGGAAGGCCAAAATTAGAAGGGTATAACTTCTGAGACAAAAATGGAATCTTAGGTACAATTATACATAAAAAGGTACTAGAATGTTTTCATCCATTAGAAAATTCATTTGCAGTTTTGACGTCCAGGACTGTGGCCCTTACTGTTTCAAAAATGTTTCTTCTAAGGGACTCAATGATAATATTTCTGGTCACAAAATCATACATGGTGAAAAAAGAGCTAGCATCACAGGACAAATACACGGGGGCAGCTCCAAACCAGATGTTCGTGGGGGGCACCAGCGGCTCTTGGGGTATGGAATACGCCCCAGGAAAAGGGAGGTTCGTGGGTTTTGTCCCGGAAATTCGTAACAAACTATGTGCAAAATGGCGCGTTATAAGTGGTTTGGAAGGAAAAGTTTGCCTTTTAAGAAGAGCAAGTTTTTACTAAATGCATATTTCCCTTATAGATTACCACCAAGTTTCGACTTTTTCCAAAATTATTTTGATTTACATTCGCATTTAGCTTGTGGTTTTAAAAACCATTTTAGTTCATATAAAATTTACCGGGATTTTAAAGTAAAATAACCAAAACTTTAATAACAAAAAACAACAAAATAAATTAGGCTTTTAATTTAAGGTCCATGACAAAGAAATATGCCAAGTTTTTGGGGGGGCAATTGCCCCTACTGTCCCTATTGCTACTGCTATGTTTTACATATGTACTAAAATAGGCGGCCCCTCTTGGGGCCACCAATGCAAATACATATGTAAAATAAAATCTCACACCATTATCCACCGCTGAATCTGCATAAATAGGTACGTTTCCATATAACATGATCATATTTATGAATAATCTTTTTTTGTATATACAGGTATTCATAAGAGTATAATATGTATAATCTACCATATTTTTAATTTCTTCAAGTTTTGTATAAGTTGCACATATGTGATCTTCAATAATAATAATTATTATTATGATTACATGAAGAACTACACTAACTTTTACAACCTTATGAAGTTTTATCACAGTATTACATAAAATTACCTGCAACTCCAAAGGCATTTCATTAAAATGCTGTGAAAAGTAATAAAAACCACACTGCCAACCACAATGGCTCAGAAATGGTAATGGTTTTCATTCCCACTTGCACGACTTTAGACTAAAGCTGAAAGTTTCCCAAAAAATAAACCACATCAATTGGGACTCACACTACTTTCCAAGGTTTGTTAAAATTTAGTTGCTTATACACTATACACATTATTAACATTTAAGATTTTACTACAGCATAAATGCCAAGCCAGCCCATTCAAACTATCAAATTTTAAGGATTATTAAATTAGAAATGGTGATCTTAACAAAGTTTCAGGAGCCAAGTTAAACATAGATAACTATATTCAGGGCTCATCTATTCTCATAATTAATATTACAAACCAGGTGAAGACAATATATATACACCATCACAGTAGCTGTAATGCAGTAAAACAACTGACCCTATATGGACCAGAAAAGAATATTCAATGAGCACAAAGAGATTGCAGGAAAAGGAGTAAAAACTTAGGTATTTTCCTTTTAAACCAAACAATCCATGTTAACTGTACATTTACAAGTACATATAAGTTGAAGTCTTCTTTCAGGCTGAAAATATCAACTAAAATCCATGATAAGTATAATTTGAGGTGAAAAAATTGCTTAATCTCCTCCTTTTACAATTGTAAAAGCTAATCATTAGAGGTAAATGGATGAATATTGAAGCCATGAGTGACTGACATTGAAAAAACAAAAGACTAACATTCAATAAATTTATCAATAATATCTTTATTTATCTTTATATAATAAATTTAGCTGCCACAAAATCGGCCGTGTACATATCTACAGGATTCTTCAACTTGATTGTAAGCATTATTTTGTGGTGAGGCCGTTACCTCATCGTCCTCATCTTGATTGAGGATACCATCTTCCGCACCATCATCGCAATGGCTATCACACCCGTGTGTTGACAGCGCAACAGTAGGTAGCGCAGAAGAAAAAATGAGAGGCCAGTGATGAGAGAGATGATGCACGCTTGTGGCATACAATTCTGCCATGAAATGATGTAACTCTGGAGAGTGACTTCGAGCACGATCTGATATCCTAGCATCTGACGAAGAGGATCAAGAAAGTGAAGTTAAATGAAAAGGAGAAGATATAGAGGATTCTTGTTCTTCTAAATGTTTTGCAACACAGATTCCAATAAGCTGCCAGTGTTCGACTTCAATGAAGATCTACCACTGCCAAGGTATCCTTGGAGTAGATTTACATTTGGCTGTTAAAGGTCCTAACACAAAACTTATAACATAAATTGAATGCATTACTAGGCAAATATTTTCGGTGGCTTATGAATAATAGAGATAGATTCTGCTAAATGGTTTTATGTGGCCAATACATATATGCAAATATTGGCCCTGAAAAATTCATCTTATTTAGTGACTCGACTATAAGTAGAAGGTAGGTTTAAACCCTTTCAGTGCAGAAGACTCACACGTGTGAGTCATGATAAAGTGACCAGATCTCAGAACAGTCAAAGTGGGACATTCTGCTAGCCCATGGGATTTAGGCAAAATGTACAACCCCCATGAAATGACTCTTTATTGCCTATCATTCCATCCAAAACCCCACCGATCGTCTGGCAGAATATTAAATGATAGATGGCAGAAATTGTAGGAGTAGCTTCTGATACCTCTCCTTTCTTTTCTTATCCAACGACTAGAGATGTAATTCTATGCCTTCGATTTTCTCATACAACACCCTTGTTTTGTGTTTGGTTTGAGGCATCAGTTGACAAAGAAACACACTTCATGCCACTCAAATGTTCAGTCAGCTGTTGCTGCAAAAATGGAGCAAAAACGTTTAGCATTACTGCTTAGCATTTGGTACGCCCACACATAAACTTTGCTTTGAAATATTTCTGAATTACTTTCGACGAACAGTCGCTCGATCGGAAACTTTGATTGTGCCTCACAGTGTGGTGAACCCATACACCTTCCGCAGCTGCCACCACAAAATTCGAGCTCTTGAAAAATCCCATGATTGCCTTACTTGTACTCACACTAGATGCCTGTAATGTGTGTCCACTAGTGTTTAAGTGCCTTGTAATATCAAATGAACCACCATGTACAACACTGAAATCCACATTACAGATTTCACAGAACACATCGCTATCCGATGTGGTTCTCTTGATGAATGTGTATTTCCTTTGTAGATCTTCGTTAAAAGTACATTTACGTTTTGGCATTTCTCACTGATGGGCTCGATCACACGGATTAAGTAGAAAAAAGTACTTCGCTGGTTGAAAGGTAAACACAAAAATGGAAATGCCAGAAGTGCTGCCAAGATTCAATCAGCTTCAATTTTAATATCGAATATCAAAAAGAAATACCGATTGTCGACCACGCCACGGCCACTGAAGTAGGATCTAAGTCTTTCCCGGTGAATGCTTAGGATGAATAGTTCTCAGGTTTCCAGCTGGGTAATGGTGTTTAACTGCACTGACGTTTCAATGGCATAGTCTGCCATTGTCTTCAGGGTGAGTGATTTTTGCCAGAATTGCCATATGGTCACATTTTTGGTCAGGTCTTCCCTGATTCGTCAGTTTTTCCCCTCCATTCTTTCAACCACGGCCACGGCACATCACGAGGGAAATACAAACAACATTTTGCGAAAGCGGGACATTTGATCATCCCCTAATTGTTTTGGGAGACACCGGGACAAAAGCACAAAAAGCGGGACTGTCCTGCCGAAAGTGGGACGTCTGGTCACTTCAGTCATGGATGTATGCTTTCCAGGGGCAGATATGACTCACAGCATGAGTCAAGCTTGTAATGGTAAATAATGCCCTTTTTATTATCCCGCCACCCACAGAAACATTCTTTGAAAAGTAATTCCACATAGAAAGGGTAAATCTGCTGAAAATAGCATGAAATTTCCCAACTTATACTTATGTGCACATGATACATATTTTCTAGTTAGCTATTGCTAGTAATAGTATTGAGATTAGTCCCTAAACTCTTTCAGTTCATCCAAGCACTGGGATTCAGAGCATAAGTGGGTGGGTTTTTTTTGTATTTCATAATTATCAATGAGTTTTTTGCTTTCCCAAATAACAAGAGCTGAAGGCTCTTTTAAGATGAATAAAATAGTATGTACAGATTATTGAAGAGTAAGCTTGATTTTGCACGATGCTCCAAAGATTTCTTGATTTGCACCGCGGAAGCCATTGCCTAAACCTCCTATTTACCCACCCAGGGCCTGACCGGCGCGGCACCCGGCACTGAGCTCCGATCTTAGAAAAACTTAGCGAGCGCATTTCCACGTTGCCACGTGGAGTCTACCAAATGCACGATGAAATGGCAAATGACTAGCATACAAAGTATAAAACTTCTTGAAAGGAAAGTTGCAAACCCTTATCTGCGAGGACACTGACATCACTCTCGTTAACTCTAGATCAATTATCTTCAGGCATATATTTTCCAGAATTAGAGTACCACTCAAATCAACACTGAGAGGCCTACAGATTAAACCAATGACAAGTCAGCTTCGGCATACTCACAGTGGATCCCACAGTGGCCAATTACAAGGACATGCATATTCAATTCACTGCCTGGAGCTATATGAAAAAACTTAGGCTCGAAATTTATACATATACCCTTCAATGAAAAATATTTCTAAGCAAGGCTAAAATCACTAATGCCATGCACATAAGTTGCCAAAGCTGATTACATGCTACACCATTAAAACCAGTTTCATGCACTGTAATTCATCTCCACACACAAATTTCAATTTTACATAAATTAATATAAGACACTCCAGTAAGGCATCTCTCTTTAAGTTATTAAATCTAAATTACGTTGGTATTAAATTTATACCTCCATGTGGTAAGTTACAATCAACAGTAGCTATCTGGGTAGTCATTTCAGAGAGGAATTAAATAACTTCATGGAATACACTGAGCTACTTTGAAATTGGTACCATATCGTAAGCATAACAAGATGGCTCACCACGTAGGCAAAAACTGTTTTCACATTTTTAATTCCCACAAAGCCACTAGAAGTCTCCAGAGTTGAGAGCAAGGTGAAAGACTTTCCTTCCTGCTGTACTGAGGTACTTTGAAAGTGGTACCATAGAGTAAGCATAAGAAGAGGGCTCACTGCGTAAGCAAAAACTGTTTTCACGTTTTTAATGTCCAGAAAGCCAATTGATGTCTCCAGAGTTGAGAAGAAAGCAAAAGACTTTCCTCCCCCCTCCCCTAACCCCCTGCCCCGTCCTCAAGAGTCCCCGAACTCCCCAACGAGTCAAAACAGGTTTACGACGTTGTCGCTGTCTCTCCTCTCTCGACTAACCATACAGTAGGGGGTGTGGGCCACAGGTCCACAGATTTTCTTCTGCATGCTATTTTTCATATGATTAGGTACTTTAAACACTGGTGATTTTCAGTACCTACAACTATCAAGTCCTTAAAAACCTCACTTGCCTGTTTGTGACAAGCATTTTGCAGGATTAGGAGTATACGGCCCATAAATAGAAGCCGGTCTGTGCAGGCCACAACCATAACTAAAAGAGTAATCATTTTCTGTCAGTCATACTTTTGTTGGGCTACAACATTTGCTCTTTGCCTACTTTGATAGGTGAAACAATATTTGGGACGTTTCCCTCACATTTTTGGGTACTGAAGCCCCCTCCCCTGCTATCACTGCAGGGGGAGGTGAGGTTGTAAGAGACATGTATGGCAACAAAGATGCCTCCCTCTTACCTCTAAGAAGTGAGGAATTCCAGGCAATTAAATTCTTCAGGTGCACAGTGAACCCTCATCAGGGTACCATCATATTTTCAATACGACCTATGAGGCATGGACCCATGACATACCATACATACAGTAGAAGCCCTATATAGCGAGAGCTCTCGGGATCTGAAAAATCACTCGCTAAATAGAACTCTCGTTAATACCGGCACTGATTAAATAATCACTCCAAAGCCAATTCCTACAACTGTAACGCTAATTTAGCAATTATTGTCGGATTTTTGGTGAGTGGCGAAAACATTCTATTGAGATAGCTATTAAAAATCATATTTTCGAACACTTCAATTACTTATGATTGTATTCACTTTCGATGACATCAAATTACATGTTAGATGTCATACACTGGAATATTAACGTTGAATTTCGACACTTCAGGACACGTGTGCTGTACTGCGCATTGCTGTATTGTTATTGCCCCGATGTTTTGGGTGCACCAAATATGTCGTGGCTGCAAATAATAGCAATGCAACTGACTATAAACGGCAAACACATCAGAAACAAGAAAAAATTTCATGCCTCCTACCTCCCTAAAAAGTGTGTAAAAATGGGTATATGGTTCGGAGAAAGTTCTATTAATTGAAATTTGCAAACATGCTAGATAACTTAATGACCAAGACATAACACAGGGATTTTGTTCCACGCAAGCACCGGGCTGCATTCTTCTCCAGTTAAATATTGGAAATAAAGGAGAGGACTTTAACGCCTGTAAGATCGCCTAAGAAAACAGCTGACCTCGGCTTTTCGGAGCCCAATATCACCAGCATTTACGATTAGCCCTTAACAGTATATTGTCGTTTGTGTTATGATTATTACAATAATTATGTGTGGAATACTCTCTTGAATTTATGGAAACAATTGTTACAAGCAAGTCCACATATATGACAGTTGTAAGCATGGAGTGGGAACACAACACGGACTTTCCTGGATAGACTGCATTTAGATAAGATGCGAAACTTTTTACCACCAGCGAATACGGTATCGGCTCCCACGAAACACGTATTTTTCAAGCGATAGTGCATGCTGAGGCCGCTAGGTGGCAGGGCACATCAACACTTTTATGCTCACTATTTTTTTAGGTATTCCATAGTACAGATACGCGATTTGCTGTGAGTTTCGAGTGCAAGGCAGAAAGTTCTGAAGGTTCTAAGTTCCGAAATGATTTCCATCACGATACACATAATATCTTCTACTGTACTTGAATCTAGCGGGAACTTGTTGATGATGAATACTGACTACACTCCCTGCTGTGAGATAGACGTATGATTTATAGTACATACATACCTTTCCTGCATATCAAAATGAATCATCCTTGACCTGTTTTCAATATTTATAATCTTTGAAACAATTACAAAAGACATTACAATACACAGACTACTTAAAATATAGGGAATCCGAATTCATAACAATTTACGTATTCAACATCGGAACATTTAAACTTATCAATGCCGAGCCTCTCACTTAGATACTCCGCTTTTGCCTTCATCAATGGGCCATTTATCGGAATTCAGGCTGCTCTCTGCTGGCAAAACCACGAGAAAAGGGCAGATTCTAACTGCCTATAATCTCCTGGCCACAAATGTTTCTGGCTACTTGGACATCCTTGTTGAAGCACTGCGAAATGAAATTTTATCCTTATTCTTCAGAATTGTGAATAAGGTCAAGGAAGATATGCCAAATCGCCTCCTTATCTCGCTTCTGGACCCATCGTCACTTTCGCATTCATTGATAATTTGTATTTTAGTTTTCAGATCCAACAACTTTTGTTTCCCAGCCATGATGTTTACCAGTCGTACTGAACTTGATAAAAGCGCGGGAGGATGACAAAAGAACAAAGAAATGCACGGACTTATGAGAAATTTATTTGTGTGAATACGGGCATGCCGTGAATGTCCGAAATATGCATTTGAACTTAAAATTGTGTGGAAAAAATACTGCTAGACATATAAATTCAATGACAGAGGACATGAGCACAAGTTTGTGCACGTTTGCCGAGATTGAAGCAGACATTTGCCACTCGTAATAGTAAACGACCCCAGTGGAGGCTGGTCCTCACTAATACCGATTTATTTTACATGTAAAACATAGGGTTTGAAATCATTCTTTGGCCACCCCTCACAAATTTGAGCTTCTCGTTATATGCCCTACACGTTATATGGGGCTTCTACTGTATATGAATTTATCACTTAATAATTGCAGTTCTTTTACTCAAAATGAAATCAAATCAAGGTAGATGAGCTCTACGGCCTCTATAGATTAACCAGATAAGATATTTCTCCGATGGCCGTAAAATATATGCACCACTCGCCAAAAAAAAAAATCAAACACTTACTGTGTTGGTTTGTGGGAATGGGGACTCAGCAACAGGGACCAACCACAGCCTCTCCACCAGAATACCCTCCTGTGGTAGTTTACAGGAAAGTTATTTCCTCGCCAGGGACAATAGGGCCCCAAATTTCTGGGAGAACACTTTCAACCTCGTATTGCTAGTGTTTTCCCCTTCAGCTCCCTGAAGAGGACCACTTTGTGGTCGAAATACGCGTATACGAATTTCACCCTCGTTCCCTGTTTGTTGTTTTTGTTCTATTTGACCACACTCTTTTTGAGCTGTTCTCCCAGAAATTTGGGGCCCTGCTGTGTGTGTGAGTGAGTGTTTTGTGTGATTGCGTGTGTGGTTGTGTTAATAACTTGGCAGCCTTAGTATAGTCACTTCAGCTCTGCGAAGGATCCCAGGTTATAACCCAGGAATCCTTAGCTGGGTCTCATTAGCCTACAAAGGATTCCAATTGGGTTGAGTGTGTGTGTCTGTGGTGGTCCCTGGCGAGGAAATTACTTTCCCGTAAACCACCACAGGAGGGTATTCTGGTGGAGAGGCTGCAGTTGGTCCCTGTTGCGGAGTCCCCATTCCCGCAAACCAACACAGTAAGTGTTTGATATTTTTTTTTTTTTGGCGAGTGGTGCATATATTTTACGGCCATTGGAGAAATATCTTATCTGCTCAAAATGAAAGTTTTATTAAGAATGCATTCATTGTTTTCTGTTAGAAACTTCTTAAGCATGGGCTTTGATGAAATATCTTCCTCTAGATTTTTTCATAGACAATTTTATAAGTAAATCTTAATGCATTGATAACACCAACATTGAGCCGAGTGTGACATATCGTCCTCAGTAATACTAATGTAAGTCACATATAATTTATCAGATTTAACTCCAAATTTTGCATCATTATAATATATAGTTTATTGGTCAGCCTGGTTACTGCCACTATCTCAGAATCTTGATGCAATTCTGTAAAAAATAACACATCAATCATTCTTTGAGTGCATATGAAAATCAATTTAAAATGTTTTGAAAAACAAAACAAGATGCAAAAGTTTCGCAACCTCTAGAGGATGTGAAATAGGGTGGCATCTCATTTTTTTTCTATGCAGTACATAAGTTAATTATCGCTTAGAAAATCTGAAACCATCTCTTAAACAAATGATCAACTGTTGCGATGCAACCACTATTCACCTAACCATTTGCTACATAACATCAACATATTGTTGCTCTATTGAAACTAACCTTCTGGATTTTTCCAAATTTTTGCTTCAACACAACCTTACAGTAAAATCTTCTCAGCTTCGCCGATGAATTTTTATCCACGTTTCCTGGGTTTACTCAGTAAGCTTAGCCCAATTGTTCACCTGACTATGAATATGACTAGGATCTAATCAATCATAGAATACGTTCTCCGGCCGCTTAAAAAAATCTATTAAAAAATATCTCCCACTAATGGAAATTATTCTGAAGCTTTCTCTCTGATTAGGTACTAATTTTTTCATCCCAATGCGAAGTAAAATTTAAGCACTTAAAAAATTCAACACCCATACCATATAAGAAATTTCTATATTCTGTAACATTTCTGATGATCGAACACACAAAATAATGCGGAAGTTATGGTCATGGATTATTCTAGGTGAGAAACTACAAACATAGTGAGTCGCTTTGCATTTTCCTGCTGGCAAAGTGATTTCAGTGGTACTATCTCATGTTCCATCGGTTTCAATCAAGGACAAAGAATGAGAGGCCGATGACTCACGACTTGCTGTGTTTTCAAGTCTGTCCCTCACATATAGGTACGAGGGCAGATCGGAAAGTAACGCACAATCATTTTTTTCTCCCCTGGTATTGCAGCTGGAATGTTGAAACTTCATGACGATATAGTTTGAAGTTTGCGCTACGGAGGGTATTTTTTTTCATGTGCAGCTCTAGCGAGAGAATCCTGGACTATGAAACAAACATTGCGCGCATGTTACTGTCGTCCACGTGTGAAGAGCAGCGAAGTGTAGTTCGATATTTGTGGGCCAAAGGGCATTCACCGAGTGAAATTCACAGGGACATGCGTGGCGTGTATGGGGACGACTGTGTGGACTGTAGTAATGTCTCCAGGTGGTGTGCATTCTTCCAAGAGGGCCGCGTGAACCTTAGTGATTCGCCACGCTCAGGGCTGCCGGTAACAGTTTCAACTCCGCAGAATGTCCGCGCCATTGAGGCAGCAATCTTGAAGGACCGGGTGTGTGCACCTGCGAACCTTATCGCAGATGTTCAACATTTCCTATGGTGCAGTGTACGACATTGTTAATGACACGCTGAAATTCCGTAAAGTTAGTGCTGGTTGCCTAAGAACCTGACAGACAACCACAAGGGCCAGCGAATGATGACAAGCTTGGATCACTTAACGCGTTACGTCGCAGAAGGGCATGACTTTCTGAAAGGAATCGTCGCAGGTGATGAGTCGTGGGCGTACCACTACACGCCATCTGACTTTCATCTGTTTGGTCCGATTAAGAAATTCCTGGCCAGCCAACAGTTTGCAAGAAATGCGGAAGTGAAATCAGCAGTCCGCAGATGGCTATACTCCCAACTAACGGACTTCTATGAACAGGGCATATTGAAACTGGTACCACGATAGGAGAAATGTGTTGAGAAAATTGGTGACTATGTAGAAAAGTAGGTCAAAGATGTAAGTTACTTAATTTGTGATTTGTTTGGTTTTGGTATATATTAAACTTTTTGGGAAAAAAATTAAAGTGCGTTACTTTCCGATCTGCCCTCGTATCATTGGTAGTGAGGAGAGGAAGGATGAAGAGAAACCCGGAGTCTGCATTAGCCTACTCTTAAGGAAAAGGCACCAAGGGGGACTGCAGCTTAGTCTAATCTGTACTTGAAGAGCCCTCCACAAAGCACCCAAGTAGGGACCTAGGTTTCAGTGAAAAAAATCCACCACCACTAGGTTATTACACCTTCAGGTAGGTATGTACAGCTACTTACAAAAAAATCGTATTACTTCCCCACGCATTCCGCACAACAGGCTATTTAAATCCTTGATTTGACAACACTGTCGCCCCACTTGACTGCCTAACGCTATCGCATCGGGCAGACAGTCTCCAAAGCAGGAGCATCCGAATGAAACGAGCTGGAGAAGCCAAGGCCCCATGTTAAAGGGGGCTCGAAGCTCACTGGCATGGTGGCGAAAAGGGTTTTCTTTCGCCGAAATAGCTTACAAATGCCCTTCGTCAGGGCCGACCCTGGAGATTGATGGGCCTGGTACAAACAAAAGTCGGGGGCTCCCATAAATTTGCATTCCCTTATTGATATGGTATCATCTTTTAAAGAGGAAATTAACCGACAATCTGGTAAATAGTTTCAATAAATTTATATGTGCACTAGGTTATTTTGGGTAATAGGCGGGTTTCCCCACGCCGTCTGAAAGATTCAAGCACGGGTGGGGCCCCCATAGACGCTGGGCCCAGTGCAGCGGCACCCGTCACACTACCCTAGGGATGGCACTGCCCTCCGTAATGCGGACCACCGTCGTCTTGCCTCTTCATCTCACTCGCTTTCCCTGCAGGTATAGGCACAGACTTTAAGGAACCCCAGTTTCCAAAATTACTAAGAGATTATATGACTGAACTGCTTTTCGAGGAACACTCATGGACCATCCAATGCCGATTGTGGTCTCATCCGACTGTCGTTTGCGTAAGTCGGGAAACCCAGCCGACAGTTGTGTTGGCGAAACCAAGCCTCATGGATGCTGAGGAGTGGAAACTCAGGGGTGAGGAGAGAGAGAGAGGATGGTTTTTTTATTCCTGAGACAAATTTCGATTGCCTTCCTGAAGTGAAAACTGACATTGTTTCAGTTATGTAACGCTACCTGCCGTTCGTGGAAAATTATGACTTAGTATTAACTACTATTATTAACTTAAATTACCTTAGTTTGAAGGCGTAGGAGAATGCTCTAAACAATTGAAAAAAAAACAGACATCGACACATAATATCAACGATGATTTTTTATTCTGGTTAAAATAATACGAATGTAAGAGTCGCGCTGACTTGCATTCCCACACTTGGTAGCTCTTGAGCGAGCAGATACCTAACGCCTCGGCATCACCACCTCTCACCCCCTGCATCCGGTGAGGACGAGCTGGGAACTGCAAGCTAGCAGAGGTGTGGGTGGAAAAGGAACGCGGCAGTTGGCTTGTGGTCGAGGTGCGAGATGGCTAAAGGAGTTGTACCTTAAGGGAAATAAAGTGGAGTTATGAAAAAGGACATGGGAATGTGACTTATTCCTTAATCCCCTTCCTCGTGTTCCCTCTGCATTCTCTGGCGAGCCGGAGAGAGTTACAACTGGTGTCAGAAGTGGGATTTACTGGAGATCGTAGATATCGCGAAGAAGCATCGAGAATGGCGAGTCACGTGAGTTTTGGGGGGTATGAAGAGCCGCTGCAGGACGTAATAGACGATTTCGGGGACAAGATCAGCGTCTTGGCTAAGGAGAACGAGGAGCTAAAGGCGCGGCTCGGCAGTGCGACTCAGAGCTCTGCTCCGTCTCGGGGGAGCAAATTCTCCCTCATCAGCGGCATCGATGTATTCACCGGCCGCCCAGGGGAGAGTGTTGTCGCTTACCTCGAACGAGTGGAAAGCGTGGCCGAATTGAGTGGCTGGACCAGCGAAGAGACACTGGAGGCAGCGAGAGTGCGTTTGGGTGGCGACGCAGCGGAGTTCTGTCGCAGCAAGGAGGAGTGCCACCAAGCGGCCGATTCCACGCTGTTCAATTTTTCTATTTGTGGAGGGGGGTGGTGTAAGAGTCGCGCTGACTTGCATTCCCACACTTGGTAGTTCTTGAGCGAGCAGATACCTAACGCCTCGGCATCACCGCCTCTCACCCCCTGCATCTGGTGAGGACGAGCTGGGAACTGCAAGCTAGCAGAGGTGTGGGTGGAAAAGGAACGCGGCAGTTGGCTTGTGGTCGAGGTGCGAGATGGCTAAAGGAGTTGTACCTTAAGGGAAATAAAGTGGAGTTATGAAAAAGGACAAGGGAATGTGACTTATTCCTTAATCCCCTTCCTCGCGTTCCCTCTGCGTTCTCTGGCGAGCCGGAGAGAGTTACACGAATTTGTTTTTCAACTTTCTAGAAATAAAAATTTTAAATCAAGAATAAATAATCTGATATATTTTTATCTATAAGGGGCAATGCCACAGAGCAATTAATGTATACAAATTGTTGAGCAATTGATGTGCCAGAGTGTCCCATTCATTGTGTGTCATTTTTAACCTCTAACTTTAGACACATTAGTTAGTGCCACATTGATGAAATTTGGTGCCAGGGTAGAAAAAAAATTGTTTTGTAGACTATAAGAGAAGTTTTAGGAAATAGACCTTTTGACCCCAGAATGGGGGTCCAATCCAAAATCCAAATTTTGCCGTATGGGCTTTCAATATTGAAATATTCGAGACAAAAAAGTCAGAATATTTTTGCAAAACTTTAATTACAATGGTTTTTGGGCATACGGAATACGATGAAACCACTTTCGTCTTTGGAAATTCAATAGTGACTCCTGGAAGAGCCCAGTTAAGGTCCAAGGGGTGACAAAGAGTGAATTTGGGACACAAAAGTGTCGAATCATAGGTTTAAAAAGGTTCCCAAGTCGATGGTAAGGTCTCTTCTGGCATTGTCTGGCAAACTTTTATTACAATGGTTTTTGGGCATACGGAATACGATGAAACCACTTTCGTCTTTGGAAATTCAATAGTGACTCCTGGAAGAGCCCAGTTAAGGTCCAAGGGGTGACAAAGAGTGAATTTGGGACACAAAAGTGTCGAATCATAGGTTTAAAAAGGTTCCCAAGTCGATGGTAAGGTCTCTTCTGGCATTGTCTGACCTACAACGGTTACGCAGGGGTCAAAGGTCATTGGGTGTTAGCAAGTAAATTGTGGAAACAAATGCGTCGAATCATAGGTTTAAAATGGTGCTAAATTAGATGGTGATGTCCTCCAAATCCCTCTTATCATTCGTTGACCTTTAAGGGTTACGCGGGGGCTAAGACCACAAGGTGTCGGCAACCAAATTGGGGCAACAAATGCGTTGAATTCTAGGTTTAAAAGAGAGCCAAAATGATAATCAGGACCTCAGATCTCTCTTGTCCTCCCTTGACCTCCAAGGGTTACACCAGGGTCAAAGATCACGAGGTGTAGGCCAGAAAGTCGTGGCAACAAAGGTGTTGAATCATAGGTTTTAATGGGTGCATAAGTCGACTGTATGATCCCCAGATCCCTCCAGGCATTCCTTGACCTACAAGGGTATGAGTGATTGATCAAGTGTAACCTCTACCAACATTGTGTCATTATGTCACTGTGGTCTGTGATCTTTTCTGCGTCACTTCAAGTCTCTCTCTCAATTTCTTTCGTCGGAGGGTGGACGGAGTTTGATATCTTCAGCCTCAGCAACCTCTCCTAATTAACAAATTTACATATTTTCTACGTCATACATCTCCATTTCTCTTTGGTCCTTATTTAGGGTTGGTCGCGGGGGTTAGATTCACCATGGAGAACCTTATCCCTGATATTAGGGTCAATATAACCAATATTTTTGTCTTGAATAGAAAGTCAGTCTCCGAGACGATACGAAAAATATTTTTGCTACACGATGTCCGCATTCACAGGATGCAAGTTCAGCTCGTGAACGAGGAGTTTTGGGAGAAAAATTGTTTCAGAGTTGAACACCTCAAGAAGAGGGACCACATCAGGTGCCCCTTTGATGCGTCAACCACACCGGAGCAGAGGCACGCACATGTGGCTTTGGTATTGGCATCTCTATTCCATCCGACGCCCCCTCGTGTCACTGAACATTTCCAGGACGACGTAGCAACCAATATAGAAGACGCTGAAATTGAATCCATACGAAGTCAAGATGGTGCAGGAGATTCGAAATGGAGACCATGGGAAATGCGTCCACTTCTGCAACTGGGTGGATGACAAGCTGAACGAAAACCCTAAGTTCACGTATCAGGTTGTTATTTCAATTTTTTTGCTGTTTCGTGACGAAATTTTGTTTTTTTTTTCCTAGTTTGCGATGCGATGATGACACTTGATATCTTCCGGATAAGAGACTGGTCCCTATCCCACCTCTTATCCTCGGAGGCGAGAGCTAGAGGTGGAATGAGGGATGAAGGGTGGAATGCGCGGGGAAAATACTTCTTCTTGGGTATAGTTAAATGATCGAGGTACATGGCAACGCGGTTTTACAAACTGTAGACTAGCGTCAGAAAATCAACACATGGTACACGTTCATACATGAAGGGTTGGTGAATGCAATACTCGAGGGAATTTTCCAGTTATGTCTATGCGTTGCTGCGTTAGGCATTAAAAAGTCTTAAATTCGTCATGTATAACTAGGCATTTATTCTCTTGTAGGCCTCCTATTGGAAAATCGATCGACAGAAAAATACGTTGAGCCTTTTTAGACATTATATTTTCTTAAATGGAGGAAGTGTCTACTTTAAAATGGCCATGACACGCAAAATAAAAGCGGCTATTCACACATGCGCAGACCGTCTCGTCTTCAAATCTGTAGCACAGGGATTCCCAAACTATGTTCCACGGAAGGCTAATGGGTGTTCAGAGTAACCTATAGTGGCTTTATATGCTGCTACCTAAACACAATGGTTTAATATATGTGAAGTCCACAAGATGTTCAGTTAAAATTTCAGGATTTAAGAAGTGTTCCATCGCAGGAAAAGTTTGGGAAACCCTGCTGTAGCAGATTACTTAGAACAAATGCGCATATTGCTTTTCCTTTGTTCGACTCACCTCGGAGCGGAGAGCCACCGATCATAGATGCCGATAGATGGTTATTCCACTAATTGTAAATAGAAAGCACCGCGGCGTGACGAGCTGTATTTTGCCGGTTATCGCCGTAAATCGAAAGCACCCGATGTCATCCTCTCGCGATTGTTATCGTAACACCGGTTGAACTGCAAATTTCTGCATACCTCAGGAATGTTTGCACACGAGTTCATTTAATTCGAATTGAGAACATTTGCTTGCAATTTTAATATTTTCTTGCGTTTTAAATGTACTTCCAACCATTTTCTCATAAAAAATGAAAATTAGCATTTTGGGGCACAATTCGCGACATTTCGCAAGTTCAAAAGTCATTTCCCCAGTCAGTATGGAGTATGTTGTAACTAACTACCACTTCTAGGACATTTTTGCCTAAATTCGCGATCACCAAATTTTCCTATCCCTACACATAGCTTAGGAATGAGGAAAAGTAAAAAAATTATAGTTTATTGTAACAGGTCTGTTTCAATTAGCATGAAATGACATTCCGAACACCTTGAGTAGTTCATTTGCTCGAGAACTTTCATGATTAGTTTTCCTGTGTAGGTGGATGATAGCACGTTGTGAGTTTTTGGCTACTTATATTAAACGTTTGTATCCTCAAAGAAGCTTTCGTGCTACCATATGCTCATTTCACAACAAACTTATAGTAGTTGGTGTGACTAGGCTTCCATAATGTCCGAGGTCTGGTGGTTTTTTGTGATAGATCCCAACAAGAAAGACTATGCCAAGTGTTCAGCATGTAAAAATTCATTTTCCAGGGGTGGTAAGTTGCATAATACATTCAACCTTAAGAAGCACCTTAAGAAAAAACCATGGATTGGATATAGAAGCAGAAAATGGCAACTTTACTCTCACTGTGAGCAAGCACTCTTGGTTGACGTAAATGCACAGGAAGTGGATGCTCATGATCCAGATTTTCACACAAATCAAGAGATTAGCCCTTCAAGCTTCCCTTCAAATGTGATCGGTGGCTACTTTTTTTTCATCAGATGGAAAACAAAACATACTGGCCCTATTTCTGAGTAGTCTATCAACCCCTTGCAGCACTTCTGAAAGTAGTTCTAACCATAGATATGATCATTTTCAGTCCATAAGGTTTACACATACATTGCTGCCCTCACTTCAGGAATTTATTGATGAGGCCTCCAGATGCTTCTTAAACTTTGTGAGCCTTGCTATGACCTGCCATCCAGAAAAACCTTTTCAAATGAAATGATTGCAAGGATTTATGAAAATTGAACTGCCAAAATTAGGTAAAAGCTGAGAGAGAGAGAGAGATATTGAATTGATAACTATTATGTACCTCTTATATATGGACTTCAACCTGCAATGACTGCTACCAGAGTATTACAGCTCATTTCATTGACTGGGAGTTACAACTACAGCACCTTGGTTTGGATGTAACACCATTTCCAGATGAACAGGTGAAAATTTAAGTGACCTGATACTCTGATGCTATTGAATAAATTACTGCTATGCCCACAGATAATGGACATAACATTGTACGTGCTACTAAGAAATCCCAGTTTAAACATATTTCATGCCTCGTACATACTTCACAGGTTGTTGAGAAACATGGTTTGCTAGAATTGGTTTCAGTGAAAAATTTGAAAGCCAAGTGTCAAAAATTAGTTGGTCACTTCAAGCATTCAATACGTGCCTGCAATGTATTAAAAAGGGCAAAAATAATCATTAAAATAAAATCGCTCTAAAGCCAAAATACGAGTCGAGTTGGGGGAGAAACTGTAAGCCTCTGTTCATCACTGCTTGATTTAAAACCATCCTCATGAAGTGAACCCGAAAAAAGTATCTGGTGTTGGCAGGGGTGAAGGGAGAGTCGGCCTTGGCACTGCCATTGGAGCAAAGTGCCAGTGAAGAAGTGGGACTTGGTTCACAATTTACATGACTGCTTCAATTCTTTTTTTTTATCGTTGGTAACTCTGCACCGTGGTAAAAAAAACGAGCGCATTTTTAATGTTTGGTTTCACTGGGGCGTCCAGCGGCCACGCTCAACTGCTGCATCTGGACGTCACGGCTGAAGGATGTGGCCTGGAGGTTTCATTCAGGCGTCTATGTCCCGATTCCGCAGCTTGACGATGTGGGAGAATGTGTATTTAATTTAATTACGCATTTATTATCGGTTTGTGTTTCCTTAGAGTGAGTTGATTTTGAGCTGAAATGGATGGTGACGATTTAGTTTTGTTGCTTTTGTTGGAAGACGAAGAAGAGGACGATCAAATGTTGCAAGTAGTTTTACAGAAAGAGCTGGAAACAACACTTTATATAAATGTGGGAGAGGAGAGCAGAAGAATCACTGAAAATTGGGACTGCCCGACTAGGCGCCTTCGTCTCGACTTCTTCGAGAAGAAGACGTCGGACGTCAGCAGTCGAACTTGACAGCCGAGACGTCCGAAGTTCACTAACCAATGGGAGTCCTGTTCCCTCAACCCAGCTAAGTAGCTAATGCAAAGTACCCATTGTTTACGTGATAGTTCTCAAGTTCTTGGGCAAAGTACGTGTGGAAAACCTTCATGATTTATGATGCAACATTGTGGATGCCCGCATAAAAGCCCTTGATCATGCGTCAAACTTCGTAATAACATATTTTTTGTAACAACAGGGACTGGGACGGAGGTTCATAATTTCGTAATAACGAAAATTTTGTTATATCGTTTCTTTTACCATACGTTTGGATAGCCTTTTGGTCGGGATCAATGATTTGCTTCGTAAAAGTGAAAACTTCACAATAACATTGATCATAAGAACGAGAGTCTACTGTATTTCCGTGGGAGGCTTTACCATGAGGCATTACCTTCAAAATGTAATCCCTTACTTTAAAATTCTCTTTATCTGTATCCATCAACACATGAATAACTCCACTCGCTTCTTTCCAAGATACTTTAACTCATTCACTAACCTGTGGTCAAAGAAGCAAAAATGCCAGAAAGTGTTCTCCCCTTCACCTTACTGTATCGGAGTGAAACTTGCCAGGATAAGCATGGATTAGGCCAAACCTGTACGCACAGGGTACATATGGGTGTTTGCAGAAAAGTAAAAGACATTTGACTAGAAATGAGTGGGACATAATTAAGGAAGATGTACGCCATTAATGGACAAATATTGAAAGTCCTTTGTTGATTTGGACATGGTAATAAATATGATGAGAGTAAATAATGAAAATAATTACATTGAATACATAGCTTTAGAGGAAGGAATAGACCAAGCAAACTACAGATGGATATTGTGAAAGACATCTTGAAGAGATTGAGAATTTCAAGTCTTAGGGCCAAGAGAGAGAGTATGAAGCAATACACAAATGTAAACGAAGCTGAAGAAGTATGCAAGGAGAGGGTAGTATGGAATAAATAAGGTAATCAAAGCCAATTCCCAGATTCATGACCAATTATCAACCATTATTAAGCATTCTTATCCTAAAGGAAAAGCCATGGTGTGCATATGGGTAATTCCACGCCACTTCGGACAGGAGTTGACCCTTGACCTCTCAGATTTTGATGAAAATTGGTGAAATTGTTTGCCTCACCAAATAAGAAATATAATTTCAAGCGTTTTGCGAAAATCGAAAAAACAGATGAATAACGGACATTTTACAAAATGGCTGTTTTCGATGTCAAGACATTTTCGTTATCATATATCACGGGTAAGAATCTAGGTAAAAAAGCACTTGATGGCTCATTTCCAATTAAAATTCTTAGAAAAATCTCAAATTGCCATAAAAATAGCGATAAAATGATAATTTGTTTAAATAATTTAATGTTAAACAATGAAAAGTTTAAACTTTTGAAGTTTTTCACATTTAATTTTTCTCATTTTTTCAAATATGGTACCTGGTAATATTATGAATGTTATATAAAAAATTTGAGAGGGTGTTTTTCCATTTAAGAGAGAAAAATATTTTTTAATTTTCCCCTGCAACGACCATTTGATGTAAACTTCGAAGATAACTCCACATATACCTAGTTTTTAGCACTTATCTATCGAATTCATACTTCCGCAGGACAGACTAATGGCAGATGAGCTTAGATTTATAAAATATATGTTGAAAATTTGACACCAAAAACTTCTTAAGGCATGTTTTTAACAAAAAATGTAACAATGTTGTTCTGTGAAAAAAGATCTCGTAACCGATGACTTCAAATTATACAGACTTTAAAAAATTGAATTTATATGATTGTCTACTTTATCATAATTACGAGTCAGAAATGAGGAATAAAAAGCCGTATATCCTAAGCTTTGCTGATTGCATGTAATTTAAATCTTTCCATGTTAATTTTACCTTAAGAGCAAATATTTATTACTTTGTTTTGGACACCGCTTCTAATTTTTGCCCGTGGCTCATACAAGTAGCCTGAATTATTAGGGAAGACATTCAGCCAATAGAAGAAAGTTTATTCCACGTGATTATTAATAGAACTCTACCTCGTCTGAACTCTAACTGGTTCCTCGACATACCTTCTACGGGGATGGGTTTTATTTGTTCCCCTCATTCGCATCAAACGCTCATCGGAACCTGATGATTGTGTCTTTGAAATGAGGTATCCATCACCTGGTGGTATTGCTTCGTGGCACGAACGGATTTCCTTGACAGCAGGAGGTTGTCGATACCCTCTTGTTGTATGTTTTTTCTTATCATCCACTTCCACATTAGGCACGTATGCGAAAGTCATACCCTTAATATTTTCCACAGCCCACTTATGCAGCTGATAAGGCGTCTGTATTTGAAGGTTAAGTGGTACCTAGTTGCAGACTAGCACGCGCGGTAAACCGTTTCATTGTTCCGCCCAACCCGTCACTTGGGCCTTTCCCATGGGAGGAGGCAAAGAAATGCCACTCCGCTGCAACTATAAAATACTTTTCGTGATGGACTAGGTTAAGAAGATTATATCTTTTTTTATATTGTGCAGTGGATCCATCAGAAAAGTATATAACTTTATTCAAAATTGCTACAGTTCCTCTCAGAAAGTGAACTAGTGAATGCTGGAAGCAATGCACAGTCGCAGTAACATGAGCAGTGCATTCAGATATGACAACAAGCTTCAGAGGGCTTATTTACTTTTCTTCGACTAGGTGATAGTAGCAGGCAAATGGGTGTAATCTAGATTGCCTATTGTTCCAATGCACTAATGTTCCAATGCACTAATGTTCCAATGCACGCTCTCCTGAAGTACAATGGAATAAATTTCTGAGAAGTCAGCAACAACTATCGCTTCCCCCACCGCTAAGTTTTCCCTGGTGTATTGAAAACATTCAGCCTGCTGTTTCGCCACGTGATCATGCCTCACCAAATTCAGGATATCTCCACGAAAAAGTCATTAAATTCATCTGAGATCTTGCTAACCGCTTCCATTGTGAATGAGTCTACTTGCACCCATTGCTGGTACGATATGTCTTCTATGAAATTTGAATGAAGCACACTATCTAACACTCCTCTCAATTTCCTTATGGGCGGGCATTTGCTGCAACTACCTAACTAACGTATCTCCCCAGGAATCTCACATACAGCCATCAGTAGACAATCTATGTAAGAGTTAAAAACTGTTTCTCCATTTTCGCCCTTGAGTTGGCCAAGCTTAGCACCTTCGAACATGAGTTTTGTGTTTTGATGAATAAGGCACGCGCAAACTGTGCATACCTGAAGCTCCAGCAAGAACACACTCCGTAGGTCTCAAAGAGCAAACTTGGAAAAAGAAATATCTTCTCTTGGAAATTTCTCTTTGAACAGGGTGAATGACTCCTTCAGGTTTCCTAAAACTAATCTCCTTCATTTCAAAATATGCTGGGATCCTTCTTTTACACTTTTGTACTACACTAGTGATCAGTTGATCTTTCCTCGGATCCTATCCCACCATATTGATGGTGCACTCCTGAAGGCCTAAGATGCCTCGTTGTGATGCGCGGAAGAAGTGGATGTTTTCTTGTTTTCATCATCAGGGTCGTGCTCTTTCGGTAAAGTCTCATTCGTATTCACTTCATTATAGACGGCCTTCCTATAAGCTATGCACATTTTTTCACCCTGTTTTATCCCAGGAATACATATAATTTTACACTTCTCGTGAATTCGAAAGAAATAGTTTTCAGCTGTTTTCAGACGGATTCTTTCTGAATCGTGAAAGGGTCGGACCATTTAGTTAGCTGAGCCGGATATCTTAATAGGCTCTATGTTTCGTGTTATTGACACAAAGCATTCACTTTAAATCCATTTCTCAGTCGTAGTAAGTGCAAGCCCCGGCGTGAAAACTCCCTCTTCATTTTTAAAACGACGGAGCGTGAACACGGTGTTTTTTAAACTTTTCCTAGTGAGCCTCCATTGCGACCCATTTCACGCCACAAAATACAACACAATTCGTAATAACGATTCACCATATATCAAAGCACAGATTTAATGGCAAGGACCATGACCAAAGAGAGGTTAGCAAAACTCAAGACTAAAAGGTAGACTGGATAGAGGAATAGTAGTGGGAAGCAATCGCCCGTACAGACGGTATCCTACGTCACTCAAAGTTTAAAATTTTTGTTTTTAATTGGTATTCACATATTTTAATCCCTAAAATCCTTGGCATACAATGTGTATAATAAGTATGTAATAACATAGAACCTATTAACTCCCGCTTAAAAAATTCCAGGAAAGAATAACTGAGAAGTCCGTATGACCTGAAATCATCGGTTACGAGATCGTTTTTCACAGAACAACATTGTTCCATTTTTGTTAAAAACATACCTTCATAAGTTTTTGGTGTCAAATTTTCAACATATATTTTTTAAATCTAAGCTCATCTGCCATTAGTCTGTCCTGCGGAAGTATGAATTCGATAGATAAGTGCTAAAAACTAGGTATATGTGGAGTTATCTTCGAAGTTTACATCAAATGGTCGTTGCAGGGGAAAATTAAAAAATATTTTTCTCTCTTAAATGGAAAAACACCCTCTCAAATTTTTTATATAACATTCATAATATTACCAGGTACCATATTTGAAAAAATGAGAAAAATTAAATGTGAAAAACTTCAAAAGTTTAAACTTTTCATTGTTTAACATTAAATTATTTAAACAAATTATCATTTTATCGCTATTTTTATGGCAATTTGAGATTTTTCTAAGAATTTTAATTGGAAATGAGCCATCAAGTGCTTTTTTACCTAGATTCTTACCCGTGATATATGATAACGAAAATGTCTTGACATCGAAAACAGCCATTTTGTAAAATGTCCGTTATTCATCTGTTTTTTCGATTTTCGCAAAACGCTTGAAATTATATTTCTTATTTGGTGAGGCAAACAATTTCACCAATTTTCATCAAAATCTGAGAGGTCAAGGGTCAACTCCTGTCCGAAGTGGCGTGGAATGGCCCATATATAAAACATGTATGTTTGTCTATCATTATTAAAGATATTTCTTGGCTAGTGCTGGTAAAAATCAATTCATGGCAGTATCTCATTATTTTAAAAGGCATCTAATAACTACAGTTAACATTTTTTAAACTTAAAAACTGCAAAACCTTATTTGAAGTAACATGGTCCAAATTTGCCATGTTTCACAACTGTGTTTTTCTCGCATGCAGCTACTCACAAGTCTAATGTGAAAATACACACTGCTTTCATTAATTGATTATATGATAAAAAGTTAGCATAAAATGACAAGAATTACCTTCTTATGTCTTTCTTCAGCTTCCTTGAGTACTCTGCTAATCCTAAGTTGCGTCTTTCTTTGTTGCAAAATGAGGTTGTCCAAAGAAGACATTTGATGATCTGCTAATGCACGAATCTGTAACTCATCCACTCTTGGCTCAGTTGCTGCAAAGCTATCCCTCTGAAGAGCTGCCATTGGATCATTGATTGATGCAGGTCGATATCCACCAAGATTAAGAAGTTGCTTGACTTTTTCAGACTGTAATCACACAGAAAATAACGAGGTTGAATCAGCAGTCCAATCAGGCCCTCAAGTACAATGACTAAATGAGAGACATCATAAAAACCACCAAATGATGATAATTAGGGATTTTTCGCAATTCATTTGCAAAATTTGCTAATTTTTTCCCTTATTCGCGAAATTTTCCAAAAATCATCAAGTTTTGAATTTATAAATGAGTTTCTCATTTGTGGCCAATGGGAATGCAGCAATGACCATTAAATGATCAATTTCTCAAGCCATTTCGACCATTCGATTCGACCAATCGCAAGTGAGTACCTTCGACCGGAAATGAGACAACTCCAACAACTCACCATCATTGAAGTTGGCTAAAGACTACGATAAATAAGACTACGATGCTGAATGTTGTGACAATTAATACTCGTGAGGAAGAATATAGAAATGAGGGGATTTATATATATAGTCGGATCCGGAATTAGCGTCTTTGCATTTAACGTTTATTTTTTGAGGTTCCTTCATTTGAGATTCATTCCATATAAAAACAATGTAAAAATTATCCTAATCTAACGTTCCTGCATTCTGCATTTTTCCACATTCTAAGTCGTTAACTTTTTGCCCGCACGAGATTTTTTGCCCATATTAACGTTATTTCATGATCATGTAGGCAAATGATTTCCCAAAAAGTCTATGATCATTCTTTCCGTTATTATTTAAACTGGGTCTACGGTGCTCAAGGTTTTCCATGGAGATGTACATAGATATTGTACATATTATGATGAAAATGTTGTATGTTCATCATAATATATACATGTGTATGCCCACGATGGTTACACACCCGCTTTTTCCCCTTTAATAGTTTTTACCCGACGGTGTGTAACCATGAGTAACGCAGTTGAGAATGGCGCAGTATATGGAGAAAAAATGAATGTCGAACCGCGCGCGGCATATGAAAATTCATGAGCGTATCTGCAGTTTATTTTCCCATAACTGCACATCAACTAAAAATGAAAAAAAAAAAAAATCGATGCTAGGAGTAAATATTAATAATTTTTTTAAATGCAAATAGGTAAATACTTAATTAGTGTTAGCTAAACTAAAAAACTTAAAAATGTGCATACAAAACCGTATAAATGCGCATTATTATTTAAAAACCAACAATGTGGTTGTTCATAACTTTTCAAGCTACCCTATAGTTTCAAAAACGAAGAAAACGGTTGAGTTTTCACGAAGAAATGGTGAATTTTTCCGTGCACCACCGATTTGAAGTTGCGTTTTCAGTTTTTGTCTCGCCCACAAGTCTCTCGTCGGCTATTCCACAACCACTCCCACTACGTAACTAAAAAGCTCTTTTTAAAAAAACAAATTATGTCTTTTGAAAATATAAGTCTTTGACTATCTAATGCCGTTGGATTCGTTTCTTAACTATAATACACTAAACGGCTGCGAATTTTTAAAAAGAAATTTGAAAGGGCCCTATGGGTCGCAGGGCACTTCTTTTTAAATCTTTGCTTTGAAGCCAGCTTTCGATTTATCAAAGTTAGAAACTCGTACGATGCACGAGCGATGCTGTGGCTCAAAATGTTTATAAAAAAGAACCATATTTTTTGAAACAATAAATAAGATAATATTTAATTTTTTCATTGATTTTATTATCAATTGAAAATATAAATCTTCCATAGGAGAATCCATTTTGAATTGACCCGAAAAGTGGATAAACAAAAAAGTTATGGCTTTCAACATTTAGCGTCTTAGGTTAAACAAATTAAAATATCTCAGAAACAATTTGACCGATTGACTTTTTCCATCTGCCCTTGTCATTTCCTTTCAAAGCAAAGCTGTTGGTGTGAAAAAGGTAATGGCTGCAGATTACTCTTAATATTGCAATGAATATTTAAGATCAGAATAACAATTAAAAGTCACTAATAGTTGTTAATATGGTTATTATTTTAAGTAAATCACTCATTATGAGAGTATGCAATGCACAGCCTATTATATTAATCATGTTTTATAGTAACTTTATTTATAGCTATCAATAAATTTTCATGCCTATTCACTGCCCTTATTCACCAAATTTACAATTTATTTTATTTACAAAAATTTAGGATCTCTAATAATAATTAAATCACACAATGGTATCAATGGGCTAATGAACACCTTCAGAAACAGCATTAATAAATTCTTCACGGCATTATATGTACGTGCATCAACTTGTTTTATTCCTGAAATGAACTTTATTTTTTTTTAAAATTAAAAAAAAATTGATTATTTTAAACAGGAGCATAAACGGCAAGAACAGGGAATGATGGATAATTACTTCAATGGTCATACAGGTCAACCAACCGAGCAATGGTGTATTTGCTCACGAGGCCATTGCTCCGGAGCAACTTATACTACCAATGCACATGCTATAGTTTTTATTGATCAGAATAATGGCTTATTTTATTGATACGCAGTAATATTTTGAAAAACCCTCCCATACTTAAATTATTCTTGGTTCCGAAGGAGAGAATCTTGGCTTAAACATGCGCTTGGTGATATGAATGTCTCCTTTATTCATTCTATTGTAGGTAATGCCATATACAGTTAAACCTCCCTATTACGAACCTCCATATTTCGAAAAACCCCTTATTACGAAGTCATGGCCCCGGTCCCGGGACATTCCCATACACAATGCATGCAAAAAAAACCTCCCGTAACAAACTTCTACGAAACCTCCGTAGAACGAAGTCCGCGCGTGGGACCAAACATGGAACTTACCTCTTTTTAACAAATTTTGTAGCCAGAAATAACTTTTTCCCGCATTTATAGGAAATATTACCATCAATATTGGAATAATGTTCGGTGTTTCTCTACACAGTGTCAATGTTCGGGTGATTTTTTCCGTCGAAAATGTAGCTCTCACAAGGGGAGTCCACGACTGCCAGGTGGCCAATTGAGCTCAAATTCTCAGATTCGGTAGTTCATGATTACTAATTCAATATGCCGAAGCAAGATGATGCAACTCCCGTAAATTTTTGTGAAAAATGCATTTAAAAATCGTAAAAAAGCATGTCGTGCTATGTAAGCTCTGTAGAATGCCTCTACGAAGATGGCATCGGTGGCCCAGTGGATAAGGCATGGGAAGGTCCTGAGTTCAATCCCCACTTACGGTAACATTTTTTATTACATTTTTCATGGTTTTTATTGTTTAAATTTTCATATATTGTTCTCCAATCATCATTACTTAAATGAAAAATATTTTTAAGGCAATTGTTTTAAATATTAATGACTCGTTAACAGGGTAGGGAATGGAGCAATGGCTAAAATAACCTTTTCAATGGTGGTTATATTTTTCTTTGTTATATTTAAAGGTATATTAGGATGTTGCGATCATAAATTGTCATACATAGGGGTGGGAACAAAATAATGACATTGGAATTAGTAATTGGGGGTGAAATCCACCCTAAAGACTGCTTATGCTTCCGTTGGGAATCGGGACTGGATCAGCTAGGGATTTGGATCAGAGGATGGAGAGTGGATAGAAACCCGGCGTCGGCATTAGGCTACTCGAACGCATGGTGTCAAGGGGACCATGGTTTAAAGTCCCATCCGACGGACGGTGTACTGAACCATCGGTTTTTATTCATATTACACCGAAGGATGGAATTTCAGAATACTCAGAAGTTCGTACCAGAGAATAGGATGTGGAAGGCCAATACACTACCTAACCACTCCAGTTACTTCTTTATTTATGATTTGCATGTTTCAGGATGATGTCGTAGAAGCAGGCAAAGCAAAATGATTTGCAGCACCACGATTAATGGAGAACACGTTCTTTCCACAGCCGCAATGACTTTTATCCTATACCTACCCTGTTAACGAATCACTAATATTTAAAACAATTGCCTTAAAAACATTTTTCATTGAAGTAACGATGATTAGAGAACAATATATGAAAATTTAAAGAATAACAACCTTAAAAAATGAAGTAAAAAAAAGTTTCCGTAAGTGGGGATCGAACTCGGGAGATTCTCTTTTGAAGTTGAATGCCTTATCCACTGGGCCACCGACGGAATTTTCAAAGAGCCATTCTACAGAGCTTACATAGCGCGACATGCTTTTTTACGACTTTAAATACATTTTTCTCAAAAGATTACCAGAGGTGTGTCATCTCGCTTCGGCATATTGAATTAATAATCATGAACTACCGAATAAGAATTTGAGCTCAATTGGCCACCCGAGGGTCATGTACTCCCCTTGTCAGTAGGAACCAGATGAATGGCCTGAATGCAAAACCTGTACTCTTTCCTTCAGTTCATAAGTTTTCAATGTGCAGCATTATTAATAAGTTTCTGTTAAAACGTATGAAGAAATTTACTACATATTTACCGCCGCAAGTTGTCATTCGCATTGCATCATAGAAGTTATCATTGCTGTCGAGCCCCTTACGGATCATTAAACAGCGAACATAACAAAAGCAGCGATGCCTGGATGTTAGGTCTTGGCAGAAGAATTCTAAAACAATTTTTTTTTATTTTTAATCTGAAACTCTTCGTATGTTGTGGGGGGCGAGGGAGTTAATGTTACCGAAATGTTACCAAGATAATGTTACCAAAGCTCTGTTTTTCGTGAGGTTCTACTTTTATAAGTTGTTGACTTATTGTCAGACAAAAAATCTTAGTTTATAGCACTACAAAAAGCGCATCATTACCATCCCTATTCTAAGCGGAAAAATTATGTGACCCTGAGTAGAGGCCGAATATATAGAAAATGTCGGGGCCGAATGTAATGAAACAAACGCTGACACGTATTCTGCATTCCAGTAATCAGTTTTATGTCCGTCGAAACTAGCTTGTAAAATTAATGAGAGTTGCGTCAGAAAGCAACACGAAATCTAGGCGCCCCCTGAGACTATGCAACTCGCATATAACCTCCTTAGTTACAAATCTCCGTACAACAAAGTCATTTTTCCGGTCCCAGCGAATTCGTTATAGGGAGGTTTTAATGTAATGCAGATAACGTTAAATGGGTAGAAAAAATATTCTATCCAAGTTTAAACATGAGTAAGTATGAGTAGCCTTTTGAGTAACTATAAAGGTTGATGTAACACTTTAACATGCCTCAATACATAAGATTATATAGCTTGTCTATTTTCAAAATGTACATTTTTTTCTCTTTTCTAAATGCATTATAGTGATGGAAAAGTCCTGTATAATTTAAAAACTTTCTATTGTTTTACCAAAATGGAAATTTAAAATTTCTATTTTAAGGTTGTCTCAGCTTAAGTTCAATATTTGATTTTAAAATGCTCTTAAAACAATCACTTCTTTCAGAAAGACTTGAATTTAAATTTTGATGATACCAGGTTTCTAAAATGAGCATGTTGGGGCTACTATTAGTACAGGATAAAAAAGTATTATGAAGATTACAAGTAGCATTGTAGCTTGTAGTAGCTTGATTTTTTACAAAATATTCTGTTGTTCATCCTTGCTAATTTCGTTAATTATTTTTTATGCAGAGAGATTTAATGCTGACCATATATTTGCAACATTGTCTGGAACACAGTAGTTTCAAATATTCGCATAACAACATAATTCATCTTTTGAAGATTTCGTGAAATAATTCCATACAGGTCTTTATTAAGTTTATCAGGCCTAACACTGCCGCTAGTGCTTGCACTCATCTCATCACTTTTATTCATTGTCACTTTTTATTCAAGATCACCTCAAAAATAATTTCAAAATGATAAATATCTGCAAATATCATAGCTATGTAGAGAAAAGCAGAATTCACAGCAGTGGCGTAGCCAGGTTTTGGGTCTAGGGGGTGCCGGTGGGGGGGGGGGGGACAAGAATTTTATGGGGCACCATCTTATAAATCCACCAGTTTACTAAAATTAACATACTTTTATTGAATTATTTTGTTCGTTTGGAGTTTACACAATTGTTCCAATAGGAAAGGACACCCACTTCGTTGAAAGAATCAATGGTATTGGCATGTAGGCTTTGTAAGACCTTTAACCCTTAAAGTGCCAGCGTCGCTATAGGAGACTCTCGAAAAGTCTCTCAAAAGTGCCGTCACCTATAGCAACGCTAAGTTTAGAGCTTTTTTTATTCATTGTGAACACAATTCCTCACCGTAATTATTTTCATATTTTAGATTCGTACTGTTCTACGGATCAATTACTACTCATTCACTTTTATACCACAAGTGGCGATTTAAATCTCTTTTAAATAATGTAGTCTCATGTTAAATGGCACTTTTACCCCCCTCTCATTTGCTTAAGTGTTTTTCTTTGGATTTTTAATGGGAAAATGATCTTATAATTCAGGCATGTTATGTGCCAATATCTTTTTCTCTTTACATTATCTTATAAAAGGCTCTCTACAACATTATTTTACGGGAAACAGGGAAAAAATAAATAAGTAATCAGACCTGGATACGTGGTGTTTTTTAGACGAAAGCTTTCTTCCCGGGCGTGCATTCTCTGCCTTCGAATGACTGAGATGGTGCCACTCTGAATCTTTTGCAACGCAAAAGATTCAGAGATGCACTACAAGCATAAATAAAGTTGCCACTGGCCTGACTCAGAGAAATTGGGCCAGCAGCTACTTTGTTTATGACTCGGAGGGTCTTAGTCATGCCTTTTGGTTGACAATTACATGGGTAGTGATTTAGGTGATGGGAAAAGTGGAGGCTTCCATAGAAAACAGTTGCATTTGGGAGACATATTTATGACTTGGGAGTGTCTGAGCACGCCCATCTAGTCGGAGTCATGCATTTGGGTCGACAAGTACAATGAAAGCACTTCTGGTGACAGGAAAAGTGGAGGATGCCGTAGAAAACAGTTGCATTTGGGAGAGAGCAAGAGATGCAGGCTAACTAGGTTTCTTATTTCTTACCTCCATTTGCGTGTGATACGAACAAAAGTTTTTAAAATGTACGACGAAAGTTTTTTTTCTATGATGAGAGAAGTTCGGAAAAGAAAGAAAAGGCGACAAATATTGACAAAGGTGAGCTTTTGACTTGCCGGCGGAAACACGATTTTCACCCACTTTCAACAGACGTATTGACACCAAAATCACCTCACTTATAATGCAAGCCTCTTACATTTTACAAATGCAAATTCTTTCCCCTACCGTTAGGTATCATATTCAATGTCGCCATTTACGTAGGTTTTTCACAAAAAAAAATTTCATTGGTGAGACGAAAACTCACTTTTACTGTTCTTTATTTCCTACCTCCGTTTGCTATTGATACGAACGAATGTTTTTTTTATTTAAAACAAAAGTATTTTTCTCTATGATGAGTGAAGAACAGAAAATAAAGAAATATATGGACGATTTTTTCAGTGAAATATCAAGTGAGAGTGATTTCCAAATAAGTTCATCTGATTGTAGTGAATAAGTGGAGGAAGAAGACACCAGTGATGCTGAAACTTCGTCATCGGAAACCTTCGAGAGTGAAGACGACTGGAGTGAAAGAGAAGCAGATGGGAAAGACCACACCGCGACAGCAGTATGCCGGAGTTCAAGGTTCAAAGCATGCTCAACTCTATGATTCTACGCCAATAGTGTACTTTCGTCTGTTTTCACCAATACTCTCCTGAGGATAATGGTCACTGAAATAAATAGATATGCAGAGCAATATCTCCAATCACACAAGACCCTCTTCCCTAATTCAAGAGCAAAACTTTGGAAGCTGGCGACTGTGGCAAGAAATGAAAGTATTTCTTGCTTGCATTCTAAATATGGGGATAGTTACTAAGCTCAAGAGTTTCTAGTTACTGGTCCAACAATAAATGCTTGGACACACCATGGCTCGGAGACATGTTTTCCCGTAACCAATTTCAAATTTTTCCATCCTGTTGATAATTCGAAAATTCCCCGAAGTGTGACGACCCAGAATACATAACCCATGCTCAAAGTTCCAACCCATAGTGGACCATGCCAATAAAATATTTAGGCAATACTACATCCCCCACTGACTATAGATGAAAGTTTAGTTGGGACCAAATCCCACAGCAGGCTCTTGCAGTATTTACTCAATAAGCGTCATCATCGTTGGGGAATTAGTTTTTATGATGTGTGACTAAGTATCACACTAAAGTGTAAAACTGGCTTGCAATCTAAATGTATTAGAAAGCATAATTTGTTGAATTTCCATTCTAAATTACTTTTGAGTGGAACGGATCATTGTAAAATCAAAAAAATGTATGCTATCAGCAGATGAAGTTTTTCTCTTTCTCTCTTTGTATTTGTATAGTTGACGTGATTTCTATGTGTCAATTTGTATTCATTATTTTGTTCTATTTTTCTTTTGATAAAATCCAATTTTGATTAGGATTATAGTTTAATTTTGTTTTGTGTAAAACACTTCCATAACACACAAAAGTGTGAAAAAATCAGTGGTGATCATAAAATTAGTATACATTCAGTAATTGTTATAAAATTATCACATTAAATAATTGTTATGAACAAGTAATATATATTTTCAAAAACCCTTCTGATCATTTACATTATATATTTCAGCTAGTAAGATATGCAGTGCCTGATTACCATTTGTTTGATTTGCGATATTCATTTTTCAAAAGTTAGGGGTTGAATCTTGAAGGGAACATCAATTTTGCTCTTTTGATAATCTTTGTTTTAAACAAATAATAGTGACAAAGCAGTTCAAAATTTTGGTATTTGATAAAATCAATAAGTATTCTTTGAAAATATGTATAGATATTATTAAATCGTATATGTAACATTTTACAACATAGCTTTTAAATAATGGCAATAAATTATGCAATAACAATTACGTTTAACTAATTAAATATTTACTCCATCACTAATAAAGCTAAAAAATGTTTAAAAATATAATATAGGAATGTGTTATCTACACACTGTCCAAATTTCAATTATTTACCATAAAAATTATTCTTTTAAATGACATTTTATTGAAAGTCTGCAATTTTCATGAAAATCCCTTGGCACTTGAAAGATACTTTTATGCAATTTCGGATGGCACTCAAAGGGTTAAAAATAGTTATCCCTCTCTCACAGGATTTGCTAAAACTGAATGTGATGCTGATGTTTTCTGTGGATATTTTGTTTTCTGTGGATATTTTGTTTTTTATTAATTACTTACAGATGTTTTAAAAATAATAATCTTGGCATATCACAAGGGTCACTAAATTTCAAGCAAGAATTTTAAACCCCCATATGCCAAACTGAATTGAATCAAACAGCACCTGGTTGTAAATATACCCATGTGCCAATGATTGATACTCAGAAAAAATCCTCTTACAGATATTTACTATCAAACAACATTTTCTAACAATGACTACCCCTAGGCAAATAAATTAAACATCATCATGCATCTTTAGAGTTCAGACATTATAATGCCATAGCCATTGATAGGTTAACTACAAATAGGTAAATATATTTTGCACTGCACCACAATTGTAGCAAAGAAAGGAGCAAGATAAGACAAGTAATATTACAATGGCAACAGACAGAACTGTTTCCTTTAATGCAATGATTGACACACATTCTACAAACAGATATGTCAATTGACTACATAGTAGGATAGAAATTTAATTAACTGATTCATTGAGGAAATATTAATCATCATGATTGCCCACCTTCAATGTTGCAATCACAATCTCTCTAGCTTGAAGCTCTCCCTCCAGATAGCTCATCAGCTTCAAAAGGTCAGCTTTATTCAGTTCCATTTTAGGATTCCTCTATAAAGAGAAGAACAGATTTCAATGACTTAATCACTTAGAATTCACAAAACACATTTCACACTTTTAAAATAAAAACTAAAAACTGCTTATCTCCATAATTGCCATGAGAGATATTCCCTCACAAGAAATCTATCAGTATATGGCAGAGGGCAATTTTTGATAGAAAAGAAACCTATACAAAAAAGGGATTAACTAAAACACTATGGATACATGGAGGCTTATGGAAGTTGGTAGTCGCAAGGGTTGGCTCATCAGGTGGGGTGATGACTTTGGAGGGGAGGGGTGATCAAAACGATACACTAATTAGGGGGCATTGGAGAGGAAAGGTTAGTATAAAGGATACTAATGGTAAAATACGAATCTATACAAATATGTACTACTAATGATTGGCAGTTTACTATTTTGGTTTAATGCTTTTGATAACTGTATCGGAAGAACCAATTCTTGTCTGGAATTCCACCAAATCAAAGGCTACATTCTTCCCAATTTTTTTAAATGCTAGACTCAAGTATTGTCTGCTCAGCAGATGATTTCTGTGACTGCACATTGGCTGCCTTATATACATGGGGGTCTGGCTCTGGTGATCACAGGGCGACCAATTTTCAGTCACAGAACTCATCTAACCTGACGACAAAGCTTGAGGGGACCATTAAAACATTCGTCACAACTCAGCCTTTAACGCAGTGAAATACTCAAGAAGAATTAGCACAGCTGATACACTGGAAGAGAACCAAATCCCACTTTACTTTACTGGAAGTCATACTATTAGAATGTTTAGGATATGATGATATTTTTGGGTAAACAGTAAATTATCTAAAAGAGATTTATAATTTTTTCACAGGCTGAGAATAGGACAGTAATAGAGAGTATAAACTTAAATTTTTTTTCTAAACAGTAATTACTTCTTCACTGTTATGACCACCAGTTAAATGAGCTTCAACTATACAATGTGAAATCCCAAAGGATTAGGAATAGAGGCTGGCCTCCTTAAGACCAAATCATTTAAGCATAATTTAGCACTCTGCTAGTCTCTAACAATCTATGCCATATACTCCAGAGCCAACTTGAATGGTTAAATCAAATTATACTTACACACGCATAGCTGAAAAGCAATGTGGCAATAAATGAGAACTAATTGTATTGCAAGTCATTTTTCCAAATCATCAAAAAATAATGACTGATACATACTAAAATGAGAAAAAAGGAAATATTAATTCAACTCAGAATGGATGCCTACATTTTAGGAACTGAAAAGAAAATTATTTTCAAAACAAACTTAAAATACTCAGCAACTTCTGGTAAAAAAAATTACAATAACTTACTTGAGATTTCTTCAATGATTGTTTTTGACTAGCCCCACTCTAGCAAAACGAGAATTCCCAATTGCTTGACCAACCAGATAATTTATAATGATAAATCAATGGTCTCGATATTCTCAGGCGTTACTTTGTGCAAATCCATATTGACAGAGTCAATACAAACTTAGTTAATTTCACCATGGATTTTATTCAATCTGACCGGTTTCATCGCATAGGCGACATCTTCAGGTACATTTTCAAGTCAAGCACACAATATATTTATACATGAACTGGGAGGGTGTGGGGGGGGGGGGGAGGAAGGCAGTGGGAGGGGGGAGGTGTGGGTGGGTGGAGTGTATTTTTTGGAGGTTGCCCGCACCCACCCACCCCCCGCCAACCTCCAAAAAATACACTCCACCCACCCACCCACACCTCCCCCCTTCCTCAGCCTTCCTTTTCCTCCCCCCCCCCCCCCACACCCTCCCAGTTCATGTATAAATATATTGTGTGCTTGACTTGAAAATGTACCTGAAGATGTCGCCTATGCGATGAAACCGGTCAGATTGAATAAAATCCATTGTGAAATGTATAAAGTTTGTATTGATTCTGTCATGATAAATCAAGGTTTTATACAAGTGAAAGAGCATGTAACTTCTTTCCAAGTGAGAATATGAAATATGATAAGTAACAGACAATTTATTAATTGGAATGCATTTTGATAATGTTTACAATGAAATAGTTATTGTTACGACTTCATTTCAATGAAAATAACCATCCTTATCTATTCAGCTGATCTGGTACAGTTCATCGAAGACATTAGTGCAGGTGAAATATACTGGTTTGGATTAAAAGGAAATGAAAAGTAAACAATTTTTTCACAATCGAAATTTAAACGAAGGCCACCATCATGGATTCTTTGGTCACGTGTTTCCCTTCCTCAAACGCCATTGGACGTGTTTACAAATTGGCTGCATTTCCAACTGTCAACTGCACTACGTACAACCTTGGATGCACTCCAGCATGCTTTCATGTGATCTTATCTTAATCTGCTTTTACTTTTGGGTGAAAAAATCTCCCTGCCACCAAGGATATGTTGTGTTCAAAGGAAGATGTTTCCAAGAGGCTGCCTCAAGAGTAAGGGGAAAGGGAGAATTTTAGTTCCACTAAAGGCTAGGCAAGAACTGATTCCTAGTTAAAAACATCTACACTGAAGAATATGGCGTAAGGTACAAAATCAGGTTCTATCATTCCAATAAAATGGAGATTTTTGAACATTCTACTGACAATAATTACATGATCTTCTTGATGGAACATATGAACTTGAAGGTAAATTGAGACACATAAATTGCAAATATTCATGCAATACATTACAAGCTTAGTAGATGGTGATGAAATCACCGTAAAAAAAAGTTTTTGTGATGATTCTCCACATCAGCAGAAATCAATATCCTTCTCACCACTAGAGTAGACATCTGGACACTTTGTTTTTGTTTAAGTGCTCTATCTAAGCATAGGTTTATCAAATCTCACATAGTGACCAAGATGCTTTCAAAAGATAAAAGTAAGTCATAATTTCCAGTTCAAACACTATCCTCTGATCAAAGCCCTCAAAAAATTCAAAATTACCAAACTACAGAACACACAGCTGTTGATAAAGGAATATATCTCGTGCCTGGGAGATAATGCTATTCAGTCTATGATGCAATGCAAAAACATTTCACCACAAAAAAAACATGTATTGAACTAAAAAAAACTTACTAGAAGGTATAATATTATGGCATAAAATAGCTATTATCATAACTATTACTGCATCGAAGTATATTACAAGAGTTCTTTCATAATTAATATTTTGGGAGCAATGCATACTGCACGTAATGTGTTGTCACACCAAAATTCCCCCCAAATAGCCCCCATATTTATTTGAACGTATGACGTGAACTGCTCTTCTCCACACATTGTATTTATCCTTGGGGTGACTTACATGACATGGAATGGTATTTTCACTTTACCAATTCTCTACAGTATGAGATACCACTTCACCAATCCAAATGCCTGCTTAGGACCAAGAAGCATTGCCATCACTAATTTACACCACGGACCACCACCCATACTGAAAGATGGCAAAACAGTATCACTCACATTGAGAATGCATTCATCTGAGACCTTAATTGTTTCTTGAATATAGCATGCCTAATCAGTGACGTAGCCAGGTTTTGGGTCTAGGGGGGGCCGAAAATATTTGGGGCGGGGGGGGGGGGGGGGGGGGGGCAGAAAATTTTTAGGGGGTGCAGACTCATAAATTAACCAGTTGATGAACCTTTTAAAATTTTGGTGATGCAATAGGCAGATTGGTATGTACAAAATATGACAATTGACAGTGTATTATACACATAAATGTATACTTATTTGGGACTTTAAAGTGGAAAAATACACAGACTTAGGGGCGCCAGGACACCGGGCAAGGGTGGGGGGGGGGTGTTCGCTCCCCATGCCCCTGCTTGGCTACTCTACTGTGCCTAATGCATTTTCTGACTCTTATAATTGTAGAATTTTGGCAGAAGAAAACAACAAACTTTGTGGCCTGGTTTTATGATCTCGGGTTTAATATTTTTTCAGTATGCTCTCCGATCAATAATTTATTTATCAAAAACTCCAAAAACAGCAACTAAGGCCTTTACATTCCCACTCCACTTTAATAATGCCCACTCCAATTAAACGAGTCTGTTGTAATATACAAAACCCAAACTTTCAGTTAACAACAAGTTAATGAAAAGGCTTGTGTTGCAGTTAACATGAACCAGGCATTGCAAAACTACCAATAAGTCTGCTTGTGGAAACTCCTTTAAAAAATTGGCTATTCTCCACATTTCCTGAACCAAATGTCACTTCCTTAGTCATTCCTTCCTTAGTCATAAAAACATTAATCAATATAATAAGATATCATTGGATTTATACTCTCACATGTTACTTTTCAATCTTTGCTGTTCACAGTTAGAGCTATTTACTCCACCTATTCTACAGGGAAATTCATTTCATTGCTTTAAGAATCATGATATTCTCCATTACTGATTTTAATAACTCAACTAAATTCTTTTTCCTCATCTTATGTATTTTTATATAAAATAATATAATAAATGCCTTAATTTAAAATGATTAATTGCATATACCTAATAGCATCAACATCTGTGTATGTTACCTTCATAAACTGTTTCCAAATTAAAACTTCATTTTGACCATTCGGCATTAATAGTAGACCGAAAATAAGTATGACAGGAAGACTAATTTCTCTAACAATGATATTCCCAGTTCCTCGATATTTCTCGTGATAGAGTAAAGCTGATACTGGTGGCTGCCAGTATTTGGGGTTGCCTTATAACTCCAGGAAGGAAAGCTAATGACAAGACTAACTGTGAAAAAAAACAACATCATGACATCAAAACAATGAGATGCTCCAATATCCGAGATTCATCAAATAAATGGATTCTTCACAACTACATCGTCACGGCAAATGTTGGCAAATACTGAAAACTCCATAGTTGCATTATAGTAACAATGGTGAAATTTTAGATTGCATGAAAAATCTCTTAGAATAAACCAATCCGTTTGAGTAGCAGAACAATGAAATTGAAGCCTTCCCGAGTTTCACTGAAAACGTAACCATTGTGTCAATGCCAGTTATCAAACAAAATTGAACGTCAAAATTCACTGAAATAACTACCAGGGTTGGTAAACGACCCTATAACTCAAAGTGATACCGATGTAAACAACTTGGGCTGCAATTTTTTTCATCTGTTCACGTTAGCACTATCAACAGTACATAGCCAATTTTCTGCAGTTCATTCTGTAGTTAGTCTTATACAGCTATAACGAATAAAAATAAGCCGTAATTGGCCCGTCCCCCATTGCAAGAATCAAATTAACTTCTGATACAAAACCAATAATAATCAATGTAAACTCGTTATAAATGATCGTATGCTTCCAATCTTGCATTTATACAGTAAATACATTACTATTTGTAGCAGTAAATACGGCGTAAACACGTCACACTTCCATAACACAACATAATTTTCGCCGCTGATCGGAACCATTCCGGGAACGGAGGATAAATAAATCAATGGTTTGTAATGATTTGAACCTAAGATGTACCGCGGGCACAAGGAATATGAATATTAGAGTAATATCCACTGTTTTTTCTGTTCCTCAGACAAACACAAATAATAACACATAGACAAATCTCCTCTGTTGATTACCCATCATTTATCCTATCTTTAGTCTCTTTGTAAATAAATATTTCAAGAAATCATATACCTTCAGAGTATTGCTGGAGGATTTATCCAATTGTTCAAACCCGGAGCTTTGCTGTTGCTGCATGTGTTGCGGAGATTTCGTAGGAGTCCCTTGGCTTTGTACTCTGTTTGGATTCACGTTAGAAGCCATCTTGGGATGTTGAATTATTATTTTCCTAGTATTTCGGACAACTTAGCCTCCAAGGTAAGATAGTAAAATTTCAAAAATATATAATACATATTAAAATGAGATAACATAGTCTAGGGAAGACATGGTTTCGACTTATTTAACGTTGCTAATGTCCCTGACACCGAGAGACACCCCACTTTGACGTAGCCTCATTCCGGGCAACGTCTACTTTGCATCTGATTCCCAATTGGTGGAACGCACTAGAAGTGGTCCATATCGTCCATATCCATATGATCCAAGTGACGTACTCTGTAATTCGGCTATGCGCATCCGTGAAGTGAGCGATTTTCTCTCTCTCGTAGGTCTTTCCTGAGTCTTTAAAAATCGTTTCTTCTTTAATAAAGGAAAACTACTGAAGTCCATAAAGTTTTTAGTTCATGATATTTTAAAAACAAATGAGAACATTGAAATTTTGCGGACTTTAATGTATAGGATTAATTTTAGCAATTCGGCAGACTGAACGCAAAATTAATGTCTTTCATCTTTGTGGTTCTTTTACAATTTGGGCTTGAAGCAGTGTAAAACGTTTTCTAGAATTTGTAGTTGGGAAAAACATTTTTCTATGTCGCTGAATATTTGGAAGTGTATGGCAATTCTTTGTGGCCCACATTGATTAGGCTGTAGTTGCATTGAGAGCAAGTCGGAAGCAGTGACTTTGCGTAGGCAGTGGTAAACTGTACGCAACCCACTCAAGTGAGCATTATCAACGTCATCAGGGGATTGCCGGTAAGGGAGGGGGTTGACATAGTGAATGAACCTTAGATTATATAAAAGGGACGGAGAGGAAGCGAATGGTGGTCGCATTGCCAGCAGAGTACCGCCTACATAATAAATGGTATTTAGATGGTAAACGTTGCTTTAAAAATCTCAGAGCATATGGTAGAATTTTCAATTTTGTTTATTATGCGTAGACATATTTAGGTTCACTATGTAAACAAATTGGTGACATGTTTACCTAATAAGTACAATTTCGCAAGGTACTTTTCCAAATTACATCCAATAATTTAGTCAACAATTATTTTTTTTGCAATTTTAGCCTCCCCCTTGTCAACAATTGTCAAACTTTCGGTGACCCCATAGTAAAATTATGCCAAACAATTTTACCCCCCCCCCCACCCCCCCCCCCCCCCCCCACAGACTAATAATATATTATACGGCTGACTTTTATGTTTAAAATAGAATAGAGATTAAAAGAAACATTGTTAACGTCAATTTATCTTGAGCTGCCCCCTCCCGGCCCATGTCAACAATTGTCTATCTTCTTCAAACCCCCTACCCCCCATTTTGTTGACAGAATTAATGAACGTCCCCTACGTGAAATTCTTTGAATCCATGATACATAGGTGAATATCAGGTAGACCTACTATTTCAAAGCGTCACGACAGTTGAAAATAATATTGCTAGATATAAGATATTGCTAGAATTCTGGCTTCCTGTGCAGTGGGCCAGGGGATGGAATCACATGACAAAGAAATTACTTGTCGAGTGGATGACTATAATATATATATTTTTCATACAATTTAGGTACCCCTTTAAGTTTCGAATAGCCACTTTTTTCCTCACAAAACATTATTCTTACACCCTCCTTTCCCCATCCCTCGTCTCCCTTCACAGAGGTCAATTTTGGGTCAGGAAGGGTCTATTTTTTAAATACCAGACACTGGACGTGAGTAGGGAGAAGAGTGGTATAGTGGTGGTGTTCCCCTCTTCACCTTCCCCTCTGTCCTTTGTCTCTATCCCTCAATAATAACCCCCTTCCTTGTTGTAACTGTTTTGCACATCCATTACTAGCTTATGCCAGACCTGTACCAAGTGGATCGGGATATTACAGTTACAGATGTACCTACAGTACCGGCTTCCCATCCAGAAAGCCCGGGTTTCAATCCCAGCGAGTGAAAGAAACTTCACAGTGGAATCCAGGTTTATACTTAGGTGCTATGTATGGAGCACTTCAATTGACTTCAGTGGGTGCCACATCTGGCACCCACTGGATAGGTGGCCTCGCTGCATTTAGGTCATGCATTTGAAGTAGATGGAGTGACCAGATGATGGCCCTTTGCATGCGTGCTGCAAGTGATTCCACCTGTGCCATACAGGATGGAATGCACTTGATGCTATTTAATAGTGAGCCCTGAACTCCACCTAGCACACCCATCATGAGGACTACTAGTTTCACAGAGCGTTCGGGGTACATTTGCCGAAGTTCTTAAAGCAGGTTTTGATATTTCGTCCGTTTTTCCAGCTCTTTCACATCCATGTTCATTTCAGCTGGAGCCGGAAGCTCAATCACGAACATGGAGTGTGTGAAGTGGTTGAGGAGAATAATTTCACACTTGGTTGCCTCTAAATGACTGGTGGTGGGGAACAAGTAATTCCTCCAGATTGTACATTTATCATTCTCCACGATGGTCTTGATATCTCCTGGGGTATAGGGTAGCACAGGTATTTCGTTGATGCCATAATGGTGCCGAAGGTGAAAATATAACACTTCCAGAGTTGGGTTGTTCTGAGCTATATACGCTGACCTGGTGTAGCACCTGCAGCCAGAGAGAAGGTGACTCAAAGTCTCCAGGTGGGCTTGGCATGCCCTGCATCTCGTGTCTGCAGCCTCCACCAATAATATAAGGCAGTGGTATACCTTGTGTACGTACACAAGGGTGTTTATGACAATCCCGGCATGTGAGGACAAAACCCTCGGTATCAGACTTTAGACTGGCAAATATGTCATCATCATTGGTGATTTTGCTCAGCAGCCGTGATTGGAGATCAGAGTCATCCTGACCAGCTTCCTCCCTATTTGTCTGAGATACCGACATGGCAGCGGCTGTAAAGTCAGCCGGTGGAGATGCTGTTTAAGTCGGGTAGGGTGGTCTGGCAGGTGGTGTATTCTCTGTAAGTAGGGTAAGCTCTGATCTTGCGGATGGTGGAGAGTTTCCTTTTCCACAGGTGGTTGGCATAATCGTGCAGGCTCTGCTGCGATAGGTGGTCATGTTCTGGATGCATCTCACACCATAAAGAGTGCATTCTTGCCATATACCCCCTGTGGTCATGCTCGCTGCAGGCATAGTAAGCAAGAAGGTCGCCCCTTAGGGCTTCCGCCCACTGCATACGAGCTCCCTAAGAGGTCTTACACTTGTCTTGACGCGTCCAACTCTCCTGGGGCCCTCATCCAAGAGTTGGGTTGGTTGTGGGTGGCTTTTCTGGTTTCTGGTGGCTTTTCATCAAAATTATTATTTATATGCTTATTATTATAATTATCAAATTAATGATCTAACTTAATCTAAATAAGATAAATTTTCCTCCCTACTAAAATGAAATATTCGGTTTATAGATTAACATTTTCAACGTGGTGGTAAAATTTTTAATTTTTGCCGGTGACTGAATTCTTTTTTTTTCGTTATTAATTTTATTCCACATTCAATAATTAATTGTTAAAAAAATCGGAAAAAAAATATTTATTACAAAATAGCAATTTTAAATTTTGATGTCAATTGATGTCCGCAGCCCTTTGGATTGCGACTCCGTTGTGATAAGCATGGTTGCATACCCACGTCTTTCTTCGGGACAGCTCTCCTAATCCTTTCTTTGGCTGTCGTTTATGTTGAACACTATGAAATATTTGGTCTTTCCATACAAATTCCTTCATTCATCAAACCAAAAATACTGAGTGAATGAATACAAATTCATGCACTCAGTAAATATTATCTACAACGTCTATTTGTCTTTGTAAAATATAATATCTTTTGTTTTAAGTCGTGATGATATCATATTTGTAACCCGAATACTTCCACTTTTTGTGCTTTTAATTTTCAAAGGGCCAATTAGGAGGAGCAATTAATGCATGAAGAAGGGAGATAATTACCCTAACTATCAGAAAAATGTATAAAAATGATCAAATATATTTTATTCCTTTCACGTGGAAAAGAAAAGAAATTGAAGAAATATGAGCCAATTTTTTTCTGGTTTTTTATCGCTCACCTCAGTACGATACGGAAAAGAATGCTAATATTAATTAATTAAGCTTCACAAAGTCAGCATTATACTTTAAAACCATTTATTGTCCGTACCTACGTATTCTTCTTGATGTAAATTCTTCATTCCTCGTTTTGATAAACTGTCGATGTGAACATTGGAAACAGTTATGAATCCGCCATTATTTTACAATTCTGCCTTTTATATTCGTTTAGTGACTTTCATGTGAAGTGCACAGTAAGCAGGTAAGTAGCCTAATTTTGATGTGTGATATGGTCTCTGTGACTTGTGATGCATTTCTTAAATATGATCAGTGACGTGCTTGTTTTGTCTTCACTTAAAATATTTCTATCACCTCATTTCCTTAGCAACACTCTTCTTCGCAATGCCAGGCTGCGCAGCATATGGATGCACAAATAAGTCTTCCAATGGGAAAATTCTGAAGGCTTTTCCAAAAGACCCAGCCAGGAGGAAGGAATGGGAAGCTAAAGTGAACAGGAAAAACTGGCGAGCGAGGTACACTTCGTACCTTTGTGAAGTAAGAGAAAGAAGGTAGTTCATGTTTGTTCTGTTTGTGTGCATATATGGAGTGTGGTTCTAGTGACAGAAGTATAGATGAATTTTGGACTTTGTAGGGTAATGTATTGAGTACTAAAATATTTCTTTATTTCAGGATTTAGAGAGTGTGTCGCTTAGGTGTCAGCGGAGGAAACCTAATATATGTTCTATGCTGGATGGGGTTCCTCACTGCCAATGGTCTTCATGGACATTTTGATACTGCCGCTTTTGTGTGGCTGAATGAAGCTTGGAATAAACTGATATGGATGGATAACTTGAATGATATATATTTATTACTACTGGGACCTTTTTTTAAAGTTATGATGGAGATTATTTTGGTAAAGTAAGTTCTCTTCTTTGTTAAAAATTAATTTTGGACTTTGTGGGGATGTATTGAGTACTGAAATATTTATTTCAATTTCAGTTATTTCTGGACTCTGAATATGGTGTGGTTGGATGTGTCCACCACCTTCTTCATAGCTGCCAAGAATATTAATAACCCCTAGAAGAATTGCTATTGCATGTCTATTTCTATGTTGGTGTACCTACTTCCTTTTCCTGTACTCTCCACAGTTTATTAAATTATGGTGTGCTCGAATTTGTATGCTGATGTGTGGTATTTTAGCTACCACAGAGAAGTGATGTTTCTGCTATGAGTCATTAAAGATGTCATTAGCCCAAGCCTGTTTTGTTATATTCATTGTCACTAAGTTATTGTGATTTGACCCTTTTGTTGCACTATTGCTGTGTCATTGGGTTCTTCTTTTGTGTTGAATGTGTCCTTGATGACTTTTTATTTTTAGATAAAGACAAGTTTTTAAGATAAAGTTTTATAGGTTTGTATGAAGGCACTGCCTAATCTTGCATAGTTTTCTGTTTTTGGACCTCCTTTGACGTATTATTTCAGGGTGGGGACTTTTAAAGTGAGATCTACGTTGCAAGTCTTAACGTTAATTACAGAAAAGTGATGAAACTAGGATGAGAGGGCGCATTAAGAGCTGCAGTCAACCAATCAAAGGATTGAATGAGCGGTGGTGGTGCAAGTCTCTGCCCCAGATGTCAATAAGTGGCTTGTAAAGCATGATGATGTGGGTTTTGGGTTGCACTGCCAAGCGTATAGGCAATCCTTTAGTTATATTCAATAACTTGTAATGGAAATGGGTTCATCATTTCGATATTTAACTCTTCTGTGAAAGTATTAGTTTAATGTTGATTATCGCTGCACTCATATTCTGTCTTCAGCCCATAGTATCTATGATATGATGACAGTGCACATTTTCAAAAGTCACAGTTCTTACAGCATTATTTCAATGCAGTGTAAAAGGTTCCACGCCTCGATTATTTTCCATGTTGCCAGAAATCCCTTTTGCTAACCCCGGATACAATATCTATAAATGGAACTTAGCCGGCAATATAAGTAATAACAGGTTTTTGTTGTCACTGTGCTGACCGGGCAGCATCCATTCCGGCTCCGTACCCTTCACCAATGCGTTATTCCCGAATTATTGCCAATGGCCGAGTTTATGCAAAACTGTCAATTTTTCATGTTCAAACTTCTTTCATCTTCCTATAGGGATGTTTTAAAAGCTATTGCAACGGGATGACATGAAGATCATTCGCTAATATCGTCATCCTTACTCCTCTGTACACCTATGAGTGGTAACATAGTGGGTATGCCTTATAAGACAATTAATGCCAATCCCGGGCGAGTTAATGCAAAATGGTCATTTTTTTATTTTCAAACTTCTTTCAAATACCTGTGGATGTTTTATAAGCCAATACCATGGGATGACAAGGAGAAAATTCGCTAATATTGTAGCCCTTACTCCATACGCCCATAAGTGGCCATGTAAAATCTGTGGCAAAAAAATGACGCCTGCCTTTCACTTGGCCAACCTCTGCTAATAAAGGGCCTCTATAGGGATGAATATTTCGAGGCAATCCAGCACTAGTCACCGGCACTGAGGGGCTTGACGTCATGATTTCTAAAGGAGTGTTCTCATTGGCTGAGTTCCGCTGCTAATCCTCTGCCGCCAACCCATGAAGCCCCCCTTTCGTCGTCGCGTTGTCATGAAGCTATGGGTGTGTGAGGTATGAAGATGGTAGGGGAGGTGCGCACGCACATCACCATATGCTCCCAACTCAGTCAAGTCAACTCACTGGCGCGCATACATCCAGTAGGTATGTGTGAAAGTAAAACAAAACCGATTCATAGGAATGGCGTGTGTCAGTAGTTAAGTATCTGATATATTTGTAAAATCTATGATGTCTAAAGTTCACGAAATTATAATTTATAAAAACTTAATTTAGGCAAACTATTGGCGGGCCGCCAAAAAAGCTTACGCGGGCCACAAGCGGCCCGCGGGCCACAGGTTGTAGACCTTTGGTTTAGGTCATGTTCAGATATGGTAGAAAAAAGAGGTAGATGTAAAGTGTGTATAAAATCTGCCACTCAGATAATTTGTATGAAGTGTAAGGTACATCTATGATTGACTGAGCAAAAAAGTTATCAATTGTTTTACAATAAGTAGTGTTTTTATTTCTAAAATTGCCACTTATGTTATGCGTAACAATTATATTCTGTTGTAAAACTAATATATTTCTCAAAATTTCTTCTGTGACCCATCAATTAATGTTTTAATAAAATTCCTTGAAAATCATCAGTTTTGGTCTTTTTGTCTCCATTCAAGCCCAATGTGACACGTATGTCACAGGTCCATTTCCAATAAACCAATAAGGGGTAACAAATGGCAAAACATTGTAGGTTTTAAATGAAATAAGGAGAAAAATGTCACCATATTTTATTTTTGCAAAAGATGATAATTCGGGCATCAAAGTGTTAAGAATCCTGTTCCAAATAATTTGATTTAGTGCTCTTGTCCAATATATCTCACACTGTAATTTGCCATGTCAACCATTTCATTAACTAACCAAGATATCTCCTGAACAGCTAATGTGTCAATCCTAAATTTCCTCATTTCACAAGCAATATCCTGCATTTTCTCTAACTTCCTCATGGTTCTCCCAGTCCAAGCTGCAATTTTTTTTTCCACAATCCATTCCTCAAGTCTTTATTTTGCTTCTGGTTTGTATCCCATAATGCTTTTCCCATCGGAGGCTAGGTTGTTCGTGTCATATTTTCCGTGGTCAGGTAATCAGCATGAGGCAACCTGGAGGAAAGAGTGATTTTTTATGTCAAATTTCATCCTTTAGCCTTCAATGAACCAATATAAAACTGTAAAATAGCAGTGCTAATTTTGGTCCACCACATATTTTTTTCCTGGTACCCATCATATCTTTCTATTATTGAGGATAAATCTTAATATGCAGCCAATTGAATGCAAAAGAAAATAAGTTTTTATGCCAGCATTTCAGTCATCTGAGAGACCATCTACAGGGAGGGGAGGTGGTGGATTTGTTTTGCTGGTGTAGCATTTGAGAATAAATACATGTTGGCCAAGAGATTGACTCCAAATTCACACGTTGAGACATGTTCAGAGGAGTTGTGGTGATAATTATTTTGGGAGGAGTTTTTTTGCCAAAATGTGTTGTAGGGGTGCCATTGTAAGTCACTGTGTATTGGTTTCTGCAACCTGGAGTCAGGCAACACATATTCTTGAGTTCTTCCTATTGTAAATTCATGCGGGGAAATTCCCTATAGGGATTTGGCAATGGGGAATTTTCCCTGCAGGGAAGAGTCAGGCAACATATATTCTTGAGTTCTGTGTCACCAAAACAAATCCACCATCTCTTTTCCCTGCTGACAGTTACCAAGATAGGTAACTAAAATGTAGTAGCATAGTAGTTCATTGATTTTTCTTATGCATTCAAATTGGCTTGTAGGATTCAACCTTAACACATTTGCGACAGAGGCCTTTTATGTAGACATTTCCCAGGGACATACATTTTTATGATAAATTAAAATTTATTTTCAGTTTTTTTTTAATAATTGTAGTTTCCCTTTACATGAACACAATATTATTTTCATACTTTCGGGTTGTGGAAAGCACTTGTAAATGATTGAATGATAATGTTTTAAACAATTCCCCTAGTAGTTATGGAACCATAAGTACATCAAATTTGACAATATCTTTTGTGAGAATAATTTTTCTTTTACATGATTTTCAAGACCAGTGATCCATAAATGTGGTAAGCAAATTAGTTTGGATTCTCTCGATTTCTCTAAGTTATAAAAAAAAACTAAAATAAAGTTTGGGTCGAATTTATCGTCATGTCCTCCCATGTTATATGCAACCATACCCAGCACAATTTCATATGCCGTTCTTCAGAATCTGATTTGCATAACACATCCCTTTCTTGAGCTTTAAATGGAAAAAATCCTCCTACTTGACCTCTTCGGTATATAAAGGCTCTCAGGATTATTGAGTGTTCTCACCTTCTGCTTTCCCAGAAAAGTGTTTGTTGAGCATTCTGGCAATGCGTGGCATCCACGATGACGTGACAGCAACACTATTGCCAATGTTACTTCGCTGCAACTCGTTATCCATTATATTTTTTCATAACTATGCATGTTGTTTTTGTCCTCTGCTATATCAGCCGGATTTAAATCCTGGTGTATTCACCTAGCTGCCAGATTTAAATGGAGACATGCCCGAAGCACTCACTGCATGCAGCGAAAACATTTAAAGGAACTTTTCCGTCATGCTAGGCATTTAAAGGTTAAAATATAATTCCCCCCTGTAACTCCTGGTAAAATAGGGAAAATGGTGTTCATGAGGCATTCCATACCACCCAGACCAATGCCATATCCCTCCCAAAACAACAATCTTTAACCCCCCTTGATAATAACAATGAGGAAGCAATTATTTTCATTTTTTTATGTCATGTTATTCTCAGATTTCATGGTTTCTGGTGTTAAAGTCAGCAATTAATTTGTCACAAATGGCATGCATGTTTTTTTAAAATCTATAGTTAAATATTTTGAATAGTTTCTATCCAGACATTTGTTTGAAAATTGTTCAATCCTCCCTGAAGTATTTTTCTTTTAATACAATAACTGATGTTATTTAACCTTTTCACTGCTAAGCTTTATCCCAGAGAGCATTCACTGTAGCGCGCAAACTTTCGTGTTGGTATTTGAACACCTGGACTTTAAAACGCATATATGCGTGCGTTACGCTGATGGCACTGCTCTGCCCAAACGCATATATGCGTGCATAGCACTGAAAGGGTCAACTTTTTTACTTGTCTACTAATATTCTTTAAGCTTTATACATGCAACAGCCTGCCACGATGGAAACACTGGTTCCTGATCAGTCACCAAAGTTAAACATCACTGGGCTCGGCTCGAATAATGAGGGGTGATCCTCTTATTCATGAGAGTGCTGTTGCCTCTGTCAGCATGTTGCAGGCAGTATGTGCGAAATGACCTAAGCCGTCGAAGCACATAAAACAAAAATACTACTACTAACTTTATACATATATATTGTCTTGAAGATATCTGCTAATACAGACGAAACATTAGCTTTGGTTTAATAGTATTATTCATGACCAACATCCCATAACATATGGAAAAGAATGATTAAAAGTAGTCATGACCATTCATTATCCATACATGAATACCCTTTCATAACTAGATGATAGAGATAGTTTAACGTTTGTGGCAGGACCCCAAAAATGGATTCGTGAGGCACTTAGACCTGTCGGTCCATTGTGCCATCCGCAAGATTTAACATCACCCATAGAGTCCTATGGCCTTACTAAAGGCCAGAATATCTCTAATGAGGACGTCCCTGAGTTCCTTGGGGTCCATATGTGCAGCTCCAAGGTGTCGCATGCGAGTCCTAGAGATTACAGGGCAATCACAGAGAATATGAGATGTAGTTTCATCCTCTTCTTTGCACCATCGACATCTAGGTGAGTTTATGAGTCCCAGGATATTGAGGTGCATGTTGACACAAAGGTGGCCTGTCAGCAGTTCAACTATTGTTCTAAGTTGGTTTCTATCCAGGGATAGAGGTTTTCTTGTCATGCTAAGCTTAGGTCCGGCAATGTGGAGCCTGGCAATTGTCTTAGTCCCTGTATATGGAGTTCCAGATCTCTGAGTGCCCGCTAGATGTCCATTCTCTGATCTCTGCTCTCCCAATAGCAGCCCGGGTAATTGGTAGAACTGGTTCGGGGCTAGTTGGGTTGTGACTTGCACCGGCTTTGGCGAGTTCATCCGTATTTTCATTTCCGGGTATGCCTTTGTGTCCAGGTACCCAGAAAAACCTGATTCTACAGTGCCTAGCTATCTCCGATAGTGCCTCTCGACACTCTTGTAGCAGGCATGATGTACACCAAGGTGAGTTAAGCACCTTAATCGATGCTTGACTGTCGGTGCATATGTGGAATGGTCCTTTAGTGAGGGCTAGATCCTTAATAATGTAGGCACAGGTCAGAATCGCAAAGATTTCAGCCTGGAACACTGTGGCATACTTCCCTGAGGAAAAGTGGTACAATCTTGAAGGGCTGCATCCGTAGATGCCTGCCCCTGCTTTATTGTCTTTTCTGGAGCCATCTGTATACCACACAGAGGCTTTTATGTGGAGATGTTTTCCCCCTATCTCCCACTGCTCCCTAGAGGGGATAACAGTTTTGAAAGGAGGATCCTTGAAATTGAACCTTGCCGACATGTGGTCACTGCCCATCTGAAAGATTGTGCTGGACCTGCACATCTCGGTCCATATCTGTCTATGGCTAGAGAGATTTCCCTTGCCACTCCATTGGCCTGTGTAGTTTAGGCGATAAGCTGTGGCCCTGGCTTGACCCTCCACCACCACATAAAGGGGTGGGAGGTCAAGAAGAGTTTCCAGGGCCAGGGTTGGAGCAGTTCGCATGGCTCCCGTGATGCCTAGACAAACCATTCTCTGAATGTAGTTGAGTTCGTTTATGGCACCAGATTGCCGGGCTCTCTTCCACCACACTATTGAGCAGTATGTAAGACTGGGTCTGACCACTGCTGTGCAGAGCCTGTGTATCACCTTGGGTTTGAGTCCCAAGGTATTTCCAAAGGCTTGACGGCATGTCCAAAGGGTTGCACATGCTTTTTTTGTTCTCGAATCTAAGTGTTCTTTCCAGATTAGCTTAGAGTCCAAGATTGTTCCCAGATATTTCACTGATGGCGAGAGCCTAAGGGTCTTCCCATGCAAAGAGGGAAGGGTAAGCCCCTCCCTTTTCCTCTTTTTTGTGAAAAGTACCAGAACAGTCTTATCCGGATTCACCATTAGCCCTGTGTTCTGTCACCCGTCCTGAGTTAAGTCCAGGGCCTTCTGCATGAGTCCAGAAATTGTGTATAGATACTTCCCACTAATGAGGATAGCTAGATCATCAGCATACCCTTGTGTGTATAGGCCAACATTATTCAGCTGTGTGATGAGGCTGTTGACCATCAAATTCCATAAAAGAGGGGATAGAACCCCTCCCTGAGGGCAGCCCCTAGACACTGCCACCCTCATTAAGCAACCCTGAGGCTGGAAGTGATAGTGCGCTGAGCCAGCATGCACCTAATCCATCTCACAATGTGAGCGTGGACTCCGTGCCTCTCAGCTGCCCAGCAGATCTGGTCAAAGGTGATGTCGTTGAATGCCCCTTCTATATCCAGAAATGCTCCCATACTATATAGCCCATGGTCAAGTGCACTCTCTATCCAGGAAACTAGACCATGGAGTGCAGAGTCCACAGACTTGCCTTTCTGGTAAGCATGTTGGTTCAGATTCAAAGGATGCTCCTTAAGAGGTCCATCTCTGATGCATCTGTCTATTATCTTCTCTAACGTCTTTAATAAAAAGGATATTAGATTAATTCCTCTGAAGGAATTAGCTTTAGTGTAGTCTGTCTTCCCAGGTTTGGGAATGAACACCACCTTGGTGGGCCGCCAGACTTTAGGAACATATCCATGCACCAGACAGGATCGAAATATTCGTAACAGAGGAAGCAGTAATTTCTCTCTTCCCTCTTGAAGGAGGGCAGGAAACACCCCATCCTCCCCTGCAGATTTGTATGGAGCAAAGCTGGACATGGCCCAGTCAGCTGCTTTGTACGTAATGATGCTGGAGGCCAGTCTCCAGTCCATCCTAGCAGGATGAGTGGGAGGATTCCTTGAGTGCATCTCATGTTCCTCTTTTGAGTTAGGGAATTGTGTCTCTAACAGAAGTTTAAATGCTTCCTTGTCTGTGACTGCGAGACCCACCGGTGGGTCCCGGCTTTTCACATTCACGGGTAGAGTGACCCATGGGTGGGTCCCCTTCTGCTGCCTTGGCTATGCGTTGACAGCTGTGAAGAAGGACATGTTTCTCGCAGACACTCCTCAGATTAGTCTTTAGAACATTTTTTTAAGAAGCCCCATAAATTTCCTTTTTTATGATTTTTTTGTTGACCTGTAACACAGCATGTGAATTGTTAAAATAAATTGTTCATTATTTGATTACTAATGATAATAATCATCAGATCATAATAAAAATAATAAGTCCAAAAACATGAATGCACACACAAATTTCATTGTAAAATGAAATTATGAATGTTTCATTGTTAATGCTCTGCTACCCTCATTGTGCATTTCAAGAAAAGCTTACTTTCACTTTTTATAAATTCAGCAAACGTTTTTCAATATAGAACTATTATAAAAAGTATTTATATTTTAGATTAAAACAATCCAGACACATAGTAGGCTGTCCATCGCAGTCCTTGCAATAAAGTTTTACCTTTTTTGCTTTCCCCTTCGCTTCTTTTACATCACTAGTAATATAAAGTTTCTCTTATCAAGCAGCACATCTTTCTCTGCAATCTCTAGCCAGTCCTCCATATGTTCCCAGCTTATAAACAACTGCTCACTCACTCTTCTCACTCAACTCACACTTCCACAGCTGCTTTCAATGCTATTGCTTTTTAGTCGATAAATTATTTTTTCCCTAAAATTTATCATATCCATTTTCTTCCCTCCAGCGCATCTATTGTAAATGACCCATGCATTTACCACGCAGGTTCCAAGAAGCAGTTCCACTTCATTGAGCATCTCAAACATGTGTAATAGGCACTCATCCGATCGAAGAGGTCAACACCCTTTTCTGCCAAATTATAATCAATCACAGATAATGGTTTCATTTTTTGTTTCATGAGTATTTATCTTGTCTTGGATGTAGACAGAACCAAATCAGCGGTGTGGGTGGGATCCGATGAAATCATCATCACTGGTATTCTGTCTTGCCACTTTATAACTTGCACACTATTTCCTTTTGCACACACCTCTACTCTCTTCAACTTTCTTGAAACTTGGTACCAGTTTTGGATTACCTTGTATATTTTTTTTGCAATGTTCTACAAAGATGGATTTTTTCACCAGTACTAACTCCTCACAAAGATAAACACAGGAGTAAAAATTGTCGACATATAACGTCCTACTATCATTCACAAGTCTCGTAGTCAGCTCTAGTTCTACGTCTTTGGCATGCCCTTTTTGACCTGTTCCGGGATTGTCATCTTTACCAGCATATATCTTCATCCTGTAAGTGTATGCTTCAGGTGTACATAACTTCTTGCATTTAACACCATATTTGTGAGCCTTTCCTGGGATGTGCTGACCGAAATTTAACCTGCCCCACCAAGGTACCATTGACCCATCTATTACAATTTTTTCCCCCGGGAGTAACAGTTTATTGAAAACACCTGCATTTAACATCAAGCAATGGTATTATCTTAGTCAACCTGTTTTATGTTGAAGAAACTATGTTGTTAAAATGCTAGCACTTTAGAATCATTTTCAAGCAGTCGAGTTGAATTGTCATTCCAATACAGAATTTGAGCAATCTAGTTGCATTGTTGGCAAATGGTTTAATCACATTGCCATGAGAACTGAGATGAATCTTTTCATTTCTCTTCCTCCATTTCTTCATCAAAGATATTCTTTTTGGCTGGGCAGATGCTAGATGTTGGGCTGCATATCTATTCGTTTCCAGCACTATTAGTTCTAGCACTTCTACATTTAGGGACAACTGATTTTTTTGCCTGCAAACAACTGATTTCTTTTCCATTACACACAAGAATATGTAGGAAGAAAAGCCGTAAAAGTTGGCCATGAGATGCATTTGTATAAAGTATATTTTAGGGTTGCTACTTTGGGGTGTAGATCGCTGCTCAGAGAAAATAACACCCCTCATATAAAACCAAAAGCCCCTTGCATTTAGTTGAGAAAAGTAATGAAATAAGTTGTCAGGAGTATTAAACATGGGTTTTCCATGAGCATTAGCAAAATTTATGTACTGAATTTCTCAGAATAGCAGCTGCAAGAGATGAGGAGTGGGAAAGGGTTATCCAAAAGGTGTTCCTTAACTGGGAACTTGAAAGGCCACTTTCTTGATTATCCTTCCTCACCTCCTCCTAATAAACACCTACACTAATTTAAAAAGTTTCAGAGTCAACATGGTCATCTCAGGTTTGCATTTGAATGTCAAAGTCATACCTCGGTATCGCATAGGGTTTTTTCACTTTCCTATGAAGATTGTTGGAAGTTCAATGTTATGTTTAATTTGAGTTTTTCCACTCCATGTTTGTCGTGAGTTTTCCGCCTGGAGCATTGTCCTCAACTGGATGGGGATTCCCTTCCCCTCCGCTGCCTACCAACCCTTTGCAGGAGAGTCACAGCTGCATCTGACTGCACAAACGGCCAAACTGCAGTCCTTACCCCTCTCACAGGGAGTTTCCTTGGCTCACAGGTCCCCCCACCCGCTACTTGGGATCTCCAGACCCTCACACTGAGAGCATCCATTGCTACCTGGCCTCCCGTTCCTATGAATTCGTGGATGGAATTCTCAGTGTGGCAGGGGTGATGTCCAAAGGTCTCCATTGTTTCTAGATGGTTGCCGATCCCAAGACCCAGGCCATCTTCAACTTGATCTGGAGACCCGACCAGCAAAGTCCCAAAGCAAAGCTATCTTTTTCCCCTAAAATATTAGGCTTCCACCGTTCCCCCACTCTACACTGAGAGTATCCCAAGATTTGTGAGAAAGGACCTAGATGACCAGCAAGTAGCTCTAGTGCCAATACGCTATATTGAGGGCATGGATGTAATTTTGGGAATACCGATAAGGTCCCACTGCAGATTATCCTTGTGTTCTTACACCCTAGAATTTGAAAGTGAGTGGAAATTTTCCATGGCTGTGAATGAAGGATAGCTCCTAGCGATATAATGCCAAACTCACAAAAATAAATTATGTATGTACTTACAGAAAAATATAATGGCCACCAGTTGTGGCAAAGTAACATTGGCAATGGTATTGCTGCCATGGCATCGCAGAGGCCATGCATTGCCAGAATGCTCAGAAAACACTTGCTGGGGAAAGCAGAAGGTGAAAACACTCAATAATCCTGAGAGCCTTCATACACAGAAGAGGTCAAGTGGGAGGATATTTTCCGTTTGAAGCTCAAGAAAGAGACATCTTTTGCTAATCAGATTCCGAAGAGAGGCATATGAATTTGTGCTGGGCTGCTGGGTGTGGTTGAACATACCACAGGAGGACATAATGATAAATCGCCCTAAGTTTATTTTACTGTTTTTTTGGGATGATTAGAAAAAGACGATTCGAGAACATCCAAAAATATTTGTCAACCAGGATGCGCACTAGCCTTGAAAATAATGTAAAAGAAAAATTATTCTGAAAAAAGTTTATGTAAAATTTGATGATTGGTTGCATAACTACCAGGGGAATTGTTAAAAAAATTATGATTCAATCATTTACAAATGCTTTCCACTCCCCCAAAGTATAAAAATAATAATGCTCGAGGAAAGGGAAACTTCGATTATTATTAAAACAACTGAAAAATAATTTCAATATTTCCAGAAAAGTTACGCCCTTGGGAATCATCTACAAAAAAGGCCTATGTTGTGAATGTATTAAGGATGAACCCTAAAAGCCAATTGAGCGCATAAGGAAACGAATTCCTATGCTAGCATTTTAGTTATCTTGGTGACTGTGAGATGGTGAATTTGTTTTGGTGACACAGAACTCGAGAATATGCGTTGCCTGACTCCAGTTTGCAGTCACTGATACACAGTGACTTACAATGTCACCCTGGCAAAAAAACTCCTCCCAAAATAAATATCACCACAACTCCTCTGAACATGTCTCAACGTGTGAATTTGGAGTCAATCTCTTGGCCAACATGTATTTATTCTCAAATGCTACACCAGCAAAACAAATCCACCACCTCCCCTCCCTGTAGATGGTCTCTCAGATGACTGAAATGCTGGCATAAAAACTTATTTTCTTTTGCATTCAATTGGCTGCATATTAAGATTTATCCTCAATAATAGAAAGATATGATGGGTACCAGAAAAAAAATATGTGGTGGACCAAAATTAGCACTGCTATTTTACAGTTTTATATCGGTTCATTGAAGGCTAAAGGATGAAATTTGACAAAAAATCACTCTTTCCTCCAGGTTGCCTCATGCTGATTACCTGACCATGGAAAATATGACACCAACATCCTAGCCTCCGATGGAAGAAGCATCATGGGATACAAACCAGAACCAAAATAAAGACTTGAGGAAAAAACATTGCACCTTGGACTAGGAGAACCATGAGGAAGTTAGAGAAAATGTAGGATATTGCTTGTGAAATGAGGAAATTTAGGATTAATACTTTAGCTGTTCAGGAGACACCTTGGTAAGTTAATGAAATGGTTGACATGGCAAATTACAGTGTGAGATATATTGGACAAGAGCACTAAATCAAATTATTTGGGACAGGATTCTTAATTAGAGATGGGCCACTCTGAAAATTACTGACGTAATTTTTGTATAATACCACGGTATTTTTTGTAATTCATTGCACCCCTTGAAAATTACCGTAATTTTTGGTAATTTTCTAGATGAATAACCTATTTTTGAGATAATGTTTCATACAGATAAACTCCAAACATGTTCCTTTAAAGCCAAGTCCACCTTTCCTAGGTGTTTAATTATAAATTGAGGCATGTACATCTCATTTTTGAAATATTTTACATAAATTATAACATTATAGTGTAATGTATAAGAATATTCTTATTGAAAATTTCTCATATTTTGACAAAAGAAAGCTACATTGTGTGTTAATGCCGTGGTTATTTTTAAAATTTCTAATAGGTAAATGTTGCATTAGTTATGGTTTAAACATTATTTTTCCCTTCTTATTGCTATTGGCTTTCTTATTTAACCATACATTTGCTGTTAAATGCTTAAAACAAAAAAATAATGGAAAATTACGGTAATTTTGAAGAATTATCATAATTTACCACGTGGTATTTTACCTCAGATGAAAATTGCTGTAATTTTCCCATCTCTATCGTTGAGAGGCACCTAAATATATCAGAGATAGCCTAATAGTGTATATGTTATAGCCATAAATGAAAAGATTTGAAAAATGAAGGTGAAATGGAGATTCAAGAATATTACCACCATGCCGCTGTTCATTAGGGTGGTCATTATTTTTAAAAATTGAGAAAAGTAATGTTGCTTACCCCTAAAAACGATCGATATGGAATGTGAATTCACGTGTTAAAATCCGGTCACTGTTAGTTTTTGGAAAGCAATGCCCTAAGGGCCCTAAATACTTTGGAAATAAATATGCATGTTTTTGGGTGGAAAAAACACTTTTCCTTTGTCAGAGTTTTTCCATTGAAATCGACAAATGGTTGTTCCCTCACCATCTCAGATGTCAACGAAATTCGGCACGTGGGCAGTGGCTCATAATCCGTTGACTAAATTCACAGAAAATAAAATTGCCCCTGGGTTATAGGCAACTGTACACGACTTGGATGCTTAACCCTTACGCTGCTGCAGCTAGAGCGCATGTCGTCCACCCGGTGCAGGAAATATCTATTCGGACAGAAGCTGTCCATCCTTCCCACGGGCCGAGGCATGGCCGAGGCCGGGCAGTAATATGACCCATGTAATCCCCTCCCGGCACTTATCTCAGGATCCCAGGTGGTGGGCACCGGAACTTGTTGAGGGATTAGTGGGACTTTGAACAAATTTTGAAAATTTGTTTACAGGCATAATTGTTAAAAATAAATATGACAATATTTTTTCTAGCAATTTTCTGTTTAGTTTGATACCAAACACCAAAGAAATCCGTTGATAACTGAGCCAGGCGCGAACATAAGACAACTAACTTGTGAGACAACCAGAAGCCATTGAGTGAGCAATTGGAAGAAAGGGTCGTACCTCATTGTGGTGGTACGCGATCCCTAAAGAGGGCGGGAAGGGATTGGTTTGGGTAAAAAGGGTGGATTCCCAAATGTCCACTGCTGGAAAGAAAGAGTTCGGGTCATAAAAATATGAAAGGGCGGAGGTAGCAGGTAGGCAGAGAGGGTGAAACATACAAGAACGTTTTTCCCGCAGTTGCCGGTACACATGTAGGTATATGTACGTTTCCCGCAGTCGAAGGGTTAAAAAATGTTATTTTATGCCCTTTTTGTACAAGCTCCAGCAAACTTATTTTAATTAGCACAAATACAAAAAGAAATCATTGGAAAGGTATAAGACTACACTTGATACTATTAATCATGAACATCGACCTTGTGAATGTTTAAATGCTTCTTCAACTGCTCTATGTCAAAGTTCAAAATGTTGTTTTGTTGTAACTTTGGGCAGTAAATAAACCAACAAGGAATTCAAGTATCAGGCTATTTTTTCTCGTATTAGTACTCACTCCTGGGTAGTACATGATTAAAAAATAAAATATCAATTTTAACCAACCTTCACCAAAGAAATATCCCAAGAACCTGAGAAATTTGGCAAAAAATGGTTTTTCGGAGTAAAAAAAATCCATGTGGCACAGGTTTTAAAAATCAGGTAAGTGCTGATTTAGTAAGTTCTTAAGATGTTCTTTCAAGAAAAAAAAAGAATTGAGTTGTGTTATGCGGGGGTTGGAGAGATATAGGGATTGGAATAGGGAGTAGAAACTCAATGGGTTTGAATACCACATACAATATGAATACTGAACGCACGGCCATAGGACCCCACTTCCCACCATACATTTAAATGTACGCTAGTCCTTAAAAGGTTAATGTAGAATTTATTGTGAAAGGGTTAACAGAAGAGAATATTAAATAAGAGTCTAGGACAAAATTGAGTCTGCAGATCAGCCTGCTAGTATAATATGATTCTGGTAATGTGTGATTTATAAAGTAAGCATAAATGCTATAAAAAAACAAGCACCTGAACAGCACTCACTTCATGATAAGAAGAATAGTAATGGGAAAATCCTAGTTGAATTTGAAAAAAGAAACAATTTTTTGTGTTAAAAGAACATGATTTTCCCATGAAAAAATTCATTTGTGTTGATAAAAATCACTGCCACAGATGATACCAATCAAAATGATCATATGCTGCTGTCAGGGAGGCATTTCCTATCAGTAATGGATGTCAGAAGCTACAGAGGCCTGACTGGTGATAATGATCGCCAATTTATAGGGGCAAAGATTGAGGAAAAGGTTGCGAAACTTCAGAGATAGATTAGAGGGGAATAGGTAGGATATCAAAAACTTCGTGCAAATCCTGTTGTTGCTCAACAATATCAAGGGTGTTTGAATAACAGATATTCCCCTCACAAATGGTGAGATGTAGGATGTGGAGCATTGATGGAAGAAACTTGAAGAAAAAAAAACATTTACATTGATAGGAAGATGGATAAATGACTTCTTCACCAGAGGGAGACTCTCCTGTCCTAACTCTTGTATTTAAGGAGGTTGTCGTACATTATTTGGTGGGAGGGAAAAACTTGGAACAGATTGGTTTGATAAGGGATAGATTGTAGACTGTAAGGGTGGGTGAGGGCCTTCTGGAGCCCTCCTGGCACTCAGATCTCTTGGTCCATTGTGCCACATTTAAACTGCCTGCCACTTGCAGAAAGGGGACAAGAGCACCGCGGTAGAGGTATGAAGGAGGGGCCACCCCCAACCTTGCCGGTACAGGTATGGAAAAGGATCACCTCCCTCCAACCTTCCCAGTCTGGGCCTACCCTCCGGCCACCCGGTTAGGTCTGGAGGAGTGTCTCCTCTCCGTCCACCCTGGTTGCATCCACCCAAAAACATGCATATTTATTTCCAAAGTATTTAGAGCCCTTAGGGCATTGCTTTCCAATAACTAACAGTGACCGAATTTTAACACGTGAATTCACATTCCATATCGATCGTTTTTAGGGGTAAGCAACATTACTTTTCTGAATTTTAAAAAATAATGCGAGCGAACTCTACTTCCGTGACGTCCGGAGCCAATACCCGACAAGTCGCACCGATCGCCCATCGCTCCGCGCGGTCTACTCCACGCACAGGAAATCGTGAATAAATTTACCTTTAAAATTAACCTCATGGGATATATTATGAAATATACAAGAATATGGAATATCAAATTGAAAGGAAACTATGCGTTCTCGACATTTCTTCGGAATTGAGGAAGTTGTACAGTAAAGGCACAAGAGCGGAATCGCCGAGAAGTACCAGATTGTCATATTTGGAAGCGATAGAAAGGAATAATCCAGCTCAGATATGAATAGCGACGATTTGGAATGATGAAGAAAACAATTCGACGGATCGGACTAGGCAGAAGATAAATTACGCCGAATGAAAGAACGGTTGATAAAATGAACACCGGAGGCAATATAAGTGGTATGTGAAGGGGCCACGAGAATTTATGAAAATATTACGATAACGCTTTGTAGAAATAGACAGGAGTTTGAGGTTATTTTGAACCCAGATTCCTTTATCACTAGGCTGTGTGGAATCCTTCAGTTAAATGAAGGCCAGTGTGTGAAGGTGGCTTGGAAGGGAAGCTTAAAGGTCAAGTGCCCTGTAGAATGAACTCTAAAGCGTGCCTCAAAGTACAGCTCGTCTAACGAGATAAATTCATTTTAAATTTCTGTAAGAGGCGAAATTATACAAATGCGGTGACCGCTGTGAAAGGCCACGCGCTGCTAAAAGAAATGGAGACGTTATTTCTTGAAGTATTGAATGTAAAGAATTCACAATTGGTACAATAGAATTACAATGACAAAAGTTACGATTTATATGGATATAAGACATGAAGAGCAAGTGAGAGCATTGGAGAAGACTGACCGGATCTTGCACTGTAAACCCCCGAATTCCATCCCTGGAAATATAAAAGGATGTTAATGGCCTTCCTCGAAAAAAATTAAAAGGAATACTTACAAATATTAAAAATGTCAATACTAGTAGGAGACAACAGCAGGTAGCAGGTAACAGTAGGCGTGAGGGAAGATAATTTTAACAACTGATCAGACGTGGTATTCACTTAAATCGAGAAATGCACACGGATGCGCTGTGAAAATGAAATGTAGCTCAGAATTTGATTTCAGGAATGCATTAACGCATAGCTTAATGAAAACGGAAAGATCGACGTAAACATTAAGTAGGTAGGTAAATTCTATCAGGTAATACCCAATATAACATGAAACGCATCACGCATTTAAGAGGGAGACTTATTTAACAACATTCGATTTGAAGAATAAGCTGCCTGACGTACAGGTTTGTCTTTTCACGCACAAAAATGGTTCAAAGTAGCACTCATTACGACCGAAATGGTGTACTGTTTTCTGCAGAGCTTGTCTAATTCGTAGCATACTTGAGTTAAACGTATTTATTATACCACACCCTATAAAACTCTAGCTGGGGGAGGGTTTCTGACTGGCTAAGGGTTTGCCAGATGTGATCCCTATATCGGATGATCGGGCGTCTAATAATCTCCGCTCTACTTTATGCAACTACCATTAGACGTACTGGGTAAATTTGTTTGTTTCCTTTCATGGTGCATTTCTATTTCAAGATAAGCGCAAACAGTTGGTATTAACAATGGCAAACCGTTTTATGGACACTTTGTATTACATCTATATATATAAAAGAGGATGTCTGACTCCGTGCCTCTCAGCTGCCCAGCAGATCTGGCCAAAGGTGATGTCGTTGAATGCCCCTTCTATATCCAGAAATGCTCCCATACTATATAGCCCATGGTCAAGTGCACTCTCTATCCAGGAAACTAGACCATGGAGTGCAGAGTCCACAGACTTGCCTTTCTGGTAAGCATGTTGGTTCAGATTCAAAGGATGCTCCTTAAGAGGTCCATCTCTGATGCATCTGTCTATTATCTTCTCTAACGTCTTTAATAAAAAGGATATTAGATTAATTCCTCTGAAGGAATTAGCTTTAGTGTAGTCTGTCTTCCCAGGTTTGGGAATGAACACCACCTTGGTGGGCCGCCAGACTTTAGGAACATATCCATGCACCAGACAGGATCGAAATATTCGTAACAGAGGAAGCAGTAATTTCTCTCTTCCCTCTTGAAGGAGGGCAGGAAACACCCCATCCTCCCCTGCAGATTTGTATGGAGCAAAGCTGGACATGGCCCAGTCAGCTGCTTTGTACGTAATGATGCTGGAGGCCAGTCTCCAGTCCATCCTAGCAGGATGAGTGGGAGGATTCCTTGAGTGCATCTCATGTTCCTCTTTTGATTGTCCGTCCGCTATGGGTTTCCATACGGCAGCACGGATTGCGACCAAAGTTGGTGCATAGGTGCATCTCATGCTCCCGAACCTAGTAGTGCTACTTTCGGTTGCGTCCGACGCGTCCTTAGCGTCGTTTTCTCATTACCGAACCCTGCAAGTGTGCTCAGCGCCACCTAGCACCCATCCCCGCGCTCTGCTTACTCTCCCACCTTCCGATAACAACCCCATTCAATCTGCCATGTTAGTATGTTTGTGTGCGAGGTGAAGGCCGATTTGGTAACTTCCATTTCCGATACTGCCTTTTTTCGCAACTTCACCGTTCACAGGTAAATCGCCCTCGAGTTTGTGTGCGAGGTGAAGGCCGATTTGGCGGCTTCCATTTCCGATACACCCCCACAGGAAAAACAGCCAACATAGTCTATAAAGAAGTGCTGTAAGCCGCCCCCCATCAGTTTCGCATTCCGGAAACAAAGTGTTTTCTATTTTGCCTTTTTACACTGTTTTCTGTTTATTTAGATGACCGTCACCTAACCTGCTTTGTTCCTTTACCTACAAATCCTGCTGTGTTACCATGAATTCCAAGTATCCCCCTTCTCCTTCCCGAGCAACGCCGGGTGGCCTGCTAGTAGGCGATAAACTAAATGCCTATGATCGAAATAGTTGAAGCTCCTGTTCACAGGAACGAAATCACTACGCTTGGAAATATTTTTGCGGAGCCATACTATAATGGAAAGATCAGTTACGACATGTAAACGGAAGATAATAGGTAAATTGGAGTAAGCTTTGACTTGACGCAATGCCAATCTCATTTTTACACCCTCGTTTAATATCCCAGGGATTTAATGGCCACATTCGGCGCCAGCATGGCGTTCTCACCCCAGGAGCAAAGAGAGGCCGTCGCGGACTCCGTCCTTCGGCCGTCCACTAATGACGCCGCTCCCGGCCATTTTCAGGTCCCCCCTTGAGTGTCTAGCCATCATTCACGATCAAGCGGATCACTTTCCCTCTAGTCCTCCTCCCACAACGCACTCTATCGGTTAGCTCTCGCACTCATCTCGAGATCCCCGGGCTCGAATCCCGGGGCGGCGATTGAAATTTTTCCTGACGAGATCGGCGTATTTTCTGAATACTTTTCACCAATAAATCCCGATACTCACTTGAGTGCCACGTGAAGAGCACTTCATGTGCAGTGCTTCGTCCGTCGGGTTGGACGTTATACTGTGGACCCCACGGCGCCATTTCGTTAAAAACAAGCTAATGCCGACGCAGGGTTTGTCTCCACCGTTGTTCCATGCCCTTTAAATCCTTCCCTTACCAACCTACCCACCTATTGTTATTGACGAATGTAACCTCAGGTTTCGGTCGCCTCCCCAAATAACAAACAAATCAGCCATATTCTATTGAAGAGAATCCTTTGTTTTTTCGTGTGAGTTTAAAATAGTAAATCTCCAGCTTTGAAGCTTCTAGTGACATTTTAAAGCACTATTTGCGGCATCATTACCCTGATATATCGCAGTGCTATGCATTTTCGGCCAGAGTTAACACTTAAGAAAGCAGATTGTGATGAAATATAGAGAATATTTCTTTCTTTTCAAATAAAAACAGCCATTCCGGGCCTTTAACGTGAATTACGAGTACCCACAGGTGAATGACTAGCATTTTTCAAAACGGCTATAGTTACTCATGTCTTGTTATCATATCTTTCAATTAAGTACATTACTTTGGATGTTTTTAGTGTTCCTCTTTATACCAAGAAAATATTTTCATTACAGTTTCCTAAGTTTTACTCAGATACACTCTTGATTCTGAAAACGGAGAAAATAACATTAACCGTGATTTTATTTCTTCCGAACTGCTTTCTGTTTTATTTTAAAGTATTTAGACAACGATAATTTACACACGCGAGTATTTTATTATCTCTCATTCCGCATTGAATTTGACATATTTTAAATAAAAATTGGAAATATGCCTCCTATGCTAAAAATAGTACGATTGGATCGTATTCGTGCCTTAACAATACTCATTTGCGTCTCAATCACATGGAAGCTTAACATCTTATAGAACAAATAATAAGAGGGATGGTAGAGAAATATTGGAGAGAAAAATTCATAACGATGTTTTATGAAACATCGTCCTTCAGCCAGCAATAATCATGTGCATAATCGAATTCAAAGTTCGATTGGACGGAGTTATATGTCTTTCTCAAAATTTCTGAATCCTGGAAAAGATAAACCGAAGTTACAGAGAATTTATAACGCAATAAACATTTTTTTCGGATGAAGAATGGACGTAACCGTGCATGGCAGTTACCTTTTGTGGACGGGACAGCGGATCCGGGAGTGAGGAAACTGCGCATGCGCGATAATTGGCGCGGAAAGTTAGAATCCAAACCTCATTCTTGACTTGGATGGGCCATTTGTGAAGAAGGAAATCGCGTATGTATCACAACAAAAAAATAATTACACCTTTCGGTTTAAAAAATACTCCTGCATGCCTTAGCTATTAAAAATGAAATTGAGCTCCAAAATGTACAGATTAGTCGAAGAATATACATATTTTTAAATAAATAATTTCTCCGGCCGTTGGGGCTGATGTGTCATTTCCATTGGGTTTGACTCCAGTAATTGGAGTAATTTTCCAAAAAAAAATGATGGGAAGGTGCGTACACTCCAATGCCACTCAATTTTCTTGGAGGATTCCCTTCTTATAAACAGATTTTCGCAAAAATTGCATGTGTATTCGATAGAAAAATACATTTTACCCCATGTGACACCGTTTGTCACATTAAAAATCATGTGATTTCAGGTTTAATTTGCGAAAATATCCCGGAAAGATTGCGTCGTTCTTATAAAACCGAGGACTTATTTCGCCGCAAGTGGCCAGAGTATGAACAAAGTGGCGGTGAAATCGTTTCGCGGTGGAACTGGTGGATCGCTCGCGGTGCCTCGGTCCCCGTAAGCCGCACCACCCTTGCCGCACCACCCTTGCCGCGCTTCGGCGCTTCGCCAACATCGGCGGCTCATCTCATGTCGACGGCCGCTCTCGGATCGCTTGGCGGCGCGTGACGGGGGGGGCGCCGGTGGGGGCGGGGGGGGGGGCGCCGGTGGGGGCGGGGGGGGGCGCCGGTGGGGGGGGCGGGAGAGAGAGAGTAGAGGGGGCCCCTCCCCAAGACGCCCGCTCCCCCGAGAGAAGAAAATCAATGAGACGGGCGGAGGAGAGGGGGGGAGGTGGAAGCTCCTCTGCCCGCCGCCGCCGCATCACCCGCACCGTCATCGTCCCCGCACCACCCCCGCACCCTCAGCGAGGGGCGAGTGATCCCGGCCGCTCACTCGGGGGAGCGGGATTTCCTCGTCTCTCCTGCGGCGTGGAGGACGCCAGCGCGCGCACGGGGGGAGGGGGTGGAAGGGGGGTGTGGAAGGGGGTGTGGGTGGGTGCGGGGCCTCAAGGTGTAAGGACGTCAACACGACGGATGTGCGCGGAGGCCATGTTGGGAGGAATGCTCCCCTCTCGGCGCTTAATGATTGCGCTTGAATCGCCCACTTAGACGGCCTTTTTCTCGTTCGAGGGCCAGGGGGAGGGGGCCAGGGCACTTTCGCCTCGCATCCGATCCTCCCGCATGCCGCCCCTGGCCTGCGCCCCCGACAGGCGCTCAAACATGGCCTGCGAGATCGAATTTCGATCGTCATCTGTTTTTAAGTTGTATGTCTCCGATTGTCCATACGCTTACTGAGCTAAGGGAAACATTGTTCGGATGGATGGTTATTATGGTTGCTAAGACATGGTAGGTACTAAATGTTTTTCAGAACTTTGTGAAAAGTAAATCGTATCAAACCACCTAATTTTCCATCCACTTTGGTTTCAGGTCGTGTTTGTCGATCAAGAATGCGGTGGAAATAAATTAATTAAAAGTTCTTCCCAATAATTACTGGAAAAGCCTCACAACTTTGTGTCCTTTGTGCCACATTTGTGTCGTACTGCACTGATGTGGTGCACTTTCATCTGATGTCGAAGTAGAAAAATTGTTCGACAGAATAGAATAAATAATGATCAATGTGAAAGGAGGTGAAAACATGATTATTCTTGGAGATTGGAGTGCGATTGTAGGAGAAGGCTGTGACGTAACAACGACGCCATATTAAGGATTTACGTAATGTCTTCTTATTATCGATTTCGCGGTGCATAGGTATTACGTAATATTTCTTCTTTAGTCAATTTAGCAGCGGGGGACGCGCAATTAATCATTATTGAAGCACATCAACTATTACGTTTATTATTGTGAAGCTCGCTTGGTAGCCAGTTAATTGATCATAGCTGCAATAACAAGCATTGTTACAGCTAGCGAGATGCAAATGACGCAACTCCGGGAATTTCCCAGGAGAAGGGGAAATACAAAGTTACGAGAATCGAACAATGGGTTCGAGTGGATATAAAAGGGCGATGACCTCCGTACATCGCGAGTAACTGATCAACAATATACCCAAAGGCAGACTGAATCCACGAAACTCGGGACAGTAAATTTCTCTATTAAGAGAAATAGAAGAAGTATTCTTTGCTTGTGACTCGACAGAAAGTTAAGTAAGGTTTTTAGAGGTTAAAACCACCCATGAAAAATTCATCCTGAGAGTGCACGCGGTAGTAGATGCAAGACGATGGAGACTCATCGACAACATCGTCAGGAATTGAAGCCGGTTCCACGTCCACAGAATCAAGACTTGTTTTGCGACAGGATTTCTTCCGGGATGCATGTGTGTCAGAGGTCGACATTATCAAAAATATTACCCTTCACACACTAATTGTGTGTGAAGGGTAGTATTTGTGTGTGAAGGGTAATATTTGCGTGTGAAGGGTATTATTTGTGTGATTAGTGATCTCACCCTGTGGCCGTGAAGGCAAACAAAATATAAGTGAAGGGTAATATTTTGTGAGTGAAGGGTATTTCTTTGTGATTAATGAAATCAAAGTGGCCGCAAGGCAAAAGGTTAAATTTACAAGTGAAACAGAGTATAAATAAGAGTGTAAATGTTATATTGTGAAGGGTGACTTGTACCTAGGAAAAGATACGGGCATATCAAATCAAATCTTTACTTCATAATAAAGGGAGATCAGATAACTTAACTCTTGTTTTCATTGTATGTTTCTGGCGCCCAACAACAACCTCTTGAGATAAATTAAATATAATTAACAGTAAAAAGAAAAGACGAGAGTCAATCTTTTTCAAGGCCAAGAAGACAGTGGGGAAGTACCTTTGGTTTGAGAAAACTGAACGATAGGGGGGAGAGATTGATTGAGTTCTGCACGCAAAACAGTCTTGTCGTCACAAACGCATTGTTTGGCAACTAACTGCGAAAATGATTCACGTAGAAATGCCAGGAGACAGAAAATGGTTGAAAAGGATTATATATTAGTTAAAAGCAATTTAGAATCAAGTAGAAGACTGCTAGAGCTACTCTGGTGTGGATATCGAGAGTGGCTATTTTTTGGTCATGATATGTCAGCTTAAGTTTAAAAAACTAAAGAGATCAACGAAGAATTGGTCGACGGTAGACTGAAGGAAACAGAACACAGATTGGCCTCTCAAAGTACTACTCAAGAAAAAGCTGAAGAAGATGGAAACGATACCAATCGAAGAGGGTTGGCACGAGATCAAAAAAAGAGTTCTTAATGCAGCAGAAGAGAAAGTAGGAAGGAGAAAAGCAGAGAATTGAAAGCCTTGGATTACGCAGGAAGTACTGAACCTAACATAGGAAAGAAGGAAATCAAAAACTCGAAAACAGAAGGACAACAGGTGCATAGAATAATTCGAAATGCGATTAGCTGCAAATCAAGAAGAGCCAGAGAAGAATGGATGAAAAACATATGGATAGAGGTGGAAGGCCATCTCTCCCAGGAACAATTTGAAGCTGATTACAGAGGTGTAAGAAGTTACTCTAAAGGATGTCCAATTTAAAGTAGTGTCATGCGAACTGAAGACAGTGAAATTCTCATTGAAAACAAAGAAAGAGCAAAGAGATGGAAAGAGTATTTGAGGAAATTTTACAGTGGCAAAGCACTGAATATAATTTTAGCCCTCAGAATTACCAGAGGATACTAAAGGATGAAGGCACTATGGTTAAATATGAGAAAGGATACCCCGTATTAAGATCAGAGTTTGATACTGCAGCAAAGGACTTGAGAAAGAGAAATGCGCCAGGATGAAATTCCCTCTCGGAGTTCCTTAGCTATGTAGGAGTGAGGACCCTCAATAAGATATACAGATTAATTTGTGATACTTATTCAACTATTGTATTTAACATGTTCATTGAGGAAGCAATCATGAAAATGAAAGAAAAAACGAAGGGAATTCAAATAAATGGAGTCAGTAGTTGGAGCGAAGGCTTTCCGCAGTGGCTGATCATGCTGGATCTAGGTTTTCCAGAGCAGCTGCGTGTGTCAACTAACATTTTTTGTTTGAGATTGTACGTTTGTCTCTACGAAATTAGAACAGGTTCTATTTTCCGTTCAGGCATTGAGACATTCGCACAAGCGTTCATGTAATTTGCCGCTTTACACGATACATTTTTTCTCATGCAAGAGTTTGTACAAACAAATGTACCGTGTAAAACGGCCTTAAGACTGGCTGACTGCAGCCCTCCATCCTTCCCTATCAAATGCTATTTATCCTACTCCATAGTAATTCTTCTGGTGTAATTTCCTCTGTACTTGGTCTTTGTACTCATCCTTCTTCTTTAGAGACTTTTCCCTAATTTCTCTCCTCTTAGTGTGACTTCTGCATTCAGCTGCTCTCTTCCGCAGACTAGGATTTTGGTCTCTTTCTAATTTATTTTCATGTTCTATTCTTGAAATACTTGGTCCATTGTGTTCAGTGATCTTTGAAAATCATCACGATTTCCTGACATGACTGCGATGTCATTAGCGAAGCGGAGCATGTTTATATCTTCACCGCTTACATTAATTCCTTTCAATCCCACTTCTTGGGCTTCTCTTATTTCCTCCTCCAAATATATTTTGAACTGTTCTGGTGAGAGGTATCATCCTTGTATAACTCCTTTGTTAATTTTAGTTTCTATTTTCCTTCCATCCTAGTGGCCGCTTTACTAAACGGTATCATGTTTATATGTTTAACAGTTTTAATATTTAATAATAACCTAAAAAAGATTTTAAACGAATGGGGTATTTCACAGTGAATCACTCGTGTAATGTCTATAATGAAAATAATGTAAGCAGTTACGTTCTTTTGAATTATAAAAAAATACCTTCGTCAATTGATATCGTCTCCGGGCAGGTATTGTGGAACTATTTCATATTGACAGAAAGAGTATCGTTCTCTCAAATTGAAGATATATAACGACTTTTTTGATGTTATATAAACATCCTCAAGTCGTAAAGAGAATCAAAGCACTGTTTGGTTATTTGGGGAGGTGACCAACAACTGCGGTGATTAGCGCCAAATAGGATGGGGGGGTGGATTGGTTGGGGAGTGGAGGAAGGGTGGTGAGGAACCATGACACAGTGGCGGATACAGAAAAAACTCAAGGGGGGGGGGGCGCAAGTTATCGCGACGATTGCAGCTTTCAAACTGACTGCCTGGCAGCGACTCTGCTTCCCTTATATATGTAGCTCGGTTGTTACGAGAACATTCGGTGCCAGAATGTTCGCTTCCAGACTTTTAAGGAGTATGAACAAATACAAACAGTAGAATATTCGCGACTTTTCTCGAACAAATGCTAGAGAGAATAACGTATCGAGATCACTAGAATGGCCGCGACTTTTCTCGTAGGTTAGCTATCTATGCGCCAGACAGAAACATATAATATACGATGACGCGCGCGCGTGCTACATAAGTACAAGTACAACTACTCGATAACTCGACTCAGAGTCGACTGACGAAAGACACGAACGAACAGCGTGCGGGCTGACTGGCGGGGGCTTCCACACGACTGAGGACGTTTTCCGGAGACTGATGCTGACCTCTGATCCATTAGTCAGTAGGGACTCGGGGACTAGCACAGTGGTCCGGATCGCGAAAAAGAGGGACAAAAATCAGATTTTTGTCAGATTAATTTGAAAATTGTCATTTATATGTTTTAAGACGCTCTTAGTTCATTTCTGCTGTTATTTTCAACGAAAAATAATTATTTTAAAGATATTGGGAATTTTAATGCTAAATTAACCGATAATGAGGAGACTGCATAGAAAACGCCTGTTATTATTAAATATGCAAATATATAAAAAGTATTTGCATAATATGACTTCTAGACCTTTAACTTAGTAAATAATTATTAAAAAATGGGTAAATGTAAGGCAGTTAGGGGAATTGATTCTAACGTTGAAGTGATTGCGATTATCAGCTAGCAGAGGTAGTGCCGCTGAAACTAAAAAATAAGTAATTATTAAATAAATATTAAAACGGTTTTAAGTGCAAATTAACTCATTTATGTAAATAAAAACATACTTAGTATCTTATTAACTTTAAAATTTATGTAATTCCAAATCAGATTCTCCTGAATTCCACTCCTCTTCCTCGCATTCACTCGCTGAGTCAGGATATTCTTGCAAGAGCTCACGGACCTCTTTAGGCAGATCTTTTAGGCCACGGTATTTATTTATTTCAGCACCTAATGTACCTACTGACTAATGGATCAGAGGTCAGCATCAGTCTCCGGAAAACGTCCTCAGTCGTGTGGAATCTTGAAATTTTTCTTGCGTGATGCGATAAGTTCTTATATCTTTATTCCGCGATTCCTGAGCCTCCTCCGAAAGCTCTCCAATTGGAAGAAGAGCTGACTCAATCACATCTGCACCACGCATCAGAACTTTATGCACTGTGGGTGGCATGTAGAACCACTCATAATATTTAAAATAACATTTTTCCGTGCCCATAAATTATTCATTAAATTTTGGGGGTTCAATTAGAAGGCCGCATGACGAAGCTCTCAAAATATTTGAAATTTTAATGATAAGTTCTTTTTCTACGACTGAAAATCAATTTTATATTTTATTTCATGTGAAAAGCGTTCAAGTAAAAGAAGATTTTTGTGAAATAAATGGATCCTTATCAGGACTTTCAGCTGATAGGCGGGCATTTTTGAAAAAGCGCCTAGCTGTGTTGCCATCATTCGATGTGCATATTTTTGCTTTGGTAGATCAACTAATAGACCCATTGTACTTATAAATTTCTCCTGAAGTACTTTCTTCCTTTTCCCTCTTCCACTTTTTCAATACTCATTTACATACCATATCCGTGTAGGGGGGGTCATCGTATTAACTAGAGACGCTTCTGCGCGCTATGTCCTCTCTCTCTTAGATTCATGGCTGTAGCAGAAGACAGTTCTGCAGGGAAAGTATTTTCTCTAAGGAATTTAGTTTTCCTTCTTTTTGATCGGATAGTGACATCCGAAAATTGTTTGTTTGGCCTACCCTTTCTTTTATTGTATGTGCTTGATAAAAAAGGCTTATCACTTAGACAATAGCCCAAGGGATGTCATATCACAATTAAAACACAGGGAAAATACGACCCTGAGGTGCTTGGAAAGTTACGATACACATCATCAGGGAAATCAACGATTTGATCCAACCAAGTCGCATCCAAAAAAGAGTTCGTTCGAGAGCAATCTCGCCATCTTTTCTCGTAACCAACAAAAAAATTTACTTTCAAAAATTTTTCAGCTCATTTTTTTGCGCTCATCATCTCCATGTAAAATGTAGGCAATCCTCAAGAAGTCCCGTCAAATTACTTTTCCGGTCGTCCATTGGCTCCTTTTTTCTCCTGCATTTTACCGTGATGTTGCTTCCACGTAAATGTTCACATAGCTGTGCGTTAAAAATTAGAATCATTGGTTCGTTAAATACTGAACAATATTCTTTATTCTAGTAAGTTAGGAGTTTAAACGGAAGCAAAAACAATGCAAAATTTAGTGTGGTACCCCGTACTAGATCAACTTCAAAAACGGAAATAACAGAGAAATAGCATACCTGATTAATTATCCTTATCGCTATGGTGGCCAGGAACAAAAAAATCATTGAATCAAAACACTATTCCGAATTATCACAACACTAACACTTACTTCAGAGATCACTTAAAATCACGAAGACTATTGCCAACCGAGTACCCAACGACTAAGAACTCGCATGTGTACTCATCGATGGAAAAGGACCAACTGAAGAGCACCAAAATGTTTCGACTGAAGCATGGAGGAGGCTAAAAAGAAAAGTTCCCACCACCCCCAAGAACCTGGGTCTACCCCCGAGGATAACCAGGAGGGTTTTTGGTGGACCGCATAAAGAGAAATGTGCAATGCCTGAATTTTGTGAAAAAAATGCCTACCAGCGGCAGCCCTCCAATAAAACCCATCTAGAAAGATGTACCTGGAGGGTAAATACCACATCTGTTAACACGTGAAACTTCACTTGCAGGTCAAAGAAACCGCCTTTAGGCAATAAACACAAGTTGGGTGGTGCGCTAAGTAGGGATAGAAAAATATCCCGACTAAGGACCCTTGGGTCCGGCACGTGTGCGGGTAACGGGTCTCCTGTCACTTAGGCTTTGAGGAAAGGGACAGCCAGAGGTGGGTTTTCTCAGCAGCAGTGCATACAACCAGTCTTAAATACTTCCAACGATGAACAAAATTGGATGGGAATCGTACTGAGAAGCGATCGAAGAAAATATTTTCCTCCTCTTCCAGCGTCACAATCTCGCTTAGTATCGCAGTCTGAAATTCATTCTTTCGCTCTTTCTAGAGTAAATTCGGCCAAGAACAGAATATAATAGAAAAAAAATAAACTTCTTCATTTTTAAAATCCTAATCAATAATACATTGGAAAAGACGAATTTTACAATGTGTCTCCACTGTGACGAAGCTCGTCCCGACGCTCACGTCCGCGGCAGAGAGTCATATAAGTCGTTGTAATTCACTTATTTGCAAATATTTGCAGCTAAATCCTTAACTAAGAACTTTCTAATATAACCCACTCTTGCCACTATAAAAATCTCTGTGTCACTCGGTGTCACTCTTATAATCCAACGTTTATGCGAAATTTGCGAGAAAAAATGAATGATGATGATGAACTCCTTCAGCGATCATCACAACCACTACAAGATTGAAACCTAGTTTTTCTCATGGTAAAGTGTCCATATAATTATAGTCCACACTCATTTTACCAATTTTTAATACGAAATAGAGCAAAAAACTTGTTACAAATGTGTATTTTTTCGAAAAAATTTAAAGAGCGCGGTTTAGCTAAAATTAGCTCTACTTTGAAGCAGTTTACGAAACTTAACAAAACTTTTTATGCAAAACTAAGTGTGCGGTAGGATTCCCCGGACATTTTGCTACAAGAACTGCATATTTAATGTGAGTTTCAAGAAAGTCGAAAAAATGACTTTTGTCCGCCTTTTTTCGGATCCGGACCACTGTGCGGCGCGGGTGGCAATGCGAGCGGCCCCGCAAGGGGGGGGGGGGGGCGCGCGCCCTCCGCGCCCCCCATATGTATCCGCCACTGACCAGGAGTCGCCTGACACCAAGGGGTCCACAGTTAAGCGTCCCACCAAACAAGGGAAGAAATGGCCTTGGGGCACCCATGATGGGATTAAACTGAGAAATCTTTGGTTAGGTCGGAATTCGAATCTAGGCCCTTTGGGGTGGAAAGTACTCTAACCAGCGTACCAATCGGCAACTACTGGGCATCCAATTCCAAGATTCAATGAGTCTCATTGCCTTTTACATTAAAAATCAATCCACTAAATCATGGGGTCACCTGAAGATACGCTAACGAGGCTGTTTGGATCCTACAGTGGCTATTTGATGACATATTCTGAGGAATAAATTAATGATATCGGAATTTCAGGAGAAAGAACCGTATTGAATGATGGAACACCTTAATTTCTCATGTGTCACAGCATTTTTTTCACCGAACCAGGATCTGCGATCATTATCAGGGCGATTACCGTGTCAGCCATCAAAACTTTACCAGCATCCGTTTGCCTGGCTCGGTGGAAAGCCTGAGAATACTTCATCAGCATCATTTGCAGAGAAAACGCAAAATCATTTAGCATTTTCCCCTTTGCCACCTTCCTTTGAGAGCTTCCCGAGAGCTATAAAAATGCAGAAAGGCCCTTTTTTAATACCTAAGAGAAGAAAAGCATATTATTTCAACTTTATCGGTGAACTAAAATCCCGCTGTGATGGTAAATGCAATAATTACTGAAATTAATTAAAATCCGCAAAGTTTTTAATTCATAGTTATTTTGTTTGGAGTGAAGATAATACGATTGGATTGAAAAATTTATGAGGTAAACTAAATTATCGTAATACTATTACCGTGAGGGGTGATCTACCGGTAAATTTAGGTTTAGATGAAAGGAGGAAGCACTTATACGTAATAATTTTATGCAGCTGAAGGCTTCTCTCCATACACTGTATCATTCTAAAGCTCAGCATACGCTCTACCTCTCTTCATCCCATCCATAAAGCCCATCCTCTTTCTTCCACTTCCCCGCTTACTCTCATATACTCTATCTCAACCTCCAGCATCCCTTCCTCCCTCACTACCTCTTCCAACCCTCTGCCTTTCCGTAATTTCCTCGAGTATTTCCATTTCACCGCTCACCGAGCACTTTCTCACTCGTCTTCCTCTCCACCGCACTCCATTCTTCTCCACTCCCACATCTCAAGCGCCTCACGCTTATCCTCTCTCCTCAGAGTCCACGTTCTGCTCCACACCACGCTACACTCTATACTGGCCTCTTTGCCAAACTTTTCTTTTAATTCCTTCGTATGGTCCCCGTCATTAATAACTTCCTGTTAGTGAGCGCACTTTCAGCTAACGCTATTCTCATTCTAATATATTTGTTACAATGCCCATTTCATTCAACGTTCAGGCGTAGCCAAACTTGGTGGTACTCACTTGTGAAAAGCATGACGTCAGGGGGACAAAAAAAACCGAGGCGAGGGTCCCTCAAGAGGTCCACACAAGAGTTCTCCAGCATCTCTACCTGCTAATCAACGCTTATCAAGTTACCTGCCCTCATCATTGTCTCAAAGGTCCCTCAAGAGGTCCACACAAGAGTTCTCCAGTATCTCTACGCTTGGCTAATCAACGCTCAACTCAAGATGACCTCTCCGCTGTCGAGTGCCAATGAATAAGTTTCGCTATGCCTATGCTATTGTTTTGTCACTTATATTATTGTTATATTTATATTATATAAGTTTTTACTAATATTGTGTGTTCCTTATTCAGTGTTTCTATGATTTATCTTCATTCCATATTCCCCGCTCTGATTTTCTACTAAATCTACTATAGTCTACAATTTTCTGGCTCATTGACTAACTAACACCTGGCTCTCAAATCAGCAAATCTAACTAACTTTATCAGCTACCCTCTCACTTTCATTCCTCCACCTAGCTCTTTCCATACCTCTCTCACATCGACATATAAGTTTCAAAATCAAAGGTGACAACTGGCAACTTTGTCTTACCTCACGACCTTTAACAGCCCACCCTCGTTCTCCATCGGCCACCCTCACCTATGTTATCTGGGCCATAGGTACATTAGTTTCGAATTTGTCGACCATCTCTCCAATCTATTTCTATTTTTATAAGTACCTTCACTAGCTATCCCAATGAACTCTGTAATACACTTTCTTTGAAATCCAAAAAAAACGAGGAAAAACGTCTTGATTGTACTCAAGGTTCCTTTCTCATCAATTCATCGCATCCGGGGATGCCTACCTCTTCCAAAACCCAAACTGGTCATCAACTTTCTTCTTTGTTTCTCATTTACTTTCATTTCCAACATTCTGTTAATGACTGCATTGCTATGCTATGACCTTTTAATTCAAACAAAATACAACATAAAAAAATTCAAAATTAAAAAAATACAACAAAAAACTCTCTCGAATCCACCTAATTCCATTGACTTTACCGCAGGTGAAATAGAAGTTATTTTTCTATAGTCCTCACATTATGCCGCTTCCTTCTTCTGCGGAATTGCGGTCAACACTGTTTTCATGACGTCCTCTGCCCATTCTTCCTCGCGGATTATACAAATTTGTTCGAAAGATGTTCGCCTCCCATCAACTCCCAAATTCATCAATAACTCTGAGGGGATGTGATCTGCTCCCGCAGCTTACCTAATAGTTTACTGTCTATTATCTCTGGGTCGACGCTGTCCATCTCTGCGGTGCTTTCCCTCTTAATTTCTAAGTTCACTGGTATATTGTCTCTGTTATATTTCTTCCACGTATTCCTTCCATCTCACCTGAATCTCTTCATATCCAGTAAGTATATTCCCTGTCTTTTCCACAATTTTTGGTATCGTTTGACCTCTCTCTTTCCACCCGACAGCATCTTCATCTGAGCGTCCACCTAATTCCCCATCTTTCTGCAGCTTTTCCATTTCGTCGAATTCCCTTCTCCACCAATTTTTCTTCACCCAATTGGTTTCTCGCCAGTTTGTTGCTTAATTTATTAAACGTCTTCCTATCTAGATCTGTGTTAGCGTTTTTCCACTTCCTATTCATCTCGTCTCTTACGACTCCATCATATATATCCCTTTATATTCCCTTTTCCCATCTCCTATTTCATATTCTCTAGCTTTCCTGCCCTCATCATTGTCTCAAAGTTACAAGTTCCCATTTTTACCGCTGCTATTCTCTTATTCTTTTCTCTTTCATGGTGCTTGTATTTGCTGTGGTTATTGCGCAAGGATTTCGTGAGATGACAACCGCGGAAACCATGCATCTCCCACAGCCGGGCACTACACCTGCCTATTGGGCCTAGTACTGCAGTTGCCAGGATTCAATTATCTTAAAATTCACTTCCATGTTATAGATAGTTAGGATTTCCATTGAAATTACCAGCAGGGAAAGAGAAGGGTGGACTTCTCATTTCCGTTACCTACGTTATGTTTTAAGTGACATCATCATGTGGACTACCTTTCGTCTGACTCTTACTCTTCAACCGATTTGGCATGGCTGGCCCTACCAAGAGCAATTATTATTACTTCCACCAGCCCATCTTAAGGAGTGATTGAAGATATATGTACTACTCACTCTAAAGTATACTACAGGATGACCTTGGCACGTCGATATAGAAATGGAATATGCTCGTCGTGGATGGAAGAAGCCCGAGAACTAATAGCGAAATAGAGATGGTATTTTAGGAGATGGATGCGAAAAAAGCAGACAAAATAGAAAGTATATTTGAGTGAAATTATTCTCATAGTAAGTCTCCCTCGACAGCAGAAAAATATCAACCCACGCCCCAAAAAGAGAATTACCATTTAACATATGTGACTTAAAAGAGCATACATTTGCTTTCCCAAACAGTTGTGGAACTAATATAAAGCATCAACAAAAGTTTTACTGAGGCAAATTAACTGTTTCATTTATCAGTTTGTGCTTACGAAGTGAGATGACTGATATATGTGTAGTGAAGGGGAAAAATGTAATCTAATGCTGAATTCAGGAAGAATAAAAACAGGTAAGAACTTAGAAGTACTGAAATTATTGATGCCCGTTTTGGAAACTCCATGCAAGGGTAGTTGATGGAGAAAAGGAATAGGAAATCACATTTGGTCCTATATTATAGTTCTAATCAGGATAAAGTTACTGGTTACTGTTATGGCACTAATCAGTAAATACTACGAATATAACTTTCGTTCCCAGAAATAGTATAATCAAAGTCTGTGCGAATGGAGAGAACTATGAAAATTGGGTATCATTTACTTTTTTCATTGACTTAATTTATGATTATGCTCACGCATGATTTCATTAATCACATTACAGTGATTTTAATATATTTCTCTCCGACTCCCTGGTATTAGAAGAGGTAGAAAAAATGGGAGCATATTTTACGGCTGAGTTACACAGTATGAGGATAGAAGCTATAATGAAATGAATAGTTCAACCCGCCCTCAATGATTGCAAATAAGGTAAAGCTCAACATGTCAGAACTGTAACATGAGAATGACATATAAAAGAGTCTGATGCCATGCTAGTCTTGGTAAATGCCATTCTATTCTTTTTGTTCCAGTGAATGCTTTCATTTTCATTGTTGTTAAACAGTCCTACGCTTATTTTAATTGATTCAGCAATAATACTATTTTATCAATGGTTGCCATTGTTACACAATTTTTATATTTATTGATTGTCTCAGGACAGATGTGTCTGTCAGAAGCTACTTTTTTTTGTTGGTAGACATTATTAAAAACTGAAATTTAAAACAGCTTTTTCCAGGAAATTAAAAAAAGAGAAATTTAGTTTTCCGAAACCGAACCGAAAACCGACGTTTAACCGAAAAATTCAAACATTACGGTTTTGTAATTTCTGAAAAGAAAAAAATCATGTTTACAGCCGTTTGACATCACTGTGGTCATAAAAATATAAAAAAAACGAGGAATTTTTCGATACCAAACACAGCAATACTATCTTTTCTCTAAGAAGCACTGGGGCACTTGAAGCACATTGTTGGCCATCTTATTCATCGAATGCCACCCGACCCATTGTTAGAATTTTACAGACGATATGCTTTCCATAATAGCTTTCCGTTACCCTTTTCGCCATTTCGGTAAAACCACCCAAGTAAATGAACCCACATGACAAGAGTGACCCGTCCACGTATGCACTCATTATTAAACCTTCAATTCCTCCCTTCCTAGTATCCTGTCGTTCACCTGCTCAATGTTTACTATGTACCCCCATTCCTAATTTTGCATTCAGTACCATAGCTACCCGATGTTGACTCTCCTCTCTCCTACTATAGATTACCCTGAACTATCACTCCAATAGCCCCCTCTTTCCCTAAATTCACTTCCCACAGCCCTGAAGCATCTATGTTTCCTCTTTCTCCATTTCCTGTTTCATAATTTCTAGCTTCCCAGCCTTCACTATTGTTTTAGCGTTCAAAGTTCCTATTTTTACCGCTGTTTTCCTCCCCATCTTTTTCTTCTCTCTCTAAGTCCTTGTATTCTCTGATGAAGTTGTTGCGCAAGGGTTTTGTGTGATGACGACCGCGGAGGCCTTGCCTCCCCCACTACCGGGCACGACACCCGCCCCAGTGGGCGACGTCCCATAGTTTGCAGAATTCAATTCTCTTTGATTAATTTCGATTTCCAGATAATTGATATTTTTTCGGGGGATGGGGGTGCTCCTCGACATCGCTTCCCAACGTTATTTTTTACGTGGCACCATCACGTGAGCTAACTTTCGTTTGGTTCCTTTCCTTCGACCTCTCTGGCGTAGGTGGGCTTATAGGGAACTATAGTAAATGTTCCCGCCAGTTCAGCTCTAGGGGTAGTTGGAACGCGCAAGCTGTCCACATAGTCAAGGTTGTAGTCCAAGGGAAGGGTCCTAAATATATCCCCATTCCTAGACCGGCCACCCTACTATTCACGAGGGTTTTGTCCTTCTGCTTTCTTGACTTGACCATAACTTATCCACCAAACATTACCCACGAAATCAGCCTCTTCTTAGACAATCCCCTTTCCTATTCTACACAACCTTCCAATAAACCTATAAATAGAATTGTTGTCTCGTGACTGGCACTCAGTGCTGAAACCTTGGTCGGTGAATAAAAATAAGTGAGGACATTTAACAAAGTGAGTTGATTTCAAAATGGAAATCGTTTTGTAGAAGAGAACTTCCTTCTTCCTTACCTTAATGCTCTCATCTGGCTCAGAGCTCTGTTGTCCAGCGTCTCTTTTGACGGCCTATATCTATGGCATCGTCAAATTGCCTATATTTTTTCCCACAAATTTTAAGAAATTTACGAAAGATTGATGATTTGAAACAGTGTCTTTTGACTTCTAGTCTAAAGAGTGCTAACAGCCATTTTTGACCGCCTAACTTGCAGAAATTCCCCGCAATTACCTGACTCTCTTTTACCTGTCCCCCCTGTGTCCTCTTTCAAGTCCAGATCTTAAACCCTTCTCGCACGCTTATAGCCTAATTTTTCTAACATATGGAGAGAGAAGGATTCTATTCAGACTTGAAAGTATTGAAATTCAATAGCATACCATTAACAAACAGCATGCCTTTAACCAATTAACCGTTAACCACAATCACTTTAATGTAATGTGAAGATTTTTGCAGCAATGTGAATACCTACTCTCCTTATGGAGAGTATTCATATTGCTGCGATTTCTGCTGCATTTCATTTCTTTAGCCTTTCCGTTGCATTCCATGCTTATCCCGGGGGAGCAAGGACACAATTTGTACGGAAAAGAAGCCGGTAATAGCCAAAGTAATCCTTTATTTTCCGCGATTGATTGGCGAAGCAATTGAAATCATAAATAGGGCCTCGTAATTATTTATTTATTTTATTTGTTTATCATTCACGTCCAAAAACAGCTCAAGGAAAAAATTACAATGAACAAATAACAGCATGAATCCAAAACAACCGAGACGATGGCATCAAACTTATTGTCCGGGCTTGGGAGTGGCATTTCCGCAAATCTCCAGACAATTCTCGAGCATGCCACGCTAGGATTCAATTATAATGAGGCACACGAGAGGGTAATGCCGGAGAAGAAGAGGGAAGAACCCAATTCAAGGTCAGAGGAGGAGGGGGAACTTCGAGGATGGAGAAGGACCGCAGTGACGCAGTTGCCTAGGGGATAGGAAAGAAAAATATTTCTTCCAAAACTTTACGTCAAGCGGCTGTTCTTCATAATGCTGCCTGCCATGGCTGCGAAAGCTCGACCTAAAGAAATGAATCCGCAGACGGAACCCCCTTCCGAAAGGAGAATCAGGAGTGCCTTCATCAGTGAGCTTATTGCGGGGAATAATTGTTTCCAGGAAGTGAACCGAATTAAACTTAGGTGGCACCAATTAGTGAGTTCTTGAACATCTTTAGAATTTTACTTGATTTACGAAGTCGTCGTCACCCTTCCCTGAGGATGAAGAAGAAATTCAAAGAGCACCACTCTGGATTCAACCAAACAAAAATATAAAATAGATGGGATGCCCAGAGACTCTGTCAATGAAATCTGATAACTGACTGGGAATTCTTCTTGAACGACGGGCAGCTTCCTGAGATTTGCCACGTCATAGCGAGGCAAATAACCGCCATCGTGACCGTACTTCGCAAAAACCGAAATAATTAAAAAATAGAAAATTTTCCTTTTTCATTGAACTCAAATACGTTATGTATTTATGGACAGCTTATGAGTTATAGATACAATATGTACTATAGATAATGCACCTCATTGCGATTGTAATATGGAAAAATCTATGCCTTGCATAAAATACATAGTTTTATCACTGCCAAGAAAATGGCGTTTCAGGAAGCTATTCGTACTGTAATGACTGAGTAGCTTAAATAATATATTTCATTTAGCTTGTCACAATCACAGAAATAGCAAGATAAAAGTGCGTTAGCTCTATTTGTGTCCATATAACCACATATGAAAACAAGTTATCGAAAAACAAGTTGCAGGGGCATACGGACCACCAGAATCGTCGGAGAGCAAAAAAAAATAAAAAAAAATAATTTGGAAATGCATTGCACCCAGGCATACTATTATAATTGGGAAATTAAAAACGAGCTAGTTGTAGGCACGAATGTTTTCCTCCTGAAAGCTCAGAGAGTATGATACGCATGCTGGGTAACCAGCGATCATGATGGCTCACTATCACGTGATACTGGAAAGCTAGCATACTGGGGAGCATCTTTGAACTTGTGTTGGATCGAGTATATAGTGCCCAAAGCATAAATTCCAATGGGGGATTATCATTCGAATGCTTACTTAAACATTAACGTGTAAATCAAATTTGCAAAGACTTTCATATAGATTTACGGAGTTGCTTCGAAACATTAAGGTAAAACAACAAAAAAAAACTAATCGTAAAATATGCATTTTTTTCTGTTTCCCCAAAACGCCCGGAAAACTGAAAAACCATGACAAATAATCTTGAAAACTGCACGGAAAGAAGAAAGAAATTCTCTCGTGGTCCGAAATAAAAACCCCACTGATCCGACAAAAAATAGAGAGAAACCAAAGGCATATGCCACTCTCCCTTATGTGTCTGGAACTACGGAGAACATCTCCAGAATTCTATCGAAGTACAACGTAGTTAGCAAATTCACATACGCGACGAAGACAGGGGACGTACTTCTGAAAGCCAAAGACCCGCTTCCACGGAACCTCTACGGAGGAATATATGAAGTTTTGTGCAGCTGTGGACATCCATATGTAGGCCAGACATGCAGAGCCCTCAAAATACGCCTCCAAGAGCACCAACGGGCAATTAAAAATATTAATTACCGCATTTCTGCAATAGCATAACACACCATCTCAGCACTCAGGCCCCAGTCATAATTTCAACTTTGAGGAAACAAAATTAATATCAAAGGAGGTACACTACTACCCAAGATTAATCAGAGACGCTATAGACATTGCGAAGAGACGGGAGAACGTCAAACGAGAAGACAGTTACACGTTGAGTAGAAATCTGAAACGAATTTTTCAAATTTAAAAATTCCGGCAACAATGGGAGTCCTCACTCATATATATAAAGACGAGCGAGACTAAGGAATCAGTTCAGTTAACCTGATGAAGCTGGTCTGAGGACCAGCGAAATATAGTTTTTTACAATTTTAACATCGCGGGATGAATCCCGAAAAAAGAAACAGTCAACACTACATCCGCGAAAGCCTACGAACCTTTGCATATTTGTTGGAGAATCTGTCAACGTTGATTCGGCGCACAAACACACACATGCGAGAAAGTATATCAACGGACGAGTGTCTTTCCGTAACGCTTAGATACCTCGCAACTGGTAAAATGTTTATATTTACTCATGTAGGAATGCTTTAGCAATAATGATCATATAGCTGGTTATACGATTCAAGATTTGTACTATGATTTTAGGTAAAACACAAAAATCACTGAGGCTCCAATTCAGAATTGGTCAGAGCACTATCTCTGGCATATTTAAAGACGTTTACAAAGCACTAGTGCTAGTACTGAAAGACGAACAACTTCGAATACCCTCAAGTACAGAAGAATGGAAGAATGTAGCAGATAATTATGAATCGAGGTGGCAATTTCCTCACAGCATAGGGGCCATGGATGGCAAACATATCAAGATTGACCCTCCCCTATCATCGGGGTCAGCATATTAAAACTACAAGGATTTTAATAGTATTGTTTCATTAGCTGTTGTTGATGCACAACTCAGATTTCTTTTGTATGACCTTGGAACAAACGGTAGAACGAGTGACATTCATATCTGGAATAAAAGTGGACTCAAAGCTAACTTGGAGAACAAGACTCTACCCATTTCACAGCCATCCCCTCTGCCTGGCCTGCCTTCGCAAAACTTTCCTTATATGCTGCTCGGCGATGAAATATTTCCTCTCACAACTTATTTATTGAGACCTTACCCTGAACCTCAGATCGTATGGACCGTCGTATTTTTAATTACCGGTGAGTGCTTTTTTTCGAATAGCAGGAGCAAAGCGTAAGCTTATTCCTCCTTTAAGAATCAAATTATCAATTATGTTTAATTTTTGTTGCAACGGGCTTTTACGAGGAAGGCGTTGTTCTGAAAATGCATTTGGAGTGATGGGTGCACGGTTCCAAATTTCTCGGTCTCCTATGAGATACGATCCTGATGATGCAGTTACAATAACTACTGCCTCCATGTGCTTGCACAATCTGTTGCGGTCGAAATCCTCAGGCATGGCTATGTACACACACCACATGAATTTTTGGATGATGAAGATGTACTTTTGGGCCAGTTGAGACGTGGAGACTGGAGAGAAGAACCAGAACCAGGATTAATGCCACTTCATCAGCAGGGAGGTAATCGGCATGCCAGTGACCCAATTGCTCTACGAGACGGATGGACAGAATATTTCATGAGTCCTGGTGCAGTGTCATATGGCAAGAGAGACTGGTGCTAGGTCATATTTGATAAAAGCAATATGGTAAGATAAAATGTTTCCAAATAGAGTACGGCATGTACATAGCTATTTAATGTCACAGCTATTTGTATAACAGAATATTAAATACCTACTAGAAACTTGCTACTTGCTTAGGATTTACAAAAACAAAAAGACTTACATTTTGCGAAGGGCTTGTATTTGGTTATTCTGTTGTTATTTTCCCCACATTTGAAAGTTGAAACTTTGGCACTAAACTGTAAACTTGAAAACAAAATAATATAACAATAATGGCAGGTGTGTTTTTGGAATAAAATATGTCGCAGGAACTGTCAACAGCAGTGCGTTACGAGCACATTATATTTAATAAAGAAGAATAAGCACTTCATATTGAAAAATAGAAATTACAGCTCTCTTAGAAACAAAATATATATTTTTCAACATTCGAAGTCAACTGTTAATCAAGAAAAACAAACAATTTAACAGAAAAAAGAGATTCATGAAGTGAATCAGGCTGGGTTTCATTTTGAAAATATAAAAGACATAATTTTAGCTTCACAGTCCTTTCTATCCTCCTACTCTGAGCTTGCTGTCCAAGTAGGGGAGAAAAAGATCCACATCATCTTGTGTAGCGACTGGAGGCATTTCAACTGGCTGGGAAGCAATATCTTTGATAACCTTCAATGTTTCCTCTACAGCAGATCCTTGTTTGCCTTTTTCTTTAATGCCCCACGTTTCATGCACAATGACTCATCACCTGACCGCTTACTGCATTCATTTGACTGAGGTGGGGCTGAGGATGGCTTCACAGGTGTTGCAAATGCTGGTGATGACAATGGCAGTCACAGGAGAAGTGATAGGCGATGGTGAATCAACACATTCTGAACTGCTCGTTTGGTGATCTTCCCCAGAGTCAGTTGGAATAATGTGAAACATCTGAAACAAAAGTTGACGGTGAACATTGGTGGCAACTATCTTATCTCAAAAGCAAAGCTTAATTATTTATGTTAAAGTGAAATAGACTTACAATAAAATATTATGTCAATTACCTGAGTATTTTCATCGAAGTTCATTTGGGCTGAGATATCAGCTGATGTTGCAACAGGCTGCAAAAGCTGTATTGTGGAACAGCTGCCATCAGCAGATGAGGATGAGGTCTCTGGAGGCTGTGGCATCCGGCTACCGGATACATTGGAATCGCTTGGCGCAGAAATACATGTTCCCTTCAAGAACATCAGCTTCTCATACAGATACCACTTCGGTTTGTAAGTGCTTTCACTTCCACAGCCACTTCTCATTGATTCAGCAAACCTCTTGAAATTCTCTTGAAAAGTACCCCTCATGTTGATAAATCTTTTTTTCACGCTATCCACTGAACAACACAAAAAGTAACGTCAGAATAAAAAGGAAACGTAAGGAAACTTAACCTAAACTTGTCTTCACAAACGTATTACTAGACATCAAATTTTTAATTCGTTCCTTATCATATCGACCACACACTTATTTAACCAGGGAAGTAATATTGAATTTAGGTCAGGAATTAAAATCAGTTATTCTTTGCCAACGTTTCGGAATTTAATTATTCCATCTTCATGGCTAAATAAAATATTTCATTCATTCAAGTATTCTACCAGCTGATTGGTAGGTTCTTGGACAGTCCCCATTTTGTATCCCAACCTAATAGAAATTGTCTCGCTTTCCCTCCTAAGTTATTAGATCCCTCTTCAATTCTTCATATCTTCTACCTCCTCTTATTTCGTCCAGAATTCCTATCCTTTTCCTTCCTCTCCCACGCTTCCCCAGTGTTCTCCCCTCTATCACTCTCTTCAGCATGCCCTCTCCTCTCAAAACCTCCTCCATCCATCTCTTCTGCCTTCTCCGAACCTCTGCCACAAGCTTCCTCTCCTCTCCGACCATATCCAATACCTCCTCGTTCGTCTTTCTCGCCATCCAGCTAACCTTCTCCATCCTTCTCCAAACCCACATCTCAAACGCCTCAAGTCTACGCACATCCTCCCTTCGCAATGACCACGTTTCCGACCCATATAGCGCCACGCTCCATATTAAAGTTTTCACCAGCCTCTTCTTTACGTCTCTTCTCAGACCCCCCCTCATCAATTCCCTTCTCTTCGAAAATGCTTCTTTAGCGAGCGCAATTCTGCATCTGATGTCCTTACCACTAAACCCATTCGCCTCCAAAATACTACCGAGATACGTAAACTGCTCGACCTGCTCTATCTTCTGCCCTCCCACCCTTATATTCAGCCCCGCCTTCTTACTTCTACAAAATCTCATTACTTTCGTTTTCTTGTGATTGATCTTCATCCCATACTTTTCGCACTGCACCTCTAATGCATTCACCATTGACTGTAACCCCTTGGCCGACTGACTAACTAATGCTTGATCATCTGCAAATCTCACTGATTTTATCAGCTCCCCTCCTACCTTCATTCCTACCTCCTCCTCCCCCCATGCCTCCCTTACCATTTCCTCTGAATACACGTTAAAAAGCAACGGCGATAGTGGGCACCCTTGCCACACTCCCCGTCCTATCGTGGCCCATCCCGATTCTCCATTGGCTACCCTAACCTGCGCCGTCTGGTTCATATACAAATTCCGAATCAGACGCCTGTCCCTCCAATCGACTCCTAATTTCTTCAACACTCCCATTAATTTCGTCCATTCCACCCGATCAAACGCCTTCTCGAAATCTACGAAGCATGCAAAAACATCCTGCCCATACTCTAGGTTTCTTTCTACTAGCGTCCTCATCACCGCTATAGCGTCTCGCGTTCCCGTCCCTCTCCTAAACCCGAACTGGTCGTCACCCAGGTATTCATTTGCCTTCTTCTCTAGCCTTCTGTTTAGAATCCTCAGAACTATTTTGGCCGCGTGTGATATTAAGCTTATTGTCCTATAGTCTTCGCAAGTTTTTGCCTTACTCTTTTTCGGTATAGGAATAAGTACAGTCTTCGCGAAGTCTTCCGGCCACACTCCGTCCTCATAAATCCTACGAATAAGCGCAAAAAGTTTTCCTCTTCCGTTCTTCCCCATGCTCTTTAAAAACTCTGCAGGTATGTCATCTATTCCTACCGCCTTATTCCTTTTCATGTCTCTTAGAGCTCTTTCGATTTCGCTATCTAGGATACTTGGTCCGATGCCATCGCTGTCGATGTCGTCTTCCCTTTCTATATCTAACCTATTGGGCCTTGTTTCTTTACTATAGAGCTCTTCAACATACTCCTTCCACCTCTCCTGGATCTCTCTCGGTTCTACGATCATCTTTCCCGTCTTGTCTGTTATCGTTGCAATTCCCCTTCCCTTGTTACCACCCGTCAGTTCCTTTACTTTCCGATATAATGCATCTGCTCTTCCCTCTTTTTGGTATTTCTCTAACGCGTCGATCTGTTCTCTCCACCACGCCTCTCTTGCTTTCTTTGTTTCTCTTCTAAGCCTGTTATTAAATTCTCGGTATTTTCTCTTACCTAGCTCTGAGTTTACGCTCTTCCATTTCCTTCTCTCCTCCATCTCCCTGATCATCTCCTTCGTGATCCACGGTTTTCTAATTTTAGTTGCACTCACTACGCCTACCGTTGCTTTCGCCGCTTCTATAATTCCGTTTCTCAAACTTCCCCATTCATCTTCCACTGATCTAACTCCATGGTCCTCACCCATTCTCTCATCCACCTTCTCCCGATACTTCTTCTTCATTTCCCCAGTTAATGACTCCGTATTCCACTTTCGTACCCTCCTTCCCATTCTTATCTTTTTCAGTTTTACCCGACATTTCATGACTAATAAGTTGTGGTTTTTGTCTGCATCAGCTCCTGGATAAGTATGCGAGTTTTTAACACTATTCCTGTATCTGTGACGTACCATTATATAATCTATCTGGAACCTATCTGTGTCTCCCGGTTTCTTCTAAGTGTACCTACGTCGAGGATGATGTCTGAACCATGTATTCGTAATTACTAGGTTATTTCTGCGGCAAAACTCCACAGCTTTCTCGCCCCGGTCGTTTCTCCTTCCTAGCCCGTAATCGCCCACCTCCCGCCCATCTCTTCCTTCACCCACCACCGCGTTCCAATCCCCCATTACTACCAGGTGCTTACTTCCTGGTATCCTACCCATTATTTCCTCTAGCTGATCGTACACCCCATCTACCTCCTCCTCTTTATGATTAGAGGTAGGCATATAAACCTGGATTATAACTAAATTCGTTGGTTCTGCTTTTAGTTCCACGACTATTATCCTATCACTCACCTGTTCTGCATACACTACTTTTCTACCGAGTTTCCTATTCATTACGAATGCAACCCCGCGCTGACTTTCATTCCCTCCACTATAAATTACTCTATAGTCGCCGCTCCAGTAATCCCCGTCATCCTTCCATCTTACTTCACCCAGACCCATGATGTCTACACCCACCCTCTCCATTTCTTGCTTTATATTCTCTAGCTTCCCCGCCCTCAGCATAGTCCTAACATTCCACGTGCCTATTCTGATAGTTTCGTTCCTCTTCTTTATCTTCTTTTCCTCTGCTGCTGCTACGTCTGAGCAAGGATTTCGTGTGATGACGACCGCAGGGGCCTTGCTCCCACCGCTGCCGGGCACGACACCCGGCCCTCTTGGCCGAGTCCCGTAGTTGCCAGGATTCATTATCAATTGAGAACTGTCCATAATTTCAAGGTTTTTGTTTTAATTGAGATAGTATTCCGTGGCCTTACTCAATAGTGTTTTTTACGTGACACCATCACTTCAGAGGCCGCCCCACTGGGGTCAGACGCCTTTTGCAGCCGCCTCACTGAGGTACAGACGCTGCGCGGACTACCATTCGTCTGTCTCCTAACCTTCGACCAATCTGGCATGGGTGACCCTACCAGGAGCAATGCTCCCGCCAGTGCAGCTCTAGGGGTCATCGGAGCACGCAAGCCCTTCAACCACGACAAGGTTGTAGTCCAAGAGAAGAGAAATAAATAAAATATATGACGGTAAATAAAATATATGACGATAAATAAAATATATGACGGTAAAAAGAAACAACAAACAACACAGCATTAACACCGATTTGTCAAATAATTATCCATAGCAAATAACCTAAGAATAAATTCATCGAGTCTTTCAACATCAGGTTATTATTGTAAATGGCGAATTAATGACAAGTAAATAGAAACCAAGGTTGACAACGATAAAATCACAGAAGATAAAAACAGAAATACATAACTGATTTTATTTACTGACGTACACTCAATATTACTTCCCTGGTCATCACATTTTTGTCCATCCTCGAACTAACCATATGTCTAGATTTTGTTTAGATTGTTGTTGGGGGGGCCTTCGTCAGGAGCCCGGGCACTTAGACCTTTCTTGGTCCATTGTGCCAACCCCATGCCTGTCTGCCATTTGCAGACAGGGGACAAGAGCACCTAGGTAGAGGTATGGAGGATTGACCTCCCCTTGCCTCACCCCAGTACCAGGTATAGAGAATATCCTCCCTCGAACCGGCCCGGTCTGGCCTGGCCCCTCCGGCCTCCCGGTATAGGCATGGAGGGAGTATCATCTCTCCATCCATGCCTGGTCGAGGTATGGAGGAGGGTCACCCATCCAACCACTGTCCGGGCCCAACGTTGCTTAACTTCGGTGTTCTGATGGGAACCGGTGTTTCAACGCGGCTAGGCCCTTGCCCCAACCATATGTCTAAGAATTAATTATTAGGATTTCATTGCTCTTCACAGCCCAGCTCACCTGAGAATTGGTGGCACACAGATCTTCTGATTTCCTCCCATCGGACTTCTTTCGAGTCAGTACGTCTTTGTTCATGTAATGAATAATCCCATAGGATTGGCTGGGACGCGACTTGATCGATCAAACAGAGTTCCGCCTCCAAGGTCCAAATATCACACTTTGGAGGCATCTTGAGTTGCAGTAAAATCACATTAACATGCAACAATGATTTGCCGCTTCGCACTAGTAGATGGACATAAACAAATATCGCGCCATTCATCTGACAACAAAAAAACGTAGTCACGTGATGAATCTGACGCATGCCATTGGCTACGGTTGCAACCGCGCGGTTGAAAAATAGACCCGGATGTATTCCCACGGTTGCGACCTTGGCTGCTGAGCGATGATTGGTCGGGAGGCAACCGGCACAGTCGCCGTCGTGTGTGACACGGCCTTGAAGGCATCTTTTAGAATGGAATCTGGAAGAAGAGGGAAGAAGAAGCGATGGATGAATAATGACGTCACGGCCGTCATGGGAAGGCTGCCGGCCGTTCAACTTTAGACTCCTATATCTCTGGCAATTTTTGGAATCTTTAAGAGACGATTTGCAAATGATCATTTTTCATGGTCCCCTGCACGATAAAGTGAAAAGCAAAAATCGTGGTACTCCCCCATTCCCTATCTGCTATCACGGATGCGTGCGATTCCAGTTGGGAGGAGGGGGAAGAGTAAACACTATCGGTTGCCGTGGAGCGCGGCGCAACGGATTCGCATCGCACGGGTGCAGAGGGAGGGGGAAGAGGACACGCCCCCCCCACCCCCGCTATCCCTCGTCGTGGGGGCGGCAGAGGCTTCTTCATCTTCTTCCACCCCCGCCGGTTCTTCCCTTTGGCCCGATGTGCGCATGAGCGCATCACGGCCGTCCTCTCCCCCCCCAAGCCCCCCTCCGCCCCAAGCCCCTCTGCCCCCGCATCGCATGGCCGCGGAGGCGCCGACGTCCACCCCACCCCCCGCCGCCCCCCCCTCTCATCCCTGGCTCATCCCTCGCGTCCGATTGGTGGGCGTGCGAGGAAGACGGGACGCGAGTGGGGAATCATTTTCCGGCCGAGATGGCACACGCATCTCCAAAATGGTGGACGCTCGGGGGAGAGTAGGGCGAGGGGTGCGTTGTCCTTTTGTTCGGCGAGTCCCTTTCGCCCATCACTCATTGGGAAGTCTCTATTGAACCGTTTGAATGCACATTTAATAGATCGAGCTAGATAAATGCTACTTGAATGTGTCCATGCCATAAATCTAGGGCGTTTCTTTGTTTATTTTAGGACTCCATTGAAATCAGCATAGAAAATTCTCCGATAGAGATATTTCGGTCAATTTCGTTCTTAAGGTTGGCTGAGACCGAGATTACAATTGATGATGGGGTGATCGGTCCCTTCGTGAGGTCAAGTAACCAGCCGCGAGCAGTGATGTGATAGAACTCTATCGAGAAATTACGGCTCATTTCAAGTTATTTGAAATAAATAAAATTTTAGCATCTATTGATGCCTTATTTACAAGAAAACTTGAGGAAGCCTTATTTACAAGAAAACTTGAGGAAGCCTTATTGACAAGAAAACTTGAGGAATTAAATTGCGTTTACCCACTGAAGGTATTACCCCTTCCCACGAGAGTACATACGATTCATAGAAATTTTTAATCTTCATGCGTAGTAATAACGTATTCTTAAAAACTCGAGGATGCTGTTCAGTCATTTGAAGAGGTGACCGATAATCGAGATCACTTATGCCGTTAGTGATAGGTGGGTAGATTAATGATAGGTGGGCAAGGAGAGAACTATTAAGGGAAAGAGAAAGGGTCTCCACCTTTGAGAGAAAACCCGGCATTACGAAAGACACCAAGGGAGTCACGGTATTACGTCTCATTTGAAGGACGGAGTACTGCACTGCAAATGCTCTCAACACTGCATCCAAGTAGGAATCGGTATTTGACTGAATAATCTCTGCCTCAAACTGGATTTGAACCCAGGCACTTGGGAATGGAGATAATATCATCGCAACTATACCAACCCGATTCTCTTCAAACGAAAAAATCAATATAAGGGGCAGGGAAAGATATTGTATAACTTTTATGTTAAATATATTGAAATTTTAAGTAAGCAAGTAATGGGTTACGCTTTTTGCGAGGCGCATTATCTCGTGTGCAACACACAATGTTTTACAAAGAAAGCATAAATGACCTCTAGCTATAAAGTAGCTTGCGTGACAGGAAGTATATCCTATGATTTTATGACGCTTTCTTCAGCCCTCACGTTTAAGAACGTACTTTTATTTGACTTCCTCGGCATGATAAAAAGTATATATCATCATTGTAAGCCATTTAATAAGCCATAGAGATTATTTTACTTTTAGCTATTAGGTTCATAAAAAGTTAATTGGGAACAGTTTGAGTTCACATTAATAAGAGTGTACTTCTTAAATTAGTCCATGCAAAAATCAAGGTTAGATTTTAACTTTGTCCTAGGACTCTGTAAAAATTTAATGAGAGAGCCCTCCGATACAGACGTTTCGGTCGATGAAACGACCAAGATCAAAAGAATTGTAGAGACGGCGAATACAGCTTATGAATAACTAAAGTCGGTAACAATGTACATGCATGTACCATCCACCATCTACCATCCAACATCAGGTCATAGCTGCAAAAGGTGTACGAGCTGGTTGGTTGCGACGGTTAGTTTCGTCAAGTTACCTGAATATAAGTGTTTCCCATTTCTTCACCAATTAGCTGACGTCAGCGCTTCAATTCCAAAGATATTATGTGAAAAAACAGTAACTTTATAACCCGCATCTCGCTGGCGTGAAACTCGTCCGATTCTCAGAATGCTATTTGCAAGTCATGCCTATTTTCAGAAGAGGATCGCCCGATAATTAGTTCTTGTGACGGAATTTATCCCGACAATTAGGATACAGGAACGGTAATTTTTTCTCGAATAGGTACGATGTACTTGATTTCGCTAACCTGTTAGAATTTGTTAATGATCAGAGGGTGAAAGATACATCATGCCGTGGAAAATATTGATATCCATATCCCTATATGCCACTCAAGCTCTAGAATCGGTTAATCTAGTGTGTTTATTCGAGGAGAGCAATCCATAAATGGGGGAATTTTTTCACTGAATGTTGTAAAATATTTATGACGCAAATTGGCTATAATTTTATGTGAAACTCCAAAGTTATGCTGTAGCTCCGGATTGGGTTCTCCCACAGCATAGCCATCCTATTTTGGTGAAGATGTACCAAGTTATGGTTTTATTTTATTAAGTTTTTGAATTTGCTGTTTAATAATTTTAGCAAGTAGAGGTGTATATTTTTTAAATATCAACTTATTTCTTTTCATTTTTATAAATATAACATTATTTTTGATTCTTTCATTTTTAAGTACCCATTTATTTATATTTTATTTTCTTTGAGAGATCTCTAATTCCTTTCAGAACACTGCTTATACTCCATCCTAAAGACTCACCCAATTTTTTCTCAGCTCCTAACGGGAGAAAAATTGTGACTCCAACTAGCATTTATAAAAAAGAATCCTTTTCCTGAAACATAGATCACATTATTTGCCTCTAAGGTTTTTACACTATGAGTCTCTCCAGAATCCCCGAAATCCACCAATTATTTTTATAAGAGGCTATCTTAAGATAGGTTAAGATAGTTTTAAATGGAAGTTATAATCTAATACAGCAGAAGGACTCAGTCTTCGAACACTACTTCATTCATCAGCTCGGCGTACTTTCTACCTTCATTCCATCCGTAAAGCCTTTTCTTCCTTATACCCGTTCACCGAATATTCTCCCTTCCTTCACGAAACTCGGCATCACCTCTCGTTATTGGTTTCAACCCCCTACTCTGCCTCCTCCCAATCTCCTCCACAAATTTCCTCTCCTCACCCACCATGCCAAGCACTTCCTCGCTCGTCTTCCTTTCCGTTCACTTTCTCCATTTCCTTCGCTCTTTCTCCGTTTTCCCTTATTCTCCATTTCAAAATATGTATTTATTATGCTCTGGGCATCATCCTTGGAGCAAATGCTACAGCAAACTGAATTTGGCTCGGCAAATGGAGGAGTACAATATGATTCCTTAAGAATACTAGTATGTAGATTCAAAATAATAAGGATACAAATATAAAGTTACATATATATTAATACAAATAAATTTATACCAATATGTGGATACAAAATATATGGATACAAAATATATGGATACAAAAGATTAAGACACAAAATTAATGGTTATGGGAATAGATAAAGGTACAGATATGCATTTGATAGGCTGTAACTTGGCAATTGTATTAACTGAATTAAAATCATTCTGCATTGAGTAGAGTCATGTATAAGGCGTTTTTAAATAAATCAATGGAACTCTTGAGTTTAAGTTCTTGGGCAGAGAATTCCAAAACTTGGAGGCAGTTATTAAGAGCGACTGTAGATAAATATTAGTTCTGGGAATGGGATAGCGTAAAAGATTTTGGTTTGTACATTATGTTTTCACAGTGAATTCTGACCTGACCTTAAACATTTCTTTCAGGTAATTGGGGGTTTCCTCCTTGAAAATGTTAAAAAGGAGGGTCCCTAATAAGTATTTTCTACGGTCACTTAGATTAAGCCAGCCTAGACTGGTTTTATACTGTGATACATGAGCGTCTCTTCTTAAATTAAATACAAATCTTACACGTGAATTAAGTTGCCTTTGTAATTTTTTATCCAACTCTTTAGGCATGTCATTAATAACAAGTCTACAATAGTCAAAGGAAGGGAATATCAGTGTGGAGATAAACATTTTTCGCGTGGAAATGGGAAGTAAGTGCTTATGAAGTTTTAACTGATGGAGAGAAATATTAACTTTATTGCAGATGTCATTTACATGTTGGTTCCAAGACAGATTCCTTGTGAGGGTAAGTCCAAGAGCGCGAACTGAGTCACAATATGGTATTTTATAATTACCGACTGCGACTTGAGGAAGGTGATTGTTATCGATTTGATTGAGAATCCTAGAGTTTCCGATGATTATGGCTTTTGTCTTAGGGCAATTAAGAATGAGGGCATTGTTGTCCACCCATTTAGTAATTTCCCTGGCATCTTGGTTCAGTAAACTGATATTATCGGCTAATTTATCAATCGGGTAGTGAATGTAAATTTGAAGGTCATCTACATAAATCATGTACTTGCTATTTTTAATCACACTCGATATGTCACTTACAAATATAGAAAATAGTAGAGGGCCCAAAACAGATCCCTGGGGAACTCCACAAGATACGGGAGCCCAAGCGGATAAGTTATTATCAGATCCCAAGACTGCTTGCGTTCTATTACCCAGGTAGGAGTAAAACCAGTTAAGAACTGGACATGAGAAGCCGAGTTTCATCATTTTACGGATGAGAACTTTACGATCCACTCGATCGAATGCTTTACTGAAGTCAAAGAGGACTAGAACTGTAACCATACGTCTGTCCATTGCAAGTCGAATGTCATCGGTAACTTTTAGTAGTGCAGTCTGCGTAATGAAACCATGTCGGAAACCTGATTGTAGAGGGTCAAGTTTGTCATTGGATATTAGATACTCAGTGACTTGTTTGTACACAATCCTCTCTAGGGCTTTTGACATGGCGCAAAGGATAGAAATCGGCCGGAAGTCTAAAGGTAGTATTGGATTTTTTGTCTTCTTTATTGGACGGATAAGAGCTTTTTTCCAAGTAGAAGGAAATTCTGAGTAATCTAACCAGTAGTTAAATATTTCAAGGATATATGGTACTAACGCATATTTTGAGAGTTGAACAATCTTTATGGAAAAGTCATCAAAACCAGTGGCATTGGACTTAGAAAACGATAAACATTCAATCAGTGTCTCCGGAGTTACATGCTTGATGTAAAACTTGTTTTCACTGGAGGGAATAATAACTCGATCTAACCCATCGAATCCCGTCAAACTCAATCAGTCATAATCTTGCTGGGGCAAGATTATGACTGATTGAGTTTGACGTAAAGTAGGAGTTCAGTTGATCAAGGGTTATATTTGGGGGGAGGGAGGAGTCCCGTCTGCGAACTAACCCATGCTTTCGAAGCTCACGCCAAACCAATTTTGGGTCTCTCAGTGTAGTGAGCTTCGAAGAATAAAACAGGAGTTTACTATCATTGGTGCCTGATTTAACGCGATTTCTAAGTTCCTTGTATTTGTGGAACAAAGTAGGACAACCATTGCGTCGAAAGGCGCATCGTACTTGGTTACGTTCTTTAATCGTGGATTTTATTTTCTCGTTCAGCCAGGGTAGTAAATGGCGTTTAGGCCGGCAGACGCGTTTGGGAAAAAATATGTCGGCGCAATAAGAGATGTTAGACATAAGACAATCAAGTTTTGAATCGATAGAACGAGAGTTTAAAACACCATTCCAATTCATAACTGAAAAAGCTTCTTGAAGGCTATGGGAATCACTGTTTTGGAAGTCACGGGAGCTGAAAGAAGTGGGTGTGAAGAATATAGGCAGGTTGAAATTATACGTAATTTCAATTAAGTCATGAGCCGAGAGGAAGGAGATGGGGATCTGAGAATATCTGGAAACTTTTTCTAGGTCATCGACAATACAGAGATCTAACAGGGTAAGACTTGTTTCAGTATGGTGCGTAGCTACATATGGCACAAGATGAAGATTTTTACAGTACACAAAGTTACGCATATACTTACCGTCATAATTATTACGTTAAGGATCAGCATTGAAATCACCAAATATTACAACGTTTTTGAAGGTAGGTGCATATTGCAAAAATACATTCTCAAAGTCCATCGAAAGAGCCGTTTTAGGAGGTCAATAGACAACCCACAACAGTAATTTAGACGAAACTGCGTAACAGATTTCTAAGATAATGAATTCAGGAGTATGAGAATAGGTGTCAGGGGATGTAGCCAGAACATTTACTTTTAAAGTCTCGCGTACATATACGCCGACACCCCCACTACCTTTACCAATTCTGTCATGTCTAAAAAGATTATACCCATTTAATTTAACCATTTCATCGGTTATATGCTCTTTTAGCCAGGTTTCGGACATACAAATAATATCATAAGTTAAGTCCTGGAAGAAGAAGCAAAATTCATCAAAATGGCCGAAGAGAGATTGACATTTTACGTGGCATATATTAATGTTTCTTGTACTCTTCTGTGTGCATAGAAGCGGTGAACGAAAACCACTTCCCTATTCCCACCTTTCAATTTCCTCTTCTGACTGAATAGGGGAACGATCATCACCATCACAACTCCGAATAAATATTTTTTCATTCCTCACCCGATGGTACTTAATTTTCCCTCCCTTTTTTAATTCCCTGGCCATAGAATACAGTTTTCTATTATATGGTGTCAGGGACTCATTGACATAAATATATGAATTTAAAGAGTCATTTAACCCTATATATTTAAGACATAGGTTGCTTTTTACTTTACGCGAATTTATAAAATTTAGTGCCAATTGGGAGCGCAAAAATCGCACAATAATATCGGGGAGGGCTTAACATCGCCATATGATGACGCACGGCTCTTCAGCCGATACACATAATGCCACTAATTTCAAACTTGACCCCTAATGCGATGCCAACCTGGATGATAAGGGCCTCAAGTGATTCGCTGGACTTGCAAGGAATTCCATGAAATTCCACCACATTGCGCAACTGCTCTTGCTCCATTCTGTTTAGGTGATATTCTAGGGATGTCACACGTACTACTTTTAAGGCAGCATTAACTAACTACATGCACTATGCAATTCCTCACTTTGGTCACCGATTGAGGAATTTTGCTTGTCAAGCGTGGTCGCATGCTCAGTGGTTACTACCTGTAGCGATGCCACTCCTGAATACTCGATCGAGTAGTTCTGCCAGGAGGCTGGGTTTGCGGGCGTCGCTCACGGATGAGGTCGTGAGAGGGTCAATTGCGTCCCAGGAGGAGAGCAGGAGTCGCAGATCCAAGACTTGTGCAGCACTCTTCAACGCAACATTTTGTGCACTATTCAACGCTACGCTCCAGAAATTTCTTTAGATTCTTACCCAATGTCCTCGTAATCATTTCCATTTTATTTGTGAATGTCTCTTTTTCAAACGCTATTCTCCTTCTAATATATTGACAACTAGGCCTATTTTTTTCAAAGTACATCGCAAGCAATTAAACTGCTCTACTTACTCCAATCTGTGCCCTCCTACTTTGGTGACCATCCTCCCTTTCTTAGACCTATAACCCCTCACTAGGCCTGGGCGATATTGATAATTCAATATCGGGATACGATAATTTTAGCATATCGTCAGGTGGCGATATCGATAACTCATATCGTGACGATAAATATCGTCTTATCGTGCCCCGATATTTTATCGGGGCACGATAAATATCGCGATAAATATCGCGATAAATATCGTGATCACGATAAATATCGCGATAAAATATATTGATATCGTCTCCCGATAAAATATCACGATATCGCGCCCCGATAAATATCACGATAAAAGATCGTGATATTGCTCTCCTTCAAATATCGCGAAATCGCGCCCGATGAATTATCGTGATATTGCACCGGTTTATCGTGTCGGAAAAAGACAGCCGTTGGGTTGGCCTTCGCTTAAGCTGGAGCAAGCACGTTTGAATACTTACTATTCTGCTATCTGCCAATTCAAATTCTCAGCAGTTCTCTCTCTCTTTCAATTTCAGTGGTCCGATAGTTTATAGGTGACGTCTTGTTCAAATTTTGGAAGGAACTGAAAACATCTGTTTGTAAATTAGTGCATATATTGTCCACTGATCTAAATATACTGAAACAAACTATTCGGCTTGCTAGAATAATGTGATCTTACTTTAGATGATTACCAAAAGTAACTTTCAGTAACATGCATTGTTCTGATTGCTTAACACGTAGTAATGCCCAATCAAACTGTTACCAATTTTTTGGTAAAAATTATAATCAGTCCAATTAATTTAAGAGAAATTACCCTTTCAACGAGCTTTGGTGAAGTTTCACGGTTGATCAACGGTATTTACGAAATACGACGCAAACAGAACTGGTACGTAATGTCGGTCCCGCATGGCCCCAACCGACTGTGTGCGACTTGCTTCGTAGCAGCCTTGCCGGAACAGGTTGGTGATCAGACTAGCCACATTGCTTGTGCAGGCGACTTTAAACGACAGAGAGACGCACAGCATTTTGAATTCGGTCGCAGCTCATGGAAAAGTCGGCCGTGCCGCAGACATGCGCCCGCAAACTAAACGCAGGCCAGCCGCACACAGGCACAATATCGATGGTGAGCCAGACTCACATTGGGTGCAGATCATCAGCACATCGCACATTGATGATTTCGACTGGACACTATCTGCGGGCGGTCGCCCACGACAATTCAGACCTGCAGGCAGCCATACTCAAACGAAATGTATATATTATTTCCTAAAGAGAAAGATTTTTTTTTCATGAGCTGATGAAACTAATTTATTTACCTAATGTAGTCTCAAACTGCTCACTACTACTGAAACCCTTCACGAGAAATGAGATTTGGGTTAAAAGATGTCAGGAATGAAATTAATATTTTCATAAATCCTCCGGAAGAAGGAAATGAAACAGAGAATGACTATGGGGAATTCACTTCGGAATGTAATGACCCAGATCGTTTTAGTGACCGGCAGCTAAACGCGGGTGGTGACGTCAGCATTAACATGGGCGATGTAGATCAAATGGACAATAACATCTCTAAATTTCGTATTGGTGTTAGTGGGAAAAGGTGGTATACGTTTATATTTCCCTGGATGCTAGATTTAGGAATGAGCAATGCATGGTGTGTCAGCAAGATGTATGGTACGAAACTCGACAGCGTTGCATTCAGAAGGGAAATTATAATCTCAACTCAGAAGTATGGAATTCCCCAAAAAAGGGGAGGAACAACGAGCAAGTTTTCACCTCTAGAGGTAATTCAAACGAGTGGCCCACGGTATATCTTTCTCACAAATTAGCCAAGAAGATGATGTGTTCTTGGCAGCAGTAAAACAGTTAAATCTTGCCATACATGATGCGTTACTTTGCGCGATATGTTGTTTGAGGAGTACCATAAATGGTTATTGATTTTTAAAATTTTTAAGGAAGTATCACTTGCTCAAAATGACTCATAAAAATGTTACGCTGCTTTATAAGAAGTTGTCGCTTGTAAGTCATCATTCAAACAAAGTAACAACTTTTCTTACTAATTTATGAAAAACATGGAAGATACCCTCTGTCATGCATTTGAACAAAGTATCACTTGCTCATACTGGTTCGTAAAAATTATTCGCTGAGTCATGGCGTAAAACATTGTTGCTCGTGCTTGTTATAATGTTTACCAAAAAATTGGTTAAAAGACATTTTGGGCATTACTACGTGTTAAGCAATCAGAACAATGCATGTTACTGAAAGTTACTTTTGGTAATCATCTAAAGTAAGATCACATTATTCTAGCAAGCCGAATAGTTTGTTTCAGTATATTTAGATCAGTGGACAATATATGCACTAATTTACAAACAGATGTTTTCAGTTCCTTCCAAAATTTGAACAAGACGTCACCTATAAACTATCGGACCACTGAAATTGAAAGAGAGAGAGAACTGCTGAGAATTTGAATTGGCAGATAGCAGAATAGTAAGTATTCAAACGTGCTTGCTCCAGCTTAAGCGAAGGCCAACCCAACGGCTGTCTTTTTCCGACACGATAAACCGGTGCAATATCACGATAATTCATCGGGCGCGATTTCGCGATATTTGAAGGAGAGCAATATCACGATCTTTTATCGTGATATTTATCGTGATATTTATCGGGGCGCGATATCGTGATATTTTATCGGGAGACGATATCAATATATTTTATCGCGATATTTATCGTGATCACGATATTTATCGCGATATTTATCGTGCCCCGATATATTAACGTGCCCGATAAAATATCGGGGCACTATAAGACGATATTTATCAAGCAGCGATATATCGTCAATTTTAAAAACTCAATATCGGATTGGCGATATATTAAAATATCGCGATATTTTACGATATATCGATATATCGCCCAGGCCTACCCCTCACTACTTTAGCTTTACCTTGATTGAACTTCGTTCCTTATTTCTCACACTGATTGTCTAATGCGTCTACCAATTCTTGTAATCCTCTGGATGACTGAAAGTCCTGTCCGTCAGCAAATTTCTCTTATCGGCTGTCCACCGACCTTTATTCCTAGCTCATCCCGTGTTTCTTTGACCATTTCCTCCACACGAACGATAAAATTTTACCAATAGAATTTTGCAATATTTTATATTATTACCAGCAATATATCTCTTACCAATTTTCCTTCAAATCGGCAGATATATTTGAGACCATCTCCATCAGTCTTAAAGACACCTTCCGTATTTATGCCATCCAACAGGCGCTCACAGAGTGGCCAATAGTGATACATCAGCTGTTCAATATATATAGAATATGGAGTGAATGCTAATATTTTCAGCGAATTTAATAGATTAAACAAAGACAAAGATTATACCATCAACATTTTTAATGAATTCATGCTCAAGAAGATTTTGTGCGATAGTTTATCTCTCAGTAAATTTTCTTTCCCCATGAACTTGTAAACTGTTGCTTTTGGGGACTTAGCCATCAACGAGATGGAGGATGGTGGAATATATGCTGACTAAGAGAAGTAGAGAGAAATTACGTGAAGATAAAGGGTCTACTAGAGATCTACCTTAAGCGGTAGATAACAAAAATAATAATAACATGTACGGTAGCAAGGATAATGTCCTGAAGTAATTGAGTTTTTATTTTTGTTTCCAATAATATCAGATCGAGATAAATGTATTACATGTAAAGAGAGGAAATCGTCATTGTACTGAACGAATTAGAATAACGTTTTCCGTTAAGGCAAAAACCTCCAAATGATGTGAAACTAACTATGGTAGGTAGTAAGTAAAATTTCTCCTCTTACTATGCGCTAGCTATCAGGGATGTCTAAACCCCTGCACTCTCTCTCTCTCTCGCTCTACAGCCCTTGGCCTCCTCCACAGTTCGCCTCCAATCTCTTTTGTCTTCAACTCTCCTCTTCCATCCTTCGACATTCATTGACTGCAAGTTTGCAGTATAATCATTTATCCACCCTTGGCCTTTCTCCTCGCGTACTTTTCCTTCAATATTCTTCTGAGAATCCGCTCCTCTGTTCATTCTCTCCACATGGCCCAACCATTCCACTCTCCGAGCTTTGACAAATCTAACAATGACCTCCAGTTAAATGATCTAGCTCAGCATCATATCTTATTCTACAGTCCTCATTTTCCTTAACAGGTCCATATTTCGTAAATATCCGTCACTCAAATATTCTGAGAGTATTTTCATCCGACCTCTTTATGGTCCATGTCTCTGAGCCATAGGTGACTACCGATCGGATGTCTAAACCCTCGTATGACAGCCAGCAGGGCTGTCTTATATATTTTAATCTTCGTATTGCTTTTAGTAAGTCGATTCTTGAACATCGTCTTGTTTGCAAAATATTCACGGTTGCCTAGCTGTATTTTATCTTTTATTTCTCTGCTTAATTCATTGTCAATTTAAACCATTTCCTCAGATATCTAAAGCAGGATACTCCTTCAAACTTCTTCTCTCTGATTGTCAAATATTGAGGCGCTCTTCTTTTCTCTGACTTGGACTTCGTCTTTCGTTCATCGTCATTGTGCTGGACGAACTAGGATAACGTTTTCCGTGAAGGCGACAGTTTCCAAAAGATTTGCAACTAATTATGGTAGGTAGCAAGTAAAATTTTGCCCCTTACAATGAGTTAGCTATCAGGGATGTCTAAACTCCAGGGTTTGAGTGGCCCAGCTAAGTGTTCACCTTGAATGTTAAAGCGTTAAATTTTAAGCAATTACCGAGTTTTCTATCTCGAATGATTTGACTGGCTCGAGATGCTCACTCCATTGGGACAATTTAGATGCTTCCCCGTCCCAAATGGATCTTCCAGGGATCCTCTCACGCCCCCCCCCCCACCGCTTAAGCAGCCCCCCTCTCCGTTGGAGAGTCCAATTGCACGCGGGTCGCGTGACAGCTCGCCCACGCCAAGAGTCCCCCCCCCACCGATCATTAACGTCCCCCTCGCCCAACTCCCTTCACACCAACATCCCTGGCACTCCTCGTCATCCGCCACGCGACTCCCCCACCTCCGATCCTTCCCCCTACCTCACCCCTTCTCCCTCCCCCTCCACATATCAACCTCCCTCTCAACCACCTACCCCCCCGTGTCTCAGCGACACTGACGCCCCAGCCGGGAAACCGCGCTCGGGCAAAATTAAATCATTCCGGCGAACACTACAAAGGAGTGTCATTGCTTGAATTCCAATCTGTTAATCCTCGGAAACAATTTATGAAGAGCTGATCAACACTCACATCAGTGAAAAAATCTTTTCTCCTCTGACTTCGATACTTAGGCGTGTTTTAGATGATGCAGGACTGAATCATATATTTGTTCACGGTGCACAAATTTTGGAAACTATTCTCTGCCACTATCAAACCTGGTGAGAAATTTAACAGACTGATTTTTTAAACTTTCAGGGCCCTTTGGCATCATATATCATCACGTTTTGTTCTATTTCGCTCTGTTTAAACGATTATATTCCCAAGAATGTTCAAATTGTGGCAAATAGTTCTTTTTAATCAGCAAAACCAACTTATATCTTATCAATGCCTCCTACGGCACTTCGTAGAGGTATGCTTTTGTTGCGATCAATCAACCCGAAGGCATGAAGGATTTTTCTTAAAAAATAAACTTTGTCCACACAGTTTTTATTACAATCGATCGTTTTCGACCTTTTCAGGTGATTATCAGGAGTTAACTCCTCGGTCAACTCCTGATAATAACCTGAGAAGGTCGAAACCGGTCGAGTGCAATAAAAACTGTGTAGAATATAACCAAGTTAATTTCTTTAAACATCATGTCTCTATGTAAACTCGCCAGCCATTGATTTGGCATGAAGATTAATTGATTATCTCGGCAATTAATTTGATCTTTGCAGCAATTAAGTTTTAGCTTGGCATAAAGACAACTTAAAACTCCCCAATCCTTCTCCTTGGATTGGGGGCCGTAGGCACGGGGAAGTCAGTCACTCGTCCGATGGGGGCGCGGCCCAGCATCCCGAACGCAATCAAAGCGCGTTCCGCCCCATCTTCCTTCCCTCCCCAGCCCCTACCCCCCTCCAATGACCACTCTAACAATGCCAACACCCCTCCGCCATGCCAACCTTCCTCCCCCATACTATAGGGCTGCCAGCTCTCTTTCCTTCATAATGAGGACAATTGAGGTAAAAAAAAGATGTGAAAGGGGTCTTTTGAGGATGTTTATTTTCAAAATACCCAAAATCGCCTTTTCATGCAGTCCTCTTTCGATGATTCCACACCCTCCGACCCAGTAGGGCTGTCGAACTATTGGACGTGTCGAACTATTGAATATGGCATTAAAATTGAATGCCAGTTTAGATAAAATTAATTTTATTACCAATCGGAAGGCTAAGCTAAAATTAATACATTAAAATTTTACAACATTTTAATGATTCATTGCGTTTCATTTGAATAAATGAGTCTTCCGTGGAAAAAAACTCAGCTTTGAATGAATTAACACCATCAAATACAGAAAACATATTGGTAGTTCAAATCAAGATGCAACTATTTAGGAAAAAAGCCGTCCAGTTTTATCGCTTTTTGCCTTTACTCCATCCCCTAGGTTTGTCGTACTACACTGCCTTTGCGAACACTTAAGAACTAACAGGTTCGGAAATACCGGGAGAGGAGACTTCATAACTGTCGGACTGATTAACACAGCACGCTGCAACACGCCCAAAAACGTCGAACTACTGGGAGTGTAGAACTATCAAGAGATAACTGTATTGTCATGTTTATTCACTTTATAGTGCTCGGATTTACAAATTGTGGTGTGTTTGGTTTTTAAGTGCCTACTGCTAATTGTAAGATTATATCGCACTCTCTAACTTGAGATGCTATCCCTATGAAAAATGAAATATTCATACTCCAGTACAGAATTTAACCATGACCTTTGGGCTACTAGGACTGCATGTTATCATCCTGGCTACCGCAGCAAGTTTAATGACCTCAGGTTTATAATTGAACCTTTGGTAAGTAGGCTTCAATTTTTAAGAGCCAACATTCCGGAGATGTATTAATTCGTCCAGTAAAAATCGACCAGTCCTAAGTAATCGTCCAGTTGTCCAGTTCGTCGCAATAGTTCAGTTGCAAGTGAGAACGTGCTTGAAAACGGTTGGACGGTGCTGCTCCCAACCGACCCAAACCAGTAATACCACGAGCGTCAACTCAACACCACGCTAATGCCTGGATAAGAATCATTAGCACACTTTTCAAGCCCTCTTCACTTTCTGCTCTTAAGTAGTGCCATAGCATATGAAGTTGATGCGCCGTTATTATGTATAACAAACTAGTTTTTACAAATGGATCGAAAATTTGTAGTTGAAATACAGAGATTTTTCGTAAATGGACTCGACCAAGTTGCCGAAGAAAGATTCTGCATCAGCTTCTGGAGTGATGAAGAGCAAGCAGGCCGATAAAATCCTGGGTGAAAATCATGGGGAGGGATCTGTATAATTTGAATGGGGAACTCCAAAAAGGAATTTCGGTTGCAGCAAAAACAATTGCAGGCGCAGTATGTGCAACTAGAATAACAAAACCTTGGGTCACGGAGTATTTGTGAATGGAGATGCAAGCGGGAAGGAAATGGGAGAGAGTAAACACAGAGGTAGGCAAGATCTCTACTGGGAAATTAATATCAGGCTTAGAAGAGAAACAAAGAAAGTGATACAAATTTAATGATAAGTTCTTCTTCTACCCCTGAAAATCAATTCACAATTTCTAAATTTATCCTGAAGTACCTTCTTTCTCTCCATTAGCTTTATCTTTTCATTTTTATCTTGTACCTGGAAACACGGTCCGAAAAAATAATAAAAATTATACTGGGCCAATCTGCCACATATTCTCCTCATATTTTTTTAATAAATTATATGTTAAATGCATTCAAAAAATCTAATATAGCAATGTAACGTTGACAACCCAAAACGATATGTATTTGGATTGCCTCTTTTTTTCCCAATCCCACTAAGATTATTCATTTCCGATATTTTTGCTCCGCAAATATGGCATACCATTGCTAATCATTTCGTTAAAGCTGAACTGGCCTGAAAAAAAAAATTAACAGCTAATGCTAAACCGTCATCAGAGGACATAGTGGAGAGGGGCTTCTCTTCCCTCTTCCACTTTTTCAATATTCGCTTTCCGCCAAAACGCTTCTGTGCCACGTCCTCTCTCTCTCTTAGCTTCATGGCTGTAGCAAATGACAGTTCTGCAGGAGATGTACTTTCTCTTACGAATTTAGTTTTCCTTCTTTTTGATCGGATAGTGACATCCGAAAATTGTTTGTTTAGCCTACCCTTTCTTTAATGAGATGTACACGATAAAAAAAGGCTCATTACTGAGACAATAGCCCAAGGGATGTCATATCACAATTAAAACACAGGGAAAATACGAACCTGAGGTTCTTGGAAGATTACGATACACATCATCAGGGATTTCTGCTTGAGGCTTTTGCAGCACTGTTGTGCTGGTATTTTCAATCCAGCTTTCGGGTACAGCTGCGTCTGTGTATCTTGATGATAACGTTTCGTAGTCAATTCAGGCAACATCTTCAGATCATGGTCCGAATCGGACCTGATCATTCGGACCTGATCTGAAGATGTGGCCTGCATTGGCCACGAAACGTTATCATCAAGATACACAGACGCGGCTGTACCCGAAAGACATGAAAATACACATCATCAGGGAAATCAACGATTTGATCCAACAAAGTCGCATTCCTCTGTACAAAAAAAGAGTTCGTTCGCGAGCAAGCTCGCCATCTTTTCTCGTAACCAACAAAAAAATTTACTTTCAAAATATTTTTGAGCTAAATTTTTGCGTGCTCATCTCCGTTTAAATGTAGGTAATCCTCAAGAAATACCGTCAAATTTCTTTTCCGGTCGTCCATTGACTCTCCTTTATTCTCCTGCATTTTATTGTGATGCTGCCTCCGCGCAAATGTTAACGACATAACTGTGAGTTAAAAATTAGAAACAATGATTCGTTAAATGCTGAAAAATATTATTTATTCTAGAAAGTTAGGAGTTTAAATGGAAGCAAAAACAATGCAAAATTTAGCGTGTTACCTCGTATTAGATCAACTTAAAACACGGAAATAAAAAAGAAATAGTATACCTGATTAATTATCCTTATCGCTGAGGTGGCCAGGAACAAAAAAATCACTGAATCAAAACACTATTCCAAATTATCACAACACTAACACTTACTTCAGAGATCACTTAAAATCACGATGACTATTGCCAACCGAGGACCTGACGACTAAAAACTGGCATGTGTACACATCGATGGAAAAGGAGCAACTGAAGGGCACAAAATGTTTCGACTGAAGCATTGAGGAGGTTAAGAAGAAGAGTTACTGCCACCCCCAAGAACCTGGGTCTACCCCCGAGGATAACCAGGAGGGTTTTTGGTGGACCGCATAAAGAGAAATGTGCAATGCCTGAATTTTGTGCGAAAATGCATACCAGCGGCAGCCTTCCAATAAAACCCATCTAGAAAGATGAACCTGGAGGGTAAATACCACATCTGTTAACACGTGCAACTTCACTTGCAGGTCAAAGAAACCGCCTTTAGGCAATAAACACAAGTTGGGTGGTGCGCTAAGTAGGGATAGAAAAATATCCCGACTAAGGACCCTTGGGTCCGGCACGTGTGCGGGTAACGGGTCTCCTGTCACTTAGGCTTTGAGGAAAGGGACAGCCAGAGGTGGGTTTTCCCAGCAGCAGTGCATACAACCAGTCTTATATACTTCCAACGATGAACAAAATTGGATGGGAATCGTACTGAGAAGCGATCGAAGAAAATATTTTCCTCCTCTTCCAGCGTCACAATTTCACTTAGTTTCGCTGTCTGAAATTCTTTCTCTCGCTCTTTCTAGAGTAAATTCGGCCAAGAACCGAATATAATAGAGACAAAATAGTATAATTCTTCATTTTTTAAATCCTAATCAATAAAAAATTGGAAAAGACGTACAAGTATTTTACAATGTGTCTCCACTGTGCCGAAGCTCGCGTGTCTAGTGCCGACGCTCACGTCCGCGGCAGAGAGTCACGTAAGTCATTGTCATTCACTTATTTGCAGCTAAATCCTTTACTAAAATCTATATAATATAACCCACTCTTGCCACATTAGAATTTCCGTGTCACTCGTTTTATAATCCAACGTTTATGCGAAATTTGCGAAAAAAATTATTCCTCTTGAAGAACTCCTTCAGCGATCATCACAATCACTACAAGATTGAAACCTAGTGATTCTCAAGGTAAAGTTTCCTTATAATTATTGTCCACAGACATTTTACCAATTTTTAATGCGAAATAGAGAAAAGAAATAGTTAAAAATGTGTATTTTTCGAAAAAATTAAAAGAGCGCGGTTTAGCTAAAATTAGCTCTACTTTGAAGCAATTTGCTGAACTTAACAAAACGTTTTATACAAATAAAGTGTGCGGTAGGATTCCCCGGACATTTTGCTACAAGAACTGCATATTTAAAGTGAGTTTCAAGAAAGTCGAAAAAATGACTTTAGTGCGCCTTTTTTCGGATCCGGATCACTGTACGGCGGTTTTATATTATGAAGAATTCGCATCACCTTCAGCCATTCGGCACACAACACTTCTGCCAAGTGCTAACAAGGAGTGAGCAACATAATCAGCATCTTCGACTAGGCTCACCGTCATTGGCGGTTGATTTTGTGATTTCGCATTCTTATTGCAAATGAGACAACTACACACCGAACTTCACAATTGCATGAATAAACATTTATGGCTGAAGCCGACTTCTTTGAGGAATCCCTCTAACAGAGCTGCACTTGCTGAACATTTCCTTTACATGTGTTCCTCCTCAGCTCAAGGGCGCGAAGGAGCCGATGCCCATGATTCCACCACCTCAGCAGAAAAGTATCCGCTTGATACGATTCCACATTATGGTGACTTATTTTTTCAACCATTTCAAGGCTGATTTTGTTCTTTCGATGTTGGTAATCACATAAGTGAATTTTCTTTAACTCTTCGTTCCTACTGAGTGCATCTTCTTTAAAAAAGAGATATTCGCTCGGAGAATGTTGTCCCGTTAGTATGAAAACGGTTGATGAGGCTACCCTTCCCTTAGAAGTAGGATCACCAGTAATTGAAGAAACAAGAAATATGTAGTGAGCGTATTTTATTAGAGATGGGTACACTAAAAGGTAGCAACACAAACTTGTAAGTTAGGAAAGCCATTATGTAAACATATATTTGGAGGAGACTCCCAAATGGATGTGAAGGTTGGACAACAGTGGCAGCGGAATAAATGAGATTGGAAGTGTGGCGCATTGTTCGCCACAACACGGAGTTGGACCGGTGGATGGGTGTTGGATTGCCAATCGGACAATGGCGGATGGGTGTTGGATTGCCAATTTGTGTTCGATTCCCGGCGCCGGACGATATTTTTTCTGCCTCTCTCCAGAAGGATTCTAGAATGTTCGAGGTAGTTCCGGCTCCGGGTTCGAGAGGGTTCGCCGCCAATATATAAGCAGGCCATCTCGACTGCCAGTCTCAGTCTGTACTACGAAGTGGAAATGAACGCTCCTCTGCAGAAACTTCGCAGTTGTATTATTCAGCATAGCAATCGCTACAGTGGTGACCCCGACAGCAAACGACCATGGCAGACGCAAAGCAACTCGCCAAACTACAGGCACAAATCGCGGAACTCCAGCAGCAACTCGCTGCACAGCAAACAAACCACAGCCAACAGCTAGCACTCCTCCAAGAACAGCACCAGCAGTCTCTGCAAAAACAACAACAGCATGCAACGCTCTCATCGCAGCAAGTTTCCCCGCCTCCATTATCCTCCGGCGTCGACACTGCTGCCGTCTACCGTGTCACTCCGAAACTGCCTCCTTTCTGGCCAGCCCAGCCTGAAATATGGTTCGCCCAGGTCGAAGCACAATTTTCTTTGGCCAACATCACCTCGGACAAGACTAAATACGACTACGTCGTGGGAAACCTAGACCGTCGTTTTGCCAGTGAAATTAGCGATCTTCTAGTGAATCCACCGGCCGAAAATCTTTATCAAACGCTGAAAAATCTATTTATACAGCGCGTCTCTCTCTCCGAGGATCAACGGGTGCGGCAACTCCTCACAGCAGAGGAGCTTGGTGATACCAAGCCTTCGCAACTATTACGACGCATGCGGTCCCTCATCGGCGCCACACATGTGGAGGACTCTTTCCTCCGCACATTATGGTTGCAACGTCTTCCGGTCAACGCTCAAGCCATCCTGCAGGCGCAAGTTACTTCATTTCCCCTTGATGAACTTGAAAATATGGCTGACCGCATCGTCGCCGTCGTTCCGCCTCCAACTGCACCCGCCATCCATGCAGTACGCCATACCACTAATGATTCGGCAATGGCCCAACGGGTTGAGGAACTCTCGAAGCAGCTGCAAGATACAGAAGCTCGTCTAATAAAACATCTTCATCCACGAACTTGGACTCGGAGCAGCCCTCTACCGCATCCCGCTCTCTCCACAGATATTTCGCAGCGCCCCGCTCAACCTGTGATGTGTTACTACCATCGCAAATTTGGGGTTGAAGCCAGACGTTGCATCTAGCCATGCACCGCAAATGCAGTGAATCCGGTAAACTCCAACAGCGACTCGTAACGGCGGCTACGAGTCGTTCTATCACAGGTTGCCGCCTCCTCGTCACCGACCGCCTCTCCCAACGGCGTTTCCTCGTAGACACAGGATCGGATCTCTCAATCTACCCAGTAAAATTATGCCCCGAACAACGGACCTGCACTGACTACGAGCTCTCCGCAGCCAACGACAGCCGGATCCGTACCTACGGCACTTTACTTCTACGCCTTCAGTTCGGCCTCCCTCGTGACTTCCTTTGGAGATTCATCGTTGCCGACGTTACCGAGCCAATCATCGGAGCAGATTTCCTAACCCACTTTCAACTCATTCCTAACATGGCCACCGCTCAGCTCATCGACACAATCACTGGCCATTCTACATCGGGTCATCGGGATCGATCTTCCCAATACAGCGTGCGCGCTCTGTCGGGCTCTTCGTCCTACCACGACCTCCTGGCCGAGTTTCCTGGTATAACCCGGCCATCAGGGATTCCTCGGGAGATCCACCATCATACTAAGCACCTCATACGCCTACAACCTGGACCGCCGATCTACCACCGTGCCCGCCGTCTAGCCCCGGATCGACTTCGAGATGCACAGGCAGAATTCGAGCTACTAGTACGCGAAGGCACTGTTCGTTGCTCACACAGCTCTTACACCTCACCACTTCACATGGTTCTCAAGAAGGATAGTAGCTGGCGACCTTGTGGTGACTACAGGGCCCTCAACGCACGTACGATACCGGACCGCTACCCCGTCCGCCATCTGAAGGATTTCTCCCACGCTCTTCAGGGATGCACCATCTTCAGCGTTATCGACTGTGCCAAGGCCTTCACTCAAATTCCAATGGCTCCCGAAGACATAGAAAAGACAGCCATAATTACACCTTTCGGCCTTTTCGAATTCCTGTTTATGCCATTTGGACTTAGTAATGCCGCCCAAACATGGCAGCGCTTCATCGACGAAGCTCTCGAAGGCCTAAATTTTTGCTTTCCTTACATAGATGATATCTTAATATTTTCCCGTTCGCAGAAAGAGCATCATCAACACCTACGGATCTTATTCCAGCGCCTTTCTGACTACGGTGTCATCGTAAACTGAGCTATGTGCGTCCTAGGATCTTCCAAGGTCACATTTCTGGGCTTTCACGTGAGCGCTGATGGATGCTCGCCGTTACCTGACAAGGTAGCTGCTATCAACAACTTCCCTCCACCGAAGACCATTAAGGACCTTCGGAGATTCCTCGGTATGCTGAATTTCTATCGCCAGCACATACCACACGCCGCATCCACACAAGCCCCTCTCAATGCACTGCTTCAAGGTCCTGATATCAAGAGCTCCACTCCAATTTGCTGGACACCAGAACTTCAGCAGAGTTTCGATGCCTCTAAAGCTGGACTCGCCCAGGCTGCAACCCTGTCACATCCAATCAACTCAGCACCTCTGGCGCTCGTCGTCGATACTAGCCAAACCGCAATCGGCGCCGTCCTACAGCAATTTTCTGGGAACTCTTGGGAACCACTCGGTTTCTTCTCTCACAAGCTAACGCCTTCCCAGCAGAAGTGGAACACTTACGACCGCGAACTCTACGCTGCCTACCAAGCAGTGAGGCACTTTCGACCAATGGTAGAAGCCCGCGATTTCGCCATCTTCACCGATCACAAACCCCTGTCTAACGCCTTTGGCCCCAGAAATAGGAGTAACGACACCTGCTCACCACGACAATTTAATCACTTGGAATTTATCTCACAATTCACCACGGATGTGAGACATATCTCCGGACTGGACAACGTCGTCGCGGACTGTCTCTTAAGGGTAGAATCCATATCCACAACGAATCCGATTGACTTTATTGCTCTCTCTCGCTCCCAAGACAACGACGAAGAACTACACAGACTACGCCACAGCGGTACAGCTCTTCAGCTTCACAGAAGGCCTGTACCCGGAACGAACATTTCACTGTGGTGCGACACTTCCATGCCAACTCCACGCCCCTATGTTACTCCCCCATTTCGTCGGCAAATCTTTGACAACATCCACTCCCTTAGTCATCCTGGTGCAAACTCAACTATAAAACTCGTGTCCCGTCGATATGTTTGGCCATCCATGCGTAAGGACTGTCGCGCATGGGCTCGTAGCTGCCTCTCCTGCCAGCGTTGCAAGGTGTCTCGTCACATCACAACGCCACTCGGAGATTTCGTTCCGCCAACCAGGCGTTTCGAACACATACACATGGACATCGTGGGACCTCTCACGCCTTGCGCCGGCTACCGGTACCTCCTCACAATTATCGACCGGTTCTCCCGCTGGCCAGTTGCAGAACCCCTAGTAGACATCACCGCGGACAGCGTCTCCCGCGCCTTCCTTCTTGGATGGGTCGCTCACTACGGCTGTCCTCAACATATAACTTGCGACCGTGGACGACAGTTCGTGTCTTCTCTTTTTCAGCAACTTTGCACCACTCTAGGTGCAACGCTACACCACACGACGAGCTACCATCCTCAGGCCAACGGACTCGTCGAACGATTACATCGCGTCCTCAAGGCAGCCCTCATGTGCTCTTCTTCCAACTCATGGATGGACGCACTACCCGCAGTTCTTCTCGGCCTCCGCACAACTTGGAGAGCCGACCTGCAGACAACCCCTGCCGAACTTCTCTTCGGGGAGCAACTGCGTCTTCCCGGGGACTTCTTCGTCGACTCTGACCAGCATTTGGATTCAATGGATCTGGTCTCTCAGCTGCGTGACCACATGTGTCAGCTGCGTCCGACCCCTGCGTCACGCCACATCTCCTCGCAGCGTGTCTTTATCCACAAGGACTTGGCCACGTCTTCCCAGGTCTTTGTTCGCCAAGACGCTGTGCGGCCATCCCTATAACCACCGTACACGGGCCCTTACCCTGTCCTCAGCCGCAATAAGAAGACTTATACCCTAAACATCAATGGCAAACCTTCCACTGTTTCCATCGACCGTCTCAAGCCAGCCCATCTTCTTGAGTAGGACTCTCCGCCTACTCCATCAGCACCATCACCAGATATTACTACTCGCTCCGGCCGCACCGTCCGTCCTCCGGAACGTTTTGTGGCCGATGCTCTCCGTCTCTCTTCCAAGGGGGGGAGTAGTGTGGCGCATTGTTCGCCACAACACGGAGTTGGACCGGTGGATGGGTGTTGGATTGCCAATCGGACAATGGCGGATGGGTGTTGGATTGCCAATTTGTGTTCGATTCCCGGCGCCGGACGATATTTTTTCTGCCTCTCTCCAGAAGGATTCTAGAATGTTCGAGGTAGTTCCGGCTCCGGGTTCGAGAGAGTTCGCCGCCAATATATAAGCAGGCCATCTCGGCTGCCAGTCTCAGTCTGTACTACGAAGTGGAAATGAACGCTCCTCTGCAGAAACTTCGCAGTTGTATTATTCAGCGTAGCAATCGCTACAGAAGCAATGGGAAAGTACCATCATCGAAGACTGAGTGGACTGAGAGAAGCCACGATGAAGAAGTCAAGCTATTTGGGGAGACTAGTGATGAGACATGATAGCTCTGTGAAGAAGGAGAGATTAGTATTTTTGACATATACTGCGACATTGCTTCCAATGGAAAAAATAACCGAAGGAAAAATGAATGGGAAGGATTAACGAGGAACGCAAAAGGTGTAATGCATCTGGCAAATTTTCGCGGACGTTTTACTAAAGGTTCATAAAGGAATTAAACGGTTATCAGCGAAGGAAATGGATTGGAGAGCTACACTCAAACCAACCTTCAGATTTTGGAACTGCTGATAATGAATGTTAATTTCCACGCTGCCACGGAGTAGCGTGGAAAAGTGGCCAAGTCATAGGGGAACAAAATCAAATTTGATTCTTATTAGTCCTTGGTGGGCTGCATGGCTCTTTACATTTGGTCAATCCTTCGCAATTATGAAATGTCTGAAAATGAAAATTCTGCCTGGGAGATCGGCAACCCAAAACACAAACCATAGAGGAAAAATTACCTGAAATAGTAGAACTTGAATGCAATTGAAACATTCCATTCCGACTAGTCTTTCGCACGCTGCTTAACCATTGAAACTGCTATTTTGAAGAAATTTCCAACACGCTTCGAAGCCAGAAAATATTTTAGTGCGTTAGCGGAGCCACGATATTCAGAATAAATAGCTATCCTGCTTTAAAAAACCATTTGATGTTCTATTGAACGCCCAGTTTACACCTTTTCCGCCAAATGAATAGGCATACCAATCTATAACAGTGTAATGCATGCTCGTGATTTTCATATCTGCGCTCATTAACGTTTTCCGCTTTTCAGCTGACCTACCAGCGGTTTCGTATTTGTAAACTGAAATATGCAAATATTTATTTTATGCTGGGAGAATAATTTGTTTTCTTAAAATTAGTAGCAATCTACGCCAGAAAGACAGCTCTATTTGCCGGTCAATGATCAATCACTGCAAGAGATCAATGCTACTGCTAAACTTTTCAGTCAGCAACATCAGCAATGAATGCTACTAATGTACTTCATATTTTAGTAGTACTTAACAAGGGTTTATTTTAATTGGGATACTCAACTGACCAACAAGTAGTGTGTTTATAAACGTGCTAAACTTTTCAGTCAGCAACATCAGCAATGAATGCTACTAATGTACTTCATATTTTAGTAGTACTTAACAAGGGTTTATTTTAATTGGGATACTCAACTGACCAACAAGTAGTGTGTTTATAAACGTGTATTATGTTAAAATGGGCGCCTTCAATGCTTACGACAATACGAAACTCAATATTTTTGGATATTCTGCTGAGTTACCTCAATTGTAACTTCTTTGAATGTGGATGAGATGATTTACATTTTTACCTAGTAAAGAAAAATATAAGTTCTCGCGGATTGTCAGGAGTACCCATAAAACCACTCCGTATGTGAACTTAAGTCATTGTGGAGTTTGTGTTAAATTTAGGAAACAGGCGTCCACTCCTAAGAGAAGATCAAATTCCTCTGCATAGACGAGTACGCACGTCTTCGTCGAGCACCATATGCCCAGCATGGCTTTCTCCCCAACGCCGATGATCAAGTGTCCTGGATACCCCGTGGTTGGAACTGGAAAACATAAAAGGGGATTCTGAAGAATAGTGTTTTAAAGGTAAGGTGAAAACAATGTTTAAGAATACTAAGGGTATTGTGTAGTACTGGAAGTAAAGTCGTAGATTTCATGAGTGTACCACAGTGTTATAGGTTTAGATCTATTTCAATACTTTTTTGAAGCACGTACATGAGAAGGCATTAAGATTTAATAGAGCAAAAAAATCACATCGGGGTACTAGCGAAAGTCTTAAAATATCGTAATAAAATACGCAAAAGTGAATGAATAATTCAAATTTTATTTTTCCCCGCCGGATAGGAATTTCAAGGGAGCGTGGAGCCACTGTCATCTCGATCGTCTGAGAATTCCGGAAAGGGTACATTTTGAAAATCATTCGTTATTTATAATTGTTTTTAGGACGCATTCACTGAAAAGACTTGTTATTTGGCAAATACAACTACCAGAGCTTCCGAATGTCAGACATTTTGCAACCATCGCTAATAGAGAGCGAGTAATTATATTTCTCGAGAATTCGCGAAATCAACTTTTTAATTTATAGTAGTTCCACCGTTAAATCAATTCAGTGTCATTTTTTAATATTCTTGTAACTTATTGAAAATACGTGTCTTTACTTGATACGAAAAAATCTTACTTTTCCTACGCCATTTGTTTTGCAAATTGAACTCAAAATAACTTGGTGCCAAATGATTGAATGGATGAATTTTTGGATGAACTTGGGAAAAATACTAATTTTATATATAATATCGATAGTTTTCTAAAAAAAATCTTTTTGTAAGAAGCATATTCTCCCTGAGAGTTAAATGGTAATAAAATAATGACATTATATATCTTATTTTTGGGTTCATTACCAAATAATCTCGGTAACTGAAGTCAAAATAAACTAGTTCAATAGAATTTCCCTTCTGTCGGCTCCTTTGGTTGGATAAATTATTCAAAAAGAATATTCATGGAATAATCTCTATAATTTGGATGACTGTACTTTCGTCTTGGCTTGTTACTAGTGGAAGCAGTATTATTTAAACAATTCAAATGAAGAGGGGACTTTAGTATTTGTTTGACTCATACAGCTACAGTGGAAACTGTTCCTAATCATCTGTAATAAAGGCAATAAAAATAATTTCCAACGAACAAGGAGGTCGTCGTAAGGGTGAACAAGCAGAGGCATTATGATGCCGTCGTGAAGGGTAGCAGAGACGTTCCTTTTGGAAGATCGACACTGGTTTAGTGGTAGTAATAATCAGAATTGAATATTCCCTCTTTGAGTTGCATGAATAAACTTGAATTATACAAATCAGCTAAGAGAGACATGGGTACTCTTTGAGCGGGGTGTGTTATGGATTCATTTCAATTCCATGGCTTTCCAGGTAAGTTTAATTTTCCCATGCTGAATTCACAATATTTTTATTCAATTCCACCAGTTGTCCCATGTCAAGTTGAGCTCACGGCCTCCTCTTTCATCTCATATGTTCAAAAGGTAGAGGTACTCAACGAAAATCGTTTTGGAGCAAGACGTGTAGACACTTGGACATGGACAACACCACACTTAACTAAGACGGTCTTAACGGATTTTAACTCCGGTTTCGTCTCCTTTACCACGGTGGATTCAAAACTTGGAGGCAGTCGCTTGCTCGAGGCGCGGAGGGGGTTGCGCCGAGGGGTTTGACAAAGGGGCGCAGGGCGGATGAGAGCGCATTGGTAGGCAACGCTGTCAACATATTTGCACTTAGCCCGAGAGGGCGGGAAAGCGTCAACAGATCTCCGATGAGTTGTGAACACCAAATTAAATTAAATGCAATAGTATTAAGAGCAACAGAGAGCACGTTAGTTGATGTGAATAACACGTTAAACATTTCTAAGTTGGCAACGAAGGTTTGGGACATCGGAAACACTAGAAGTCGAACGCAAAGACAAGCAAACTCCCCTTAACAGAGCTAGTTCGTAGGTAATGGGCCCTTAATCTAAAAACAATTTCATGCGCAACTGATACCATGTTTTGCAACCACTATACGTGCAGCAAAAATCAGGACGATCCCCACGGATAGAGTGAAAGCACCAATAGTCCAACGTCGCTCCCGCTAGTGCAGATTCGAATGGCGCCGACATGCCCTGCCATCCGAGATCACGGCCCCACTCGACGCCGCCGCAGATGACCGAATCACTACGCGGCCACCGAGTGCGCCACACTCACTGGCCTCCACGCTCACCCAACCGTCGCCAGGATTATCATTGAAATATTTGTTTGCGAAGGGTCGACGTAATCGCTTTCGGAGGCTTGGCGAGAGTGATCCCCGCCAACTCATGCCTTCATTAACGTGGACGCCTCGTCTTCCGCCGCCTAAGGACTCGGAAAAGGCCTTTTCGCAGCCCGTCAAGCATCCGCTTGCTGCTCGCATCCCCGCGTTCGCCCGGGCGGAAGCGAGGGGAGACGGTGCTGCTTGCCCCCTTCCCCCCCCCCCCACCTACCTCCGAGGGGAGGCGGAGGAGTCGAAAGCGCAGCCAGTTAGAAAAACGGAGGTTAAAGAAGAAGAAGGGAGCGCTCACGAGCCACGTGGCTCACGGGGGGGGGGGGGGTGGTGCACGACGACGAGTGCCCTCTCGAGAGCGAAAGAGGTGACTCGCCGCCGGGCGGGGGCGGCCCAGACGCGCGCGCGCCCGGGGGCGCTCAATGCACGCCTCCCTCCTTCCGCCCGGCTGGGCACAAGCGAGTCGTGCGCCCCTCGCGGCCGTTTCAATGGCGCCCCCCCCGACGGCAGATCTCACCGGGATGGGAGGCGGTCTTGCACGGTTGGCCTCATTGGGCCTCCGCGGGGTTTTTTCAAGGGTACCCCAGCGTGAAAATACTCGGGGAAACCAACCCGAAAAAACCAGCTAAGGTCCCCCTTTCAGCGCAATTCCAAGGCTTTCATCACAGTTTTCTGGTGATGAGCGCCAAAAATTGGAGGGAATCTAGGGAACTGTTATAACTGATTTTTTTTAAGTTATAAACTCACCAAAGAGGGACTAAACCGTGATAAGGTTTAACGTTCCCAGGTAGAGTGAAAAGTATTATTTTGGAAGAATAAATTTTTACTTTTTCGCCCCCTCATCAGTGGATTATTTACTTACGCTGAAATCAATATCTCTACCACTCAGTGCATTGGCACGCAGGATCAATGTCATGGGAAATAGAATGGCTCCACTCCTGAATAAGTGACGTTTGTAGAAAGGCTTCGGATACCAAGCAGTTTCCTATAAAAAAAGAGGAATGCAAAATTTTCCAGCGTGAGAGCGAGGTCATTTTCCACGACCATATACATTTCTACTTTCACTTCCGCATCCATTGACATTTAAACCAGTGAGAACTGGCATTTCCTACCTCTAAAGAAAAACGTTGGGTGCTTTTCATTCGCTCTAGTGCGTCTCTTGCTTCGCAATGCAGCGCATTAGCTTTCCATTCGTTTCAGACCCTGCGAACTAGGTGGCGCACTTCAAAACAGATCGGGAGCAGAGTTGATGTGCGCCAAACAACTAAAGAACTTCGATAATTGCGTACGCCATTGTTATTTTTGTTTTGATTTTCAGTCAAAGCGTCAAACATGGATGATGAATTTTTCTCTTGTAAAAAGGCTGCGTTTTTAATTACTTATTATGAACGAATTGAATGACAATACACAAAATATTCGGTCATGACTGTTGTGCACACACACAATGCTACCTACCGGTAGGCTACCAAACGTTTTGCCAGCGCAAATCGTTTATCCCAACGTCGTTGGTGTGTGCTGATGCGTTCCGATCTGCGCTAACGTTAACATCTTGAATGGAAAGCTCTCATCTGTGAGCTGAAGTAATGTACAATAGTGTGAGGAAAATTGTTTCGACCGTAGTTTCCGATCTCTTTATCCCATTGGCACCCAATTTTTGACACTATCTGCACAAGCCCTGGCATCATTCATCATAACTAAAATGAAACAGTCATTTGTAGCAGTGTACCTAGAACAATAAGCCTTCGGCAGATTTTGAGGACGCAGGGACTAGCCTTCGGTAGGGTTAGAGACAATTTGTTTTTTGTTTTTGGTAGGGTGGGCCATTATTAGGTCAGTTTCTTTGTCACATGCACTGTGAGGAACCATTACAGTTCACACAGTTTCAGATGCCAATGCTAGCACATCATTGGTCCTTTTCCTTAGAAGAATTCCCTTGAGTTGTCTGTTTCCTGAGCAGCTGAACTCGCTTCTCGTCGTGCCTATTTTGAGGAGGCTAAAATCGGTGCTTAGCGGAGAGAGGATGGCAGAAAGATGACATTCAGTCGTCATTACTTATACTGACGACATCTATTATTTCACCAACGGTAATGCGAACTCCAATAAAATAATGCCTGCATTTCGAGATGACGATTGTCCTATTGGGGTAAGGCTTAAAATTCGGCGAGAGCCAAGGTATCGGTGATGGTGCTTGGAGAGAAAAAAAATGAAGATTTCGCAGTAGAAGGTTAGTTTCTCTTTCCAGGGTTGAGAAACTTCAAAAGGCTTCAAAGTGAGTAAAGCAGCATGAAGCATAAAGCTGTTGCAAAGCTTAAGTTAGAAATTCAAACATGGAAGTCTAGGTTGGGGCCCTTACCAATCAGATATCTGTTTATTTGTCTCTAATAATATCTCGCATTGAGGGGCTAGTTCATGTGCTGAACCAACACCGAGTGCTTTTTATGTCCAACAAAATATTTTTGTTGAATGGAATCTGAGCCACTATGCCCAAACATATATGTATAGCCTTCCCTTTTCGATTAAGATTCCTCGGAGGCCTTTAAAATCCACGATTCCATCGTCGCTGGGGACAGGAAGGAGTGAAGGAGGGCCGCAATAAAGCAATATTTTAGTCAAATGACTGATGATGATGAAATAATTAGTCTCACAGTCATATTTTCATCAAAATGACTCCGACTATTTCTGTAATATGATTCTGAATATTTCCCTTCCCCGGCTTAAAGGCCTGATTTACCAGAGTTCTGAACCTCTATTCCGGTCACACCTGCAGGGTAAATGCAGGGCAAATGGTGACAAAGTACCATACCGTTCGGTGTGCGTTCGTAGTGACTTATTTTTATTTGACCTTGTAGGCTTGCACTTGTAATTCAATGCCTAGTATTGAGCAACTCTTTTGATCTAATTACTTTAGCAACTAGTTTTAATTGATTCTAAACGCCATTCATCTAGAAAACATAATTCAGTATTCATCTAGAACATGTAAATAATGCCACATTAAAGGTGGAGAATTATATTCAATACTCCATAACTATACAAAATTAGCATCGACAGATACAGGTAGTGACAAGTTATAAAAATCTCCAATGGCCGTAATAATAAATTGGCACCACTCGTCCATATTACGCCACAATTGCTGTGCTGGTTTGCGGGGAAAAAGGGGCAAATCCACGTCAGTGACCCAACCACACACAGTGACACACACACTCAACCCAAATAGGGATCCTTCGCTGGGCTAATGGGACCCCGCTAAGGATGCCTGAGTTGTGAACACATACATACTCACAAGCACTCAAGAAATCACTCTGTCACTCACTCAGATGGGACCAACTTCTAGGAGAATCTAGCTCAAAAGAGCGTTGTCAAGAAACGGCACAAAAACAAGAAAAGACGAGGGTGTGCGTCGGATACGCGTATTTCGGCCACAAAGTGGCCCTCTTCAGCGAACTGCAGGGAGTAATCACTTGCAACGCAAGGTAGAAAGTGAATCGGGAGGAGGACAGCCTAGAATAATTACGAAAGTGAAGAAAGAGGGAGAGAGGGATGGGGAACCAATGACGTTGGGTTGTGGGAGAGGGTCGTAGAGCTCACGTTCCCTAGTTTGAGATACAGGTAGGTTATAAAACTCGGATATTTGATAATTCTTTTCAAAAACTGAAGATCGTCATCAACACTTTTCCCAAATTGATTTCTCATGCCAACAAATTAATTTGACAATTAATCGATTCATCTCATTCCTTACAACAGTTTCCTACATTATGAATTTAAATACACTTTTTAACTTCCACACAGATTATTATTAATTACCCTCGACTGGATTCAACGCTTTTGCGTCATTATCAAGAGTGTAGTAAACTTTCTTTCCTTCTTCTTTCAACCATGTAAAGGTAGCAAATTTAATGAAAGACCTGGGATTCATGCAGGTACCATCAGCACAAAAGAAGCAACGTTAGGGTCGATTAATTTACTAAGTTTTATCTCGTACTTGTTGCAATACAGGAACGTTTCCACCGATCAAATTGTTAGTTCTCCGAAGAGATTCATAAAACCCAAATCACTCCTACTCAACTTTTATCAGCGGAAGGTATTAGTAGGTTTTTATATTGATATCTTTTCTGGAAGCTTAGATTGTTAAATCGCTTTTATTTCCACCAAATGTTCATTCAAGCTCCTATTTGTGTTCAGTGACTAATATGAACAAATTATTTTAGGTATTTTGAATTCATCTAGATAAGATCTGATGCAAAGAATATTGTTGTAGTGAATTGTAGGAAATATATCTTGCCTTCAAAATGACACGCCATCTAATTTTCCCGAGGACAACTGTATTCGCCACAATATTGGCAACTTCCGCCACTTCTGCAATACACTCCATTGTCCAAATATAGATTCCCTTCTCTATTCTCTTGATAAATAGGGAATCAGATTCTGATTTCTTTTGGTTCCTAGCCATTTGGGAATCGTGTGGAACGAAAAAAGCAACGCCCAAGTGAAAGAGGCTCCAAAGCGAAACATAATATGAGTCTCATCCTACGTTACACAGCAACTGCTTCAAGAACTGAAGGGGAAACCACCGTGATAGGCCCATTACACTAAAATGTCACCATTTTTAACCATGTCATTATTCGGAAATCGTAATGAAGACAATTGAAAACTGAACCTTTAATCATGATTCAGTCCATGTCTCACGATGGATACACACCACAATTGTAAAATCAATTGGTTGCATGAAAAAAGTTGTCCCTTCTCATAGAGTCGGACAAACATTTTTTTTTGCCGAGAATGAGTTTTATGCTGATGAAAGCTGTGATGGCAGCACAGCTCTCCTGCAAACCATTTCTATCACTCTATTGCTGAACTTTCAATGAAAAGAATTTACCTTTTCCACTCATCCTTTAAAAAAGGAACCAACTGTTTTGGATGTGTAAAACTTTTACAGTTTAGCATTTACTACATGGAAAACGATCAGGAAATGAAATATTGCCTCTTTTTTAAAATACGACGTTGTATAAGCTTGGCTCATTGAAGCTAACAGTTGTTTTGCATCCGTCCTGATTATGGATATTTTGAACGATTCATCCGTCGGTAGAAAGCAATTTTCCCCCTCGATATTAAGTCTTCGATATGCCTTCTTCCATGGTGCACGGTTTGATTTACCGCAGGTGCCATCGACAAGCACCGCCAACGCTTGCTCATTCCCACCGCAGCGCCAACCGCGTGGACGACGCCGGCCAAAGAAGCCTCGGGGTCACGGCCCGGGTCAAACGGAGTATCGCCAAAGGCGCCCCCGAATGAGGGCCGGCCAATCACGGACACGGGCCGGCCATCGAAGGCCGCCACCGCCGCAGCTGCCGGATCGTTAGTCCTGACGTCAGCGGGGGAGTGGCGTGGGTGGTGCTTGTGTCACGCACCGCGGCGGGCCGTGAATCACGGCGACTCTCGTCCGCGACACGCAAACGGAAAAAAATGAGGCGTGGTGATGATAATGATGATTGCCCGGACAGATACACAAGTCCGTATTTTTATGAGCGATGGGGAGGCCGGCAGCTTCGGCGCGACAAACACGCAGGGGTCTTTTCTCTCCTTATCGGCGGTCACGCGGGGGCGAATCCCCCCCGGCCTCCTCCCGGCCCCCACGGGCCCCCCGCCGGGGGTCGCCACATCTCCTCGTCGATCCTCACGCGATCCTCCTCTCGCTCCCTTGTTGCTCTGCCCCCGGCCGCCGCAATTACCGCCCCCCTCGCCGCCGGCGCAGATAGCGGCCGGTCACGTGTCGAGCATGGAGAGTGCTTGTTCATTTTTTGGCGGGCGCGGGGGCGGGGGTCGCCCCCGGAGGAGATCGCGTGCGACGGCCGCTTCGGGGGCCTCCTCCGAGGAGGCGTCGCGGGGGCCACCTCCCTTGCGGGGGTCATCAGAGCCAAAACGGCCGGGTCAACGGGTTGGGGTCTCGCCGGAGGACGATGAGTCCGCGGCAGGGTAAGTGTGGGCTCGGGTTCGATTCCCGGTCCGGAAGAGTAAACATTCCATCTACGTCGTACCCTGAAAGCCAACTCAGGAGTGTGTGGCAGGGATTGAATTCATGTCAGGTATGCACCTACTCACTTTCATGGAGTTAATAACTATTTATACCGTTAAGTGACGTTGAGTAACCCCCGTGGAATGAAATTCCATGCGCAATACGGCTTCTTACCATTGTTCTGCTCATACCGGATAGTCATCGCACTCATGCAGCACGGGAACTGTTTTCTTTAAGTTCAGTCAAGATAACTCGCAAAAAGTGCTAAAATTATTTTTTAAACTAAAATCGCATAATGCACAAAAAAAATTACTATTCCATTCAGAGAGGAAAAAATAGAGGGACAAAATATAAAACAACGCTACCTATCGATGCCACTTACATTGCTGGCGGTTTCGATCACAGCTTATACGGTCCCAAATCTTAGCTAGGGTTTCTAACCTTCCCGGATTCTCAGAGAGAACCCCCAATCGGACAGTAATTTTTTTTAAATTTCCCGCCTCCTGGACTGAAGAGTTTTCCTCCTTCCTTTACTGAACGAGGGAATCTTTCCTTGGCTTCATAAAATATTGCTGATATGTAAACGAGTCGATATCTGAAGGAATACGGGAGAAATACTCACGGGATATGAACAATTTCAAAGCTTTTTAGAGTTTATGTCAGCTAATGTTTAACATGTACAGTGGAAGAAATTTTGTTAAATAATTCAAAATTATACCTTACGTAAAGCTAATTCAGTCGTGATAAAATCGAATCTACGCAAGTGTCGTCCAAAAATGAAGGAGACACATTCCACGGTAGTTTTACTTTAACTTTAAACCTAAACACGAAAACTCGCGAAATTTCGACACTTGAAACCCAAAATTAAGTCTTCAGAAGTTGGAAACCATCAAATAAATAACCCCGGAATGAGAAAATAAAATGTGATTCTGGGGTGGGATTGAACCCACAGCCCCAAGAAATGCCTTCGTTAAACCGAGTCGCCCACTCATCATACTCTCTCCGCTTCCGCTGCGACGATGATCGAATGCTCCGGGCAGGAGGAATCGGGGGGAGGCCGAGGAGGTCGCTGCCTTGTCACCTCCGGCACGTTCGGCCAGCCGCGTGAGTAGCTGCTGTGCGGATGCTCGCAGTTTTTTATCTGACGTAAGGCAGCCATTATCTGACTAAAAATCCAAGGGCAATCAACATTCTCCTCACTTGGAGAAGCTCAGTTCTCCTACGTGTCCGCAGTTTTGTAGCAATGGCCTTAAAAACCCTAAGCAAAGAACTCGTCATATACTGTATTACGCCATGTGTCATATATGAAATTCATCTCGGAGAAAGTCAGCATTGTGATAAAAGAAACTGTTTTCGAACCCCGATCCCTCGATCGAGGGATCCGGGTTAGAATCCCGGTCAAGGCGAATGATTTTTCTCCTGTGGAATATCGCACTTATGTGCACTTGCGGTTGACTCCGTAAGGTTTACTACCGTGTCTAGTCCCGGTTTCCTCAAAATGGGTAACGGGTTGGTGTGGTGGCTGGAGCATCACAAAGGATTGGATTTGAATCCGGGCAGTGGCGGACATTATACAGGGTTATACCTTCTTGGGTACTTTGTGGAGATAATTTGAAGTGCAGCACTTCATCCGTCGAATGGGACGTAAAACCGTGGACCCATCGGCGCCTTTCATTAACAACAGGCTAATTTCGACATTAGGTTCCTCTCCACCCTTCCCCGATTTTCGAAATAATCCTTCCCTTGCCAAGCAATCCCCCTGTCTCTAATAGAATAATAATGCGTCAAAAATACTTTAAGAAAAAACCACGTGGAATAGATATTAATAGATATAAATGACAGAGGTTGGATGTTGATGATGACAAAATTATTTTTTACTTTTTAGTACACTTGAATATAAGCGTGTTTTTTTAAAAAGTATTTCTTCACATAATATTATTTTTCCTTTTAGTCTTCATATTAATTTTGCAACGGATCTTAGAGATGTATAAATAATTAGCATTTCTTCTCTATCTAAAAATGCTAACTTTTACCAGCGCCATAGGCAAAACACTTTTTTCATATAACATGTAAACCATTTAATTTTAGTAGATTAATTTGGTAATTAGAGAATTTAATGACTGATTCATGAGTTGTCATCGAGAGTAAGTAATTGTGCCAAATGTCAGCTCGATTGAACTTTGGGAATTGGATTTCGATCACAAGATTCCATGCAGGCAAACCAACGGACAAACAGGGCAAGTTAAGATAAGCGTGGTTAATAAAATGACGTCGATTGCCATCCGCCTCTCTAAATAAACAAGTTACAATATCTCGGCTCAACTGATATTGAACCTTTTACCAAATATATTTTCTCGGTCTGCTCGGGCCGATTGAGTGCCAACTCTGTGCGAATGAACGGACGAGTATATCCACACACGCCGTGTTCGACTGAGGTCGCCGACTGAGTGTGACGTTCCAAGCGCTCCAATCGTACCGAAGGCCGTAAAGCTTCGCCTCGGATGCTCAGACCAAAACTAAACTAGCCAGCGGGTGTGATTACCCCTTTCTGGCCTGATTTATTTAGGCAGGTGAGAAACCTTTTCCATCCAATATATCAAGCTTTAGATCTACATATTAATGTATGCATACAAAATATTTTTCTGAACAAAAAAAAATCATTTCAGTTTAGAATTTCTGAAATGATTCCCATTGGCATCATTTGGTCACTGTGATGCATACGGGGAAACCAAAGTCTGCACTCTTTACCTTTTGATGCCCATTTTATGAAATTATAAGTTTTGTAAAAATAGTATCGGCTAAACTTCTACTTGTAAAATGCTAAAATACATCCTTTTCATAATAGTATATGAATAATAAATTGCATGATGCAAACGAAGTTTTAAAAGACGAAAAATAATGAAATGCACATGAGAAATCTATAAAGACTTTTTTCAATCGAATGTGCTGAAAACTTTTGATTATTCCGTTGTGGATGTCATTTGAAATTCTTGGAATTAAGTTCTCTCCAAGTTCAAACAAAGTGAAGCACATTCCACACTTAATTCTACAATTTGCATCTTGATTTGTTGGCCACGTCTTGTGCAGGCCAGTGCAGCATCATGGCTTGAATCCGCAGTTGGACGGTGCGTCGTTTCTTCCACTCTCTTCTTTTCGATGGTCCTGGCTCTGGCGAGCTTGATGGACTCCCTCTTTTCCTCGGTACACTTGTTCTCGGTTTGATGAGGCCAGCAGCATTATCGAAAACAAAATCAAGCAGCGGCCGATGCATTTCCGCCTCTTGTGAAAAGTGTCTTCTGTGGCACAGCAATGCATGACTCGTGCCATACTGGCTACGTTAAAATAATTCCGAGTTAGAAGCGACGACCCTTGATATTGGTATTGTACTAAGTAATGAGAATTGCCAGCAGGGAAAACTAAATAATTGGCAAAATATCTATGCAAGCACTTTTTTACTCCAATGCTATCTGTAGCACTTCAACACATTCACATTACATGATGATTCCAAACGTAATCAATACATTTTAGTTGCAGATATACAATACATGGGCTTATACTTCATAATTTAATGTGTAAGTTTTATTCTCCAGTTTGTAAACAAGAAAATAACTGTAAGTAGTAAGATTTATGCATCAATAAATATCCATTATTTTAAACAAAACTTTCATTAGAAGAAAAAAGTCAAAATCACGTGTGCACACTTGCAATCAAACGGCTTTCAAGTCCAAAGAGCTTACTGTGAAGGAGAAAATAAGAGCTGTATTTTAGCGGCAAAAAACGTAACTACTACATATGATGATATCCTAGATACATTGATTGATCCTAAAATGAATTGATGTATGGAGGAAAGGAAAGAGAAGAGCACACAGGGACATTGGCATTGGTACTTAAAATGTATCGTACAAGACACGCATGCCAAGGTATGCTGAGCCGAAGAAGGAACGAGCCATGTAGAGAGCACAAACACACATGACAACGAAACAGCACTCATTTATAGCTTACAAAGTTCATTATACGTATTTGCATACGCACGTAGATGTATACATCCATGTGCTCTCTTGTTAGTTAGTTAGCGCTTCTCTGTTATGCGCGCCAAGTTCAAACTTTTTTCGATGTTATCGTATGACTTGATGTATTTCGGATTGGTTTTGTGACGCGCGTCTTACCATAAATCCAGACCCTAGGATGACTAATGAAACAACCCTTAATAATACGCAAGCCTAATAGCGTTTATTATTTCTTTCTTCATCTTTCACTCATAATTCAGTCATCTCATGCCTCTCTTAACTCTTCCCTTCCGTGCATGTGTGGAAAAGGGTTGGATGTATCTAATCCCTTTCTTACTTAACAATCCACCACTGTCGACTTGAATTCACCATTCGTAACACTTGCCTGTTGATTTTGAACTACATACATCTGATTGTGAGTTCCGAATGTGCCATTTCTCCAGTCAATACAATGGTCACTGGTTCGCAAGATAATTTAGTGGAATTTCAACACAGTGAAAATGAAAACCACTTATTAGTAATCCACACTCACCTGTATGCCATCTTCAACCAGTTTTGACCTCTTGGCGATGACCAAATCGGTCGAATCAGCAAAACAAGCAAACGAGTCCCATTCACGGAATAGTGTTCATTCTGTCTCCGGGACATCTCTAGTACACGAGGAGAAACGGTTGTCACAAAACATAACAAATGCGAAGGAAATTTTCGGAAGCGGAATGTAACCGATGGTCTCTGGAACGTCTAGTCGATGACTAGACGTTCCAGATACCTCATAAATAACATTTCAATGTTGTTTCTGCGAATATTCATATTATAAATGCTATTGTATCGCTGCCCTGCGCCACTTGGGCCCAAGAATATATTCATCTAAGAACTCGTTCACCCTCTGTTCTAGCCATTTTGACAATATTTGGCATACTTTTGAAAGAATCATCCGCTCCCTCAGCTACATCTACATATTACCCTACGTGTCGCCATGTGGCAAAGGTCGAAAGGACACCAGCCATGTAAAGAGAAGGAATAGAGAGAAGGAAAGTGAAAAGGGAGGTGACAAAGGTAAATAGGGTGAAAAGGGCGTGTCTTATGTTAGTGTCACGCTCTATTATACTCACTAATGGTGCATGTAAAGAAGGCATTTTAGTATCTCTTAGTTCGTTAGTGCATCTCACTTATTTTGTCGCTTCTTTCAGCTCTAGAGATATAGCGCGGGATCAAAATAATATCACACGTGTCATAATGACACTCGCCTGATCTGAATTCGTCTAAGTAATCAAAGCCTAGCGTACCTATAGCCTCCGAGCCTTTAGCGGCTCCCAACGCAGTCCTTCAATCAGCGGAACACTTCCCGCTCGCCCGTAGCAGTGTTGAACGAATCGTGCGGCTTTCCTCAGCATTTTATTTACTTCGCGAATAAAATTTTCCTGTGCAGAGTCCCTAATAATTGCGGTGGATTCGCGATGTGGCCTAACCAGAGCAAAATAACATCCCTTTTTCACTTTTTCATCCAAGGACCTTATTACCATTCGATTAATAAATATTAGTTTCTTTAATGCGGCACCGCTAATCTTAAACTCTTTGAACATGCCCTCCTTTGCGGACTTGTTACCCTACTAACTCATCCAAGGACTTTCACGAGACTTTAATTTTTATCCAAATGAGATCATTCTTTATCCCATGTCTTTCCTTGTACATCCCTTTCTATCACGTACCCATATCGTTTACTTTTCCAACATATATCAGTTCCACTAAATGGGTCTTACTTACTCTGTAAGCCGGCTGAAAAAGGTGGACTGAAATCGAAAAAAGCTGGTCGTTGCCAGTTTTTCTATCTTTTTATTTAAAACGTGGCAATAACACAATAAATATTCAGCATGCAAACTTAAAAAAATAAACATTATTATAGCGTTGAATATTTTATTAGACATGATCAAATCTTTGAAGTTGAGAAAAATTTCAGCACAACTTTTATTGATTGTTTTCGCTAATACTGTAAAATGTATTTCGCTCTTGAAGCGCCCAAGTGTTACATTCAAATTATCGGAAAAGGTTAGATAACAATAGTTAGTGAAATTGTTGGCGCCAGCTACACCATGTATCGCGAGAGAAACTGCGCCTAAAAGAGCAGTCATTATTCAGTCCTAACTTGAAGTAGAACAGCTGGGCTTTCCGCGCACCACCCTTCCCCCCCCCCCCGGTATGCAAGCTCTCACTTATGACCAAGGGTACGGAAGGGCTGCGGGAATAGGAAGAAAGGATGAAAAGGGTACAGGGAAGGGGAGCTTTCGACCCCAGAGCCATGAATAGGCCAAGGGGCAAAAGACGGAACGCGAAACAAGCATTTCTTGCAAGGGTGTTTGCTACATCGAATCCTATTGATGAGGAAACGACGGAACCGCAACCGGTCGTCCAGGGCCCGGTCCACCCGGCGCCTATAAGAGCGATGGTGCTTGGAGGAGTCCCCTCCCCCTCCACATGGCGTCTAACATTCCAATCTTCCGCCATTCTCCCCTCCTCCCTCCCTCCCTCTTCAACCCTCCCCACTCGCCAACTCCAAGAGCCATTTTTGCTGCCACCTCCGAATGCCTGCCACACTCAGGATCCCCTCACCTACTGCATACAACACTCCCTCATGTGTTCCACTTGCTTAACAACCTATTCTCTCTCTATTCTTCGCGACAACCATTCTCTAAAGCCTTCAGTCGATGCATATTCTCCTCCCGCAAAGACAGACTTTCAGAACCATAATACGGTACGTATTTGAATTTCAACTAATCTTGCATTTAGTCTCTGACCATAGCCTCCATTATCAATTACCTTCTCTTCAAAAATATCTGCTAGCTGATGTGATTATAATTATTGTGTCCCCACTACCAGTCCTCCAATGTGCACCCTAGAAATGAGAACTTTTCTATCTGCACAAGTATGCTATGATCTTCCACCTTTATCCTCAGCAAACAGTGAGAAGAAAGAAGATTGCAGAATCTAACGAATTATCTAAAGAAAACATTGGATGACACGTACAGACACACTCCCGAAAGAACGAGTGAAAGGGGAATGTATGTGATGCAGTCTCAATAAGAAGATCCAAGTACATAGTCACATTTTTACAGATCATATAAAGAAATTATTTAGTTCAAAATTCTCGTACTCGCGTAACCGCATGTAATGTTCCAAGACTGTGTGACTGTGATCAAATATGTCTCCCGTCATATCATAACAGATTACTGCTCAATGGAGAACATTTCATGATTGTGGCTAGTATATTCCATTTCAAAATATTGCTAATTTTGTTTGCATTGAGAGATTGCATTAACATTCTGTGTAACATTTCCGTTTCCTGGCCGGGGTAATGCTGCCCTTTGCCCCAATTGTTCAGATGGATGATAAACGTGTAGCGAACTGTTTGCCATCCTATTCCTCCTCTAGCGAAGAGCTACCTCGATTACGAAGGGATAGAGGATCCTAATCGTCATTAGATCTAATCGAGCTCTATCGATGGACGTATCACTTCAAGTTTGAATTCAGCGTGCTTCCAACGACGAGGTTGAAGCCTCATTTTCAAAGATAATTCAATCCATATATACAACATGCTTTGGTAAAATATTTCAGCAAACTTTACTGAAAATAAGAAACTGCAATTTACCATAAAGGTGTTTGGTGTATTAATCCTGAAAACAAAATGAGCGCCATCCTTTACGAAGAAAAATTCCAAATTATCTTCGAATATTCAAATATTTTTTGCCATTTCACGAGAAATGTTGTCGCCAAAGATTTTTTCCCCTTGCATCCTTCCGAGAAGAATCTAATGCTTCATTCACAATGTAATGAACATGCTACACTATAGAATTAAGAGCGATCATTTATGCCATTTTTTTCAGACACTACCATATTGAAAACTCTTTGGAATCACCCATAGCTGAGATGACCTTCACAAGCACATTTGTCCTCAATTTGTGGCACTTGTGGTATACGATTAGTTAAAAGTAACTCTTAGTTACCGCTGATGAAAAAAATAGGGGACTACATTTCGCCAGAGCTCCAAGATGCCCCTCTTCCATCGGAGTAACGACATTCTTCCATCTAATTGAATTCCAAGGACTATGTTGAGCACCTTGAGAGAACTCATAAATTCGATAAATACCCGCAATTTAATTCGTTCCCCCAAGTATTCTTTCCAAATCATGGTTGTACAATACAGAAATAAAGATCGTTTGCAGATAGAGCTCCACTCATATGATCTCAATGTTCTTCTGTCAATAATGGGCTAAGGATAAAACAAGCATGGCCCTCCGGGATGGCTACGAGTGAACAGTGTAATATGGCTAATGGAATGACTAGGTTTGCAGCCGTTTGAGACTCATTCGTCTGGCTTTATCAGCGTACGTTGGTTACACTCGAGACTTCAATTACTCAAAATTTCAGATTGATCAAAGGTCAGGATGACACGCAGAATATTATTTTAATCCATTACTGCATCTCTAGAACTGATATAAGTGGCAAAATAAAAGAGGTACACTGCCGAGCAGATAGAAACGAAAACTCCTTCAACATGACGACACTCCGTTAGCATATGATTCACTTTCGTTATTTCTCTGTTCATATTCCTTTGACCTATTCCCTCCCTCCTGGGTTGTACTCCTAGGACCATTGTAATCCTGACGAATTGAAGCTCGTATAGCAAGGCCTTGGAAAATGCAAGCGTGGTTGATTAGATGTGCCCAGACCGCTAAGGTTACATATACACGACATAGTACCATAAAATCCTCAACGGTGTGTGGGAGGGAGGGGGGAGGTTTCAGCAACATACACAACGCTATAGTTATGCTACCAATGTTATAGAAATTATGAGTGCTAATGTATTTTGCAACTACATAAATTCACAGAGATACAAGATTTATACAGAAAGCATGAGAAACGTGCAGCTAGTACTTCGTAGCAAATTACTTTCCAAGAATTTTTGTGTTAATAAAATAATAAGCTACATTATCTGTCGAAAACCCTAATTATAAATTCTCAGTGGCAGTTATTCTGGTCTAATATCCTTCGCGAGAAAATTTTCATTATTAATCTGTCCGTTTTGGAGTCAAACTCCCTAATTTTATTCCAATGATTTAATCTGCCGTAGTATGTCGGGTTTTGTGAAAATAGGTTAACGTCAAGTCAACGAGCAATTCAAAAGACTTGGTGTGAAAGGTTGGTGAAATCATAACAACAAGGAGAGGGCATTTTCCTTGAAAAGTTTGTATAGTATTATATTACTATAATGTGCTATTGTTACCAAACATAAGATTTTCCCTAAATTTTCTGGAAAATATACTAATTGAATTTTGGAAACATTAGTTTTCAATAGCTCATTAAATCATACACAATTTTTCCTTGTGAAGCCTTACGCGGAGTATTTCATAAGAGAGATCTGGTCTTTCGGGTATTCTACCGCTAGCGTCCATATTTATGGGACAACAGTTTCGCCGGCGTTGCAGTTGGCGTCTTCAGGTAAATTGAGAATTAAAAATGCGGGCCTTCTTATATACTGTGTTAAGGGTTAGGTTCGTGGTAATTAGTTGATATTCCATTGCTCTTAAAAAGACGTCTCCAAAGGTGTGAAACATTGTAACCGTCTTCTCTTTTGAAATTATTAAGATTTTTGTTAATTCAATGGCTTTACTTATCATACGAGGAAAGTAACGATTTTCTCAGGTGATTAATTTTGCCTCGACAAAGTTAATGTTGAGCGTGGGTCCCAACCAGAGTATACATTAATTATATGCACTGGAACAGATGACCAATGTAGAAAGTAGTCATTGGAGTTCTTTGAAGGATTCTGATTTGTAAGGGAGTATTAGAGCGGCATACGCAAGGTAATGAGCCCTGATTTACCTTAGGCAAAGAAAATTAGAGTTTCATCGATAGATCATTGGACAACTTTGAAAATGCTGAGATGCACAGTTCTTTACAAGGCGCCGCGCTGCAAGGACACGTGACAGGGGGAGTTAGGACGGCGGCAAGGAAGAATGAAGGGAATAGGGAAAGGGACTGAAAGAGATAAGGAAAGGAACTGAAAGACAAAAGGAACGAAAGAGAATCTAGTGTCTCACCATAGAAGGCACTCAACTTTATCTTTAAATTCCACTAATCAATGGAGTCGCGAAGAGTACAGACCATATGTGACCATTGTACAGTGAAAGTGCGTGCAAAAAGCTAGTACATTTATTATGAATAATCATCATAAAATACTTAGCCCATCGGTGAAAGAATATACTTTCCTGTGTGAAAAATAGTGTTCCCTGCTATAAAAACTTTGGAATAGACTTCACTCCAGTCTTCCATTCAAGCACGACGCGCCACGGCGTATCGCAGGATATGGCGACAATCAGATGAGTGATGATGATAGTCATTATCGTAGAATGTTTCGATAATCTATCACATTCGTGGTATACAACTATCACAAAAACAAAATATATGTGACTCATCCTGTGTATATTATAATTGTCTAATTTACAGGCTTTATGAGAAAGATCTCTCTATATTATTACAAACAAATCTTGTTGAGAAACGGCGCTGGAAGGAGTTAAACCCCATACCAGGCAAGCGATTTACGACCTATTTCTATAGAAAATCGCTCCCGACTTCGGCATCCTCATTGGTCTCTGGAATTGCGCGTAGGCATAGAAGATAGGATTTGGGTTTTCCGTAACCAGACCGTGGCGAAGTGCAACACAGTCCGTGGCGAAGAGCTACTTGAGGATTCTTTCGAAAATGTCACGTTTTTTCGGTTCTCAACTTCCGATCCTCGATTGCTTTAGTAACCGCAACCCCTGGTGAGCAGACGAGAGTCGGTTTCGTCTCCAGTCAGGGGCCCAGGGTTCGTGACTCTCGAGAAACATCGCCTCGGAATACGATAGCCGTTCATTTGGCCGTCGAGGAGGTTGGATGGGAAAGGGCGGCCAAGGGACCCGCATTCACTCAACTCGAACTTCCGGCCGATTTCACGAGGGGATCCCGCGAGGCTTCTCTTCCCCCGCGCCCCTCCGCGCAACAGGGCGGTTGCTGCTGCTGCATGCATATTCATGCCCTCCGGGGTGATGGGCCAACTGTTACGCGCGAGCGGTTCGCCCCCCCCTTCACACCCTCCCACTGGGCGCGGGGCACGCTGGGAATCCACGACCTCGAGTGCAGGACCGAAGGGAGGTGGTGGGCGCGCCTGCACGGATCGCCACCCTCCCCCAAGACATCCTTTCCTCATCCGAACACGTCCGAGCAGGAAAGAAGAGAGTGGGTGAATATGAGACTGAGAGGATGAAATCTCCCTCCTCTCAAAGCATATAGAATCCTGAAGACAGCTGGTGCATTTCATAGCGTATTGATGATTGGTATGTAAATCCATAAAAATGAAATATCACGGAATTATCACGATATCGTTGGAACCAGTCAACATATAATAATGATATTTTCCACTCAGCTCCGTCTTAAACCCCACGCATTCACTGAGAAATCTTAAAAATATAACTCAAACAGAACTTTTAAAAAGCTAACTTGTATTGCAGACACTTCCCAGGGAACACAGAAGGGGACACTTCCCTGTGCTCTGTCCTCTGACAACCGAGATTTTTAGAGTAATAACATTCTTGAAACCCAGTTAGAATGCTAGGCAATGTAACATACTTATGGTAATAGTTTATATTACTTAAGTATGTTACATTTCCAATCTTTCTTACTGGATTTTAAGAGTGTTATTACACTAAAAATCTCGGTTGTCAGAGGACAGAGCACCGTACAAATATTTGTTAACAACGAAGTGGAAACTCTCGCTCTCTGCTTATTTCTCACCCACCTTTGCGGTAACCTGATGGACTCGGTTGATTTTACTGTTTTCCATTTGGCCAGTTGTCTCGGAGTACTTTTTTTCAGTGATATTTAGTATAAATAAAACTTTCGGAGAAATAAAAATATTTTTTAAACATCTGCTATTGTTTCTTTCCCCCATCAAGAGTCTAGGATACTCCATACTTCACGAGTTTTGACTTCATAGAATGGTCTAGGTACTTCTTCCTCTATGGAACCTTTAGTTAGTTTATTAGAATTCAGTTCAATTCTAAGCTATCGATAAAATTGACCAATTCTAATACGTATCATGGCTAATCCTTTACCTTTTTATCATAGGGAAATCAGAAACAATGCCAGTGAATTTCACAAAAGCGATCAAAGTACTCAAAATTCTGCATGGGTGAATTCTCTGGGATACTTATTTCCGAATCAATATGTAATGGAGACGTATGCTAGCAAGTCTGAGCGTTAGTCCATATTCTTTTGTACCACGCACTTGATGATAGAAGCATCTTCGTTAAGACGAATATTAAGGCGTTTTATCATTGGTTACAAGGACAAAGGGGTTTTCCGGAAGCATTCTGATAATTAAAAATATGGAACACAATCCCCGCAACACAATTTCCATGGGGCCAACCGGAATGTTGGAATCAGGTCAAAAGAGCTTTTATTCTCCACTTGTTAGCTCACGGGCAAAGAAATCACATTTCACTTACCGCTTCATTCGAAAGCGGTGATGTTTCGAGAAATATCGCTTGAGTACGAAATATCTGACTTAAGTAATTTATAAAAAATGATTGACTAAATGTGAGCACCAACAGCACAAAAGCAATACACCGAATAGCGAAAGCAGATCTGTATGAATGGTGGATATGTAGATGTATGACACAAAGGGGTGACATAGGTCGGGAGAAGATGAGGCCAGCTCGACACTTGTTGTGTAGAATACTCGTGACCTTTATTATGAATATTGCTTTTTCCATGGTGAAATTGTTGCTTATCACTCGAAAGAATAATATAAATGTTGTGGGTTACAGAAAAAAGACTGGCTATCTCAGTGAAGGTACGGAGGCTTCCGCGGTGATTTGATGAATCGCTTTTCTTCGGCTTTCTCCCGCTTTGATTCGTTTTATGGACAACACTTTCACTTGGCATTGCAGCTAGCGTCGTTAGGTCCTCAATGAGCTGCAGAAGATTCTTTCTCCGTTCTATACATATATACTTAACGCTTGAGCTGGTCAGGCGCGCGCTGATTGGCCGGATGGGCCTTTAAATTTGGTTGTTGCAAAAGACGTTGGAACGGTGGAGATTAAATGGTGGAGATTCCCAAATCATGGCCTGATTTCACTAAAACTCAACGATAACTCTCCAAATACAATACAAAACGGCAGTTTATTACACATTACACAGCGTACTCAGATAATTCATAGATAAATAATGCAAGAAAATGGTTTTTACCAATTCAACTGCTAAGATTACAATGCATCTACATCTACAGAATACCCTGCAAGCTACCTCAAGGGTGTGTGGCAGGGGGTGAGTAGTCACCAACATGCATTAGACTACACCCTAAAGTTTAATGTGCACACAGAGCAGTTACTATCACTTTCAAAAGTCGGTCCACACGGCGAGCGCGACCATCTCCGTGTTCTGTTGAAATCGAGCTTCACGTATTGCATTCGCGTTCCATGACTTCTGGGGGCCAATTTTACTGCTAAGACAGGCACAACTTGAGTTTGTTTTTTACTCGCTAAGAGACCTCGCGTGCCCTTCTCCCTTAGACAACGAAAAGCCAAAACAATCCCATAAGAATTCGCCAGCCGAAGAACCCGTGAAGTGTTTTCGGCTGGGACTTTCTTGTGGGAGGACTTAGGCCGGTATTTTTTCTGGGAGAAAGAAGGCGATAATTTCCCGTACTCTCCTTATGACATGGGTCGTTATGGCAAGAATCATTAGTCCTGCGCAAAGGGGACAGATAGTAGCCTCGTTTGCATGCAGGAAAACTAGTAATATATAAAATTTTAGTAAATACGTTGCCAAAATCCATTGTTGCAAAATCAGCTCGGAAACCTTTCCCGGCAATGAAAATAGAAAGATAATGTTAAGAGATCAGAATTTTTATTTTGCACGTTATAAAAATAGCTAAGATAGGTGTTAAAATTAAATCGGGGAAAGGGCGGAAGACTTCCTCGGTGATGACCAGTATGGGTTAAGGAAAGAGAGCGGGACGCGAAACGCATTTCTGGTGATGAGTATTCTAACATTTATTTATAGATAATAGCCACTATGTCTCTATTTGCTTCTTAGACTGCTGGAAGACTTTTGACAGAGTACATTGGACGAGAATAATAAATATTACTGCAGAAATAGGGAGTACACTGGAAGTTTAGGCGCATAATTATAAAACCGCACGGGGATGAAGCGGTATACGGGTAATGAATGACGAATCGGAATGGGTATATGTTGGAAGAGGATTCAGGCCGGGCCATTTCATATTACCACTGATTTTCGATTGTTCGCTAACAATTTGGTAATAAATGTATGGAAAGGGATAAAATTGCGGAGGAAAGTAGCAAGAAACTGTTAATTTTGGTAGATTTGCAGATGGCCAAGATTTAGTTAGCCAGTCAGCCACGGGACTCAATGTATATTTCGCAGCTGAAAAGGTGCGTGATATGTGGAATGTGAATTAATCATATAAAGCGCAGGTAATGAAGTTTATAAAGTAGTAATAGTTCAAAATGAAGGAAAATGAGGAAAATTCTGAGCTGGCGAAACGGGTTACCTTTCCGGGAAGTATAACTACGTCATTCAGTAAAGGATAAATTAATGTATGGAGATTGGTGTTACAGAGGATTTAAAGAATTGTGTTTGTATAGGAATGTCGCTGTTTTCAAATAGGATGGAGAGAAAAATAAACGAAAAGTCGATAGGAGATATAAGTACGAGAGACAGCACGAATAAAACGTGGTGTTGCCTAAGGTGCTATAGATGGGATATGACTCAACGACGGGAAAGGGGATATTACGGCAAAGATCCGTGAAACACCCGTGATGATGATAAATGTGCAACTCTATCTCCATAATTGCAAAGTAATATTAAAACGATATTGCACAGTAAATTAAAACGACACCTTTGAGTAAAGTTTAAGAACAAAACAACTAATATAGCCTTAAAACTTATATCATTAATTAGTGTATCGGAAAGAAAATTTGGAGGTTTTGGAAAGCCTCCAGGACACACATTAATTACTGATGCAACGATTTTCCATTTTTGAACTGTAGCAAAATATATTGCTTGGATACACAGACCGTTGAGAAGTTCATAAACACCAATAAGGGAAAAATTAACGCCGAGTATTCACCTGGGATGAGTAACTGATGGGAGCCCGACCATTCTCTTGCAATCGGGAGTTGAGATTTATTCAATATTCACTCCGAATTTCCCTCAAGGTAATGACTAGTGATCATTCACTACTTAATTAATTTTTGAAAATAATCTGGGCATAGTGAAAGGAAACAATCCAAGACTGGAAACGTTAACTCTAAGCCTATTATTTGTGCCACGAAAATATCACAACTTTTTTGTGACCGAAGTCAAGTGCACTGAATTTGGCATAGAGCTTTTAAGTACTCTCACAATGAGGCACACAATGTTGTTCACAGTACGGCATTGCTTCTACGAGAATGAATTCAAACTGAATTTATTGGCTAATTGATTGCCTTGCGATTGGATGTATTGATTTATCAACCCAATCTATTTATGCTAAAGTATTGACAGATTTAAACAGTTTAGAGTCCCTGATATCTCCTCAGAAGTTCATTTTTAGTCAGTGCGCGTGAAAGTGTAGGTTGTGCGCTGTGCAGTGAAACAATCTCGTCTAAAGGAGCATAAAAATAGCTACCTGATTAAAATTACGTCGTGCGTTTGATACCTTGGATTTCACACAAATTTCTTTAGCTAGCATCCCCCATTGCGTGATTAATAGATTCCATAGTCAGATAGGTCAGTGGAGTTTTACGGCATCTCCAGAATATGTTGCCACAATAGTGAACATAGCTTCTAGAAATTAGAGGTTCGTTCAGGAACGGAGAGCTGAATGATGGATATACTTGCAGTGAATGAATCTTTTTGTTTTGTATTATTTTCCTAAACACAGTCGCAGTCCATTTAACAGACCAATAAAAACAATTTAAGACGAATTAAAAACTAATAGAGCAAAATTAACATTGAAATATGCCTTTGGTGTAACGCCGCTCGAAGCTGATTTCTAAATACGCAAAGCGAAGTCATACCTATTTCATCCAACACATATATTTACAGAAAATTATACTTTACGATATTACCTAAAAAAGGATAAAACCCTAATTAGGATAAAATAAATGCAAAACTATGGTGAATGAAGCTACAAAAAGTGGATTGTAATTTATCAGAAATGAATGCGGTCATTTTTGAATGAGTTTTCCTTCAGTGGAGATGTAACTTAACCCTTTAACGCCGGATTTTTTTTCCTCCGATTTTTTTCCTCTTTTCAGGAGTTGATCATTATTGTATTTAAAACTTATATCCCAAATATTATTGAAATATGTGCAGTGGTATGACCTGTGTCCATATGATCACGCTACAGGCGGATACCGTGGCAATAGCATCCCCGTACATTCAATTCTTCAAATAATCGCTAAATTTATCTTGCTCCCTGGGTTAAGGCTTTAAAATATATAAAAAATATTGATTTTTAAAGTTATTTTTATTGATTCTTTTGAACATAATGATTATATTGCGTTCAAATTTTGCAAATATGTATGTCAAAAACACATAAAAGTATTGTGAACTGTAAAGAAATTAATTTTTTTGTGAAAATTTGCAAAACACGGTGCACACATACGTAATTCATATTTTACACATTGGGTACGAAAAGTGCTTTGGCAATATTCACCTGGACAGCGGTGTCGATTACATGGTTCAATCAACTGGCCTATACCGTAAAGGCAAATGTCGTCACTTACTCGGACATGGATACTACTATTCCTTGACTTCAAAAGTCGCCCTACACTAACAATAAGCGGAAGATTTTTATATTTTGTCAGATACATTTGGACGCTGCTGCGACGGAACTGTATTAGTGAGAGTGTTTTCCCTGACTTCTTATGGAGAACCCACGCATTGTGCAATACCACGTCCACTAGCCATGTGAATATGCACCACCACCATTTTTTACCTCTTATCCCTATTCTGTAGTAGAACATACTTTCGTCCATTCTGTCCGTTCCCCCATGTAACGGTTGAACTGTTGAAATCACTAATGGGCGGGGAATGCAAACTCCTCTTTTCTGCCTGCGAAAATCGCGGCACAGGAGCTACGGGCTGAATGCAAAGACAGGTAGTAACCACGCTGAATGTGGAATTTTCTACCCACTTCACCAAAAGGATGTCGTCCTCCTTACTAAGGCATTTCTCATAAAAAACCCCGTATTTTTTCTTACGTATTTCTTAGATGGCATTACTGGATAGCCTTTTGGAATACGGTTTTATCTAATAGTTCCTGTGGCTCCATAACCCCTCGACCTAAGCTCTTTTATATGGTCAATCCCGGTAAATAAATTATCAAAATATAGTTTATAGGCTTAGTTCCTTTTTTATTGAGGTATTTCGTCCAGCATTTGCAGAAGGGGAGCAGCGCATTTCCCTACCATATTCTCATATTCGGAATTCGATGCAGGGTCCTACCTTTATAAACCTCTAAGTTCACTAAATATCCGGTAGTGGCATTTAGAGACCATACTTTGTAGCCAAATCTAATAGGCTTACCGCGTAGGAACTGTTTACAAGGGTGTCGTCCAAAATATTCAACCTTGCAGTCATCAAAAGCCAGGTGCTCCTCAGGGCGGAACAAAGATAGAAATCGTGTTTTCACTAGATTTATAGTTGGCCTTAGCTTCCACATTTAGTCTTCTGCATTAGGCTGGGAATAATTTGCACAGTGTAAAAACCTATACATTTTCTACATAAATTCAACAGATTCAGGCTATCTATCCCGGCACATAGCATTTACAACAAATTAATTACGTAAGTCGCCAGATAAATCCCAGTTATCACGTTTACTGGGAACATTATTTTAACCCGAGAGAATCAAAATTCCCAGGAAGACCTTCATTTCAGCAGATGTTATATTCAAATTACGAAAATTCTGCAATGTGGCATAATCTGTTGCATGCGAAATTAGGAAGTCAATTAATTCATCATCAAATATCAACTCGAATGTCACAATAATTTACGTCCAGAAATAATGAACCTTTTACACAAAGATCTTCATCTCTCCAAGTAGTCAATGCTCGTTTCACCTTCATCCTCTTTGATTTTGAGTTTACCCGTTTGTCACTCATCTCGAGTCCATCACTTTCACATTCCCCTCGTTGAGTACTCGCCAATATTTCAGCACCCACTCGAAATTGACGACCGAACTGATTATCTATGAAGACACTACCATCCTCCTCAGCAGAATCTTCATCAGATAACACGTTCCTCTCCAGAGGTTCGATGTAGATGCCTAAAATGTCGTCGTTGTCATCTTCCAGTGCTGATAAAACTTCTTGAAGAGTCATTCCCATAAAAACAGACGCGTTGAATGAATAATTTGTAAACATTTCAATTATATTTGCCGTCGTAAATTGATGTGAAATAGCTCAGCTTTTTAGTAGAAGAACAGAGCATCTACCTCTTGAAGTTGCCCGCATAGTAATGAAATTTCAGTTGAATCGTTGTGCAGAGAAAATAATCCGTGAATCACCCTTGTTACATCGTAGCATTCCACACTCCGATTTCATGGCTTTCTAGCTGATATTATTATATAATAGTTATTTCATTCCTCATTTTATTACTAGCTACATTGTAAAATAGTACCTGGATATAAACTGTAGGGACGCTTCAGCCGAGAGTTGTGAAAATGTGCCACAAAGTAGCTTCAATGCAGACACGCCAATGAATGATCGGTGTACAATTTTTTATTCACAACCATAAAGTAAAAATAATAACATGATAGCTATAAAACACCAGCAATTTATTACAAAGTCCCAAATAAGAAATATCTTATTACCTTTATCGAAAAAAGCGTTCGTAACCCTGCCTTCCTCGTGGAACCCTATTGCTACGGTATCCGCCTAGCGTGATAATACGATCACGCGTAACATATCTTCTAAATAACATTATCATTGATGAATATTTTACAACAATATTAAGTTGTAGAGTACATTCTAGTATTCTTAGCACATGTACTGAAGTGCATGAGAATTTTAAGAAAAATGCTATTGTACTATGTAGTAAACTAAAGTCATGCATTCACGCGGAGCAGTTTAGGGTAGGCCACCACATTGAGAAAGCTGTGTATCAAATACTTTCAGTTGAATTGATTTAATATTTCGTCTTGAGGACAATAAATGTATCAAAATATTGTTACCAAAACCGCATTAAAAACATTTGATAAATGCGGAAAGGAGAGCAATTTAGAGAAAGCAATGTTTGCTGTGATCATATGAACACGCTAGGCGTTAAAGGGTTAATTGATTTCTCGCTCTCAGAGAAGACATGCACTCAATTTAAAAATGACTACGATGAAAAACTGCTCATATATAAAAGATAAGATTTTCAAATAAGCAACATGAAAAATTTTCTCGTTATTTAGAATAGATTTGAACGAAATATAAGTTGTGGTTTAAATTTAAAGTTGGCATTCATTTTGCAGCGAAATTAATGGGAATGAGTCAATATTTGATAAGGTTAGGAAGAAAAGTGTACTAGATAATTTTGGATAGTTATTTTCAGTATATTACCTATGGTAACAGAAATCTAAAACAAAATGTTCATTCATCAGAGAATAACTTTAATATTTTGTAACATCGCCATTATTTTCAGTTGCAGATCGTAATCGTGACTGCATAGACCAAACCAAATGTTCTATTACACGGGGACGTTGACTTAAAGAATTCAAAACATCCCGTATATATACTTATAAAGTTTTACTCAGTTCTTTCTCCGTCGTAATGCCACTCATTCACAATGTTACCCTACGCATTCTCAATAGGAGAAAGGTCGGGGAGTTAGCTGTCCAGGGTAAAACGCAAAGTCGAGAATTATCCTCAAAAAATTGCTTTATGGTGGTCGGTTCGTCGATCTATTCCCTCGATTTTTGAAGAATACAATTAATCCCGCTACTCATAAGAGTGAAAAACACCTAACGCCTTTCCCTTTTGCATTCTCCGCCTACCGTTGCCTACCACTTGGAGTCGGGGGAGTTGGCTGGTCAGCGATAGCGGGAGAAGGTCATACGAGGGTCTCCATAGTTGAGTGGAAATGAGTCAAGTTGGCCCTTAGTAGTCGCTGAATGCATAGGCAATACCCGAAGTTCGAATTCAGCGAAATGCGAAGTTGGCCGCGCTCACCGCGTGGACCGACTTTTGAAAGTGATACATCTGGCCGAGAGGGAGAATATTTAAGTTAGGAGTTAAACGTCACCGGGTATTTTTTGGGGAAACACAAAGAAAATTCTCAGTTGGCCAACCACTTATTATCAAGCAAACACTTCAGTGACTTCACACCCGATATTTGACGCACACTGAACAAAGGACCCAGGTCGGATGCTATGGAGGAAATGGAGATTTCACTATTCTTGAATGTGAAGAAATGCTGTGTCATCAACAAACTTTCGTTCTCTTTCCAACCCCTCCCCCCCCCTCCTACACATCCTAAATGGCAAGACTGCCCCGCCCACCCCTTCCCCGCCTTCACTGCAAGCAGCGGGTGTCCTGTAAGCAACCCATTAGCGTTGGCCACAATCCTATCCCAAGATACGCAGGTGTTTCCCCGTCCTCCTCCCACCCATCCCAACCACGCCTCACCCATCCTACACTCCCATTCTTGTGGACAAGGTGCATCAAGAACCATATTTGTACGTATTTTCATCTGAAGATGATGCTCAGCATCGAAATCTGGGTCACGAATCAATAAATCACAACTCTGCAGAATTGCCATATTCCTATTACCGATTATCAATAAAGTTTTCGCTCGAGCGAGCAAATGTCTTAAGTGTGTGCCACATGTGCTTTCAGTTCATTTTCACTACTCAATTGTATTAATACTACGATACTACCTACTTATTACTACCAATAATTACAAATGCGAAACCAATTTCGCAACCGTGAGCAGTAATATTTTTTATCTCATTATCTCCAGTCTTCTCGAAATTCTGAATCCCCACGCTCTCATGAGCCACTCACTCACCACTTAAAGCTACACTGAGATCATTTTTTTTCGGGTTTCTCCCGCCTTGATTCGTTTTATGGACAACCGCTTCACTTGCATTCCAGCTAGCGTCGTCAGTTCCTAAATTAGCTGCTGAAGATCATATGCACGGATACTATGGCCCTATGGGACTGAAGAACTGAGCAAATTCCTACAACACCTAAACAGCCAAAATTCCTCCATTCAATTCACAATGGAAATGGAAGAAAATAACAGACTTCCCTTCTTGGATGTTCTTGTCACCAAGAAATCAGACGGCATCTTAGGACACTCCGTTTACAGGAAGAAACCCCACACTGATCGATATTTGAATGCCAAATCTCACCATCATCCTGGCCAAAAAGGCATCAGTCATTCAAACTTTATACCACAGAGCGTATACCATCTCTGATGCAGACTCGCTCGCCAGAGAAAAACGGCACCTCCTGACCACACTCCAAATGAATGGCTACAGCCGAAAACTAATACATAAAATCGCATGTCCCAATCGCAATGTCGCAATCGCATAACCCAAGTTAAACACCTAAAATACTTGGGAATAGTTTTAGATGAAAATTTAGTTTTAGTAATCATATCATCTATATATGTGACAAAATAAGGTGTATTTTGTTTCAAATGTCGAACCTAAAGTACTATTTGCCTCATTAGTTGAAAAGATTAATCTATCAAGGCTTAGCTGAGGCCGTAATACGTTATGGTTTGACGATTTGGGGTAGCACAAAATCCTCCTTGCTGAATAAGGTTATTACTTTACAAAATAAAATGGTTGCGCATTTGATGGCCAAGCAAAGAGAGAAGTGTATAAGAATCAATGTTTGTTACCATTAAAAGAATTGTATAAATATGTGTTAATTTGTGACAACTTCTTTGACAGCAAATTAATAAAGCAACGTGCGATTAATACTGACATGCAACTGCGTCAAATAAATAGGATGTCTGTACCTAAGTAGTTAACCTCTATGGCAAGAGGTCTTTGGCACATGTAGTCCCTGGGTTGTTAAGCGAATTACCTATGTCAATGCATGATTTTAATAGCATATCTATTCTTAAAAAATCACTAAAAGGGTGGCTGAGAGGTTAACATTGTTAAGTTCTTTATTGTCCTAAACGCTACAAAGCAAAAAAAATACTTTTGACTAAAGGCACCTGAGGCTGACAAGCCGCTTTGGCTTAGCCTTAGGACCTCAACTGCACTATTATTTTTTTCTCCAACATTTCTTCATTATAGTTGAAAGACTATTATCCAAAACTTAAAACCGCCATCCAATTCTATTTTTTATTCATTGATGTTCCTTTTATAAAATTTTACGTTCCATTATTATAAAAAGTATCATGGAACTAATACTATTCTGTATATGATGATGTAATTTTGATTACTTTTTTAGTGTCATTAGTTATAAAAAGGGATAATATCATATATTTCACGATGTAAACTGTGTAATTTGTCATTTTTTTTGGTAAAATAAACATTTCTAAATTTAAAAAAATATATAAAAAAATGTAAGGAAGAGGGGAAACGTAATGTGGCCATGAAGAAAACCATGGAAGCCGAACTACAGGAGAAGGCAAAGGGATACGCCTCTCATACCATACGTCGCCGGGATTTCACAGAGTTCCAGTTCCAGAGAAACACCAGTTCCCGATCAGTCACCGAAGTTACGCATCGTTGGGCTCGGCTCGAGTTTGGATGGGTGATCCTCCGATTCGTTCGAGTGCTGTTGCCCCTGTCTGCGCGTGGTAGACAGTAAGTGCGAAATGACCTTAGCCGTCGAAGCACGTGAAACAAAAATACTACTATACGATTTCACAGAGGATTGCAAGAGTTCTCGCCCAGCACGACGCGTCGTGCTGGGCGAGACGTCGCGACGTCTTGACGAGATTCAAAAGCGAAAAGAAGACCACTGACCTCCTACGAACCGAAATAGATCGACACCCGGCTGACATTTATGAAGGAGTGTACGAAGTGACGTGTGTTGCTGCGGAAAATCGTATATCGGCCAAACATCGAGATCCCTGAAATGCAGAATAGCGGAGCACCAAAGGGCGACCGAAAAGAAAAATTTTCGCCATTCTGCGGTTGCAGAGCACGCCTGGTTAGAACACGGCCACGTCATAAACTTACACAATTGTAAGAACATCGCAAGAGAAAATAAATATTTCCCTCGGCTGATAAGAGAGGCTATTGAAAAAGCAAAAAAACGCAGAGAATTTCAACAGGGAAAACGGCCATCCTCTCTCCTCAACGTTCCAACGTCTTTTGCAACAATCAAATTTAAAGGCCCATCCGGCCAATCAGCGCGCGCCTGACCAGCTCAAGCGTTAAGTATATATGTATAGAACGGAGAAAGAATCTTCTGCAGCTCATTGAGGACCTAACGACGCTAGCTGCAATGCCAAGTGAAAGTGTTGTCCATAAAACGAATCAAAGCGGGAGAAAGCCGAAGAAAAGCGATTCATCAAATCACCGCGGAAGCCTCCGTACCTTCACTGAGATAGCCAGTCTTTTTTCTGTAACCCACAACATTTATATTATTCTTTCGAGTGATAAGCAACAATTTCACCATGGAAAAAGCAATATTCATAATAAAGGTCACGAGTATTCTACACAACAAGTGTCGAGCTGGCCTCATCTTCTCCCGACCTATGTCACCCCTTTGTGTCATACCTACTGTAGGAATGGCATATATGTCCAGCACGAACTTGAGTCACTCTTCGGGGCAGCGCTTTCAGTTACGAAACAGCATTGGAAAGTGTTTGTTACTATTCAGATAGGAAAGGATCTTTGAAAGCGTACCAACCGTACGAAAGTATCAGGCAAAGGAATGAATTGCCTTTCCTGGAGAAACCTGATCAGTTTGAGATTCATCGTCGAAGCTCTATATTCGAAATTCCTAATACTCTAATAAATTTTTTTCAAAAAGTGCCCAATAACCTTGCCAAATTCAGAAGTGACTCACTTCTTAATTTTAAGTGAACATTGGCACCTCCAAATGCTTGAAATGCCGTAAATAGGGAACTGGAAGCTATGGTTGAGGTCCCTACAATACTGAGTAGCAGTGAAATTGCTAATCGTTAGGACTGAATAAAATGAAAGCGATCAATAAATATGAACTGGGCAAGCGAAAATAATTCTTATAATGCGATTATGCATGGCAACATTTATGTAATTCCAAGATGTGCAATCTAATGTCGACTATTTCCATTATGTAGAGAATTGAAAAAGAAACTTTTATTTTTTTCGCATATTATCACAAAGTATAAAAAATGAAGATTTGATCCCTATGCACTAAAAAAACTTCTTAAAAAGCCTCCAGAATTTTCCAGGTTTATGGATTATGAACCTTACCATGCATAGATAGGGATAATTTGCTCCGGTTGTAGGACCCGGAAATGTATATTCCAAATAAAAAACAGAAACTGTCAATAATTCAGATCAATGAGAGAGATCAATGTGACATTTTATCACCTTATGATACTTAATACTCGGGGTTAGCTTACGGCCACCAAGTGCGTCCACCGGGTTACGGATGATGGGGTCGACCTTAAAATACAGAGATTAGCCGCAAAATAAGCATGATTAATCGACGAAAACATCAGTCGTGGACAAAAAGAGAGTGTAGGGGGGGGGCACACATCCTTGGGTAAGACGGGTCAAAAATGCGACGAATTCCCGTGAAGATGCCGTGAAGAGACGGCGAATGACTGCCGCCAACTGATAGGCAGCCAGTAAGCCGGAGGAGCAGCCCTCCTTCGTATGAGTGAAGACCACGTGTGTCGGAACAGCGACACTCATTATACTCTAGGTGCGGTAAGATACGTGCCCAAATGGCTGTAGTACTACGAGGTGAAAGGCAGCGTGAAACCACCAGCATATTATACCGAGGAGAAGCAGCTCTTCAACTTATTTCTCTCATATGTTTTATTATAAAAGACATGATGGAATCCTCTCGAGTAAATCATTCCAGAGGTTAACTATTCCCCCGGATTCGGATCTCCGGGCGGGGACTACTCGAGAGAGTATATAAGTCAAGAACGATAATCAGCATTTTATAATTGATATCTGGAACGTAAGATCGCTTCGAGGCTGTGGACTACGTGAAAATGGAGATGAAAAGAATGGTTCGGGATATTTTAGGTATGAGCAAAATGAATTTGCCCGAGGAAGTGAACTTCTGGATTGGTAGCTACCGGGTTTATGAATGGAAACGCATTGATAGGTAGTGGTATGCGAGTGAAAAGCTGTCTTCAACGCAGAGAAATGATAATTATGGATAGATTATAAACAAACCTAAGGACACGGTGGTGGTACAAGTACGGAGACGACGTCGTAGAAGACACGTACGGCAAGTGACAAGGAATGTGAAAGAGGATGAAAACTAAGTTATTGATAGAGACTGGAATGTGGTTGTAGGGGAAGGCCAAGAAGATAAAACATAAGGGAAGCATAGTTTGAGATAATGGAACGGAAAGAGATTGATTGAGTTATGCGTTCAAAATGGTCTTGTTGTCACGAACACACTATTTGTCAAACGACCGCGAAGAAGATACTCGTGGAAAATGCTAGGAGATTGAAGATCATTGAAAAGGAATATATATAAGTGAAACAGCAATTAAGATATCAAGTAAAGGACAGCGAAAACTACACTGGCGCGGATATCAAAAGTGACAGAGAAACCATTATCTGATCATGATGAAATGTCAGCTTAAGTTTAAAAAACTAAAGATATCAAAGAAGAATCGCTGGCAAGTAGAAATACTGACGGAAACAGAACACTGATTGGCCCTTTATAGTACTTTAGACCAAGCTGAAGAGGATGAAAACGAAACAGCATCAATCGGAGAGAGGTGGCAAGAGACCGAGAAAGGAATTATGAATGTACCCGAAAAGAAAATAGGAAAGAGAAAAAATAAGCATCGGAAGACATAGATTACTCAGAAAGTATTGGACCAAATAGAAATGATGAAGAAAGTGTAAACACTCTAAAACAGAATAAGGACAGCAGATGCATAAAATAATAAGAAATACGATCAGCCGTAAATCAAGAAAGGCTAGAGAAGAATGGATGAACTACTTATGTGAAGAGGTGGTAAGTAATCTCTCCCAGGGAATAGTTGAAGATGTTATTCCCGGAAGAGAACTGTAAAGAAGTTACTTAAAAGGCCATCCAATTTAAGGTAAAGTCATTCGGAGTAATTTAATTGAAAATGAGGACAACGCAAGGAGATGGGAAGTGTACTTGGAGAAACTTTACAGCGGTAAAGCACTGAACAGTAGAATACCTGAGGATGAAAACGCTGTGGATGAAGATGAAAAAGGACACTAAATGTTAAGATCAGAATTTGATGATGCAGTACAGGATTTGAGAGAAAAAAAGGCGCTAGAAATTGATGCAATTCCCTCGGGAGTTATTAATTGTTTAGGAGTGAGTACACTGAGTACGCTATTTAGGAATATATGTGACATATATTCAAGGGGGCAAGTACCAACGGACTTTAGAAAAAATGTAATCATCCCTATCCCGAAGAAGAAAAGAGCCAAGTGTTAAACATGCCAAGCCTTTGGAAGCATCAGTTATAAAGCACATTCTTGGAAATTCTGACCAGAATCATCTACCGGAAGAAGGAACAGAAGATGGAAGAATTCCTGAAGAAGACAAACTTGATTTCAGAGAAAGTAAGGGCGAGAGAAGCAAATTTAGCCCTTAGTCTTCTAATAGAGAAAAGAAGTAAAAAGGATCACCCAACGTATATTTGCTTCATTGACCTAGAGAAAGCATTTGATAATGTGGACTGGAACTGAATGCTGACTAAACTGAAGACCTGGGTGTTAACACTGAGAGTTATTTTAATGACAGAAGAGCAATATGCAAGCTGTATGAGGAGCAGATGGCAGTGATTAAATGTGGCGGGAATGCAGAGGAAGCAGAAGTGAGGATAGCAGCACGACATGGGAACGCGTTTTCGCCAATAATATTAAAAATATACGCTGAAAGAGCCATAAATGAAATAAAAGAACAATTGAAATCAAGAATACAAATGTATGGAGAAAAAATCAGTAAGCTACGCGCAATTCTTGGTGAGAAGAAGGAAGATCTGACGATAATGTTATACCTTATGGACAAAACTCTAAACAAATTCAACTTTAAGATAAATGTTATGAAAACCGGTTTGTGGAAGAAATCAAGAAAACAGAATCACTGCTGTACTCGGGTAGCAAAATCTTACGCAAGTGGAATTTTGTTATCTGGGAAGCAGGATCACCGGCGATAGAAGAACCAAGAAAGACATTGTCAGCAGAATAGCCGAAGCAAAGAAGGCATTATGTCAGAATAGGAGCCTGCTGACCACTGGTAACGCACGCTCTGAAGTAAGGAAGTACTTCATTAGATTCATTTGGCGCATGCTCCTATATGGCAGTGAAGCCTGAGCAAAGGATATTGGAATCAATGGATATGTGGGGTTACCGAGGAATGGTGACGATTAAATGGATGGAGAGAATCACCAACGAAGATCTCCTACGAAGAGCTGGAGAGAAATGAAGCACAATGGAAACTCTGAGAATGATAGACAAACTTATTGGTCACATTTTGCGACACAACAGCCTAATGAAGACAATATTGGACGAAGAAATAAACGAGGACTATGGAGAAAGACCGAAAATGGAATACACCAAGCAAACCATGAAAGACGTTGAAGTAAATTATTATATAGGAATTATATTAACATAATCCATCCAAATATAAAGGGATATATATTCGGACTTAAGTCTCAAAGAAGTTTATTTGACTCTCATCATCAGCAGTTATCAATCCGAAGATAGATGGCCTGCACCTCTTTACTCTTATGTCAGCTCCACATTTCATTTCAACGTGAATACTCCAATTTGTTATTTGCCTGATGATATTTATTATGTAAATTTTCATAAGTTGCCTGAAACCGTAGATATATACGGTAATTCTTTCCTTAAATTCTTCCTTCCATTATTTTTTTTAAAGAGGCTGTTGTTTTCCAAAATGTTTTCAATAAGTTTTTCTCTTCTCCTTCTGTTTTAATTCAACATCTTTTCCACATTTCCATTGCTTCCAATCTTATTGGATCTGCAGCCAGTTAACAGCATGATTCAAATTTGTCTCGATGAAGTGCTTCTTTATTCCATTCTTGAGTTGCTTGAATACACCGCCTTACTTGCTTAGGCTAATGTACTCAAAATTTGATGGTAGCAGTTAAGGGAATAACATGTTCCGAGGCATTATAAATGTATTAAGAGAAAAATAAAAAAATAGTGGATGACTGACCTTGAGCGTAGAATATTAAAAGCTTCTCAACTCAGGAAACTATGATAATGCATAATCTTCTCAAAATTTCTTTGAATTTAACAATCATTTTGATGGAATTTCAATATGAAATTAAATCAATAATTCAATAACAGGAATGCATTATTTTTTTACTGATTTTTTTGTAGAGTTCAAATGCACGAGCCGCGTCCTCAGGAGGAGGATTTCTTTGAATATTTGAAAATCAAGTAAAAAATTGATTAAGCGATTATTATCCCTAATGAATTCATTTTTTCCGAAAACAGGCGATGTTGAAAACTTCAGGTACTGTAAACTGCATGCACCACGTCAATTTGTTTTGGATGTCATTGATTGACCGAGAAATGTTTTATCTACTCAATCCTGTTTATGCTAAGATTCTCTACTACTGATTTCGAAGGGTGATTTTCTATTCTAGAAAATTGTGACATGCCATGCTAACTTCATTTATGTCCCCAAAGATGCGGAGGATTAGGCAGGCCCATCTTCTTTTAAGCCTTGGCGACATCAGTACAACGCTAAGACCAGTATGCGAAGTAACTCTCCGCGACTGAAAGTTTGTAGTTACACTGGCTCTCGCAGCAATCAAAAAGACAAGACGTTCTATCTTCTCTGCACTTACTCCCTGAGAGACTTGTAGTAGGCATTCAGTTTTCCCCCATTGCTCCCTTCGTTTGGAAGATAATAATAACATAGAATAATAAATAGAAGAGAGGGGTAGATGAGAGAGGCGTGCATACTTCTAGCTATTTTCGATCTCTTACTTAGAGGGAGTGAGGGTGAAGTCCCTCTTAAGTCCGAGGCATGTCCACGTATATGGAAAAGAGAGCAATGATAGCGCAGCAAATGAGATAACTGTGCTTGCAGGCTATTTTGACGCACCCGTGGCGTATCATAGGGATTAGTAGCAAAAGATGACGCAGGAAGAGAGGAAAGAATTATGGTGCGTCCTCCTTAATTTCAACTCGCGAAAATTTAAACACGTTAAGGTACCGTGACCCACTTCCGTCAGAAATATTCGAAATGAAGAAGCGCAAGCACAGGCTATAGAATCGTGCGCTGTGCCCAGACCCACTCTATCCTCCATCCTTAAGGTAACACCACACTGTGATGACTACAAAGTCTTTTTGAAGACTACGCACTTTCTTACGGGGTTCGATAGGCAGGGAAAAACGTGCTAGGGAAAGCTGGGAGGGCATGCTGGCGGGCAATCCTGATCGTTTCATCCCGTTTTCGTGGCTGCTTTCAAAATAGACTTAAAAATATTTAATTTATCTAACTGAAAACGAATAATGCAATATGCACGTGGAATTGTAAAATTAATTTCAGAATATATTCAAATGGCTGGCAGCAAAAATGTTATCCAACAATTGAAGCTACCTAGACTATACGAATACGCTAGAGTAGATTCTACTCCAGCGTATATTTAACAAGAAGGATAAGAAGGAAGCGAGGAAGTCAAATATACGTCGAAAAATGTCCTCAGTCATCGATTCACCATTTCTGATACATCCTACCTACCTGCTCGGTTATTCTTGTCGCGTCGGCAGTGCCGTGGACATGACTTATGGGCGGATGACGGGACATGGGGAGTAAGGAGCCACTCCGAGAAGATGTCGTCTTTGTTAGTGGGAGCTCTTTCGTTTGGAGCACTTCCTTCGCCTCCGTTTGAAGCCGCCGTAGGGAGTGTAAGCAGCTCTCTTTGAGCTCCTGATGAGAGGTTTATCAAAATTATCTCCTTTTGGGACGAGGGACTTGTTTGAACGAGGGATGGTTTCGCTTGTTCCCGGCAACGCAGGACGGCCGCTGGAATATTACTTCTCCGCGGCGTGGAAAGACGCGGCGGAATCCTTGGAAAGCGGAATATCGATCTATCCCGTTGGGACCGCCACGCGATAAGATCTCCTCCAGAGCTGCGACATCTTGAAACCTTGAGATCTTTTTTTCTCGCCCTCTTTTTCATTTGCCATGAAAGTATTGTTCCTCATTACTTTTCTCGGCGCCTTTAAGAATTTTATTGAATGTAGGTTTTGTTAAATTGCTCGAATTACAGACTAATATGCGCAGCAAATCATTTTGTAGTAATTCCATTCTGTTATTTGGGTTTTTCTCTAGAGAAGTGGTAAAATACCGATTTACATCGAAGTCAAAAATCCTCATTCCAATTATTTCTTCAGGGCTGTACTAGCTTTATAATGGATGGTTAGTACTCCTAGAATCAAAAAAGAAAAATAACCATCGAAGTTTTAAAAAAAATCCCCCGAACTGATTTATTTTAATATTTTTCATTGTGTCTTGACGAATAATTCTGTTTTATGAAATTCTAGATGTATACTACAAACTTTTTTGATTATTCAAATAATGCGAAATTTATTTAAGTTACAGTTCAATGTGCTATCAGCACAACTGCCTACATTAACTGATTGCTTGTAAAGCACGTGCTACATCCGGAATGATAAAAAATAGTTCTATAAGCTTTGCCTAAATGAGTTAAAAACTGTTTCCTGGTTTTCACTCTTGACTACTCTTGCTTTCTAAAGCTAGGGTTTCATATTTTCACGAATACAGAGAAAACGGATTCACCTGGCCTCTGATGAGCAATCGTGGATATAAAAACAATTTCTTTATTATTTCTTTCCTTAAAGGGGCAAATATTTCCTTATCATTTACAAGAACTGAACATTTTTGCTTCAGAACACTATTGCCTCTCAAGAAACACATTAACACATTCACTTTCGGTTCATGCGCTGAGGTTGTGGTCTAACTCTAGCTACAGGGAAGTCTTCTTGATACATTGAGCTTAAAATGTTCGGCCACCATAGAAGGCTAACGTTTGGAAAACACTCCCCTGCAATTTATACAGTCCAATTGCATAATTTTATCACAGATTTTCGAGGATGATTTCCTTACGTCCACCGGTGCAATCTGTCAATGTAAGGATTGTGATTTTCAAATAAGTCAATCAAGTACGGTTTTCAAAGCAAAGCAATGCTTTCCTTATCTTCCTCATTCATAAACTATCACAGAATGCAGTTAATGCTTGGATCTTATTGCAGTCATATTGAATGGATGAATGCAGTCTTATTGAATGAGGTGACACGTACGTCTTCTTCTGCCATGCAGGTTTTTTTTAAACCCCGTTTTTTCACTTCCGGAGTTCAAGGGATGCTTAATTCCCACTTTTTTGGAAAAAAGTTGTTTGGAAACGGTGTCGCCACCACAAGGTCAGGACAACCTATCAGTTGATGAGGAAACCACGGCCATTTAGTCCATTGAGGTCATAAATGACAGGCTTTCGGATAATATCATCAGTGCCGCGAAGGAGGCACCTGCTGCATCGGTTCACATGGATCGAGAACAACAACGGCTCGAGATTTTTTCCTCCGAAGTATCAAACCTCTTCGCTTTGCATCTCGGGACATGCAGTGATGCATCACCACTGTATAGCCGCATGGGAAGTCAGAATAGGTCGCCTGTAGTAGGGCAGTCGTGGCCGTGACCGGGCGATGCGATCACAATTGTAATCCAGCGTCTGCTTTCATAAAAAAATGCTCATTTTTTAGATGTCATGCAATGTTAATCACTACCCTACAGTTGACGAGTGGTAACAATTTTTTTATCAACACAGGCACCGGCTAATTTTTGCTCAGATGAATTACTTGGAGGAAAGTTGACCTTGCCATTCGTACCCGCGTCAAAGTGGAGTAATGTATTATCCTAGCAATGGACGTGTGGTAAGTATGCCGCGTGACCAATACAACACGAGTGGAGCATCTTCAATGCCCATTAAACTTAAATGAGAGACTAAAAATCTCTACGGTACATTCCTCCTAAATTTAATTTAGAAATTAAATAACCTCGCTGGTATAACAACGACGTTATTTGGGAACTAGAGGGGCAGATGCAATAATTTATTATACGTAAATGCTCCAAAATCCTATTAATATAAAATCAAGCAATAGGCTTGAGAAATTACGTTGCTAAAAGCTCAAAAACACGGAGTATATTCCGTACAACTCCTTAAAAATAAAAAAAATACTACGTAGGTGAAATATAAAATGTGCGCCGAAAGCATTTTTGTCTTACAGATGACTTCAGGGAAAATTTCGAACCGTGAACACGTTGGCAGATAGCTATGACAAAGAAGCTACTAACGCTATCGACAAAGAAAACACTTCAGACTAATCCTTTGAAAGCGCAGACACCATCGATGACACATAGCCTGATGATTATACCGCTGTTGATGGGCGACGCGTCGCGACGTCGTGAAAGTCGATGTCGTCACGAATTTATCGTGAAGAGATAACTAAGCAATTACAGTTCAACAGAATCAGGCTCGATACAGTGGAAGTTTGTCTTTATGAAATCGAACAGAATGGCATGCCTTGTACCCGATGATGACTCAGCGAGTTAAAACGCGTTGTGCTATATATATATATATATACATACACACACACACACACACACACATATATATATATATGTATATACATAATGTTTTGGTCGAAAATTGCTCTCGGCGACGATGCACATGCATAAATAAAACAGTAATACACTAAACAAACACAGAAACACGCAAAAAGGACACTCACAAAAGAAAACTTGGACGTTTCGATGGTCAAGCCATCATCATGATGATGGTTTGACCATCGAAACGTCCAACGTATATATATATTTATATTTTTTTCCTATATATATATATATATATATATATATATACACACACACAAACACATATAATTTTGTGGAAAAGTGCGATTCTCTTTGATTTCGTGAGCAATTACACTCGATTTAAAGAGTCCCAAGATCCAAAGAAGGTAAATGGACGTTTTCTCAAAAAGCTCCACACGAAGCAAAGTTCATAAAAATCGTATAAAACATGTAAATATTGGAAAGTAAAGTACCACAAGAGTGGAAAATTACTCATGTCAATCTATAAATGGATGTATGTGTTCCAGCATATAACTAAAAAACAGCTGAACCGATTACTTTAGAAGTTTGCATATGGGTAATTGAGTGCACTAGTACAAACATAGGCTGTGATATAATTTCTTCAGGGCCCCAAGGGTCCCTAGATTTTACTCCAAGAAGAAATGCATTGGAATCAGTGCATAGGCTGGCTTTTTTGGCTTTCTTAAATTACTTGTACTGAAAGCCCACGTAGGACTGAAATTATCACTATCGGATGGCTGAAAGAACTAAGTATTTCATTCTTGCATTCAGTTATGTTTTAAGCTTCTCTTTTGCTTAAAAATTAGGTTTTCAATGAAAAAATTATTAATTTTTCTCCCATTTCAACAATGGCACACTTTCTTGGCAACCTGAAAATTGGGTATGAACGGGAAATTTAACCCGGGCTATTTATGGTTTAAATTAGATTAAATGATCATTATTAGAAAATTTCAGTGTGATTTCAGTAATAATTCAGGGGTAATTTGTACCCCAACCTCTCCATGTGCGCTCATTGGTTTTTACATTGTATCTGCATTTAGCACAAAAAAAGAAAAAATAAGGAATGAAAAAAATCAGAGAAATTATGAATGTCAATGATACGATAGTAGATGAAATATTGATGCAGTAGTTGAGGTGGTATGGGCACGTTCAACGATTGGGAAATGAAAGACTCCCGAAAGAAACGTTGCTGTGGAACCCGGAAGGAAGACGGCGGAGAGGCAGACCGAGGAAAAGTTGGATACAAGGGATAGAGAAAGAAATGAGAGAAAGAGGATTAGATATGAAGAACTTTGGAATGATCGTGAGGCATGGAAATTGGGAATCGGAAGACGTAGAACGTCGTAAACCAATATATATATATACCACCGAAATATTGGAAGTTTTAATTTGTAAGTTTCTTTCGCTTGTTTCTACATTTTTACCGACCACCCTCTTGGCATATTTGATATGTAGCGCTCGAGTGATCCTTCAAGAAGATGCTCGAAGTTGGCGATCTTCCCCACGTTCCCTCGTGAAACTGGAATACTTTTTTAGTTTTACTGTTTTAAAAATAAACAATTTCAATAAAATAGCATAATAGTATCTACAAAGATTTAAGAGAAAAAACGGGTGGTTTCCACCAAGTAAAAATGTAAGATGAGAAATGAGAAGTCAGATTATTTTCTGTATGAATATAACTACTATATTATTTCTTACTTTTATCTCTCCCGTTGATAAAATCAACGTGAATTTCTGCTAGTCCAACATATGAAAACGGGAAAGAACATGAACCATGAAATCACTACCTAATGCCTTTAACATCCCTTTAACGCAAGATTCACGAGTGTATAATTATCAATAATATAATGAGCAATCTGGTTCGAAACTTCTATAATAGCCAACACAGATTCCGGTAAAGTAGATTATGTGAAACCCAGATTCAGTCGGCTCTTCCTCCACACTATTCAGTCAGTATAGTCAGTCACGGTATAGTCAGGTGAAACGAAAAATCGAGATGACATGTTAACTCTTGGATTTCAAGAAAGCGTTCAATATGGTTCCTCACAACAAACTATTACTCAAAACTTAGTTATTCGGAATTAAAAAATAGTATAATGGATTCGATATTTTCTAACTGATAGCAAACAAAAGTGGTAATCGACGGAATCAGTTCTAACAGGACTATGGCGACACCCGTCGTTCCACAAGGGGGCGTGATCGGCACTGTCATTTCTGATGATCTTCATTTCAGATTTATCAGCAAAATTAGATAGTTCGGTGACGATGTAGCCACCAATCAAGAAATAACCACAGAAGCGTTGGATCATTTATTGGATCGTCAATTTTGTCTTGAGTGGGAGTTCAACCACCATCTTACAAATTCGTGAGTAAATGCGCTGCAGTATGCTTCTTACGAAAGGGAAAACAACAATGCCTTATCTACGAAGTGAGGGTAGTAAATATAAATGCATCAGATTAACTCAAATACCTGCGGGAGACCCACCATAACTTCAGTCCTATCGTGGGGTAAACACATTTGGAATATTTGCGGCACTGCATGGAAAAGATTGGGATTCATCAAGCGAATAGTCGGCAGGACCTTGAACAAAAAAAGAAAGATGCTATCTCCTACTCGTTTGGTCAAATCTCGAGTAAGCATTTGGGACCCAGGACAGAAAGATTTTATCCACGAACTAAACAACATTCGAAGAAAAGCCGCACGCTTTTTAAAAAAACTGTACTAAGCGAACAGAGGGTAACACAGTTAACACAGTTGTATTAATTTGACTACACGCCCTTGCGGGGGGATCTTAAATAGTTATAGCTGTAGAATTACGGAATATTGATTTTTAGACCAATTCAAAGTACTTCGATAGTCATTTAGAGATGCTAGGGTGGCACGGAGGAAAATATTTTGACCCCACATAACAACACCAAGGGTTAATGGATGCGACACAAGTAGATAAATACACCGTGCAACAGATATACACAGGTATTCCACTTCATTCCACAAATGACTGCAACACAACAGAGCGAGAATCTCAGAAAATCATTAGAAAGCAATTCAGTGTCCGTACTTTCCATCCTCAAATTTATTTTTCCCGGCCTAATGTGGTTGTAAATTCAAAATTATTGGTAGTATTGACCTTTACGCCAAATAAATTATTATTGAGTGCTTCGACAACTATTTAATTATACTAGAAGCTCTTTTCTCAGGGCCGGCGCTGGAGTATGTTCAGGATGTACGCGAGTCACGAGGAGCGCCCAGCTAGAGAGGGCGCCAAAAGGTGAACGGAAAAAAGGGAAACGAAAAATAATGAGCTACTTTTTCGTGTGAGGTTTTTTCCTGTAGTGAGCATTTATCTTAGGACCGCGCTCAAATAAGCAACTGCAGGGTTTTTATTATATTGTCCTGAATTAGCCGTTCAACTGGAATCGAGACAACAATTGCATAGTTATTAATGTAAGTTGGTCTTTGTTTCTCCTGCATTCATGATAATTTAGAGTTAGCTCATTTTTATCATTAGCTCTACGAGTGAAGAACGTTTAACAGATTTTATCCATGTAAGGATAAGAAAAATAATAATTTCGTTTGTTACTGACCAATTTAATGGTAAACTGCCAATATATGTTTGCAGCAGTGAATATAAAGATTTTTCATCTTTGTAAAGCGTAATGATTTTAATATAGCATGAATCTTCTTAAATAAAAAAAATGTTTTTCTCAGTAAAAAAATGGAACCTAATTTCACCATATTTTCTCAGATGTCTGACTTTCCCGCACTCAAAATATATTAAGTTCGGGTCAATATTTCATTAAAATTTAACACAGTTAAAATCAGAAAAATTTTCTTCAACATTCTCTCACTTGCGTAACAAAACATGGGATTTCCCAAGAGAACTCTTCTTTAATATTTACATGTTTAATTGTAAAAATATGAATAACAAGTGGAAACGTTATAATTTTCTTTCTTTTTTCCTTTCTTTTTCGCGAATTATTGGACAGTTATTTTGCATCTATTTACCATAACAAGCATATGAACATATTAATGGTAATTTTTATGGCAACAGAAATGCAAAAAAACTTATGTAGCAATAATAGAACACTTGCGTCGCCATTAAAGTTCTGTATCGAAATATATGACTCATTATTTAAGCTATCAAATTCTAAGTGAAATAATTTACTTTTTATCGGACGATATAAATCAAAATATGATGAAAATGGTCGAAGACGTACGCAGCGACAATTATTCTAGATACACCAACTGGCGTAATTCATATTGATAAGATAACAATGATTATTTGCTTTGAGCCTTATTGCAGAAAAAATGAAATTAAATGAAGAAAAGGCATTTGTTCTGTAAATGATATAACTGGAAAAGGGTTGCATGATTTCATATTGAGTTATCAAAACAAAATAAATTAAGAAATACGAGAGGTCGCGGTTCAGGGCTACCCCAGCGCGGCCAATATAAAAGACGAAATCTACTCCACAAAAATATAATAGAAATGATGTCTGAAACTTTCTGTGTCCCTTATTAAACTCACAGTTTTCATTTAGTCGCTAATAAACATTTCTTTTAAAAGAGTGAATTAAAAATAAGTTATTCAAGAGTTTCAAAATTTCTCTTCTTTGCCTACAAAGCTCTGCAACAATTTTGTTAAATAATTAAAACTATATTGTTGAGACCTTTGTCCAATACCAGAAGGAAAAGCAAAATCGGTGCAAAAGTTACTTGAAATAGCAGGTGAAATAAAACAAAAGAAATGGTTATTTGTGGAGGTAACTTGTGCTAATTAGGATAGGTAAGTACTCAGATAGTACGAAAAAGATTATGCGAGTAATGTAGCGGGGGTAGAATGACATCCGGCGACAGCACAGCCGAGGTGGCAGTACGGTAGGGTAATATACCTATGTTCTTCGTGTTACTTAATTACCTTTCTATAAAAACTCTGGTAACTTGCTAAATAGCAGTTTATGGAGCCGGATTAGAAGTACACAATATCGTACCGGAATTTTGAACCCCAGCATTAAAGAGGAAAATCATTGTTCTGGAGGTCGCAAATAATACTTACAAGTACTTAGGTTTTTCAAATGTATAAAGGCACATCTATTGGCTTATTATTCTCGCTTGGATTTGTTTGCAGTGCTACTGTACAAAGGAAGGAAGTGTCATTCAGGGAACGAATCGCACCAAGTGCAACGGGGCTTCAACTTTTTCACCTCCTTGTTGCGGTTCATTATTTGACGCCCAACGAGCACACACTAGATAATTTCTTTCAAAATCACAATTCTTCTAAAACTACGAAATCCTACCTGCCCATGGCTGTAAATCAGGCATTTATTGGCTGAAGTGGATTTTCTATGGATTTATCCTTCCGAAAAATTCTGTGGCTTTCCGCACACGATTCCATTAATTTGAAACTCGAATTGTTTGCAAGTCGTGGGGAGATGTTTTTGCGACCATGCTGCTTTTTTTTAGAAGAGCGCCGTTTACGTACCGTCCAAAATGAAACTAATTGCAGATCAGTCTTCAGACAGCCACGTGCAACTCGTCTCTATAGTCAAAATGATAGCATATGAGTACGTAAAAGGTTCGAGGAATAGTCTCATAAGTACGTACCACATCCAAGAAAATGTTTTGTACCTAATTTTTGGCCAAAATAATTTGATACTGTACCGTACTGCTATCCTTGGCATTATCATAAATAAATGCGCCAAAATGTGCATTGTATAACATCCCATCCGACGGACGAGGCCACAAAGAACAGATCATTTGCTTCTGTATTATTAAAATATTCACATTTTACTACTACTTCATTGAAAAGGTTTCGTAAATACTATGCTTTTGGCTAGAAACTGTTTGAGAGAACTCAACTTATGTTGGAGAACAATCGCACCTATACTTAGATTGAACCTGTTTTCGACGAAGTAATTCCATGGGGCATCATTTAACACAAAATACCTGCCGTGAACAAGCTTGAAGATTTTGCATTCATTTTTATATCATGGTTTACACAATTTAAACTACCAATTCTAAGTCTAAAAGTGCCATCACTGAAAGAATGCATACAGGCATCAAGGAATCCTTTACTGCATGTATACTTTTCGTAAATTGTGAACAGGTGAAAAGGAAATTAACACTCCGACATGAGTGAGTACGTTTTTGAACTCGCTCTAAATTAGTTTATTTTCTATACTCAGTTTCCACACACATTATTTTTTATTGAAAAAATGGTCTCGGCTTTCATCGCTCCACCACATGTTCATTAAAGCTAACAAAGTCCAAAACTCTGCAATTCACATATCGAAGTTTTGTGTTTAACTTTTGGTGAACCACGAGGTAGATGATGCAAATGGTTGAGAGAAGAGTCTTGATTGACTCTCGCGAGAGGATACGTCATGATATGTCAATTCTTAGAGCAATCAACGTCACCATCCTCTGAACGCAGAATTATTCTTGGCAAAACAACCTCAACGCAGCATCAGCAGGATCCAATGAATCATGTTCGACAGCACCAACTGGGCCGAGTACGAACGAGATGGGGCCTCGGTTTATCGTTCACTCGGGCCAAAGGAAGTGAGCATGGGCAGTAATCGATGCAGAAATACCATAAAATGCATAAAAACGGGAGAAAGGTATTACTATCCATGAAACGTAGGGGCGTTAAAACCGTCGTGGGTGATATAATCTCGCGGTGGCGCTCTTTTAGAGGCCTCGGCAAGATTGTAGATAATCACCTCGTCCCTTCGATTGCCGCCAAGCGTCGCCATTATAGCCTTCCAAATGCGCACCCTGCCGACCGTCGAGGGATCCGACACGAGGGGTCGGTCACACAGGGGTCGGCCATGTGTCGATGAGAGAATAAATACCCTGTGCCCTGATCAAGTGGCGAAACGGTGGGTAAAAAGAGTGACCCATGTGGGTTGAGATGCGCGATCAGGGGTGGCCCCTCGTCTCCCCGTTTTCACAGGCGAGGTGGGGGCACCCGAGGGCCAAAGGTCAAAGAGGTGTCCGGAGGAGTGTGGGGAGGGGCTCGTGGCACGCGTGCCGCGCCACCTGCCCACGCAACCGGAAGTGACGTCGCCGTCCACTTTGAGGAGGCTCAGATTGGCGAGGGCCGATAGTGGCGAGGGCCGTCGCGTGATCCTCATCGGGAGCGCACCTCCCACCCCCCAGGGGCGGCCGCTAATGGCCGATCGCGCGCGGAGTGGCCCCCGCCGCCCCCACGCTCCCGCCCCCCGCAAAATAAGCGGGCCCCGAGGCAGTGGGGAAGGGGAGGGCCCACCACGCCAAGAGGCGCTCCAATGAATTCTCCCAAAAGGCTTCACTTCAAGCGTTCTCCGTTTCCCAGCGAACAGATACCACATCATTGACGCTTCTCACGGAATAAAGAGTACCTCTATAGGCCCGCAGGAATTTGATCGTAATGGAAGGAAAGGCTGTAATATTTCTACACTTTTCAATACATCTACCGGTTTCGGGCTAGCTGTCTGCATACATTTATAGACGGGTTGACCGTCGAAATGTCCAAAGTTTATTTGTAACTATCCTTATTTTCAAGTTTATCAGTACATTGTCTATGCATACGCATCATCACCGAGAGCGTTTTCCTCCAAGCTGTGTCACACTCTCTGTGTCACTCGTAGCGGCTTTTAGCGACACCTAGAGCTTTTCTTATAAGGTTGCTTATTTCGCGGATTGAATCTTTCTGTGGGCTAATGCTCGCGGCGTTCTAAAGATGTGGTGAACCCGAGTTATGCCACATCTTTCTTTCACTTTGTCATCCGAGGGCCTTCCTACTACTGGCTTGATAAATCCCCGTCATTGAAATGCAGCTCCGCTAATGTTCCGCATTTATGTTTTCCCCACGCCACGTGCTTCGCCGTGAGTTAGCACGAGGAGCGGTGTATTTGTCAGCAGTCCGTCCGCGTCCGGGAAGGAACGCGTAAGTGATCGTGATGGAAAGTGGCTTCCGTGGAGGGAGTGGGGGGAGGGCGGGCTGGGTGAAGCGGAAGGCGAGAGGGACACTGGTCAACCCTTTTGTGGACTAGACTCCATCTGTCCCCTTATCGGAGTTCATGTTCTCAACGGGGACGGAGGATAAGGGGTACCCTCAGAGAAGACCGGTAATACGTCGTCAAATTTGAAAATCGAAAGTAGAGGTTGAGCACTGTTTTAGGGCTCGCCAATTGAGCTGCACAAGATTTCGCCTCTAAACACTCCCTACCTGCCTCCTAGAGGGCGGAATAACCAATAGTTTTCATCCACATCATTAGCCAATCAATCCTATGATTTTTTTAATACAGCCCTCCATTCTACCATGGCTCTTTTACGCCCCTTTGTTGCTCTTCTTTGCCCGTTTCACCTGGCCTATGCACTTGTCCCTCGCTCCGTGAGGCTCTAACTTCTCTTTTCCCTCCTTTCATGTTCCTGACAAAATCGCTACGTCTCAAAGTGTGGTCTATCCATCAGTACCTCGTATTCATGTGAGTGCTTCATATGGTTTTCTCTTTTTCTATTCTCTTGTGAACTTCCTCGTTTTTCACCGTATTCTTTCATCAGATCGTCAGCATTCACCTACAGCACCAATTTTCAAAAGCCCTTCTTCTCTTTTCCAGCTTTTAAATATTTCTTCGCTATTCAGTGAGATCACTGATCTCATTTGTGATCCATGGACGTCCCTTCTAAGCCCTCTCACTCACTAGTGCAGCTCACCTTTGCCCTCTCCCCTTTCCTGCCCTTTTCCCTCCTCCCCGCAAGGTAGTATGCAGATGCAGTTGCTCTTCTCGCAATCGCCTTCTTCCGCCCATTCCATCTTTCTTCTGCGCTGCCCTCTTTCCTTACATCCGGTTTATCATCGATCGAGGCGTTCAATCTTTCCTTGGTTGTTTTTTTCTCAGTAGAGTCTGTTCGTTCACGAGTGTGTCTGCTTCATATAACCCTTTATCATGAACAGCGAACTTGACGCACAAAATGGTTGGCCCTTACAGTTTTTGACCTTCTGGATCCTATATTCGCGGTCTCTGACTATTAGCTTTTTTATGAAACGGTAATTTATAAATAAATTCACAAAATTGGATACCTGGTCAAATAAAAGATATATTATTCAGTCAGATTACTTAGGTCCTATAATATTTACAAAATAAATCAATGCATGATGCGTCTCCACAGTGTACTTCATCGATGCCTGAGGTGGGCTTTGAATTCACGACCTACAGTTTCGCAGGATGACACGCTAATTACTTTGTTTGAAACAAACAAAGGAATTAGCGTGTCATCAAATTAGTCCTCTCTATTCTCACTACAACAATACCAAAAAAGTTAATTATATTACTTGTAACTATCTATGTTAGCAACAAAAAAAATGAAATTGCACACCATATGAATTGCATCTATAAATTATGAATAATATTTAGCGGATTTCGATTGCTATACTGAATGATACACGGAAGGTTACGGATGATGCCTCTGTGTCGACCTCACACTTCTTGTACATTCGCTCCCATATTAAGAGTATCCCGGTGGCAGATCAGACCTGACAATGCATCACTTGAATGAAAATAAAACAAAATTGTACATATTTCTTCATAGTTAATGCTGATCAAAACACTATGCTTAAACCCGACATATTTTTCTTTCATTACTTTGTGTCATACACACATTTTAAGAAAATTTTCTCTCATAAAGAAGTCCAATATATTGCAAGAATGGAAATATTTTGAATGCTCTTATAACAACATATATATATCTTATAAAATATAAATATCTAACAACTTTCATTAAACATTTTTGTTCGTTGTTACTTACAGATTCATCATCTCTGTTATCCTCGAACTGGTAATCTATCAGCAAATGTTTCATTAGGCGCACTCAGCAATGCATTGGTTACTGAATATTAAGCATATAAAATAATCTCGTGACGACGCAGGAAGTCGCTACCAGTACATATGCCTAATTTTACATATGCCTAATAAAACTGAAGAATTTTAAAAAAATTGCTCATAACTTAATTCAATTTTGTCCGTTTGTAGAGTAACGAGGATACAAAATTCTAGGTACATCTTTTGCAGTGTTTTATTACTGGTAACCGGTTTCGATGTTTTTAATCATTAGCTAAAGTCGTACAAACAAAGATGGGTGAAATGCAGCTTATGTATACACCAACTGAGAGGATGGGAGTAGAAGTAAGGAGGGAGATGCAGTGTAGTATTACACGTGTAATACAGAGGAGGGAAACAAGGTCAACTCTCGGGGTTTGTTTAGGGAGGTTGCTGGGGACACTGGGAGGGCGGGGAACGGGGAGGGGGAAATTAAGGCAACGGGTATTATCGGAATATTGTCACAATATAATCTGTCAAAATATTTCTTCATGATCACGAATTTCAAAAACTGTACAACCCCTAACTCGTATTTGTTTATATATTTGTCAGACGGGGTTGAAATAAAAAAAATTGGCATAAAACCGGGCATTTGAAAAGGTTTAGAAACCATGCCAGCAACTATGTGTTCGCAAAACATTTATTAGATGCCACGCAAGTATCCGAGCCAGTTCCTAATATTTTATATTTACGTGAAAAGGTAAAAACCTGGATTTTTATAATTGCTCGAAGTTCAGCTCAAATTTACACAATATTTATCATAGCCCAGCTTAAACAATATCATAAAATTAGCTCTAAATTCTGGTAAAATACAGGGAAATTTAAAAAAATATTTGATGGATTAAAGTACATACTCTTGGGAAATTAAATTGCGAGAGTATAATGCTTGAAGACCTAAATATTGAATATATGAATTTACCTTTTATGGTGGATTTTTAAATTAAACTTGTCACCCGAACTTCATCTTCCATGAAGATGAATTTCAAATGGTCGATTTAACGCGAAAAATAAAAATCGCCTGTTTTACTCAACTTTGACGATTTCCACACATTACCACACGTGATAATAAGACCAGCCTATATTACCCAGACCATATTATGTTGAGTTCGAATATATGATTCCCAGTCTCCATGAAGAAAATTGAAAAAACGACTTTTGGCTATCTATTTCTGTTTGGACCACTGTGTGCCGACTGCAACTTCGGCTACGTAACTAATAGTCAGCATATTTACGCCGGTGAGTGTAAATTTATTTTATGCAGGTATTTTATAAGCAATGAGATACAATTAACGATAATTTTAAATCGAATTTGTTTTTTAGGATGCGTTCTCCATGTAATCCAAGGCAGACATTGCCTTTTAGTTTGCTTAGAGAAAGAAAATACTTCTTAGCGTGTGTATCTCATCGCATAAACCGAAATCTTCCGATTTTGAAAAGACAGGTACAGTCGCCGCATAAAGTCTGGCGACATCGGCAACCTAATCCCATTAATTCACTAGCCCCCGAGACGAGGTTCCGATTCACGACTACTCTGTCCACTTTCTCACCTCCCTCCCACACCCCTCCTCTCCCTTCTCCCCTCCCCACCCCTCACTTTTGAATCAGTGGAGCCACACAAAATCGTAGTTTCGCTTATTCGGCGCCGTTTTTGTCGCCAGACTTTATGCGGCGACTGTACATAAAAGTAGGCTAAATTACACATCGTGTCAGTCCATAGAGAAATCAAAATTAGGAGTAAATCTGAGTTTAAAATCTCGCAGAAAATACACCTTAATTCATAGACTGTTGGGAGTCAACAACGTTGTAGCCGTAGCACAAAGCGGCTCTAGCGACGGTTACTAACTTGAACGTGAGGGGTAATTTGCTCTTTTCCAAGATGCAATGCATTCACTTTACCATACCCTGGAAATAAGTGGGTACACGCCTTGGAATAAAACGCAAAAAGACTTTATTCTAATGGAAGCAATTAATTAAGTGTTTGAATTCATCCAAGGTCATGGCAACCATTTCAACGACTACAATTTGAGTACGAGGCATAAGTACGTTTGACGAATTACACGCAATTTTTACCTCCCATTAAGGCTGCTTGTGTTTTTTTTAAGTCCTTCTCTCTTCTCCAACCTTCGTAATATAGAGTTACAAAATGCAAACTTTACAACGGTGTTAATTGAATTGCCACAATTAAAAAAAGAAGTGTTTTAAACACAATGGGCAGTCGTAAGCCACTAGAAAAGTCGTCGTTTTGATGAACAAACTGCCACTCCTGATTAAAATGAGCGCCCGCCGAGCCTTGAACGAAATTTCCGCTCCCCCAAACTCCTCGAGGGGCGTGCCGGGCTCACGAGTCGGTGAGTGCGCGGCTCAGCCAGCCAGACCCACCCACCTCCCCTCCTTCCACACCCCCCCCCCCCCACACCCACACCCCGGATGCGGGAGTCCCCGCGCCGCGCTCCACTCGACATGTCGACGATGGGGAAGCGGAAAAAAATAATCCTGCGAGTGGACAATGGGAAGGAAGTATTGGAAGCAATACATCTCACTGCATTTATTGTTCCGGGGGAAAAAAATGTCGTTCAGGGGTGAGCGATTGTGCACAAATGACAAACAGAGGCGAAAATGAAAGCCCCCTCAGCGGAGAGCGCTCACAAAGTTGAGATCGTTTCGGAGCGAAAACATCATTCAGCGGCGGGGAGGGAGGAGGAGGGGAAGAAGTGCGTGTCCCATCAGCCACCGCGTCGTTGAAACAAACCGCACCGCGAACGTTTTGAGCCCCCTCCCCCCCTGCCCACCATACCCCAGGACTAGTTCCACGGAACCGAGGGGACCATTTCCGCTATGGCAGCATGATCCCCTCAAAAAATCCTCCTGAAGAGGAAAAAGGTTTTTGAGAGGTTTGTGTTTCATAATGTTCGTATTTCATGCACTGAGAGAGATACTAATGCGTCTCTTAGCATGCCTTCCCATTGGGAGAGAAGTTTAGCGTGAACAGTGGAGAGGGGAGGAGGGAAATACACTGAATGTTACTTTTCGAAAAGCTTTCCTCAATGTAAGGGCGGCTCTGGAAAACACTACGTGAGTTTATTTTGATTTAACTGAAGTAAAAAAACAATTTTTCTACGATAATTTACTAGTATTAATATTTTTAAGACAACGGAAGATATTTTAGGTATTTGATTGATTTGGCCTTTAATTTCAATTTTCATTTTATGTTTCATGCCTAAACATAATCATAAATTAAAAGACAGCCAACTAAATATTCAAATTAAATTTTTTTGTATTCATTTATCCTTAAAATTAATTTACAAGGGCTGATGTTTTTCTTTCTCTTTTCAACGAGAAAACTGAAGGCTAAAATTGCCCCTCTCCTTTCCGCACACCCCCTGAAGCCGGATTTTTCTTTATCCAGGAATTGATTTGTCTTATATTCCATCCCATTGTTGATAATTTATCTCAGTATTTTCGTCACAAACGTATTATTGCTAATAGGCAGAGCGATGGGAAAATCCCATGTTTTAACGAAATCGTTGCCTAAAAAGTGGAAAGTACTTTGTAAAGTATTTTTCTAAGCGATAAGGTGTTTTCTGTGAGTGTTGAGCCAAATGTAATCAAATAATAAAAAATAAGAGCTCAGGAATATGGCTTTATTGATTTTTAAGCAATATGATTTTTGGAAGAAAAATCAACGAGGTATTTTTAAAACACTAAGAATGTTAAGCGTCCATCCCAAGTTTCTTTTTAATAAACGTCAGTTTCATCGCTAAACATTTAAAACAATTATTTTTCAATACCCATTAATTTTACTTCCACCAATTAACTGATAAATATATTCCATATATATGCTCGATGCATGCCATATCCAGAGAAAAATACAGTAAAAATATAATTTTTAGTAAACAGTTATTATATTACAAATTCTCTTCCAGAGATATCGGCACAAGGTTAGCAAATTTTCTTTCGTGGAAGGTTATTCGGGATTTCCACCGGGTCAGGTTCTCCATCACGGCCGACGTTTCGATGAAGGAGTCGTCCGTCGTCATCAGGGCATCTGTGATCATCGTCATCATGCCCTGATGACGATGGACGACTCGCTCATCGAAACGTCGGCCGTGATGGAGAACCTGATCCGGTGGAAATCCCGAATAACCTTCCACGATACAATACGCCGAGAAAGCCTGCGATCAAATTTTCTTTCATTTTCCCAGTAGATATGTGTCATCAGTTGAAGTGACAGAAAAGATAACAGCTCTATATTTTCCATAGTGATGATCACACGACAGTTAGGCAAAATAAGTTAATGCATAGGAAATGAGCGCCCAGCTACGCACGTTGTCATAGGCACGGGAGGCCACTTCTTCAACAGAGAGTTTCCGCAAAGTTTAGATGTATTTTTCCACATTGAGAATATGAGATTATGTACATATGAACTTAAAACCGTCATCATTCCTCAACACATAAAAAATTAAGGTGCATGAAACTTCACACCCGTAAGTTTTCTTGTCACGTCCATAATTGTTGAAACTGCATCACTCAGGCTGTGTAGTGAAGATTCAAATTATTTTTCAAGATTTTCTCGACCAATAACCCAGACATACTTGCAATACGCGTTTGGTTCAATAGAAGCAAGTCCTCGTGCTTAAGGTCTCACGCATATTCATCGCATCCTGCACCATCGCTAAGGTCAGTATTTTAAGCAACGTAATTTAAAATTAAAATAATAATTTTTTCAATAAGTTTTGAAGGTGCATTAGTACTTACATTGAACTGAGTAAAATATATTAATGCTTCAGAAGAAGCAAGGGAATACATTCAGGTCACCACCACTGGGTGCTTAAGTTGTTAATATTCACTTTATCTACAAGTTCAAAATGATGTGTCATCAGACGCTTTCTGTTTCCACCCAAGGAAACATAGAAATATGAAGCGTAAGTTATTAAATGTGAATTTCTCGTAGGCTAGATACTTATACCTAAATATCCAAGTCACTTTGTATATTCATATTTACATTGCCATATGTGACTCATTTTGGCCTGGATCTTTGAGCCCTGGTGTAGCCAAAAGTCGATCCCCTTCAGTCATGCTTCACTTGAAAATTATGAAAACAATCTTATGGGACTTCAAAGGGTATTCTGGCCTTGATCATTGGGATTTCACGTTTAGTCACAGTACTTTCTTCTTAACGCTCTAATAAGGAAATCGTTACCTAATGAGAAAACAACAAATATAGAAACAAAAACCACCCTTATAGCATTAAACATTATTAAGCATTAAAACTATTTTAAATGAAAATCAGTTAATATCAGTTTGTAGCTTCTAGAGGGAAGGGGTTGAAATTAATGGTTGACAGAGAAATATTTGTGTCCTTAATATTAATTGCATTAAAATTACCTGGAACAAAATTTCAGTGAAATATTTTTAAAATGCGAGTAAATTTCTACTGCTGCATTATTTTCTGAATTTACATTATCACTAAATTTTCAGTGAATTTGTGGAAGCAAAATTGCGAGACTTTTTTCAACACTAAAATGCATAAAAAAGTTTACACATTTTTGTGGAGTTTCGGCAAGTAGGTTTTCATGAGAGAACATTCTGATGCTTTCACTTTCACATATTTTTCCATTGATCATAAAAATAAAGAGTGTTTTGATGGATACGAGCGAATATTCATTGCGACAAAAGCTGAAACTTATCCGGAGCAAACAGATGGCAGTGAGATATCAGCAATAGTGGCACACTCAGTAATTTCACGGCCTATTTTAATTTTACCCGAGATGAATTTTCTCTAATTGTACTCATTCACGTTAAAATGTATGCCAGATGACAACAAGGACAGACCCTCAGTCAACATTTATGTACTTCAAAAGCTGTGTTAATACAGTTTAATAATATTTCCACAAGTATTGCAGTTAATTCTACTATTCAACACACGCAGATAATCGCATGAAGAAGCATGTACAGACAGTTTGGGTGCTGACGACGCCATCTTACATCATCAGACGCGATCTTTTTACTTCTCCATTTCTCTTGATGTAATAACACCAGAATCCACGACAAGTGAAAGATGTTTGAGAAAAGTACGGCTAAATCTGAAGAAAGAAGGGGAAGGTTGTTCTTATGCATTAGCAGACGTTACTTATGTCAAAAAATGACTTGTTCGAATTTTTGCGGAGCACCTCATTGATTTGCACCGTGGATCAACGACTGTGCTCTTCAAATGTATTTACCAGATGGATTCACCGATAAATCTTTCCAGAGTTCATGCATTAGAATACTCTAAGAATTCAAGAATTTGAACACCTAATTAACTCAAAAATCATCACCAGAGGTATTTGGAAGGCTACTGAACAATTCGCGCAATAATCTGCAACGTGTTAACAACTAGAAAATAAGAGTAGGTACCCTGGGTACGCATGAAGGTTGCTGACCCAAAGTAGCATTTCACAAAGATAAGTACAGGCTACTACTCGCGAGAAGCTAAATTGCAGCTGCTTCGTTTTTGCCTATTTCTAGCAGACTGCATAGCTGCCAAATTACTAAACCAAATTTCTGCATATTAAATAGCTACCGACCATTTTTGACTCTGCTATCCTTGCGTAAATGTAGTATCGTTAGCCTATAAAACATTCACAAAGCTAAAAAGGTTTGATTGGTACAATAGGAAGGAAAAAGAAAGAGACAGCACTGTGATGGAAGTAACTCAGCGTCCGTATACTCGAAGGTAAATGAAGTGAAAAGCACGACTTAGATCAGCTATAGCACGGAAGAGTTGACTCATCCGAAGACGTGAAATTCTCTTCAGCTGATTGTGAGAGCACTAATAGTTACGGGACTAACAATATCACAAATATATGAAGTTAAGGCCTGCTGTTGCAATTCAAATTTAACGTTAACCATAATATTACTTAGCTTTAACGTTCATTTGCTGTTAACTGATCGTTCAGGTTTTGTGAAGTCATTCACACTGTTAGAAGCTTTGATCAATATCGATGGAAGAGTGTTTCCGCGTACTATATCGTATTGATAAACCTTTGACCAGGAATTAAAATTTAGGGCTTAAGGTATCAAATTTTTCATGTTACTCATTTTTGCAAAGTTCATGCTGCATTTCACTTCAATAAAGCTCCAACGCCGCCTCCCTCGACCCGTCATCATCACCTCAGTCGAACGTGTTGTCGATGGCCCATATCCAGCTGACTTCTCCAATGGAGCTGACGTGGATGAGCCACCATGAGGCCTGAGGCTCGTCAGCCTCGCCACACCCATCACGGCGCTCCAAATCCCGCGCCCGCCAACCGTCCACCAGCATAACTCGGCACGCACGGCACACTAGGCCTGCGCGATTGTTCGATTAATTGAATCTTCGATTCAATTTTTTTTACAATTGATCGATCATTTCAGCACATCGATGTCGATTGCGGTAATTGACTCGATTGTAAATTTTTTTCAAGTGTCAATTGTTATTCAATTCACAATTATTGTTCGGTAATAGATTAATGGACGATTATTAACGATGGTGACGGCCACCAACTACCCCTCCCTCCAGAAGTTAGCAAGAACATAAACCTATCTAGAACTAGCTATCCCGGCAACTAGCACTGCGTCCGAGAGGTTGTTCAGGCTCTGTGGGAACATTGTCATCGACACACGCCAGTGTCGGTCGGATGAACGCGCTGAGGATCTATTCCTTTAACTAATAAAAGCTAACTGATTGAATTATTTTGTTCCTTATCAAATTAGTTCTTTCATTCTTCTCATTACCAAAGGCAAGCCTTTGAAAAGCATGATCCAATTGAGCCCTGTCAATTAATTGGTCAATGTCAATTAATTGACAGGGTTAATTGACAGGGATGTCAATTAATTGAGAAATGACAACTAATTAACACCCATTACGATGCCAATTAATTGGCCTTTGTCAATTAATTGAATGACTTCATTTAATTGTCATTTATTCAATTCCCGGGAATTGACTCCACCACATTTCCAATTTTTCTTATGATTGATAGATATCGATTATTTTCGATAATCGCGCAGGCTCACTGAGCACACCACGCGGCCCAACTCCAACGCTCCCCCCCCCCCGCACACCACCTACGCCGCGCGTGCCTCCCGCGTCCATACGGCAGATCCCTTAAGAACCACCGCATCAGGGAGACGGAACCGGACGGCCGCTGAGCGGCCCACAGATGGGCGGAGAAAACAGCACCGGGGGAAGATGGTGCTGCAGCCAATGGCGGCAGCACCTGGCAGACATGGCTAGACCGGCGAACGCTGTGCAGTGCCACAAGACATGCATCGACTGATCGAGTTGACCGATACGATGATCGAAATACCACGCGTGACCAGAGGCATATTAATATTTCGACTGGACTAAATATTGATTGATTAAAAAAATAATTAAATAAATTGAAAATACTAAAATAAGTGAAGTTAGATGGACAAGAATTAAGAATAATAAAAAAATATGGTCTTCTCTCATGAATCAGAGTTAGCAACCATAAAGAATAACAAATAAATGAGTAATATTGTAATAATATTAAAATATTAATTGTAATTTAACAGAATATGTAGCATCAAAACGAGGGGTAAAATTTTAGGTTCCCTCAAAATATGCAGAGCTCGTATAAATCAATCGGGCGAGGTTCTTTGGGAACTTGCCTCTTTCTTCTCACTTGGACCCCTCAAGACGCACACATGTCCTAGGAGCACATCCCACCACCGCCGACTCACGCCGACAACACACTCGCACACGCTTTCCGCCCGGGTCGGCTATTTCGGGAAGGCGACCGGCAACCGAGGTCACTCGCGCCATTTAGGGCGCCGTAGGGTGAGGGAAGAGTCGTGAAGGGCGTGGGAGGAGGGAGACGTCGGCGCTAGCGTACTCCATGAGTGAAAGAAGATAATAGATTGAACCGTAAAGTGCGACAAGACGGAGGAATATTGAAGCAATAAGGATGTGCTAACGTCCATATTTAATGGATAAGTTTGCATTTACTGCCCCGAAGATATGTTTATTAGTTGTAGAAATGGCACGGCACCATAATGACTTCTCTAGTAAAATGCTAAATGCAAATATTTCCAAAAAATAAAGTGCATTATTCATGCAATTTACGGACAATCTGTGCGTGATAGGCATGCTAGGTGGATGAAGAAATAAACCGCGCAATTCTGACCGTAGGTTTCCACGGGGCTTGGATGGACGTTGATTCTTCCGATTTCCGGGATTTCCGCCGCGTGGTTCTATTTTCAGGGACAATACGTTGCCAGCTATCCTGCAGGCTTCCGCAGGAACTGAAATATTGTCCCTAAGATGAAAGCACGCGGCGGAAATCGGAATAATCAACGTCCGAACCGTGCAATTTTCCACACAAAATATAATTTACTTCCAACCCGGGTTTCAATGCTTACATATCATCTTCAGGTGACACAAACGTTTTATTCTTATAGACTTCAGGGGACACCTGAAGATGATGTGTAAGCACTATAGCCCGGATCGGAAGTAAATTATATTTTTTGTAGAAAATTGCACGTTTTATTTCTTCATTTACAAATTCCACTCAATTTCGCAGGAATCTTCAGATTTCATATGATAGGTGGATTATTTATTGTGAAAAACCAGGCTTCACTTTCGTGCATCAAGACGCGATGGACTCTCTTCTTTATTCTCTTAACGAGAGGCACCAAGTCTCATCCGATGAACGGAGTGTAGTGTACTCTAGTCATCCTGCCTGATCCTCACCCGTCCGAAGGGGCAGGTGGCGCAAGAGGACCGGGATCGAAGCTTCACCTACTCCGTCCCTTTCGCCCATCCTCCGATGGGTCGCCTAAAGCTGTAGTCACCTTAAGGGTCGCCTTGACTCGCGCGACGATGACAAGTGAAACTTTTGCCCACAGGGTGGAGACACTAGGACTGCCATCTCATGAGGAGGCCATTCAGGGGGTTGTTCGTTACCGGAGTAGGAAACTCTGGATGATTCTGGGAGATTAAATTGAAAGTGCTATTACAGTAACCGTGGAATGAGTAAGTCAGTACGGGGTGCGACGAAGATCATTTCGCTCCGATACTGCCTGCCACTTGCGGACGGGATCCCACGATCAGCCAAAACAAGCCGAGGCCAAAATGATGCATGGCTTCGGTGACTGAGAGGAAACATATGTTTCCATCGTACCAATTCGTTGCCTCTCACTATTGAAAAGCATTAATAAGCGACCATATCTCGAGTTAATAAGCTCTACCTCAAGGTATAATTCACCATGATTCAACACAAATTTTCCTCAGAATTTAAAAAAAATCAGCTGAAAAATAATCTAGATATATATACCTTGTTCAGAGAATCGTTCACAACCCTTGAGTTAAACTCTCCATCTCTGCCGACGTTTCGGTGTGCGTCCACCGTCATCAGGGCGACGGACGACCGTAGATCGAAGCGTCGGCAGAGATTAACCCGGTGGGAAACCCGATGAACCTTCAACAACGCTCTGCGCCGGGAAAGCCTTCGATCTTTCTTCACACAACCCCTGACCTTGGAGCATTTAGGACAAAGCAGTACTTAAATAACTCTAGGCCCGTGTTCCGTGAGAGAGTTCCTCGAGAAAAAGTCTCCAATATTTCCGCGATTTTTTATAATTTCCTTTTGATTATTTTCGATACCCGTCGCGTTTGGTTGCTTATCTTTACTACGCTTTGCCTCTCTTCCTGGAGACGTCGTCAGGTAAAGAATTTTCGTTTGAATTTTGGCAGCTATAGGTATATATTAGCTGGTTGCTGAGGCGGATTGTCAATAGCTTCTGTAGTTTGGGTTCAAACTGATTTATCGAACGTGCCAACAGCTTTTCAGGTGGTAATTCACTTCCCGTTGAGAAATGACACCTCATCTCCACACTAGAGAATAATAGTTATCTTTCAAAAATGATCCCTGAAAGGAGCGCAGATGAAGAAAATGAAGCGAAAAACAACCGAGATCTGCCCCAAAAGAGAGCCGGCGAAAAGCCAGCTGCATATGTCATAAATCCATACGTTGCAGCAACGGTAGAAAAGATAAGCCAATTACTTCTGAAGCATAGTGTGATAACCAGGTTCTCTCTTGCTAAGAAAATAGGCAATGCAATATCAAAGCCAAAGGAAAGGATTCTCGATGCCATTCACGAAGGAGTTTACAAAATTATGTGCAAATGCGGGCCCTGTTACATTGGCAAGACAGGAAGGGCAATATAATGCAGAGCCAAGGAACACCAGAAGGCCACGGTAAAGAAAAGCCTCCATCTTACAACCATTGAAGAACATGGCTGGTCAGAACCAAGGCACTTGGGTCAGAACCAGGGCACAAAATTAACTTTGAAAACGTTGAAGTGCTGGAAAAAGAGAAGCAATATGTTCCGAGACTTATAAGAGCAGCCGTGGTGATGAAACCGGTGAACTTCAACCGGGAAGACGGTTACACCCTCACGATGACGTGTGAGAGAGTAATAACTCCGGCAAATCACGGCGCTCAGTTTGAATTTCAATCTACAACAGCCGTTGAAAATGCGCCTCAGCAACAAGCTACATATAGTGGCCGAAATTCAAGCGAAAATTCTTTACCTGACGACGCCCCCAGCAAGAGAGGCCAAATGTTGTAAAAATAAGCAACCAAACGCGACGTTTACCGAAACTAATCAAAATAAAGTATCCTAAATATCTATGATACCATACACAACCCGGAAGATGATCACCATGGCGAGTTAAAGCGGGACGATAACTTCTCCATCCGAGAGATATTGAAAATTACGGCTCAACTGTGAGAGTTTTCCCGATCAAATCGTGAGAGTTGGTAACCCTAGTGGTGACGTCATCGGCGCCAACCCTTCCTCCCACGGAGAAAGTCTCACTCAACAACTATTTTCACTCTCGGCAGCTGTCACTCTCATCGCCTTGAGAGCTGCGCGTCACCGCCGTCCAGGAAGAGATTTGGCCGCCCATCGAGCCATCGCAATCCCCACCTCGTCTTCCCCCCCCCAACTGCTTACCCCAGATCCACGCGATGTCTCCTTACTTGAGCCGCCGCAAGGCGTTTGGCAGGGAGTGTTAGAACTCCAGTCGTAAAAAGAGGAGGGGATGGGGAGATGGAAGACGGAAGGCCCAAATTTGAATGGTAGGTAAACGGAGTGTATAGATTTCTTAATTAATTAGGAAGGCGACCGCCAACTTAGGACATCCCCACCATTTGGATGGGTGGGTAAAAGAATGGGAGGAAGGATAAAGGGAAACCTGGCTACTCCTAGCGAATGGCGCCAAGGGTTTCACAATATAACGGTCCATCGGACGGACGGAGTACTGCACTTGAAGTTATCTCCACATAGCACCCAAAAGGGTTAAGTCTACCTCTGAAAGCGTAATATTGTAATATGTTAAAATGGACTGATATTTACTAGGATTGTAAAAAAATTTTCTTGTGACTATTTATTCATATATTTACATTAGGTATTACATTCTTTGAATATTACGTCGTGAATCAACATTTAAAGCTGCAGGTACTTCTATAGGTAAAATTAAGCCCATAGGAAATAAGTGTTACAAACTTCCAGAAAATCTAATGAGAAGAATAAATATTCAAATGCCAACTTCAGCATTAATTTCTTAAAAAAAAGTAGAGCTTAAATAATCGAACGAGTATTAAATAGCTACTAAGTGAAGTGGAGCCAGTATTACGAGACTGCAGCTCATGAGTTCCCAAATTAAATTCCTGGATCTCTGACACTCAGTCCTCAAAATGAAAACTGAATGCCTAATTTCATACAGGCGCCATAGACTTTGGAGTTGATACATCTACATCTACGAAGTACCGTGCAAGCCAACACTAGTAGTAGTGATAATGTAGTCAAGCCACCACTAGTAGTAATGATAATGTAGTCAAGCCACCAATAGTAGAAGTGACTGATAGTCATAATGTTTATCATGATCAGTAGTTTTATTTTGCGATTCAAATTTACTTAAGGGTCGCACAACGGACTTAGAACTTAGGGCCGCCCCATGGACTTAGAGGGTCGCACATAGCGCCTTTCGATTCGAGCGAGAATGGTCTCCGAAATTGTTTTCGCGCTTATTTCCGAATTTAATCGATAAAACAAAAATATTACTTTCAAAAAAATTGTAAATATAGCAATGGTGGTGCGGATAAGGACCATTTCCTCTGAGGTGCTTGGCCACATCTTTATTGGAGGGTTAAATTTACCCTTATTCCCGAAAATAACATTTGACCTCCTATCTATCAAACTGGCCAGCGGGAAGGGGATCATGAATACCATGACAATCATTGACAAGTCGTGCCTGGAAACGCACGTCGTTAATTGAATTACTATGGTCGGATCACCCAGACTTATTTTTCCCATAAGGTTGGAATTAGTCAATTAGTTAAATTCATGTGTGTGAGGACCACTGACTCTGCTCGCTCAGTTTTAATCAGGGATGTGACCCTGTATGAAAATATTCAATATTTAAAAGTTCCTGACATTATTCTCAGAAAGGTATCCAAAAAGGTATGCAAAGATCTTTCACTAAAATGTATGTGACATTATCTGGTCCGAAAAGGCACAATACCATTCAGCAACTAATCCGAAAAAGTAAGCTGTAGCTGCTAGGTAAGAAATCTTGGTAACATTCGGAGATCAACTACGACGGCGCGATTGAGAGGGCTGGGAAAAAATCCCAGGAGTTAAACAATAAGGGGCCAGGAAGTGGACATTTTTTTTCTGCCTCTATTGCACACCTACCATTTGGCTGAGAGTGAAGAGAAAGAAAAAGACTGTTATGAATTCATAGGTAAGCAAGCCAGGGAGAGAGAGAGAGGAGGAATGGGAGGCGTTTGAGAAGCCTTGCCGATAAGAGTAGTGACCTGGAAATATGCATCTTCAAGGGGGCCCAGGGTGCACGTGTTCCGAGGAAGGCCCTAGGGCAGCTTCTGGGTGGGTCACAATATGAAGATGGAGAGAGGGTTGAAGGATAGGCAAGAGGCAATATGCTGAATGCGAGATGTAGACGTAACCTAATTCCAATTCAATTAAAAATATTAACTTATTTTCTCCCCCCCTTGTTTCCAAAGTAGTGGAGGGGCCCTAACACAGAAAGTTGACAGGGAACACAAAATTAGCAGTTCCCCGTGACCACCAGCAGGTGAAAGTGCAGCTAGTGCATCTAGATGGTCATCCCATGAAAAAAATGCAGCACAAAATGCACCAGATAAACTCTCTCATGGATTAGATGTAGTACTATGTGAGGTGACGCTATACCTCAAACAGAACCTACTGGGGAGGAGCAAAGACCCCCTGAATTTGTGGAAGGATTACAAATTTGTAATTCCTAATATATATAAAATAAAGTAATTTTTTTGTTTCATGGAGACACCAGTCACCTCAGAACGGAATGTATTCCAGCTTAAGAATATCACCTCCAATGAAAGGACACGGTTGTCTTCAGAACAGAGGAATCAGCTTCTTAATCCTAGGAGCTCTATGTGACGAGTATTTGGGAATGTACCAAGATAGTTAATTTGGTATGAAATATTTTTGGAAAACTATTTATTTGTTTTGAAAATATTTAGCTTTTAATCGTTTAAATAGTATTTATTTCTGCAATTGCGATGAACTTAAAAAACTATTGGCATTCACTTGAAGTAAATGAAAATTAAGCATGTTTTATGAACCTCATTTCTACATCGTCTCAGAAAATTCTGTCGATTACTGCATACTTTGGGCCGGCTTTTTGGGTAAGAAATGATGAAAATTGCATAATTTGGTGTCAATGGTTACTGTGCCACTACAATACCTTCCAGAAATGTTCCAATATTCCAAAGCCGAGAGCCATTCTGCTGCTGGATCGAAAGCCTAAGCACTGATGGCGAAATACTGTTTACTGATGGGTACTCGTGAGGTTTAAAACGCTGTATTTATAGAATTAATAATTGTGCTTACAAATTAAAAAAGAATTTGTGCACGCAAAGGAGAAACTGTAGCAATTGTTTCAACAACAGTTCTTACCATTAGAGAAAACTTGGGTGAATAAATTACTTTTGACTGAAAAGGAAATAGTGAAATGGCTTTGCAGTCCCCATATAATTTCAGCGAAGCGCGAAATTAATATATAACTTGACTAAAACATGTCGTGTCCGACGTCATAAACAATGTTCAAATTATATCAAACCTTAGCTATATATACGGAAATAAAAAACTTCGCGAACTTTTTCCATTTATTTACATATTATTTTCATTTAAAAAATAGGTATCATAAGCTAAAAGATCGTGTCAGGTTTTTATCAAAGTTATGTGAACACTTCTGATGATTCTACTGTATTTGTCCTTGATTTTAATCTACTGCATTGCTCGATTCATGGAATCTAGCATTATTTGCATTGTCCTCACTTTTGATCAAATTTAATTTCGTACACTTCGAATGACCTTTCATTGAATGGTCTTTAAAAACACCTCTTAGGGTTCTGTAAGTAAGTTCAACTTTCCCTGGGAGAGATTGCCATCGTGTGTTTCATCCATACTTCTCTGGTCTTTCTTGCCTTACGGCCGATCACATTTATCATTATTTTATGCATCCTCTGCGTTCGAGTTTTTGTTTTGTTTTCCAGTTTGTTTTCGAGTCCTTCCTCTTGTTTCATCTATTAGGTCAAAGACTTCCTGAGTAATCCATGGTTTCCGAATCTCTGTTTCTCTAACCCCTAATTTCTCTTCGGGTGCATTAATAATTCCACTATGGATCTCTTGCCATCCTTCCGTCCTTCTTGACCCTGAATCGTCTCCATCCTCTTCAGCTTGGTCCAGAGTACTTTGATAGGCCAACCTGTATTTTTGTTTCCCTCAGTCTTCCCACCTGCCAGTGATTATTCGTTCATCTCTCTAGCTCTTAAACTTAAGCTAACGTTCCATCATGACCATGTTACAGTCACCATCAATATTAGCTCCAGGGTAGCTCTTGTAGTCCTGTAATTGATTTCTTAATCGCTTTTTCAACAATATATATTCAATTTGAAATCTTTTTCTGTCTTCTGGAATTTTCCACTTGTATCTTCTTCGTGGGTGGATGCCAAGCAATGTGTTTGTCACGACAAGGCCATTTTGTGTGCAGAACTCAATAGATATCCCCCCCCCCTCTTGTTCTGTTTTCCCAAACTATAACTCCCTGCTGTCTTACCTTCTTGGCCATCCCCTGCAGCCACATTCCAGTCTCCAGCAATATCTTAGTTTTCATCCTCTTTCACATTCCTTATCGCTTCTTTGATTCCATCGTCCATATCTTCTGCGTAGTCATCTTCGCAACCTGACGTGGACATGTATATTCGTACCACAACCGTGTCCTTGGGTTTTGATTCAAATCTAACCATAATCGTCCTTTCACTGCATTGAAGATCTGCTGCTCTCATGGCTCTTGACTGGTCTCTCGAGCTGAGATTGCAAAGTTGAACTTACTTACAGAACCCTGAGAGGTTTTTTTAAAGACCATTCAATGAAAGGTCATTCGTGGTGTATGAAATGAAATTTGATCAAAAGTGGGAACAAAGCAAAGAGATGGAAAGAGTACATGTATAAACTTTACAGCGGCAAAGCACTGAATATCAGAACACTAGCCCTTCTGTTGCCAGTGGGCCGATCGATCGGCCCGTCGGGTGTGTGCGAAAAATGCCACGGGCCGATCTATCACGGGTCGTATTTTTACACTTGGACCCTCTCTTCTCTGTTAGTCATATAGCTTTCGTATACACTTTTTCAGTATCTATCATGCTTCTTTATCAATACTGACGGAAATTTTCATTACAAAAGTTACACATTCATATTAGGCTTGAAAAAAATCCTTGTCGCAAACGTATACATTCGTCAAAATAGCCCTGGCATTTTTGATGATGAAGACACTGTGGATGAACATGAAGAAGGAAACTCCAGATTAATATCAGAATTTGCATTGAAGGATTTGAAAGAAAGAAAGGTGCCACGAGTTGATGAATTTCCATCGAAGTTTCTTATGTAGGAGTAAGGACCCTGGATAAGTTATACGGATTGAAATCTGTCATTTATACAACTTGGTGAATGCCAATGGACTTAAAAAAGAATGTAATCATTCGTGTGAAATTCACAGTGAAAAAATCATTCGCCTGGACTGAGATTCGAAACCAGACCCCTCGACTTCGCGCCGAGTGCTCTAACCAGTTAAGCTACCCAGGCATCCTCTCTCGCCGTGAATTTCATTAATTTTTCCACTGTGAATTTCACACAATTGTGTGACCATCAGCGAGTGACTCCGTTAAAGTTGCTGCGCGGCCAGTTCCGCAGTCCTTTGAATGTAATCATCCCTACCCCGAAAAGAAAAGAGTTGAGAGATTCGAAGACTCTTGAACAATAAGCTTTACTGCACAAGCATCGAAAATTCAAACCAGAATCATCAACAGGAGGAATGCACAGATAGTGGAAGAATTCCTGGATGAAGACCAGTTTGCTTTCAACATGGGCAAGGGAAAGAGAGAAGCTATTTTAACCCTGAGAGCCCATAGAGAATTGCATTTCAAAGGGCCAGGTCGCATAATTTTGCCTAAGGAAAGCATTTGAATATGTGAATCGGAACAGAATTCTGACTGCACTGAACAGCATAGGAGTGTTATTTAATGACAGAAGAGCAACATTTATGCTGTATGAGGAACAGCTGGCTGTTATTTAATGACACGAAAATGCAGAGGAAGTAGAAATGAAGAAAGAAGAACTTCAAGGATGCGCGTTTTCGCCAATAATATTCAATAGACACACTGAGGAAGTCATCTATGAAATAGAGGAAAAATAAAAAAATGGAATACAAGAGCATGAAGAAAAAACAGCGTATTATGCATTGCTGATGACATAGCTGAATCTTTGCTGAAAGGAAAGAAGATCTGACGAGAGTGCTGAACCTTATGGACGAAACTCTGAAAAAACTCTGCTACTTGAAGATTAATAATAAGAAAACCAAGATTATGGTTTGTGGAAGAACTCAAGAAAACAGAACCACTGCTAAACTTGGGAAGCAAAAACTCGTGAAAATGGAAGAATTATGTTATCTGGGAAGCAGGATCACCAGCGATAGAAGACGTAAGAAAGACATTGTGAGCCGAATAGCCCAAGCAAAGAAGGCATTCTACCAGAAGAGGAGTCTGCTGACAGATGATAACACAAGACTGGAAATAAGGAAGAGTTTTATTCTTACCACATTCTTATATGGCAGTAAATCTTGGTAAATAACTGCTGCAAAGAAGAATGGAAGCAATGGAGAAGAAAATCTAGGAAGAAATAAATGGGAAGAATTATACAGGAAGGCCAAGAATGGAATACATCAACCAGATCATTATGGACGTAAATGTAAATAATCCGGTAGGAATAAAGCGGTTGTCAGAGAAGAGAGTGGAGTGGAGAGCTGCTGTAAGTCAATCTTCGAATTGATGACTTCTGATGCTGGCCTTCATGAATGTTGAATTTAATTATTATAACTCATCATAAATAAAAAAATATGGCTGGCCATATTTTGAGGCAATGGATAATTCCGCAGACGATTTTGGAAGGAATGGTAGAAGTAAAAAAACACCGGGGAAGAGCAAGGCAATACAGTACATAAATCAAATCCTGGAAGACGCCATCTGCTTAAACTATGTGCGAATGAAAAGAATGGCCCAAGACAGGAGAAGATGGAGACTTCCTACAAACCTGCGGATTGCCAACAACAAAAAGAGAATAAATAAAAAAAATACTCTAATGCTAGTAATGATTGAAGTCTGCCATATGAATGATAATTCTTGCTCATGACTTGCTCTCGAGACTTGCTCATGACTGAATAATAAGCACGACTTAAGCAGCTGTCAGGCAGTATTGGTCAATCATGAGCTCTGCACCCTTAAGTTAGCATCGTGTTGAAGACGCAGTAAGGTAAGAGAATTGAAATTACCGGCTTGCCTCGTTGGAAGCAAGCAAACTGATCGACAATTACTTTTTTAAGCTCTGTTTTGCTGCTTCATTGCTAAATGAAGCGCTAAACATTCACAGAAAGCACAGAATATTAGTAATGTAATGCAGAAAAAACACTCAAGACCAATACCCTTTATATCGTATCGTCAACTCTGACTTGTGTGAGAAAGAAAGGGGAAATAAACAATCGTAGTAGCTGGCCGTAACTTTTGAATCACTTTTTCTTACGTATTAGTGACCATTAGCATAGAAAAATGGCCATATATTCAAG